>OX940892.1:2523333-3785000 GCA_954871355.1 Cabera pusaria
ATTACCGCTGAGGCGCCATTGAGATCCGAGCCGTTAGGTGAAGGTCTTAAGAGAGCCGAGGACGGTATTCATCAATACACACGTGTATCATACGACGTTTTTTAACACACTTGTGAAGAAAATAATACAAAAAAATCATGTTATATAGTAGACAATTATAGATATTTTACCTTGGAGTTTTCAGGTAGTAAACTTTCCATAACGTTCAAAGGGCTTCACATCTTATATTGGGCGTTGTACAACATAAATCATTTTCTTTATAACTAGTACTTTTAGACATTTCAATTAATAAATAACTATAATTTCATCAGCGAAAACGAGTTGTGAAAAATGTTTCGCAATGGTGGGAAAAAATTCATTAGTTTTCCAATGCGCGCGCATCTAACAATGGCGATCGGCCATAGACTAAAAGAATGAGGTTTATTTATTTATTTATTTTTTTGTTTGACGCGGTTAGCGTTTTGGCCACGTACAGAATGGGGAATTATAGTTTTTACAGACAAAACAAAAGTTATAATTAAATAAAAGTTTTGTTTATTAAACACGTACAAGTTAAAATTATCTATTTAAACACGAAGTTGTTTAAAATGAGCAAGCAATAGGTATATTAATTTATTTGTGCTATTGCACACGATCTTTTTTGTATCGAAACTTTTTTAAGAACAAAGCAACACAACCAATAAAATTAAAAAAAAATATCTATAACTCACTTGCGAATAATAGTAATTAAAAAGTCACAGTTTGATAACAGGCGTCATTGTGTGCCTGATTGCAGTGAAATAAAAGCCACTTCATGAGCAAGTGTATTAAAAACGATATACCCAACTGCGTTCGCTCGTTTTTTGTTATTTTAACACTGACTCAGTTTTTTCTCCGTTCTTTCCTATGTATAACAGACCAATTTAAATATATTGAGGGTGCACAACACACCAATTGATCAAACGATATACCTGATGAGCGGAACAGTTGGGATTTTGGTTACCAAAAAAGCAAATTAGTAATTGCGTTCGCTCGTTTCTGTTTCTGTTTCTATTTCTGTATCTGTTTCTGTTTTTTGCTTGTTCTCACCGGAGGCTTTGAAAGTTCTAAAACACGTTGATCAAAATTATTACTCCAGGGTCATTGAGAGTTCTAAAACACGTTGATCAAAATTATTACACCGGAGGCTTTGAGAGTTCTAAAACATGTTGATCAAATTATATACCCAACTGCGTTCGCTCGTTTCTGTTATTTTAACACCAATTCAGTTTTTTCTCCGTTCTTTTCTATCTATAACAGACCAATTTAAATATATTGAGGGTTCCACAACACATCAGTTGATCGAACGATATACCTTATGAGCGGAACGGTTGAGTTTTTTTTGGTTACCAAATAAGCAAACTAGTAATTGCGTTCGCTCGTTTCTGTTTCTGTTTTTATTTCTGTATCTGTTTCTGTTTTTTGCCTGATCTTACCGGAGGCTTTGAGAACTCTAAAACATGTTTATTAAAATTATTACACCGGAGGCTTCGAGAGTTCTAAAACATGTTGATCAAAATTATATACTCAACTGCGTTTGCTCGTTTCTGTTATTTTATTTCTATTTCTGTATCTGTTTTTTGCCTGTTCTTACCAGGGTCGTTGAGAGTTCTAAAACACAAATGGCGAGAGATAATCAATTTGTGGTTATTGGGTGTTCTACTCCACCCACCACCCTGTGGGTGGAGTAGAACACCCAATAACCACCTACTATCCCATTATAATTTCATTGAGATCTGATAAGTATCTCCAGAGATATGGAGATAAACACTTAAAACTTACTACTGAAAATGACTGAAAAACACGGCATTTGAAGTAAGTTTTTTTTCTTTTTGTCACATCATTATGATCTTTTTCTAAAGCAAATACCATTTAGCACCGCAAGAAATAATCTAATAAGATCTAGTACAAGCCGCGTATGTTTTCGTCTCTATTAATAAGCTATTACTGAAAATATCTTTAACAATGGCAACACTCTCCGTAAACAACACAAGGGGAATCCCAAACGAGCTCTTAATAATACCTCTATGATATCCCGACACCAGCGCATTCCAGATTTACACCAAAAAAACTATACACGACTTTAATAACAAGGCAATAAGGGTGACATTAGCACTCAATTGTTAATAAAGTGTGCTAGTGAAAGGAATTGAATTTCGGGAACGTGGCCGTAAACTATGTGCCAACGAGTGTGAAGCGTGAAAATATGATTTTCGCGATAATCCCGACCTGGTTGTTAATATTATTTTCTGAAAACTACGGATGTTTTTTTTTTTTTTTTTTTATATGTTATAGGCTAGCGTTTGACCACTATCTCACCTGTTGGTAAGTGATGATGCGGTCGAAGATGGTAAGCACGCTAGGCCTAGAATGGGAACTGGCTCTCAAGGATAGCTGCCGGAACACATTAGATGTTTGGTGACAGATTTTCTAACTTGAGGGTGGTAGCTGGCCAGGCGGACACCAGATAGTGGCCTACCACCATGCGCGGTTGTTTGGTTTCTTAACGATGTTTTTCCTTCACCGGAGGGCCACTGTGAAGAGCGCACATACATTTTTCGACAGAAAAATCCATTGGTGCACGGCGGTTTGAACTCGGTACCTCTGGCATCAAAGGCAAGCGTTCTCCCGATTGCGCCACCGGGCCCTCATGCCCTTTATGTATAAATCCATAGTCCATCCAAGTCTTCATA
Organism: Cabera pusaria; assembly: GCA_954871355.1. Lineage (NCBI taxonomy): Eukaryota > Metazoa > Arthropoda > Insecta > Lepidoptera > Geometridae > Cabera > Cabera pusaria. The sequence continues at coordinate 2,526,045 of OX940892.1, forward strand.
GTAAATTATGAAGACGTTTTTTATTATTAAAGGTAACAAGACGAGCATGACGCTCACCTGATGGTAAGCGATGACGTCTACCTATAACAGATTACAGAAACAGCAGCATGCACCATTCTGGATAGCCAGAATGTCGCATGTTACCGCACTGCGCCTGTTACCTCGAGACGTAAAGATGTTATGTCTCACATGCCCTGTAAGTTCACTGGACAATGCAACCGAAAAACTTTCTTATTTCATGGCTGAATTAATTGGCAAAGTAGTGGTACCGCCCCAGGTGGACTAGAAAAAGACCTACCTCTACAAAAGGCCGAGAACGATAATTTATTAAAATTTGATAAACTAAATATTTACTTACGGAGGGCTCATCATGGCGTAAAGGATAAATGGCTGAATCAGTATGTCAGGACAAAGATTATTAGGGCCAGTTTCACCGGTTCCTGATAATGCGTTAGAAAGTAATCTGACAGATGACACAAAATAAAATCTGTTAAATATCTGTCAGATTTCTTCATATTAGCGCTATCAGGAACCGGTGAAACTGGCCCTTTATAGTATTTAATTATATTGTAGTATTTTGCTACTTATGAGTTTAAATGTACAACTAACAATTAACAATTAATTGTTAGTTGTTCACTTCCTTCACTTAACTTAAGTTATAATTAACTTGGATAATCAGTCAATATCAGTTAATTTAAAAGTTTGAAGCAGTGTGATAAGATGAAGTTTCAACATATTTTAATTAGATATGCCACGTGAAGCTGCAGGAAACTATGAAGTTTCCTAATACGTGAAGATGCAGGAAACTTCGGAGTTTCCTAATACGTGTCAGAGTCTGCGTGCTGCGCGGCTTAACCACGGACGAACCCCGGGATGCAAACTTATAGTCAGTACCACTGCCTGCGGTTACGTACTAGGTACTGGACTAGTGGTACTAATATACAACCGCGAACGTGTGGGTTAACACACGCGGTTGTTGATTAACCACTGGCTGGAATATGCCAAATATGGCATTTGATGATTTCACAAATAACAATATATTTATAAACAGACTTTAAAAAAGGTACCTGTCTTTAATTTTTGAAGTTATACTTCTTTTGGCGCGATAGAGAAAAATTATGAGAGTGAATTTTTACGATGCGCGCGCACACCGACACCTAAATTTAACATCGTGAAGTTAGTTCTAGGTGGTACGATGTTCCCTGTTATATTTATTTATTTATTCTTATTCAAGGTTATTATTTAGTATTATACTGTTCTAGCTGCATAAGATTAATTTACGCTTAATATTTGAGCCACTAGGTATTGTTAAAGTTTATTTATAGGTATATATGTAAGTGATTAGTTTTTAGAGTTGCGAGATACACCCGTCATTAGTCACATGTTCTATCCTCTCCATCCTAAGGTTGTCTGGAAGAGATCGCTATTAGCGATAAGACCGCCCATTGTAACACATTATTCTTAAGTTTACTATGTAAGTTAGTTTTAAGAAGGTGTAACAATAAAGAGTTATCTATCTATCTATCTATCTATCTACGATGCGCGCGCACACCGACACTTAAATTCTACACCGTGAAGTTAGTTCTAGGTGGCATGACTATATTCAAGTTGTATATGTCATATTTAACGTCATATTTTTACGTAAATAAAACCTTTTTTATTTAAATAAAATCTTTTTGATTAATTTTAATATTTATCGTGAATCACTACTGTATTTTAGTTATTTTTTTTCCATACGCCACAGAAGTATAACTTCTAACGCGTGTACATAAGTACACATACGTTTTTTTATGTAGGTATGTTTCTCGATTACTCAAAGACGCCTGGACCGATTTGAAAAAATATTTTTTTGTGTGGAATTGTGTACTTTTCAATTTAAATTTCATCGAGGTAAATACAGTATCTCCAGAGAAAGGAACCTCAAACTTTTGACAACGTGGAATACTATAGCGTAAACATGGCGTTTCACTTTTTTATAAATAGTCTAAATAAATAATAACATCTGAGTGGTCAATTAAAAAAATCAGACTTTGTTTACACGTTTTGTTTTGTTTATAGTAGACGTACGAGTACATGTCACGATACCGTGATTCACGGGTCATCAGGTCAACGAAATAGATAAACAGAAGCAAAGTTTCTTAAAGATAGTTAATGCATTTTAGTATAAACACCGACTCATACTGTTCACTGTACCTGCATGAAAATGAATTCACAAATGTATAAATCCACAGTGCTGTTACTTCTAGTTGTGCAAACTCAGTGTGGATTAATAGAAAACATTTATGGACGCGTCAAGAACACTACAAGTGGATTGAAGCAAGACGTTGAAAATGTCTTGTCTTATGGAAAAGGTGTCATCGGTCTTGAAGACAAACGCGTAGACTTTAGACCGAGTGAAGAAAAGAGAGGTCTCATTGGTGGATTAGTACATTCAACTGCAGATAAGGCTCGATCAATCCGTGACTACTTTTGGAACCCCAACCCGCTTTCTGAAGACGCTGGAGTTTTTGGCAATATGTACAATCGTGTTGCAAGTCGCGTTATGAAAATTAAAGGGTCAGTTTTGGGAGGTAATCAGGTAACTACAATGCAGCCGCCGAGCGAAAAAACTAAGCTAATTAGCGACACTTTAAACAAACTGTTCTTTGGAAATGGGACGAGGCATATAGAAGGAAAAGCTTTTCAAGAAGCTGTAGAGAACTTGAGAAAGAAGCTTCAGGAGATTCGTAATAATGTGACTGTGACTGAGAGTCCTGAACATCACGGGGAAGGGTTGATAGATCTGCGCACTGCTGCTTGAGTTTTAGTCTTAATACATATATTTTGATACTTTGTTTTTTTTAGATCTTCACGTTTGCGTATATTGTTGATTTCTATTACTAGACAATAATGATAATTCTACTAGCGGATTTTTTTGCCTAATTCTGCTTGCATTGCTTTAGTGGCCTAAAACCATTTTCCCGGTTTGGGGCACATCGGTTCGATAGTTTCAAACGGACGTAGGTAGAAAAATTTTTGTGTTATAAAATCAATGTAAAAAATCTCATAAAAATGAGATTGGGCACAAATTAACATTAAAATAAAACTATGACTGATAATTAAAATAAAAATTTTGTGTTTATATGGACCTTAAAAATAAATAACTTTGACTTCGAGCATTTACCAAAGGAGATGATAAGGCAAGGCGTACCCCTCTGCTGGCCATATAGCCATTTTTGGCCATATGAGTGTGCGTAACTACGCTGTATTTTTAATACGGGATCGTTAAAGTGAGTGATTTGTGTGTGTGCAATGCGTGTTTACCTCGTGCCCCGTAAGTATCGGCAGAAAAAAATGTTTTTGGATTACAACGTTAACATCTCCATTGGTAAATGTTCGTAGTTCAAAACCAGATATAACCTTCATCATACAATATCATGCGGTATACCAATATCGATATGATTTATAGCATCTTCGTGTCAGCGGCGGCGCCTGCTGTGACGACTTTATGTTGCCATTGTTTGGTGCTAGGTGGAGATGTCGCCAGAATGGCTTGACAACTTTATGATCACGTGTGTTGCTGGCCGATTTATGACGCCACTTTTGTTGAATAGGCTTCGTAATGGGACTTTGAATAGAGAATAATGCATGATGTTAGTTCCTTCTGTTTTATATTTATACCAATATCATGTACATGTATGTAATATGTGTATGTAAGGACAAGTAGTACAGGCTGTAGTTTTTTTTAACCTTCACACTTCAAAACAAGGAGGAGGTTTCTCTATTCGACCGTATATATATATATATATATATATATATATATATATATTTTTTTTTTTTAATTTTTGTTCGCGGATGACTTCGTCGTTTATGAACCGATTTTCATTATTCTTTTTTGTTGGAAAGGAGATATCCCTAGTGTGGTACCATGGTAATTTTATCGAGGTCGGTTTCTAGAGATATGGAGATAAACACCTCAAAATTGGTACTGAAAATTAATAGCGCGGCATTGAAGTCGGTTATTTTTAGTTTTTTAAACGATCTTATATAGTTAACCATCTATCTCGCCTGGCAGTAAGCGATGTTGTGATTGAAGATAGTGAACACGGTAGGTCTAGAATACTCTGACTCTCAAGGGCTGTGAGCTGCCAGAACACCGTAAGTATTATAGTTATCCAAACTGGACTAGAACTATATACATTACTAGCTGATACTCGCAACTTCGTTCGAGTACACAAAGAATTTAGTAGCCTAGGTTCATTATGCATAATTATAACTTACGAAATAACGAAAAATTGTATTTGCCAAAAATTCGACTTCAGAAAGTTAGAAAACGACAAAATACTAATGTACAATAAATTACCAATTAATATAACTAAACTATCGCAACATCACTTTAAACAGAAAATAAATCCATTTTTCAAAAATAATCCTTTTTTTCATTAAATGAATATATGGATTGTCGAATCGGTGAATATTCATGTATGCAAATTATAAATATAACTAGATTACAATGACATTGACATAAAAGTATTTCATATTAAATTTTTCAAAAAAAAATGTAGGTATAAAAGTTATGCTTGTAACTAAGTAGATACTATTTTCACCAATAAGTTTTAATTATTTATATTATTGTTTTGTAAATGTATAGAAAACAGCTTGAGTTTATATTATATTACTAGCTGACCCGGCAAACGTTGTTTTGCCATATAAATAATTTCGTAGTAATTTCTAGTGTAGACAAAAAATAGCTTACTTATTGTAAGTATATATGGAGGAAAAATGATTAAATTACTAAAATGGCTATTAAAAAATAAGGGTTGATCGTAGAAGGGTGAAAATTGAAGATTGTATGTATTTTTGTATGTTGTATCATAAAAAAACAGAAATTAAAAATTTTGTCAAAAAAAAATGTAGGGTGGACTACCCCTAACATTTAGGGGGATGAAAAATAGATGTTGGCCGATTCTCATAGATACCGGATAAGCACAAAAAATTTCATCAAAATCGGTCAAGCCGTTTCGGAGGAGTATGGCAACGAAAACTGTGACACGAGAATTTTATATATTAGATATTTATGTAGTATGGATAGTATGGAAGTATGCATAGAAAAAAAATAGAAACTGCGATAGGTATGCACTATTGCAAGTTACTCGTAGATGTTGAGTCTCACGCTCATTTTAATTTCAGTGAGTTCCACATTGCCTTTGCACACTAAAAACATTTATGGTGTGGTATTACATTTTAAAGTTTACATAATTACCTCCGTGTTATCGGGGATTAATCCCCGACCTTAAGGTCATTGGACTATTGACTCATACAAACCTATAGATAATACATATATAAACCTATATATACCTATAGATAATAAACTATTACTTATCTTATACAGTCAGAGTTACAGACTTCTAAAAATAACGGATACAGTTGTTTTTAGGGTTCCGTACCCAAAGGGTAAAACGGGACCCTATTACTAAGACTCCGCTGTCCGTCTGTCTGTCTGTCTGTCTGTCCATCTGTCACCAGGCTGTATCTCATGAACCGTGATAGTTGGACAGTCGAAATTTTCACAGATGATGTATTTCTGTTGCCGATATAAAAACAGAATAAAGTTAAAACTAATAGAGGGTCCCCATACAAGAAACGTGTTTTTTTCGGCATTTCACGCCATCTATGTACGCTTAGTTAGGTAAACGTCCCATAGATGGCGTTATATTAAAATGTCGATCCCTGACACCTTTGTCAGACGTTAGATGGCGTTATAAGAAGTAAAATGTTTATTAATTATTATTTTTTGCTGGCGAAAAAGGATAGTGGGACTTTTTGCTCGATCTTATAAAATACTGTAGTGAGGTACGGAACCCTACGAGTGCGAGTCCGACTTGCACTTAAGCCCACACAGATAGCATGTTTTGTGATATGAGGTGATAGGAATGGGACACGCAAGACGCTCGACCAATGTAAAGCCTTGCCTTTTTAACCGACTTCAAAAAAAGGAGGAGGTTTCTCAATTCGACCGTATATATTTTTTTTTTTTTTTTTAATGTTTGTTCGCGGATAACTTCGTCCTTTATGAACCGATTTCGATTATTATTTTTTTGTTCGAAAGGAGATATCCCAAGTGTGGTACCATGGTAATTTTATCGAGGTATGATAAGTATCTCCAGAGATATTGAGATAAACATCTCAAAATTTGTACTGAAAATGAATAGCGCGGCATTGAAGTCGGTTGTTTTTTAGTTTTTAAACGATATTATGTCTACTACGGAAACTGACTCTGGATTACCAGAACGTTACGCATTACTCTCCGTGAAAAATTGTCTGCAATAACCTTAAAACAGTATGATAAATCAGCTAATCAAACTGTTTCTTTGATAGGTTATATGTTACGTTTAATAGAACGAGAATATTATTCACATGGTACAGATTCAGTCTTATTTTTACATTCAAATGGCCTCGGTCGCTTAATTTACCATTTATACATGTGCCATTACATCTACAATCTACATAACGGCATCTCCCGTGAACACAAATCACCGTACCGCAGTCTTATTTCAGAAATTCCAGCGTAGGGACATAACTACCCCAAGCGACCCAACGAAGGGTTAATTACATCTAGCGGTAACAACTCGATGATGTACTCCTCGATGCGGGTTGTTAATTGTGCTGCCGTCTTTATGTTGCGTAGATTTTGTGAGGTAATGCGGGTTGTGTCATTTGAAAGCTTTTTAATTTATTTTCTGCAAATCCTACTTTTATTGTGTTACATAAAACTTTAAATTCAATTTACTAATGAGTTTACTTAAAACTATATAGGTATGTATATAAATAATGTAGTTTAATTACCAACCGATATGAAAAGAAAAAAAACATTATTTTAACAAAATCCTTCATTTATATCTACACAATAGCAAAGTTCAGTGTCCTATTTGCGCCTAGTCGATATCAAGGCCAATAAGCCAAGCAGAGGAGGCCCAAGATGCAAGCCTAGCCTAATTAGGGGTGCATAAAATAAAAGGCGGCAATAGCCCAATGGATAGGGTGTCGGACAGGCGATCGAGAGGTCGTGAGTTCCATCCCCACCCCACCCATTGCACTATTGACGTGAACCCACTCCAGACACAAGCATATTTAGCTTAGTTGGAGGGGTTAACAAGAATACTAGTAATGTGCAACCCACATTGCGAGTAAAAAAAAATGTATATTCAGAGACTCAGTGTGAATTTTTCAGACACTATTATGATTATACATTGTAAGATTTATTAATTACATCGATATCGATGTAATTCATAATTATATGTTTGTTATATAAATGTTATAGTTAATAATGAAAGTACCTACGTTGTGTCTTAATTTTAGTTGTAAACTGTTTTAACCGTTCCTGTATGCAAAATATAGTTTTTGAAAATAGTTAGGTATTTATTATTGACCGCTGGTACCTACGAAATATACTTTGCGGTCACATAATCTTTTTATAATGTCTTTTTAAATGAAAATCTGCATCATTAAATATCAACTAACTAAAATTCTGTCAAAACCTACCAAAAAGCTTCAAACGTCTCAACTTATTGAAATCGAATTACCAATCGTTACAACTTCTTAACAACCAAAACAAAACAGTGTTAGCAACCTCATAAATCAAAGTGATTAATGAACTAAACAAACGAAATTAACAATAAGATCTGTCTTGTCTTATTTCATTTCTTGCGATCGGACTCGACTCTCGAGACATTTCGAGAGTCTGCGGATTCGAGATTTAGGTGCCGAATCTGCGAAGTTGTACCGTTAGCATATTTCAGAGTCCATTATACCTACTATGTTCTATCATGTCACTGTCCATGCTTATCATTCCATGATTTCATATCCATCCAAAGGTTGTGAGGAAGAGATCGCTCTAAGCGATAAGACCGATCATTGTACTTATTTACTCCTTTAATTTAAGTTTTTCAACATTTTGTTTATTTTCTTTATTTCCTGTTTGTAAATTGGTGTCAATAAAAAAATATTGTATTGAATTGTCGAGTTATTTTTTTGCATTATTTATTATGCACGTACCTACTAACTAATGAAATGTCGCATCAAACTAGCCACTAGTTGAACGACGCCGTTTAGTAAAAAGATAGGCTGTTAATTGAACGGTTAATTAAACTAGTTGGCTACGGCATATTAAGCCAAAAGTTACAGTATTTATGCCGCATATATACTGTAAAACTTTTGGCTTAATTATACATTTAGCACTCTTAAGACTGAAAGTAGAGCTAGGCAGTCTTAAATGCAATACCTAATTTTACTAAATAGATATTTACTATAGCCAAACTTAGGATAGACATTTCAAACATTTTGCTTATTTTTTCTTAAACTACGAACTTACTCCCTAGCTATAAATACATACATACCTTAAATGTAGGTAACTGCCTATAGTTTGTTGTTTCCTAGGCTAGGATATTTGTACTATGATTCACTTTCGGAGGTTACTATAACTTACATCCTGATCAAGTGCTTATCTATATTTATATAAACGAAACACATACCACGTCCTGACTTACATACATACATATAACGCCAGCTCGAACTATGGAGCAAAAATTGCAGGAATTTTCCTTGTTGGCTTGTGGAATTGGGGAGTTGACAAATGCTTAAAAAAATATTAGGCAAGAGATCAAAAGGAAGCGGCTGAAAATGCGGGATAACGTTTTAATTATGTGAACTAGAGAAAAACGGATATACGCTGCTAGTCTTAAATAATATAATGATTGAGCCTACTTCAGAATATTAAACATATTTTCAAACAATTTAACTGAAGAAAAGTCTAGCTTTTGTTGCCATCTCTACACCGAGGGTTAATTTAATCTGTCCGCGAACGATCGCCAGTATATCTTCCAAGTAATTTAAAGCCAGTATCGGTGTGAGAGGTGGCCTTACTTCACTACACTCTTATTAATACTCCTTTCTAAACCCCACTCTACACCGAAGCTGTAAAAAGTGGACTCAGATCGATGTCACACTCTCCGAGAATGTTAAGTAGGGAGATGTGTAGAAAGTAATAAGTGGAAACACTTATTTTTTATATTATATAGGCTAGCGTTTGATCACTATATCACCTGTTGGTAAACTATGATGCGATCGAGGATGTTAGCAGGCTAGGCTTAAAATGATAACTAACTTTTAAGGACAGCTGCCGGTAGACATTTGACGTTGACAGATTGTTTTAGCTGGGCAGGCGAACACAAGTCCCTCCACCATGCGCAATGCGTCTTAAATACTTACGTGCTTTATTGACATTTTAAATGTCGGCATGTGGATCCACGACAGATATAAAGATACATTTTCTTGTCTCCGGAATCTCGGTATTTAATCAATTCAATCAGATGTGTACAATGATATTATACGGCACGTGAAACTCAACATGTTGGCGATTCAACGGATGCCATGTAGTGATGCGCAAAATTCAGGTAAACCAATGTTCTACGCACTAAAGTTTCTGTTATAATTATCGCTTACCATCAGGCGTACATACACCTATCTAATACCATTTTTATAATAGTCTCAGTTAATAAAAGTAAAGTTACTTTTCAGCCGTCTTCCAAAAAAAGGAGGTTCTCAATTCGTCTGTATGTTATTATTTGTGTGTATGTTACACGATTACTCCGTCAATTGTAAGCGATTTGAATGATTCTTATTTTAATCGGTAGGGTACGTTTCCGAGGTAGTCCCATTGTAATTTCATCGATATCTGACAAGTATCTCTAGAGATATGACGATAAACGTCTCAAACTTGCTACTGAAACTGACTCGCGGGGCATGGAAGTCGGTTGTTTTAGTTTTTAAACTATCTTAATTATTTTAAATCATTATCATCATCATTATTTGCAGTTACACTATCTATGCTACGACACGTCTACGAGTGCTACGTGTAGGGAGGGCTCTACGAAAAAAATGCCCGTTGTATGATAGACTCGACACTGCAATATATTTGAAAATCAACTTTGACTGCGGCACTTTTTCGATTTTTTTTTATTTTTTAAATTTTTTTTCAATACTAAATTCGAACAGCAGAATGTCACACGCACCCCTTGTAAAAAAATTAATCAAAAATATATATATAATAATTTTTTTTTTAAATTTTACTTCCTATACCAAAAATAAAAAAGCACACGGTGTGTGTTTTCAGCAGGGAACAAGTTGTTGTTTAAGGTTTTAGAGGTAGTTAAGATTCGATCGCAGCTGAATATTTTATGTACTCGCTCTTATGCACATTCAGACCTATTGGTAATATGCTAGCATATCGTATGTTTATGTTCAAAATGGCACCAGTGACTGTGAAAAGACATCCCCTGGCTTATCAGCTCCACATTTATTGACCTTGTCTTATCGGCGGCTTAAACGGGATGGTATGAACGTGATAAACGATAAACTGTAAGTACTATCTCATCATCACATGAACTACCAGGAGGAAGATATACATAAGGTAGTGTGGGTCAAATAAAAATAAAACTGGCCAAGTGCGAGTCAGCATCGCGTCTCTTATCGCACACTTAGGGAGAGTTCCATACAATACGAAACATAACAGAGTTTCAACCTCATATATTTGATTAATTGATATTACCAAGAATATTTGGTTTGGTCGCGATCTAGAAAGACGGGGCTCGTTTACTAGCGCCAACTATGTCATTTTGCCGAAACTAATTAGATAGATGGCGTTTCAAAACACAGTTTTTGTATGGGTACCCCCTTTAATTTTTACCTTAATTTTGTTTTTAGTATTTGTTGCTCTAGCGGCAACAGAAAAACACCATCTGTGAAAATTTCAACTGTCTAACTATCACGGTTAATGAGCTATAGCCTGGTGACAGACGGACAGACAGACAGACAGACAGACAGACGGACAGCGGAGTCTTAGTAATAGGGTCCCGTTTTACCCTTTGGGTACGGAACCCTAAAAAAACAAAGAAAAGACGAAATAAAAAACAACATAAATTAAAAAAACAATTTTATTACAAGTTCTTTTTGGTAAATGCAAAAATTATTACCGAGTGAAAAACAACCAAAGTGTACAACTATTACATATTTTATGGCATCTAAAAGTTTTAGTCGTAACTAACTAAATTAAATAAGTAGAAGCGATAAACTTAGTAATATTATTTAAATAAATAATTAAAAATAATTACAAAAATTTAACAAATTATGTACTTAATTTTTAGTATTTAGTTTGACGTTTTCTCACAGAATAACCCTACTTAATCTTCTCAAGTAAATGGTACAAACATAGGTTTTGTAATTTGACATATATTTATTAAGTACAATCGATTGAGATGTCACAAAACCCATATTATAATGTACTTAGATATTTAACTTGATTTTTAGCGAAAAAGATTTTTTGTAAAATAAGTTAAAGTAAAGTTATTCTGTGAGTGAATGTCAAGTTACAATAATTTACAGAAATTAAAGTTAACATTTAAAATATTTACATAATTATATTATTTAGTAACTGGCAGTTCCAAAAGGCACATTATTGCTCATAGGAATTATATTAGAAGCACTTTTGTAAGCATTTCATTAGACATACAATAGTTTCAAAGGCACCTTAGATATGCACACATTGTAATTCTATTTTAATATTAAATGTAATATTATGAAAGTACACGTGCATTATAAAATTTTATGGTTTGAGAATGAGATGTCGCACCCGTAGATGAAGACTTTGGTATATCAAAAAAGTGAGCATATGAACTGTGTGCAGTGACTTGAAAAGAAGAGCTAAGATCGGGCTCAGTGGCGGGTCTTAGGAGGAGTTTGGTCTATGTCCAAAAGTGGACTGACACCGGCTAATTAATATGGTGATGACTTTAATGATTTCGTGTAACCAAACTTTCAACCATGGTTCGACAAATAGCGCAAAACATTGTTTATTCGAATAACCTTTCGTCGGGCAGCGTTAACTCTATTACAACTGTTTGTAGTAGTCTCTCGGTCGACGTAGGTCGAGGGCGATTTAACATTAAAAAAATGTTACTGACATGGATTAAATGGAATATAATAGATTTTCCTAAAATCTGAAAAATTAGGTTTTTTATTTACCCGGAGTTTTCGTTTAGGTGTAGGACGTTTTACAAGGTGAAGCTGATATCGTTAGATGATATCGATGAATCGTTGTCGATCACTATGCGACGTTTTCGTTAAATTCCCGTTTTCAAACCACAAAACGTTATATCTATTCAAAGAGCTACCAAACAAAATTTTAGCTATCACCTAGCTAGTTAGATGCACAACAATTATCAATTAAAAAAATGATATCTAACTTTATTTGCTACTACTAGTTGTTGACACGCTGTTTTTTGTTTTACTTGAGTTTCGTTAAATATATAATAATCGTGGTAAATCTACAATGTTAAGTTATATCTGGCACTTATGTTATAGATAAAACTTAACAGTGTAACGAAAATGAAAACGAATAAATAACGGCAGTTCATATTTTTTATTTTATGAAATTATTGTGTCAATATATAAACTTAACATTTTTATTTTCAACTGCATGGGACGGTGTTTTTAAAATATGATTGTGCAGGCTATTATTTTGCGAGATGATGCCCTCTTATATAATGTTTTATTTATTTATTAGTGCGCATTATCACCCCATAAATATTATATATACTTAATATATTTCACCGTGTTAACAATAGTTAATCTATCTATCTAACTTAGATCACATTTCTCAACACTTTCATACAAAAGACACATTCCATAGTATCACACATCGAGATTTTTACCTTTCGCACATGCCTGTGTTTAGATAAGGTTATATTTAGGATATAGGGTAATAGGATCAAATATTCTCACTGGTCCAGTTAATAGCACCCAAGTTTTAAATCAAAATTGTAGGCAGACTGTACATGATTTTTGCATTTCCAAGCCTTTCAATATACGTAAAATTAATTTCAGCTAATACTGTAATTCTTCGAAATGTAAAATACACGCACATAACCGTGTAGTTTTGATTTTTAAAATCAGATGCTAAAAACTGAACCAGTGCAAAAATTTGGCTATTTTACCCTACATCTAACAAACTTATTTTTGAAAAAAAAATGGCTTCACACGACTTGTTTATTAAGCCACTGTAAACAACAAAGGTTGTATTTCATTCAACATATTAAATTAGTAATAAAAGTTGGAGTTAAGTCATCCAAACTTATGATACAACAACAAGACAAAATAATCAAAACTAAACACAGGCGATAATTTATTTTATTTTCATTTATATTTAAGTTCTAATATGGCGCACCACAATATAATAACGTGACTAGTCGTTACATACGATGATAGATTAATATTTTACATTTTCAGAACCTACCTTACAATATTTTTATCTAAAAACATTGAAGTATATCTATAATGATATTTTCGATATGTCATGAGGTACTACTATTGGTTCTAAAAGAATGTGATATTGCCATATTTGTGTCCTATGTACAAGCCTACCTTTCATAAAAGTTTCTTATATCTATTACGACGTGACCTAATTTAACAGCTCAAGAAATAGTGCTATCCCTTTCTCTCCTCCAAAGTGAGAAAGAGATTACCCGAGTTTAGAGCTGTTACAAATTATTAGGTAAGCAGTTGTAAATACCAGGATAGGCACTAATAAATTGTATTGCATTAAATTAAAAAGACAAATTAATGCAATAAGATTTTAAATTTGTCGTAATTACTAACCTAAGTAAATCCCATTCAACCAGCATTTTAAGACTCATGGATCATAGTAGCTAGACATTCAAGTATGATGTATGTGCAACGTCATTTTAAACTCGTAGTAGCAATGAGCAGTTGAGGCATTTCCTCGAGGATTAAAAAGGCAACTAAGCGGTGGCTAGAAGCGTTATTACTTCATTTCTGCTATATTTTCTGTTTTCTTTTATAAGTTTCTTTTAGATTTTTTCGGAAAGCTTGTCGGAACGGCATGTTGTTACGACATTGTCAAGTGTCCGCTCAGGCCAGCTACCACTCTCAAGTTGGAAAATCTGTTGCTTAAATATCAATATAGGTGGATTTCTCCGCGTTTACTACTTAGCTACCTGAACATTTCTGCTGAAAACGCAGCCAATACATTTATTGTTTTGGCTGCTTGCTTGATGAGAAATGATGAAATAAAAACATAACTAAATAAAAAAATAAATAAGTACTAGAGTAGCTATTGTCCTTTCACGAATGGGATGGCAGATTGTAAATATTGAAGTAACGATTGATGTAGCGTAGCACGTCCACGTACTTTACTAGACGGTGATCTTGAAATATATACCGACGTTTGCTGTGATGGCAATCATCGAATAGAAAAAGATGCAGCCGTATGTATAGGTGCATTTTCTTTTATTCGATGCAAAAGGTAGCCTAGCAACTAAAAACGCAAAGCGATCATAGTCTATTTATAAAGTCAGTACCGATCCATGCTGGTAGAGTCCCTGCTGGTTACGTCACTGGCGGCGTCGGTAGAAGACTCGCTGGAGTCGGGGTCACTGGTGGCCCTAGGGTCGCTGGTGCCCCCGGGGTCACTGGTGCCCCCGGTGTCACTGGTCACCCCGATGTCGGTCGAATATCAGAGATGTTCGTCGCGGCCGTTCAGTGGTTGCCGCTCGGCGTGGTCGGATGGACGGTTGCGTTTGAAGAATCCGCACTGGAATGGAATAAATTAATGTTATTGGCAGACGGGTTGGAATAGTTGCGTTATGACTATTGGACTAAAGTAAGTTCATTGAAGAAGCCTATGGTCATCAGTGGACAAACGCCTCGTCTCATTGCTGTATTTCATTTCGAAATAAGCACGATTCATTCCGCATCGTCACTTAATATCAGGTGCGTTGGTAGTTAAGTGCTTGTCTGTACGAAAAATAGGAGTATTAGCCATTTTATCATAATAAAATGTACGAAACATCAGTTTTACAAATCCTAGTTTACTTATCTCATACAGGAAAGCTTGATTACCACATCAATTATTAAGAAACAAACGGAATTATAATAAAAGGCTCAGAAGATGGCTCAGAAATACAACTGCGTCAATACTTTTGTATAAATCCTCGGTAAATCATATGAGAAATGTCCCCACTCACTTTGTAAAGTGCGAAGATCAGCAGTAGTAACAGCAGTGCCCCAACAACCGCCGCCAGAATGATGACCCACAGTGGAATTGATCCGTTCTCCAACGCCTCCAGTGGGATGAACACCGTCTGAGCCTCCGCGGTGTGCCAGATAGGAGGAGTCGGTTGGCCCACCATGGGCAAGCTGATCACTCGCGCTGTTGCTAGCGAGGACAGGATTACATCGCGATCTTTGGAGATCTGGGGAGAGAAAAAGTTACTTATGAAGTTGGCGGATTTTTTTAAATAATAGTAATAGTAAATCTTTTATTCAGGTAACTTAAGAAAACATTAAATGTTATTCTAAGACCCATATTATAAATACCTCTACCAATATAACTATTATTTAGGGTTCCGAACCCAAAAGGTACCAACGGAACCCTATTACTGAGACTCCGCTGTCCGTCCGTCTGTCTGTCTGTCTGTCTGTCCGTCTGTCACCAGGCTGTATCTCATGAACCGTGATAGTTAGACGATTGAAATGTTCACAGATGATGTATTTCTGTTGCCGCTATAACAAAAAATACTAAGAACAGAACAAAGTTAAAAATTAAAGGGTTTAAAACAACAAAACGTGTTTTTTACGATAGCGCCATCTATGAATCGTTCATAGATGGCGCTATCGTGTGTACCTTAATCTCGGAATCTGAATCTGAATTTGGGAAACGGCTCCAACGTTTATATAAAATTTAGTATGCAGGGCATTTCGAGGATGATAAATCGATCTAGCTAGGATTCATTTTCAGAAAATGTTGTATTATTCGTGTTTTCAATAATCAACTTAAAATATGATTCTTCCCGACATCTATTGGCGAGTAGAAGTAGCTTTAGTGTTATTGTGTCGTTAAAGCAGTTAGTTCATCTCAATAAAAAAAAAAATGTATTATTATTCGCCGATATATGCGGGAAGAGTCATATTTTTCTGTTTAAGTGGCAATAATGGCGGTTAGCCATATATTTATTAATATTAATTGCTAACACCTTTGCGTTAAGGTTCACTTGATTGGTGTTAGAAGTTCGTTAGATATTCGTTAGATGGCGTTCGGGACCCTCCGTGTGCGGGACAAAAGTCGCACTTGGACAGTTTTATTATTTGAACACTACGAGTATCAGGGATTTTTGCCGGTCTAGTATCCCTGATTTCCGGTATACGACCCCTGCAGGCCAGAACTCCGGTGCGAGTAACGTCTTCCTGTGCTCGGCTGGAACCTGCAGCAGCACGTATGACTTGAAGTCTGTTTGAACTGTTTGACTTGAAGTTCTTCTTTTCTTTTCTTGAAGGGTCTAGCAGTTCCCTTATTGATGGTATCAACGGCAAGTCAAACGCGTTAAGAGCCATTCTGTGGCACTGATGTGCTCAGCGTCACAATGCGCTAAAGACTTTAGTAGTTTAGGTTCAATTTAGGCTTATAATATATCCATATCCATCATGATGTAAACTTTAAACTTTCGCGATTTGAACACATAGTTATAAATATTAAAATACGGGACTTATCACGCCTAGAACATAAATCTTATTTACTCGACGTTTCGACCAAGCTGCATTGGTCTTGGTCACGAGACGACTGCAGAACGAAGCAGTCGTTTTTGTTTTAGGCGCGATATGTCCCGTATTTTAATATTTATAACTATCCATCATGCTGTAAGGGAACTTACTTCGTTAAGTACAGAGGCGTTGACCCTGGACCGAAGCGCGAACCAAGCCTCCTGTCCCTTCAGCATCGTCCCCGTCACGCAACGGATCACTTCGCACTTGTACTTCTCCTGGCACTTCTCCAGGATCGTCTTGAGTTTAGGGTCCACCTGGAATTCAAAGAATTTAGTAAAGAAGATTCCCTCTAAGATCTTGTTTTTCGTCAATAAAAACTGCGGTGAAATTAGCCAAATTATATAAAATTTTCGGTTTGGCTATTTTGGATGTGCTTAACTTGGTATACTGCAACCATTGTGATACTAGAATGATCTAGATATAGAGAGACCTCTCACTTGCGTAGGATGAACACTATGTCAAATAAGTTTGCTCATCCAACTTATCGACAAGACTATGACCAGATGATAATTGAATTTACCCTATGATATCCAATAAGCAAGTTTTTATTACAAAGGAAAACACATGTTTGTTTCAACATGTGTTTTCTTTTATAGAATTTGTTTTACCTGATCGTCTCGCCGCCGCCTGGTATTCTCTCTTCTTTCTGAAGCTGAGCTGTAACCACCAGACTGAGAGCTGTATGAAGATTGGCCACCTGAAATAATTTACCACGTTATCAATCAAGAGTTAAATCAATTTTGTATACAAATTCTGGGCAATAGTAATAAGGTTCCTAGGAAATTGTTTGTTCAATTTACCTGATTGCGAAGAGTAAGAATATCCGCCACTGTTTCCAGAATTACTGCTCCAAGATCTACCGCTGTTTTGGTAGCCACCACCTCCGGATTGATAGCTTCTGCCACCGGCTTGGGAGCCACTTCCTCCAACTTGGTAGGTACCGCCAGCTTGATAAGTTCCACTACTGGCCTGATTGCTGCCACCACTGGCCTGGTAGCTTCCACCACCACTTTGGTAGCTGCCGCCACTGGACTCGTGTCCAGCCGCACTGCCCCGACTTGAGCTCGACCCTCCACTTCCAGTAACATCAGCAATACCATATCTGAACTCATTGTTGGGGTTGTGAGCGGCGTATGCTCCAAAACCCTCAAGTTTGTCTTCATCTTCATCACCGACGACGGTGACAGTGGATGCACCGCGGAAGGTAGAGGAGCCAGCGTTCATGACGTCAGAGTTGACAGTTTCAGTAGTAGCCCAGTTTCCATGTACAAAGCCTTGGCCCTGAGAGTTTTGGTTGGCTGCGCCGGATTGCCTGTTTCCCTGACCGTATGTAGCCCTTCCTTCGTAACTTGACTGCGACCCTTGGACCGTTCCACCGTATGCTTGACCGGAACCGCGGTTGAAATTGCCTTGAGCATAGCTGAAATTCAGAGTAATATATGTTATTAAAGATAAAACTTTTGGGCTATTAAATCATCACCACCGAGTCAACTGCAATTGAACTACACGACAAAACAACGGATTCACGATACCATATGATTATGATCTGTAAAGATACGGCGAGGATCCAGCGGTAGGTACGTTAATATCAAGCTACACACCGTATACAGATGTGTCTCTCTATGGTCTGTGATTCAAGCTCGTCTGTTCTTATTTGTTACATGACTGACTACGATCAGTCAACCACACACAAAAAATACTCACTTATTAAACGAACTGCCTTCTTCCCCTTCATGTCCCAACGAGCCGTACTCGGTGCTGGTCTCAGTCTGCGACACAATGTTATGATGTTCGTCGTACACAATCGTTTTGTTCTTAACTCTGACTACATGGCCGCCCGGAATGAAGTTTCCTTGAACTTGACCTCCTTGGTTGTAAGTTCCCTGGGTATTAGTTCCGTAGCCTGATTGACTACCGTAACTACCCGATTGGCTGTTGTAACTGCCCTGGCTAGATCCGCCACTGTATGATCCTTGATTGGCGTTCAAAGAAGTCTGTAGGTTTCTTTTGAACTCTTCCTGCTCTGCTTCCGTAAGGTTTCTTCCATATGTGTGGGTACCATAAGCTTGACCACTTTCAGAATAACCCTGCCCACCACTGTAGTGAGTTCCCTGACTACTGCTGTAATGGCCCCCTGAGCTCTGGCTTCCGCTGATGTGTCTGTTTGATTCCTGACCTCCAGTGACTTGTACGGTCGATCCTTGGTTAGAACTGAAATGTCCACTAGACCCTTGGTTAGAATTAAATTGCCCTCTAGATCCTTGGTTAGAGATGAACTGGCCGCCTGACCCTTGATCTTCGGAGAACTGTTTTCCTCCACTTTGAAAGACAGTTTGGCCGTTGCTGTTGGTGGAATGTTCTTCCCAATAATCTGCAATAAAATACATTTGACGCGTTAGTAAAAAGGATAACGTATTGATAGTCGGATCGGATCGGAGGGATCTCAATCTGAAGCATTCTACTTACTTTGTCCGTAGTAGCCACCACCTCCGGATACTTGCGAAGCTGTATAAAGATCACTGCTTATCATTGCTGCAAAGAAAGAAAAAGTTTGCTTTTAGAAATGTTGATACTTATTAGTCTAAATGTTTGATGGAAGGTAAAACAAGAAAAAACCAAGATCATGATGACAGTTTCTTACGAACCTTCCTTCTCCTTCGCCAGCATGAACATGTAAGGGTTCTGTATGACGAGTTTCTCCGGGTTGACATGACGCGCGACGTCGCACTGCACGTTACCCAGCCACTGCGGGTCTACCACCATGTACATCAGGTTGTCGCCTGGAAACAAAATAGGATACATTAGCTATTGAAATGGGAATTGGAGATCAAATGAAAGCAATATCGTGTCGTTTCGATAGTCGTTTCAGTTGACTAATTATATGCTGGGAGCGGCGGATCCGCACTAAAGTGTCGTACTATCAGCGACATCCTAACCCGGGTTTGGATGTCGCTGCGCACTATAGAACTTGTATTAAACCTATACATGAATGATGCCTGCTGTATATCTATTGCACCTATTTTCCCTCTAACTTGCAAATTCTTCTTTCTACCTGTTCCTCGTTTAAATCCTAAAAGCTGAGTACAATAATGTGTTTCTCAGTCACGTTATTCACGTTTACATCCACTGCTGTATAGGCTTCTCCGATGGAACTACACTAACCTCAATCTTTAAAACCACTTTTCCGTTTCTCCAGCCACTCAACTGACATTAATTGTTGCTCCACCAAGTTGGTAGGCATACTTCACTACATTGATGTGGATCAACTCCAAATAGCTTCGATACACAATTATTACATTATAGCATCTGCGAAAATTTTACCTATCGCCCCGGCAATTTGCAAATCTATCTAAAACTCGTTAAATCTTAAAGGTACAGAATATTCAACTCGCTCACCGTCTAAAGTCTGATATGGCCACATGAAGAATATCTCAGCCTGTTCCACAGTGAAGGGTCCCTCGTTCTTCAAGTTGTACTTGTGTATCACTTGAGGACCCAGCTTTTGTTCCTCTGTCACGTTGTATGCTTCGTACAGGGATGCGTTGTAATGGAGCTCGGGAGGATCCGAGGTACTGTGGGAAAAGAAATAAGTTTAATTGTAAGATGTTCCGTATATGTTGTTACCGCAATTACTGTAGCTAAAACATTGAGAAAATAAACTTGTAAAATGCGTGGTAAGCAAAGGTCTCAAGGCAATATATTTTTTCCTTGGAACTTTTGCATGCCAAGGTTTATCCTTTCACCGCATGGATTCTGGAGACATATATCTGTCACACAGTCATGAGTTCAAACGTTCTACGCCGGTCTTCTGTATTTTTATTTGTTTTAATTATATTTCGTACACATGATCACACATCAAGATTAGTTTAGTAGACACCCGAGGTGCCCGCGTCACAAAAGAGATACTACTCCTACGCCCGCGTTACTACTTTTTGGAATCACATTCGCAAACTAACTCAGTGCTTCAATCAGGTTTTTGATATCTTATTGTTGTGTAAATCAATACCTACTTACATCCTTCTCTTATAGTTTTACTTCTCATAAAATATTCTATCATTAAGTTACAATGACAGGACTGTAAACTTGCTTTTTTTTGTGCACGACAGAAGTGGAAACTTCATCAAGGCGAGATTCATAATACGTAATACAATCTTAATAGCAGACTCGAGCCTACTTTACCCCAACTAGCATGACATGGCCTAGCGTGGCGGCTCAGTATCATTCAATACCAACAAAATAAAGTGCTCTGCGCGCCTAAAGTAGTTTTCTCTCCAAAAAGTGATAGCGTGAGAGTACTTACCCAACAAGAGAGAGTAGAGCTCTGACAACGACGCCAATATTCATATGCATAGAGTTGTCATGGTTGGTGTTCTGCTCGGGATTGGTGGAGTTAGACTCCATGTAGAAGTTCATGGACGTCACGCGAACCTCTCGCCAGATATCCCTAAACTCTTCGAGATTGACGCGGAACTTCACCTAAGGAGAATGATTATAGTGTTAAAACTAAAGCATGTTTAGAATTTATCAACAGCTGTTGAAAACTCGGAACTCTGTCAATGGGTTGCAAAGTGCTAAAGAGTACATAGGAATCCATCATCGATCGCATCATCACTTAACATCAGGTGAGATAGTGGTCAATTGCTACCCAGTTCGGTGTAAAAAAAGGAACAGAAATATTATGTGAACAAGGTGTCATCTATATCTATATCTCATAAAATAACAGCTCTTGTCATAAGTAGCCAATTTATTTATCGATTAAATAACTGGCCAAGTGCAAGTCGGACTCGCACTCGTAGGGTTCCGTAACACAGTTAAGTATTCCATAACTATGATTTTCGCAACTACAAAATTAACTTTGTTTTTCATAGTGTTTGTATGAAAAACAAAGTTATCTTTGCGGTCGCCATATCTCAAAAACTGCTGACTGTATCTCGTTCAAACCAATTTTCGTTGTTAGTTTTTATTAAGATCTACAGCATATATTTTTTTTAGATTTTTCTCTCCCATAGTTTAAAAGTTAGAGGGGGGGGGGGGGGGGGGGCACACATTATACCACTTTAGACGCGATCTTTCAAATGATTTACTTTGAGAAAAAATGATTTTAGGAACCTCAATGTCATTTTTGAAGACCTATCTATAAACACCCCACACGTATAGGTTTGAGAAAATATTTTTTTTTGTTTCAGTTCCATGTATGGGATGCCCCCCCTTAAACTTTTATATTTTTTATTTTTGTATAAAAATCGGAAAGCGGTTCACAGAATACATCTACCTACCAAGTTTCAATTCTGTAGTCCTAACAGTTTCGGAATAAAATGGCTGTGACATACGGACGGACAGACAGACATCCGTTTTTTGCCATTCGGCTACGGAACCCTAAAAAGCAACAACATAAAATAGTTTTTTAGATTTATATTTATCGTGAGTTTGAATCATGATAATAAATTACCGACTATTATACTCACTATAATTGTTGTCGACGGTCTCGACCTAGGTTTCATGCATGTCCGATGCACATCCTCGGGAGTTTACGCAGCGAGATCGCGACGACCACTCAGGGGCCTTATTCAGTATGACCATTTTAAAGTCTTACCGTGCCGTGTTACGTTATCTCCACGTTATGGTATTCTCTATGCCAATTAAAACGTAGTAGGGTAAGGTTACAAGCGCGTTTTGAGCTGTCAAAATATCGTGACATATAAGGACGTGTAACGCGCGTGTTTTCTATAATTTACCTTCGTGTGGCATACAGAATACAATTTTTCAATAACGTAACGTGGCGCGTTAAGGAACACGTTATCTCATTGGTCATACTGAATAAAGCCCCAGGTCGAGACAGGCGACAACAATTATTAGTGAGTATAATAGTCGGTAATTTATAATCACAACATAAAATAGTTAACCTTAAGGGTCAAGTGATATTACAGAGCATGTTAAGACTCATAAAGATGTATCAGAATTATTACACGCAGACGCATAGACCTAATATAAATGGATGGTGCACTGCATATGTTTTGAAAAGATCAATTTAATCCGTATGCTGTAACAATAAGGTTGTAATTGCTTTGTAGAACAAAACGGCTCGATTGAGAGACACCAGGGTGGGAGTGTGTCCTTGTCTAACAACCTGCTAGTACTATATATGTTCTATACTATATGTATGGTATATATATAAGTTGTCCATACAAAAGAAAGGGAAAAACTCCGTTCAAGGTCGGTCTCATGAGGGCCGGTGTGCAAGATCGTTTAATATGTAGCAGGTCTGTGCGCAAACGTCATCGCTTACCATAAGGCGAGCGTCTTGATTCTACTAACTTTTATTACAAGAAAATTAAATAATCCTACTCACCTTTTGTCCAGTAGCCATCGGGTTACCCAGGTCACATTTCAAAGTACTGTTCCCGCTGGGATCCCTGTTGATGATGGAGCAGTATATGGGCGTTGAGTCAGTATCCTTGTCTAGCCTCTCCATGTTGGCGTAGGCCACTCCTGCAGGAATCTGCAGGTAGTAAGCTGTCTCAAAGGCATCCTCTCCGGAGTTTTCGACAGTCACGTCTATTGGAATCTTCTCGCCTGAGCCAAGGACGTACTTGATGGTGGAACTGGAGAAGAACAAGTAATATTTAAAAAAACCTTTTTAAACACAAGCTTTTACATAACCTAGGACCAGAGTAAGTTAAGACAAATCTAACGAGCCCAAACACGACTGGTATAACATGTGTAGTTTAGGAGTTCCTTTGGCCACCTTCCAGCTCCAATCAGATCAGTGCCATGTCATCATAATATTGCATTGTCACGTGATTTACACATGTAAGCATAATTTAAGCTCAATCGGTATCCGGGAAGTGGATTAATTTTAATTGGCAAGATTTGTGACGGACAAATAAATTCGCCGTGAAGTAGAGATAAAGTAGAGATGACGTAGAGATGACGTAGAGATGACGTAGAGATGAAGTAGAGATAAAATAGAGATGAAGTAGAGATAAAGCTTGTAAAAAAGGCGTTGGTGAGATAATGTTTGTTTTGAGAATGACGTGTCTTAAGAGATGCCTATGTCCAGCAGTGGAATGCTACCGGTTGATAATGATGATAAGAGAATGTTGTGCGTTTTCGGTGATTATTTCAAGAAGCAATCATTCCTGTAATAGGCAAAGCATTACTAAACAAAGTTCGTGTCTCAACTTTTTAATCAAATACAATTTCTATGACGTCACTATCTATACTAGTATTTTGCAACGAGCTTTTATAAAAGGGAATAATGATAATATTAATTTATTTGCACCTTAACATCATTAAAAACAGAGTTTTATAATTGCTTATATTAAATGAAAGCTTACGAGCTTTGAATATCATACTAGGACACCCTGTGTTTTGAGATTCTTGTTATATATGGGTATAAATCAAAGTTTTGTAATAAACGAATTTTTAGAACAGACAGCTGTTTGTTCGTCATGTGCACAGATAACAGTATACATACTAGTCTGAGGCACAGCTTACTATATGAGTCAGAGACAGATGCGACAGTGAACATGATTTACTTGATCGGACATGAATGAACGAAATTTGAATCATACAAAATTACAGCCCATATATATCTCTGGCTCATATAGTAATCTGTGATATAAATCATGTACCAACAGTATATTTTATCAGCCATTTCCTTTTTATTTTAGTACACTGTATTAGGTCACTTAAGAGTCTTCAAGTCGCAAGGCTTTTCTTAGGAAAGCGTTCTACATTCCATTCAGTAACAGGTCAAAAGTTGGGTTGGTTTCACTTATCCATTTAGATTTAGATAAAGTCATCATATTGATAACATATCATTTTACATCCCATAAAACACGGACAAAACTGACAACCATCCAGCAAGTCACAAAGTGTTAGGTACAAATTCACGGTAGCCAAAAATTTTGAGTAAACTTACGTAGTAGCAGCCATCCTCAAGTCAGGAATACAAATGTTATCAGGTCCGCAGTTCTTCTGAATGTTGAGAGAGTCGGTGTGAGAGTCGATGGTGGTGAGGTCCAGGACCGGGGGGACAATGTCTCCGGACGGCTGCGTGATCAGCTCGTATGTCATCTTTACTTCGATGGGGGTCAGTTTGTCGCGGATCTCCTCCTGGAATTTAAAATGTTAAAGTATTATTTTTTGTCAGATTGTAATTGTGTATTTTTTAGGTACGTTGGAAAAATATGACATGTTCGACAAGCTTAGTCATGTATAGGTTTCTCGTAGTAAGAAAAACCAGTTAAAACCAGTTTGAAGGACAGGGGCTTTTTATATCTTCAGTGAATTTAGGGACTTTTGCTTTCAAAATGCATGGCAGTCCCATCGTACCTTAATCTATGATAACACCTTCATTTAACTACTTAAGACTAACCTAACAGCCTCGTACATTTCAAATGTAATACGTTACATACGCGTTGATGTTTGCAGCTATCCTACAGCCATAGAGATTTAATATTCCAATTGGAATGTTATACATCTTGTGGTAGGAATCACTTTACACTCCGTAGTGGTAATGTATGTAAAGTCCCCGTCACGAGAAGCTATAAATTATGTAAACAAGTGTTCAGGAGTTCACAACATTTGGACCAACAAAAAAATTGAATTTGTTTAAGATTTAATAAATTATTAAGTAACAAATATTAATTAACATATATTATTTAAGAATAATTATTCGTCAGATTCAGATGTTTCCATTTCCATTTTTTCCATTATGAAACAAACTCGTACGCATTCGAAACTCGAATGACGCGTTTATTTCAAAATGGCGTTCCGATAGTTTACAATCCCTGCGTCCGGTACCAAGAAACACAAACGATAGCGCTTTGCGTCGTTAAAATATGATCCGACTAAATTAAATAGGTTGTTACTTTCATATAACCCGTCTATATTTCATGTCGATTGAATATGGTCAATTTATTTAATATAAATATGGTCAATGTTTACTTAGTAAAAGATGTTTGTTTACATAATTTATAGCTTCTCGTGACGGGGACTTTAGGTACAAGTATGAAGGCAAAACAACAAAGTCACAAACCAGAACATGTGTACTGAAAATCGTGGCCAGGTAAATCAGGTAGGTAGGTACTAAAACCTACGTACTAAAATTAATATAAAATATCAATGTATGACTAGAACTTACATCTAGATAGACGGTGACATCCTGGCATTCTTCCTGTCTCTTGTTCAGCGTCATATGAGTCCTGTATGTAGACTCTTGGCTCTCCACCACAAACAGCCGCTTGGTCGTCTTCTGACGAGAGTCCAGGTCTAATATCACTTCGAAATCTACAACGAGGAGAAGAGAGTAAGAAGAAGAACTTTGAACAGAATATTGCAAAGTGAAATTAGAAACGACTCAACTCAACACCTTCAAAAGTCTTAGTCTTTACAGTGGTTGTCGCGCTTGCAGAAAATGCATCGGATATTCACGAAACCAAAGTCGAGACAGTCAACAGAAAATTATCGAGACTTCTCACTACACGACAGTGTGCAGATACCTATTTATAAAAGCAACTAATAAGAACATAGAATAGAATGAAACTAGATCATTACACTAGGTACTGAATATGAACTGCGCACAGTAATAGTTTAGCCAAGTAAAGGTGATTTGAACAGTTTCGGCTAGAAAGTCTACATCAAATATATCAAACCGATTGTAGTCGATTTCGATTGATTTCTACTAGATGTTTTTGTTTTAAAGGAAGGTATAGTGAGTTAGAAACATGATTAATGTTATATTTTAGCTGTACTTTGTCACTTGCTTTTAATCGATATTTCTTCGTCAATAAATCATTATCAACAACAATAATCTCAAGCACACGCAGCGAGATGACGCGTTACACTTGACGAAAACTTTTCAAAACTTAGGTCGAATTTTGACTAAATAATTGGAAGTTAATACAGTCGGAATATCAACGTAAATCATACCTTCCTGTAGGATCAAATGGATGATGAAATAAAGTGTGAATTAACAAGTGAATTCGTGAAACATCATGCCACTAAAAACATTTAGAAGTGTTCCACTAACATCGAAAAAGAGTGGAGTAATATTTACAACCTAACAACACAGAGATTATGTGGTTTATGAAACTTTAGCTGATGATCCATCTCATCCACTCACCGAAGAAACAGATATATCCCTCGGCTTGGAAACAAACAATGTAATTTGTGACTTAAAAGATAATAAAAATAAGAAAGAAAATGCAACGGTTAATAAATTTGTATTTGAGAAAATTTTGTGGATAAATTAGGAAGTTCTTATTACAATTCTGATCATACCGATCATAGAAGTAAATTATAATCAATATGCAAATGGAAAATTTGTAGTTAAATCAGGAAGCAGTTGCTTACCCTGTTTTGTCTAAAAAGAAATGATTGTGCAAAGTACAAAGGGAAGAAACTTTGCCAACACAAATTTAGATCTTATCGACACTCACTTATTTGCTGGTCTACGTTGATCCCGTCATATGACAGACAGAACTTGAGATGCGCGCACGCGACCTTCGTGCCGTTGGCCAGGGTACAACTCCTGTCATCCAAAGATATCAGCTTGCTGTTCCCCATGAACTCCACTCCAGCTGTCACCTTTACAACGGGACGGGATCTGTAATAATATTGTTTTGATATAGAAATGTGTGTTAGTAACTCTAAATGTTTAACTCAGTAAACATGTATTAATGTTGGTTGCTACGCGCTTCACTTGAGAAATATTGAACGGTATGTTTTGAAATTATCGTTATAGTCCTAACAATTTTTTTTAGGGCGAGTAATGTTGAAAATTTAATATTCAGGAAACTTAATTTGATTCTGTACTGACTTTATTGTATGTATGTATAACGTCAGTATGTATAACGTCAGTAAAGTATGTTGTTTTTTGTAAGCAATTTTCCAAGTGTCCCTTAGGTTGAATCTCTTAGGTCTGATAGGTAGGTACTTGAAACTTACTTCAGAAACACAACACTATCCGACTTGTAGGATCCCACGACCAGATCGGTGTAGTTATTATCATCGAGGTCCACTCCACCGGAGAGTGCGAAGCCAAAGGTCAGAAGGTCGGGAGAGATCTCCTCAGCTGTGATCGCCTGGGAGTACTTCTCGAGGATGCCGTTGATGCTGCCGTGGTAGATGTAGACTACGCCACGACCGTTCTCGCCACCGTAAGGTGCTCCTACTGCTATATCTGGAGAAATCAACATGCTTATTATTATCTATATAGATATTAATTGAGAAAACGTGATACATCTTCGGCTGTATCGCCGCTTTATATCAAGTGATATTGCAGCCAAAAGGTGCATATCTTAGTCACCGATACTGAAGAAGCATCGTAAATGGTAAATCTAGTGCAATAAGTGAAGACATTGATAATCATTTCAATCTATTCAATTTGAAAGCTTACGGTACTTAGTTTACATAAGCATTGGTTGGAGTCACTCTGCCAACGTTAGAAAAAATACAATAAATCTAATCAAATTATTTTTTTTATTTACCTCCAAATCCATCGTAGTTGATGTCACCAAGGGAGGTCACTGATAATCCGAATCTGCCTCGGGATACATCACCAGTGCGAGTGTGAAATTTTTTGTAAGTCTGAAATAAAAAAATCCTCAATTATTATTTACCAAATGTTTTTCTTTAAACCAAAAAAAGATGACGGTAACTTTAAAACGCTGATAAATAAAACATCAACATGTCCTTACTAGTTTTAACCTAAATAGAAAATTCATAATAAACCGGTTAGAGATTTCAACCGTTTTTCGAAGATTCACAAGTGTAAGTAAACCGGGCATAGCTAATTACGTATGTGTCAAACCCTGCTTAAATGTGGTCAAACCCTGATATACATTATTAAGATTTTGTAAGTCAACTCTTCATTTGCAACGTACACGGTCTTTTCCCTGATAGATGACGTAGACTCTTCCATGTTCATATCCGTCTGACTTCGGCCTCGTGAACATAGGAGCACCGACGATGACATCTTCAGCACCATCACCGTCGATGTCTCCAGCTGCTAAACTGTAGCCGAAGTATGCTCCGATCTGCGAGCCTGTTATGTTCTTGATGATTTGCAGCTCCCATGAGTAGAGCACCACCTTGAAAACAAATTGAAGGTTTTAATACAATAGTCTATAAAATTATGAGCACGTAAAAATAATAATTTACCTAGACAAGAATATGAATATGTTAATTATCTTAAATTGATTTAAGAGTTACCATAGATTCTATAACGCAAAATAGATAAACAAACAAAAATAAGCCCAAAATATAATAATGATGATTATAAAATAAATGTGAAGTATCCTCAAAAGTGCAGAAAATCTTCCGCCATAACCTCACGTGTTCCGGCAGTGCACATCTTTTGAAAGGCAGACCATTCTAAGATAAGCGTGATCACCATCTTCAACCGCGTCATGGCTTATATGTGTCATATGTTTGCCTATCAGATATTTAAAAAAATCTTACCAGTCCTTTCAAGTCAGACCCTCTCGGGACACCAACAGCAATACTTTGGATACCACCACCAGCAAAATCTCCGACAGTAATAGAGTACCCCATGTAGGAGTCATCGTATTTGGCAACGGCTTCAGGAGTGGAGATTAAAACCGTTTTGCCGATAATTGTTTGCGATATTAATTGACCTAGAAATAATAAAAAATGTAATAAAATGGAATTGATATGACTAAATGAGCTTTTTTATTTGGACGGTTTAGAAAAAGAAAATCAAAAGAGTTGATGATAAAGAAGATCACAATAACACAAAGCATATAAAAACAAAATAAAAAAACGTCCAAATAAAACCGTCCCATAAGTTTGGATGTAGTTGAAGTTGGTTCTTAAACCAACTTTAACGGTCGATGATAAGCTTCTGAAATGCAGTCAGTGGCAAATGGTGCTGATGTCATTTGGCCATCACAACACCTTATTGTTTTGCACAACGATTGGCACCTTGGTGAAGTGCTTGCACCGACGAATGATGTGACAAAATTAAATTGGTTGAAATGATAAGGCGTTGTTTATGTATGACTATGGCTTCAAATTCAGGTCATAGAACTTTAAGATTTAGAGATATTAATCACCAAATCCATGTTATTGGTAACTTGAAGCCGGAATGATTTACTTTTCACATTAGTTATGAAAGCATGGACACTGATACTTGTTACAATGTTGAAAGCATTATTTAAACCAATCCATTTATTTAAGAATTCTATGGGGATGGTGGTGTAACATTCGTATTTACATTGAGAACTAAGAAAGAGGATGAACTAATGTATATTTGTATATAGGTGTTGCATTCCGTCTAATGCAAATAATATAAAATAATCCAAGTACACGTTAGCACAGGTTTGGTTTCAATGTCAAATGGGTATGAACTATGTACGAATACAATACCGTGCACGTCTAAACATAATCTACTTCTAGGATGTACTATTTTAATAATGGGTGTAGTAAGGTGTTGAATAAGAGTTGTAGAAATAAAAAAGGCATCTGGTGAAACCCCGAGAAGAGGTCGGTGTCACTGATCAGTACACCGTGGTTTATAGGAAAAGCTAATGGAGTTTGTAACTATTTATGTCAGTGATAGAAGAATTACTCTTGTATGAATTTATCGAATCAATGACATTTATAGGCACAACAAAGCAGCATTGTTTTAAACGGATTCCCTATGATCAAGTATAATTCTACAGCCTATGACAATGTTTTGACTGCTTCGTTTTAAAGCTTTCTTATTTTCAATCTTGTGTCAATGATCAGTGAGTTATTTTATTAATGGTATTGTACCCAAAATATATTAGTGGTCGATGAGTAAAAAGCAAATTAATTGTTAGCAAATTTTGGCACGATAGAAGCTTAATCGGTTTAGTATCAAATGTCGTTTTAATCGAATTATACTCGATCACGATTAGAAATAGCATTTAAAACCACTGCTTTTAATGGTTTGTTCGAGGATTAGGCGCTCAAAAGCCTCTCGCTATGTTATTGCGGTTAAAAGTTAGGATGTTGTCAATCGGCGATACGTTTTTATGTTTACCTTCTTCGGGTATTCTCTGCATAAAGTAGAGAAACTTTTCGTTTGCGTCTATCGATAACGTTCGCCCTGTGGATTTGGATTAAATACACGTGTCAGTATCTCACTTACTCATTAGATGTCTATTGAATCCAGTAGGAATAATAAGAAGTTTCTTGCAAAGAACCAAACATCTTCGATAATTGAATCAAACATATTCCATAAAAACCGTGATCTGTCGGATACGTTTTCAATATTGATCTAGTGTTTGTTGCTTGTTAGATATTTTATCACACGGGGGACTTTCATTCCCATGATTGTCATGTACAATCACCACATAAAAGGTCCATTCACCACACACCCGATGAGGACGACACAATATGTTTCGTGAATTTTTATATAGTATTCTATATGCGTTTAAATAAATATATTACCTTGCCAGTAGAAACTGCCCGGGGCTCCCATAAATAGTTTTTGTCCGTCCTAGAAAAAAAAGAATAACTTTTACTACCATATATTTCAAACTAAAATAATTATTTATAAGATAGTTTAAAAGCTAAAACAACCGACTTCCATGCTCCACGAGTCAGTTTCAGTAGCAAGTTTGCGACGTTTATCATCATATCTCTGGAGACACTTATCAGATCTCGATGAAATTACAATGGGGCGTTTTCGAATATGTACCCTACCGATTAAAATAATAATGAAATTTGGTACACAGATAGTCTAGAGCCTGAGAACGGACATAGGCTACTTTTTAATGCAAAAAGAGGGTTGTAAGGGGTTGAAAGGGGGGATGAAAAGTTGTATGGAAGTATCGTCATTTTAGAAGCTAGAAGCTTGAAACTTATTTTTTAGGCTGTTGATTCGATATAAATTAATATGTCATTCATAGTTTGTGAGGGGGAAGGGGGAGGGACAGGGGGAATGTGGGGAGGGGAGGGAGGGTGGAAGTGAGGGGAACGGGAAAGGGGGAGAGGGATGGGAGGTGAGGGAAAGGGGAGGGGAGGTGGAGTGGGGGGAGGGGGAGTGGGGGAGGGGGAAAGGGGAGGGGAGAGTGAATTGGGGGAAGAGAAACGGGGAGGGAGGGGAAGTGGGGAAGAGAGACGGGGAGGGGAGGGGGAAGTGGGGGAAAGAGAGAGGGGAGGGGATGGTAAGTGGGGGTAAGGGGAGGGGGAGAGGGAAATGAGGAGAAAGGGGGTGGAGGGAAGAGAGAGGGAGAGGGGAGGGGAAAGGCGAGGGGGAGGAAGAGGGCAGGGGGAATTGCGCGGCGTGGTACGGTGCGGTGTAGGTGGGATACGCAGGTTTCTTATTTGTAAAATAATTAGCCTAAATATTTAAAAATGCTACCCAAAGACACTATTCCACGCGGACGAAGTCGCGGGCACACCTAGCTCACAAATGACGGAGTAATATACATACAAAAAAAACATACAGACGAATTGAGAACTTCTTCCTTTTTGGAAGTCTGTAGAAAAAACTTCTCAACAGAATATAACAAAATAGTCGAATTCAGAACCTCCTCCTTTTTTGGGATGTCAGTTATAAATAATTTTGGGCTCTTATTGCGTGATAAATAAATTGCATCTTGCAGGAAATTAATAATGTTACGTCAAATAGATGAATTGTTTAAAAAATAAGTGATATTAGGTCAACAGGGCCCCTAGACAAAATCCAATTTCCTGTTTCCATTCACGCTAACGCAAGTACAAAACGTATGGAATGACATTTATGTTTCCGCAACAAAAATGTCTTCCCAAACATTTTGAACTTGCGTTAGCGTGAATGGAAACAGGAAATTGTATGTTGTCTAGGGGCCCAGGAGAGATAATTCCTACTACATAATAATACTAGCTGATACCTGCGACTTTTCACGAACACCAAGAATTTAGTAGCCTTTATTTATCCTAATGCTATAAGGTATCTTATTAAATATCAGTAAGATCGGATCGTCCGTTTAGGCGTGATTATGTAACAAGCAGACAGAGTGACAAACGCTTTTTACCCTGCGAAAGAAGAAGGGTTATGTTTTTCGAGTGTATGTATGTATAATTCTTTGGCACGCCCTAGAGCCTAAACGGCTTGACGTATTTTATGTGAGTTGTGTCAATAGATTTGCCTTAGTCGTGAGAGTGAATCATGAATCATCACATCAAAATAAAAAAAAAATTAGGGATTTTTGACGCCAAAAAGTAATCTCAAAATAACGAGATGAACATTGCGGTTGGACTATTCGGAAGGAAAAACAAGTCACGCGTTGAAGTCTTTTGTGTCGCAAACTTGCAAATTGGGATAAACAAAACAATAAACTGGCCAAGTGCAAGTCGGACTCGCACTAGTAGGGTTCCGTATCATACTACAGTATTTTATAAGATCAAATTGCATTTTAGTTATTTTTTTTCCATACGCCACAGAAGTATAACTTCTAACGCGTGTACATAAGTACACACACTCTTTTTTTTATATTACAGAACGATTGCCTCTTGACACAACGCACAGTACCATTAGAATCCTTTATAATTTATGAACAACCTCTAAAGTCAGCGGCTTTATCATTTATCTCCTTCCTTTTACGAGTATTATCCCACATTTTTATGGAGCAGCACTTATGGTAATGCAGAGAGTTCCAATAATTGTGTATGGGCAGATAAAATATCGGCTAAGTACGTGGTGCGCTCGTTAACATCCTTTTATAGGCTGGTGATGGTATTTGATGGTGTGGGAATGAACTTCCTGATTAAGTGATCATACTTAAACTTGAAAAGATACTAAAAATAATAAATATAAAAAATATAAAAAATTTTGAGCAAATGTGCTGAAAAATAGCACATTTGCTCAAAAAGCGCATTTACGAAGCCTGTATACATCGTTCGAAAGTTAAAAATTACGCACTATTATACAGAGGAGCGTGCGGAAAGTACGTACCGCATGCGGTGTATGGCACGTAGTAACTATTATACAATCTGTGGTTTGGCACTACGCGTATCCTTTACGGTTTATTTTTAATTTTCGTAAAACCTACATAAGAATTCCACCAAAGAGTTTCATATTGCTAGAATAAATATGCTGAATGATAGCACCTCATTGAAAGCGCTTTTGCTTAATATATTTGTCTCACTTTAATACTAATGAGTAAATGAGACGAAAGGTTCTAATTTTTAACACACATAGCACCATTTGCAAATTCGCGGCAATCGCGGCATTTTCATATTGGAAACGTCAAAGATTGTTTGTTTCGACTTTTTGATTATTTCATTTATGTTTATTTTATTACCAATTGTAGTGTTTTCTCGCAAATTTGCTGAAAAATGTTGTATGACACCAGTGCGGATATTGGTTTTAACAAACTCGTGACTATGGTAAACCCTCGACTTCGTCTCGGGCTTACAGTCGTCTTCTACTCGTTTGTAAAAACCAACTTACCATACTAGTATCATAAATAACTATTATTGATATCTACATTTTGTAAGGTAAAAGTTTATAACAATACCAAAACTTCGTAGATATATATTATGTATGTACTTATTTTAAAAAAGCAATTATTCTACGCATAACGCTTGCAGTAGTCTAACACTATGAAACATCTACATAAGATTAGGAGACAGATTTTTGAAGTCAAAACTTCTTTTGGCGCGTTGAGCACTTTTTGGGTGTACGAAAATCATGGAACTCGCGTCACCGTCACCAAACTTACGTAGTAACTATTATATAATCTGTGACCAAACGCTTTCCATGAGCTATATCAGCTATATGTATACTGTCTGTGTATATATGTGTAATTTTTGGGTGAATAATTTATGATCGTAAAAAACAAAAAAACCGACTTCACATGCCGCGATAGTCAAAGTACTGGCTAGTTATAATCATGTCATCAAAGTATACAAATTTGCTTATTTTGTTTATCTCCATATCTCCGGAGATAATTGTCAGATCTCGATATAATTTGAATGGGACCAAACGGATGGCATAATCACTCAAACAAAAAAAGAAATTTTTAAAATCGGTTGAGATTTGACGGAGTTCTGAGGTAACAAACATAAAAAAAAAACATAAACAGTCGAATTGAGAACCTCCTCCTTTTTTGTGAAGTCGGTTAAAAAGCGTGGAACTCGCGTCACGCTGCCCATGAGCTATATGTGTACTGTGTATATATGTACACTCGACGACACAATTCACAAGTTACTAAGTTTTCACTTCTATCGGCAGCACCCAAAGACTGCACCGCATGTTGTTTTTAGGGTTCCGTACCCAAAGGGTAAAACGGGACCCTATTACTAAGACTCCGCTGTCCATCTGTCTGTCTGTCTGTCTGTCTGTCCGTCTGTCACCATGCTATAGCTCATTAACCGTGATAGTTTGACAGTTTAAATTTTCACAGATGGTGTATTTCTGTTGCCGCTAGAACAACAAATACTAAAAACAAAATAAAGTTAAAAATTAAAGGGGGTCCCCATACAAAAAGCGTGTTTTTGAACGCCATCTATCTAATTAGTTTCGGCAAAATGACATAGATGGCGCCGAACCAAACATTCTTGGTAATATCAATTAATCAAATATATGAGGTTGAAACTCTGTTATGTTTCGTATTGTACGGAACCCTCCCTAAGTGTGCGATAAAAGAACCGATGCTGACTCGCGCTTGGCCAGTTTTATTTATAAATATGAAGCACTGATCAAAACAAAGATGGTCGTGTGAACTGGCAGATAAGCTGGCGTCAGTAAACTCCAGTAGCATCTTATCATGGAACACAGTAAACGTGTTAACACCACGTCTGGTTTCAAACTGCCGACAGCGGATCTGCAAATTGATGTCTGAGCTGATATCAGCTGATGAGACACAGATGTGAGAGTGTACTGACTTACTGAGAAATTACTTTTTATTGTGTGCTTGTTTTGAGTGTTCCATTTTTACATCAAATGTATACCGTGATAATTAACTGTGAATATGAATGTAGGTAGGTAAATTAAACCAAGCGAGAGTAGGTACTGCGTAAGGTTTTTTTTGAAGTACGGAACATTGAGGTTCCGTACCTCAAAGGAAAAAAAAGAACCCATAGAGGATCACTTTGTTATCCGTCTGTCTGACCGTCTGTCCGTGTGCCAAGACCCCTTATTCTTGGGTACGCTAGAGGTATCAAGTTGAAACGTATATCAAATACTCGGATCTAAGGTCTTTTTTGGGTTTAAAAATCAAACTTGTAAGTTAATGCGATCAAAAGTAAGATATGACCGTTTATGTCACATATTTTCGCATATTTTGCGATTTCACAAGGGAATCAAAACCTATAGGGTACTTCTCGTTGACCTAGAATCATGAAATTTGGCAAGAAGCAAGGTCTTGGAGCACTTATATAGAAATAAATCTGAAAACAGTAAATATGTTCCTATTTTAATAATAAACAAAAAGTGAATTTACTATTACAAACTTTTGCGGTTGACTGGTGCAAATGGTGCAATACATTTTCTTTGGATCGAACTGCAAAGTTAAGTTTGTCTTTTAACCTAGTTTGACAAATTTGTACGGAAGCCTCGGTGCGCGAGTCCAACTCGCACTTGGCCGGCTTATTTTATTTGTAGTTTGTATTTTTACCCACGACAAAACGGAGACTGTATATGCGTTTGGGGTGAGAGTATGTTTGTTTGTTTGTGTGTGTAAATCCATGTTGCCATTTTTTTCCAAAATTACTAGTCCGATTTTGATGCAGTTTTCAGTTATGGGTTCGGGTGTAATTAGTGCATGTTTTTAGATAGGTGTTACGGTGACAACTCACCAGGGGGCGCTGCAGTAATTATTTGTTGGTGCAAATCGATGTTGCTATTTTTCTTCAAAACGACTAGTCCGATTTTGATGCAGTTTTCAGTTATGGGTTTGTGTTTGATTGGCGCATGTTCTTAAATAGGTGTTACGGTGACAACTCACCAGGGGGCGCTGCAGTAAACATTTGTTTGTGCAAATCCATCTTGCCATTTTTCTCCAAAACTAGTTCGATTTGGTCTTTGAACGGTTCGTAATTAATCAGTGGTGGTTCTTAGATAGATCTTACGACGTTAATTTTACAGGACATTGTCGTGGGTTCATTCAAAATTTTAATTTTGTTACTTGTAATTATTAATTATCGGTAGTTAATATTTTAATTTTATTTTAATGTTAATTTGTTCGGCCTACACACTTAATTAAATAAGATAAATAACAAAACAGGTCAATGTAAATACCTAACATTGATTGATCAAAATAAAGATAAACCTATATAAGGATTTGCATTAAAATTAAATCAAATACATAAACATCATCTAATTACCATAAAATAGCCGCATAAAAAAATATCGCTGCTATAAAACTTATAAAAGTAAGCATTGACCCTAGAAGGCTTCGGCCCTAAAATCCGCATAATCGGGGTCTTTGCATTGAATGAGAAGCGGGCAATGAATAAATATGCGCGGATGCACGGGCTGGGTTTGCGCTTGCGCCTTTTACAGCGTGACAAGCACGGCGCAAGCGCGCCCGGCGCCGCGTCACGGGGGCAACTGTCAGTCTGTCAGCCCCAGACATTTCTCATGGTTCTTGGATGTCAAGTTGTGAAATGAGTGAGTATTTTAAAATGCTTGAAGCATTGAAAAATTCATAATTGATCTACAGTCATGTGCTTTTATCAGAAGTAATTCAAGGATGTTTGCAGTTAAAGAACATTCAGGCGCTTGGAAATTAATATTCTTACTTTATTAGCATATCCTACGAATAAACTTATATACTTACTACTGGTTTCCGTTCCCGTGAGAATACGGGGATAAAATATAGCTTATGTTACTTTCTGATAATGTAGCTTTTCATTCGTGAAATAATTTTTTTGAGTTAAATCGAAACAATCAAATCTTTCCTCTTTAAAACATTAGTTTAGATAAAAGCATCTAGATGGCGCTAGAGTAGGTTTAATAGCTCTTCTTGTAAATATTGCTTAAATGTATGAGATCCTGCATCGTTTGCGAGATTAAAATGATTATGATTATGTACGCAAAACCAGCGATTATTCGTCAGCATGTTTCCAATCCCATTGAGTTAGCTTTTATTTGAGACCTCACACAAGTTGTGGCTTTAATGTGCGCGCGCAGCAGTAAGCGCATTTGAATATTCAATTAAACACACTTAAATCTATGGAGCGTTTCAAATACACATTTGCATATGTGGGTACGGTGAAAAGGTCTACGTGCTGAATGAAGTGGCGGCCATGCGAACTAACGACACTAAATACGAGAATTCTATAAACCTTGTTGCTTCGCCGCAGTCGCCGAAGCTATGATATGAATAATGAAATATTATTTAATAAGTAAGCTTGTTAGGTACAAGTTAAACAAAACGTATACTTAGAAGAACTGACATTATATGCTGCGCGCCTGTTACCTTCAGTCGCTAAATATAGCTGTTAGAATGAGGTACAGTGCCACAAGTATAACTTGGCGGTGGTGGTTTTTGGAACTAATTATTTTAATTGAAACTGTGAGTTTGACGTTTGAGAGATTACCGCGACATTACTGTTGATAAATCTGCTACATTAAAATAGTTCAATAATGCCAAAAGTAATTAAAAGTGGTTTAAGAGAAACTGTTATCAAAGTACAAAGTAAAAGCACAGTGGCGCACAGGCACGCCAAGTTATACTTGCCGGACTGTAAGGTAAGGGGATAAAAAGATCAAAGCTAAGTATAGAAATCTATGGAGATATTAATATTTACTCGAATTATATGATATTCATAAAATCTTGACAATATGTACGAGAAGAATACCGCTGGGATATTATACTTTACTCGTGAAAATAATTGGGGGAAGGAATCTAGTAGGTAGGTAATAGACACTCAAAAAATACAAATTGAATCCACAGAGACTTCTCCTTTTTGGAACTCGGACATAGCGGTTATTTAAAATTGATTTATGAGAAACTGAACGTATCACGACCAGATCGGAGACGTTTTAAAGAAAGGCCAAGTCAGACGTACCTAAAATCTTCTTCCACTTTCATGAGTGCTTTCTTTCATGCTCGCTGGAAAGAGCTATAGGTATGTCAAGCTCGTAGCATGTGGAAAGAAGTAGTATCTGCCTACCACAACGGGAAAAACGGCGTGATTGTATGTTAGAAACTATTAGCGATAACAGAATTGATATACTATTACCTCAAATTGAATTACAGAATGAATACAAATAACGAAATTTCTGACTACCTACAGCAGCATAAAACTACACTAACTCTCCGTGAACCATTGAAATAAAAATAAGACATAAACATTGAAAAACAAAACGAACAACATGTTTCTCAATACAAGTACACAATCCCTGATAATACCCCGACAGATCCGGGATTCAGTAGCATTGGGCGCATCAGTTTCACGCTCCCATCCATTGTCTGCAAATGGTCACCGTTTACGGACGCGTTCCGAAACCATGTTCGTTCAGGAATGCTTGACATCGCAATCTTTGAGCATTTCAAAACCGATAAGGGAAAGAATAATGCATGGAAAAATAGCTAAGTATTTTTCTCGATTCTTGTGAAATTATATTCGGTTGGCGCCGCAATTTGAACGCTTACAATTTTCTGAGACTGATGACTCGAAACTTCGTTTTGGCTAAAAATCTAGTTTGAAAGAGCTGTTTTCTATTTTTTTGAATAACCCATTTACGCTAGGTGGCGTTTGATGTCTATAGTCGTTTATTATTAATTTCTATGAAAATTGGTAGTTGTAAATTAGTAATGTTAGAAATTTATGAAATGAAAACGGTATTAGACATCAATCGGATAATACTTACATTTAAAATTTAAAACCACCCCCGACTGATCTATGCATAATATTCACATTTTTGTAACTGACAACCCTAACATCGCCTTGCAGGGTTGAATTTACTTCATATTAAAATTCAACGTTTTTTAATACATTGTATCGCAGGTAAAATGTATTCAGTAACATAAGTTGCACCTAACGAATTTGTAATAAATTGAATGCGTAAGTAACTAGCGAGAAATA
Organism: Cabera pusaria; assembly: GCA_954871355.1. Lineage (NCBI taxonomy): Eukaryota > Metazoa > Arthropoda > Insecta > Lepidoptera > Geometridae > Cabera > Cabera pusaria. The sequence continues at coordinate 2,565,717 of OX940892.1, forward strand.
GCAAATTTATTATTATGGGCATCGCCACTTTATTATAAAACACTCTTGCGCAAGTAATTGAATGATATAGGGCCTTGTTTTTGGGCTGTGCAATTGATCTTTGTTTATTACAAATACAAATCTTTGTTAAATAAAATAGTGTACGAGATTTCGTAAGGTTTTATAATACTTTATTGCAACTATTTCTGTAATTTTGTAGTAACATCTATTGTAGTAGTTACCCGACTACAGCGAAGCAAAAGGGAAGGTTATTGTCGTTTTAGTATCGTAAAGTAGTTTTGAAGTAACGTATCAAATCGGGCTAAGACATTAATTTCATTGAGTTCGATTTGCACTGACCGTGGTCACGAGAAGACTGCGATTTTAGTAGAGCAATAACCTGCCTAATAAGTACTTATTAGGTTCTAAGAAATTTTATTTACTCATAAAGAATTAAACAATTCGCGTATAATGAGCTTACATACTAATTTATAACTAAATTTCTATAACTAGCTATGTTTAATATTGAAAGTTCCGGAGTTAGATTTTGATGTTTGCATTTATAATTTTTATTTATTTAGTTATATATATCATAACACTTTCATTTTCTTTATGGTCGTTATGTAGTTTATTATAAAGTTGTGCACCCTCAAACGTGACATTTTTCCTGCCGTATTGCGTCCTTGTAGACCGGAAAGTTATTTGGTTTGTATTTCTAAGGCTGTGTTTAAATGTTCTTTTAGTAAATGTGATTTGTGTGTGGATTTTATTTGTTAGTATTTTTTTATTAATAGACAAGTTGTATATATATATAGTTGCTCTAATTTGAATAGTTTGGTTTCATTATAGAGAGTAGAGGTGTTCGTCAAATATTCATAGGTAAAAAGTGTTTTTATGGATTTGTTTTGAGCGATCTGAAGACTTTAAGGTTGGTGTTTGCCGCACTTCCCCAAACACTTCTTTCAATTATTACGTCTCCTAAAGAGGTCTAAATTGCCAAACTACATCTTTTTAGGGTTCCATAGTCCTGACAAGGAACCCTTATAGTTTCGTCATGTCCGTCTGTCTGTCTGTCCGAGGTTTTGCTAAGAGACCGTTAATACTAGAAAGCTGTAATTTTGTGGGGGTATGTATATATATTACGCCGACAAAAAAATATTTTTTTTAGGGTAGTTCCCCTATATGTGAAGTGGGGATGAATTTTTTTTTCATCGTCTACCCCATCGTGTGGGGTGTCGTTGAATAGGTCTTTTAAAATGACTTCAGGTTTGCTAATACCATTTTTCGATTGAATGCTCCGTTTACGAAATATTAAACTTTAAAGTGAACATTTTTGTTCCAGTGGGGCGTCCCCCCCCCCCCCTTTAAAAGCTAAACTGCTGGCTTGAAAATTCTGGGAAAATTCGTGGTAACAGCGCATTTCATGAACTTTAAAGGAAAATTATAGCGGTTAAGATAATTTTATTAGTTTAGCAGTAATAGTCGTTGAACTTGGGTGTTGGATAATTTTGTACCAAATACAAAATCCTTAGAATAAATCCTTTAAAGTGACAAAGACGGAGTACCTATTTGCTTGTTTATAACGGGTAAAGACTTGCATTGAATAACAGGCTACTACGGAATCCTACACTGCGCGTGGCCCGACACGCACTTGGCCGGTTATTTATTATATAGGCTAGCGTTTGATCACTATCTCGCCTGGCCGTAAGTGGTGATGTGGTCGAGGATGGTGGACACGCTACCTTGATGGTGGTAAGCTCATCATCGACATAATGCTCCTACTTATACTACAACTTGTGGAAGAACACCCTACAGGCCTACAACCTACTACCACAACTCAGGAGCACAAGTGCTCTATTTACTCCAACACGATTTTTTTTGCATATGAGGAAGTAAACCGATTAATGTGGGTAGATTAAACATCGTAAATACATCGTAGTACAAATACAAGTACAAGTTTGCTGAGTTAAGTTACAATGTAGGTACTGGAGTAAGCCACTGCTTGGTAAAACAGGCACGTAGCATTCCACGTTAGATAGCAGCGGTTCACGAAAAAGATGTATCAAGTTCCACTTTCGGGGAAAGATAGCATCGGGCAACACCATTTTACTGATCAAGATCATTTTTTTGCAACAAAAAAAAACTTTTTTATGAATATATATTCTGAGTGCGGTAGGTTACTTCAAACAATCATAATAATATTAACAGTTAACAGACAAAATACTAAATAAAAGTAGTGTTAGGGATAATTGGAATTAGGATTATTATAATTATGGAATTAGCAGGTAGGTGACTAGTCTAGTTGTTTTAATTATCAGAAAAAAAAATGTTACCATTGTTATTAATATTAAACGTATACTAATCGTAAAATTTACGTTTAGTTACGTGGTATCTGAATGCGATAGGTATAATATGCTTAGTTTATATAGTAAAAGAATATCTATAATATCATCAATGTATAGTAAAGCTACTTTACTTAGATAAAGACTAGGAAGCACTTGGACTGAAAAATAATCGTTTACTGCAGCTACCTCAGATAACATCGTCCTAAAATACCATCTCACAATTTCAATTCACTGCTACGTTTATGGCAACACCACTATACCACAGATTAAAACCTCAATTGTGTCCCAAATAAAGACACAGATAAAACAGCAATAAAATGCGGTTACTATTTTCGAAATAGGAATACGTGCGCGCCATTTTGTTCTGTTTTTTGCGCTCGAACAATAAAAGTTTTTAATAATTCATAAACCTGTGCGCGCATTCGACTCACGCGCACAATGCGATCGCGAAGATATCCCAACGCTGGGCATGGATTACATGTTTTCTATTCCCACGTTTGTGCAGACACGAGAGCTTTTACTTGAGTCTAGTAAAGATTATTCTGCAGATTTATATTTGTTATTTTCTTAGTGCTTCACATTTTTCCTTTGATCAGTCTATATTTTAAATAACACTCTAGTAATAATGAATAATTTAATCCTTTATTTTAAGGTAAGATTGACTTTTTTATAACTTTCTGAGTTGCAATAAACATTGAAAAAGTCTCATGATCTCTAAAAATTTTTTTTTTAGTTTTATTATGGCTCCACACGATTAGTGTATTTAGCCAGTGTCAAGTATTGAATTTCTTTAATGTTTTATGAATTTAAGTCGTAGAAATGGGTTAAATTCACATTTCAGGTCAGTTTCCAAGTAAAAGTCTAGTCAAAGTCATACCTTCAGTAAAGATATGGTGTTTACTGAAGATTTTCAGTGGAATTTTGGTGAGAACGCAAATAGCATGTTTTTCAACATTGTGCTGTTTCCCTACACTCGAACTCATTCACCGGCACTTAATGGTTAATAATCCACATTTATTACACATTAACTCGCGGAAGAACACAAGTTTTAGGAAAAAATACAATGAGACCACACACACTTTTCCACGTTCCCGCCAAAAAACCTCTCTAAAAATTATTTTAATGACATCACTTTCTCGAGTGTTGCCAAAACAGTTTTTATTAAAACGGTTATTTTCCCGCGTAATGATTCGTATCGAATTGTAATTGGCGGGACAAATTAAAGATGGCTGCCTTTCTTTCAATTGACGAAATTAAACTCAACATTGACGCTGGTATTTAGGCTTTCGGGGAAGATCGCCCGTTTTTGTTTAAGTGAAAATTAATTGTACATGATGAATGGCTCATATAAGAATTTGCTTACGGCCAAGCCCTCGGTAAAAGGTATATTTATTTTAATTATCTATTTAAGTTCCGTATTACACAAAATTTAACAGAACAACTTCAGTACTTATTTATATTATTATATACATTGACATTATTATAATTAAACAATACAAAAACATTAAAATTAAACAGATAATAATATCGTTTAAAAACTAAAAAAGAACCGACTTCAATGTTCATTTTCAGTACCAATATTGAGATGTTTATCTCAATATCTGTGGAGATACTTATCAGACCTCGATAAAATTACCACACTTGGGATATCTCCTTTCGAACAAAAAAAGAATAATCAAAATCGGTGCATAAATGACGAAGTTATCCGCGAACAAACATAGAAAAAAAAAAAATATATATATACGGTCGAATTGAGAAACCTCCTCCTTTTTTTGAAGTCGGTTAAAAAATTGTCGTGCTTACCTTGGACATAGTAGCTGAAAATCCTGCCTGGCACACGCCAGTTTTGCGTTGGCCAAATGTTGCTGAAAAAAAAAACAAGGCGTCTTTTAATTTTTGAACTAATTAAAATAAAAAATCTACCTACCAATATTTTATAGTATGTTCGTCGTTTACTATTAAAGTGCGAATTAAGGTGCAACACATGTAAAATTATTGTGGAATACAAATTCAGTTACTCAGTTTCTAAGTGTAATAAAATACATTTTTATAATATAATTAACACATTTTATACACAGGTATATCCACTATCTTCTTGGTAAGGTTATTATTGATGACATAATAATGGGTTTAATTAACCAAGGGCCGAACAAAGGTTCTACGTGTACAACTAAGTAAAAAACCTCAGTGATATAAGTAAAGTACTACAGTGCTATCTAGTCCTGCTAGACTCACCGTCATCCTCTGTGGTAAATACTGGACATAATACACAAATAAATATCTCAGATAAGGTAGATCATAAATACATTAGAAAATAGATACATAGTACACACTTTGTTCATTCAGCATATTCTTATATGTCAAGCGTTATATAAATATACTTGAATTACTTATCATATATACTTATCAGTATAACTTAACATCATGATCATTATCTACAGCCTGTTTGATCCCACTGCTGGGCATAGGCCTCTTTCAAATGATGCTAATCGTCTCTGACCAGTGTCTATCTTTGATGGCCTATGTTTTCCTTTTGTAACATAAATTTATAATGGCTCTACTTTGCAGGTGGCACAATTTAGTTGCCATTTAAAAATGCCTTCTTACCCGTCTTATTTATGCATATATAACTATGTCTTGGATGCTCTATAATTCCTATACTTATTACGTTTACGATCTAAGCGTCGGTGTTACCTACGCTACATTTTAAAATATCATTTTACATGAAATCCATCGTAAATTATGTTTTACAGCTCCGAACGGTCGTCACGCCAATTTTCCCGCCAGCCGCCATTACCGGCGGAAGTGAGTGCGTTTTCGCGCGCTTTTATTGACACCATTGTTAGCCGCCATGATGGTTTTGCTAGCAGTTTGTTCCACGAAATGAGTTCGCATTTTTTCGTGGAGTTCTTATGCTCATAGATACCAAAACAGGTGCTTATAGTTTTATATTACGTATATTGTGTATATATATTACTTTAATAATTTTCTTTTATTTATTTTTATTTTTTATAGGTACTTAACCAATCCCCTAAAATTTGAATATGCTATGTTAATTCTTATGTATTTATACTAGGAAATTACAGATAGGTACATTTGATCATTAGATACATATTACACTTGACATTTTGTGACTATACCGGCAATTTGCCAAGAAAAGTTATATTAACTTAGCCTTTACCTTCAATTGATACTTTTGTGTGTAAATATACCACCTTAAAAAAGTACCCTGCCATTTAAAAAAGAATCATTCGAATCATTTCACAATCGCGTAACATACATAAATAACCGGCCAAGTGCGTGTCGGGCCATGCGTAATGTAGGGTTCCGTAGTAGCCTGTTAATCAATGCAAGTCTTTACCCGTTATAAACAGGCAACTAGGTACTCTGTCTTTGTCACTTTAAATGATTTATTCTAAGGATTTTGTATTTGGTACAAAATTATCCAACAACCAAATTCAACGACTATTACTGCTAAACTAATAAAGTTATCTTAACCGCTATAGTTTTCCTTTGAAGTTCATGAAATGCGCAAGAGCGCGTGATAATAATCACGAATTTTTCTAAATTTTTCAAGCCAGCAGTTTAGCTTTTAGAGGGGGGGGGGGGGGGGGACGCCCTACTGGAACAAACATTTGCACTTTAAAGTTTAATATTTCTTAAATGGGGCATTTAATCGAAAAATGGTATTTGCAACCCCGAAAATCATTTTAAAAGACCTATTCAACGACACCCCAAACGATGGGGTAGACGATGAAAAAAAAATTCATCCCCACTTCTCATATACGGGAGCTACTCTAAAAAAATATTTTTCACAATTTTATTTCAGCACTTTGTCGGCATAATTTATATACATACCCCCACAAAATTACAGCTTTTTAGTATTAACGGTCTTTTAGCAAAACCTCGGTCATACAGACAGACAGACAGACGGACATGACGAAACTATAAGGGTTCCTTGTCAGGACTACGGAACCCTAAAAAACATGAAGACAAATTGAGAACCTCGTGCTTTTTGGAAGTCGTTTCAAAATGTGAACTTACATGTCCTGCAAGGTGAGAACTCGGATACACTCTGCAGGTTGGAAGACTTGGCTACGAAGCAGGTCCCCACCGGGTCTCGTAGGTTCATCTTCGCAGACACGTAGGATACATAGCGAGGGGCGCACGCCTGAGAACAACAAGAAAATATATTGAGGTACAGATAAAAACTAATTATAAAAAACTATATAATATCGTTTAAAAAACTAAAAGAAGCGACTTCAAATGCCGCGCTATTAATTTTCAGTACTAAGTTGGTGTTTATCTCCATATCTCTGGAGATACTAATCAGACCTCGATGAAATTACCATGGTACTATACTCGGGATATCTCCTTTCCTAAAAAAAAATAATAATCAAAATCGGTTCATAAACGACGAAGTTATCCGCGAACAAACATAAATATATACATATATATATAGGATCGAGTTGAGTAACCTCCTCCTTTTTTAGGGTTCCGAACCCAAAGGGTACCAACGGAACCCTATTACTGAGACTCCGCTGTCCGTCTGTCTGTCTGTCTGTCTGTCTGTCCGTCTGTCACCAGGCTGTATCTCATAAACCGTGATAGTTAGACGGTTGAAATTTTCACAGATGATGTATTTCTGTTGCCGCTATAACAATAAATACTACGAACAGAACAAAGTTAAAAATTAAAGAAAAGTTTAAAAAAAGTTTTTTATAATAACGCAGCGCTTTCTAGCAGTTAGTTGCTCTCAATTAAAAAAAATAGTATTATTATTCGTCAATAGATGTCGGGAAGAGTCATATTTGTCTGTTTAAGTGGCAAAAAATACCGAGCAAAGCTCGGTCAACCAGATATTTAATAATATTAATTACTACAATTACTATTACTACTATATAATACTATTCTACCTTTGTGTTAACGTGTACTAAGTTGGTGTTAGAAGTTCGTTAGAAATTCGATAGATGGCGTTCGGAACCCTCCGTGTGCGGGACAAAAGTCTGACTCACACTTGGCCAGTTTTATTTTAAATCGGTTAAAAAAAGATATGAGTATTCGTCCACAGATGATAGGAGTTTTAAATCGATGTGTTACCCGACTTGCTACCAAAAACTAGCTTACCACCATCAAGAAGTCTACTGCCATACATGTAGAGACCACTACTTACCATTTTAGAGTGTTGACCATCCTCGACTACATCGCTTTCCACCAGTCGAGACAGCCTATCACACACTAAAAATAAACCTTAATAATATCGTTTAAAAACTAAATAATATCGTTTAAAAACTAAAAAACAACCGACTTCAATGCCGCACTATTCATTTTCAGTACCAATTTTGAGATGTTTATCTCAATATCTCTGGAGATACTTATCATACCTCGATAAAATTACCATGGTACCACACTTGGAATATCTCCTTTCAAACAAAAAAAGAATAATCGAAATCAGTTCATAAACGACGAAGTTATCCGCGAACAAACATAAAAAATATATATATATATATATACGGTCGAATTGAGAAACCTCCTCCTTTTTTTGAAGTCGGTTAAAAATACGTGAAGAGTATGTTAGGTTAGGTCAAACAACACGATAATTTGACTGACATTTTGCATATTATCATAAATATTATGCAAAATTGGCAATCAGATGGAATAGAACATAAAACATACTTTTACTTTTTAACCGACTTCAAAAAAAGGAGGAGGTTTCTCAATTCGACCGTATATATATATATATATATTTTTATGTTTGTTCGGGGATAACTTCGTCATTTATGCACCGATTTTGATTATTCTTTTTTTGTTCGAAAGGAGATATCCCAAGTGTGGTACCATGGTAATTTTATCGAGGTCTGATAAGTATCTCCAGAGATATTGAGATAAACATCTCAAAATTGGTACTGAAAATGAACATTGAAGTCGGTTCTTTTTTAGTTTTTAAACGATATTATTAACGAGAGTGAAGCCGCGGGGTACATGTAGTTTTCTGTATAATTCTAATTAAGAGCGAACGCGGGGTGCAGTTTTCCATACAAACGTATTCCCCTGTTTCCTCCCTGGAAAATGCTTCTAGAGTAAAATTTGTTTCTACAAATAAACTGGCCAAGTGCAAGTCGGACTTGCACTCGTTGGGTTCCGATTCCGTACCACACTACAATATTTTATAAAATCGAGCATAAAATGCTGAAAGAAATCACGTTTCTTGTAATAAATTGACAAAACAATCTAGCTAGGTTTTCATTTTCAGAAAAAGTTGATTTATCCCTGTTTTCAGGTAATGAAAAACTCCTACAATATAATTAGAATATGAAGGTAAATTTCGCCATTGCTACATTGTTACGATAGCTCGGTGGGAGATCGTTCGGATGGCGATCAAAAGGATCCCGGTTCGAGTCCATTCGTGATGATTAATTTTTCCAAGTTTGTTCTTTTGTAAGAAGACTATTATTGGGAGCCAAAAAATTACACAAAACACGATAAAAAAAAAAAATTGCTAGCAAAGCTCGGCCATCCAGATATTATTATATTATACTAGCTGACCCGGCAAACGTTGTTTTGCCATATAAATAATTTCCTAGTAATAATTACTAAAATGGCTATTAAAAAATAAGGGTTGATCGTAGAAGGGTGAAAATTGAGGATTGTATGTATTTTTGTATGTTGTATCATAAAAAAATAGAAATTAAAAATTTTGTCTAAAAAATAAAATAAAAAATTTAGGGGTGGACTACCCCTAACATTTAGGGGGATGAAAAATAGATGTTGGTCGATTCTCATAGATACCGGATAAGCACAAAAAATTTCATCAATATCGGTCAAGCCGTTTCGGAGGAGTATGGCAACGAAAACTGTGACACGAGAATTTTATATATTAGATTACCGTGTCAAATCCAAACAATTATTAAAACAGGAGCCGCGTCCTTATTCAGTACAACGCCATCTTACGAACACTAACGCCAACTAAGACCTGATTTCACCAAAGTAGAATAAGTCTTCTCGTCTCGAAGATACGATTATCGAAGGAATATAAAGAAGATTATATGTCTAAACATTCACACCTCTCGCTCTTCCACTCTGGCGACAATTGACTCGCAATAGAATATTGATAGTGTCGGTCTAAACAGAATTTTCTCGTATTTCGATTCTCGCACTCAAAACCGTTCAATCCGAATTGTACGATACTCGTATGAACATGAAAAATGTCATACGAGATCGTGTTTATACAAGTCGAGACTCTAATAAGCAAGAATCTGCTTACTATACTTTTGTTGTGTAAACAAACTTAGGCAATTATCGCCTAGCGATAAGTTATATGCGAATCTCGTATGACATAATCGTAGGCGAGATTTTAGTTCTTGCCTGTATGTAAACATTTTGATACGATTGTGTTATAGCGATTAGTGCTTGTGATAGTAGCGTATGGTTTCTCGTAAGGAAACGTACGAGAAACTCTCCCCGTCTAAATGGGCCTTAATTGCTTTACTGACACAGTACTTCTACTCGCCAATAGATGTCGGGAAGAGTCATATTTTAAGTTGATTATCAATAAAGTTGATTATTGAAAATACGAATAAAACAAAATTTTCTGAAAATGACTCCTAGCTCGATCGATTTATCGCCCCCGAAATCCCCTGTAGGTATACTAAATTTTATTTAATCGTTGGAGCCGCTTCCGAGATTCAGATTAAGCTAACGACGATAGCGCCATCCTTGATGCTAGGTAGATGGCGCTGCGCTATCGTAAAAAACTTTTTTTAAACATTTCTTTAATTTTTAACTTTGTTCTGTTCTTAGTATTTGTTGTTATAGCGGCAACAGAAATACATCATCAGTGAAAATTTCAACCGTCTAACTATCACGGTTCATGAGATACAGCCTGGTGACAGACGGACAGACAGACAGACAGACAGACAGACAGACAGACAGACAGACAGACAGACAGACAGACGGACAGCGGAGTGTCAGTAATAGGGTTCCGTCGGTACCCTTTGGGTTCGGAACCCTAAAAATCAAGGTCTAGCTATGCCCCTAGTATGTATATATCATTTGCTTTTTTGACCAACTAATTGCAAATAGAAATAATGACCCTTCAAAAATCTTAAAGAGGAGATAAAAAGGCTTATATAGCTATATATATAGCTTATATAGCTACAGCAGACCTTGATTTTTTGTAGAAACAAATTTTGCTCTAGAAGCATTTTCCAGGGAGGAAACGGGGGAATACGTTTGTATGGAAAACTGCACCTCGCGTTTGCTCTTAATATTAAAATAGAACTCTACCGATCATAACGTTGATTCACCCACCTTGAAAACTCATTGACCTTACATCAAATTCATAGAACTACGGATGCGAAGCTTCGGAAGAAACAAACCAAAATTAAATATTGTTTATATGAACTTGATGAAAGCGGCAGTAAATCTCGCCTACTAAAACTATACATATAATAACATTGAATATAACACGTGCCAACCCTATTTATGATCTAGGGCTGACAAAAATATTTTTAATTGTTATGGTTTATAGGGTTTAAGATCTAATATAATCTATTTACTAATATAATGCTTTAACTTTACTAATAAATTGCTACGGCTCAGTCATACAAGCACGGCGCCATCTTGAAGCACTTGATAATATAAAATATTTTATATAATTAATTTATTAAAGTTTCAGTATATGCTAGATAGATGCTAGATAGAGATGAAATACCTAAATACAATCCAGAAAATAACGTGTATTAAACAATGCATAAATAACCACGAAACAGAATGAATAATACAGAGATAATACGTCTCATATTTAGAAACAAAACAACAATATACTTTAATCAAAATTGACAGCCCTAAACCTCCCTTCAAAATTGTAAATGAAAAGTAAACATTACCAGATGCGCACGCACAGCTAAGGTTAACGAAGGATGAACCACTGAGATAATTATATTGGCTCCTAATTCTATTATAAAGGGGTTAATTACGTTTTTTAGGGTTCCGTACCTCAAAAGGTAAAAAAAGGAACCCTTATAAGATCACTTTCTTGTCGGTCTGTCTGTCTGTCTGTCTGTCCGTGTGTCACCACCAATTTTCTCAGGAACGGGTGGACCTAGCAAGTTGAAATTTATACCAGATACTAAGGTCTATAGTCCCTATCAGGTGTATAAAAATCAAGGGCCTGAGCTAGCACGATAAAAAGATATGGGCAAATTTAGATTTTCGCGAAACATTGTAAGTACCAAAATGTACCTTAAATTTCAACTATTTTTATTTTTCGGAATTTTTCCTTTGCTTGTGTTGTAAGACCTTGCTTGTGACCAAAATTGACAATTCTAGGTCGACCGGAAGTACTTACCGTTGACCTAGAATCATAAAATTTGGCAAGAAGCAAGGTCTTATAGCACAAATAAAGGAAAAATTCCAAACAAAAAAAGTTGAAAATTAAGGGGTGTCCCCATACATACATAGTATCAGCCAATTAAGATAGGCCTCTGACTTATATGAGCGCTCATACAATTTAGAGGTCTAGATTAATTGGTACCTACCAACGTTGGTACGGAAGCCTCGGTGGGCGAGTCCAACTCGACTTTGCCGGTTTTATTTTTACTATAATTAATACATACAATCACGCCTTTCTCCCGTTGGGGTACCCAGGCAGAGACTATTTCTTTCCACATGCTACGATCCTGACATATCTCTTTCGCTTATTCCACTTACATGAGCGCTTCCGTACATGCTCGCTTTAATTTATAAAGAAAATTATAAAGTTAATATTAAACTTCCAGCTCGTAATTTGATTGGAGACATTTTACTATGTATAATGTTTAAGTGCCGTGTTTCTTATGGGCTAGCGTTTGACAACTATCTCGCTTGGTGGTAAGCGATGATGTGGTCGGATATGGTGAACTCGCTAGGCCTAGAATACTCAGACTCTTGAGGACCGTATGCTGCCGGAACACCGTAAGGTTATAACGGCAATTCTACTATAATGGCCAATTTTTATTTATTTATTTTCCAAAACTTCACTCCACACAGGCGGTAGGAGCATTATATCGATGTTCCAACTGACTTGCTGAACCGGTGACCCCGCTAAGAAGTCTATCTATCCATATATTCACAGTTATTTAATGTCAATCACGACCGTATGTAATAATAGAAAACACATGAATAGGTGAAGAGGTCAAAACAAACAAACTAAAGTGCAAACAGACTTTCACATTTTACTGGCGTGGATTTGTGTTTATATTAGGAAAACCTCAAAAATATCAATAGCGTTTACACTTATCATAATTAATTATCAGTTTAAAAACACATGAATAGGTGAAGAGGTCAAAACAAACAAACATAAGTGCAAACAGACTTTCGCATTTTACTGGCGTGGATTTGTGTTGATATTAGGAAAACCTCAAAAATATCAATAGCGTTTACTCTTATCATAATTATCAGTTTAAAAACACATGAATAGGGGAAATAGACGTCAATATCAAACAAATATCAAGTACAAACAGAGTTTGGCATTTCGTTGGTGTTGATAGCGTGGATTGATATTAAGAGAGAACGCAGGGTGCACTTTTCCATACAAATGTATTCCCCGTTTCGTCTCTGGAAAATGCTTCTAGAGCAACATTTGTTTCCACAAAAATCAAGGTCTGCTGTAACTATGCCCCTATCAATTGCTTTTTTGACCAACCAATTGCAAATATAAATATGACCCTTTAAAAATCTTAATTATATTTATTTTTGCAATGGATGCAGTTGGTCAAAAAGGAAATGATAAAAGGAATGGGGCATAGCTACAGCAGACCTTGATTTTTTGTAGAAACAAATTTTGCTCTTTAAGCATTTTCCAGAGAGGAATACATTTGTATGGAAAAGTGCACCCTGCGTTCGCTCTTAATAATAAGAAAACCTCAAAAAATATCAGTAGCGTCTCCACTTATTATAACCAAGTTATGAGTTTAAAGAAGTTCCTTCACTCGTTCAATGACCGAAACCAATGTCTTTAAAGATGACTCACTACTCTCACTAATGACTAACTTTGAAAGCATGTGAGGTTATCGTTAAATTCAAGCATTAATGTCAACTTAGATACTAACTTGACTGCGATGAATGCTCAAGTATTTATTATGCATTTTATGAACTTGACTAGAGAAAGTGTTAGTATTCAATTGCGGGTTGTCTTTTAGACCGGCAAATTGTCCAGTGAAATTACAGGGCATTTGCGACTTAATTTGTAAATGTCCCAAATTATGGCAACATAGAGTTTGGCGTGCCTACTGCCTTAGTAGGTATCCGTTACACGTAGACGTCTTCGCTTACCATCAGCCGAAAGTCTTGCTTTTCCTATAGACTAATATCATTAAACAAGGAAAATGTGTAGGTAATGTTTAGTTAAATAAAAGTTTTTTTTAAGTTAAAATATTTATTGAACGACCGAAAAGGGTAAACTGTTGTTACGCAAATACAAAACATACTTACCATCATTGTACATAGTTAATTTACAATAAGTATATTTTGATTTTGATTTTTTTTTAATAACAAATAGAATATCATTTTTCTTGAAGTGTTACAACACTTAATATTTTTGTAAATTGTGAAGACGTAATTGTTAATGAAATTTTGGATTGTGTTTAACAACATAAATAGATGTTACAGATTTATAACTTTTATAAGCTACCGTCAAACCAAGTGGCTATTTATTAAGATTTTATAAATTACCAGTCATAGATAGTCTTATTGGTAGAACTAAGGTGTAAAATGAATCATCGAGTTGGTCACACTGTATGAATGAATCACTTTTAACACTGGACAAAGACTTTTGCGAATTCATTTAGTTTTCTTAGTCATTTTGGGTATCTGTATTTCTTAATTTGGTTTCGCAAATTCAGATATAACATTATGTCCAGTCACTGGTTCAAGTAAGTCAACCTAATCATTCAAAGAGTGACTCAAGTGATTGCAACATCTAAAACTACATACTTACCTCATATTATGTGGATATACTAATCTCGTTGCTTTTTAGATAAATAAAATTCACTTACATGATTCGCCGATAAGATCAATCTTACTTTAATTTGGTAAATACATAGTTCTAATACTGCTTTGTGTCTGTTCATTCATAAACATACGACTATTTATATAAGCAATACGATTATTGCTTACTGATTTGTCAAAAATATATAGAGTAGTACTTGTGTATTTTAGGCTTCGAGCACAAACCATCAACAGTATTCCGTACTTCATACATACCAAGTAGCTAAAAGTAGCGAAGATTAAATCTCTTGGTAAAGAAAAGGCAAATTTGTTAACCCTTCCATCTCACCTCCTCCTTGATAAATACCATTGATACATTCTATAGAAAGATTCTCTTTTTCAAGCATATCTGACGCAGCATCGAAATGTATATCGGGTCTCTACTCTCCGAATAGCCGCATTGCTACAGTAAAAACAACATTACGAAACAATCGCTCCACTTCGAGCCGCCGACTATCCGACCACCCGACCATCAAACGGACATCAAAACCAATAACAACCACATAACTCAATGGCAGCCATCAGAAGAACATTACCGACCGATTGACAGAACGCACGCTGCCCTACTTTGACCAGAATAGCCGGTGGAACTAGCCAGTGGGTATATGGGTCACTCGAGCCTGACATTACTAGGGAAGGGTTAGAATATAATGTTTGTAGGTTAACGACTCAGTCGCGATTTTGTGAAATGATTGTATCCCTTGATATTTATATAAATACTTATAGGTCAAGAACATACGTGTCAGGAGCCATGGATACTTCTTTAATATTAGTTCTTCTGCACTATTTTTTATGACTAGTTTAAGTATAACCTTGTCTCACTACGATCACTTTTCAGGTAAATATGAAAAAGTACCTTATATATATATTAGATAAAGTAATTTAAGACATCAATGCATCTTCTCATATCATATTGTGGTAGTAAGTTAAGTAAATATATTTGTTAGTCATTTCCCAATTTTATTTCTAGGCGTACATTTTAGTAAGCTCCAATCATCCTCAATCCACTATAATATATTAGTGTCTGCACACGCCAAACCCAAATCTCGAAGAATATATGAGCTTTCATAAAGTAAATCAAATGCAATGTAAAACATGTCAAACCGTGTTTATATAGTGGTCCGGCATTGTTGTTTGATTTACAACGCGTGACAGACAGACGGACGGCATTGTGTCCCATCATGTAGACATTATGCTGGGTTTGTGTCGGCACAGTGACTTGATCACTTTACTTTACTATTGTTTTTCATTAATATTTTTAATGTACTAACTAATCTTTTATAATAAAATTTCTTTGAAAGCGATCTTTGGTTTACTATGTGCAGTACCTAGTTTTCAAAATGAGCAGTTTAGATTTTGAATATGTATCTCTAAATAACTTCATGAGGACACAGCAATGAATATACAAATATTAATAAACATCATCATCAAATTTCATCATCATCATTATCAGCCGGTATATCAGTCCACTGCTGACGTAGGCCTCCCTCAAGGCACGCCTTTGGTTTTGGGGGGTTTTGCCATATTCACCACAAAAACGTAAATACGATATATGAAATAATAATTTCATTGCGGCCATGCCATGCACATGTTTTACATAGCTGGTATTGAGATATATTTGCTGTTGGAAATAGATTTACTTAGACCTCTAGGAAACAACAAGCCGAGACAGAGTTTAACATAGAGTAAGAAACAAGAGGACATACTCGTACTAATATAACAAGCTAGAACAAGGCACTTACCCGTTAAACATAAGTACAGAAATATGTCGACTAGATTCAAGACATCGTTTAAAACAAGGCGCAAAAGATCTTACAAGACTTTGGAACAAGTCTAGATTAAGTAAGTAAGGAAGATCTAGACCGCATTATTAATGTTTAATGTTTGTTTAGTTTTAATTCCTTAACCGGACCGGGAGCGCCATTTTGATTTTTGACAGAGACTAAGTAAAGCAGCGCGATGTTTGCACACACATTCGGGGAAACATGACGATCTCTTCATATATTTTTGTCACAACCTATTGTTAAACGCATGTTGTACTCAAATAAAATATATTTATCTTATTTTTACCGTAAGTAAGAATTTGAGTCTAGATTGAGTTGACTGATTGATTTGAGTCTGAGATAAACGATGAATGTTACTAAATTTAAAAACTCGGCACAGTGGTGAAAAAACAGTAATAAAATAAACAGTAACGTCCTTGTCTAATAATATTTACACCTCATATCGGTCGGTCTATAGCCCATATACATGACAAAAAGAAAAGTTTGTTTGACTAAATTGAGTCTACCCGTAGCAAAGTACCTAAGCCTGCACTATTTCACCCCGCCGATGCAGTAGATCAAGTCACTGGACCGCAATAAACAAAACTGCAGAAAACGATGTCAACTAGGTCGGACATAGTTGAAAACAAGGCGTTAAGTGGATTTAAACAGTTCCGCGTGCTTTACTAGTGTTTGCTTACTTTACCTACTCGTAAACATGGGGTGCGAGAATCTAACAGTTTTCGCTGAATTACTATAAAGACAGGTTTCTGAGCTCGATCTTCGGCTATTCGTTTTCGACTGCTGCCAGCCAGCTTGCGTATATCATCGCTCCACCTAGCTGGAGGGCGTCCTACACTACGTTTACCGAGCCGTCGTCTCCACTCTAGAACATGTCTACCCAACGGTTATCGGTCCTACGACAGATGTGACCAGCCCACTACCATTTCAGCTTGCTAATGTTTTGAGCCATTCCAATTAGGGATCAAGTAAGCATGCAACCAGTTTTATGCACTCCAGCAGGGCTAGCATGGCCTAATCCCCGGGGGAAAGACAAAATTATTTCCCTGTTTTTCGCCACTGACAGGAGATCAACACAACAATTTAAACGCTTGGTTAAGATTAACTCCGAATTTTGATTTTGTTTCGTAATAAAAACTTTAAAAAAAGAAAAAGGCTAGCATGGCAAGGGGACTATTTTGTCTTTCCACCTATCCGTGTTTTGTTTGGTGGAGAAGGCAAATTATAAGTAAAGTTTTTCGACAATTATAAACGCCCGCTGACTTTTAATCAATTCTTTTTTTTAACTTCTTAATACGAAACAAAATCAAAACTCGGGGTTAAACTTCACCAAGCGTTTAAATTGTTATGTTGATCTCCTGTCAGTGGCGAAAAACAGGTAAAATAATTTTGTCTTTCCCCTGGGGATAAGGCCATGCTAGCCCTGCTGGGATAGAAATGAACGAAATGAGAGAGAGAGAGAGATGGAGCTATACATCCTACATACTAGTACTACATAGCTGTCATTTAGATAATTTTGATTTTGTTCTGAATTCAATAATCAACTGTCAAATTCAAGTATAAGGCTGCAGCTCCACCGGTTCCTGGTAAAGTATCAGATATTTATGTGACATATGTTATGTATGCATGTATGACATATAAAAAATATTTTGTATATCTTATAGCCTAGCGACTACTATCTCACCTAATAATCACAAGCGATGAAGTGGTGGAAGATGGTGAACACACTAGGCATAGAATACTCTGACTCTCGAGGGCTGTGTGCTGCAGAAACACCGTAAGGTTATGGCGGCAGATTTTCTCCTTGGTGGTGGTAAGCTACTTTTTGGTAGCAAGTCAGACGGAACATCGCTAAGATATGCTCCTACCACCTGCGGTCCTACCATCTGTCTGATAAGTTTCTAATAGGGCTATCAGGAACCGGTGAAACTAGCCTTTAGTCTAAATCCCAATTCTAAGGTCCATTCTAGACCTAGCGTGCTAGGCTACCATCCTCGACGGCATCATCACTTACCAACAGGTGAGATTGTGGTCAAACGCTGCCTATATATATAAGTATATAAAAAATCACGCTGCTTCATGCGTTTTGGCAAACTAAATTACATCTGTTACACACAATCCAAAATTTCGTCGTACTTTACGACGGGACTCCAAATAATAATAAAATGTACAAAAATATAAAGCGTGTAACACATTTAAATTATTATAACTGTTTGAAATAATTACATACAAGTGCCAAATGTAATTTTGCTGCCTATACGATTTTTGGACGATTTTGTACAGACATAGCTTGGTAGACATAGATAGGTTCGGAACTTCGTCAAGAATCTTAAATACAACTGTTCTTATACAATTTCATTATTTCTAGCGTCTTTCGAAAAAACAAGAGACTAAGGAGAAATGTACCTCAACACTATTCACATTTTAAATACATACAAAAAACATACAGACGAATTAAGAACGTCCTCCTTTTTAGAAGTCGGTTGAAAAGAGTTAATCAAGGGCCTTATTTTAATTAAGTCCTTCCAAAAACATGCAAATTTCAAGCATTTTACCCGTAAGCAAATGTCAGATGTCTCTTACGTGCCTAAAATAACTGAATAAATAATTAACCTGGCACCAATAAATAACTTACCAAGTTAACATCCTATAATGACGCGAAATAACCCGAGCTACGAGTTGCGAACAACCTTTTACGTTTTCACACTTACGGTATCAATTTAAATTTACATTAAAGTTGCCCACATGAAGCTTTCACGGCACTACTTAACTCAATAATTCAATTTATTGGCAGATTTAAATGGCGAAAGTGGCAACACCGGCGCACGCGCAGATAAGGCTTCATTTACACGGGATATAAAGTGGAATGCGGTGTTCACACGGCCCGCTACTCTCCGCCCGATTTATGTACTGTTTACACGGCTCCGAACCGCTATCGATGGTGAGCCCGCCGATAAATGACTATTGATGGCCACCATCGTGATTTAACGGGGTAACATTGTAAAATATCGTGTATTTATTTACAAATATACGTAAAAAACTTGCTACATTTGCTGAATGAATTCATTTCATTTCAGTGTCTTTTACGTTTAACCTGTGTTTCCTAAAGCTGTATTGTTTTATAACTTTAAGTTCTGTTTTTATTGGTGAATTATAAAGAGTTATTGTTTTGTATTGTATGATGTTCTACAACTTTGTTAAAAGAGGTACTCGTATGTAGATAATTTTTTTTTTAAATTAAACCCATCGTATGCATTTGAAACCGAAGTTTTATATCTAAATTAAGATTACTCTCTCTTATAACCGCTACATTTACCGCGTCGTTTGATCCACACGCGTACAACTGTACTACAAGTTCACAAACGGCATCCACATACAATTCCTATACTAGAAATAGACCAACGATCGGCCAGTTAATTCGCGAAACTAGCGCTATTTAGGGAGAATGGGAGAAAAACTGGCAATCACAGTTGTTCGTTGACTTTATACGGCCAAGCCGGATTAATGTATCGAGTGACCACAGATAAGTAGTTGTCAATACGTAAGCGTGACCCTGTTCTATGATCGGCTGATATTTTTAACCGTGTAGGATATACGAGTAGGTATCTCAAGGGTGGATTTTCAATATATTTTATTGCTATCTTCTAAAATAACTGGCCAAGTTCAAGTTGGACTCGCACTCGTAGGGTTCCATACCACACTAAATAATTTTATAAGATTGAGCAAAAAATACCTCTGTCATTTTTCGCCAGCAAAATAGCTAAAGCTTTTGTTTTCATAGTGTTTGTTTGAATGACAAAGTTCTAAAACTGCTGGATATATCTCGGTCAAACCAATTTTCGTTGAAAGTTTTTATTGAGATCTACGGTATATATATTTTTTTTGATAGAGGGGGTAGGGACACACATTTTACCACTTTGGAAGGAATCTTTCAAACTTTTTGATGATTAACTTTGAGAAAAAATGGTTTTAGATACCTCAATGTCATTTTTAAGACCTATCTATAGACTAAACACACCGCATAAATAGGTATGATGAAAAAGTTTCAGTTCCATGTAAGGGTAGCCACCCTTAATCTTTAAATTTTTGTATAAAAATCGTAAAGAGGTTGTTCATCTGGATCTTCAGATATGGCACCTACAAAACTCTTCAGCAGATGCCTCGTGAGGCTAAGTTTTTTTATGGTACGTGATTTTTACGACTGAATATTAGAAATCAATTATGCATTAAAGATAGTTGAAGTGAACGTTGAATGAAAACAACAGTTTTTTTTAAATATCATATAGGCTAGCGTTTCACCACTATCTCACCTGTTGGGAAGTGATGATGCGAACGAGGATGGTAGCACGCGCACCCTAGGCCTAGAATGGGAACTGCTGGATAGCTGCCGGAACACATTAGATGTTTGGCAACAGATTTAACTAACTTGAGGATGGTAGCTGGCCAGGCGGACACTAGATAGTGTCATACACCATGCAAAAGTCTTTCAAAGCTTAGATATATCTTAGTTAGACTCTACAACGGTTAAACTATGTAATACCGAGACTTTTTCCATCAGCCTCTAATTGAGCACCGTTACTCTGAATCGGGTGTTCCTCAGAACTACGGGTAGGGAGTGGAACACACTGTTTTTACAGTGCTCAGTGCTCACTGTATTTGGACGTGCCGTTATTGACAACGGTGTGACATCAATAGATGTCGGCTTGTGATTTAAAAAGATAGGCTAGATGCGTAGGCGTTCAAATGCCACCACTCAGGTTTTTTTTATTATCTGATAGGTTAGCGTTTGACCACTATCTCGTCTGGTGGTAAGCGATGATGTGTTCGAGGGTGCTAAACACGCTAGGCCTAGAATGGTCTATAATTACGTACTTCTAATTACGGATACTTAATATAATAACCATTAAGTGTTTTATTACCTACTAATGTACATTTATAGAATTTGAACAAATACTTAAAACTAGCTGGCCCGGCGAACATAGTACCACCTAACAGACAACGAATGTAGTGTTACCTTTTAGATTAACTTAATTTAGGCTTTTATAAACGTAATACAATGAATACAAAAGAGATATTACGTTCAGTTGTTTCTGTTTCCCTACACACGCGCACATTCAACAAAAAAAAAATAACACTAAAATAAATAGTATCTTATGTCCGTCTCCTGGCTCTAAGCTAGCTCCTCACCAATTTTCAGCCATATCGGTAAAGCCGTTCTTGAGTTATAAATAGTGTAACTAACACGACTTTCTTTTATATATATAAATAAAGATAATATACACTCACGGACTTATAAACTTTCGAATTAATTCAATGGTCCTTTCTAGTATACAAACATACAGTTAAGAATACGATAATACGCTGTTATGAAGTTAATGAACCAAACTATAGGTTTCAATTTAAATTTGTATAATCTTAATTAATATTTAATATTTGTATTTTATTTCAAAGGCTTCTTTAACTTTGATGCAGTTTTAATAAACTGCATCACAGTTATACACTCACGGACTAATGTTCGTAAATGTATAAACAAATGTTTATTTGAATAGCACTGTGGTCAGTAAAAAAATCCGAATCAAATCTAATATTTTAATAAAAACTCAAATAAAAAAAATTGAGCAATAGATTTTTGTTTATTAAATTAACAACAATACGAAGTAAAAAAGTCAGTGAGCATTCAAGCGAGAGGTGTCAGTAAAGACCTCGATACTTTAAAACTACAAATATTTTGAAAGATTCACTTGAGGAACTGCTGTATAAAACCTTTAAAAAGCTGCATTCCCGAAATGTTTTCTTGGTACCACTCTTCTTTCTGCAGCCTGTTCCACCACTCATGTATCTTCCTATACTTTTCATCAACAGCAACTAAGCTATTCAGCGAAGAGACAGTAGCAACGCAGGAAATATCAGCCAACGTTAGGAAGTCCGCGGCGACAAAACTAGTTATATCCAAATACTTTTCCAAAAACACGTACGCTTCTTCTATATCATCCTTCTGCTGTTGACTAAGCTTGTTTCCTCTTACAAGGCTGTATACAACAGGCTTGAATCGAGGGAAGAGGATTGATGAATCAAAGTAGAGTCCCTGATCTACTATCGCTCTTAATTTATTATCCTTAGGATACAAATTCGCGTGCTTCTCTCCGTATTCAGAGACCAAGTAGGTCATTATCGCATGGCTGTCAGCTAATACAAATCCATTATCCTCGAGTAAAGGGACCGTGTGGAGAGGATTCTTCTCTAAGTAATCCGCATGGAACTGCTCTCTCGTAGGCAGATTCACCTCTTTCTGTTCCACTTTTATGTTCAGGATTCTGATGGTCATGAGAACTGCCCGAGCTGGTGGACTGACGGATGTTTTGTGGAGCACCAATGGCATTTTCGTAATAAGTTTTATTTTACCGATGTTATCGAACTATCGCCGCGATTGTCGGATTAACACTGAGTTTTATCACTTCTTATCTGTACCATACATATCTATTTAAACTGTGTAGTCGCGCATGCGTGTTGTGTTGTCTAGAAGGTGTTTTTTTTGTTTTCCTGTGTCATGACAAGTTTAAATAGATGTGATTGTTTTAGGTTCCTATAATCCTAGCTTCAAATCTATTTGCCGCGCTTCATATGCAGCATTAAATTCCTCACCCATGCAATAACAAAACAAAAGACCAACGCTGCATCGCCATACCACGCCCTCTGTCGGAAATGATTACACTATTATGGATAGTAAACTATCAATTTTTAACATTTTAAATAAAACTGAACTTTAATAAGCGACGATAGAATTGAAAACTGCACCTGATATTCTTGTGAAAGGTATAAATATCGAACCACGAGCGCGGATCGACGCGTGCCGACAATGCAGCTTTTGTGAGTTTAAACGCTCTATGGAATTATTGAATAGATTTAATTAACTACCTACTTATAGCTCGCACAAAATTGATTGTTTATTATTCAAAAGCAAGGTGGAATTCATTGTGATACCTACTACAATTTGTTATGATCATTTCAAATAGAAAATAGTATTTGATTTAAATAGCTGTTCCAATTCAACTTATAGTTACAACCAAGAATAATTAAACCTTGTTGAAAATTTTGCTTTTCCTTCAAGTATCCGAGCTTTTTAGGTGGTTTTACCTAACATGGGTATCATATATTGCGGAAGACTAGATAGTTTCAGTCACATCTATTTTGTCTTCGCCCAAGAAATAAAGAAATGTACGGGATGACTAAACATTGATGATAGATAAAAATTGTTCAAAAAGTAAAATAAACCAACTTCCATGCCACGCGAGTCAGTTTGAGTAATAATTGAGACGTTCATCGCCATATCTCTGGAGGTATCTACTTATCAGATCCTAATAAAATAAAACTGGCCAAGTGCGAGTCAGACTTTTGTCCCGCACACGGAGGGTTCCGAACCGAACACCAACTAAGTAAACGTTAAAACAAAGGTAGAATAGTATTATATAGTAGTAATAGTAATAGTAGTAATAGTAATTGTAGTAATTAATATTATTAAATATCTGGTTGACCGAGCTTTGCTCGGTATTTTATTGCCACTTAAACAGACAAATATGACTCTTCCCGACATCTATTGACGAATAATAATACTATTTTTTTTATTGAGAGCCACTAACTGCTTTACCGATACAGTAACACTAAAGCTACTCTCGCCAATAGATGTCGGGAAGAGTAATATTTTAAGTTGATTATCAATACAGTTGATTATTGAAAACACGAATAAAACAACATTTTCTGAAAATGACTCCTAGCTAGATCGATTTATCGTCCCCGAAATCCCCTGTAGGTATACTAAATTTTATTTAATCGTTGGAGCCGCATCCGAGATAAAGACGATAGCGCCATCTTTGATGCTAGCTAGATGGCGCTGCGCTATCGTAAAAAACTTTTTTTAAACTTTTCTTTAATTTTTAACTTTGTTCTGTTCTTAGTATTTGTTGTTATAGCGGCAACAGAAATACATCATCTGTGAAAATTTCAACCGTCTAACTATCACGGTTCATGAGATAAAGCCGGGTGACAGACGGACAGACAGACAGACAGATAGACAGACAGACAGACAGACAGACGGACAGCGGAGTCTCAGTAATAGGGTTCCGTTGGTACCCTTTGGGTTCGGAACCCTAAAAATGAGACCACCTTGGACATAAACCCTAAAAAATATTAGGTTAAGTCGGTTTACGATTGGCGGAAGAAAAAACCACGCAGACGAATTAGAGAACCTCCTTTTTTTGAAACTTGGTTAAAAAGAGCACTCTCTTCACAAATATCACTATCCTTTGGTCCTTTAGTTAGCTTTTCAAAACACTCCTTACACTTTCAGAAAGCAAACTGCAGCTTTAAAGTTACTGCAACATAGTAGCAACACTCAGCTCATCTAAAATTACTGTGCATCTGTCAACACACCATCACTCACAGAGCCTGCTCGCAGCAATGAGAATAAATCCCGCACAAAAGGTCATAAAGGAGCAATAGATGTTTGTTATATGCTACTAGACACATCTCGGCTTATACAGCCTGATGTAAATTCATAAAAAAAGTAAATTACTAAAATATAAAACTTGTGCATTGTTATTAAATCCAGAATACATGCGACCTTATGCAGCCGGGCCGAACGAACGAGACCGAACGCTGAATAGAGGGAGATGGATTCCATTTGCCATTTGTTCGCCTTTGATCACTTGGAGTGGGCCCGGCATTATCTGATAGACTAGACTAAAAAGACAAATCGTCTTTCTTCAATAATTTAATATTTCTTAATTTAGCTGAATACTATTATTTATTCTTTCACCTCCTGGATCATGATTTATGTATAGGTACTTTTTAGGTGCTGATCTTTCAAAAACTCGTCAATAGTTAAAAATCTTCTTAGTATTTTATTTGTAACTGACTGTCTAGGACTCAGGATACTACTAAGTTTAAAAAATAATGTCGTGTTAAACATTTTCTTGGTGACGTTGGTGTGTAGGTGTGGTTCATAAATTGGCTTTTCTTTGTAGTTCGTAGCTGTAGATCAGCTACCAGAAAATATAAATTAAGTGCAGTAGATCCGGAACTTTTCCTCAACATACAAACTTACCAACATTCACACTCTTATAATATTGGTTAAGATTTTAATATTTTGGTAATCACTATCTCAGCCCCGTGGCTTCGCCCGCGTATAAATTGATGAATGGCAAGTGTAGCAATATCAGATACACACACACACTTACTTTTGCATTTATAATATTAGTAGGATGTCTATTATAATGTTACTTTTAGTGCACACCCTGTGAACAAAGTAGGGAGCTATTGAAGGCATTTGAAGGCTGTATGGGACAAATTGCCCCTCGTTGGAGACAATAACTATTTGCACGCGAGATGAGGTGCACCTTGTATAGTCCGTTGTCACTGGTTTATTACCCTTAGTTAGGACTATTGCATTCACGTTAAATAGGATTTATTAATATGCGTATTGTTAAGCTGAAACTGTCTCCTTATTTTATGAAATGTGAACGACATCAGTTTAATTGAAGGATTTCAGTCTATATAAGTACCTATCTATGATAGCTAAAGCAATTTTCGTGTTGTATTTTTTTAATTACATAAATGTAGGAGAGATAAAGTAGGTACAATAAGATAAGATAAGAAAGGAAATTAATGAGACACATACAAAATGTTTTACAGTTTTATTTACTTTTTAACAGACTTCAAAAAAGGAAGAGGTTCCACTGTATGTATTTTTTGAATTTGTTTGTGATGAAATCTTCATCGTACTTATCTTAACTTCAATAGTATTTTTTTTATAAACATTGTGGCTTTATAGTGGCATTTCATGTGGCATTTATAGTCTATTTCTCACAGAGCCAGGCAACAAGCCTGTGCTTTAGGTTCTGTATTACCTTCATTGTTGCCGTGGATAGCCTACAATACAAAATATAGGTAAGTATTTTTGTAAATAAGTGTTAATTGTAAATAAACACTAAATTATTAATTAAAACGAAAAAAGATAAGTTTAAAATTAGCGCAAAAACTAAAGAATTATATATAACCTTATAACCAAGATCAATAAAATTCGCTGAAAGCTTAGTCACAGTTAAAGGACCATAACAATTCAGCATGAGTTAGCAGCGCGTCCATATGGCCACGTATGGCGAATGGCGATGCTCCATCCATGCACGGTGCATAATGCCATGATATTGCCGCAGCCCGGAGGACAAAGGAGTATTTATTACAGACATCGCCAGTCTAAAACTATGGAGGGAAGGCTGGCCGTGCCCAATGAGATTACACGTAAGCTTTAAGTCAAAAGAGACGGAACTTTCAGTCCGTTATCTGGAATAGATGTCTTTAACTAAATCTCCACCAACCGCTCATGGTACTATCCTATACTATATGGTATTTGATTAGGTGACAATTTAGAAAAATGAATAGCAATGGACTGCGCCACAGCCAAAGTAACTTTTTGTTACAAATACAACACAACGGAACCGGAGTACCTCTAGTGCTAGTTTCTTTACATATGTTTATACTATATATATGTTTATACTCGACGCGGATTTGTATGGAGATTACAATGTTGGCTATTATGCACACTAGATGGCGTTTTTTTATTTCATACAAATCATACAAATCTTTTTAACTTTAACTTTAAAGTTTTTTAAAGTATTATTGTTATTGCTATAGAAGCGCTATCCTCAGAGTAACGATTACTATAGTAGTTAAATTATTACTCTGAGGCGCTATCTCACCTGATGAAAAAGTGATGATGCGATCGAGCTTTATATATAGAGCTAATGTAGCAATCTTACATAGAAGATCACTCTCGATTTGTAAACCCCCGGGTTGTCGTTAACGGGAAACATAGACCGGCAAGGAATTCCATTCCCTCACTGAGTGGATATTAAAATAGCAGAATTTTTTGCCTTTTATCAGAGGCTTTATAACCATTTAAATCTATTCTCAAGCCTATCGCTCACAACTTGTACCAGATCCACAGGAAATATGCATCTCACGGCTATTTATAATCTACGATATAGCGTCCACACTCCACTCTCCAGGAAACCAAACGTCTCCTGGACTCATACAGATCCGCGAATAAAGCCCGCACATAAACATTTTAGTGGCATGATGATATGCTATTGAAATGCCAGAACAACCTTTTGAAGTTATGGCAATATGGCGATGGACTGCGTTACAACGGATGACTTCGGAAGTTAATGTGTTTCACGTTGTGGTTTTGGATATTAAGGGAGTTTGTTATTGTTGAGTTTGTTATTGCAATTATTAGTATGATGTCCGTTTTATTAACCGACTTCACAAAAGAGGAAGAGGTTCTCAATTCGACTGTCTTTTTTTGTGTTTGTTACCTCAGAACTCCGTCAAATCTTGACCGATTTCATAAAATATTTTTTTTGTTTGAGAGATTATGCCAACCGATTGGTCGATTTCGAGCTTGATGTGCATGAAGAAAAGAGGAAGGCATTGGTGCTATTTATTTAAATGGTTCTGCCATAATTGCACATGTAATTTTGTACGAACCGCCAGTTCTATTTAAGGTGATATTACCTTCGCAAACCTAATTCATACGGTCGGTCCACGTTGAGGAGCGGGGTCCCTTATCTCCCTTTTTTTATAAAAATCGATGATTGTACTACCAATTAAACTTCTGACGTGTAAGGGTTAGGATGTCGATGTGTAAAGGCGAAGAAAACAGCCAGTAATCAGGCATCTATGTAACGCACTTTTCTCCACGACTGACCTTTCTCGCTCCAAGCTTTGACCGAGGTTTCCCCAGCTTAGGTAGCAGTAGTGCACTTCATACGGTGATGATAGTTGGATAACAGATCAGTATCTGGACAAAGAGTGCCGACTACAGGCGTGGCGAGATTGTACTGATCAGCCAGATATAGCCCGGTTATTGAGATATGAAGTCGCTCCATTAGTACAGTTAGCGCTTTTTTGTCGTTTTAGATAGCCTGCTAGAGTAGGTGTGTAAAGGTTGACGAGTAGTAGGTATATAAATACTTTTATTTACCGACTTCACAAAAAGGAGGATGTTCTCAATTCACTTGTTTTTTTACACTAACAAGGCGGGAAGGAAATTACCAGGCATTTCTCCGATTAGGTTCCATTCCATTCCACAGTCTCTCTAATACTACCGAGTATTAGAATATTTTGTAATTTAAATGTGTTTACATCTTTATTACTTATAAAGCTAAAATATACATATAACTAGCTGACCCCCGCGGCTTTGCCCGCGTTTAATTCTGTTCTCTTGATTCATTCTATCTATTGATGAAAACTGCGTTAAAATCCGTTGCATAGTTAAGAAGATCTAAGCGTACAGACCGCGGGAGCGACTTTTTTTTATACTACGTAAAAATAAAGATAACTTTATTAAGTAAAATAATTGAAGTACGATAGTCACGATAGATATGAATGATACTGCATAATGCAAAATCAATTAAAAAAAGCTTCAATTTTTAAATCTTGATAAAGAATATTAATTTAGATCCCCTATAAGATCGCGCTACACAACACAACGGGCAAATCAACCGTGAAATTATATTTAATTACAGAATAATGAATGGGTTCTAATGAAACCGATTCCAAGCTTTTATTATTTTTTTCTAGGGTTCCGTTACGCGCTCTTTTAACCTCCTCACTAAAGAAGCTAAGGACCAGTTTCACCGTTTCCTGATCAGCCCCTGATTCTTAATCATTGGAAAACCTATTCGGATTCGGAAGCTTGATTTTTAATTTTGAATATTGTCAAATCCGTGAGCTATTTTGTCGCTGAAACGAAGCGATTTCCGTAGGTTATTACAAATTAGAATCACTGATTTTTTCGAATTGAAATATCATAAAAAGTAACCGATCGGAAAATTGTGAATTGCAAAGATCCAAGTCGAAATAAATGCAATTTCTACATCCGAATTTGCTTTCGAATGATTGAGAATAACTCTGCTGATATGCTATTAGGATCAGGTATAATATCGTTTAAAAACTAAAAAACAACCGACTTCAATGCCGCGCTATTCATTTTCAGTACCAATTTTGAGATGTTTATCTCAATATCTCTGGAGATACTTATCATACCTCGATAAAATTACCATGGTACCACACTTGGGATATCTCCTTTCGAACAAAAAAAGAATAATCGAAATCGGTTCATAAACGACGAAGTTATCCGCGAACAAACATAAAAAAAAAAAATAATAAATAAAAAAAATATATATATATATATACGGTCGAATTGAGAAACCTCCTCCTTTTTTTGAAGTCGGTTAAAAACTGGCCTTCAGTATTATAACAAAACATCACATTTAACTTACCTATACAATAACTTTGATTTGATAGAGAATTGTTGAAAGCCTATAAATAAATTGTAAAACCACACCAATATTATAAATGCGAAATTCAGCTTGTTTATTTGTTTGTTTGGGACTTTACGGTCAAATGGTTAGACCGATTTCCCTGAAATTTTGTACAGGGATAGCCAGTACTATAGATTAGGCTATAGGATACTTTTTTACGCTGGCAAAGCTGCGGGGCACAGTTCGTACATAATATAATTAATTTAAATTATTTTCGTTAAATTATTTTGTTTAATGTGTTCAATAGTCGTCACCGCTTGCGTTTCTGTTTATTTGCTTGTACGATCTTTTTTCGGAAACTATGTACACTGTATGTACACATTTTGTTACAGTTTAGATAATTTATCAGATGTTTATGAAGTTACTATTTAATTTATGGAAAATTGTTCTTAACAAAGCACATAACACGAATTGGTCGCTAATAATATTATACAGAACACTTCAACTTATCTATATCTATTGTTTACACCGTCCTAAATATTTAAAGCAAAGGTCTTATGGCTCGTGCGTGACTGATTCCAGATAACTCCGGTTTGGGATCTTTGGTAATAATGGGAAGTTAAGTGCCGTGATATTAATGTGAGCCAGGGCCCGTCCGTCTGCGTGCACACGTGATTAACTCGCTGTTTTAATTGTTTTCAACATTCATCTTCATTCCACAACCAGCCAGATTTATTTAATTTAAAACCACAGTAAATTGACTTAACAAATTACAGAAACGAAAATTAAAGAGATATACAATTGACCTTTAATTTAAAGTTAAGTCACTCGAGAATCAAAAAATTTGGAATGTCAAGAATACATAGCAACCTTTCACATTTCTAAGAAATTTGAGCACTTACTTTGATTAAATAACTCTTTAAAATTCCGGAAAATCTTTCATAAAATACCCTTTTGAATGCAACCACGCGTTTCAAAATTCCCGACGGAACATGCCGAAAATTCGCGGCAAAATACACAGGAATGCCTTACAAATGGAGACAATAAAAGTCGCGGGTCATATATGGACGTGCGGGTCCAAATACGAGCGGTGTAGCTGTCACCCGGCGGCCATGTTGGGTGTTTGAATGCGGCAAAAACCGGGGGCCGTAGGACGCTGACAAATCACCGGACAATTTGTTATTTACCTCAAAATCCTTTTACAGGATGATGTGAAATACGATTAATTTGGCTCTAAATGACTAATTATATCAGATCGTTTAAAAAACTAAAAAAACCGACTTCAGATGCCGCGCTATTAATTTTCAGTACCAAGTTTGAGGTTTTTATCTCCATATCTCTGGAGATACTTATCAGATCTCGATGAAATTACTATGGTCCTATTCTAGGGATGTCTCCTTTCCAAAAAAAAAATCATCACAATCGGTTCATAACGACGGGATAACTTCGTCGTTACGATACGTTTGCGAACAAACATAAAAAAATATATACGGTCGAATTGAGAAATCTCCTTTTTTCGAAATCGGTAAAAAAGTTGAAGACAGGAAAAGGAGAAGGATATGCTCTTTTTTCATATCTACAGCACAAGCCTTTCTTTCACACAGCTTACTCCACTAGGCATGCTAAGGATTTTGGATACCAGCTATTTCTCTTGTCCTTTCATAAATTTTTTTGGTAGTGTGTTCAGTTAAAAATTAAAATGTTAAGTAAAAAAACACATGTTTGTTTTTAGATATTTTTGGCCGTAAATTTCCAAAAAGCGATCCAAGAAAAATCAAAAGACATTTTGTCTTAAACAACAACCTGTGAGTTCCGCATTATACATATTAAACAAAATAAAATATTCCTAGGAGTTAGGATATCTTCACATCAATCGTCAGCTCTGATACCATATAGAGAATCGCAACATTATCATAGATCTATAAAAACAGAAGAGACAACCAGACAGTCTATAGATGGCAAAACGTTTAAGTAATATGAGCTGCTGCGATAAGCATAATTTGTCATAGCTTTTTGCTGTGTCACCCACCCATATGTGGAGCAAGTTATGATTATGATAATAAAGATTTTATTAGGTGCCGCGATCTGCGATATTAATAAAAAACATAGCTATCTTTATTCAATGAAACTTTATCACAAACATCACAAAAACTCAGAAAAAATAAAAATGCTTATTTTTATGTATTTTCTTTGAACATGGTCAACTAGGAACATATCCAGCCTCGTTCGTTTTATAAAGTACCTTAAGTTCTGTCATATTGCCTATTATATTTGTAAATTGTTAATTGGCAAAGCACTGGAACATGTTATTCCGGAGGTTGCGGGCTCAAGTCAAGTCGGTTCAAGTCTACTGACTTGAACCGACTGAAAAAAAAAAGGTTGTATTGTGTTTAACAATTTACAAAAATATAAATTGTGTAACACTTCAAGGAAACATAATATTTGATTTACGCAGTGCAACATCTTTCGTCGGATTTTAAAACTGTAATAAATTTCTTCCGAATGATTAACTTACGTAATAAGTAGTCATAGATGGCGCCACCAATGCATAATTGGGTTTACAAATGCAATCCACTAATTTCGTCGAAACGATACATCGCACTGTGGCTTAATTGGAAAATCACCGGAACATGTTATTCCGAAGCTTGCGGGTTCAAGTCCCGTCGGTACGATGAAATTTTGGATTGTGTTTAACAATTTACAAGTAATTTAACCTTGAAAAGGCTCACAAGCAAACAAATTGAGTTTAGCATTTATAATGCTGGTGTTGACGAATATTGCAACAACAACAAAAATATATAACGGAATAGAATCATACAGTTAAATTGAAATAACCATGGCGACCAATCGCAGGCAAAATAGAAGATGTAATTAGGTAATATATCCTATCGTATCTGTTCAATTACCTAATCTTTGCGGATTACAAGTATGCGTACGCGCAAGCAACGACGCATGTCAAGTGTCGAGATACGCCGTCCACTGTCCGGGGTATCTATCTAGCGATTTATCCTCAGATAGCCATTTGCAATTATAATAAACTACTTACTTAGACCATGCTTTACAATAAAGGAAATGCATTATAGAGTCTGTGCAAAAAGAGAACCGTCGTGGCTTTACGATGAACTAACATTTAAAGGTAAAGAAGGAAGGTGTAAACCTACCTAGTACCACCTGATAATGATATGAGTAGGTACCTACCAAAGGTATCACGTAAATAAGAACCATTAACAAGCGCGCCCTCAATTTCTACGACGGTTCTCATTTTGCACAGACTCTAGACCGGGTACATAGACACTTACCTACAAGTTACTCCGTAATTTTTTGTTATGTATCTACTTTTAATTAACTTCTATAATACTGAGTTATTTTGCTAATTTATTATTATTTCCGATATTCTGTCATAGAAAAGATAATATGATTCTGTGTAGGGACACAGAATACTTAATACAGTCCCACAAGTATAAGTTGGCGGTGGTGGTTTTTGGAACTAATTTCGCTCTCTTGAAACTGTGAGTTTGACGTTTGAGAGATTACCGCGACATTATTGTTGATAAATCTGCTACATTAAAATAGTTCAATAATGCCAAAAGTAATTAAAAGTGGTTTAAGAGAAACTGTTATCAAAGTACAAAGTAAAAGCACAGTGGCGCACAGCCGCGCCAAGTTATACTTGCCGGACTGTAGTACTACGTACTAGGGACCGTAGGAATCGGATAGGGACCCTAGTAAGAACAGAAAAAACTTTTAACATATCCAAAATGTTAAAGTTTTTTACACACTGGAAATATGTAAAAAACTTTAATAAATACTTTTATAAACTTATCTTCACCGTTGCATACTTCTTGAAATTTGCCATTACAATATGATTTTTAAATGATAATGTAAAGAGTTGATAAAACGTTGACAATTAACCAACAAAAACGTTTTTAATATTCATTTGATGACTGAGATGCAATTACTAAGCGCTGTGCACACACATTTGTTATAAAAAGATCTCAATCGACCTGTTTATATTGGAGTGAATTAAATATGCTTTTTGTAGACAGTAGGGAAGACAATAAGGTGACCATGAGAAGTAAAGTCTAGGAAGAATATCTCATACCATAAACTCGGGCATCTTTATGACCTATTTTTCCTTCCTATTTTACAAATAAGCAATATTGTTTGTAGAAGAAGTAGACTTTCGATTAGCATTCGTAGTACTATTATTTAATCTGTGGCATAGGTAAAATACCAAAAACGGGCATAATATATCGATTTTAATTTTTCGATAAGATCGATCAGTATGACAATCTTGACAACTAGGATTATGGTTTTATAGAATTAGTATGTTCCTATGTAGTTCCTATCCTATACGTATTAAAGAATACACAGGCTTGCCATATCCAGTCCCGATTGAATTTACTTACATTTGTAAAAAGGCTAATCTATCTTTCCGACGCTAAGTCAAATAAGATGGTGATAATGTTTTATTACTAGCTGTAATAAAAATCCCCACCATTACAGCAATTAGCAACAATACGCTCACGTATTTATTTAATCGTTTACAGCCACTCAATAAAATCGCAATTAATGGCGAACACAGCGATCGACAAACAGCCTATGGTTGAGAAACGATAATACATTCCGAACACGCCTGTCACAGAGTGCAAATGGAACAAAATACCTAAACAAATTGCTGCGACAACAGCCCTGCCTGAGAGAGTCCGCTTTTTGCACTAATTCGGCATTCCGAAATAAAAATTCCAACTCCATAAGTAGAAATGGCAAAAAGTTTCGCGTTGTGAACGCAGCCGCGTCGCCGCGTCTTCGGCGAACGCGCGCTGACTGATTTCAAATATGGAATGAGGGAAAGACAAAATTGACGTAAAAAATAGAAGTACCATCGCTCTGAAATCGAAACGCGATAGAATTTTTATTGGCGTGAGTAATCGTTCAGAGATAAATAAAATTATCGATGACTACGGCATTAAAAATACTTACACGTTCAATAAAAATAAGCACTTAGTGTGCAGCTCATATTACAAAGTGCTTTTTACGCGCTGTTAAACAGAACTACAATCGTATCTACTCTTTTAAATATTAAACCGATCCCAACACGTTACAAGTTATACACTACCTATTTACACCAACTAACAAAATTGCGACGCCAGTATCTATAATGTCAAAATAAATACAGTTTAGTTACCCTGATTGACCGAGCGAAGGTTACACAAGCAAGACATACAACCTACCCAAACAGCGTGACCCAAATAGCGTCAACCCCATGGCCTGTCCACTGATAGCACAAAGCCGTAAAACCCCCTGACCTAATGGCTACACCAACCTCCAAATGTCAGAACTACCTCGTTAAATCATGTTTGGGAAATAAATTGCGATTGGACAATGAAAGGTTTAATGGTAAAATGATTATGACTGAGATTTACTTCTATAGCTTTTTATAAACCATAGCACGGTTAGGTCAGTTCTATTTCTCGTTCTGAACGCATTTGCACAGAACTCATGTAAAGCAAATGCTGCAAAATGTTATGGTGTCGGGCAGCGTTTTTTAATGCATCACGGCATGGAAAACTTTTGGAAAACTGAGCGAAGAAAACGAAATTCAAATCTTGAAATCATAGACCTCGTGAAATCTATGCTTGACACAGTATATACTACACAATCTTTGATCGAAAATAATGACAAATAACATTAATTGATTGATGATTCCAAATTTCAAAAGGTAAAAGAAACCCCCGGATAAATCATTTTCCTTTAAATAAAATCGTCGTTACAAAGTAACAGTTTTAAGCATCACTTACTACTCCGACGGCGTAATCATCAGAACAATAGGATCAGCGATGTGCTATGACATTATAACGACATTAGCGCGACCTCGAGTAGGGCGGAGCAGGAAGGGTGGGCCAAGATATCCACATTATAGGTCACTGTTACGGGTGGCTTGCAGGCACGCTCTCTGCGACACAAAGAAACTGGCTACTTGCGATTGTTTGCCCTAGTATCATTGATAGTACTGTGTCTAATAAAATAGTCCATCTATACGACATTATTTTATGTTTGGAGTCTTGTCTTGGAGTTTAAGGAAAACCTGCAAATGCACTGTTGTCATTTCATCTCGAGTTTCTCACGAAAAAATAATTAGAAATCAGCGCGTATGTCAATAAAGAATAGGATATTAACGATAAAATTAAATAAGATAGTTGACAATAAACGAGGTAAGAACTATATTTATGGATAAGAATCCATACCCTGATAGTTCTTACCTCGTTTATCGTTATTTTATCTTATAATTAGACTATAATAATGACGTAAATATGGGTAAGAACTCACAACATCATTACAAATATCATCAAATTAGTATGTTATAATTCTAGGTTGAATTACATTATGTTAAGTGTAAGTATTCTTCTCGAGCAGAATAACAGCAGTTTATCCAGTGAACTGATTGGTATTGGTACTCACCACGATCGGACCATTTCTGCCAGTGCTTGCTAGCGTGGCGCCGAACCACTGGTTTGACTTCTGGTCAATCTGGTTCCCGTGAGTATCTATGTTGTTTCCTGTAACAATACATTATAATCGTTAAATAAAAGTAGCCACATACTTTCTGAGCGGTGGCGTGTCATAGCATAGCTGGTGTATACTAGGGACTTTCATATACGCTTGTCTGATTTTTTTTCTATTTCCCCCGACGCAAAAATAAGGGGTGTTATAAGTTTGACGTGTGTATCTGTGTACCTGTGTGTCTGTCTGTAGGATCGTAGCGCCCAAACGGCTGAACCGATTTGGATTTAGTATTTTTAGGTTTCTTGATCGAGAGTGTTCTTATCTTTGATTCGTGAAAATCCTTTCAGCCGTTTAAAGACTATAGGCATTTTTCTAGATAATGACGTAATTAAATAAACTTTCGTAATTCTGATCAATTCTAAATTCGATATACTCTTACTTCAACTATATTGTAAGAACTTGCTAGCGTTGACCTGATGCGTGGACATCTCCTGGAATCTGCAGAATACATACTCAACTCCTCACCAACATACAGCAGATATAAATCGAATTTGGGCTCATCGGAATGGTCTCAATGAACATTATAAATAGATCGGTCGGGGGTGGTTTAAAATATTGAATTTAAGTATTATTTTATAATGCTACTAACAATGTGAATGATTACGATGTTGATTGTCACTTATTCTACAAATGTAGCCAGCAATGTAGCTCTCCAAAATTATTGTTAAACTAAGAATGTATCCAATGACACTTTTCTTAGTAAAGTAATTCAGCGTTCTTTGTAAGCAGTGTTCAATATTTTACTCTGATAAAATTAACATAATGTACAATCTAAAATTAGTGTAGATAACAAGAAACTTAAAGAAACATTTAACCGATAAAATGTGATAGGTGTTATTTTTTTCATACATTGTTTCATATTTGAATTTATAATTAATTAGCTGTAAGCAGAATAACTGAACTTCTACTTTACTATTCAGTGAATATATAAAACAAGCCACTGGACACAAGTTTCATAATATTTATACAAAAAAAATTACACCACCCGGGTTATTTAATTATCTTCATAATAATAATTTTATCTTACTCGTGTAAGTTACAAAATTATTATCATGATTCCATAAAAATGATTACAGTTAAATCTGACTTGAAGCAGGCCTCGTCTCTGACCTTTCAGATTAAGAACACGATATAATAACCTGGAGGCGTTTAATCTTCATTGCAAGTGTTCTGAAATATGACATTTTAAGCTAAATACTTGCAGCAGTCTGAATTAAAGCCACCGTCATTGAGCAAGGCTAGAATAATTAAAAAAAAACTGGCAAAGTCGAGTTGGACTCGCCCACCGAGGCTTCCGTACCAATGTTGTTCTATACCAATTAAGCTAGACCTCTAAATTGTATCAGCGCTCATATAACTCAGAGGCCTATCTTAACTGGTTGAAACTATGTATGTTTGGGACACCCTTTAATTTTCAACTTTTTTAATTTTTTGGAATTTTTCCTTCATTTGTGCTATAAGACCTTGCTTCTTGCCAAATTTCATGATTCTAGGTCAATCGGAGGTACCCTATAGGTTTTGGGTCGAAAACCTATAGGGTACTTCCCGTTGACCTAGAATTTCAAGTTGCTAGGTCCACCCGTTCCTGAGAAAATTGGTGGTGACTCACGGACAGACAGACAGACAGACAGACGGACGGACAGACAGACAGACAGACGGACAAGAAAGTGATCTTTTATCCTTTTTTTACCTTTTGAGGTACGGAACCCTAAAAACCGACTTCAAAAGCCGCTTGTCATTTTCAGTACTAAGTTTGAGGTGTTTTTCTCCATATCACTGGAGATACTTATCAGATCTCGATTAAAATTACAATGGGACCACCTTGGAAATGTACCCCAAGAATCATTCGAATCGATTCACAATTGACGGAGTAATCGCGTAACAAATGCAAAAAAAACATACAGACGATATGAGAACGTCCTCAAAAAAAATAAAAATACTACTATTAATGGATATTTTCCATCTTCCGTGACAAAGTACCCTTAAGATTTCCCATAGGTTCCGGTATAATTATTCACTTACACACACCCCACAGACATTAAAGACATATATTTATTACACCTACGCTTTTCTCGACTGTAGTATTTAATAAACCCTAACACTGCATGGTAAGAAAGAAGAACAGTCGACTATCAACTAATCTCCGCAGCGTCTTCTCCTCACCCAGTTGAAAATATCACAATACTGTGATGTAAGTAGTAGCAAGCTTTAAAGAAGCTCAAAAGTTTAACTCAATTTAATACCCATAAGCATCATAGCTGTCATATAAATTACAATTATTACCGTCCGAATAAGGCCACAATATTGCCATTTTCAGCAGCACAACAAGAAAGATGGACGGCAATAACTTAATCCTGACTGGCAACATTCATCTTTGCAGTCGAATTGAATTTCGTAAGCAAGAATGGCAGATATGATAAATGTGGTAGATGGACAGCCGTGGCATTGTTTTCATTGTCTTTGGGAATCATCGCGACTTGTTATTTAATCGGGTAACAAAATCTATAAAAAATACATGTTGAAATGGCTGACCTTCGTTATCATTGAATTATTTTATTTTTATATCTTATAGGCTAGCGTTTGACCACTATCTCACGTGTTGGTAAGTAATGATGCGGTCGAAGATGGTATGTTTGGCGACAGATTTTCTAACTTGAGGGTGGTAGCTGGCCAGGCGAACGCTAGATAGTGTCCTACCACCATGCGGGGGGTTCTTGGTTTATTAACGATGTTTTTCCTTTACTAGGTAAAAAGCGCACATATTTTTTCGATAGAAAAATCCATTGGGGCACGGCGGGGTTTGAACTCGGTAAGTCTGGCATCAAAGCCGATCGTTCTCCCAATTACGCCACCGGGTCTCATATTAAACTTAGTCAAGATACAAGATAAAAGTATCAACTTCATGTATGTACTTCAGTCGTAGCGTATTATCCAAATGTTTCAATTAGTTTTCCGTACTACTTACATAGCTGCTATGACTTCATCGACACCAATATAATCAATGCGAACTTTGGTTTGTGTATTTGTTTGTTTGTTTGGGACTTCTTTACCGTCAAACGGTTAGACCGATTTGGCTGAAATATTGCAAAGGGATAGCCAGTATAGTATAATAGACATATTATGTGCTGGTGTGGATATAATCCTACAAAAATCACAGTACATACAAGTAATGCTGTCGAACTTTTCGTTTCAGTTTTCTCTCTGCAACTACAAGCAACAATGGCTCATAGAGGGCGTGGTAGTCTGACCCATGATACATTCCCTTCTCTCAAGTTCGGTTCATATATGGCCCATAACTGTAACAGAAGTTAATTCTGACAGCGGCAATTAATAAAGTAGCGAAAGCCATTCATTTTGTATGTAACTTTGGATATAGATAAGGTTTCGTTTGTAGTGGGAGATCTGTGGGACGATTAGCGAAGATTTAATAAGCGGTAGTGCAGATGAGCTTTTGTATGTAACAGGACATCCCGTTACGTATTCTAGGAACTTTTGTATGTAACACGACATCCCGTTACGTATTCTAGGAACTTTTGTATGTAACACGACATCCCGTTACGTATTCTAGGAACTTTTGTATGGAACACGACATCCCGTTACGTATTCTAGGAACTTTTAAGAGCGAACGCGGGCTCCACTTTTCTATACAAAGGTTTCCATACAAAGGTTTCCATACAAAGGTTTAAGAGCGAACGCGGGGTCCACTTTTCCATACAAAGGTTTCCATACAAAGGTTTAAGAGCGAACGCGGGGTCCACTTTTCCATACAAAGGTTTCCATACAAAGGTTTAAGAGCGAACGCGGGGTCCACTTTTTCATACAAAGGTTTTCCCCCGTTTTCTCCCTGGAAAATGTTTCTAGAGCAAAATTTGTTTCTACAAAAATCAAGGTCTGCTTTAGCTATGCCCCTATCATTTGCTTATTTGCACCAACCAATTGCAAATAGAAATATGACTCTCCAAAAATCTTAAAGAGACGATATAAAGGGATATTTCTTTTTGCAATCAGTTGGTCAAAAAAAGTAAATAATATGGGCTTAGCTACAGCAGACATGGATTTTTTGTTGAAACAAATTTTACCCTAGAAGCATTTTCTAGGAAGGAAACGGGGGAATACATTTGTATGGCAAAGTGCACCCCGCGATCGCTCATTTCTGAGGCTGGAAACATAACGCTAAAACCATTAAATTGAACGCTGACTGAATTGATTAGGAAAGTGACCTATTTTGAGTTATCTGTCTCATGTCTTTAAACTTATTGTGATATTATATGTACACTAGCTAATACCCGCGACTTCGTTCACGTACACCAATAATTGTATCACTGTAAAGATCTGTCAATCAACATATGTTATAAATAAAATATCTACTCGACTCCGTCGCTCCCAACTCGTTTCACTTTAATATTTCAGTTAGATATTTATGTTGAATGTTTTGGTTGAATATTTCAGTTGAATGTTTCGGTTAAATATTACAGTTAAATATTTCAGTTAGATATTTTATTTATAACTATGTGTTCAAATCGCGAAAGTTTAAAGTTTACAATCAACATATGTGTCATCTGAGTTATATAAATTATGTGTTTACACATCCTTACAATTGTGATTTTATTTTCACAAAAAGTATGTTCAAGCTATAAAGTATTTCCTTTTTATTATAAAAACTCACGTTCAATTTAAACTTATAGATTTGAGACGGGAATTTAACGTGACTTACGCGATGTCGATATAGTGAAGAAGGCCTCCGGATGAGGCCGAAAGATATGTCGATCACTATATCGACATCGCGTAAGTCACGTTAAATTCCCGTCTCAAATCTATAAGTATTTCCTTGTTTAATTTCAGTAAAGGTACGGACACACCGCAGCGTCCTGCGTGCGCGATCTAGGCGGCGATCAGATAGCGCAGTAGTATTTGTACCGACTGGTTTACACCGAACGCGATCAGAAAACAATTGAAAAGTACTGAGATTGTGCCCGCAGATCGCAGGACGCCGCGGTGTGGCCGTACCTTAAGATCGGATCGTCCGTTTAGACGTGATTAAGTAAAGCAGACAGAGTTACAAACGTTTTTGTAACGTTTTTTGTGTTAACTCGGTACCCCCCCCCCCCCTCCCCCCACCAAACCATACCATAATGAAGTATTTTACGTTCATTACAATCCTTATGAAGTTCGTTTTTTATGTTTGGGTTTTTATAACGCTCACCTGTGATTAAAAACCGCGGCGACCACGTCAATATGTCATGTTACACTTATGACCACACGTCAAAACCACTACACAGTTAATGACCTCCTTGATTAATGAGTAAATGTGATGATGACACAGATAAGTGTAGCAGTTACTGTGAGTCTTAACACTAACGCATCTACCACACCCCTGACACAGAATACATAATAGTACTACGTACCCCCTGACAATCACGGAGGGTAGGGCCTAAGCCTTTTAACTGATTTAGTACAATTGCTTTTAAAATGTTTAAAATTTGTGCATTTTAATCTTTTTACTATATTACGGTACGTTTGTTCAACCTTTATTTTTTTGCGATTTGAAAGAAAATTCTGAGTGACATTATTTATTAGAGTCCTGTTGACGTAACATTTAATTTACCACTAAAATATCTAACTTTAAAAGGTGAAACGTCAGGGAAAAGCTACATTAAAACATACATTTAAATTTCCATAAACCGCGACTGTTATGGAATAAAACTACTAGGGAATCAAAGTATCGTAATAATTACATTAAATGTATACCCAAGACTAAAACAACCTAAAACCTGATCGGGCATCAAACTATAGAGGCTGTGACATCAGAAGGGCCCCAACAACTTATCTACGAAGCCACCTCGGACTTTTGATATACATAATTTAATTTTACCCAAACCGTTACAAGACGAGTAGTATCAAACACTGACCGACAGACATACCGTCCTGTGGTCGCTACGCTACCGACTATCGTAACACGACTTTTTTATATTGTTAATGTATTGTAGTAGCACATTAGTCGGTCACTTAATGGACCAGTAATGGGAACAACACTCACCTATTTGTATGGACATTTGTTTTGGATAACTAGTTTGTGGATCGAGATTTATCAAGATGCTTAAAAAAATTTACATTATGGGTATAAAACGTATTTCATTGAGATTTTTGAAGATACTTACATTTCTTTAGGCGCATAGGGGTGAAATTTGACGGACGCGCGGCCCGAAAGGAACGGAAGTAACGTAAGCGTCATGTTGTATTTTATGCTTATCAACGCCCTCTATTGTAGAACGGCGTAACTAGGAACACGTATTCGCTAAAGTTCAAGAGAAATAAATAGAATGAACTCAGAAGTGTCACTTCTAACGTGTAGCTTTGTACGCACCCACTGAAGTTAAGTGACACGTCGACGATCTAACGCTTGCCATGAATAAACCTAATGTCTTAGGTAGGAAAATAGGTGAGGTATTTGGTACCACACTAAGATCTATTATACGAATAGTATATTATGAATTATACTAGCTACCCGCCCCGGCTTCGCACGGGTAGAGCATATTATACATATGCCTAAATTTCTTTGCGCCAGCTTGTTGCGTCGAATATTAATTAACATCTTCAACAGTCATCGTCATATTTCAACAAATTTACACGAAACCTTTACAAATTATATACTTAGGTGTAGAGGAAGGTTTAGACCTTCCTCAGGAATCTACTCTGTTGATAGATGAAAACCGCATAAAAATCCGTTGAGTCGTTTTTGAGATTATCGCGAACTGCATACATGTAGACAGACAGACGCGGTCTGGGAATTTGTTTTATAAGAATATGTAGTGATTATCCAAGAAATATAATCATATTATTTCAACATTTGGACATTAAAGTACAAGCACGAGTAGCTATTTGGCCACTGGAAGTAGAACTCCAACCCGACTTGATTTCCCAACTAAACAAACGAAGAAAGTTAATGACCACCAATTCCAGTTATCATAAAATACCTCAGCCAGATTACAAAGCAAACATTTACCGAATCGCACAATACACCAGCGTTTGTTGCCACTTGACATTTTACCGACTGGTTCCGTGTAAACACGCCTTTACTTGATGATGTCACACAATGCGTCATTTTTATTAGAGATGGTTACCGTGATAAGGTTTTTTCAAAGATATAAGATAATTTAAATAACATTATTTATTTTATTATTTCAAAATAATTTAATTACAGTAACATATCATTTTTATTATGATTTTTATCACAAAAAGAAAAACGTCAATAGGAACAATTTTTACACTGTATATCTAATTTCATTCTCAAATCTTTAATTTTAATATATTTTTTCATAATTAGTTATGATGTATAGTCAGCCTTGTTTCAAACACCGGCAATTCTATTTTTGTTTTATAATTTTATAATATAAAAAACATAATGCTATCATTTAGTAAAAGTAATAACGTATTTACCACAATACATTTTATACAATATTATTTAATATAAACAACAAGTATGATTTTTTTTATAAGTAGCAATAAAAATATAATGTTTATTATTTGGTTGACCCAGTAACATTTATATTTATAAAGTTTATGTATTATATTACATAACACTTATAAAACCACAAAGTTATGAGTAATTTATTAAAGTTTAAATAATGTCTTTTACATACAGTGAAATTAAAATTTATTGTTATCCTCATTAAAATACAATAAAATCATAACAATAATGTACAGCTGTATATTCTCCACGATATTTAATTAATATTTATTAATGAACGTTGTTTCTATTAAATTTTGTAATTTATTATTTCCTCCTATGTCAGATGCACCAATGTAATTAAAAGGGTGACGCCCTTTTAACAATAAGGTAATAAAGTAATGAAGTACAACTTGGTATTTATTTGATTTATTTTGATGTATTTTTTTAGTAGGTACCGGAATAATATCGTTTAAAAACTAAAAAACAACCGACTTCAATGCCGCGCTATTCATTTTCAGTACCAATTTTGAGATGTTTATCTCAATATCTCTGGAGATACTTATCATACCTAGATAAAATTACCATGGTACCACACTTGGGATATCTCCTTTCGAACAAAAAAAGAATAATCAAAATCGGTTCATAAACGACGAAGTTATCCGCGAACAAACATAAAAAAAAAAAAAAAAAAAAATACGGTCGAATTGAGAAACCTCCTCCTTTTTTTGAAGTCGGTTAAAAACACACCGCCGTGACAGTCGGGGAGAGGGGTGTATTTGATTTTTATCGGCATGTGCTGAACGCAACTGTTGCGTGTTATTTAAATGATGTCATAAACATAGATTAACAGTTCATAAGGAACACTACTTCTATTTAGTAACAGACTTAAAAAAACAGGAGGGTCTCAATTTGTCGGAATCTGTTATTGTTTATAGACAAAGATTTTGTGTTCCAGTGCTTACAACAAACAAATTGGA
Source organism: Cabera pusaria (assembly GCA_954871355.1). Lineage (NCBI taxonomy): Eukaryota > Metazoa > Arthropoda > Insecta > Lepidoptera > Geometridae > Cabera > Cabera pusaria. The sequence continues at coordinate 2,610,165 of OX940892.1, forward strand.
TATCCATATTGGGTAGCAATGAAAATAGTATGAAGACTAAGCTCAGTATTTCGGTGGGTGTTTTAAACCACGTGATCTGCCCCCTTATTCTCAATCATTCTCTGGCTCTCGAGTCACAGCTATGTTATTTCCAGAGCCTATGGATTCATATGTATATTGTGCACAAAAATTAAGCCAATAAAGTTATTTGTATTTGTAAAATGGCGGAATATTAAAGCAAATATGAAATTCGAAAACCTGTTCGGATTTGTCCTGTTCCTCCTGTTGATAAATCCGAGAGACATTTTGTCGCAGAAACCTTTCTAAGGTTATGGCGACAGGTTTTCTTCTACATAGTGGTAAGCTATTTTTTTGCAGCATCCGTCAGTCGATATAATATGCTCCTACCACCGAGATGTAGAAGTAAGTGATATGATTTTTAACCGACTTCAAAAAAAGACGTGTCGCAATTCGACCGTATTTATATAATATTTTTTATGTCTGTTCGCGGCTAATTTCTTTGCTTACGAACCGATTTTGATGATATATTCTTAATCGGTAGGGTAGGTACATATTCGAGGAGGTCCCATTTTAATTTAATCGACATCTGATAAGTATCTTCAGAGATATGACGATACACGCCTCAAACTTGCTACTGAAACTGACTCGAGGGGCATAGTATTCAGTTGTTTTAGTTTTTAAACTATCTTAATAATAGACAGACAAGTAATACAGGTGAAATGACCGTGCTCACTGAGCTGAAACATTATGGAGCCACGTTTTGTACTATTACACTGTTGCATGGATATCCTCACACCACTGATATTAGAACATTATATATTATTGTTAAAAACGCGAGGGGAAACCGAAGGGGCCCGACTAACATTCATTTTTTTAGTTTAGATTTACTATCATGTGTTTTGGGACACGCTATGGTAAACCCAGGGTGAATCTACTCATGCATTGTAGTCCACGTAATAAGATCATGATAATTGTAACTAACTAATCAACTAACTAAAAAATCACGTAACAGGCCGCGCAAATGATATTTCAGTCTGAAGAGTTTCCCTGCTTATTTCAAGAAACTGCCACAATATGTAAGATAAAAAACGTCAACCTGCATTTATAGGTACCTAAAATAATATAATAATACTTAAATTACAAGATACACACATACGCAGATACACACATCAAACTTATAACAACCCTCTGTTTTTTGCAGAGGGCAGAGGCAGAGGGTATAACAGAGGGCTGTTATACCCTCTGTTTTTTCGGGGGTTAAGAAAGAAAAGGAATCAAGTACTTACCTCCTCTTTTTGTGAAGTCAGATACGTAGCATAAAGACGAGACTTAATTATAATAATTAAGATAGTTTAAAAACAACCGACTTCAATGCCCCGTGAATTAATTTCAGTAGCAAGTTTGAGACGTTTATCGTCATATCTCTGGAGATACTTATCAAATCTCGATGAAATTACAATGGGACCACCTCGGAAACGTACCCTAGCGATTACAAAAAGAATTATTCGAATCGGTACATAATTGACGGAGTAATCGCGTACATTTTTTTTTTTTTTTTTTTTATACGTTATAGGCTAGCGTTTGACCACTATCTCACCTGTTGGTAAGTGATGATGCGGTCGAAGATGGTAAGCACGCTAGGCCTAGAATGGGAACTGGCTCTCAAGGATAGCTGCCGGAACACATTAGATGTTTTGGTGACAGATTTTCTAACTTTAGGGTGGTAGCTGGCCAGGCGGACACTAGATAGTGTCCTACCACCATGCGGGGGTTGTTGGTTTCTTAACGATGTTTTCCTTCATCGGAGGGCCACTGTGAGAAGCGCACATAAATTTTTCGATAGAAAAATCCATTGGTGCACGGCGGTTTGAACTCGGTACCACGGCATCAAAGCCGAACGTTCTCCCGATTACGCCACCGGGCCCTCGAAATTACATTATATAAAACATACACAAAAAAAAAAGAAAAAAAAAACATGCAGACGAATTGAGAACCTCCTTCTTTTTGGAAGTCGGTTGAAAAATACAAAAAATATCATTATTACCACCTCACCCTTGGTGATAACCTTTAATACTTTAGTACTTAATTATCGATTGCAGAATGCTAACTATACGAATGCGTGTTCGGCTGTAAGAAAGCTAAATATGGGGATTTTTTTCGGTTGAATGTATTTAATTAAACCATTTAACATATTTATAATAATATTATATATTTATAATGTGTATGCATGTATTTATGTATGTAGGAATGTAAGTGTTTATGTATATTGTATGTAAGGATGTTTTTGTTTTGTTTTGTTATGCCTAAATAAGGTTGTCTTATTGTGTACACCTCAGCCCCTGATATGTTCGTACTCTCCACTCCATCCAAAGGTTGTCTGGAAGAGATCGCTCTCAGCGATAAGACCGCCCATTGTACTTGCTTTAATGTTAACTGTAATTTAATGTTTATTGTTGTAATGGTGTACAATAAAGTGTTATCTATCTATCTATCTATCTATGGGGGTTCTTCTGACTGCACTGCAGTTACACTGGCGCTTTACTTTAATACAACAAACATTCCCCAATTACTATCTTCCGCTTGTCTAATGTGCAGTAACTGGCCGAGTACTGATCATCCACCCCTTTCTAACACAATTTCGCTGACATACATCATTCATACTTACATGGTCCCTACATCAGTACCTATTGGTCAGTAAATATGTCTCTGCGCCACTATGCGTGCGTCAATCAATTCGCCACTACATCAATATGCCGCCTGCATCAAGCCGTCAAGCCATACCAACGAACCATAAAATCTGAGAGACAACCAAGTCATTAAGACGTCAATCTTCCAAACAGCACAAAAACTACCAACTCAATAAAAGTTCCGGTTAACCATCAATTTTATGAAATCTGATAACGCTGTCCAATCAAATTAGAGTCCATATCTGGCCGCTTTATTATGCCATAACAGTTAAGGAGACGACTATGGCTTGATGTCTTAATGCAAAACTAATTGGGGACCACACGGGGACCTTCGGGGAAAGCGCACGGTCGAACTTACATTTTTAATTTTAATTTAGGTTAGGTGAACTTGGATTCAAAAAGTTCAGCAAACATGGGTCTATTTTTTAGACAATTATCATCAACAGTTAATACCAAAATGTTCGGCAAAAATTGGTCTATTATTCAGACCGTTATCATCAACAGTATCAGCCTCCATCAGTCTACTGCTGAACTGAGGTCCTAAGCTACTCACTCTACTAGAACAAGAACTCTCGCAATGTACGGCACTGTCGTCCGGCAGCTCTTTTCTTTTAGTTTATCCAGGCCAACTAATAATAATATTAATAATAATCTAATACCTACGATTAGAGTAAGCTACGGAAACAATAAAAAAAGACTGAAATGTGGGACCATCTCAAACATCCAAGTGGGTCCAAGTGGACACGTCCGCTGAGCCAAGTATGGATATAGGATATATCAAGTTACGGATGGTATAATAATACCATTTGTCATGTCTTCGACCTGAGCCTATAATTTCGGCTACATTTCTGACTGCGCCATTAGACGTATAAGTAATGCCATTAAGGAATCTGAGGAGATAAAATCAGGAGGCAGCTTTTATGGCAGGCTTTTATGTTGAGAAAACAAACAGGAGGGCGGGACTAACGGAACCGCATGATGTATGATTGTTTGCTGAGTTCCAATTACATGACCTTTAAGGAGTCATGACATGATCATACCTTTAATAATTAATGTTTTCCATCTGTGGGTAATAAATTATCGAATGCATTTTATATTTGCAGTGTTTGGCAAAGGGCACGATCTCTCTATTTTTAACCAACTTCACAAAGAAGGAGCAGGTTCTCCATTCGCCTGTATTTTCTTTTTTTTACGTTTGTTACTTCAAGGCCTTGTTATTTCTCAACTGATATGGAAAATACTTTTTTGTTTGAAAGAGTATATGCTTCCCGTTTGGTCTCATTGTAATTTTATCTAGATCCGATAAGTATTTCCAGAGATATGGATATAAATACCTCAAACTTAGTACTTACTTAGTAATGACTAGCGCGGAACTTGGAGTCGGTTTTTTTGTCTTGTTAACGATCGTATATTATATTTTATCTCAACAAACTACTTGTCTTAAGTGATAGGCTTGAAGACTCATACAAAGTGGATATTGAATGACATCGCAAAATTTAAAATAATATCGTTTAATAATATCGTTTAAAAACTAAAAAACAACCGACTTCAATGCCGCGCTATTCATTTTCAGTACCAATTTTGAGATGTTTATCTCAATATCTCTGGAGATACTTATCATACCTCGATAAAATTACCATGGTACCACACTTGGGATATCTCCTTTCGAACAAAAAAAGAATAATCGAAATCGGTTCATAAACGACGAAGTTATCCGCGAACAAACATTAAAAAAAAAAAAAAAAAAAAATATACGGTCGAATTGAGAAACCTCCTCCTTTTTTTGAAGTCGGTTAATAAGAATTTTCTTCATGAACATTGTACTTACTCATTTATTCCAGATACTTTTAATTTATGTCATTATATAATGGAGGAGCGCAATATTACTATGCAAATTATATCGATATCTATAAAACATGTTTACTTTACTATTTATATTGTCCTAGAACTTGATAGGTAAGATGACTAGGTCATTGATTCTCGTCGTGTCGAGTTCTACCATGTCCAGTCTTAATACTATGTGTTTCTTAAAGGCATTTAATCTAGAAGATCTCTGATTTTTTGTGCACAACACAAGCACATTTCTCTAAACTGCATCATCGGGTAAGATCAAGTCATCAGTCATCAGTGATCCTCGCGATCCTACCGCGTGACCTCACTCCCGAGGAAGAGCGACGGACTCGCACGAAACCTAGTACGAGAAAATTCGACTTAGGTACTATAACATCAATAAGGTAAGATCAAAGTGCTTGTCTCAATAAAACACAAGTGTCCTGAATTATATAAGTAAACATTCAATAAACAATTCAATTAGAAGCCAGCAGAGTGATCAGGGCACTAGAGGAAGCAGATGAACGTGGTCGAATCAATCAAGTAATCAGGCGACCACTCAATAATTGGCTACAAGTGGTAAGGGCCCGCGGTTGATTCCACCAGGCGAATATTGGCCATAGAGACTACACAGACGAAATACATTAAAAATCGACCTAAGTATAGGTAAATATCGGATTAGGTCAAATACGCAAGCATAGTTAAGACAGGTGATAAGTTTTTTTATTCTAGTCAAGCGTTTGACCTCTTTCTCACCTGATGGTAAGTGATGATGTGGTCGACGATGTAGCACGTTTGGCTAGAAGAGAAGATACTTATTCACTCGCGACTTGTGGACCCCCAGATGGTCCTTTCCGGAAACAGGTTCAGGCAAGGAGTTCCAATCCCTGGCGGTACGTTTGATGAATGTGGAAGCAAATCGCTTCGTGCTGATTGATGGAATGTCCACCATGTAGTGGTGGCGCGTATCGGTAAACGTCTGGTTGTCCGATTGAAAAGGGGGATGAGAGAATAAGTTTGTCTAGTTGGGTGGCACACTCTCGGAAATCCGAAAATTTATAAAAACCAATAATCAAGCAACTCTGCGGCAATGCTCTAGGCTAGGCTTTGGAGACTTCTGCTAATGAGTTCGTCATTGCTGATTAGCTTCTTAGCTCATCGCTCAATTGCCTCCAACGCCTCCAGTCGGTATTTAGCCGAACCGTCCCAGAGGTGAGAACAGTACTCCTACTGATAGATCGGATCGGACTTGATCATACTTATAACACGAACATGATCGGACTTGTGCTAGATACAGATTGAGCATCTGTTCCGGTGTGAAGTACTGTCTCACTTTTGGTGGAACATCAAGCTTTAAGGAGGCAACTTGTGCTTTTGATTCAATATATCAGCAAAAGAGTCTTTGATATGAACCAAATTCCAGCAATTTTGGCCTAGTTAAGGTGCGGCCACACAGCAGCGTTCTGCGATCTGCGGGCGCGATCTCAATCATTTTCAATTGTTTTCTGATCGCGTTTGGTGTGAACCAGTCGACACTACTGCGCTAACTGATCGCCGCCTAGATCGCGCACGTAGGACACTGCGCTGTGTTCGTACCTTTAGGGTTAGAAAGAAGAAAGTAGATTTTAATAATGCAAGAAGAAAAAATTATGATCCGTCGATGACCATAAACTTTTGTTAGTATTATTGTAATGCAAATAAAATGTGTATCTATAAAAACAAGCCGTTACTCTACTGCATCCACTGCAGCTGAGCCTATTGAGCTCGGACCAGATTGATGACTCTTCATTACGGACTTAATAGATTTTTATTAATGACTGCCATGAACACTCATACAGATCAATTTGTTTTTAACGAGAGATGCATCCACTAATGGCAATCATTGACATGTTACATTATTTAATTGCCTTTATATGACGCGAGGCCTACATTATTTGATTGGGCTGTTCAGTTTTTATGGGAATGTTTTTTATATTGAGTAAATCACAGATATTAATATGGTAAGAAGTAAGAACATAGATCATATATATAAGTATTATTGTAAAAAATCCTAAACTTAGGTAGGTAAAATAAATAAAATATGAGAATAAAATTCAAAAATAATTTGGTAACAAACTTGGTTTTTTATTTATTTTCTATGACAAGGAAAGCAAGCTGAAATAGTTGTATTATTTTAATGGTGTAAATGATACACCACAATTTCATCTGCACCATTGATATTGCAAGTCAATGGTGCATACGGTACGACGAGATTTATAATATGGAAGAGAGTGCTTCCTTGCAGTATCTAAATCCAATGAAATTTCAAAGTGTGTGAGACATCTACATTTCTCACATCATTAAATTGCTCTAAAATTTTGTGTAATGGAGGCAGTGACTCTAGAAATACAGAGTGTTGCGTCATAGAAAATGGTTGCGTGCCCGTTTGCGTGTATATGATAAAGGGCGATTTCGCTTACCATCAGGCGTGAGTCTTATTTATGTTATGAATATATGAATAGAACTAAACTAAATATGCGTTCTTAGCTAACTTCTTCTTACTTTAACTAGTTGATGCGAGCGCAGTATTCCCGTCAAGAAGTAGTAGGTACACAGATTTGGCTCCATTCAACCTAATATCGGACCATAGAAGTCTTAATAACAAAAAGACTTCTGTGTATCAGACAGACGAAAATCATCAAAAACAAGTATGCAGAGTTCATTGGAACTAAAAGTTGAACATTCAAACACATTGTCTTACTACAAACAATGATTCATTATGGCGAAAATCTCCGCAAACATTTGATCAGCTCAAATGTGCATTGGTTAGCGCCATGTGTCGCGGTCGGTGACCCCGCGTTTGCGCACCAATCGAAATAAATGGTTCCTGAAATGCAGGCGACACGAAGTAGTGCTCGCGACTGATACGACTGTAAAACGCGAACTAACTATAAACTATATCTGTTACACTCGTAAAACTTGTGTAAAACTTTCAACAAAGACATATTGTTTAATCAAAGTTAAGGAAAACATTCTGCTCTATATTCTTTTGCAGTTTTTTTTTCATTGGAGATAGAAAAACTTCATTCGGTCTCATAGTCTTCGATCTATCTTTTAACTTTTAACTTTTTAACAGCTTGAAATTTCGTACAGCAATAGCCATGTATCAGTATATATTATGTTACTCTTTGGCCATTTAGGGCAGAGTACATAGGATACGTTTTAAACGTAGGCGAAGCCGCGGGTTGCGGACAGTCTGTCAATAAATATATCTATCCCACTAATATAGCTGTGCTAATATTATAGAGGCGACTGTGTAACTGTTTGTTACTTCTTCACGCTAAAACTACTCAAACGATTGAGCTGGAGTTTTAACCGACTTCACAAAAAAGCAGGAGTTTCTCAATTCGACTATTTTTTTAAATGTTTGTTACCTCAGAACTCCGTCAAATCTTGACCGATTTGAAAAATTATTTTTTTGGTTGAGAGATTATGCCTCCTGTTTGGTCCCATTTGTACGTATGACAATTATCTCCGGAGATATGGCGATAAATAATATTATAAGCAAATTTGTATACTTAGTTGACATGATTATAACTTGCCACTACGTTGACTATCGCGGTCTGTGAAGTCAGTTTTTTCGTTTTGCCCGATCATATATTATGGTAAATTATAATATCCTAGACCCTGGAATAACACACAGGTTACTTTTCATCCCGATATTCACACGGGAACGATGTCTAAGCGGGTAAAACCGCAGGACACAGCTAGTATTCTCATATAAACTAACATCAATCATGGAACTTTACAGTCTGTCAATAATTTGGTTCGCAGTTTCGGCAAACCACATGCTCTGATTAACCGCTCGTTAAATAAGAGAGGGTTATGTTTCAGCCACATTCAGGGCAGATTGCGACCGCGATTGCAGCGCTGATGAAACACGTGCTCTGATCCGTCACTAGCCACTAACATTAATTAAACAACGTGCTTAACATGGCGCAAGTATAAATATAGAATTGTAAAATTGTGTTCGATGATCAAAGGATGTCAGATCTTAAAAGTGTCTGAAAGGAATAATTAGGCTATGTTAACAAGATTGTTTTCAGGACATTGCCATAAAAAAGATACTACGACATTGCTTAGAAAGTGTAATTCTATCCACCATCGATAACAAAGGTTGCATATTAAAGTAGTGATAGTATTTAATTTATACCCGACTATGGCGAAGCAAAAAGGAGGGTTATGTTTTTTAATATTTTATACTAAGAAAATGTTATTTATTCTAAAGAAAAGGACGACCTTTTCGTTTACGGTAACATACACAAATATATTGTTTTTTAGAGTTTTATTAAATGCTTCGGACACGACCCTTGTTCCAGACAGATGACAAAAAGTCAAATCGAATGGATATAATACTTGCGTGTTATTAAATTAAGTTGGTATACCTATAAGACATAACTTAACTATAAGAGTATTTCTATGTAGTGTGTGACAATAAGATCGTTTGACCTTCACGATATTTCAACTCTCAAGAATAGCCTAAGCCAGAATTTAAATAACATAGAAACTAGTTTTGCCAAATATGTGCGCAGAAACCTGTTCGCTATTTGCTGTTTCCTAAAACAAACTGTTATCGGTATTTTGAACTGTGTTTGAATATTTTATGAGGCATTTAACATGAGGCGTGATTTTTTGGTAAACTACTCTCATGGCATTAACATTTGAAACACAAGCTTTGCGGTTACATTGCTTCTATCGTCCTTGTTACTATGGATAATTCATAAGGTTTAAACTCTTAAAAGAATATTTAACCCGAACTCTATCATATGTATCTATATATACTAACTATCTAGGATGCAAGTATTAAGGCGGCAGTAGCCCAAAGGATAGGGTGTCGGACTGGCGATCGAGAGGTCGTGAGTTCGAATCCCACCCCACCCATTTCACTACTGACGTGAACCCACTCCAGACACAAGCATATATAGCTTAGTTGGAGGGGTTAACACGACTACTAGTAATGTGCAACCCACATTGCGAGTAATCATTTAAAAAAAAAAAAAAAAAAAAGTATACTATTCAAAAGTCAAAGCATTTATTCAGTATATGGGCAAAACTTGCACACGTCAAATTACATTAAATAGATCATATTTGATAAAAATATTATAGATATAACAGAAACATAACTTATTGCTTTGAATTTACAAAAAAAAGGTATTGAGCCATTCAGCTTTCATCTAGCCGTCGAACGTCACACTTAAAACACATGTTTAATTCCCCTGATTAATGTCGGGTTGCCAACCGTACTATTACGTGCACCCGCAACCCTGTGCATGTTTCAGTATTAAAAATTAATAGTATTAAAAATCGTCAGCCTTTCAGGTAGAGTACTGAACAAGCCACAGTGGTGGTAGTAGTAGGAACATTATATTATGTTCCGCCTAACTTGCTACCAAAAAGTAGCTTAGCGCTTACCTCCATCAAGTAGAAGATCTGCCATCATAACCTTACGGTGTACCGGCAGCTATTCCGGCTACGGGCTACGCCTACCGTAGGTTCACCATCTTCGACCATATCATCGGTTATCACCAAGCGAATACCCTGCCTGAGTCTTTTCTGTCTGTTCCGGTTAAGTACAATAGGGGGCCTTCAAATCGCAAAACGAACGCAAAAAAAATCAAATAAAACTGGCCAAGTGCGAGTTAGCATCGTCTCTTATCGCACACTTAGGGAGGGTTCCGTACAATACGAAACATAACAGAGTTTCAATCTCATATATTTGATTAATTGATATTACCAAGAATATTTGGTTTGGTCGCGATCTAGAAAGACGGGGCTCGTTTACTAGCGCCATCTATGTTATTTTGCCGAAACTAATTACATAGATTGCGTTTAAAAACACGTTTTTAGTATGGGGACCCCCTTTAATTTTTAACTTTATTTTGTTTTTAGTATTTGTTGTTCTAGCGGCAACAGAAATACACCATCTGTGAAAATTCCAACTGTCTAACTATCACGGTTAATGAGCTATAGCCTGGTGACAGACGGACAGACAGACAGACAGACAGACAGACAGACAGACGGACAGCGGAGTCATAGTAACAGGGTCCCGTATTACCCTTTGGGTACGGAACACTAAAAACGAGTGAATAGGTATCTTCTGGGTAAGCACGCTCCATCATCGATCGCATCATCGCTTAACATCAGGTGAGATAGTGGTCAAGTGCTACCCAGTTCGGTGTAGGTAAAATAAAAGCGATTTAATACACAGACTAATTAAAATGACTACGTAGTTAGTGTTCAAATGGTGCCCAACAGATAATAAAAAAATATTATCTGATTTATTTATCAGTTCTGAGCTGACCCATCTTATCAGGCCCAGACACTACAGCATCAGACTTTAGTGAAACTAATACATAATCTATAAAAACCTATAAATACAAACATACTTATTGGTAGAACAGGAGCTCATTCAACCGGATTGATAAAAAAACTGCGAATATTGTCTTTGAAATTGTATCCGTCGGAAATAGTATCAAGTAGCAGGCGGCGCCAGCACAACATTTCACTTGATATTGAGACGTGTTCAATATCCAATATATCATATTTTTAATTAAAACCATAAAGAAAAATCTCGTCGCTTCAATTCGACTGTGTTATTTGAAGATTGTATCATTTATACGACAAAATAGGTTCTAAGTAGAGGTTTTATTGAGGTTTCAAATAGGGATGTGTAGTTTATGTCATGAGTATAAGCCGGTATTCTCGTAAGGGATCGTATCAATTTATTTCATTGTACATTATGTAAAAATAAACTGGCCAAGTGCAAGTCGGACTCGCACTAGTAGGGTTCCGTACCTGTAAAATACTGTATTGTTACTTTATAAGATCGAGCAAAAAATACCACTATCATTTTTCACCCGCAAAAAATAATAATTAATAAACATTTTATTTCTTATAACGCCATCTAACGTCTAACAAAGGTGTTAGGATCGACATTTCAATATAACGCCATCTATGGGACGTTTACCTAACTAAGCGTTCATAGATGGCGTGAAATGCCGAAAAAACACGTTTCTTGTATGGGGACCCTCTATTATTTTTAACTTTATTCTGTTTTTCGTATTTGTTGTTATGCGGCAACAGAAATACATCATTTGTGAAAATTTCAACTGTCTAACTATAACGGTTCATGAGATACCGCCTGGTGACAGACGGACAGACAGACAAACAGACAGACAGACAGACAGACAGACAGACAGACAGACAGACAGACAGACAGACAGATAGAGAGACAGACAGACAGACAGACAGACAGACGGACACCGGAGTCTTAGTAATAGGGTCCCGTTTTATCCTTTGGGTACGGAACCCTAAAAATTACGATTATAAACAATCCAAAATATCTCCGTCCTGCGGGACTCGAACCCGCTGTTCCTGGGTTCTGTATATACATTTAAATAATGTACAAAAACATAACGTGAAGAGAACACTTGATGAAACATAATACATGTTTCATTTATTTGATAGCTTCTTATGGATGGATAAAGAAATAAAATAATGTAATTGTATAATTTTGAGATGTAGGTATATCTAAGAAAATCTTGATGTTATAGTTTCAGGTCTGTAACCCTTTAAAAATTAAATACAAATAATGTTTAAAGGATTTGGCAGATTTCGCCATATGTTAAAGCTGTTAACTAGAAAACCCACATTATAAAGAACTAAACTATGAATGAGTGAGTACACATTGTTTAAACAAAACAAATATTGATAAATTTCCAAGCCACATCATGCGAAGCGAACCAAGTAATCGATGCCCATCTTCAAACATCACCAAGACCCTAACTCGTTATTCCAGTAGAAAACTAGAAACATTCGTACCGGAAGTGGCTCGTTCACAAAACGCCGGCTAATTTGCCGATGGACAAACAGACAAACAGAATAACAGTGCAGTGTAAACATCTGATTGCGTGGGCTCACCAGTTGGCGAATTGAGGAGTGGTCATTTTTATGACAGAAACACAGAAAGTTGCGAGATATCAGAAGGTTTAAAGGTTTTTGAAGTGAATGTTCAATCTACATTCAACGAGGTTTACCCAAAAACCTTAGAAGACAAATGTTACTGTAGGTCAGTTTATTATACTTAAGCTAAAAACTTTTCACAGGTAGGATAGCAGTAGGTGGGAGCAATATATCAATGTTACGCCTGGCTTGACTAAAAAGTAGCTTACCACTATCAACTTTGCGGTCGCCATATCTCAAAAACTACTGACTGTATCTCGTTCAAACCAATTTTCTTTGTTAGTTTTTATTAAGTTCTACAGCATATATTTTTTTTAGATTTTTCACACCCATTCTTTAAAAGTTAGAGGGGGGAGGGGGGGACACACATTTTACCACTTTAGACGCGCCTATCTTTCAAATTATTGACTTTGAGAAAAAATGATTTTTGGAACCTAAATGTCATTTTTAAAGACATATCCATAGACACCCCATACGTATAGGTGTGAAGATTTTTTTTTGTTTCAGTTCCATGTATGGGATGCCCCCCCCCCCCCCTTAAACTTTTATATTTTCTATTTTTGTATAAAAATCGGCAAGCGGTTAACAGAATACATCTACGTACCAAGTCTCAATTCTGTAGTCCTAACAGTTTCGGAATAAAATGGCTGTGACATACGGACGGACAGACAGACAGACAGACATGACGAATCTATAAGGGTATCCGTTTTTTGCCATTTGGCTACGGAACCCTAAAAACGAAGTTACAAATTTGCAACAAGTACCTAAACATTATTTCATACAACAATAACTTAAGAAAAGTTCTTGTACTTTGAACATCCCACATATCGGCATTGTTTTGCTATTGAAAGAGCGACAACTGTTCCCAATTACAACACAGCTGTACCTAAACCTTATTACAAACATTTAAAGGCGTATTGTCAAATCAATTTTGGTGATTCGAACCCACGCTCGGCCATGGCATGGCACCCACTTTACACTGTCCCACGTTTAATATTGACTTACTAAACGACACATTTTGATGTTATTAAAGGTAGATTATAGACAGGTAATTAACTTAATTTTTTTCAACACAGTTCCAAAAAGCTCTCAGTTCGTCTGTATGTTTTATTTTTTATATTTTTGTGACCCGATTTCTCCGCCAATAGTGACCCGATTTGTACGATAATTTTTTCAATTGCAGGTTTTCCAAAGTGGTCCCATTTAAACTTCATCGAGATCTGATAAGTATCTCCAGAGATATGTACCCTTAGTACGAGTTTTCATACCAAACTCGATATCGTATTTCGACCAAATTTTGTATGAAAAACAGTACAGCGCCTCTAGTGGTTACTGTACTTCACTAAATTTAGACAAATCAAGGACCTAGAATAAGTCGAAAACTATGTGAGATCTGTCAAAAGCGTTTACGATCAAAACTTGTTCTAAGGGAAATCGTCGATAACCATCTCAAACATGCTACTGAAAATGATTCAGACGGCAAGTAAGGTTTTTTAAAATTTTCCCCCAAAAGTAGATCGTAATTTCAGTGCGTCTGAGTCAATCAATGTACCAGGATGGCATCTGGCATCTGGTGCAGCAACAGAGGATATTATTATCCTTGATTTTTGGTACATTGAATGTTTTGAATAGTTATACCAAATACAACTTAACATCATTGGTAGCACCTGCTAATATCACCTTACACGTTAGCCACTGTAACCTTAATCCGACAAACAACCCACAAATTCCTCACTTTAACATAGTAAAATTAAAGCTGTGATAAATTTGTGGTAGAATCAACAAAAAGCTCTAACCATGCGCGTGGGCATCATGCGAGGTCCTCTATTTGGCGTGCGATGGCGGATAGCGCACGGATTCATCTCGAGACATGTCGCCGGATCGTGCGCACGAGTGCGCGCAGCCGGGGCGGTGCACATGTTTTATTTGCTCACGTGAGCAGATTTATCTCCATACCTCATTGTTACAGTGCTTCTGTAGTTGCACAGACAACTTGATTTATTTTGAGACTTTAATTAATTGTTGTGTTTGAAGTTAAATTCTGAATAGTTTAAGATTGTTTAAAACACCAAATACCGACTTCAATTGCCGCGCTTGACATTTTCAGTACTAAGTTTGAGGAGTTTATCTCCATATCTCTGGAGATCTTATAGGATCGCATTAAAATTACAACGGGAAGCATACCTAGTCTCGCAAACAAAAAAAAAATAATTTCCAAATCGGTTGACGGAGTTCTAAGGATTTTTTTTTTTTTTACTGACAATAAGCAAGCTTTTGACCACTATCTCACCTGATGTTAAGTGAAGATGTGATCGACGATGTAGCACGCTTGCCTAGAAGATACCTGTTCACTCGCGATTTGAAGACCCCCGGATTGTACTTCACAGGAAACACAAATTCTGGCAGGGAATTCCATTCCTTTGCTGTGCGTATGATAAATGTTGATGCAAAGCGCTTTGTGCGACAGAATGGAAAATCAACCATGTATCGATGGCGTATATCTGTGCGTCTGGTAGTACGATGGTAAAAGGGGAACGGTGGAATTAATTCGTGCAGTTGGTAGGCACACTCCCCGAAATGTATCCGATAAAAGACCGATAAACTGGCGACTTTGCGGCGATGCTCTAGGCTCTGAAGCCTTTTGCTTACTAGATTTTTGTCGTTAATGAGTTTCTTGGCTCTCCTCTCAATAACTTCCAACGCCTCCAGCTGGTATTTGGCTGACCCATCCCACAGGTGAGAACAGTACTCCATACATGATCGGACTTGAGCTTGATACAAATTAAGCAGCTGTCCTGGTGTGAAGTACTGTCTCACCTTGGCCAAAACACCAAGCTTTTTTGAGGCCAATTGGGCTTTTGACTCAATATACAAAGTAGAGTGTGGGTGTTAGCGAGATTCCAAGAAGCTCGAGGTGATCAGTTATCGGTACGGACACATTCCGGAAAGTAGGAGTCAGTTGGAACAGACTCCGTTTGGCGGAGAACAGACACGCCTGATATGAGGTATATAAAATAGAAAAATAGAAAAAGTTGTACGTTTTTCCACTGATGGCACTTATACCCATGGTGTGGTGAAGCTACAATCGTAGGTAATGAAGTAGGTATGTGGTTATAAACCATGGGCGTAAAGCCGCTTCTACTCGTATATTATTTCATAATATTAATTTTATTGATTTACAAATAAGGCGTAGGTAGGTATAGGTTGAACACAACTAATACCTACCTACTTACCCCTAATTCTGTATCGACCTCTTATCAGTTTTAAGGCGAAAAACGTCCTGTCGAGCATTTTAATTAGTATCACGAAATAATATACAGGCATCTATAATATGCCTATGTTCTATGGATAGAAAGAGTGATTTTCTTTATTTGCACACCAATCATACAATAAATAATTAACATAAAAGACTAAGTCTACAACCGCATATATTATAATATTGCGAAACTGTCACTGAAGGTGGTGTATCGATTCAATTCAATTAAATTTATCGTATCCATAGATATCTACTTTAAAGTTCATTATTTTCTGAATATAATTAGATAAGTATTTATATAGGTTTAACTTATGCCATAAATATAAGGTCCAAAACCTAAAAGTTTCAGTTAAACTAAGTACTATAGCCATCTTTGCAAAACCACTGTTTTGTGTTAGCACAGTGAACATTGAGTCAACAAATACAAAATCTTACCAAACAATATAAAAAACCATGGAGGTAAATATATAATAAATAATAGTTTAAAAAAACTAAAAAAATACGCTTTTATAGAAAATCGAACTAAAAAATAGAAAATAAATTTTAATAAATTTGAATTAAAAATAGTGTAAGAAATTCATTTTATTGTAAAAAAAGCGTGGGGTGCATGGTATCAATAGTTCCAAATATTTTATGAACAGATATGACTAGAAGGGTTATTTTGATAATATCCTGAAAAGCACCCCACGCTTTTTTTACAATAAAATCATTTTTTCTTACACTATTTTTAATTCAAATTTATTAAAATTTATTTTCTATTTTTTAGATGGATTTTCTATAAAAGCGTATTTTTTTAGTTTTTTTAAACTATTATTTATTTTTCATTTTTTAGTCGAATTTTTTTAAAAGCGTAATCCTGATTATCCTAGTAAGGATAACGGGTCAAAATGTTGAAAATATTGAATTGTCATCGGTCCTTAATAAGTATGCCAAATTTCGAGTTAATCCGACGTTTTGAAGGGGGTTAAAATCATATTCAAAGATTCCGTTACATACTAACATACAAACATACATACGTCTGAAGCTAATAAAAGCGTATTAAAAAGACTGATTGACAAGACACGGGACCAAAATGCTAGTATTTAGCAAATAGCCCAGAGACTAAGCATCGCCATTCAACGGGGAAATACAGCCAGAATTTTGGGAACTTTACCTACTGGTAGTAATATATACTTTTTTAATAGTTAGTCAAAGTCAAAGTCAAAGCATTTATTCAGTATATGGGCAAATTAAAAATTAGCACTTACACACGTCAAATAACATTAAATAGATCATATTCAACAAAAAATATAGATATAACAGAAACATAACGCTTTGAATTTACAAAAAAAAAAACAAAGGTATTGAGCCATTCAGCTTTCATCTAGACGTTGAACGTCACACTTAAAACACATGTTTAATTCCCCTTATTAATGTAGGGTTGCCAACCGTACCATTACGTGCACCCGTTAGGTAGTTTTAATGTTATATTGATGTATATACAATATGTAAATACATAAAAAACTACATAAAGATGCTATAAAGCATTTTCATAATATCTTGCAACACCCCTGATAACGGCGTAAAGAGAATACTGATAACAATGAATTGATAAGCGAAAAAAGCGGTCTGTTTACAGATGACGCTGCTTTCAACACTGATATTGTGAAATGTGCCGAACTTTAGATAAGGAAGACATAAAATACGTAGAAAAAATTGAGTTGCCTGAATCGAATGACCAAGGCGAGAAAATACTAGGGTAAAAGCTTATGTAGAAAAAATCCCAGACGAAAGACTTGGAGAACGTCTGAAACTGGTCGGAGTTAATTTTTCGGTAAATGTTTACGTGTTTATAGCCGTTACAAACTTTAGTATTTTGTAGAGAAAGTACAAAGTAAAATTAAATAATAATATATAGTGACTTGCATCAATGACTATAATAAGCCTCAATGAGAATATAATAAGCATCAATGCTCTATGACGTGTTTTCAATCGGTCCGCTGCGTGTCGGTATTATTCTGTTTACTCTAATGAATGTCGCTTCACCGCAAAGTTAATGTTCAAGTACTTTAACCTAAGTTAAGTAAGTACCTAAGTTTACTATGTATATGTACACCCTCAAACTACCATAAAAAAGGCAGACGGAGCCGTGCCTAACACCCGAGTGAACGCAAGTTCAGTAAGTAATACTAAATGCTTGAGTAATACGCTTCCGCGCTCAGTTTGCTACCAAGCGGCAGCAAGGACGGACGCGTCCGTGCGGTATTACTTCGCAGCGTTGCTTACGTAATAATCATGCCGTGTTGACTATGCCGGACTGAGCGCGGAAACTTATTATTCAAGCATTTAGTATTACTGAACTTGCGTTCACTCGGGTGTTAGGCACGGCTCCGTCTGCCTTTTTTATGGTAGTCTGAGTGTACACCTTACTGCTGTGATAAAATTAATCATCATCGTCTGCAATCTGACAAAACCTGAACTTTAAACCAAACGTGACACAAACCAAATCTTAGCTTTACGTGTTCTATAAACCCTACTCCGCGACATTCGCGCAGTGAACATCAATTTCATTATGCTAATACCCATTCGTAGCCTTTCCTCTCTCATAAATAGTCGGACTGGCGATCGAGAGGTCGTGAGTTCGATCCCAACCACACCCATTGCATTGACGTGAACCCACTCCAGACACAAGCATATTTAGCTTAGTTGGAGGGGTTAACAAGAATACTAGTAATGTGCGCAACCCACATTGCGAGTAATCTTTTTTCTTTAAAAAACACACTCTTACTTAACGTGCCTAAGTTATGGCCCTGTGACCAGGGGCTTTATTCAGTACGACCAATGAGATAACGCATTCCTTAACGCGCCACGTTACGTTATTGAAAAATTGTATTCTGTATGCCACACGATAGGTAAATTATACAAAACGCGCGCGTTACACGTCCTCATATGTCACGATATTTTGACAGCTCAAAACGCGCTCATAACCTTACCCTACCGCGTATTAATTGGCACAGAGAATACCATAACGCGGAGATAACATAACACGGCACGGTAAGACTTTAAAATGGTCATACTGAATAAGGCCCCTGCTCTAATACGCATTTGTAGGCACTTGCCCCAACTAGGAGTAATTGGTCCATTCGTCGTGCAGATTGCTACAGTTGTGGATGAAACCTAATTTATTTTACGTTTACGTAAAAGGAATATAAGGATTCCAGTATCCTTTCCTACTTTTCTGTGTGGAAGGTACTAACACTAGTAATTGTTGAGAACTTTAAGCTAATACTAAAGGTTTGATATATAAACACTTATATTGTTGAAACGTGTTATATCTTGAACTGAATTGAATTGAATATATTCATTGTTATAAATTCAACATTTTAAAATATAACTAGTAGGTATTATTATATCGTCATATTACAATAGTTCATATTACAATAAATCAGATACTATAGGTTCATATTAAATATCAGTACTTCTCAGAACGTAATAAAACCGTGGCAATATTTTAAAGCATTACTACTAATAGAAATATTCAGAAATACCAAATTTTACGATCTAAATATTATCTATTGGGTAAAAGCGCTATAAAATACCATAAGAGCATAATGTGCATTCGATCTCGCATTTCTGTTATACAAAGCACATGCGGTAACTGGTCATCTCTAATCAATGATCATCATCGGAATGGGTGATATAGTTCCGGACGGACTGCTCCGCCGGAGGCTATCAAACATCGCGCGCCGATCGTTGGTGCGCCCTCGCAGGTACGCGCCCACGTGTACCCACGCTCAGCCTACAGACCTACATATTCTACGAAGGAGATTGTTGCAGAAGCTAAGATCTCGACGTATTTGATAATATGTCGCCATACATCTAATGTGTTCCGGCAGCTATCCTTGAGAGCTAGTTCCCATTCTAGGCCTGGCGTGCTTGCTTACCATCTTCGACCGCATCATCACTTACCAACAGGTGAGATAGTGGGCAAACGCTAGCCTATAAGATATAGAAAAATAAATTAGTGACATATAGTTTGGGTTCATTTTCAGCGCTACATGAAAAGCTCTATCAAAAGTACTACCAAAAGTTATGGTTTATTTGAAAAGCAAGCATTTAAGAGTTGATTCTACTATATAGTTATGTTTAGATTTTTTTGATTCCAGCATGATCTGCTAATTTCGTAAGTCCACTCTGTACATTATTTTCAGGACAACAAGAAACCGATGGACTCCCAGCTTTTTTATATTTAGTTATTATACATAGTTAATTTAGTTTTGTAACCTCACCTTTTGCTAAGTGCTACGACTATAAGTATATATTTTTTTCTTTATTTATTTATTTTTCTGATAGGGCTAGTTTTTAGGGTTCTGTACCCAAAAGGTAAAAAGGGACCCTATTACTAAGACTCCGCTGTCTGTCTTTCTGTCTGTCTCTCTGTCTGTCCGTCTGTCACCAGGCTATAGCTCATTAACCGTGATAGTTAGACAGTGGAAATTTTCACAGATGGTGTATTTCTGTTGCCGCTAGAACAACAAATACTAAAAACAAAATAAAGATAAAAATTAAAGGGGGCCCCCATACAAAAAACGTGTTTTTAAACGCCATCTATCTAATTAGTTTCGGCAAAATGACATAGATGGCGCTATTAACCAGCCCCGTCTTTCTAAATCGCGACCAAACCAAATATTCTTGGTAATATCAATTAATCAAATATATGAGGTTGAAACTCTGTTATGTTTCGTATTGTACGGAACCCTCCCTAAGTGTGCGATAAGAGACGCGATGCTGACTCGCACTTGGCCAGTTTTATTGTTTTTGTTGTTCGTTGTCGTTTGACCACAATCTCGCCTGGTAAGCGATGATGTGGTCAAACATGGTGCACACGCTAGTTACGTATAACAATTTTTTTTGATTTTTTTTTTGATACTTTATAGGCTAGATTTTGACCACTATCTCACCTGTTGCTAAGTGATGATGCGGTCGAAGTTGGTAAGCACGCTAGGCCTAGAATGGGAACTGGCTCTCAAGGATAGCTGCCGGAACACATTAGATGTTTGGTGACAGATTTTCTAACTTGAGGGTGGTAACTGGCTAGGCGGACACTAGATAGTGTCCTACCACCATGCGGGGGTTGTTGGTTTTTTATCGATGTTTTCCTTCACCGGAGGGCCACTGTGAGAAGCGCACATAAATTTTTCGATAGAAAAATCCATTGGTGCACGGCGGTTTGAACTCGGTACCACGGCATCAAAGCCGACCGTTCTCCCGATTACGCCACCGGGCCCTCTTATATATAAACTGTGACGCTAGGCCTAGAATACTCTGACTCTCAAGGACTTCTTTCTGTCGTCAACAAGCCGTGATATAGTGACATATCAAGACGAATAACTGACTCAGAGTTCTACGGTATGTGTGGCGTAATCGCTTATCAGGCAATTAACAGATCGAATTACACGCCAGAGCGGATTAACAGGGAAAGTGGATACGATGAGGTCACTCTCGGGCTCTTTGTGCACGACCTGAATAGAATCGGAAGTGTTGATACACAGGTAGACTTTATTATGAGTAATCTTACTTTTAACAAACTTTAAAAAAAGGAGGAAATGAAATTTATTTTTTTATCAAACTGAGAGCTTATTAGACAACTTGTTCACGAGATTAATAAATGATAATCTCGATAAGCTCTGCGGGAGTCCAGAGATTGATGACATAAATAACTAATGCAAAAACATCTGCTATTAAATGATAACATAAAGAGAATCTATCGAGTTATATTATTTGTACGCATGGCTCACTAGGCTAGGTTATACATGTACTTACTAGTAAGCACAAACTACTAAATAAAGGTAAGGATACTATGCTAGAAGAAATCCTAATCAACACCAATATTATACAGGCGAAAGCACAGATTATATAATGGGAAAAGTAAATCTGTAAATTTGTTTGCCCGTTTGTTTGGGACTTCTTCACGGTCAAACGGCTGGACCGATTTAGCTGAAATTTTGTACAGGTATAGCCAGTATTATGGATTATAGGATACTGTTTAACGCAGGTGAAGCCGCGGGGCACAGCTAGTGTGTAATATTTGTCTGCCTGATGGCTCAGAGTATGTAGGTATAGCAAATTTATCTGCAATAACATCTGTGCAATTTTCGTATGATCACTTTCATTCTGACAAATAAACTGATTCTGATTAGACACTTTGTTTTTGTGTACTTTTTAGGGTTCCGTAGCCGAATGGTAAAAACGGAACCTTTATAGATTCGTCATGTCTGTCTGTGTGTCTGTCTGTCTGTCTGTCCGTCCGTATGTCACAGCCATTTTATTCCGAAACTGTTAGGACTTCAGAATTGAAACTTTGTAGGTAGATGTATTCTGTGAACCGCTTTCCGATTTTTATACAAAAATTAAAAATATAAAAGTTTAAGGGGGGGCATCCCATGGAACTGAAACAAAAAAAAATCCTTCACACCTATACGTGTGGTCTGTCTATGGATAGGTCTTTAAAAATGACATTGAGGGACCTAAAATCATTTTTTCTCAAAGTCAATCATTTGAAAGATAGGCGCGTCTAAAGTGGTAAACTGTGTGTCCCCCCCCTAACTTTTAAAGAATGAGAGTGAAAAATAAAAAAAAAATGCTGTAGATCTTAATAAAAACTAACAACGAAAATTGGTTTGAACGAGATATAGTCAGCAGTTTTGAGATATGGCGACCGCAAAGATAACTTTGTTTTTCATACAAACACTATGAAAAACAAAGTTAATTTGTTAGTTGCGAAAAATCATAGTTATGGAATACTTAACTGTGTTACGGAACCCTACGAGTGTGAGTCCGACTTGCACTTGGCCAGTTTTTTAAATAGCGTTATAGCAAACAAGAATATTTTAATTTGCAACATAGATCAACGTTCGCATTATACCTGCATGTGCCAATTTGTTCGTCGACTATTTCCGGCGATTGTTGCCATGCATTTTGGTTGGGAATCGACTCACGCTTGCGTAGTTAAGTCGTCTGGTATCCTGTGACCCTTATTATGGCACTGTGCAGTTTTTTGCGACTGGCGGTTGTTAACATGCATACTGCGAATTAATTTTAATGATATGTCGTTAAAATTATGACATTCGTGACCACCAACGGGTTTGTGACGTTGACAGTTGACGATGATCAGCAGGCAGTAAGTAAGTAGTCTTAAGATTTTTGAATCTTGGTGTTTTAGACCGACTAGACACAACAAAGGAAGAGTTTCGCAATTCAATTGTATTTTTTTTATGTTTGTTACCTCAGAACTCCGTCAAATCATAACCGATTTGAAAAAAAACTTTTTTGTTTGCGAGATTATGCCTCCCGTTTGGTCCTATTTTATCGAGCTATAACAATTATTTCCGTAGATATGGAGATAAACAATAAAAGTAAATTTGTATATTTAGATGACATATTATAACTAACCAGTACTTTGACTATCGCGGCATGTGAAGTCGGTTTTCAACCGACTTACAAAAAGAAGGAGGTTCTCAATTCGTCTGTATGGTTTTTTTTTCGTTTTTACGATCTTAATTTATTAAAGACAACATGTATTACTGGAGACAGAAAAGAAGATAATTATTATACGTTAAGGCAGAAGTTAACCTACTTTTAAGAAGTTCAAGGCGGTATTGGAATAGTAGTAGAGTCTACTTGACTTTTTAACTCTTTTTTCATTATTTTTTACTTTTCCTTGCTTGGAATTAGACACTATACTAAGTGTGTCTAATAAGAGGGTCCAATTCCAATTAAATTAAGGTCTAATTGAATAAAAGTCCATTAACTATTGACCCAAAAACTTGTCCTATCATCTAACTAAATTAAATGTAATATGTAAACTTTTAAATTTGGCATTCATTCATTTGTTTCTGATCTGTGATCACCTTGGCGCTTGCCGCTATTGCATTATGATATTTTTGGATTATCGGGCAACATCGACAAAGTACATGTTTTACATATCGTTTTTATGTAGTTTGTGGAATGCCGCGATCCCATGGGCCCGTGATTCACAGCGCGGCATTGTTGCAGTGAGTTATTTCACACATTTGCTTTATTTTTGTAATTTGAATAAGGTTTTTAGGCTGGAATGCGCATATTTCATTGCTAAAGCTGGTACCCTGACGGGATTTATAAAATGTCGAACACATTACGCCATAATTCGATAGGAATTCGCGCTATCTTTGGTTAGGTTCTTTCTTAAATTTAAATCATTACAGCTTCTATTGTAGACAATTGATTATCAATTAATGTCAAAATGCTTTTTCTCTCGTTGATTTAACACGACAGCGTACAGGAGCGCATGCGCATCATGCGCCTGCGCCGCTCATTGTGACAAGTAGCCAGGTATTTGTGGCCACGTCTGCTTGTAGTGCCCGCGGGTCTCATAGCTTGTAGTGCCCGCGGGACTCATAGCTTGTAGTGCCCGCGGGACTCATAGCTTGTAGTGCCCGCGGGACTCATAGCTTGTAGTGCCCGCGGGACTCATAGCTTATGGATTGATGTCTTGTGGTCTGTGGGGCATGGTTAGAGGAAGTATTGTGTTCTTCACAAAAAGAAGAGCTATCATAAAACTGCTCCACACGGCAAATGTTGTTTTATATGTGTGTGGATGGTATCAATACAGCCATTAGAAACATTCACTGAACGAAATAACAAAATGATATATATCTCCATATAACATCAGACTTCGAAGCTTTGTAAGCTGTGAAACTACTCCAAAATGTATATTGATTCTAATTTTCAGGTTACCATATTTGTTAGGTTCAGGTTAACATATTATAATGACAGAGGTAGATATATGATCAATTGATTAAATAAGAAAACTTAATTGATCACATTGTGTCTATCATCTGTTTGTGAACTTTATCGTCCAAGACGTGTGGACAGTTTTACTGGTGTCAATAAAACATAATAACAAATGAGTGAGTACTTTGTCCTTAGCGGCGACTGGAGTGTGGTAGGTTATGGTTATTGCAATTTCTGGTTCAATATTATAAGTGTATACAACACGGCCACCTCTGACCACCTCGGGAGATAAAAGCTTAATTGCATTCTTTACAATTACTACATTTGCTACACTACGACTACTACATTGCTGTGTGTAGATGGATATAAAATATTTTAAATGTTATAAAATAAAGTTTTGCGGTAGTTTGTAAACACGATCTTTTTTCGACTCAGCCACAGTCACAGTTGTCTTCATAAATCAGATCATAGACATATTCTTCTTTCAATATGATGGACCCAGGAAGTTATACAAATGGTACTTTCAAGTCTGTCACTACATGATTCACAACTGATAGACCTTTAACGTGAAAATATAAATAAACGATTCAAGCCGTGGTCTCTTATCTGTCGCCACTGAGTTATTATTAATATAATATACTGTCCATCCAACATTCTCCTTAGAAGGAATGCACTGCAGTTTAGTTCTGCTTAATTTACTGACACTTTAATGTCTGACGTATTGATATGATAGTATCAATAACTTGACGTTAATGGAGAGGTGGTTTACTGCCTCTCTAGTTGGTCTAAGGTCCGGCTTTCTGCCTTGCTCTATCGAGACTGAACCGAATCTTGAAGAGTTATTTGTGGCTACAGGCTAAAGGTAGCGGATGGATCGCCGCAGTTAACCAATGGATTTCTTCATCGAAAAATGTGTGTGCGCGTTTCACAGTAGCCCTCTTATAAAGGAAAAACATCGTTAAAAACTCCCGGAATGTTGGTAGGATACTGTCTAATGTCCGCTGGCTACCCTCAAGTTGAAAAATCTGTCATCAAAACATCTTATGTGTTACGGCAGCTGTCCTTGAGCGCCAGTTCCCAGTCTAGGCCTAACGTGCTACCATCATCAACAGGTGAGATATAGTCAAACGTTATCTTAGAGAATCCTATGACTTATTTGAAAATACAATAAAAGACATTTTTATTAAAAAAAGCATATTAAATATTACATGAATTTCTGGATAAAAAAATTATGCTCATGTAACAATTGTTTCACAAACATGATATTTTATGTGCTTTGAATAATGATTTTAATTCTATTTAATTACAAATTCTGTAATGATGTTTACCTAATGTAAATCAAATTTTATTAATAACTAGCAGCCCGCCCCGGCTTCGCACGGGTAGAACATATATGCCTACAAAATTTGCATCAGTTTGTTGCATCGAATATAAAATATGAACATATTTAACAACCATCGTCATATTTCATCCAATTTACACAAAACCTTAACGAATTATGCACCTAAACCTTCCTCATAAACACTCTGGCTATTGGTGAAAACCGCATGATAATCCGTTCAGTAGCTATTGAGATTATTGCGAACAGACAGATAGACGCAGTGATGAACTTTGTTTTATAATACTTACGTATTGATATTGGACGGCCCTTTGGCGTAAAGGATAGTTACCCTGATTCTGACCCGACGGTCGTTGGTTCTAATCCTAGCTATATACCTACCAATGAAAGTTTTATGTGCATTCATGAATCATGAGTTTTCGTACAGTGGTAGTGGAATCATTAAATAAACCAAAAAGTAGCTTACCACCAAGGAGTACATCTGCCGCCGTAACCTTACGGCGTTCCCCGACGCAAAATGTAGGGGTAATATACGTTTAACGTGTGTATCTGTGTGTCTGTCTGTAGCATCTTAGCACATAACCGGATGAACCGATTTTGTTTTTATTATTGATAGTTTTTTTTTGTTTGATAGATGTCTTCATCGAGAGTTTTCTTAGCTTTGATTCATGAAAATTCGTTCAATCGTTATAAAATTATGAGATTTTTTCTAGTTAATTGCGCTATGAAATCAACTTTCATAGGTCTGATCAATTCGAAAATCTTCTTCTTCAACGATATTGTAAGAACATGGAAGCCTCCTGGACTCTACAGAATACTCAAATTCTCACCAACTTACAGCTCAGATTTTAAATGTCGTGTTTAGAGTCATTGGAAAAAGCTATTATTTATAGATCAGTCGGGGTGGCTTAAAATATTATATCATATTATTATAGATATAGATGAATATTATTTTATACAATAGATCATATTATTATACTATATTGACTTCAAATTGATTGTGATCGGTGGGGATCTACAGCATAGCTAAGCTTATAATAATATTTTCGTAGTAACTATGACCTAATCTGTGGTGTCACTGCAAATATTTTATTAATTTTGCGATGCATGTTTGTGAAATTCGTGATATCTTCTAGAGTTTTCATTTGAATTATATACTGTAAACGACAATTTTAATCTATAATATGTGATCAAGCTAATTAACGTAATTATTTGGATAAGGATTAATACTATATACTTGAAAATAGCCTTGGAAGTTATGTAATATTTTTTAACAAAAATTTTAAGGTTAAAATGGTTACTGTGAGTCAACCTTAAGAGATAGACATATGCTGTCGCGGACTTTTTTGTAGGTCTTATTAAGTTGTACAACTCTTGCATAGAAAATATACTTCTATCAATTTTCAATTAAGCAGCGTTCGTAAAAAACGTGTTTTTTCGACCGTTTATTTGCCGACTTAGGTTGCAAATTAGGTCTCCACGAATTTACCTTTGATTTAAACGGGATAATATATAGCCTATTTTCATTCCGAAAGTCCATTCTATGTATTAGTGAAAGAATTTTTTAAATCGGTTCAGTAGTTTTGAGCTTACTCATTACAAACATACAAAAATACAAATGTTCTCTCGTTATAATATTAGTATAGATATAGATTGTCAAATTGACTTATAAATAAATAAATGTTATTAAGAAATAAATAATAATGATATAATAAAAAAAATATTTTTAGCTAGGTTCCCATTAAGGTTCCTAGCGTAGCTAGACTTCATAAGTGGGAAGGTAGTGATAGGCTCTAGTCACCATTAAACACTTAATATTATGATGACTTACTGTGGCTCTTATCGAAGATCATCTCCTGGCAGTGCCGGAGCGGCTCCAGTCCTCGCGCCTCCGCGGCGTACTCCCGGAACCCTGGGAGGCAGTTGTACACCGCCCCAGGTCGGGTCACGTTGTAGAACCTCGTCGGAGGCTCGTCTTCTGGTGCCCCCACCAGGATCCTGAGGAAGAGGATAAAGATGCTTTTAGAAAGGTGAAATACTACCTGTGTTGGTATCAATTAGATTCACAGTGGCCCTGTGGTGAAGGTAAAACATCGTTAAGAAACCCCCAACCCCTGCATGGTGGTAGGACACTATCTAGTGCCCGCCTAGCCAGCTACCACCCTCAAGTTAGAAAATCTGTCGTCAAACATCTATTGTGTTCCGGCAGCTATCCTTAAGAACCAGTTCCCTTTCTAGGCCTAGCGTGCTACCATATTCGACCGCATCATCACTTACCAACCAGTGAGATAGCGGTCAAATGCTAGCCAATATATGATATAAAAAAAATTTTGCATCAATCACAATAAAAACGTTTAAACAATGCTATCAAAATGGGATCCACAATTATTTCCTATTAA
Organism: Cabera pusaria; assembly: GCA_954871355.1. Classification (NCBI taxonomy): domain Eukaryota; kingdom Metazoa; phylum Arthropoda; class Insecta; order Lepidoptera; family Geometridae; genus Cabera; species Cabera pusaria. The sequence continues at coordinate 2,638,428 of OX940892.1, forward strand.
TTGGGTTTCTTGCCGACCTACATGTTTCAATCGGCCCCCGAGCATCATGAACCTGTAACCCCATTATCCGTCGCCGCTGTACCACCAGCCCAGAGGAAGCGGGTCACCATCACCAGCAGGACAGCTGGCAAGCCGCCAGCGCCGCAAATAGCGCGGGTTCATTCCCGGTCGTCATCGCTCGCCAATCGTATTTCTATGGCTCTGACTCAACGCACTGTTTGCTTTGAATCACGGAAAGTGAAGGATGCAAGTGGCCTCGGTTATTGGAGACTTTTCTTATACTTAGATGTGATGCAGCTCTGTAGCTTACTATACCAGGTTCAGTTTTTTAGGGTTCCGTACCCAAAGGGTAAAACGGGACCCTATTACTAAGACTCCGCTGTCCGTCTGTCTGTCTGTCTGTCTGTCCGTCTGTCACCAGGTAATTTCCTCGCTCATTAACCGTGATAGTTAGACAGTTGAAATTTTCACAGATGGTGTATTTCTGTTGCCGCTAGAACAACAAATACTAAAAACATAATAAAGTTATAAATTAAAGGGGGCCCCCATACAAAAAACGTGTTTTTAAACGCCATCTATCTAATTCGTTTCGGCAAGATGACATAGATGGCGCTAGTAAACGAGCCCCGTCTTTCTAGATCGCGACCAAACCAAATATTCTTGGTAATATCAATTAATCAAATATATGAGGTTGAAACTCTGTTATGTTTCGTATTGTACGGAACCCTCCCTAAGTGTGCGATAAGAGACGCGATGCTGACTCGCACTTAGCCAGTTTTATTTTTTGTTCAACTTTCATCTTCCTAGGGATGTACGATACCAGTTATAGCAAATACTCATTCGATACATTTCTATCGATTAAATCGCGATTGATTTCCAATCAAATAGCTTAATTCTAAACCTTATTATCGCTCTGTGATACCAGCCCTAAATGTTCTTCCGAGACAACGAGACGAGTACTTTTAACCGGCACCTATTGAGTAACGATTCCAAAGTATCGATACTAAAAGTACTTGGAATAGAACGAAAAGTACATCTCTAGGTAGTTGAACAACAAATATCGCTTGGTGGCGATAATTGTTTTGATTTTGATTGTAACTTTCATAACTTTGTAGTGGTAGGACTTCTGCTAGTCCGCCTGGGGCGGTACCACCACTTTGCCAATTAATTTTCGGTCGTGAAATAGGAATGTTTTTTCGGTTGAAATGGCAAGGTGTCCAGTGAAATTACAGGGCATGTGAGACTCTACATCTTTATGTCTCAAGGTAACAGGCGCAGTGCAGTGACATGCTTTTGCATGCCGCTGTATCTGTAATAGGTAGACGTCATCGCTTACCACCAGGCGAGCGTCGTGCTTGTCCTGTTACCTTATATCATTAAAAAAAAAACTTTGTAGCTTAGCCTTTTAAGGTACGGAACCACCGTGGCGTCCTGCGTCCTGCGTGCGCGATCTCAGTACATTTCAATTATTTTCGCGATCACAAAACAATTGAAATGTACTGATTTGGAATCCTGGGATGAAATAAGTTAGATCCAGCAAACTGATGAGGCGATAAGATGTTAAAAATATATAAAGAAAAGATGTTAAAAATATATAAGATGATAAAAATATTTTAATTTTAACACCAGGAACACACTAGGACATATGCAAAAATATTTGAATGAATGAATGAATGAATATATCGCTAGCATTTGACCACAATCTCACCCGTTGGTAAGTGATGATGCGGTCAAAGATAGATAGTGGCACGCTAGGCCTTGAATATGAGATATATAACAATAGTTAACAGCTTTTCCGGTAAAAAGAATTGCTATAATATGTACCTACTAGAGCATATACAAACGTACGTGTTCTTAGAAATGATAATAACCGGCGCTGTTCTAGAAATGAACGCAAGGTCATGGCGTCATTACTTGTATTGTTATGCTTACATGGAATATTGTTTTAAATTGACTACGAGAGATCGTAATATTACTACGATGTCACTAGATAGTGTTGTTGATTTTTTTAAATACAAAAAGGTAGTAAATTATGAATATTTTTATACATTCAATTATACTTCAATGAGAGGAATCTTGTTTCTTGTTCTTATTTTATTTGCGATCAAATAATTTTCAGTCTACCTTTTGGTATGGTTTATGATAATTTGTTTGTGTGATAATTTGTCCAGTATTTATAAATGTAATTAACTCGGCTGACAAACTGCTTTATCTCTATATGAAGCTACTAGGTATCTAATTAAATATCTTAAGGTACGGCCACACAGCGGCGTCCTGCGATCTGCGGGCGCGATCTCAGTACTTTTCAATTGTTTTTTGATCGTTTTTTGGTGTGAACCAGTCTGTACGAATACTACTGCGCTATCTGATCACCACCTAGATCGCGCACGCAGGACGCTGCGGTGTATCCGTGCCTTTAATTAAAAACTTTTCGGCTTATTTAAAGATATCCTCGGAGACAGCCAAAAAGCAATCAGACTGACGATTTCAAGACACCAATTAAGGCATCAAGTGTGAACAGAAGTAAGTTAAAATGGGACAGTAATAACAGTGTGCAGACGACGAAGTTCAAAGTTCCCAGTAGATTCATCAGGCATAGGTGAGGCGCTGGAAATAGCTCCCATCCGGTGACAGAAATAATCGACACCATAGACACACTGACGCACACCATTATACTGAAGTAACGCACACACACGTAAATAACGTAAATACGATCATTGCATCGGTCTTTGTAGGGATGTCCTATTGAAAGATATCGATATTTCTCAATATCAAAGTTTACTTAATTAAAGTTATTTTAATTTGCAGTGAAATATAAAATTATTGACGTTATGTAAATCCCTATCATCTTGCAAGGACAGTTGCAGGTGTAGTAGAAAATAATAAGACAAATTACCTTCAATAAGCAGTACGTAAGGCACTATTTATCGATATTCCGACGGGAACGAAATATACGCGAGTAAAACCGCAGGGCAAAGCTAGTTAAAAATAAATAGGAAACAAACAAAAAGAAAGAAACATCCTGACTTTGCTCGATTCTAATCCCAAACGAAAATGAAAGTACGATAATATCGTTTAAAAACTAAAAAACAACCGACTTCAATGCCGCGCTATTCATTTTCAGTACCAATTTTGAGATGTTTATCTCAATATCTCTGGAGATACTTATCATACCTCGATAAAATTACCATGGTACCACACTTGGGATATCTCCTTTCGAACAAAAAAAGAATAATCGAAATCGGTTCATAAACGACGAAGTTATCCGCGAAAAAACATAAAAAAAAAAATTAAAAAAAAATATATATACGGTCGAATTGAGAAACCTCCTTTTTTTGAAGTCGGTTAAAAATGACACAAAACAAAACACGGTGTACTAATTTCGCACACACAGACAATATTAGGGTTACTGCAGGTGTGTGACTCATCTGTCCACATGTGGCTCCGTGCCAGCACCTGTTTGTTTTACATGTTCTTCTTTTTAGGCTTCGACCGTCTGAGAGTTAGTTGGCTTAGTGAATGACTTATTATCTTTGCAGCTTGTTATCGATATAAACGTAAGTACCTACGCGTAATAATTATCTTACTTAAGGCCAGTATCACCGGTTCCTGATAGCACTAATATGAAGAAATGTGACAGATTTTCGACAGCTTTTATATGGCGTCATGTGTCAGATAACTATCTAACACATTATAAGGAACCTGTGAAACTGGCCCTTAATATTATAAAGGCGAAAGTTTGTGTGTGTTTGTGTTTGTGTGTAAATGTGATGCTCTAAAACTTCTCAACCGATTGAGCAGAAATTTGGTATGTATGTAGCCTAGACCCTGGAATAATACATAGGGTACTTATTATATCGATATATACACGGGAACGATGTCTACGCGGGTAAAACCACGGGGCACAGCTAGTTATAACTTAGCTTATAAGCATCGAGTACATATACATCGATGCTTATAAGTGAGTAGTTTAGTTGCACGGTCCATTTTAAGCCAAAGCAGATTGCAAATATATTGGAGTGGTTAAGTCTAAGCATGGTTTATAATTATTGCCTACCGCTTAATGTCTATATTTTAAGGCATCATTTAGCGTAGCTTTGTAACTAAAGCTAATAACTAAAGGTACGGACACACCGCAGCAGCGTCCTGCGTGCGCGATCTAGGCGGTGATCAGATAGCGCAGTAGTATTTATATCGACCGGTTCACACCAAAGGCGATCAAAAAACAATTGAAATGTATTGAGATCGCACCCGCAGCTTCCAGGACGCCACGGTGTATCCGTACCTTAAATTGTCACTCAAATACCTTCCAGGGTTACACTAGCATACCGCTTACACATGTAGATTTTATGCAGTTTCACTATTGGGTACTAACATTTAGGGCCAGTTTCACCGGTTCCTGATAGCGCTAAAATGAAGAAATCTGACAGATTTTTGACAGCTTTTATATGGCGTCATCTGTCAGATAACTATCTAATGCATTATCAGGAACCGGTGAAACTGGACCTTAATATTATGTAGTAATATATAGAGTCATCCTCTAATTTTCGTAAACTGAACTTTAATTTAATTATGTGAGTTTATAATGTTAACTTTCCCACGACTATAAGATAAAACAGACATCAACACATGAGTGATTACTTACTGGCTACATGGCTACATCTATCAGGAGTTTGGCATCAAAGTACGCTTGATGCATATATGGATTCTTTCTCTTGCATCATGTGACCGCTCGAGCGGTCGGCCTCGTACATCCAAATTAGCTTGACTTTTAGCACCATCATGTTCGTGTTTTCTTATAGTAAAATACATTGAGCAATAAAATAGCGAGATACAGGAGAGTGTTGTAGCAGATCACAGGATAACTAGTACAAAATTAGACTTAGGACACGTAATTTACTATCCCTTGCAGTAGACGTCAAAAAGCTGCTTATAGGCTCTATTTTATATATATACTTTACATAAAATAGAGCCTTTTTTAGGGTTACGTAGTCCTGACAAGTAACCCTTATAGTTTCGTCATGTCCGTCTGTCTGTCTGTCTGTCTGTCTGTCCGAGGTTTTGCTAAGAGACCGTTAGTACTAGAAAGCTGTAATATTTTATGAATGTGTATATAAATTACGCCGACAATGTGGTAAAATAATATTTTGAAAAATATTTTTTTTAGGGTATTTCCCCTACATGTGAAGTGGGGATGAATTTTTTTTTCGTCGTCTACTCCATCGTGTGGTGTATCATTGAATAGCTCTTTTTGGTTAAGATAACTTTATTAGTTTAGCAATAATAACTTGGGTGTTGGATAATTTTAAACATAATTATGTTAAATATTATGCTACTACGGAACCCTATACTGCGCGTGGCCCGACACGCACTTGGCTGGTTTTTGTCTGTAGTATTATTTGATTGCGTACTGGATAAGCGTTTGAAATTAAGATGTAGCACACTTGCTCTGCTCAGTAGAACCGTGTAAGTGGGATGTACCACACTTGCTCAGTAGAAACGTGTGAGTAAGAGAGATGTAGCACGCTTACTGTGTAGAAACGTGTAAGTGGGGTGTAGCACGTTTGCTCAGTAGAAACGTGTGAGAAACCTATTCAATCTACTTGGATCCGCTAATTTCTAAAATAGAGTAAACATAATTTGTATAGTTTCTGCTCCTGTAAATTTACTGTCACTGTTATTTTCATATACATTCAGTTTATACAATTTCTCTTGAACTCGTAAAAAGAATATGACATTTTAAAATATTGTACAGCTTTTTGTAGTTCCTGTAGCTAGTTCATTATTATGTCGGCGATTGTTCACGGCGGCGCACCCTCATTACTACGAAGGGGAAGCCTCATTTTATTTATGGTTTTACAGACAAACCATCGAGGGGAAAGTTTGTATCTAGATACAATGTTGTAGAGCGACAGTACTCGCGTGACACGGCTATTTGTTGCTATGACTGCCAACGGTGGATATCCGGTGGTAAAGAGCCAAGAAGTTGTGGTGCCCTTACGAATATTTTTTTAAATTATTAGGTAGACATTTAGTTGTTTTTTTGGGCAGATTTTTTCCTTGATGTTGTTAAGCTACTTTTTGGAAGCATGTCGGAACTCAGAAGGAACATCGATATAATATGCTTCTACCACTTGGGAAGGAAAACCTGTGCTGGGGTTTGAACCGGTGACCTTTCGCTTACAAGTTAAGCCAAGAATTTAACGTGACTTACGCGATGTCGATATAGCGATCGAGTGCGAGGCTGAACGCGTCGGCGAGCGCCCCGCACTCAAGATCCTGAAGAAGGCCTCCGGATGAGGCCGAAACATATGTCGATCGCTATATCGACATCGCGTAAGTCACGTTAAATTCCCGTCTTAAATCTATAAGTTTAAAAAATGACGTGAGTTTTTATAATAAAAAAGTTAAGTCAACTATCCTTTAAGCCTACTTATTAGGCTCAAAAGGTTCATTTGGTTCAGCACTTATTTGCTGTTACACTGTTTTTGGTGGTAAATGATAGGGAATCTAAATATAAATATAATCACAGTATTTTAATTAAATATATTATTAGATAAGACAATAGAATACCCATAATCATTTGAGGAATCTTTTCTCCGCATTCTTGATTTATGGATTGCAATAAAATATAACAATAAATTGTCTAAAAGACCTCAGATGATATGTAATATCCACATACCTTATTATTCCTATTTCTATGGTAATATCTAATTATGTATGCGTCGTCAATTATTTGGACACTGCGTCTGTATACTTGCTAATAACACTAAATTGAGAGATGACTCGACAACGGAACTCATCGCCTTTTAATGTTATGCCAAATTTTGTTTACAGCGATGACTTCATATTTCTTAGATTGATATGACAAAAACTTGTAGGTACTAGTTACTACCTATGTCATCTTTGTATGCGATATATTGTCGAGAAGTAACTGCCATAACCTTACAGTTTTCTGGCAGCACACATACCTTGAGAGTCAGCATCGAAGTTGCTAGGACGTCGATGAGAGTCAGAGTATTCTAGGCCTACTATCTTCGACCACATCATCGCATACCACCAGGCGAGATAATCGTCAAACGTCCTCGATATGATGGAAAACTACAGTGTATTTCGTACTAACTAGTTATAATACCTGTACTTACTTTTCCTGGGTTGGTGTGAAAATTAACCAGCACTTATACGATGAAAAATGCCACATTTCATGGTAGGACTTCTCTAAGTCCGCAAAGGCTAGAATTGCCGCGTTTATTTAGTTAGTAGAGTCAGTTTTTTCGGATATGAAAGGCATTAGACATCTCAAGCTAACAAACGCAATGTGCGTCATAATTTCTGTTATAGTTAGAAGTCGTCGCTTACCATCAAGCTAGCATCTTGCTCTATAATAGGCTTCAAATGTGATAAGAAAAATCACAATACCGTCATGTCTGACTGAGCTTATTCTATAAACTGGTCCAACATAAAAAAAACTATCAATATTATCCACAATCAAAATTATATTCATAAGTGCTTATTTAGTGTTCTATAATGTTCTAGAGTCTACTAGTGTGTTATCTTAACGTCTCTATAGAATTTTAGAATACATTTACCACAAAGCGATATCATAGAGATATGGAGATCAATTAAGAATCTCTCCAGGTCAAATGCAATCCAGCATTTCAGATATTGGCATCATTACACAATGTGACCTCACACTATAATAATACGCTGATATCAGACTATAAAAAACGTTTGTAACTCTGTCACTCTGTCTGTTTGTTACCTAATCACGCCTAAACGGACGATCCGATCTTATTAGGAGATACTTTATAGCGTGAGGATATTATGATCATAGCCTCCTTTTTAATACGCTTTTATTAGCTTCAGACGTATGTATGTTTGTATGTTAGTATGTTACAGAATCTTTGAACATGATTTTAACCCCCTTCAAAACGTCGGATTAACTCGAAATTTGGCATACTTATCAAGGACCGATGACAATTCAATATTTTAAACATTTTGACCCCTTATCCTTACTAGGATAATCAGGATTACGCTTTTAAAAAAAATCGACTAAAAAATGAAAAATATATAATAGTTTAAAAAAACTAAAAAAATACGTTTTTATAGAAAATCCAACTAAAAAATAGAAAATAAATTTGAATTAAAAATAGTGTAAGAAAAAATGATTTTATTGTAAAAAAAGCGTGCGGTGCTTTTCAAGATATTATCAAAATAACCCTTCTAGTCAAATCTGTTCATAAAATATTTGGAACTATTGATACCATGCAACCCACGCTTTTTTTACAATAAAATGATTTTTCTTACACTATTTTTAATTCAAATTTATTAAAATTTATTTTCTATTTTTTAGTTGGATTTTCTATAAAAGCGTATTTTTTTAGTTTTTTTAAACTATTATTTATTTTGAGAATAATACTAATTGAACTAACTCAGATCACAAAAATGTTGATTGACAGAGCTTTATGTTATTACAATGTTAAAATTCTAGGTGTACGTGAACAATGTCGCGGGTATGGGCTAGTAGTATATGAATATACGGGTGTCTGGTAGAGATCGCTCCAAGTGATAAGACCACCCATTGTATTACCATTGTTTTCATATAAAATATTTTCCGTTATGTTTTATTTGGTGTACAATAAAGAATCATTCTATTGTATTCTGTTCTATTGTACTGTAAAATTAAATCACTATTGTACCCTTTTCTAAGTTTTTAGTGCAATAAAGCTATACTACCTATCTATTCAGTAGGCATAGAAGGTAGCAGGCCAAAGCAGGGTATTTTTGTGACCTAGGTACATGTTTCTGGGATATTTTAGAACTCAGCGTACGTTCGGAAGTCCGCTTCTATGCTTTAGTACCAATTTACTTTGAGCATGACATCTTACTGTACCAAAAATAATTTCATTGATCAGAAAGAATATACAAGAGAGGATTTGTCAAAAACAGAAATTAGGGGAAGTCGACTTAGTTTTGCTTGCTTCCAAGAAAGAAACTAAATAAATAAAAAATACTACATATTAAAGCGAATGAATTATTAAATGTATCAACAGAGCAGAACATGCAAGAGCATAGGAAAATGGCAAAATGAATAAGATGCCCTTTTTTAGAAGGCGAACCTTAAACACATGGCAAACGTTGACATGATATTTATGACGTTTACGTACAACAACACACTCCTACCACAGGTGGTGGCAGCTATATAACTACGTTCCGCCTGATTTGCTACCAAATCGTAGCTTATCCACCATCAATGAGAAAATCTTCCACCATAAACTTACGTTGTTCCGGCAGCGCACAGCTCTTGAGAGTCAGGCCATTTTAAGAATAGCGTATTCACTTTTTCGACACATCCCACATCGCTTACCATCAGACGAGTTAGTGGATAAACGCTAACAGATATTTAAAAAAATTATGGCTAGCCAAAACTCAGACTGGCCTTTATGTGTCATTTGATGACTTTCATATAGCTTTACGAAATAACTACACCAAACCATATATGGTCACTTAAAATATGCGCCCTTGAAGCATAGGTGTATATCATAAGTGATCGATGTGGCCAAGTCAAAAGTACCTATAACCATAGATGAAGGAATGTTGTTTTTATTCTATGCTATAACCGGCGAACATGTATGAAGGCGCTCATGAAAGTAGAAGAAGCGACAGAGGTATGTCAGGATCGTAGCATGTGGAAAGATGTAGTCTCTGCCTACCTCAACGGGAAAAAGGGGTGATTGTATGTATGTATGTATGTATATGAATGATCGATGTAAGTATTGCTGGTCCACTAGCCAGGAATGGACGTAACAAAGCTCAGTCTACAATTAGTCAGCTATTGTCCAGTACAACTGCGATGGTATAGATACCTGGTAATGATAGCAGGACAATGGAATGCAATTACAGCATTTAGCTACACATAATGTGTGCAATGACGACTGTGCCTCCGTCATATCTTGGGACGTAGTCGTATGAGGTAAAGGTTTGAGTTGTACTTAACATCTGACTTTTTTGAAGTGAAAACTTCTTTAGCTTCTCTTCGCGTTAAGCACTTTGTGGGTGAACAAAAATCATGGATCTCGCGTCATCGTCACTGAACGCTTCTCATGAGCTATATGTATACTGTGTATCTCGACGATACAATTCACAAGTTACTTAGTTTTCACTTCTATCGGCATTCCCCAAAGACTGCCCAGCATGTTTTTTTTATGTCTTATAGGCTAGCGTTTGACCACTATCTCGCCTGGTGGTAAGCGATGATGTGGTCGAAGATGGTGAACACGCTAGGCCTAGAATACTCTGACTCTCAAGCAGCAGCGGTAGCACATCAGTCGGAATATCGATATAATATGCTCCTACAACCAATGGACTAAGATTTGAACCGGTGAACTATACAACTAGAATTATTTATTATTTTTAAGATTGAGGACAAATACAGGTAAAGGAAAATTAAAATAAAACAATTTTCTGACCTGTAGAGGTAATCAAACCATCAGCATGACTAATAGCGACCACTAACTGTACGTCATCAATGTGTCATCGTCCCATAGTGACTGGTGAATATACTATGGTACCGCTAACGTTGACAATTAGCGGAACTAATTGACCATCGTGCTAAATGCCTTACGAGAGGAATCTTGGTTATTACAAGCTGTCGTCTAGAGGCTATGAAGAGTTCTCGACGAATAAATATACGCAGGACTTCAATTTTTTTAAAATATATTTGATAGGCTACCATTTGACTGGCAAGCGTTTGACCACTGTTGGTAAGTGACGATATGATCGAGGATGGTAGCATGCTAGGTAACTGGCTTTCAAGGACAGGGGCCTAATTCAGTATGACCAATGAGATAACGCGTACATTAACGCGCCACGTTACGTTATTGAAAAATTGTATTCTGTATGCCACACGATAGGTAAATTATACAAAACGCGCGCGTTACACGTCCTCTTAAGTCACGATATTTTGACAGCTCAAAACGCGCTCATAACCTTACCCTACCGCGTTTTAATTGGCATAGAGAATACCATAACGCGCAGATAACGTAACACGGCACGGTAAGACTTTAAAATGGTCATACTGAATAAGGCCCCAGCTTTCTGAACACTGTTTTAAACGACAGATATTCCAACTTGAGGGTGGTAGCTAGCCAGCAGGTGGACAGTAGAAAGTGTCCTACCACCATGCGTATTAGTATGATAATGCAGAAGATAGTCAGTCCTCTTTAGTGGCATGCCTGCAGTGAGATTCATATGTGACAGAGAAAACTGTAATCCTACTTCCTACTTTCCTACTAATATTATGAAGGCGAAAGTTTGTGTATATGTGTGTTACATCTTCTTCAAAACTACTGAACCGATTGCGCTGAATTTAGTACGTAGGTAGCCTAGACTCTGGAATAACAAATAGAATACTTTTAATCCCGATATTCCCATGGGAACGATGTCTACGCGGGTAAAACCGCGGGGCACCGCTACTATGCTAATAAATTGTATACATACTGGGGCCTTATTCAGTATGACCATTTTAAAGTCTTACCGTGCCGTGTTACGTAATCTCCGCGTTATGGTTTTCTCTATGCCAATTAAAACGCGGTAGGGTAAGGTTATGAGCCCGTTTTGAGCTGTCAAAATATCGTGACATATGAGGACGTGTAACGCGCGCGTTTTGTATAATTTACCTATCGTGTGGCATACAGAATACAATTTTTCAATAACGTAAGGTGGCGCGTTACGGAACGCGTTATATCATTGGTCATACTAAATAAGGCCCCTGCTAACGTAAAGAATATGATTTGTTAATATTTTTCTCAACATTTTAAGCTTTGTACATATATCCACACTATCTCTCGGTGAAAATTACCCTCACAAGTTGATAAATCAGGCAAATCGTTTATTTACGTAGAGTACAAAAAATAATTTGCTCACAGCAAACGTTGTAGAATAGGTTATGCAAGCTAGGTAAGCTAGCCGGGGCCTTATCAAGTGTATAATTTGTTTGCTTCAAGATATGCAGCCCGCGCGGTTGCCTCACGACTCACGCGCGAGAACAATACGTGATATCTACACTACTACGTCAAAATTATGTTTGAACTAGTTTATATGTGGATTGAATTAATGCGAAGTCGCGTTTCAAGCATAATTTCACAGTGTGTTTAAAACACACTGTTTTACTTTAGGAGGAAATGTGAAGTGAGTAAGTACTTCTTATTTTTTACCGATTTCTCGTAATACGGAGGAGGCTTTTATACAGCATCTTCACTTAACATCAGAGTGAGATAGTGGTCAAGCGTTACCCATTTTCGCATAAAAAAAGAGTAAATTTGCTTCAGTTTCCCGACTACGTTCATGTATGTGTCACTGGCCTCATAATAGTCATAAATAACATCAACCATGGGATCCGTAGACTAATTGGGATGTATTTTTTATTCTAAAAGGATAAAATATAGTACCTATGTTCAGAGGTAGGTAGTATAGCGAGAAAATCTCAAACTTGCAACTGAACTGAGGCATGTAAAGTGGCTCCATCCCGTTTAAAGTTATTCAACGTATTTAATAGTGATATTTCTTGAAATAAATTTCGTTGAATACTGTTAAGTAACAATTGTTTGTTTACTAAACAAACAAACGATTCGAACCTTCGAAATATTTGTACAACACTACATTACTTAAAAAATCTTCATAATTTTCTCAAAGTCTAGTGAACATCGGAGGATGATCCAACAAACAACAAAGGTGAAAGGTGAAGATTCCCCGGCGGTCCACATTACGCATTCAGGACAAACAAGCCGACTGCAGCGGTGCACCGTGCACCGTGCAGCAGTGTACCGTTGTGCACATTTGCATCGCAATCGCACCGCCCCAGGATGTGTGCTGAAGGAAGCTCTAACACCACTTCCAGCTGAAATAACGCTTTTAAATGTTTAACCTACAAACTTTTTATGTAGGTTCATTCGTGATGTCAGGAGTTGTCGCGCTAGGAACATTAATTATTTTTTCCAACGTTTCGATCAAGTTGCTTTGACCACGGTCACGAAGAAACTTAACTTTCAGCTCGTTAGGATCGCGAAAGTCAAAAATTAAAATTAATATTTTTTTGTCATTGAGGAAGTAATTTTACAAGAGCCTCACACAGCACAAATACCTACTATAAACACGATTAAAATTGCCATTGTTGCAATGGCTTAATTTAATTTTGTTCAGTGATAAAATTGCTTTAACAAACTATAGCTATGACAGAAATATAAAGGTAGAGCATATCACCCACTGGTCTATCGGTTCAAGTTCTGGCATTATCTGAACGTTATGCAAAACATAGCATTGTGGCTTGTAATGTACTGACAGGTGCCATATATAACTACCATATACCTGTAGGGCTCGAGGGAGCGTGACTTGAGCAACATCCACAAAATGTCAGGCTTTCACGGTTACTATTGCTCTACAGTAGAAGTAAGACGATGACATTGTCCTTTACCTTCTGTGTAGTTTAGAAACCACCGCCTTCCATATTTATGCAATCCATTCCTTACAACATGCCAGGTTGCTGGAAAGCAATCGTTTTGAAAAATAAAATAAAATGTTTAGTAATCAGTTTTAAGTTTATTTTATTTTGTCTAAAATGTTGTCTTTCTTTATGCGCAAAATATAACGCACAAGAAGTCTTTATTCATTACAAATTAACGTAGAAGATAAGATATATTAGGTTAGCAATTGTTTTCTTTTGGTTTCGTTCTCAATGACAGCTTTGCTGAGAAATTACTCGTACTTAATTTGTAGGTAAGCTCTTTTGTGAATTTACAATAATTATTTACAATGATTACATTGCTATGAAATTAGATACTCGTTCTTGAATACATACATACGGTATTCAATCTAGCCTTATAATTTTGATGAAAAAAAATTATAAAGTTTAAAATTTTAATTACCCTTATGATTTAAAAACTAAAACAAACGACTCCCATGCCCCGCGAGCCAGTTTCAGTAGCAAGTTTGAGACGTTTATCGTCATATCTCTGGAGATACTTATCAGATCTCAATGAAATTACAATGGGACCACCTCGGGAGTATAATTTTAATAATACCCTTTCGAACTAAAAAAGCATTTTTGGAATCGGTTTTCAATTGGCCAAAATATCGAAACATACATAAAAAGAAAAATACATGCGGACGAACATAAACCTCCTCTTTTTTGGAACTCAGTTAAAAAATATGAGAGTTTTCATAAATTGAATAAGGCAAAAACGATCTGCGCGCGTCTAGGGATTTCCGACACAAAACTTTAATAAAGGTTCATGCATTCTTATCAAAATACCTCAGAAAGGACAGCCTTCTGTTTTAGTCATACCGAAATATTTATCAATAAAACTAAAGTAAAGTTATTTAAATTGCATTCAAATGTATTGAATTAGGTCTACTTGCGCATGCGTTCGAGATAACAAGAAAATGGGCATATTAGGTAAAATACCAGGTTTGTTTTGAATAATTCATTGCGTTAGTTTACATACACATTCATTCTGTAGATGGTTGTTTAATGGACATAATGGTGGTGTTTAATTAAGAGTGTAAAATAAAGATATTTACAGCGTTTCCTGTCGGCTTTATAGCGACATTCTCTTGACATATCTTTGATAATTCCTACATTGTAGTTTCTGCCTTAAAAGTACAATATAAACAAAACTTAAATACAAGAATGTCAGTAAAACAATTTATGGAGTCTTAAGTAACTGCGTTATATTCATTAATTTGCTGAAATTGTAGCAATCGGTATCTAGGTAGTAGGTAGTTAGGACGTCTTTTTCAGTTATATAACTAACTAGCTGTGCCCCGCGGCTTCGCTTGCGTCAAAAACGACTTTCGTTTATTTAATTTTTTTTTTCATAAAAACCATCTCCTGACGATAAAAAACACGACATAAAAAGAATTAGCGAAATCGGTCCAGCCGTTCACGCGTGATGCCGTGACCAAGGGAAATTGGGATTCATTTTTATATATAAAAAAGATTAGGTAATTTGTCAAATTTTCGGGGGGATTAAAGCTTATAATCTTTTTTTATGGTAAAAGGACAAGCACGACGCTCGCCTGATGGTATGCGATGACTTCTACCTATTACAGATACAGCGGCATGCACAATTCTGGCAGTCCAGAATTTTGCATGTCACTGCACTGCGCATGTTACCTTGAGACATAAAGATGTTCAGTCTCTCCCTGTAATTTCACGAGACACCTTGCCATTTCAACCAATAATATTCCTATTTCACGGCTAAAAATTAATTGGCAAAGTAGTCTGCCCCAGGCGGACTAGCAGAAGTCCTACCACTACAAAAACTGTATTGTTAATATTAGAAATATATTAATAATTTTTACACAAAAACAGTTTGTATAAAACCCTACACATACTTAAACTGTCTAAAGAGTGTGGTGTATATAATCTGTTGAGACAGTCTGCGGTTACAAATCGGTCCTAACCCCCTACCTTTCCTGTGGCTTCGTCGTTTGAACCGGTATTTAGTATCACTTGACTGAATGTTATAAATGAAGAGTTACTCTAGTTTTGAAACACGACTTTCTTGCCGAAATATTTTGTTTAATAATTGTGTTATTATCATAATCATTGACCACAGACGATAAGTACGTATCTATCTACATAAAGAGATTAAATGTTTATTAATTTAGTTAGATCTAAAACATTGTTTATTTTAAATCATTTATTCGTAAAAATATAAATAAATAAACTGGCCAAGTCGAGATATAGCGACCGCAAGTATAACTTTGTTTTTCATACAAACACTAAGAAAAACAAAGTTATTTTTGTAGTTGCGAAAATCATAGTTATAGAATACTCTACTGTGTTACGGAACCCTACGAGTGCGAGTCCGACTTGCACTTGGCCAGTTTATTAGTATTTGTTGTTATAGCGGCAACAGAAATACATCATGTGTGAAAATTTCAACTGTCTAACTATCACGGTTCATGAGATACAGCCTGGTGACAGACGGACAGACGGACAGACAGACAGACAGACAGACGCACAGCGGAGTCTTAGTAATAGGGTCCCCTTTGGGTACGGAACCCTAAAAACGTGCATTTTGCGCAATAAGGCTAACCGACTAGACTGCGGTAAAACTTACTTTAGGTACCTTTGTTAAACATAGGTATTGACTATTGATAATTGAGTATTATTCCTACATGAACATTATTATTTATTTCATATACCTTTATGTTATTTAGGTATTGATTTAATTTGTATGTGTTTTTTTTTTAAATACATACGTCGACGTGACCGCAAGACTGCGGTCATGTTACATATTATTATTTATTAATGATTGAAAAACCACATTATTTTTCATCAAAAATAGGTAAATAAAAGTGGTTATGACTTGTTTGTAGCTGTAGGTTATTTTTTGACATGCAATATAGAATAACAACAACAGTCTCATTCAAAACCTGTCGCATGAGGCCAAGCAAATACAAAAATATCAAATAAACTGGCCAAGTGCAAGTCGGACTCGCACTAGTAGGGTTCCGTACCACACTACAGTATTTTATAAGATCGAGCAAAAAATACTACTATCATTTTTCGCCAGCAAAAAATAATAATTAATAAACATTTTATTTCTTATAACGTCATCTAACGTCTAACAAAGGTGTAAGGGATTGACATTTCAATATAACGCCATCTATGGGACGTTTACTTAACTAAGCGTTCATAGATGGCGTGAAATGCCGAAAAAAACACGTTTCTTGTATGGGGACCCTCTATTATTTTTAACTTTATTTTGTTTTTAGTATCTGTTGTTATAGCGGCAACAGAAATACATCATCTGTGAAAATTTCAACTGTCCAACTATCACGGTTCATGAGATACAGCCTGGTGACAGACGGACGGACAAACAGACAGACAGACAGACAGACAGACAGACAGACAGATAGACAGACAGACAGACAGACAGACAGACAGACTGACAGACGGACAGCGGAGTCTTAGTAATAGGGTCCCGTTTTACCCTTTGGGTACGAAACCCTAAAATAGGTAAAAATATGTATTCTTTAATGTTTTTTGTATCTTTACAATTTTATACTCTTTTATGTAAATTATTACGACCCTGTGAGGAATCCCCTCACAGTTAAGGGGTATTTCAAAGTACGCTAGTAATAATGTATGTCAATGGTAATGTACTTTAATTCAATTAGGAATTTGCATAGTATTTTGGAGAGGATCTAACATTATTTTTCTAAAATGTAATGCCACATTAACTCTTTGTTAGCATGTATGTAGCTTCTGTGCATAAACGCCTTGTCCCCCGGAGGTCCTACTCCTACGCTGCTTTCTCCACTTTGCATTCGTAACCGAAAATCAAAGTTGCGCAATGTCATGCGATCCCGTTGCGCCCGCGCATGCCGCCATTGTTTTGACCGTTGATTGTTTCCCATTCGAAATTCAATATACGTGTATGTTTATTAGTGGAAAAGAAACTATTTTATGATAGTGTAACAATATTACAATGTGATGAGTGGATTGTAATGCAGGCGTTTGTTTACGACGTGATGAAGCAATTCATGCGGCATTATGTGGGCACCGTCGTAAATAGGCACATGTTCAGTGGGCGATATAATGGCGTTACAAATATTGTTCAAGGTGGAATGAGACTGATGGAATGTGTATTGATTGCGATAATTGAACTGCAACTGTGTCTCTCGATCTTATAATTTAAGAATGTTATGAATGTTGATTATACTGCGCTGGACAAGTAATCAAGCAGATTTGAATGTCAATCTGCGTCCTTCTTGCATTAAGCATTTCCTTTCAAGCGACGCTCTGTGTCCAAAATAAATCTGAAATCTTGTGAGCGCCTCCCCGTGTTAAGGCTAGCTAGCATTTTTACAGGTAAGAAACGTAACAATTAGGTGGCTCAATATAATTTAATCAGCCATTTTGCCAGCCAAAACACGTTACCTACGCAACAACATTAAAAGAGTGACTTATCAAATAGCCAGCGCATGAAATGACACATTGAAGAGTGGTTTTAGTGCCTTTACTTTTAGGCGAGTTTACGCCTTCTGGTTTATTCTGTACTAGCTGATACCCGTGATTTCGTTCACGTACAGTAAGAATTTAGTAGCCTTAGTTTAAATTATTTCCTTGTTAAATTTCAGTAAGCTCGGATCGTCCGTTTAGGCGTGATTAGATAACAAACAGACAGAGTGACAGAGTGACTAAAGATTTTATAATATGAGACTGAACTAGAAGTCTGGATTCTGAGGCGCTGTTATTTATTCTGCGGTAGAAGTAGGTTTAGGCATATCCGATTGTCCAAGTCGTCAAGGCCCGCACCCTCGCGTATTCGCTGATTGGCTGAATGAGAAGATTGCAGTCCCGGGACGGGCCTTCGACACGCGAACTAAGGATAGTACACTAACTACTGCTGAGTTAAGCTAGCCAATCTAAATAATGTGCTAGGTTACCTAACATTATGAATAGGCATTTCGGCCAATTGGTTGGTACCTAAACTTGCTTCCTCATTGTTGTTATAGTGATATGTGTGTATTATTTAGCTCAGTTATTGGCCGCCGTCATAGAGTACACTCAATACACATGATGTTGTTTTTTTAAGAAGATATTTTTTTCTAATAAAAAATTCATCAGGCCTATACTAATAGATAATTCTTTACAAATGACATTGAGTTTCCTAAAATATTTTTTTCTCATAGTCAATTAGTTGAAAGATAGGCAGGCACGTCCAAAGTGGTAAAATGTGTGTAACCCCCCCCCCCCTCCCCCCCTCTAACTTTTAAAGTAAGAGTAAGAGAGAGTGAAAAATAAATAAGCTGTAGATCTCAATAAAAACTTTCAACGAAAATTAGTTTAAACGAGATATAGTCTCGCTAGATATAGCGACCGCAAATAAACTTTGTTTTTCATACACACACTATGAAAAACAAAGTTAATCTTTGGTGACGAAAAATTATAGTTATAAAATACTCTACTGTGTTACGGAACCCTACGAGTGCGAGTCCGACTTGAACTTGGCAAGTTTTTGATTTTTCATTGTATATTAAGAATATTACCTTCGCGCCACCATATCAACTGTCTTATTACCTTAATATACAACATGTATTCACGGGGACGATTTACAACAAGCCCAGGTACTAAACCTCAGGCAACACCACGACAGCCTTAATGAGCCTTATCGGAGATGGTATCGGCTTCCCGCCGATTATCAACTAAATAATTAGTAGATTGTGTACCGTGGACCGTAATCCTAAACTATCGAGACGGTCCAAGCCATGAGATCCATAGGACTTTTAATTTAATTATGTAGCAAACATATCCACGCATTGGATACCTCGACTGGAGTAGAAGACATTCTTGGAAACAACGGCTGGATTAGTTCGACGCCTTTATAAATGTCGATGGAAAATGGAGTTGTGTATATATACACTCTACTGAGATGGGATGGAAATGTAAAGCCAACTGAATACACAGGATTTTTCTTTTCTATCCAATTGTGGTAAATAGGGAATACGCATGTAGTATACATTTACTTGAAATCATTTATTTTCGAATCATTATTGTTCTGGTGTTGTTATTTAAACATTTTTTTGTAAATAAAATACTCTTAAATGTGTCAAAATATTATATAAAAAATGCAAAATAAGCGTGGGAAATTTTAATTTGCAAAACACATCACCACTTGTCAATTAGAAAGTGACGTCACAGTGCACCACACGGTCTCCACAGATTAAATCTTTTTCATAGAAATAGTATGCACTGTTGTACGAATACGTACTTTTTCTAATAAAAAGATTTAATCTGTGGAGACCGTGTGGTGCACGGTGACGTCACAAAGGCGCGCGAAAATTGGGCAGCGTTTTAGATACCTCATATTTTTTCAATACTAAAATTATTTTTTTTAGCTTACATTGAACACTTTCAGTATTATTTCTTTTTTTTACTGTGTTCAATGTATGTGATCAATGAAAAAAAAAAAATTTAAAAGTCATGCATATTCCCTATTGTCCAGCGGAAGATTTACACTACAACAACGGAAGGGTGTGGTGTTGAAAGATAAGTGAGTGCGAGCTCTCAGAAACTGTCGTCAAGAGAGTGACGCGGAGAGAAAGGTACCGGCGGGTTGAACATGCTTCTATAGATAGTTGTGAGTGAAATTAATATAATTTAAGATCGATTCCAAAACGAAAAAACCGACTTCAAATGCCGCGCTAGTCATTTTAAGGTGTACTGTTTATCTCCATATCTCTGGAGATACTTATCAGATGTATATAAAATTGCAAGGGGATCACCGTAGGAATGTAGTCTAGAAATTAAAAAAAGATTCATTCTAATCGATTCACAGTTAACGGAGTAATCGCATTACATACAGATAATATACAAAAAAAAACATACATATTAATTAAGAACTCCATCTTTTTGGATGTCGGTTGAAAATGTATAAATCACTGTGTTTTTTTTATTTTAATTACAGGAACAATAAAAATCACTTAGTTAAGACCTATGCACTAACTTCCTGTCCGCGCATCTCCATTATCTTGAGAAGATTTACAACCTCCGCAGTAAACGTCATATCTTGTCACTTGCGCCTCAGATTACGATGGTAGCATGGTTTATAGCGTCCACGGGTTAACAGTGTTTATTGTTGGAACAGTGGGCCCACTGGACCACCCGTGGGACCATTTTATAGGCGTGATTGGGCTGATCGCACTTGTTGATGATAACATGTAGATTAGTGATGCCGACAGTATCATGGTTGTCTCAACTAGATGGTGTGATAAAAGAGATTAAATGCCAGTTTAACCGGTTCTTGATTAAGTTATTGATAGCCTTTTGCGAACATATCTGCCAGATAGACAATCTGTTTTATGATTATAACTATAAGTCTCACTATTTCACTTAGGATCCGCAAACCGATGATAATGACCCTAGGAATAAAACCTAGTTTATATTCAGCTATTATTTAGCAAAGTTGTGTTCTTTAAACTATATTAAACATACATTTTTCAGTATCACAGCAAAGTTATGCACAGCTATTTAGTAGATTGAGCAGTAGCAGTAGGTCCAAACGCACCAAAATGTCAGACAATTAACACAAGAATTTCGATTAATTTTTGGAAGACATTTTTTTATTGCCATATTTGTTAATATTTTAACATTTATAAGAAGATTCTTACCCGAATGAATAGTAAGACTGGTAAGTAGAAGCTTGTATGACACAGCCATACAAATCCACACCTTTGGAGATTAGAACTTTGATCTACTGACAATTAGTTTGTACCATAGTTCAAATTTCCGTCTGCTAAACCAACAACATCGAATATCATCAATCTTGCCTTTCCACGTTATTTTCTACCTGCTATCTAAGTAAGTCAGCCTATCTAGCCTTCGAGTCTAACGGAGTCCATTCGTTCAGCACATTACACAGAGATCATAAACTAATATTATACCAGTTCTCTTCTCACACCTGCTCACGGGAAATTATGTTATTTGCATAAGTTAAAGTTACGGTGGTGGAATTATTTACAACTGTCCACTTTAAACTAACTTATGATGGTGATAAACAACTGGAAGATGTAAATTTATTATTGAGACTTGTAAGCTCAAGACGTTTGAGAAAAGTCTATCTTATCGGAAGATACTTTTCGGATTGTGATTTATGATGAGGTCGTATATAATGTTGTGGTTAATAAACTTTTTCATTAAGTTCACATCTTATATCATCTCTAGATATTAAAAAAAAATTTGTTATGTCTAATCCCAAGATTATGATTATTAGTCAATAATTTTCGGCAGCAAGTTTGAGGCATTTACTCCATATCTCTGAATACACCATTTAAAGTTTGAGAAAATTTACACCGATATCCCAAAAACATTAGTAAAATATCTTATTGATCCTATTAGCGGATACCACATAATATCACACAAAGGACTTCTCGTGACCACAATATGTTAAAATAAGTAAGTAAATTATTATTCTTATATCCCTGCCAACCGTTACTATATTATAGATTCTGGTCTCGATATTAAGCCACAACTTTCAAAATGGTAAAATACTGTGATGAGATCTGGCGATTCCTGGTTCAACTGATGGTTCCCAAAATATCCCGCGTCCCTCCGCGAGCTGCCATAAACCATAATCAGGACAGAAATAGACGCACGCGCTTCGTACCTAGCTGTCATAATACAAGATGCTCTTATTTGACGGCTCCTAATATTAAACCTGTAACGATTGTTTTCAATAACTTTTAACTACCTTTTAACTGGCGGTTGCTAGCTCTACCTTCCAGTAAAAATCATTGTATCATTGACAGTTCAATATTTTAATATCAAAATCATGGATCAAAATCTTCAAAAGATTTTATACTTATCTGACAGATGGTTAATCATCACTGACATTAATCCCTGTCATTTCTTATTTATTGAAATGCAGATAGGCTAGTAGGCATTTTAACTAGTAGTTAAAAGTAAGTAAGTTATTGAAAACAGCCGTGAATCACAACGATTAATGTCGTAGATACAGTCGGTCATTCAGGTACCAATATCAGTAAGCGTAAAAGGAATCAAAATATGAAACCATGCTGAGGAAATAATAGATTCTGTATTAAATTAGCTAATGTATGCCGTTATCCTCTACCGGCCTTTACAGCTGCACCAGAGGTCTAGGAATTTTTAGGGTGGTCAGCCTAAGAATAGTAAAGAAAGGCCTAAATGAAATAATGGCTATAGCTGCCTAGCAAAAAAATTATTAGATGTAGTAGATACATTCGTTTATTATCAACGAAGTGAATTAGTAGTGGCAAGAACCCAACGGTGACAGTCTTCAAACTAGATAATACAAATCACATCACCATCATCTTCTGCCTATATATGTCCACTGCTGGGCATAGGCCTCATCTATGGCACGCCGCATGCAAATTACAGCACTGAAAATCCTAATTTGGTAATCTCTGATCGTTCATTGTTAGAAATATAAACATTTTTATCGTAAACTTTTTTAGCCGATTTTTAAATTCAAAATAGCGCTCATAGATGTAATGTAATAGGCTTGTGGTAGTGCTTCCAAACAAACATTAAGTAACAAGGTATAAGAAGTATAAGGTAACAAGGTTAGTACACTACCTAAACTACTACAACCTATCTAGTACCTACCTAATTACTACCTCCTGTATAGAAGTACAGGAAGGGAACTCTGTTAATTACTGAGTGTTGCCAGACTGGAGGTTAATAAAATCTCTCGGCACCTGTGCTCCGCAGGGTTGCCAGGGATGTCCTACGTCCGCAGCTTCCGGGAAGATGTAGATAAGATGGTAAAGCTTGCTTGTGGATAATGTGGACCGTTAGACGTGGGTGCACATTGTATGCACAAGATCAAAGGGAATGTCGGTATTATTATTATAACATAAGTCATAAGTTAGCTGTTATCAACTATAACCACAGAATAAATAATAGTACAGGCTTAAGTTGATTGTAACTCTTACGACAATTTTAATAATAAAAGAAGACCAATTATATGAACTTTTTACATTTCTAAAATTAAGCCTAATTAAGCTCTACAACTTTAACTGCGGCCTAGGTTTAAATTCTGTGAAGAACATTTTAAAAGCATCTTTATACATTAGTATTGGTTTTTCAGATTTAGCAAGAAGGCTCCATAACCCTGATACTGTACTGTAAATGTAATGAGATTCGGACGTGTACCTATTGAAAAAGGATACATCATTTTTATTACGTAAAAAATAACCTATCTATTTATTTGAAGCCCATGCCGCTAATACACGTAATGGATACCTTAAAACAGCTCCCAAAGAAGAGCCGCATTAGCCCTATACCTGTCCTCTCCCCTGGCAAGGTGCGCGTGCCATGCGCGTGCGCACGTGCCGGGACTCGACCCTCTCACTAATATTTATACTGTGGCTTTATTATGATGTCGATGAGGACCGGTCTATGGACAGTACCTACTGATACCTGATTGTGTGCTTAGATTAGAGATAATGGGGGCTTATGAGGTTTTTAATGGACTGGGTAGTGCCTAGTGAGGGTTACGTGTTTGTAGATTGTACAATACAATACAAAAACTCTTTATTGCAAACCAATTAGGTACATATCTATTACAAAAATAAAAGAAATTATGTCTATGTGGTATTACAATGGGCGGTCTTATCGCTATTAGCGATCTCTACCAGACAACCTTTGTATGGATTGTAATATGCAAGATCTATATAAAGTGCACCGACATAGATATTAAGAACTTTTTTCAAATAATAATTAAATGATAATGATTAATATATAAAAAAAATAAATAACTAATAATAATGTATCGTGTTGTAGTGATTAATAAGTGTGCAGGATTAAAATGTGTAATTATATTAATATTAACGTGGATAGTAGATGTTAAACCATAAAAAATAGTAGAAAATAAATAATAGTTTAAAAAAACTAAAAAACACGCTTTTTATAGAAAACCGAACTAAAAAATAAAAAATAAATTTAAATTAAGAATGGTGTTAAAAATTTCAATAAATATAAAAAACGTGTTTTTTAAAGCTAATCTATAAAAAGAGCATTCTTTATTCATTATGTATATCCTGTGTCCCGCAGTTATTATACATTTTTTGTCTCTAGTTTTGGATGATAGGATTAGTTGATAATAACACACAGAACAAACAAATAATTATAAATTATACATAAAACACACTGTTGGATTTAAAAATATATTTTTCCCGATAACTACAACCCGGAGTCAAATCGCGAGTTCACAGGTATCTTCTAGGTAAGCGTGCTACATCGTTAATCGCATCGTCACTTCACATCAGGTAAGATAGTGATCAAACGTTTTCTTATCTAGTATAAAAAAAAACTAAGATCAATTAACGAATCGACAACGCAACTGTGTATGTCCCACAAAATTAAATTTCCATTGCACCTACCAAAGCTCGAAATAGCATTCCGTCTTCTTATTCTTTACTACGTGACCAGAAGTACTCTTGGAATGATTAGTAACTCTGTATCAGAGGTTGTTAATCTCCTTCCGAAGAGGGAAGTTATTTAACAAATCGTCGGGCTCTATATATAGCGTCGGAACGAGAGGAAGTCAGTTCTATTCCCGGACCGGGATCATGTTTTCATAATAATATTGTGCTTCGGCGGTTAGATTTGATGAACTCCCTGAACTGATGATAGTTGGTGGAATAAACTGTGGTGAACATGCAGATGAATAGGGAGAGTAAACAAATAATTACTTATTAAATATTATGTTTCTTTGAAGTGTCACACACTTTATAACCAATGCATAATTGGGTTAACAAATGCAATCCACTAATTTCGTCGTATCGATGGATCGAACCGTGGCTTAATTGGCAGAGCACCTGGACGTGTAATCCGGGGGGTGCGGGTTTCGAGTCCCGTCGGTACGATGACATTTTGGATTGTGATTAACTAATTACTTATTATTGTATTTTTTTTAAATATAACTATTATATACATAGGTAGGTGGAAATATAATATTTTAACAAAATGTGTGAAGGGAAATTAACAGTAGGTACTTGATCGAGTCTTTGGTAATTGCTAAAGGTACGGACAGCCCGCAACGTCCTGCGTGCGCGATCTAGGCGGCGATCAGATAGCGCAATAGTATTTGTACCGACTGGTTCACACCAAACGCGATCAGAAAACAATTGAAAAGTACTGAAACGGTGACGCCGCGGTGTGGCCGTTAGCTATGGATCGCCTAAGAATTTCAAAATATCAAAATATAAAGCAACATCTGAAATCAAAATCTCGAAAAATATCTTGCAGATAGGCTAATGGTCCTATATTTATATATATATATATATATTGAGATTCTGGTACGCAGATTTATTTATTTTGTGAAATTTTGACTTGCTAAGGCGATTCGCAAATAGGCATAAGTCTTTTAACTATGATCTTGACTTCTTTATTTATTTAACAATATCTGTAATAATATGTAAAAGATCTTTATCCAGTTAATTTCTAAGTTTATCTTTAAAGTAAGTTATCTAAGGGCCAATTTCACCTTATCCTGATAGGGGAACAAAATCTGTCATATAAACAGATTTTTCCTTTTTATAATGTATCTGAAGCTTTATCTTGAACCAGTGAAACTGACCCTTAATATCTATTATTACACTATTTTTTTACCAATATAACATACATTAGATAAGTAATAAGTCATTTATCACCCATTGCAGCGCACTGCTTTGTTTTGCTATTATTTGTCTAACAATCTTTACTGGCAAGTCGGTATACTCTACATTTCCTACGTGATGTTACAAACCATTTCACAAATTAGAATATAACATGTGAACAAAATAGAAAGTGTTTTTGTTCTAAGACAAAGGTTTCCGGCGCTAAATACGAAAAGAGCAGTGAAAGGTGCGAATGTCTTGTTACCATCGTTAGTTGCAATCTGGCAATCACTAGATGAGTGCTCCCGAGTTATATTACACTCATCCACTTATTATGAAAACATAAGGTGTGTTACACATGTAAGGCTTTGTGTTGAAACCACAAACAACCACCAAGGAAAAAATCTGCCGCCATAACCTTACGGTGTTCCGGCAGCACACAGCCCTTGAGTTGTTGAGAGTCAAGAGTATTCTAGGCCTAGTGTGTCAACCATCTTCGACTACATAATTGCTTACCGCCCTAATTAGATATAAAAAAAAGTTAAAATCAAATCAGCGAGAAAACAGGCTGATGCTGATGATGATCAAAGTCCACAATAACTGCAGCATTCATAGCCCAAATGATGATGAAATAATAAATTACCATGTACGTCATCTAACGACCGCATTAATCGAACAAATTAACGTTCACGGTCTCAACAGACAGAAGTCAGTAACGCACGAGGAGGAGTCACGTAATGTTCTAAAATAACCGGAGATCGGTGCCGAGGTGAATTTATAGTGATATCAGCCCACGCGCCTGTTACTTCAATGGAAAGAGTGTTCCCAAACTGTGTGTTAAACTACTAACTTATTGAGGCTCGTTAGATGGAGAGACAGAAACAAAAGAGAGGAGAAGGCATAATGTATCTTACTTATCATTTTCGACGCATAGTGCTGAAAAACTTGAGTCACATAATACTTTGTAGTAATTTTACATCGTGAAGGGAGTTTGTGTAGGATAGCTTTTTACCATTATTGATTCTTAAGAGCATTCAAGACTATTTATAAACGTGTGAAGGTTTCATGGCGCACCGAATTGTTGTTTTCCATTGCAATGGTGGTATTATGTGCCAAGGTCAAGCCGTAAGGATTTCTATAGATCTCAGCATGTCAGCTTTATCTTTTTTGTCTATCCCATGGTCGATCTAAATATTGAATACATCCGCTACATCGACCTTATTATTACGGAACTTGCCGTAAACAAATCTTTCTCTGCAGTGTTATCACTCTTTACTCTGCTAACAATAAAACCTAAGCCCAGTGAATCAAGTTCATTCAGTCCCCGATTAGTGTGAGTGATAGATAAGGGGTCGTTCACACCACAAACTCCGGCATCAGAGTGATGCACCGTATCTCTGCAGATAGTATGCTGCGCGTACTCTGGTGGGATACAGATAGGAACTTTTGTTTTAGAGCCAGTGTCATTTGTTGATACGAATTTTACAGTATTTTTTCATGGTAAAAGAATCTGGTGATTCAAACGTCTGGTGAGAAATCTTATTATATCAATGTTTACAAATACAATGAGTACACAATGACCCCGTCTTCGTCTGGGCACATCGTCCCGCCACCATGTCCCTTCAACCTTATCGTATTGGTATTTGGTACCAAGAATGATCGCATAGCAATTCATAATTATTTTTACGACTAGGTACCTAATGATAACCCTATTAAGAAACTTCTATAGTAATCCTGAAAAGCAATCAGATTGCATGTAGGTAAGAATCGTATTACTGGAACCAACCTGAAATTAAACATTAAGTACTTAATATTGGATAACAGATAGAAAAAGTGGGAGCACCTAAGTACAGAAAGAAAAGAAGTGCATTTTACCTACGCTTTTCTCTTTTAAAAGTATCACTACTCAGCATCCTCAATAAATTTAGCAAACAAACTACGATTGAAGATTTATTTATTTACATCGTAGAAACAATAGCCTCACTAGATCTGGTCCGAAACGGGCATAAATCGCGAGTGGTGTCATATTGCTGCGCCGGCACGGGCTCCGGTTACAAACGGACGGACGGACCACCGGCACGGTAGCGTGTGAATGCCAACACACCTTATCTTGTGCTAGTTTGTTTGTCTCTGATTGGATCAGATAACTGGAGTTGTAAAGATCTTTAGACGCTGGTTGGGTACTGTCAAAAATTGGTCTGGATCTTGTCATGCCGTGGTAACGTCAAAAATTAGACTTGTGCTCGGAAATATTGGATGTTATTTTGAAGGATGTTAAAGAAATCGATTGATGGAGCGAAAAGAAGATGGAAAAAGCTACACTTTTGCTGCTAGGTGCAGCACAACATAATCAGATCAATGTTGTAAACTAATCTGTTATTACCCAAGTAATTGATGTTTGTGTAATTAATATTTCTTTGAAGTAATTTAGCGAAGACAAAACAGCGTGCAGTGTTGCAGAATTAGCGTCGGCATGTAGGCGCTAAGGCGGTGTTTACACGACGGTCACGGCTGGCGAGCCACGAGCGCCAGATGGCGTTACGTCATGCGCGTGGGCACGACAGACTGTGTTATAGACCTGCCCAACCATGAACAGTGAGACTATCGAAAGATTAAGATTTTAGGACTATAGATATTCAATCAATCCCCACGAAGCGATTTGCTTCCACATTCATCATAGATAGGTGCTACTAAGGATTGGTATTTCTTGGCTGAGACTGTCTCCAGAAAGGTACTATATTTCAGTTAAAAATACATTTTTGATTGTAATAATAACAAAAAACTCAACTAAAGACTGACGGAATGTGTCAAATTTGATCTATTAAAATGGCTCTACTTAAAATTTTAAGCCTATATTTTTTTATTCATTATAGTCAAGCGTTTGACCACTAGCTCATCTGATTTTAAGTGACGATGTGGTCGACGATGTAGTACGGTTGGCCAAAAGATACCTATTCACTCGCGATTTGAAGACCCCCCGATGGTACCTTTCCGGAAACACAGACTCAGGCAAGGAGTTCAATCCCACCAATCCCTGGTGGTACGTATGATGAATGTGGATTATTGGTTGGTGGTAGATTTTAATTTTGTGATGACCTGAATTCCTACACTTTTAATTTAACTTAACTTTTACTGTTGGTAACTTCTCTTTAATCTGTAACATCACTGAAAAAGCGTTGTACTTGAAAACTATTGTACTTCTCTAAAATACTGAAATATTGCTTTCCTCAATAAAATTAGTATCAACCTACAGAATAACTAATACCTACAGAATAATTATCACACAAGACCTATAAATAAATAATTAATACCCTTGTGTTTTCTCACAACAGAAACATAAATTACTGATAAATAAATCACGACTATGGGTTTTCTCACTACTTAAACGTAAATAAATGCATCTTAAAATATAAAATGGGTACAATATGACCAATCCTTTTCGCGGCATTCGTGATGAATTCAATAACAATCGATGCATCATGAGCTGAATGAAGTTGTTTGGTGAGTGGTACCATAACCTATAAGTAATGGTTCTTAGAACGTTATCGTTCGTGAATCAGATGTTGGATGTCACGCTCGCGGCACGTGACGGGGAGGAGTCTTGTAGGACAATGAACGATAGCTGGACGCAGCTGTCATATCCAATACAGTTTCCTTAATGCACTTCTTAGGGTTAGTGTTAGTTTCCACCAAGGGGATAAAACCTCGCGCACCATTTTGATCTCACTTAATAAAAGACTGCAGGTCAGTATTGACTTTAAGTAGGTACTTACTTATAGAATTCGTGTGCTCGCGCATCCTTGAACATGAGCACACGCGAGGAGAAGCTTAATGTCTGCGTCGAAATATTCAGTCACATCAAAGTGCGCGAGAACTTCTCTCTTGGTGGAAACTGACACTTAAAAAAACTGATATCTCCAACATTTTGTTTACATTTCCATTCGCATTGCATTTTAGAACTTGAAGAAGTAGTTAGTCTAATGTTTTGACAAGTCTTTTATGATTCCAAATCAGCTCAAAATTGTGTCAAGGTTCGGATTGTGTTTCAAAATGTTGTTCGAATTGATGCTGAACATGTACTCACATAGGTGAGGCCTATGTCCAGCAGTGGACAGAGATAGGCTGACGATGATGATGATGCTGAACTGTACTAAGAGTATGTATTGAGGTACATGCCTGAATATAATATACGTCTTCATTTGATTTACCATTCTTACGCTTGGTGTGGACCCGGCATAAGATGGCCTGTGTTAGTGACGGCAGTGACTACTGAACTGAAATATGTAACTAGTTAATAGAAAAGTAGTGCTATAAATAGGTACCTACCTACCTACTTACCAATCGTAACAGCTCTGCCTTCACAAGAATGTATCAAAGGAATTTAGGAGTGTCTTGCCCAAAACTGTACACCAAGATGTCCAAACGCTATGCCTATTTTTTACACATCCCAACACCCATATAAGTGCAGTGTCGTGCGACAGGCTCCGTAGTAGGCAGTGAATGGTGTGACGTCACGACTGAATGGCTACCCACGCGCAGCCTACATTACCTACAAACTGACTGGCCATATGGCATCGGGCCTTCGGGCTGCTTTAAAACTACGTAATTAATTGATTTTTA
Organism: Cabera pusaria; assembly: GCA_954871355.1. Classification (NCBI taxonomy): domain Eukaryota; kingdom Metazoa; phylum Arthropoda; class Insecta; order Lepidoptera; family Geometridae; genus Cabera; species Cabera pusaria. Next base: position 2,669,202 of record OX940892.1, read on the forward strand.
TGTTCGAGATATTGACAGGTATTTAATTTTACAAGCTGATCGAACGGAAACGGTTTTTCGTGACTGTTATAATTTTAATGATAAATTTATTAATGCGGATGTTTCTTGGGGTGACAAGTATACGAGTTTGCTTTTAATTAACTGGAGATCTTGATCATAATTATCATTTATAATAGTGTATCTATGATCTGAGTAATATTATGTATCTCATGTACAACATTTGTGTCTTGCAGCAATATTGTATTTCCTGTGCCATTTCACCAGTTCCTGATAGCCCTTATGAACTTATCTGACAGAATTGTAACAAATTGTATATCTGAGACTTTATCAGAAACCAAAACGGTGAAACTGGGCCTTAAACGTCTTAAAAGGTCATATATCACATGTAGTTTGTTTTGGCTCGATAAAAAATGTTTATGTTTTTACAGCAGACGTAGTAAGTAGAAATAAAATTCTATATCATTTTAGTTTAAGATTATGAGTCAAAATATTTAAAACCAATCAACACCTATAACAGCAGGAAACATAATTTTGCAACAGAATAAAATAATAGTACTATTTTGCGCTGTTATCGTATGGTAACAAGAATTTCTTGCTTGCAAGGAACCACTGTTATCAGAATGTATATTGTAGGTATTATTAATATTTTCTCATGTTGATCCATTCGCACCTTCTCGGCAACAGACGGGAACATGTGTCCTCTACTAAACTCCAGGAGAAAAAGTTATTGGAGAACTACAATTTTTTATCCTGAATTTTTTTTTTTTTTGTTTTATACTATACTAGATGTGCCCCGTGGTTTTACCCGCGTAGACATCGTTCCGTGGAATTATCGGGATAAGAAGTACCTACCCTATGTATTATTCCAGGGTCTAGGCTATCTACATACTAAACTTCAGCTCAATCGGTTAAATAGTTTTAGCGTGAAGCAGTAACAAACATACAAACAAACTTTCGCCTTATAATATTAGGAGGGAGTAGGATAGGCAAGCGCTTGACCATCATCTCACCTGATGTTAAGTGATGATGCGATGTGGTCAAGATTGAGGCAATTCCGCATGCTTGTCTATTTACAAGAAAATCTTCTACTCTATAAGCTATTGGACACTCGGAAACACGATTAACCACTAACACGATCTTTAAGTCCGAAATCCATAGCTGAATTCCAACCCCTCCATTGGTTGCTATTCGTCATTCAATTTTCCAAGCATTGCGTGACCAGGTGACAGGCTTTAATCACACAATTGTTGCGGGTGAATCATCCAACAAACGCAATTTTTAATACGCTTTTATTAGCTTCAGACGTATGTATGTTTGTATGTTAGTATGTAACGGAATCTTTGAACATGATTTTAACCCCCTTCAAAACGTCGGATTAACTCGAAATTTGGCATACTTATTAAGGACCGATGACAATAAATAAATTAAAAAAAAATTTTTTTTTAAATTTAAAAAAATATCGACTAAAAAATGAAAAATAAATAATAGTTTAAAAAAAACTAAAAAATACGCTTTCATAGAAAATCCAACTAAAAAATAGAAAATAAATTTTAATAAATTTGAATTAAAAATAGTGTAAGAAAAAATGATTTTATTGTAAAAAAAAGCGTGGGGTGCTTTTCAGGATATTATCAAAATAACCCTTCTAGTCGTATCTGTTCATAAAATATTTGGAACTATTGATACCATGCACCCCACGCTTTTTTTTTACAATAAAATCATTTTTTCTTACATTATTTTTAATTCAAATTTATTAAAAATTATTTTCTATTTTTTAGTTGGATTTTCTATAAAAGCGTACTTTTTTAGTTTTTTTAAACTATTATTTTTCAATGTAGGTAAATACGTACTTGCCTATACACTCGTATATACCTACGTTTTTTTATTTCATACCAATTAAATAAGGAACAAAAATAATTATCTACAAGATAATAATTCTTGCTAATTAGCAACTTAATTATCATATCAAAGGAAATAATAGACTTTTATATTATAATATCTTGCTCTTGCTATATTAATAACTAAGTAGGTACTTAGGTACTAATGATAAACCGCTATCATTTTCTACATTGACCTTATAATTGAATCGTACCGCCCGGGTCTTGTACCTAACGTTAATCTATTTGCCTAGCCCAGTTTAGATTATATTGTGTACATTACATAGCTACTATAACACATATATACTATATTACATACTCGGCGAGCATGTAGGTATGAAGCCGCTCATGAAAGAAGAAGAAGCGATAGAGGTATGTCAGGATCGTAGCATGTGGAAAGATGTAGTACTCCTAGCCTACCCCAACTGGAAAAAGGTGTTATTATATGTAGGTGTGTATTACATTACATACAATAATACCTATACATAAGCATCCAAGATAATATAAATATTTCAGTACTGGCACTAGATCCCTGCACAGGGGGTAAAATCTGACTCCTAGAAAGAAGTGATTATCTTCGTCTCCATTACGTTTGATCGGTATTAAACATATTTTTACTTACAGGATTTCTTTATTTCTACAGGATTGTACTCTAACTCAAATTTCTGTAACTTCATAATCTTCTAATACTATAAGAATCTTTGTCCTGACATACTGACTGACTGACTGACTGACTCATTAACAGACAACGCACAGCCTAAACCGCTGATCGTAGAGACTTGAAATTTGGAGGGTATATTTATCTTAGTACGTAGGGGTGTACTAAGAAAGGTTTTTCCAAAATTCACCCCTTAAGGGGATGAAATGGTGGTTCAAAGTTTGTATGGAGAAACAAGATTAGATAGTCTTTTCTATCCGAAACTTCACACAAGTGCTTCAGTAAAAAAATAAGTAAATACGTGTTTCAGATTTTTTAGAAAATCCACCCCTAAGAGGATGAAATGGGGTAACAAAGTGTGAAAATCAATATTGTTTCGGATTGCGCTGAAATTTGGAATGCAGATAGTTAATACGTTAGTTACCTTTGAATAAGAATTTCTCAAAATTCACCTCTAAAGGGGATGAAACGGGGGTTCAAAGTTTGTATGGAGAAACAAGATTAGATAGTATTTTCTATTCGAAACTTCATACAAGTGCTCCAGTAAAAAAATAAGTAAATACGTGTTTTAGGTTTTTTTAAATTACACCCTAAGAGGGTGAAATGGGGTAACAAAGTGTGAAAGTCAATATTGTTTCGGATTGCGCTGAAATTTGTCATGCAGATAGTTATTACGAAGTTGGTTCCCTCTGAGAAAGTATTTTCCAAAGTTCACCCCTGAAGGGGATGAAACGGGGGTCCAATGTTTGTATGGAGAAACAAGATTAGATAGTATTTTATATTTGAAACTTAACACAAGTTCTTAAGTAAGTAAATACGTGTTTCAGGCTCTTTCGAAATTCCACCCCTAAAAGGGTGAAGTGAGGTAACAAAGTTTGAAATCAATATTGTTTCGGATTGCGCTTAAATTTGGCATGCAGATAGTTATTTTAACTTAGGCAATTAAAGAAAGAATAAGCTAAGAAATATTTTTTCAAAATTCACTCTTTAAGGGGATGAAGAGATGGATTGGGATGTAAGGGAGCACAATTTCACCTTAGTGCTCCCAGCCAACCTCACCTGCCCGCGGTGCATCCTGCCGATCAGCTGACGAGGCTCTGGCGACCGACCAATGGCGGTATAACCATTCCAAGCGGCGTAACTAAATACCACAGACCGGTGACGGGCAGCAGCGTCACCGGTGCGAGAAGCTACGTCCTGCGATCACCCAACCCGACTGCCCAGCGCGTGGTGATTATTTGGGCAAAACCTTCATGGCAGACACAACTACACAACGGCCCCCAGTTCCCGGTCGCCCTGCTATTCCTGGCCAAGGCGGCGGTCATGGTAACGGCGGGGCAGGGGGTGCTAAGAATCCCCGGGCTACGGTAGGCCGCCAACACCGACTGACACTGGCAACGTACAACGGACGCACGCTACGGCTTGATGAACATCTGGCACAACTCGAAGAGGAGCTGAAGAACATAAGATGGCACATTCTAGGGTTATGTGAAATCCGAAGAGAGGGGGAGGATACCGTGACCCTGGAATCCGGTCATCTTATGTACTTCAGAGAGGGAGACCAACCATCCCAAGGCGGTGTCGGGTTTTTGGTCCACAAGGTCCTCTCTGACAACGTTCTAGAAATCTCCAGTGTGTCGACAAGGGTAGCGTATCTTGTGATCAAACTCACCGAGAGGTATAACCTTAAAGTTATCCAAGTATACGCACCGACTTCGGCACACTCGGATGATGAAGTGGAGGAAATGTACGAGGACATTTCCAAGGCCTTGCACACCACCCAAAAGGCTCACTTCAACGTTGTCATGGGGGATCTCAACGCTAAAGTGGGAGTACAATCAAGCAGCGAATCGGTAGTAGGTCCATACGGAATTGGAAGCAGGAATCATAGGGGGCAAATGCTCGTCAACTTCCTGGAAAAAGAGGGGCTTTTTCTGATGAATTCTTTTTTTCAGAAAGATCCCCGGCGGAAGTGGACGTGGCAAAGCCCCGACTCTATGACCAATAACGAGATCGACTTCATTATGACGGACAAGAAGCGTATATTTAGAGATGTCTCAGTGATCACTAGGTTTAAAACCGGCAGTGATCACCGACTAGTCCGAGGCACTCTAGATATCGACTGCAAGCTTGAACGCGTCCGTCTAATGAAGTCCACGCTCCGACCTAACATGCTCCAGTCCGTAGTTGGGTCTGAAACATTCCAGCTGAAACTGGAGAACCGATTCGCTGCCCTGGAAACCACAGTCGACGTTGATATTGACCAAGATCTCGACCAAGTGGTGGAAATCCTCAGGGAAGAGGGAACGAAATTCTGTGAGACGCGAGGTGCCGTTAGGAAGTCTAAGCTTTCAGGAGAATCTCTGCAGCTAATGCAGAAACGGCGTGAAACTCCTGCAGTCACTTCGTCAGAACAGCGGTCTTTGAACAAAAAGATCACGAAGCTCGTAAGACGTGACCTCCGGAATTCCAACACAAGCTCTATTAAAGATGCGATCGAGCGAAACCGGGGGTCAAAAGTCTTTGTTCAAGAGCTGGGCCGAAGCCATCTGACGAAGTTGACCACATCTAACGGGAGTGTCGTCGCTTCTAAGCCGGAGATTCTCAGGGAAGTTAAAGACTTCTACGGCCACTTATACACCTCACAAGCGTCCCGTCCCCAACCCCATATTGAAGATCCTAGAGCCACTCTAACCCGCCACCATACCGAAGATTTGCCAGATATCAGCCTAGACGAAATTGTGTTGGCTCTCAGACAGCTTAAAAACGGAAAAGCCCCCGGAGAGGATGGAATCACAACGGAGCTCTTAAAAGCTAGTGGAACTCCTACGCTACAACAGCTTCAGCGTATTTTCAATTCTGTCCTCTTTTCGGGGAGAACTCCGAAGACGTGGAGCAAGAGTGTAGTCATTATGTTCTTCAAAAAAGGAGACAAAACCCTATTAAAGAACTATCGACCTATTTCACTCTTGAGTCACGTCTATAAGCTGTTTTCGAGAGTCATCACAAATCGTCTCGCGCGTAAACTCGACGAGTTCCAGCCCCCTGAACAGGCTGGGTTCCGAGGAGGATACGGCACCATAGACTACATACACACTGTGCGGCAGGTTATACAGAAGACAGAAGAGTATAACCAGCCCCTGTGTCTAGCATTTGTGGACTATGAGAAAGCCTTTGACTCTATTGAAACCTGGTCTGTTCTGGATTCCCTGCAACGGTGCCAAATTGATTGGCGATACGTGCAAGTGCTGAGAGGTTTGTATGAAGCCGCGACTATGTCCGTCCAAGTACAAAATCAGCAGACTGAACATATCCCTTTACATCGAGGTGTGAGACAAGGGGACGTTATTTCCCCCAAATTGTTCACAAACGCTCTAGAGGATATGTTCAAGACGCTGAACTGGAAAGGACGAGGCATAAACATCAACGGCGAAAACCTCTCACACCTGAGATTTGCGGACGATATCGTTATCATGGCTGAAACCGTACAGGACTTGGAATACATGCTGACCACCCTTGCTGATTCTTCTGCACGCATCGGTCTCCGGATGAACTTGGATAAGACCAAGATCATGTTCAACGAACATGTCATTCCGGAACCGATTGCCTTAAATGGAGTCCCTCTCGAGACTGTTCAAGAATATGTCTACCTTGGCCAAACCTTGCAATTGGGTAGAAACAATTTCGAAAAGGAAGTCCGCAGAAGAATACAGCTGGGATGGGCAGCATATAGAAAACTACGTCGAGTCTTTTCATCGCCGATACCACAGAGCCTAAAGACAAAAGTCTTTAATGAGTGCGTCCTACCTGTAATGACATACGGAGCCGAGACGTGGACACTGACGGTGCAACTGATCCACCAATTAAAAGTCGCTCAGCGAGCTATGGAAAGGGCTATGCTCGGAGTATCTCTGAAAGATCGAATTCGAAATGAAGTCATCCGACAGAGAACCAAGGTTATCGACATAGCTCAAAGGATTAGCAAGCTGAAGTGGCAGTGGACTGGTCACATCTGTCGAAGAACCGATAACCGTTGGGGTAGACGTGTTCTAGAGTGGAGACCACGACTCGGGAAACGAAGCGTAGGACGCCCTCCAGCTAGATGGAGCGATGATATACGCAAGCTGGCTGGCAGCGGTTGGAAACAAATAGCTGAAGATCGAGCTCAGTGGCGTGCCATAGGAGAGGCCTATGTCCAGCAGTGGACGAGTACAGGCTGTTAATGATGATGATGAAGGGGATGAAGCGGGGGGTTAACAGTTTGGATAGTCATTTTATTCGACATTTCACACAAGTAGGTACTTCTGTAAATAAATAAGTAAATACGAGTCTCAGACTTTTTCTAAACGCCACCTTAAGAGGATAAACTGGGGTAACAAAGTCTAAAAGTCAATATTGTTTCGGATTGCGCTGAAATTTAGAATGCAGATAGTTATTATGACGTAGGTATCCGCTTAGAAAGGATTTTCTGAAAATTCCTCCCGTATACGGAACGGGGATTCAAAGTATGTATGGCGAAATAAGATGAGATAAAGTACGTGTTGTAGGATTTTTTGAAATGGGGTAGGTAACAAAGTCTGAGAATTTGGGTTTTTCGGTTTTTATAAATATGAATACCGAATTGCCTTAGTCACGCGATAACATGAAAACGGGTGAACCAATTTGGCTAATTCTTATATGATGTATTTAATGATAGGATCGGTTTTACAAAAGAAAAGTTTTAAGTAAATAAAAGAAGTTTTTAACGCGGGTGAAGCCGCGGGGCACTTCTAGTTAAATATATATGCGATATATTTAAGAAACCTAATATTACTTACCACTTATATCTTACTAGTTGAATTCACTGGTGTTAAATCTCATTACCGTACCGTTACCTTAATCTCAAAAACCACCATTAATTTTCAATAAGAAGTAATTAACACAGTTCTATTCCAAGACGTAATCACATTTAAATATCAATTAAGTGACAATTTCCCGTGACTTCCGGCGCGGACTGGTTTCCGGTGGCGATGCGCGCGCGCATACAAAGCCACGGGCGCCACATCTGGCTCCGACGGTGACCACCATTGCATGTCCGGTCCGTCGGTGTCGCTTTCAAACTCTTGGTAATTTATTACCCTGGGATCTGGGACATATTGTTTCTGATTTCTGACCATGCTACTAAATAATACGGTCGATGGTCAAACATTGTCTGACTGCGACTGGGACATTTGTCATCTGAGTTAGAATAGTGAAATAGTAAAGGTTATGTTAACCTTGCGTCTGATTTAGTGTTTTGAATTTACATTTGATAGTCTATATTTTGTATCTAAGCCTGTGTAAGTAAGCATTACAGTACCAGAATAATTATTGTAATATGCCCTCGAAGCGTTGGCCATATCTCTTGATCAGTAGGTATACTTTGCAGTGTATTTGATGTGACATTTATTCTGAGAATGACTTGATATGGCTCAGTTGGTTACTTGGTAGTGAATTAAACGCATAGCTGGCCCATCAGTAATAAGCGTTTTTGAGATATTTGTATAAACGCATCATTGGTTAGCACCCGTACATGTATCCCACGAAGTTTCTCTTGGGATCATTGGGTTACAATTCTCTTCAAGTTAGACGACAAAGGCACCAACTTACTTTTATGTGCAATATTTTAAGGGGTAAGATTGACGCACCGGATCTGCATGACGAGCTGTGCCAGGTGTTTGTACCCGACAATTACTTGCGCAGCAGACTTTACAAGCTGTTCGCTGTGGGGCATTGCCGCACGGCAGCACGCAGCATGTCGCCCATACCGCGATCACTCGCAGCTTTCAATGCTCTGCTGTCTACCGACACCGACTGCGACTTGTTTGAGGATGGATGGCAGAAGATTATGTTGGATTGTCTCATGTTTTCTAAGAGATATGATTGAAAGTGTGCTATGTCATTTTAATTTAATTTAATTTTAATATATGTAATTTAATTTTATTTGATAATTTGTTGTTAGAACTATTTATTTGGTTTGTTGGATTAATGTGATATAATTTAATTTTTATAATTCCGATAACTATTTATGACATTATTGACTGATTTATTTTTATTATGATTGTTGTAATATAATTTAGTTATAATATTCCTTAATTAATGTGATTGGTTTTTGTACCGTTTTGATAAAGGTTAAATAAATAAATAATAATAATAAATAAATAATCAGTCCCGTGTACGAATCTAAGCTAAGGCAAACATGTGTGAAAGCAAATTTGTTTGTTCTTGGATAGACCGCGGCAAGTGATTTGTGTGTGTGAGTGTGAGTGTGTGAGTGTGTGTGAGTGTGTGTGTGTGCGTGTGTGTCCTGCTGTTTCACACATCACTCATCTCACGAGTTAAAATACTTAGTAAAAAACACACAGCCACGTGTTGCCTAAGTAACATCAAGTTATCTATGTTTATAAAACACGAGTGCTGTGTCACATTCGCCTGCGCACCTTGACTCACCTACACCGGCCGTGTCCACGGATAACCTTCGAGATGACATAATGCTTCCTCGTGAGAAAATAATCTTTGTAATATCTATTTTAAGCGAGAATTCATACCAATGAATAACATTGTGACTTACATTTTATCGGGGATAGGTAAATGTGGGGTGATTACGTATGTTTACTAGATAACTCGCTGCACTTGAGTCATCGTAAATTACATTTATAATAGATTTCTGGAAATAGATGTGTACTGATAGATAGTTAGGTTAGGTCTAAAACGAGAACACCCAGTCCTGAAAACGAAACGCAAGCGAACGCCAGAAGGTAAAAATACAAAGACATATTTGTCTGTAGCCTGTCGCAATTCGCAGAAGCGGCTCAAATTTCTATTGAAAATTTTAAATAGTTGATAAGTTTCATCAGTGGCTATTTAGTAATATTATATATAGTACCAATAGCATCGATTTGGCATAGCTGTAAAGGTGTTATTATGGAATATAAATAAATAAAATAAATAAACTGGCCAAGTGCAAGTCGGACTCGCACTCGTAGGGTTCCGTAACACAGTTAAGTATTCCATAACTATGATTTTTCGCAACTACAAAATTAACTTTGTTTTTCATAGTGTTTGTATGAAAAACAAAGTTATCTTTGCGGTCGCCATATCTCTAGAACTGCTGACTGTATCTCGTTCAAACCAATTTTCGTTGTTAGTTTTTATTGAGATCTACAGCATATATATTTTTTTAATTTTTCACTCCCATACTTTAAAAGTTAGAGGGGGGGGGGGGGACACACATTTTACCACTTTAGACGCGCCTATCATTCAAATGATTGACTTTAAGAAAAAATGATTTTAGAAACCTCAATGTCATTTTTGAAGACCTATCCATAGACACCCCCGTCGACCCCCCCATAGACACGTATAGGTTTGAAGAAAAAAAATTTTTTTTTGTTTCATTTCCATGTATGGGATGCCCCCCCCTTAAACTTTTATAAGTTTTATCTTTGTATAAAAATCGGTAAGCGGTTCACAGAATACATCTACCTACCCAGTTTCAATTCTGTAATCCTAACAGTTTCGGAATAAAATGGCTGTGACATACGGACGGACAGACAGACAGACAGACAGACATGACGAATTTATAAGGGTTCCGTTTTTTGCCATTCGGCTACGGAACCCTAAAAAGTAGGACTGCTAGTAAGTTTTCCGACGAAAAGTAATCAACATGTGCTGATGTAGTACCATAAAACTATTCTATGGTGTTCTTTAGATACGATAAATCTTATAATTATTATATTTATATCATTTTATTTTTTTTTTATTCTAAGGAAGAAACAGAACCACTCAACACAGGTCTGTTCTAGTCACAAAAATAGTAATATGTAATTGATTAATATTTCTGTGGTTTAGTATATGTTTCAGTGTCCATCCTAACTAAAAACCTATGTGTCTTAGTTTGCTCAAATTCTTACAAACCTTTTGTGTTATTGAAATAGAGTTAGCTACTAATTTTAGTTAAGTTTTATAGTTTACTTAGATGTGTCAGAACTCAGAGAATTTACAAAAGTAGGTACCTAGGTAGGTACTGGTGTGTTCAAACTGTTCAATGAACGTCCAATAGGTTTTTTATATGTCTTGATTAGGTTCTTTCTTGTATTTTGTCTTTTCAACATCTGATTCTGATTGATTGTAAATTGACAATGTGTTAAGTGTGTACCACTCCCACTCACTGAAGCTTACTGGCTACTTAATACTCTGAATTTAATGGATACAACGTTTTCCCAGACCCCTTGACATTAAACGTGAGTAAATCATTATGACAACTTATGAAAGGCAATTTACAAAGAGTTCGCTCCTTTTTAGGAGGTGATATCTACAGTAATCGTTACCCTTTAATACAAAATAATGTGAATCGAGTGAAAGTAAAAATCGAATCCAGAGCAATATTGCAAAAGATGTAATCATTCATTGATAACGGAGAGAGGTGGTCCCACAACTGCCATTTGGCATTTAGGTGCACCTACATGCAATTCTGTCGAATATAAATCGATTGACTCTTAATAAAAATTACATTCCCTTGAACTTTGATACATCGATAAGGTAGGAGTAGGTATTGATATACTCGATTAAATGTGAAGACATTAAGATATAAGGTGATAGGACAAGCACAACGCTTGCCTGATGGTAAACGATCTGGATTACCAGAATTTTACATGTCATTGCACTGCACCTTGAGACAAAAAGATGTTTCATAAGTGTCACATGCCCTGTAATTTCACTGGACTATTCAATTAAAAAAAAAAATAGTGTGTGTACTAATGTACACACGTTAGAAGTTATACTTCTGTGGCGTATGGAAAAAAAATAACTAAAATGCAATAGTAAAATAAAAATGCAGTAGTGATTAACGATAAATATTAAAATTAATCAAAAAGATTTTATTTAAATAAAAAAGGTTTCATTAACGTAAAAATATGACGTTAAATATGACATATACAACTTGAACATAGTCATGCCACCTAGAACTAACTTCACGGTGTAGAATTTAGGTGTCGGTGTGCGCGCGCATCGTACCACCTAGAACTAACTTCACGATGTTAAATTTAGGTGTCAGTGTGCGCGCATCGTAAAAATTCACTCTCATCATTTTTCTCTATCGCGCCAAAAGAAGTATAATTTCAAAAATTTCACAGCCGAGTTGATTGCCAAAGAATATATAGAATAATATAATATAATATATTATAATGTTTAGTATGTACTGAAGTAAACTATACTGTGAGAGATCTGAGTGGTATGTAACAGTATGTTGTGTGAAATCCGCCTAATTTTTTAAGAGAAAGCGTCTATCTAGCTAGGCACCAAACAATATGAAAGTCGTGTGGGAAGTAAAGAATGTGATAGAAACACACACATCATCCTATTTTATCAAAACTAGATAACGCACCTTCCTTTAATTATTAAAGGATTTATTAACAAAAATTAAAATTAATAGGTGTAATATATATATTTTTTTTATGAAAAAGCTGACTAGCGATGTGCTCGATCGATCTCGATCGCCAGTCCGACACCTCATCCATTGGGCTATCGCCGCTTAAATTAAATTGATTGACAAATTGACAGTCTTCATACTAAAAACATTAACAAATGAGAAAACAAAGCGGCAATAGGCTAATGGCTAAGGTGTCGGCCTGGCGACCGAGAGGTCGTGAGTTCGATTTCCCACCCACTGCATTATTGACGTGAAGCCAATCCAGGCACAAGCATATTTAGCTTAGTTGGAGGGGTTAACAAGAATACTAGTAATAACAAATATTGCTAGTACGTAAGCTTTATAAAAAAAAATTGCATTTTATTATGTTTATGTAACTCAATGAAATGAAAAATATTGCCGCAAGCGAATCCTTTCGCTGATCACCTTGCAGCCTCGAGAATACCTGAGATCAGATCGATAGTTTATTTATAACTTACTTTATAATTCACTCTCACCTACTCGACAACAATACCCATACAAACTGTTGTGAGCGCTGTATCACTGCGCCTGCACGTAATTCCAGGTCAAGGAGAACAATATGTAGATACTGGGATCATTTAGATAGTTTTCGTGGAATGTATGCTCAAAGTCGATAATATGAAGAATATTGCAGAAGTAAGGGAAAATTTGTGAACAGCTGCACATAGCTACCTTTTAGTTTATTGGTAGATACTCATTTCTTTGTATCATACGTATTATGTACTGAAGGTAAATACATTTTTTTAAAACCTACACAGAAAGAAACTTCTGAAAGAAAATCTGTTCTGTGAACATCTGCAACGTTTTTGATAAAACATTGGCTGGGACTTGTGGTTTCTTTCTAATGTATCTACCTAGGCAGGTACTTACAGAGCTAATTAAGGAAAATATGTTCGTGTGACATTATTATAGAGAAGTAATTTTTAATTGATTAAAAATAATCTTATGCCATAATTGTAGCAAGATTTTTACTAGTAGATAGGTGCCATAGATTAATTACAAAATTAACATAAGCGAGTCTAGGTTAATATTGTAAATACCATATAATAAAATGTAACTAGTTACCTATTGTTGTAAAAACATAGATCGTTTACGGTAATTATTACTTATTCTTATTTTATGCTACTGCTTTAAATATTAAATGGTCTTCAAAACAGTAGTTTTGAATACTAGAAGACCATTTCAACAAAAACACAAGGTCAATGCAATAACCAAGTTCATTAGTAATTGACGTAATCATCACCGCCCAGTTAGCAATTAACTATATAAAACTGCCAATTTAGACCAACCGTCGGTCGTTGGTAATTTAATGAGCATATTATTCAAATTTCAACAATGACATCACAATGTGCAACAATTTACTGATATTAATTTTCAACGCAAAGTCACATTCCTAATGTATATTTCAGTTTGTAGGCTTCGTATATTTTGTTATTGTCAAATGGTATATTTAATTCAATAGTAACTTACATGCTATATATTCAATATTATGTTTCTTTGAAGTGTTTCACACTTTATATTTTTTGTAAATTGTTAAACATAATCCAAAATTTCATCGTACCTTCATCGTAATTTCGTCGTAACGATACTTCGCACCGTGGCTTAATTGGCAAAGCACCGGAACATGTTATTCCGGAGGTTGCGGGTTCAAGTCCCGTCGGTACGATGAAATTTTGGATTGTGTTTAACAATTTACAAAAAATATAAAGTGTGAAACACTTCAAAGAAACATAATATTTGAGTTACGCAGTGCAACATCTCTCGTCGGATTTGAAAACTGTAATGATTTCTTCCGAATGATTAACTTACGTATTAAGTAGTCATAGATGGCGCCACCAATGCATAATTGGGTTAACAAATACAATCCACTAATTTCGTCGTAACGATACTTCGCACCGTGGCTTAATTGGCAAAGCACCGGAACATGCTATATATTGATTCAAGGGTTATGACTTGCTTATACCTACACCACATGATTCCTAAATCTCTCTACCTAGTGTACGTAGTATCTAAGTATCAAAAAATCGCCAGATAAATAAAACCAAAGAAGATTCAGAATAAACTGCTCTATAGAATATGTAAATAAAACATTTAAAAGAAACTGTTGTAGAGCAACCTCCAGATTATATTATAAAAGCATCGATTCTGTGAACAGTTAGTTACAGATAAATACGAGTATACCAGTTACGACGTAAGAACAGTTACCTACACAGCAAAAAAGTCTCATGTCCAAATGCAACTGAGATTACCAATTGTGGTTGCATTCATCCTTACAATGGCGTACATACATACAGTCATACATACATACAGTCAGAGGTCACACGCCTACCAATAAGGAGGTCACGGATTTGCGCCGACGCAGCCGTAGGTAGGTTCATCCGAAATAACTGGGTTACGAAAATATTATGACACATCTCAAGAAAGCGCTGAAGAAGCTAATGGAATAATAGAGACTGGCTTACAATAATAATTCTGTTTTCTATCGACATGTTTAAGAAAGTATGGGCCTATAATACTCCCTTGTGGCACATCTTATTTTTTGCTATAAGTACATTAAATCGAGTTAGGAATGAGCTCGATAAATCGAGTTACTAGCATCTAGTGCGTTAAGATATTTCAACATTCTTAGTAGGCAAGTAATAAACAATTTAAATAATTCAAATAGACGTGAAACTAGGTAAGAAGGATAAAACAAAAGTCTACAAAACTAGGCTTGAAAATGTATATTTCTAAGTAAATGTCGCAAAAGGACATTAGCTAATTAATATTCTCAAAGCCTACACTCCTGCAGGTGACAGGGAATTCCTTGCGCGTGGAGAATTCACAACATCTTGGCAACCATTATGGGACAATGATTCTGCCATGTTAACTGATATTCCACACAATTTAAAAGTGATCTTACGTGCGAAATAATATATACAGTAAGTTACCTATACGAAAAATACAACAGTTAAGTTTTGAAGGGTCAGAAAATACTAAGAAAAATAATATCCTTACGGTGTTTCGGCAGCACATAACCCTTGAGAGTCATATCATTATATGTATATGTTGCCTAGCATGTTCATTGTTCACCATCTTAGACCACATCATCGCTTACCACCAGGCAAAATTGTCAAACGCTAGCCTATAATAAAAAAAGATAAAAAAAAGTGTTCATCGTGGGGAGATATCTTTGTATGAGAGCGTATGACACAAAAAATACAAGTAGTACTTTGGTATAGTTTTTATTTTCTTTCTATTGCAAAAATAAATCCTAATAATTTTACAACCATACATTGAAATTGGCAATACAACAAAAGACATTTCTTTACAAACAAACAAAAAACGCAAGCACAATATAAAATCAAAGATGATGAAGATATGGGACAGACTATTAAAGTTTTTGCCGATACAAAAAATCCTTAGCTTTCCCACAATTTATTACAAGCCTCTTCATACGTGATCAGACTCCACAATCCAGTAATCCCAACATTTCATTCCACACAAAAAGAATACAAAAACGTTTCGTATCAAAACACGATTAACAAAAAATGTAGAAGCATTCAGTGTGTGTTGTGAAACATTAAATCGACCACAGAGTTCCAAAGCCACAAAAGTAAGGGTGTCTATCGAAGGGACCGTAGATAAAGCCCTATCATCCTGCACAAGTTGTTAGGGTAGGCCGGTCAATTATCCAATTGACTGAGTGTGGATCCAGTCACGAGGACCTACCTACACATACACTCTGCATGATATTATATCGATTTGTTGACGTGCCGAGAAATATGTCTTTAGTCACAGAATAAATAATATTGCATTAGTTTCAGAGTTAGGTAGTGTCTAATGTTAGTAAAGGCTTTTAAAAATACTTTCTTAAACATCATAATCTGCTCAACATCACCTTTATCCCACACAAGTGAGGTCAGTGCAACATTTTATTCTTGTCAACGTTGCATTCTTAACTACTGTACTAATTCGTAAACTTGATTGACGGTAAAAGTATACTTATTAATAACACTTTACGTTTTACTCACTTCTTTTCACGACATCTCTTTTTGCTGTTGTAGCATTTATAACTTAGTTCAAAGATACTTATGAGTATTATCTTATTTCTATGTAGGTCACTAAGATTAAATATTTATTAAAGAAACATAGGGCATAGAATTGGAATCATAATTATGTACTGCAATGATATAAAAACTATAATATTATACCAATAGGTAATATCCAAAATAATCAGTAATATTCCTAACATCTTGGAAGACTCGAGTAGAGCAGTGAAACTCAAATATCAAAGGCAGGTGGAAATAGGTACCTACTGCGATGATAAGTAGGTGACCCTTTTTATATTGTAACAGTTCATTAGCTAAGTGGAATTTAAATTAAACTGTCTAACATACAAAGACAATGACGCAAAGATCCGAATTCTTCGAATCCAACAATTATCTACTACACAAAGAAAAAGTAACGAGATTGATAAAGTACTTTTAACAATAGAACAGTTAATTAAAGCTATTATATAAAATAAAAACCAAAAAGACGATTTTCTTGATGAAGTTAAATTATAATTACATGTTGTTTAACGTCGTTATGTTGCGTTCAAGAATAAAGTTGATCACTGTTTCATTTCTTTCCAAAGAATTTCTAAAGAATGTCTCTATCTAATCTGTTAAGCCATTAAAGGGCGCTAGGTCTAAGGTTATTGATAATCCTGAGGAATCTTCGATATTCTTAGTGTCTGAGTCAACTGCAAAGCTTACTGGTGGTACCTTTTTTAATACATTGGTAAGTATAATGCACAAATATGAGTAAATGAGAAAATGAAAATAATGATGATATGAGTAATGGAGCAAAAACTTTTACAGAACTCACACTTATACTCAGAGTAACAATTACTAAAGTATAGTAATTGTTACTCTGAGGTCTTATATCTTTGCACATGGGAAAACATATAAAAGTTAGAATCTGAGCTAAATTCATATCTAAATTAAGCTAGTTTTCATTATTACATTTGACCTACAAATACTTCTCCATCAGACTATCAGCACTAACTAATACTTAAAGATATTAATATTCACCGAATCTTAGCAACGCATGATGTATAAAAATCTTCATTGCATTATCTAAAAATACCGTTTGGGAGTGAGTACAGATAACAGGGGCATGTCGAGGGTTATCGTAGTGCAGACGTCGCGACTCGACGTGCATCGCCCGATACTGCGGAGTTTTACAAGAGAAAACACTGCCCTATTTTTTTATCTAAATGTCTTAAGTTCCTACTGAATTTATAACTTCTACAGTCTATCAAAATAGGTGTCCTAGTTGCGTCAGAGCAAACACTATAATTCTCCGTAAATTAGAGTTGGATTGCTTTGCGTAGAGCTATGAGCATGCTATCTATCTCTTTCGGTAAAATTTACTCGTAGAAGTTTTAGATAGACCTACTACTCTACAAGAATGGTTGTGAAATGGGAAACGACAGAGAGAAACGCAGAGGTGAGATATCAAACTATTTCTTTCTAAGTAATTAATGATCATGAACTATTCCTGTCCATTCAAGAATAAAATATAGATTTCAAAACACCTGCCTCGAACAACTTTCTGTCATTAAGCGCTACAGACTTGGAAACATAAATCACTAAATCACTTTTCCCCGATCCATCGATCAACATCATCCAACGAAAACATTTCAACAAGCGTCAATCAATAAATCAATAAAAAGCTGCGACCGCAGATGCGCCCGCGCCGACGCGTCGCGTCCAAACTCATTACTTATCTGTACCATTTACCGAGAGGATAAAGAGCCACTTGTTAAGCCTCTAATGACATGAACTTTAAAAAAAGGCTTCTTTACATGTAATAGAATGTACCCATAGGGATCGTAAATCAGCCGGAGCGCGGGATCGCACCCCACAGACTAAAATAACTGTACGAAAAAAGTAAAATAAAAAGTTAAAAAGGGCTTTGGTCTGCGCCGGCGCATGTGTTGCGCATGTGTCGCCGCCGTTTCCGGTTCATCAAATTAAAATTTGCATCGTATTGTCTATGGGGTGAGGGCGTTACAGATAATAAACTCAAGTTTTAAGTCAACAATAGAGCAGTGGGCGCGATGGTAACAAAATATTTTAGTAAAGAACTGTGAAATCTGGTACTAAAAATTACCGTATTCTACACAAGTATCATTGATTTAGACATTCTAAACACTTCTTTGTTACGATAAAAGATCTACCTATTTCCACGTCGAAATAATTTAACATGGGCACAGAATAAATAATAGTACAAGACATGGGTAAGTAGTCGATACTAAAATAGTTGATTTGGCTCGAAAACAGTACCAAAGTAGGTATTATCTTTACATTAGTATAAAACAGTCAATTATCGTCGTCTGTCGCTCCCTCTGTACGCTAGATCTTTTTATTTATTTAACTTATGATTATGATTAAACGCGGGCGAAGCCACGGGGCGCAGCGCAACTAGTATTTTACAAAAGGAACTAACTAGTATAGCACCGAAATAATAAAGTTAAACATACATTGCAAGGAGCTACTGAGATGTGTACATTCACAAGTATTCACACTTAGTAAGAACATTAAAGCCTTGTGATCACTCGTAAAGATGCGACCAGTTCAGCTGTACATTGTAAGTACAAGTTACAAGGTGGAGTGGACTACAGAGGAGCTTATTTATCACAATAAAGGAGTCATCAGCCACTCAAGGCCTGTTCACTAGACAATCAGTTTATTTAGCGGCTGTTCTAAGCCACCCACAGATACTTGTAATGTTATTTATTCTGTGCTACTGATAAGAAATGTTTAGATGATCATATTGTAGAGGAATTTGAAGAACATAAAGACATTAGGTACTTAGCTATGCGAAAAAAATTGAGGTGTCGTTTTTAAGATCGCAGCTTCTTTACAACAGGCTTAAAAAAAAAACTGGCCAAGTGCAAGTCGGACTCGCACTCGTAGGGTTCCGTAACACAGTCAAGTATTCCATAACTATGATTTTTCGCAACTACATAATTAACTTTGTTTTTCATAGTGTTTGTATGAAAAACAAAGTTATCTTTGCGGTCGCCATATCTCAAAAACTGCTGACTGTATCTCGTTCTAACCAATTTTCGTTGTTAGTTTCTATTGAGAGCTACAGCATATATTTTTTTTAGATTTTTCACTCCCATACTTTAAAAGTTAGAGGGGGGGGGACACACATTTTACCACTTTAGACGCGCCTATCTTTCAAATGATTGACTTTGAAAAAAAATGATTTTAGGAACCTCAATGTCATTTTTGAAGACCTATCTATAGACACCCCACACGTATAGGTTTGAAGAAAAATTTTTTTTTTGTTTGAGTTCCATGTATGGGATGCACCCCCTTAAACTTTTATTTTTTTTACTTTTGTATAAAAATCGGAAAGCGGTTCACAGAATACATCTACCTACCAAGTTTCAATTCTGTAGTCTTAACAGTTTCGGAATAAAATGGCTGTGACATACGGACGGACAGACAGACAGACAGACAGACATGACGAATCTATAAGGGTTCCGTTTTTTGCCATTCGGCTACGGAACTCTAATTATATATAAGTATATGTTTATGTATCTTTATATGTCTTATAACTTCGTCATTTATTAACCGATTCGGGAAATGATTTGTTGTTTGAGAGAGTGTACTTTCCGTTTAGTTCTATTGTAATTGAATTGTGATCTAATTAATATTTCCAGAAATGGCGCGGCATTTGAAGTCGGGTTTCTTAGTTTCAAAAAGATTTTGAATTAGTCGTTTGAAAATTGAAGAGATAAAACTTAGTTCTTTATGAAGCTGGCTTCATCCTAGAATCTTGTGTTGACAAAACACTTGATATAACAAAAACTGCATATACCTATGTAATGCCGCGACTTTCTCTGGCTATTGTGTGGTAAATAGGTAGGCATCACAGTCTCAATATTCTTTAAAAAAAAATACAGTTATTTTTATATGGTTGAAAATGTATCAATGAGATTGTAATAGTCCAAAATGACACTATACTCGTAAATTAAGATAGTTTAAAAACTAAAACAACCGACTTCAATGCCCCGCGAGTTAATTTCAGTAGCAAGTTTGAGACGTTTATCGTCATATCTCTGGACGTACTTTTCAGATCTCGATGAAATTACAATGGGACCACTTCGGAAACGATTGACGTACCCTACCGATTACAAAAAGGATCATCCGAATCGGTTCAGAATTGACGGAGTAATCGCGTAATACACACACAAAAAAAACATACAGACGAATTGAGAACCTCCTCCTCTTTTGTGAAGTCAGTTAAAAAACCCTCTCACTCCTAACATTAAGATTTTTATCGATACCAACACTACCGATACTAATATATAAGTATAATATGTATATACAGTGATGCCCACACAAGCAAATCGGTTTACGGCCGTCCGTGCTAAAATCGCTCACGAAGTCGATGATGTCATGTCGAATATCTAGACAACCTTCTCAGCTCAGATCGAGTAAATGTAGCCTTCAGAGCTTGCAGCCGATGTATGTCATATACGAAGGTGAACCATTACCCAATAGTTATGTAAATATTTATACGTTGATTCATAGAAAATAACTATGTATATCATAATCTCTAAGGAAATTAGATATCGTTTGTTAACAAGAAATCTACTAATCAGTTTTCCGTCGCGGATTCATATAATTGCATCATTCGATATGTATATTTTCTTAGAAGTTTATGAATGAGTAAAAATAATACGACGCGATGCATATGAGTCTAAATTTATTTTTGTCGGAATCGGCTCAGTTGGATAAATAACGGATCCAAAACAGGCTGCGACTAATCTAACATGTTTCGGTATTATATATATTTGGCAAAAAAAAAAACTAGCGAAACACGACCGAGAAATTTTGGCATTTAAATTTGACATTAGCGGCAGCGGTACCGGCGCCGCGGCGCCTTTGTAAATATCTGAATAGCTCTACATACCTAATAAACTGAAAGTCAATACTAAATACTCGCTAACATTCATAACAAAATAATGTTTACTAAGAAGAACACTTAAGAAAATACAAGAAGATCAACGCAGAAAATTTCCTTAAAAATATAACTGAAAAATATCAAAAAAATTATGCTGAAAAACTTACATTTTCCTATTTCCATCGATGTGCGCCTGCACAGTAAATCCAAACATCGAGTTCGCATTACCCTTGTACACCACCCTGGAGGGTATATCAACATTGAACCCTGCAACTGCAGCGCAAACGCACAAAAACACACAGACAGACAGCGCCATCGTCATAAAAATAAAATTACCACTTAAATATTCCACAAGTAAATAAAACCACTATTTGTTTATTACATAATTCGTCCTCATGATTCGTTCGCAGTTCGAAACTTTTTACGATCGTTTTCGTGTTGGTTGGATAAAGTCGACACGCGCGGCGCATTCGACGTCCGACGCTACACTGGCGTCTGGCTCGGCTCGACTAAGCTTCGCAGCCCGCAAGGCCGTAGTGAGGCGACCCCGTGTGGAAATATTCTCGGGAAATGGCTTCGATGTTTTCGCGTGTTTTTCTCCGTAGCCACAGATTATCCGTCCCGTAGCGCACAGATTACTAGTGTTTTGCAACATATTTATTTTCGTGCCGCGCGTAACTAAGCCATTCAGAAGTGGAACCGTGACACATTTATTTATATGTGAAAGAAGTTGTAAGAAGCAAATTGATTGCTGAAAATGTATAACAGTCTGTTTTTCAAATAAATAAACAGGGCTTAGCTTAGGGCAGTCTAGCTATTCTCTCGATTCACCTGCAAATAAATGTCTCTCGATAAGAGAGAAAGGAAAAGAAGAAAATTCTTTATGAACGACATTCCCTCTCAATCAGAAATCATCAAGACACGTCAAAGGTTAAATGATAAATAATCAATTTAGAATTATAAGTATATATATATATATATATATATATATATATATATATATATATATATATATATATATATATATATATATATACAATTAAACACACATAATTATAATTGATAACATTTAATAGACAGATCATTCAATACTGGTTTACAACATAATTCTCATATATTTTCACTTACAAAAATAGCAGGAATTACAAATTTTCGCTTATAAATTACATGCACACATAAGTCTCACAGCGCCCTCTATTTGTGCTTTTTAAACATAATCATAATTATATCGCTTTGTTCAAGTATAACAATAAAAACACAAACTTTAATATTTGGTAGAGGTCTCAACACTATAAAATACTAAAAATAATCATAACCTTTAATTTACCAAAGCGGCCAAATCATTAAGTTTAAAGGTAAAAAAAGAAAACATATAAAAGTTCCCCAGTAATAATATAACACTATTAGTGGAAAATATACAGAAATAAATAAGTAAAAATATACAATATCTACCTACTGATTTCTCCAACTAAATGTTGCCCAAAGTAAATAAACTCAATTTAATTTTAGATACAAGCAAGTCTTACAAAACTATGAGAAAAAAAAGCAATTTTCCGTAAAAACGCAGAGATTATAAGTTCATTAATTAACAATTACATCAGTCACTCAATAGTACACCCATATGCAGAGTTATTTTCTTGAGACCTCCTCCACTCGACCTTAGTGGAGGTCACCTCAAGGAATTCTTGAAAACACCCTTGAAATTAGTATGTTCAGTTACGGCTTCACCCTCCAGTGAGGAACCTCCATTCGAGACATTTATTATTGTCTTTTCTAAATCGAAATCTTCTTAGGAATTCCTCATCATCAGCTTTATGGGACGATATTTATTATGTATTAAAACTTGAAATAACCTCAGAAATAACGTACAAAGCGCTGATAACAAGCTTTGAGGAGACCTTAAGGTAGATCGCGACGTACCTTGAGTTTGACAGTTTTTCACTCGACTCGACTGAGGAATTTGCTCAAGTCGAGGATTTTTTTGTATTCTGCACCGATTTTATCCTTGAGGTTGAGTCAAGTCACATTCGAGTGGAGGAAACCTTGAGGAACCTACTATGTATATGGGTGTAAATGTCTTTCAATAGTCTTTTGTAGTAATTAAATATCATCATCACAATGTTAGTCCACTGCTGGGCATAGGCATCTGCAACTGCACTTAAATATATATCTTAAGGTAGCATTCGGATCACGGCAGTAGCGGCACGGCAGCCGCGGCCCTGCAGCCGCAGCCGTGGTCGCGCCGCACTGCTTTGTAGGGATTTATAGGCGCTAGTTTCCGACGCAAGCGACCGAGCAGCGCGGCCGGGGGGCGTGGCCTACGCGCGACCTTGGCAGCGCCGCCGAGCCGCTCCGGAGGCAGTACGGTCGCGCTGCCCGCTCGCAGTGGGTGACAAAATGGCGACGTGGTGCTGTGGACTGCGCGTGGCAGTCGCTGCCCGGGTCGAAATCCGAAAGCTTCTGGCAGCGCCGCACAGCAGCGACAATGGGCCGCGGCAGTTAGCCGCCACTGCCAGGTCGCGACTGCCGTGATCCGAATGTCACCTTTAGTTATGAATGGATGCAAGAATAACACGAATTTGCAGTCGTTGGTATATTATAAGTATTGCACGTATCTATACATCATTGATATTGTAAATGTAATATGAGGTGTAATTACACCGTTTATCATTATAAAACCTTGCTCATCACTTAATCATCACTGCCCTAATGACAAAGATACTTTTGACACAGTACAACATATACTTGTGCTGTGCTTTTGATGTAATGCACCAAAATCGTTTTTAGGGTTCCGTACCCAAAGGGTAAAACGGGACCCTATTACTAAGACTCCGCTGTCCGTCTGTCTGTCTGTCTGTCTGTCTGTCCGTCTGTCACCAGGCTATAGCTCATTAACCGTGATAGTTAGACAGTTGAAATTTTCACAGATTGTGTATTTCTGTTGCCGCTATAACAACAAATACTAAAAGTAAAATAAAGTTGAAAATTAAAGGGGGCCCCCATACAAAAAACGTGTTTTTAAACGCCATCTATCTAATTAGTTTCAGCAAAATGACATAGATGGAGCTAGTAAACGAGCCCCGTCTTTCTAGATCGTGACCAAACCAAATATTCTTGGTAATATCAATTAATCAAATATATGAGGTTGAAACTCTGTTATGTTTCGTATTGTACGGAACCCTCCCTAAGTGTGCGATAAGAGACGCGATGCTGACTCGCACTTGGCCAGTTTTATTTATTTTCCATGAAAGTCCGTTGTGGTATAAGCTTGTGCGAAACTTAGGTAATTTGACTTTCTCGATTGTTATTGATAAGTTGCATTATTTAGGTAGGTAAAGATAAAGTTTTTTACATCGTATAATTCAACAGGTAATAAATGGTATCTCTATACATTTTTTTAAGCTTACTAGCAATGCGGGTTGCACCTTACTAGTACCTAGTCTTGTTAACCCCTCCAACTAAGTTAAATATGCTTGTGTCTGGAGTGGGTTCACGTCAATAGTGCAACGGGTGTATATTCGCATGGGTACATGGCGCATGGCACTAGTACATTTATATATTTCTTTATAAGACCTATGCCTAGCAGTGGAGAAATATAAAAATAAGTTTTAAAAAAATGATGTCTCTAAAATACTTAAACATTGTTCCTTAAGTGAAACATCTTCTTCGAAATGATGTTTTAACACGTTAATTCCACAGAAAACGTCACGCTCAAGGTTCTATACACATCACACCTCACATTACTTCACTTTATACGATCAATTTCATTACTTATAATCTGTAAGGTCATTAGGTAACTTAATCAGCTAATTTTTCACTCTACAGTCAACATTAGTATGTCGAACTTTAATTATAGAATTCGATATTCAGACTAATATCATCAAAACGTTTGTAACTCTGTCACTCTGTCACTCTGTCTATTCGTTACCTAATTACGCCTAATACGATCCGATCTTACTGAAATTTAACAAGGAGATACTTTCTAGCATAAGGATGAACATAGGCTATTGAATTCTTGGTGTACGTGAACGAAGTCGCGGGCATCAGCTAATACCACAGAATAATGAATACAATACAAAATACTTTATTGTACACCACTTAAAGTAACTTACGAAACAGTTAACTCATAAAAACTACAGTACAATGGGCGGACTTATCGCTAAGAGCGATCTCTTCCAGTCAACCTTTGGATGGAGTAAGAGAAATAGTGAGTTGAGCAAGGTCGGTGGTGTTTTATTGCAAAATAATTTTAAAAAAAATGAAATAAAATATGTATAAATATATTTATATATATATATATATATATATATATAATAATAATAATAAAAAAGAATAAATACGAGCATAATAATAATAAGAAACATGATTATATACATCTAATACGTACCAGTACTAATACTTCATAAAACAGATAAAAAAAAAGAGTGTGTGTACTTATGTACACGCGTTAGAAGTTACACTTCTGTGGCGTATGGAAAAAAAATAACTAAAATGCAGTAGTGGTTAACGATAAATATTAAAATTAATCAAAAAGATTTTATTTAAGTAAAAAAGGTTTTATTAACGTAAAAATATGACGTTAAATATGACATATACAACTTGAACATAGTCATGCCACCTAGAACTAACTTCACGGTGTAGAATTTAGGTGTCGACGTGCGCGCGCATCGTACCACCTAGAACTAACTTCACGGTGTTAAATTTAGGTGTCGGTGTGCGCGCGCATCGTAAAAATTCACTCTCATCATTTTTCTCTATCGCGCCAAAAGAAGTATAACTTCAATTAACTTCGTTTATATCCGGTGTACTTTCGAGCGAGCTTTCGATTCAGTTGAGCCTATTAAAATGTTAGCTAACATTTAAGGAGAATCAATTAATTCATTTTCATTGACTTCCTACAAACTTTGTGCACCCAATGACCTTCCAGATAAAACAGTATGAATTCACATATTTCATTCCCGAATAACTTACAAATAACAACAAATAACTCTCCACTTCAAACTTTTTTTTAATGCGAATATGGGTTGCGCTTGACCACCACCTCACCTGATGTTAAGTGATGATACGGTCGATGGTGTAGCGCGCTTACTCAAAATATACCTAAACTTAACTACAAAATAAAAACTTAACTGCAAACTTACACTAATCTAGCCTCAATGTCTTCTCAAGTAATACTAAAAGAGACTCGTTGCCTGTTTCTCGATTAACCTTGCATAGCATAATTGAATATCAAGAACCTATGGAAATTACCGTCCACCAATTTAAAGTTGCTCAGCGAGCTATGGAGAGAGCCATGCTCGGTGTTTCTCTGCGGGATCGAATCCGGAACGAAGTAATTCGCCAGAGAACTAAAGTAATCGTCATAGCTCAACAGATTAGCAAGCTGAAGTGGCAGTGGGCTGGTCATATCTGCCGCAGGACTGATAACCGTTGGGGTAGACTTGTCCTAGATGGAGACCGCGAATCGGTAAACGTAGCGTAGGACGCCCTGTGACCAGGTGGAGCGACGACATTCGCAAAGCGGTGGGCAGTGACTGAAAACAAAGAGCCCAAGATCGGGCTCAGTGGCGTGTCTTGGGAGAGGCCTATGTCCAGCAGTGGACTGATACCGGCTGATTATGATGATGATGATGGAAATTAAAATAATTTATTAATTATTCACAATTAGATTAATTTCAACCCCCGACGCAAAAGGAAGGATGTCTTAAGTTTGACGTGTATCAGACGTAGCATCGTAGTTATTATTTCATAGTTTTTTTATCAAGAGTGTTCTTAGTTTTGATTTATGAAAATCTGTTCAGCCGTTATAAGACTATGAGCTTTTTTCTAATTGATGAAGCTATGTGATCCACTTTCACAGGTCTAAGCAATTCATAGTTGGTTATCATCTTACTTCTATTGTAAGAACATGGTAGCATTGACCTGATGCTGGGGCATCTCCTGGAATCTGCAAAATACTTTACCTTTCACAAACTTACAGCAAGGAGGTCGTGTTTGGGCTCATTGGAATGGTCTCCATTAACAGATTATACATACATACATAGTGCTAGTACGCGTTGATAATACGCACATAAAAAACGCACGTCGTGTAGTGCATTAAAAATCGTGGTGTGTAAAGGCCCTAAAATTTCACTTTTCAAGTCATGCACCTACTATGTTCTACATTAATACTAAACACTGCATTGTTTCAGACAACGAGTCCACATAATCTCTACCAGTCAATATTGGTTCGTTTGTTCACTAAACACGGAATCACATTTGTCGATTGAAACGCTAAGGCAAAACTTTAGCGATTCACTGCGAATCGATAATCGATTTTATGATCATAATAAATACTACATCTAAATACTTATACTCGAGCGTATCTTTGATTAGTTTGCAGAGATTAAAATAAATGCTAAGTTGTCGCTTACACTAAGATTTGGAGAACTTGAATACGCTGGGAGTGCTTTTCTTCTGAGGTTTGTTCTCCGCCGGTACCTACGACAAATGTTATTGATTAGGTCTTATTTTAAATTAAAGTTCGTCATAATTTTTTTATGTTTTTTAAAAAGCTTACTAGCAATGTGTGTTGCACATTACTAGTATTCTTGTTAACCCCTCCAACTAAGCTAAATATGCTTGTGTCTGGAGTTGGTTTACGACAATAGTGCAATGGGTGGGGATCGAACTCACGACATCCCGATCGCCAGGCCGACGCCTCAGCCATTGGACTATTGCCGCTTGATGTTGAATTATGAAATGTCATAATAATCAGAACATTTTGAACTTAAGAACACGCACTGGTTCTTCGGTTTTAATTTCGGGCTTCACTGGAACTGGGAGCTTATATTAGGAAGGATATATTGTAAAACTTTAAAAAGACTTTAAAGATACACTTAAGAGTGCTTGATAAAGGATTGCTTAAACATTTGATCCCGATTTCGCTTGCATAAATGACACGGCATTCCAATGCTTGTTTATCGAGCCATCTTCGCTGCAAGCTACACCAGAATGTTACAATTCGGTAAACCAACGATAATGTAAAGACTTAGGTAAATTTACATAAATGGGAAACTAGAATGTAAAAAACCTACTCAATATAATAATAATATCGTTTAAAAACTAAAAAACAACCGACTTCAATGCCGCGCTATTCATTTTCAGTACCAATTTTGAGATGTTTATCTCAATATCTCTGGAAATTCTTATCAGACCTCGATAAAATTACTTTGGTACCACACTTGGGATATCTCCTTTCGAACAAAAAAAGAATAATCGAAATCGGTTCATAAACGACGAAGTTACCCGCGAACAAACATAAAAAAAAAAAGAAAAAAAAAAATATATACGGTCGAATTGAGAAACCTCCTCCTTTTTTTGAAGTCGGTTAACAAATTAAGATAGTTCAAAAACTAAAACAACCGACTTCAATGCATTGCGAGTCAATTTCAGTAGCAAGTTTGAGACGTTTATCGTCATATCTCTGGAGATACTAATCAGATTTCGATGAAATTATAATGAGACCATCTCAGAAACGTACCCTACCGATTACAAAAAGAATCATTCGAATCGGTTCACAATTGACGAAGTAATCTAAATATATAATTCAAATTAAAAAAAATTAAAAAGACAGACAGACGAATTAAGAACCTCCTTCTTTTTGGAACTCGGTTGAAAAACATAGGTCTAGTATAAACTTACAGTGCGCTCTCCGAGCAGAAGTCTAGCTTTGTCTTCCTCTAACGGTTCAGGCGCGGCGGCGGCGCGGCGGTGAAGCTGTAGCTTCTGTCGGATGGCTTGAGATACTATCACCCTGCGTAGGGAAAAGAGACGTATAATTTATTAGTAGTTAGAATACTTTTACTTTACACGATAAATGTTCGCTATTCTACAACTATAACATACTAGATGTGCCTCGCGGATTTACCCGCGTAGACATCGTTCCCGTGGGAATATCGGGATGAAAAAGTATCCTATGTGTAATTCCAGGGTCTAGGATATATACTACTACTACATACCAAATTTTAGCTCAATCTGTTCAGTAGTTTTAGCTTGAAGAAGAAACAAACATACACACAAACCTTCGCCTTTATAACATTAGTAGGAAGCAGGATGATATGAGTCGCTAAATCGAATGTGTGCAGCCTGTAATAAAATTACTCATGAAGTTGATATATCGGATAATCCATTCTTAAATATTTATGTTGTGATCAGTTTGGCGAACCTAACACATACATATTAAAAGAAATCTAAGATTTTAGTGTGCTAGCATTTACATGCGAAAGCTAAGAATTACGTGTATACGATGTAGTTGTATATTTACTTCAGTCTTGCTATCTTTGCATCAAAAATTATTTGAAGGACTGTAACCCAAAAGCGTATATTACTCGTATATCATTGCTCCACCTAGCTGGAGGGCGTCCTACACTACGTTTGCCGAGCGATGATATACGCAAGCTGGCTGGCAGCGGTTGGAAACGAATAGGTGAAGATCGAGGTCAGTTGCGTGCCATGGGAGAAGCCTATGTCCAGCAGTGTGTGGACGGAAATTGGCTGATAACGATAATGAAACTAAAAGCAAATTATGTTTAATAGTATACACCGTATCGTAAAAATGTACTACATTAAGCTATTGCAGCTCAGAATAGCTCCAACCAACAGCTGCAAATGATTCTAATATCGCTGTACAAGATGACTGTGTGAAGTTTATAGCGTACTTGTTTTAGTCTTTGTACTTGTTTTTAGTCGCATAACATCTCAATATCGGATTAGTCACATGACCCGTTGACTAACGCTTTACAATGTTTCCGCTAAGCCCAAGACTATTGAATTTAGTGCAATCTATTAGATTGTTTTTAACCCATTTGAAAAAAGGAGGAGGTTTCTCAATTCGATCGTATATTTTTTTTTTTTATGTTTGTTCGGGGATAACTTCGTCATTTATGCACCGATTTTGATTATTCTTTTTTTGTTCGAACGGAGATATCCCAAGTGTGGTACCATGGTAATTTTATCGAGGTCTGATAAGTATCTCCAGAGATATTGAGATAAACATTTCAAAATTGGTACTGAAAATGAACATTGAAGTCGGTTCTTTTTTAGTTTTTAAACGATATTATTATACATTGTTTAGGCTAGCGTTTGACCACTATCTCATTGTTAGTAAGTCATGATGCGGTCGATGATGGTAGCATGGTAGGCCTAGAATGGGAACTGGTTTTAAAGGACAGTTTCCGGGACACATTAGCTAGATGTAATGGCGACAGTTTTTAACCGACTTCAAAATAAGGAGGAGGTTTCTCAATTCGACCGTATATATATATTTTTTTAATGTTTATTCGCGAATAACTTCGTAGTTTATGAACCGATTTTGATTATTCTTTTTTTGTTCGAAAGGAGATATCCCAAGTGTGGTACCATGGTAATTTTATCGAGGTCTGGTAAGTATCTCCAGAGTTATTGAGATAAACATCTCAAAATTGGTACTGAATATTAATTGCGCGGCATTGAAGTCGGTTCTTTTTTAGTTTTTAAACGATATTATTAAACTTGAGGATGGTAGACCATGCGAAGATTTGGGAATATGAGTTTTATAAGGACTGTACATAATAACTCGATCCTCAGATTCAACAAAGTCGCTTCCCTCGTATGTACGCTTAGATCTTTTAAACTACGCAAAGGATTTTAAAGCAGTTTCCAGCATTAGATAGAGTGATTCACGAGGAAGGTTAAACAACCTGGATTAATCGCGGGCAAAGCCGTAGGACGCAACTAATAATCGGCCTGGCTTTCGAGAGGTCGTCAACCCACTTCAGACACAAGAATATTTAGCTTAGTTAGAAGGGTTAAAAAGACTGTGCAACCCATTACTAGTACTAGAGCTTTTTATTTAAAAAATGGGTTGTCTGTAACGTTGGTTTACGAACGATAATTTTACGTTATAGCGTCATACGATCGTACCTCTCTGTCGCTTGTTCCACGCTCTCGCTTGCACGCGGAACGTGACACTTTTTAGTGCGTGCAGCCGGCTTTCATCGAATTATAAGACGTTATCACGTCAAAAACAAGTTGTACCGACCTCCTGGTATCACTCTTGGTAGCCAGCAGCAGATCCAGCCAGGTCCACGTCACGTTGTGGTACTCCAGCGTGGGTAGCACCAGAGGAAGGTCGCGCACGTCTTCTAGATTCTTCTCCTTGCTTCCCTTGTACGACACCCTGACCGGCACCTCGGGGATCTTGATGTATATGAACAGCTTGTTCTTTTCTGCTCGCTCCTGGGGATCAATGTTGACATTTTATTTATTTATATTTATTTTATAACGGAACGTCACGGTCCAAATGCAACGGAAGTGATGTACGCATAATATTTCAATGTGAAGGAAGTTTTACTTCTAACGCGTAGCTTTCTACGCACATTCGGTGTTTTTTTTCAAAAAATAAAATATAATAATTATCCTCAAACAAAAAAAGCAGTATATTCAATTACACTAATTTAACTTGTTGGGAATTATTATACCTTTTATTTTATTTTATAAAATTGTATCGTATCGTTTTATAATTATTCTTAAATTCTCGACATTCTACTTGATTGACATTCTTTCTTTTGACCCTTCGAGCATTTACCAATGGAGATGTTAACGTTGTAATCCGCTAAGATTTTTTTCTGCCAATACTTACGGGGGACGAGGTAAACACGCATTGCACACACACAAATCACTCACTTTAACGATCCCGCACACTAGCTTGAAACACGCACACAGTATTAAAAATACAGCGTAGTTACGCACGCTCATATGGCCAATAATGGCTATATGGCCAGCAGAGGGGTACGCCTTGCGTTAACATCTCCATTAATAAATGCTCGAAGTTTTGACCATATTGATATGTTATATCTGAAATTTTATAAAAGTCTCAATTTTGTTTTTATTAACTTGTACTATAATATATAAGACAGCGGTAATAAATGATTAAAAACTACTAATTAATTACAATACTTAAATTCAAAATTTAAATCCACCCCGACCGATCCAATTATAATCTGTTCATTGAGAATTTGAGACCATTCCGATGGGGCCAAATCCAACATCTCTGCTGTGAGATGGTGAGGAGTTGAGAATTCTGCAGTTTCCAAAATTAGTTCAACATCTTACAATATCGTTAAAGTAAGAGTATACCGAATTTTGAATTGATGAGAACTGCAAAAGTTGTTTTATAGCGTCATCATCTAGTTTAGTTCCGTAACACAGTAGAGTACTTATTTTCGCACCAAAAAATTTACTTAGGATTTCATAATGTTTGTATTAAAAACAAAGTTATATTTATATCTCAAAAAATGCTGACTATATCTCGTTCAAACCCATTTTCGTTAAAAGTGTTTATTAAGATCTCAAGCAGATATATTTTTTTTTAGATTTTTTACTCCCTAACTTCAAGAATTAGAGGGGGGGGGGGGGACACACATATTACCACTTTAGAAGTGTCTTTAAAACAATTGACTTGGAATAAAATGGTTTTAGAAACCTGAATTATCATTACCTATCTATGCTATCAAACCTATCTATGCTATCAATTAATTAAGAGACATTATATCTCATCCAATCTTTCATACAAGTCACCAATTAAGAGACTAATGATTATGCTACCTTTGTACAGTCAAAATACTGCAGCCCTTTAATAATTAAATCAGTGGGCAGATTAGACTTTAAATTAAATACAAAAAGACATGTTTTTGTTAAACAAGTGAATATAAATATTTGCCGAATTCCTTTTAATTAATTAATTATTAAATTAAATTTAAAATTAACTTAAATAATATATAATATACTAATTTTATCATTATTACTTATTTTTATAAATTAAAAATAATTATTTTTATATAAAATTAAATAAATTTTAAATTTTATATTTATTGAAATTATTTATAATAAAATAAAATTTATTAACAATATAAATTATATAATTTTCAAAAATTTTAAATTTAATAATTATAAAAATTTAATTTAAAGCTTATCCCTTAAAATATAAAATTTAAAATTAATAAAATTAAATAATTAAAATTATTAAATAATAAATTTAAAATTATTTTTTTTTCTAAAAAAACTAGCTAGCCTATCATAGCTATACCCCGCACGTAAAGGTTTGATTTTTTTTATCGTTTCAGTTCTATGTATGGGAAGCTCCCCCTTAATCTTTTATTTTTTTAATTTTTGTATGAAAATCGTAAAGCGGTTCACAGAATACGCCTACCAAGTTTCAACTGTCTAGTTTTAACAGTTTTGGAATAAAGAGGCTGTGACATACGGACGGACGGATAGATAGACAGACAGACAAAAAATAATGCTAATTAATTAATATATCAATATTAATCAATCAACATTCTACCAAAGATAGGTAGCGGTTGACTTATAATATCTTACCATGGATATTGAACTTCGAACGTAACATCTGATTTAATAATACGATGTAGCACGTATGTATGTATGTATGTATGTATGTATGTATGTATGTATGCCTTGATGCACTCGCGATTTGTAGACCCGCAGGTTACGTAGTAACTATTATATAATATGTGCCTCAGGTTGTATACCTTATATAACACGGACTAAAACAGGAAATTCTATTCACGTATGATGAGTGAGGTATAACAGCGCTTTGTAATTAAGATCTTTTTACAAAACAATAAAAAAGCTACTTCTTATAATGAAATAACGCTTCTCAGTGTCAGTAGGTACCAAGTCTGAGGTTTTTAAATCAATATCCCTTAAGATACTAATCAAACCTTGATAAAATTACAATGGGACCAAACGGAAAGTATACCGGAACGCATTACATGTTTTGGCGACAGATTTTCTAACTTGAGTGTGGTAGCTGGCCAGGCGGACTCTAGATAGTGTCCTAACACCATGCGGGGGTTAGGCTTTTCTTAACGATGTTTTTCCTTCACCGGAGCGCCACTGTGAAAAGCGCACATACATTTTTCGATAGAAAAATCCATTGGTGCCCGGCGGGGATTGAACTCGGTACCTCTGGCTTCAAAGTCGAACATTCTCCCGGGACACTACCGGGCACTCAAAACAGTACATATACATCGATGGTTAATAAGTATCATATATCCAGTACGCAGAAGTCGGGAGGCGTATGTTGACGGTACTAGCTGGGGACATCGGCGATTGTAACTCGCTTCCACGGGTTATCTCGTGATATCCATAGTCTGATATGAGGACCAGGCGTTGTTTATGTTTATCATTCTTTTTTTTATATATCTTCTAGGCTAGCGTTTGACCACTATCTCACCTGTTGGTAAGTGATGATACGGTCGAAGATAGATGGTAAGCACGCTAGGCCTAGAATGGGAACTGGCTCTCAATGATAGCTGCCGGAACACATTAGATGTTTGGCGACAGATTTTCTAGATCTTGAGGGTGGTAACTGGCCAGATGGACACTAGATAGTGCCCTACCCCCATGCGGGGGTTGTTGGTTTCTTAAATTCGACGGTCATTGTTGTGTATTTTGGCTATGATGTTAACAGGAATGTTAATAATACTTATATTTAAAACCACCCTCGACTGACCTAGAAATTATCAGTTAAGTGAGACCATTCCAGTGAGCCTAGACACGACATCTCAGCTGATAGTTTGTAAGGAGTTGAGCATTCTTCAGACTTCAGGAGATGCCTCGGCATCAGGTCAAGGTTACCCATGTTATTACAATTCATTCAAATAATAGAGAAACCGAATTTCGAATTTATCAGACCTCTGAAAGTTGCTTTCATAACCTCATCAATTCGAAAAGAGCTCATAATCTTCAAGCAGCTCAATAGATTTTCTTGAAACAAATAATAAATGATGAATAAATGATAATTTATTGCCAAAATGACTTTCAAAGTTTTTATTATATCTTATAGGCTAGCGTTTGACCATCTCACCTGTTGGTAAGTGATGATGCGGTCGAAGATGGTAAGCACGCTAGGCCTAGAATGGGAAAGTTTTAACTAACTAGTTATAAAAGAGCGGTTGTCTTAAAATAAAATCGGGTAAAATCTAGGCACGGAGCCTGTATCTTGAGGCTAGAGTGTGGTTATAGGATGGTTAGGTTAGATCTAAGAACACTGTCAATTAAGTCACCTATCAAATAAAAATATCGATATCAAAATCAGTTCATCCGTTTCGGACCTACGATGCCACAGACAGACACACAACACAGCATCGCCTACAAGTGTCAAAGATGTTTGGGGTGCGTATAATGTATTTCTGATAATTCCTTGTGTCAATAACTTGGTCTTGAATGGCAATCATGAAAGCTTCAGTCTCAGGGAAGAGTTCACCACTTTGCATCCACGCGTTCGATGCTGTCTTGTCGACATGTGGCTGTTGCAAGTCATGGTGGTGTCTTCCATGAAGAGACTTCTGCTTCCTATCTATCTCACCTATTGGTAAGTGATGATGCGGTCGAAGATGATAAGCACGCTAGGGCTAGAATGGGAACTGGCTCTCAAGGATAGCTGCCGAAACACATTAGATGTTTTGGCGACAGATTTTCTAACTTGAGGGTGGTAGCTGGCCAGGCGGACACTATATAGTGTCCTACCACCACGCATTTTGTCTAGCTATTTTGTCTTTCGGGTCTATGAGTGTTTCATTTCGTTGAGGGCTATTGTTAGATAAATTAAGAGGTGTAAAGGTATTACACATCTCAATCAGTCTTATCAGTTTGAGTAAAATCGTAATAAACAAACAAAACATAAAATCTTTCCTCTTTATTTTTGTTTGTAGTTATAGAAGATAAGCAAGCGTTTGACCACTATCTCACCTGGTGATAAGTTAAGATGTGATCGACGATGTAGCCCGCATGCCTAGAAGATACCTGTTCACTCGCGATTTGAAGACCCCTGAATTGTACTTACTGTTAAGTACAATTAATACTACTACTACTACTACTAGTTACAATTAAGAAATACAGACTCTGGCAGGGAATTCCATTCCTTCGCACAGCGAAAGAATGGAAGTCCAATAATTCAGATAATTTAAAAACTAAAACAACCGACTTCTATGCTCCGCGAGTCAATTTCAGTAGCAAGTCTGAGACGTTTATCGTCATTTCTCTGGAGATACTTATCAGATCTCGATGAAATTACAATGGGACCACCTCAGAAACGTACCCTACCGTTTAAAAAACAATAATTCAAATCGGTTCCCAATTGACGGAGTAATCGCGTAACATACATAAAAACAAATACAGACGAATTGATTGATTGAACCTCCTTTTTTTAGAAGTCGGTTGAAAATAGTTGTTATAATATTAGTTTTAATTTTAAAGAATCTCACCTTCATCTTCTCGACATCATCTTTATCTCTTTTATCCCTCTTCACGTAGAAGTTGGAGTTGGAGTCCTTGCCCTTCTTCTTGAGTTTCTTGGAGCCCGTGGAGACGAGGCTGGAGGAAGCCCCCGCGCGGAGCGTGCCCTCCTCATCATCACCGTCTTCCATCGTGTCAGGGTCGCGCTCGGGAAAGCAGAACTTTAGCATAGTGTTAAAGAACTTCTTTGTGAGACCTGGATGGGGAACATAATGAGGAAACTCTTAAGAAACTTAAACAGTAGATGAGACCTGGATGGGGGACATAATGAGGAAACTGTTAAGAAACTTAAACAGTAGATGAGACCTGGATGGGGGACATAATGAGGAAACTGTTAAGAAACTTAAACAGTATAGGACACCTGGATGGGGAACATAATGAGGAAACTGTTAAGAAACTTAAACAGTATATGACACCTGGATGGGGAACATAATGAGGAAACTATTAAGAAACTTAAACAGTAGATGAGACCTGGATGGGGGACATAATGAGGAAACTGTTAAGAAACTTAAACAGTAGATGAGACCTGAAGGGGGACATAATGAGGAAACCGTTAAGAAACTTAAACAGTAGATGAGACCTGGATGGGGGACATAATGAGGAAACTGTTAAGAAACTTAAACAGTATATGACACCTGGATGGGGAACATAATGAGGAAACTGTTAAGAAACTTAACTAGTATATGACACCTGGATGGGGAACATAATGAGGAAACTATTAAGAAACTTAAACAGTATATGACACCTGGATGGGGAACATAATGAGGAAACTATTAAGAAACTTAAACAGTAGATGACACCTGGATGGGGGACATAATGAGGAAACTGTTAAGAAACTTAAACAGTATATGACACCTGGATGGGGAACATAATGAGGGAACTGTTAAGAAACTTAAACAGTATATGACACCTGGATGGGGAACATAATGAGGAAACTATTAAGAAACTTAAACAGTAGATGACACCTGGATGGGGGACATAATGAGGAAACTATTAAGAAACTTAAACAGTAGATGAGACCTGGATGGGGGACATAATGAGGAAACTGTTAAGA
The DNA here is from genome assembly GCA_954871355.1 of Cabera pusaria. Classification (NCBI taxonomy): domain Eukaryota; kingdom Metazoa; phylum Arthropoda; class Insecta; order Lepidoptera; family Geometridae; genus Cabera; species Cabera pusaria. Next base: position 2,706,548 of record OX940892.1, read on the forward strand.
AACTTAAACAGTATAGGACACCTGGATGGGGAACATAATGAGGAAACTGTTAAGAAACTTAAACAGTATATGACACCTGGATGGGGAACATAATGAGGAAACTATTAAGAAACTTAAACAGTATATAAGAAAGAAAGAAAGAAAATCGTTTATTTGGCAAAAACTCACATAGTAACAAATTTAATTAATTATAATAATAATGTAAAACATCAAAAGAAGAAAGAACACAGGTTTTAAAATAAGTTTATGAGAAGTGAGGTGCCAAAAAGGCTTAACTCAGCACATATGTCTGGGGTTACACACCTAGACGCTGGTTTTCAGCTAAGCCTGCGGGTGATGAACTAGCGCGAAAATATTTTTATTAAATTTAAATATTATATACAATGTAATATAATATAAATACAATACATATTAGTAAGTTAAATATATACATAGAATATATATATATATATATATATATATATATATATAGATATAAGGAGAAATAAATAGATACATACATACGAATGCTGGATACAAATGCAAAATGTGATCTATGGCTTATGGTAAGAGAAGGAAATATTTTAGTAGTGGACAAGATGTCATAATATAATTATGTTAGATGAATGACATATCTTTATTTATATCACCGTATTTCCGCTGCTCGACTACCAAGTACTGTTTCAATTTATATTTAAACAAGCTTAAAGTTTTTACATTCCTGATTGGCGGTGGAATATTGTTCCAGCACTTGGTAGCGGAGTAGCGGAAAGAGCCCCGAAAGCCGACAGAACGGTGATGCGGTATGGATAGTGGCTGAGAGACATACCTGAGAGAGCATGACCTCCTTTGAGACATCCAGTTAATCTTCTTGTGCAAATATAGGGGTTCTTTAAAGTTAATTATGCCAAATAGTAGAGAAGCAAGGTGAAGTTTACGACGCGATTTCATCTTAAGGGCATAGTTTTTGTTCAAAAAAGGTGTTACATGACTTCTGGCAGGAATATTAAAACAAAATCTTGCACATGCATTTTGTACCCTCTGGATTAGATGTTGGGTTCTAGATAGTAAACGAGAACCGTATACGGTGTCAGCGTAATTGAGCTTCGAAAGTACAAGAGATTCTATTAATCTTATACGAAGTTCTTCGCTTAAGTACGGTCTGAGTTTATATAATGTTTTCAACCTGTAAAAGCAGTTTCGTACTGACTCCGTGATATGCTCTTCGAAACGCAAGTTGACATCAATCTTTAAACCCAAGTTGCGGGCCACGTATACCCTCTCAACATTCTCGCCCATGAGGGTTATGTCGATGGTATGTGGCAACAATGACAGTTTGTGTTTGCTGCCTAGAACCATAAATTTAGTTTTAGTTGGGTTTAGTAAGAGGCAATTATTTGTTGACCATTTCACTATCCTGTCTAAGTCTTCGTTTAGTTTGTGTATGGCTAAATCTAAACTTTCCGGAGCAAAATCAATGTACATTTGGATGTCATCTGCATATATGTGGTACTTCGAATGTTTAATGCATTTAATAATATCAGCACTGTAAAGGATAAACAAAATTGGTCCTAGAATGGACCCTTGCGGTACACCTCTGTTTACCTCAGTAGGAGCTGGTTTTAAGACATCACCAGAGGTTTGTTTTAACTCGACATGTTGTCGCCTGTTTCCTAAATAGCTGTTAAACCACTTTAGCGCAGAAGAGTCAAATCCGTAATAGCTTAGTTTGGAAATCAGTAGCGAGACATTTATGGCGTCAAAAGCGCGGGAAAAATCCAATAACACTAGTAAAGAGCACATGCCTTGATCTTGAGATGCAATAATATTGTCGGTAACATCAATAAGAGCCGTGGCCGTGCTTCTGCCTCGCCTGAAACCTGACTGTAACTCTGGTAGAATTTTATTACATTCAAGATATCTAGTCAACTGCTGGCAAACAACCTTCTCCATAATTTTTGAAATGCATGGTAAGATACTGATAGGCCGCAGATCTTTGAGCTCGATTGGACTATTGTTTTTAGGTAAAGGCCGCACAACTGCAGTCTTCCACGCGTCAGGGAAAATACAGCTAGTAATGGAAAAGTTAATAAGCGATGTGATAATTTCAATTGTCGATGGCATAGTAAGAAGTAACATTTTTAATGTAATTTGGTCATGGCCTTCTGCATTAGACTTCAGGTTGTTTATTATTTTGTATATGGTATCTACCGTTATTGTTGTAATTGAAAATGTATTATTGTTATTATGGCGATTGAATTCAAAATAAGTTAATTGTGATAAATGTATATCTGACTTTCCTGGAACGTCTAGAAAATGAGCGTTAATTGCATTTGCGTCGTTAAAATGAGCCGGTATTTCTTTATTTCCAGAAGAATGTAGAATTGTAGATTTTAAATTTTTCCACAATATTTTAGGATTGTTAATTTTGTTATTTATATTGTGCTTAAAATATGCCATCTTTTCAAAGAATATCGATCTGTTTGTAAGAGATTTCAATTCTTTGTAATATAAAAGTTTAGTATCGTCTTTAGTTAGTTTATATATGGCGAGGGCTTCATTACGCAAACGCATCATGAGCCTTATATTATTTGTAACCCATGGGTAGTAGTGATCTTTGATTTTTATAGTCTTAAGTGGTGCATGGATATCAAACAATTTTAAAATAACGCTATTGAAGAGGCTGACCCTTTGATTGATGTCGTCTAATTCATAAAATGAGACCCAGCTAATCTGATTTAAATGAGTGTTAAATGATTCTACACAAATATCATTTAATGGTCTGTAAGTAGTAGAATAGGATGCAAATTTTTCTTTTTTTATCTGAAACTCACAAATTATAAAAGAATGACCAAGAAGTGAAACCGGTTCAACGGTGACCTGTCTCGCATGCAGGTCAGTGCACACCACATCAATGAGAGATTGAGTGCTAGCAGTGAAATGTGTTGGCGACGTAACCAATTGATTTAAGTTGAGACACTGCAGAAATGTATTGAAGTTTTTAGTTTTGTTGTCATTAGTATCTAACATATTTATATTGAAGTCGCCCAGTACAATTACATTATCACAGTTCGAAAAAAAATTCACTGATTCAGACAGGGCATCAAGAAATATCTGAACGTTAAGCCAAGGCGGCCGATAGGCAGTACCGACCACAATACTCTTACCATTTATAGTGAATGAGAGCCACATTTGTTCTACGGACCGGTGCCGAGGGTCGGCGGGATGGGGACGAGTACGAACATTTACACCGCGCTTTATGTAAAATCCGACACCGCCTCCACGACCACCGCGAACGTGGTCAGGCCGTGGTACATGACGCAAACGGTAACCGGGTACTCTGGGCGCTCGCCCCTCCTCACCGGCCCTGAGCCAGGTCTCGTTGATGGCCATTACGTCCACATCATGCCTATCCATAGATATTATAAAATCATCATGATCTGTCCCGAGGGACCCAGCATTTAGTAAACTAATTTTTAAAAAACTTTTACATGGCATTCCTTGTTTAATGTGTATGTATCAAAATAGATAATATTATGAACTGAATTATATGTATAATGTAATAAATATACTAATCCTAAGTTAAATTTGAAATGTGTTAACTTTTTTTTTTTTCTTATACAAATTGTCCCACCCTGCCAATATGTGTTTACATAATAAATAAAAACGTAATATATAATATAATATAAATATATATAAATAAAAACGTAATGTATAATAACGTACCTCACGTTACGTTACTTATTTTATCATAATTAAACTAGTCATGTAGGTTACAGTTTTTGTACCTAAGCTTAGTGAAAAAAGTGATTTCTCAACATTTAAAATATTGAGCCGACGATAAGTAGGTATACATTTGCTTTATAAGTAGGTAAAATAAATATCTTTGCATACATATTCTCGAGCGTGCCACAATGTCTTGTCCGAGAGACCTTGATCACAGAGTACTTTATATATACGACCTTGATTGAATATATTCCTCACGGAGAATAGACTAGCTATATATTGCTCTTGTTGACTAATAAGTAATACCACAGAACTAATACAAAAACTTTTAGGGTTAACAATAATGCAACACATGCTAGAAATGTACAAGTGAGATTCGGAACGTAATTTTTATACTATGAACTACAGAGCTTTATAATATATCTTCCGTACCAGGGAGACTAGAGCATACAAAAATATCTTGTACTACAAATAAAAATATCAATCTAAAAATGACAAGTAATTGACTTATGACATGTGACGTTGACATTGTTGAAAAGTGTCAGTGAATAGAACTGACACATATAGTAATATGTGAATAGAAATGACATATATATAGATCTCTGACACATTTATTTTTTATATTATATATATATATTATATTATTATATTACTATATCTGTGATATAGATTCATTTAATTTTGTAAAACTAAACTGCCGGCGATAAAGTTATATTAATAATTCAAATTACCTACGTCACACTCATTAATTTATAAAGAGGGTGATCAGCTTGACAAAAACAAATATGTAGAGGGTTATTGTTATAACAGTCAGTGCACCCTCCTTCAGAAAAACAGTAACCTACGTAAACAAGTTATCATAACAAAAGTAGTCTTCACTTCTTACTGGCTGCAGCTCGCTTCGGCTTCGAGGCAGGCGCCGTTCCCGGAGGCTTTGTCGCTACCGACCGTTTCGTCGACTCTTTGTGAGACGAGCTAGCGAGATCTGCGATACAGTCTGTCGACCCGGCGAGATCGGCGGCGCAAACTATACGACGCCTACGGCCGTCCTGCTCGATTACGAAGACATTTCCTTCGCTTGTCCAGGATTTCATGACTCCATACTTGTGTCGCGCAGCCAAGAACAATTCCTGACGCGGTTTCGTCAAGAACTCGGAGATGATGAGCCCTGAACCCTTTAGACTTGTCTTTGTTGACCAAATCTTACTCCGGATATCGATGTCCCTTAGCTTAAATAGTATGGGGCGAGGTTTATCACCACTATGTGTACTACCTAGCCTGTGACACTGTGTGACATCGCTTACAGTAAGGTCACTTAGCATAAGCTTGTTTGACAAGGTCTTAATGAGCTCTTGGGATGTATTCTCCTTATGTAATTCTTTCAAGCCATGAAGAAGAAGAAACTTTCTTCTAGAATGCATTTCCTGCTTGTCCAACTGCTTTGCCATTGCTTCAATTTGACTCTGGAGTGCCTTGAAAGATGCAAGAACAAACAATTTGAAGTCATGGAACTCCAGTGCCAGGCTTTCACTATCCGCTATGGGAGTGCTTGGGTTAGATGCCTGACGTTCTTCGAAAGCATCCATACGCTGACCAAATGTGGTCATCATGTGATTTAAGCTAGCCTGTATGGCATCCATTTTGTGGAAATGAAGTGAAGTGTCTTGGAAGTGAAAGAGTTTATAACTGGTTTATGTTGAAGTATATTGTGAGAAAACACTATTGGCAGGTGCGGTTTGTATGTATATTCACTTGCACATATACACTTGAATTTAAAAACACGTTTATGTTATTTATTTTATTTATTAAAATAGGAGCTAAAACTATAGGTGTTACTTATTTCGCACCTACCCGCTTTTTTTTTTATATGACACCTGGATGGGGAACATAATGAGGAAACTGTTAAGAAACTTAACTAGTATATGACACCTGGATGGGGAACATAATGAGGAAACTATTAAGAATCATAATCATAATCATAAAATCTTTATTTAGAAAAGGCAAAAATATTACAAAGTTTGTTTAATGAAAATCTGGTTCCTACACTAGGCTCGAAACCCGTGACATAGGTACCAGGACTCTTCCGTCTAATGATACTGAAACTGTATTTTGCCCGTGGGTTAGTATAATACAATTAAAATAATGCATGCAAAGGTGTGTGTGTTTGTGAGTGTGCGCGCGCGTGCGTGTGTGCTTGTGTGTGAGTGTGCTTGTGTGTGTGTGTGGTGTGTGAGTGTGATTGTGTGTGAAGGTATGTGTTCATTAAGTGTCGATACAGCTCATCTAATTATTGTCATAAATTTCTCTGTTTCATAATAATCCATATCTTTAAGTTTATTGAATATTTTATGTTTAACTTCATGATTTGTTAAACTATAAATGTTGGTTATTTTATGTAGTTTGTTATATAAAAACGGGCCTAAAAAGTTTATAAACCTTGATGCAAAAGTAGTGTTTCCTGTCGGGATGCTACAAACATTATGCGATGCTCGCTTTTTATTTAATGGGTCATATCTTACCAGTGAATGATGGTGCAGTACAGCGTGTTGTATAAAGAGTTGTCTTACTGTAAGTACCTGACATTCTCTATACAACTCGTCTGTAGGATACCGCCTAGGTCTGCTTCTACTACATTTGAGGATTCCTCTTTGCACTCTTTCGAGCTGGATCATGAGAGTTTTGTTGGTGCCACCCCAAGCTGTGATACAGTAGGTCAGTAACGATTGACACAGTGAGTAGTATAGCATTTGTATCACGGCCCAGTCGGCGCAATCCCGTAAGTTTCTAAAAACTGCCGTGAGCCTCCGAACACGGTTACACAATTCTTTTATGTGAGGTGCAAACGTTACGAAACTTAAACAGTAGATGAGACCTGAAGGGGGACATAATGAGGAAACCGTTAAGAAACTTAAACAGTAGATGAGACCTGGATGGGGGACATAATGAGGAAACTGTTAAGAAACTTAAACAGTATATGACACCTGGATGGGGAACATAATGAGGAAACTGATAAGAAACTTAAACAGTATATGACACCTGGATGGGGAACATAATGAGGAAACTATTAAGAAACTTAAACAGTAGATGACACCTGGATGGGGGACATAATGAGGAAACTATTAAGAAACTTAAACAGTAGATGAGACCTGGATGGGGGACATAATGAGGAAACTGTTAAGAAACTTAAACAGTATATGACACCTGGATGGGGAACATAATGAGGAAACTGTTAAGAAACTTAACTAGTATATGACACCTGGATGGGGAACATAATAGGAAACTATTAAGAAACTTAAACAGTATATGACACCTGGATGGGGAACATAATGAGGAAACTATTAAGAAACTTAAACAGTAGATGACACCTGGATGGGGGACATAATGAGGAAACTGTTAAGAAACTTAAACAGTATATGACACCTGGATGGGGAACATAATGAGGGAACTGTTAAGAAACTTAAACAGTATATGACACCTGGATGGGGAACATAATGAGGAAACTATTAAGAAACTTAAACAGTAGATGACACCTGGATGGGGGACATAATGAGGAAACTATTAAGAAACTTAAACAGTAGATGAGACCTGGATGGGGGACATAATGAGGAAACTGTTAAGAAACTTAAACAGTATAGGACACCTGGATGGGGAACATAATGAGGAAACTATTAAGAAACTTAAACAGTATATGACACCTGGATGGGGGACATAATGAGGAAACTATTAAGAAACTTAAACAGTAGATGAGACCTGGATGGGGGACATAATGAGGAAACTATTAAGAAACTTAAACAGTATATGACACCAAAATTACCATGGTACCACACTTGGGATATCTCCTTTCGAACAAAAAAAGAATAATCAAAATCGGTGCATAAATGACGAAGTTAGCCCCGAACAAACATAAAAAAAATATATATATATATACGGTCGAATTGAGAAACTTCCTCCTTTTTTTGAAGTCGGTTAAAAAGAAAATTGATGTGTCATTGAATGGTAGTGGTTGAATATAAATACATTAATGAATACATGAAACAATGAAACTACCTACTATGTTCTAATAATTAACTTCAATCAATTAATTCGATAAGAAATAATTTAAGATCGTTTAAAAAACTCAAAGAACCGACTTCAAACGTCGCGCTAGTCAAAGTAGTCAGTAGACGAAGTAACTATTACATAATCTGTGCCAGTAGTTAGAGTAACTAGTAAGTCGTCGAGATAAGTAAATGCGTCGTAATACAAATTATATATTGAAAACGGCTCGGCCGTATTTCGTTAAAATTTAAATGGGACCTCGGAAGGGTACCATTTGAAACAAAAAAATAATTTTCCAAATCGGTCTAGGCATCTTCGAGTAATCGGTGAACACTCATAAAAAAAGGTTCCGACGAATTGAGAACCTCCTCATTTTTTGTGAAGTCAGTTGAAAAATGGTATATTGAATTCCATTTTGCGTATTAAACAGTTGAACTATTCGATTGTACTAATGAAAATGAAATTTGAATACTTATTACCAGTAGTTCAACGCTAAAGAAAATCATCCAGTTACACAAGTGGGAATGAGCCGTTTAATTTCATGATAATAATTTTGGAATAATCTCCTTAAAATACAATAACAATTTTAGCAATTTTATTTTAGAAATAATTTGAAAATAAATCTAGATAAAACACATATAATGCACTTTAAGCAAAGAGATCTCACGTCCACTGACATCATTGTTAATTATAACAATAAAACTGTTAATGAGGTTGACTCAACAAAATCCCTTGGACTTTTCATAGACAAAAAATTAAATTGGAAGGCCCACATCGAATATTTAAGTAAAAGACTCAGTACAACTTCGTATGCTCTCTATAAACTAAGCTCGGAAGTAAACACTGAAGCACTGTTAACTGCTTATCATGGCTTGGTAGCATCTATTTTGCGTTAAGGTATAATCTTTTGGGGTAACGCGAAAGCCCAAAAACGATGTATACGAGCGATGTTTGGCTTAAAATCTACAGACAGTTGTAAAGCTTATTTCAAAAACACTATATTGACAATGCCATCACTCTATATTCTTGAAACTGCAACATTTGTAAAAACTAATTCTAATTTATTTCCACGGCTGGCTGATATATCTATTCGTAACAGACGTGACAAGAGCAAACTATGCTTGCGTAGCGCTAAAACTAGCCACTTGAGGAAGAGTATTTTTTCCATGGCACCAACTATTTTTAACAAACTTCCTAATGATTTAAAGATTCTGAATGTAAATCAATTTAAGAGGAAACTGCGAAATTTCCTAATTGACAAATGCTATTATAAAGTATCTGACTTCCTGACTGACACAGAATGAATTCTTAGATTAAGATTGAATCATACTGACATTTGAATTATATTATTATCTATTTATTTATTTATTTATTCATGCAAACCATATAAAAGTGTCCTTATTATAAGTATACATTTACATGGACCCTGTAACTAGGGTATGGGTATGGCATCTATTTATTTTTATGTTTTTTTTTTTCTATAATTTCGAATTGAATTGAATACAATGTAAATTAAATTTGATTAATTAATAATTACGAATGCGGTTTTTAAATGTTTAATAATTTATGTCAGTTGGAAACTATGATTTTGTTATTTAAAATAAATTTGTACGCCTTAACTGGCAAAACATGCATGTTCTTCATGAATATTATTGACATATTGCATGCATTTTTATATTGTATGCATACTCATGTTTTAAGCTAATAAATGATCTTTATCTTTATCTTTATCTTTATCTAGCCCATCCAAATATCTATTTTAAAGTTTCAAAAAGATTCTCTCCGGCGGGGAATCGAACCCCGGTCTCCCGCGTGACAGGCGGGGATACTTACCACTATACTACCGAAGATGTGGTAGCAGTTGCGAAATAATCGTAATAGTACGACTGGAAAGCGTTTTCGTATTGGCATTCCTATGCCAATATTGATAGGTTATCGCTGGATTTAAAACAAGTATTTGATACCGCAAGAGCGTCCGAAAAAATCGAGTCACTGTTGCCAACCCGACGCTACTTAGAAGTTACACTTCTAACGCGTTGCTTTCCACGCACCCTCTTTTTAGGGTTCCGTAGGCGTAAAAAACGCAACCCTTATAGATTCGTCATGTCTGTCTGTCTGTCGTCCGTATGTCACAGCCATTTTATTCCGAAACTATTAAAACTATAGATTTGAAACCTGGTAGGTAGATGTATTCTGTGAACCGCTTTTCGATTTTTATATAAAATACAAAAGTTTAAGGGGGGGGATCCCATACATGGAACTGTATATTAAAAAAAAAAATCTTCAAAACTATACTTGTGGGGGTGTCTATGGATTGGTCTTTAAAAATGACATTGAGGTTCCTAAAACATTTTTTCTCGAAGTCAATCATTTGAAAGATAGGCGCATCTCAAGTGGTAATGTGTCCCTCCCCCCCCCCCCCCCCCCCACCCCTCAAAACTTTTGAAGTAAGGGGAATAAGTAAAAAATCTAGAAAAAAAATATTCTTAATAAAAACTTTCAACGAAAATTGGTTTGAACGAGATACAGTTAGCAGTTTTTGAGATATAGCGACCGCAAATATAACTTTGTTTTTCATACAAACACTTTTGAAAAACAAAGTTAGCGAAAAATCATAGTTATAGAATACTCTACTGTGTTACGGAACCCTACGAGTGCGAGTCCGACTAGCACTTGGCCAGTTTATTTTTACTATCCATCAACGTACCTTTTTACCGACTGCAAAAAGGAGGAGGTTCTCAATTTTTCTGTAGTTATGTTTTTTATATAAACCGATTTCTCTGTCAATTGTGGACCGATATAAAAATAAATTGTATTTTTTTGATCGAAAGATATACCTACTCCTGAGGTTGTCCCATTGTAAATTCCTAGAGATCTGATAAATATCTTCATAGATATGGATATAAACACCTCAAACTTGCTAATACATAATGCATGCACAAACGCATGTGCGTTTATTGCATAAAAAGTTTGTCACGTATCAAAGCATATTATAAAGCTAAGTGTAACGTTATTCCTTATCGTTTCGAGCTTTACTGTGACGTTAACCTTTCTTAAAGACTAGAAGTCGGGTTTTTTTAACCGATTTCAAAAAAAGGAGGAGGTTTCTCAATTCGACCGTATACATATTTTTTTTTTTTGTTCGCGGATAACTTCGTCGTTTATGAGCCGATTATGATCATTCTTTTTTTGTTGGAAAGGAGATATCCCAAGTGTGGTACCATGGTAATTTTATCGAGGTCTGATAAGTATCTCCAGAGATATTGAGATAAACGCCTCAAAATTGGTACTGAAAATGAATAGCACGGCATTGAAGAAAGACGATTCTTTTTTAGTTTTTAAACGATATTATCGTGTTTTAAACTATGTAAAATTATACCTATTAATAAGGACATGCCCTATAATATGCCTGTCGCAATATACTCCTACAATTATGAACGGAAATGTAGACAATAGTCCATGTTGGCGCAACGTTGGCACAGCACGATATTGTTTGATCAGATGCCACTGAACACATTAATATTCATGTTTAGTGAACGTATGTGTAATGTTCTATTTGATATTTGTACTTGGGCTGAGTAATCTGTATTGGAACGTGGTTATTATAATTATGAACCAATAGTATCGTTCAGAAAACTTTAAAAGAGCGCCTTATATGCACCACGCGGTTTTTAACCGACTTCACAAAAAAGGAGGAGGTTCTCAATTCGTCTGTATGTTATTATTTTTATTTTTTTGTGTGTATGTTACGCGATAACTCCGTCAATTCTGAACCGATGCGAATGATTCTTTTTGTAATCGGTAGGGTACGTTTCCGAGGTGTCCCATTGTAATTTCATCGAGATAAGTATCCTCAGAGATATGACGATGAACGTCTCAAACTTGCCACTGAAATTGACTCGCGGGGCATTGTTGTTTTTAACCGACTTCAAAAAAAGGAGGAGGTTTCTCAATTCGACCGTATATATATATATTTTTTTAAATGTTTGTTCGCGGATAACTTCGTCGTTTTTGAACCGATTTTGATTATTCTTTTTTTGTTCGAAAGGAGAGATCCCAAGTGTGGTACCATGGTAATTTTATCGAGGTCTGATAAGTATCTCCAGAGATATTGAGATAAACATCTCAAAATTGGTACTGAAAATGAATAGCGCGGCATTGAAGTCGGTTCTTTTTTAGTTTTTAAACGATATTATAGTTTTTAAACTATCTTAATTATTAGTGACATAATATTAAAGTGTTTCACTCCATTTTTTTCATTAATTATAATCAAGTGTGTTGACTACTATTTCACCTGATGATAAATGACAATGCGGTCGACAATGTAGCACGCTTGGCTAGAAGATACCTATTCACTTGCGACTTGAAGAAAGATTCGTAACTTTCCGTAGAACAATTCAAAAAATGTCCGTCGACATTGCACATCAGTATGAGATTGTAAGTCGTCCCAAATAAACACACGTTACACCCCTTAATTTTTAAGAACATTTTAATTTTATCATTTTTTTGTCAAAGCAACCACAGTTAAAACACACTTTGTGAAAGTGTCTATTAAGGTCCAAAAAACGAACGAAAAGCGCCAGATTAAATACGTGTTTTGTATGGGAATACACTTCAAAGCTTTGAATTATTATAACGGTAGGTAATAGATTTTTTTTAAAGTTTACTACTAATGTGGGTTGCGCAGTACTAGTATTCTTGTTAACTCCTCCAAATAAGCTAAATATGCTTGTGTCTGGAGTGGGTTCTCGTCAATAGTGCAATTGGTGAGGACCGAACTCAAGACCTCTCGATCGCCAGTCAAACACCTTATCCATTGGGCTATTGCCGCTTTGATTGTGTTGTAAATTTGTAATGCACACTTTGTGAAAATTTCCAAGTAACTATCTAATTGTAAGATATAGCCTAGCGACAGACGGACGGACGGACAGCGGAATCTCAGTAATAGGATCCATTGGGCACGGAACCTTAAAAATACCAAATGATCAGAACCTGATGACGGACAAATAAACATTTCCATTAATCACTCACCACAATTGTCATCAGCAATGCATTTTTCATAAAGGTAGAAGTCCCTAAGAGTCAATGGAAGTAGTAAAATAAGGTCACGGTCCCTTCGTAGGAACTATTTCGTCATTATTGTACTTGTTCTTGTCGAGATGTTTTTCTCAGTAAACTCAGTTTAGTGTTAAATAAACTGGCCAAGTGCAAGTCGGACTCGCACTCGTAGGGTTCCGTAACACAGTTAAGTATTCCATAACTATGATTTTTCGCAACTACAAAATTAACTTTGTTTTTCATAGTGTTTGTATGAAAAACAAAGTAATCCTTGTGGTCGCCATATCTCAAAAACTGCTGGCTGTATCTCGTTCAAACCAATTTTCGTTGTTAGTTTTTATTGAGATCTACAGCATATATTTTTTTTAGATTTTTCACTCCCATACTTTAAAAGTTAGAGGGGGGGGGGGAGACACATATTATACCACTTTAGACGCGCCTATCTTTCAAATGATTGACTTTGAGAAAAAATGATTTTAGGAACCTCAATGTCATTTTTAAAGACCTATCTATAAACACCCCACTAGGTTTGAAGAAAAAAAAAATTTTTGAGCGCTTCACAGAATACCTACCAAGTTTCAATTCTGTAGTCCTAACAGTTTCGAATTAAAATGGCTGTGACATACGGACGGACAGACAGACAGACATGACGAATCTATAAGGGTTCCGTTTTTTGCCATTCGGCTACGGAACCCTAAAAACTACGGTAGTTTAAAGGCCGTAGAACAAGGTCTAACGCATGCTAGCTGAGCCCCGCGTGTCGATCAACTAAATCATGAAAACTTTCAAAAACATTGTCAGCTCTTGTTGTTTTTATCTTATAGCGTTTGACCACTATCGCGCCTGTTCTTAAACGATGACGTGGCCGAACACGATAGGCCTAGAATACTCTGACTCTCAAGGGCTGTGTGCCGGAACACCTTAACCTCTTGCCTACTGGGAACACTTTTTCTGGAGTACACTGTTGAAATGTTTAGTATTACATCGGCAATAGGGTATGAAATCCTGGAAAAATAGTCAAAAAAATCCTGCACCTGGAAAAAATGGTTTTCGGCTGTGTCCTACCATTTTAACATGTACCGGATTTTTACAAGCTTTTATTTAACTTGCAATGTATGTATGTATGTATGTATGTCACTATGTATGTTCGGGTGGAATCTTGGAAGCTAAATTAGACCCACTTCCCAATGTCCTATTAGACTCAAATTTGGTGTACTATCTTCGGTGACAATACAATGATATGGTACCATGGAGCTGGTCTGATGATGGAGACGGAAGGTGGCCACGGAATCTCTGTGATAAATCAACATAACCCTGCCGAGTTTGAGCTCGATTGATTCATCTTGAAGATAACTTTTCACCTAGATGATATCCAGGGTCTGATGATGAAGCCGGAAGGTGGCCGCGGCATCTCTGTGATAAATCAACGTAACTACAGAGTTTGGGCTCGATTGATTCGTCTTGAAGAGAACTTTACACCTAGAAGATATTTAGCGAATGGTGATGAAGCTGGAAGGTGGCCACGGTATCTCTGTGATAAAATAACGTAACCCCAGTGAATTTGGGCTCAAATTATTCGTCTTGAGGAGCACTTTACACTTAAATGATAGCCAGGATCTGATGATGAAGCTGTAAGGTGGCCATGGCATTTCTGTTATAAAGCAACATAGCCCCACCGAGTCGATTGATTTTCCATGAAGAGCACTTTACCCATAATCACATCAAATATCCGTGGAATATTTTAAAACATCATGCCTTCTCTTAAATACTTAGGTAGTAGGTGGGTAGTCGGTATCTATACCTACCTACTAAAAAGTTAAAAATAATTTATAAGTAAAATATATTTTTAAAAACGAGCTTTTCTATATTTTTAAAAGCTCCGGTTATGACGGCAGCTTTTCTCCTCGATAGTGATAAGCTATTGTTCCGACTTATTCCGACACTGAGACAAAGTGTTGGATAACTGTTATGTACTATCTGTTATAACGAGCCACAGACAGGCCCACGTTTTACCGTCACTACCTTAACTGAATCATATTTAGATTAGACGGATAAGATTCCCAAGTCTGAGTATTGTATTAAGTAGACACAGAATCGGGACTGTACCAGTACCTATAATATAATACTACGGAAAAACAGACTGATGCAACGTGTTAGATTGCACGTACCTACTGGCTAGGTAACCAGGTATACTCGTATCTATCGACCTTCTAGCGTACCTAAAATTTAAAAGCGGCGATAGCCCAATGACTACGGCATCGGCCTGGCGATTTAGAGATCGTGAGTTTGATCCCCACCCATTGCACTATTGACGTGAACCCACTCCAAACACAAGCAAGTTTAGCTTAGTTGGAAGGGTTAACAAGAATACTAGTAATGTGCAACCCAAATAGCTAGTAAGCTTTCAAAAAAAAAAAACTTCACATGCCGCGCGAATCATTTTCAGTAGCAAATCTCAATAAAATGTATTAAAAGACCTTCCCTGCAAAATTATCGTATCATGAAACAAGAACCATCAAAAATCGGTTTACAATTGGCGAAGAAATCGAGTAACATCACACAAAAATTTATTGTTGGAAAAAAAAAGGAGTAACTCCGCTTTTTAAATTGTAAATAGATACATTATAATAATTCTGTCACGACTTTAGAAGACTTTATTATATTATAAAGCATTTCTGCAGTTGACCTTCCTGAGCTTAAGTCATCGTTATTGAGTCATTGTGTTTACCTTAAGCCTTTAAATGTACTTGACAAATCTTGACAAGATTTATATATACAGCTGACTGAGATATGAGTAAATCGTAAGAATGCACTTAATAGCTTAGGATAGTGAAAATCATTAAAACTACCTTTTAATAGATTTTTATTACCTATATAAGGTTAAGGACAAGCGCGACGGTCACCTGATGGTAAGCTACGACGTCTACTTATTACAGATACAGGAGATGCAAAATTCTGGATAGTCAGAATTTTGCACGCTACTGCACTGCGCCGGTTACCTAGAGACATAAATATGATAAGTCTCACACGCACTTGAAATCATTCCTATTTCACGGCCGAATAACAGACGTGGTGGTACCGCCCCAGGTGGACTAGCAGAATTCCTACAAAGATAAACAGATACAGTGGTATTAAACACTTCAAGCTGTAAATACAAAATAACATGTTGGACTCAAATTCAAACTATTCAAAAAGTTTCAAAGATTTCAAAGTTGATTTAAAGTTTTTTTATATGTTTAACAGGAAAAGTGGACAAAGACGTAAAGGATCTTACGTTTTATTAAAACACAGAATGGTACAAATAAAATAATAATCAAGTTACTGTGAATTACCAATTCCGACTCATTCAATGCTAGTGGAAAAATTAGGTCATGGTCATTCTCTCCTACGATAAAATACTGAAACGGTGTACCATCAGCAACAAAAGTAAATTGCATTTTGTTGAAGCAATAGGAAAATTTTAATGTTTTTCTGCTCTTTACAATCAACTCTTATTATGTTTACTATTGAAGCAGTACAAACTTCGAATGTGTCAAAATACCATGTTCCCATTTCGGGTTGGGTATTTGTGATTTCCATATTTTGTTTGTCAAAGTTGGGCCTCAGTATTATTTTAAAGTTCAACAAGACTATGTCTGTTTGTAAAATAAGTTTTACTATGTACACTTGTGATGTGATTATAATACCTTGTGATAGAACATGTGAGTACAGTCAGGCCTCCCTCACTCGCCCATAGCTACTGCGATTTGTACCTAAACTTTCGTCACCTGCGCCGGTACTATCTGCCTGTCGGTTGTCACTGCTCACGCGCGCGCAACGTATATTATTATTCAAATGACGGGAGCTGCGCATTCGTGTTCTATATTAGAAACGATTTAAGTTTTTCATTGTCATTTTGCGGGTTTGACAAAAAACAAGCATAATATGTTTCTTTTTTTTTTATGCTAACGATACCAAAATGACAAAACGGCGTAAAATTCACTTTCTCGATTTCGAATTCGACTCTTAGTTGGGAATTTTGATGTTATTTTGTGAGGTAAATAAAAATAATTTGTAATTTTTTTTTATTTCATTGAGTCAACCATTTACTGTATAAGGTGCGCGATGTACCGGCGCGCGCCGAACGAAGTAATAACAACGCTACACATTTTTGCTTGTATTGTCTGAAATAAACGTTGGTATTATGTTTATGTAGGGGAGTGAAGTATCTGTTACGTAGTAATTATTATATAATCTGTGGTACAGTGCTTATTATTTCACCTACCTACCCCATAAATAGTGTAGGTTAGTAGGAAAATATGGCATACCTACATAATCTTCTAAATTTATCGCGGGTGTGCCATAATTCGATGGAGCCTATGGTCCTATGTCCAGCAGTGCACAGAGATAGGCTGATGATGATGATGATGATTTGTGATTAAGGTATATTTTCATTTGCGTTACAAACTGAAAATATTTATATGCCATGGTCGTATAACGTGTGGGAATCAGAAGTCTTATAAAACTAGATAAATATCTTAACATATCGCGAATATTAGCGTGAGAAATGTATTTTTAAAGATCTCTCTTTTCAAACCATAATTGTTTAAATTTGTTTGCCTCTTTGTGTTGCTGACTGTACACACCGTAACACTTGTCTTGCTCAATATGAGTAGTGGTGACTAGTAATGTTTACCTAAAGGTCGGGTTTCCAGGAATGACCTATTTATGAATGAAGCTCTCGATTCATTCATTAATAAGCCAAGGTCATGGGGATTAGACATCGTAACATTTATTTAGGTGTCATAGTGTCAATTTATAGTATTAGAATTTTGTTAGATTGCAATTTGAAGCAAATTATGTTTAGGATATTGTAATATTGTTTTATGGTTTTAATGTGATTGTGTCTATTGTGATGAGATAGAGATCGAAATATTTTGTCTTGATGTGTGAGACTTTGACCTCTTTTACAATCTACAAGTCCATAGAGAGTTGGTGCCTATTAATATTTTCGATAAAAAAAAAAAAAAATATATATATATACGGTCGAATTGAGAAACCTCCTCCTTTTTTTGAAGTCGGTTAAAAATCATCAACAAAGATACTTTTGACAGTGACAACTCAGAAGGTTCGCAATGTGCGCATCAAAAGCCACCTAGTGCATGTTGTCGATTTTCAGGGTTCCGCACCTCAATAGGTAAAAAAGGAACCCTTATAAAGATTACTTTCTTGTTCATCTATCTGTCTGTCCGTGTGTCACCATGGATTTTTTCAGGAACGAGTGGCCCTAGCAAGTTGAAATTTATTCCAGATACTGAGGTCTATAGTCCCTATTAGATATATAAAAATCAAGGTCCTCAAACGATAAAAAGATATACGCAAATTTAGATTTTCGATAAAACTTGTAAGTACCAAAATTATAAAATAAAATACCAATAATAGAATAAAAATTATACCAAATTTATTATGGCGGTATATAATAGGTAGGTACGGAACCCTCGGCGCACGAGTTCGAGTCGCACTTGACGACAAACGATTACTTAGTTAAACAACACTACCTAAATGTCGTGAAAGAGTACTGCATCGTTTTTCATCCAGACATGCACAGTTACATCTTATATCGCATCGAAACTTAACATCAAGTGAGATAGAGGTCAATGTTTTGTCTATCTACAATATTTAAATAATCTTAGATCATTTAAAAAACTAAAAATATTACTTCAAATGCCGCGTTAGTCATTTTCAGTACCATGTTTGAGGTATTTATTTTCATATGACTGGAAATACTAATCAGATCTCGATAAATGGGACTACCTGGGAAGTATACCCGTTCAATTGTTTGAAAGGGTTTAAATACTTCACAGGTGGTAAGTAAGAAAATTCTTCTGACAGACGTCCGGTAGGCATCCATTTATGGTAGACATACCTAAAATTCGCACGAAGCGGTTTAGTTCTACCTTTATTATCAGAACTGCCAAAAAATGGAATACTTTACCCGCGACGGTCTTTCCTCCGAAATACAATCTCGAGAGTGAATAGGTTTCTACTGAGCAATCGTGCTACACTTTCGGCTGCATCGTCACTTACCATCAGGTGAGATTGCAGCCAAAGTTAAAAAAAAAAAAATCTCTTGTAAGAAGTTAAAAATAAAGTTATACGGTATTCGTTTGAGTAATCGGGAAACATACATAATAATATCGTTTAAAATCTAAAAAACAACCGACTTCAATGCCGCGCTATTCATTTTCAGTACCAATTTTGAGATGTTTATCTCAATATCTCTGGAGATACTTATCATACCTCGATAAAATTACCATGGTACCACACTTGGGATATCTCCTTTCGAACAAAAAAAGAATAATCGAAATCGGTTCATAAACGACGAAGTTATCCGCGAACAAACTTAAAAAAAAAAAAAAAAAAAAAAAAAAATATATATACGGTCGAATTGAGAAACCTCCTCCTTTTTTGAAGTCGGTTAAAAAATAATAAATAAACCGACGAATTGAGAACCTCCTCCTTTTTTTGAAGTCGCTTTAAAAAGCCACTTAACATATCAAATAAAAGGTTGTCTGTACAATAAAAATTAACGGCGAAATTCAATCCGACTCGAGATATGAACCTATACCATCACAGCTAAAGACTTCCTTTATAACCATACCGAAAATCAACTTGAAGACGACCACAGACCATCCATAGTTACCTTCAAGTTGACATTCGGAGGTGCTGTCGACCTCGACCTCAACAATTCAACAATAAACCTGTTTGATGACGCATTCTTGTTTTAATCATCTGAGTAGATAATATGACGCATACCTACTGAAGGGTACGTGCTTTATGTGAGTTAACACTTTGATAAATCGTCGATCGCTTCGTCACTAAACATCAGGCACCCTAGACAAAATCAAATTTCTGTTTTTATTCACGCTAACGCAAGTTCAAAATGTATTGGAGTGACAACTTTGTAGCGGAAAAATAAATGTAATTTCCATACATTTTAAACATGCGTTACCGTGGATGGAAACAGAAATTGGATTTTATCTAGGGGGCCGGTGAGAAAGTGGTCAAACGCTTGCTATATCACGTATTAAAAAAAATCGTCCGCGATATTATAGGTCTGTATGGTATATTAAAGGCAGGCTTATCACGTCTACACCATAGGTGGCAGGAGCATTATTTCAATTTTCCGCCTGACTTGCTAGTAAATGATAGCTTATTACCATCAAGGACAAAATCTACCGCCAAAACCTTACGCTACGTTGTTTTTTATACTGACCTGGGTAGCTCTTGCCCACTATCTCACCTGATGTTAAGTGATGATGTGATCAATGATGGAGCGCGCTTACTTAGAAGATACGTATCCACTATGTTCTGGCCGCACAGCCTTTGAGAGTATATACAGCTACTATTATAAGTCTAGCGTGTTCACCATTTTCGACCACATCAACGCTTATCACCAGGCGAGACAGTGGCCAAACACTAGCCTATCAGATATATTAACAAAAACAAAACATCGTCGGACTATTTACACGACTTCCACACCAGGACAGCATTCTTGCAGAAAAATAAGTATATGAAATACACTATGTTTTTTTATTCATTATAGTCAAGCGTTTGACCGCTATCTCACCTGATGTTATTATGTTAAGTGACGATGTGGTCGACGATGTAGCACGCTTGTCTAGAAGATACGATATTTGCACGCCATGAATCATGGTAGAATGTATAAGGCGCTACTATAATTATTATGTAACAATAAACATGCATGTATACCTACATTCTGCAAATAAATTAATTTTGATTTGATTTTGGTTTGATACCTATTCACTCGTGACTTGTAGAAGCCACCTTAGACACTAAATAGATCTTAGTTTTCCTGTCCCATATAAACAAGGAAAAGCAGAGCATATTCCTTATTTACAACAATTACAAATTATGGAGAATTGAAATTGCTGTGATCGTCTTTCTTATTATAAAGAAATGGTGGGCTCATATCACAGTTACTAAGAATTGTCTGAAAGAGTTGCACTAAAAATATACTTTTACATCTCTCATATTCGGTAAGTAGGTCCTTATAACCCCCAAATGGGGCTTGTAGGTAACCAATTAGCGCTCTAGGGTAATAATGTAGCTAGAAAAGCCCTAGGGCGGTGTAAGTAATAAAAAAAACTCTTCACTCATTCAAAAAGTTCGCGTACATCTAACCATCATACTGGCAATAGACATCATGCATTCAGCCCAATGACAAAAGAGGTCGCTTCGCTATCCAGCCTTGTCTTCGTATGAGTATAATAGTCATCAATTTTAAATATCGAACGGATGCTGGGGCTAACTTTAACACTATAAAAAGGCACGGTGGGTGGAAATCCAGCAAGGTGGCTGAAGGTTACATTGAAGATTCCATACAAAATAAAAGTAAAATTACCAACCAAATGACGGAAACTATTCAGCTTTCAAAAAATGAAACATCTTTCTCAAGAGATGATCCGCAACCATCAACTTCTGCTGAAGAAAGCTTCTGAAAGACCAACAAATATCACAATCTCAAACTATTAACATACCCAAAAAATACCTGTCCCTAAAATTTGAAAATTGTTCTCATTTCACTATAAATTTTAAGTAATAAAATGTTTTATTCTTGTAATGCCGGTTTTTTTCTACTTACCTCACAATCGAGATGTAAAGCAGAGTAGTTAGCTCGGGTGTAAGCATCAATGGCACCCTCGAACTACAGGCGTGCGCCTAAATATCTCGGGCTGCAATTGATGCCTTACAGCCCTTGGCTACTAATCTACTATTGAATAACAAAATTCAATACATATGAAGGAATTCCAAGTATTATTATAAATAAATAATGTATGTGGAAACAATATTTCTTAAGTAGTGTTTTTGTAAGTAATTTCACGCAGCGTTGTTTTGGTAGACCATTTACAGTGTATGATACTATTACAGTATAACATAGCTTGTACTGTCCCATTCTAGGTCTAGCGCGCTTCTTTCCCTGACCACATCATCACTTACCAACAGGTGTGATACAGTGATAGTGATCTAACGCTAGCCAATATGCCTAAAAGGTACACCTAGCAGTATTATGCACTTGAAATAACTAGATGCAAAGATTGCTGTTAGCTATAAGACCGCACATTGTAACCTAATAGAGATTATGTTTTATGTTGTTAAAACAACAGGGTTCCGTAGCCAAATGGAAAAAAACTTTCCGATTTCTATACAAGAATAATAAATATAAAGTTTAAGGGGGGCATCCGATACATGAAAATAAAACAAAAAAAAATTTTCTTCAAACCTTTACGTGTATATGGATAGGTCTTTAAAAATGACATTGAGGTTTCTTAAACCATTTTTTCTCTAAGTCAAATGTGCCCCCCCCCCCCCTAACTTTTAAAGTAAGGATGTGAAAAATGTAGAAAATCATGATTAAAACTCACGATAATTATAAATCTAAAAAATCTAGAAAAAATATATTCTGTAGATCTCAATAATAATTTTCTACGAAAATTGGTTTGAACAAGATACGGTCAGCAGTTTTTGAGATATCACAGTTATTAAATACTCTACTGTGTTACGGAAACCTACGAGTGCGAGTACGACTTGCACTTGGCCAGTTTTATTTTAATTTTGATATACAATAAAGAATCTTTATACTGTATTGTGGTCAGTTCTATCACATGCGAGTCTAGATATTCACGGCTATCTACTGAGCTTTGCCCCGAATCCTCCAGCTATCTTTGGGCATGCAGTTGGCAGGTCAGTCACTTGAATCCATCCAATTATATCTAGCATTATTTTCCTGATCGTTTCCGTATCGAAAGAGTAGGTAATCTTTTTTTTAATCTTATAGGTTAGCGTTTGACCACTATCTCACCTGTTGGTAAGTGATGGTGGGAACTGGCTCTCAATGAGAGCTGCCGGAACACATTAGATGTTTTGGCGACAGAATTTTTGACTTGAGAGTAGCTGGCCAGTCGGACACTAGATAGTGTCCTACCACTATGTGGGGGGGTTGTTGGTTTCTTCACGATGTTTTTCTTCACCGGATAATAATCTATACGTAGAGTTGCATCAAGAGCTTATTTAGCTCTCTTCGCAATGGTTTGCCATTTCTCATTATTTCTGGTTATTCCGATTTAGTTTGTAAAGGGCTTCTGATAACTAAGGTGCTGCCAACAGCCATTTTATTTCGTTGTTACAGCGCTTGGGAGACTTCAATTCCTTACAGTGCCCTCTGCTAAGCCGTATATTCGTAACTATCATTATTTCTTCACTCGTTTTATTTGGTTGTTTTAGCACTTTCCTCTTATTCTACTCTTATTCTAGTACAAGAAAGACAGTTAGGGTCAGCTCACGACGTGACACGCAGTTTTTAAGACTGTGATACAAAATAAACGGTATTTTACACAAACAGATACACATTCGAGTTAATTGAGCGGCGTTACACTGCGCTTCTCGCTGCGTGGTGCGAAAACAAAAGCATCGTCACGGTGTGAACTGACCTTAAGTGAGGAAGACTTACCGATCCGTATGGGCACGATGTTGACCTCAAAGTGTTCTTTAACAGCGATCCCTCCGACGGGCGGCCGGTCGCGGCAGAAGACTCGCAGCGCGGCGCGGCGGGCCAGCGGCGCGCGACCGGACGGCGCTTGTGGGACCAACACCTACACGGTTAACATACAACATTATCATTAACTTAACCGACTTCACAAAAAAGGAGGAGGTTCTCAATTCGTAGGATTTATTTTTTTATGTGTGTTCGCCGATTCCTCAGTAGGATATTTTTTATTTTTCTGATGTGTGTTCACCGATTACATACTCAAAGACGCCTAAACCGATATGGAAAGTAAATATATATTTAGTTAAGGGTATATACTTCACAGGTGCTCCCATTTAAATTTCATCGAGATATGTTCGGTATCTCCAGAGATATGAAGATAAGCACCTGAAACTTAGTACTAAAAATGACTAGCGCCACGTTGGAAGTCAGTTTTTAGTTTTTTAAACGATCTTAAATAATTTAAGATCCCGGACGATGACCTACGTATTCATTCACATTAAAAATGAATAATTCTCGCGTAAACTGAAACTAAAGTTTAAGATCGTTTAAAAAACTTTCAGAACCGCCTATAAAACAATAAAAAAACCTATAATGCCGCACTAGTCATTTTCAGTAGCAATTTTGAGGTATCTCCTTATCTCTGGAGATACTCATTAGATCTCGATGAAATCATCGATGTATGTGATAATGAGGTTTATTCCGAAATCGTCCCATTGTAATTATACAATGGGACGATTTCGGAATAAACCTCTTACGAAAAAAAGATGATGCGCTGAAAGCTATGCGTTAGAAGTGAAACTTCCAAATTCATTCAATTTATTTCTCAACATCACTAATTATTATTTTTGTACAACTCCATCTGTTGAACTTAGCGGGACGAATGCCCGAATGATTGAGAATACGTCTTCGTAGTTACGCCGTTCTACAATAGAGGGCGTTTATAAATATAAAATATAACATGACGCTTACGTCACTTCCGTTGGTTCGGACCGTGACGCTACGTCAGTTCCGTCAAATTGTAACCCAGTGCGACTTAAGCAGTTTCACTTCGAAAATCCACCTATAGGTACATCATCATCATCATGATCAGCCTATATTAGTCCACTGCTGGACATAGGCCTCTCTAATTGCACGCCACTGAGCACGATTTTCGGCTACTCTCATACAGCTCTTTCCAGCCGTCTTGCGAAGATCATATAAATACAAATACAAATAATTTGATTGACATACTTTAGTGTACATTAAAATTGTTGAATCCATAGGCTCCCGAAGTAGAATAACTGTGTTTCAGCAGCCAGTGGCTTATCTAATTTTATACTTACGTAACTTATTTAAAAGATGTCAATAAATGACTGAAAAATCTTAAAGTACTTAACTGTAATTAGTCGATATCACTAGTAAGTATAAATGTGTGTTTTTGTATAGGTGCGTAAAATGTTTGTTTGTGTGGGAGATGATAAATTAATGTAAGGGGTGTGTTACTGTGTGTTTGTGTTAGGTGTATGTATGATTATGTGTAAAAATGTTGAGTGTTGCCTATGTGTAGTCCAAAAATGAAATAAGAAATAAAAACTTGTAATAAGTGGTTTAATTTAATCGTAGTCGACTGTATTTAGGTACTTAAGAATAATATTTTTTATGTTATAGTTATTGTTTTTTCTAATATTGTGTTTTTTGTGTAGCTTATTGTAAAGATCATCGCTCCACCTAGTCTGAGGGCGTGCTACACTACGTTTGCCGATCCGCGGTCTCCACTCAAGAATTCGTTTACCTATAGGTACGTATGTCGGAGTAATGGAACATACCTCTGGGAACGGTTCGTTGGGCAGCAGGTTGGTGACTCGCACGTATCCCACTTCCAGCTGATGTTCCACCGAGTCGTCCGCGCGGGACGTCTTCGTGTACCTGTTTAATAATACATACATTATAGTAGAGATCTTCTAGGATAACATGACCCGCCCCTCCAAAATTCAAAAACGTTTGAAAGTATTTACAACGCTGAACGCACCACCACGCATGTGTGCGTACTGGTACTGCCGGTTCCGCGAAATTGCATACATAATTAAATAACTCCTAATTAAGAACGTACTTTGTACAAACCAACACTGCAAAAAAAGTTTCTATGAAATTTATAAGCAATACTTTCCGTTAAGTTAGGTTGGCTACAAAGTGCGTACATAATTCGGGTATCAACAATGTAGGGAAGTGCCTACTCTTATAACGTAGTTACAACTACATACAAACTCTTTCGTAAGGATGTGACTACACACATTAAAACAGTAATTTGGAGGGGCGGGCCATGTTATCGTAGAAGATCTTTACTATACTGGTTTAAAACCGATGGATAGAGAAATAAACTGGCTAACACGTAGGGCTCTGGTACCATAGTACAATATTTGATGAGATAAAACATTTTTTTCCTAAAAAACACGTTTTTAGGGTTCCGTACCCTACAAAGAAAAAAGAACCCTAACAGGATCACTTTGTTATCCGTCTGTGTGGCTGTCCATAATAATCAGCCGGTATCAGTCCACTGCTGGACGTAGGCCTCTCCCAAGATACGCCACTGAGCCCGATCTTCAGCTCATTGGAAGGGATGTGTCCTCATCGCCACGCTGGGCAGGCAGCTTGGTCTGTCTGTCCGCTGTTATCAATTAGTTTACTAATGTATGATGATCCATCAGTAAACCAATTTAATTTATAAATATAAATATTATAATGATTAAATGAAGAGTAAATTAATAAACTATATAATTGTCAATTAATATACTTTATAACAGCGCCATCTAGTGTGCATATCCATTAATATCATAATACAATACAATAACTCTTTATTGATCACCAGAAAAAAACACAACTTAAAGTTATACAACTATACTTTAATAATACAATCGGCGGTTTTATCGCTAAGATCTCTTCCAGACAACCTTAGGATGGACTGGAGTAAAAATAAAGAATGGACGGCGGTGCACAATAAAAAAGACATCTGCTACATATTTTACTAAATGCCTACTTACAATCTAATTCTGATTCTAATACACATATAGGCATATTAAAAATATACTAATATATATATAGGTATAGTATTACTAAACGGAAAATAAGACAGATCAGACAAAATATATAATATCCGTTAAAATATAACAAAACAAAACTTACAAGAAGTTAGTAAGCAGTAGATCAGCTATCCCCAGCTGTCCGTCAGCGTCGGTGAGTCTCCAGCGAGCACACTTGAAGCATATCTCGTTGTACCTGTGCGGCGGAGCGTGCGCGGCCCGCACGGCGGCGGGCGCGCGCCGCGCGGAGCGCCACGCTCGCACCATCGCGTCTAGCTCCTCGCCCAGGGACCATACGCTTTCCTTGCATTCATTTACCTGGGTACAACACAAACCCTGAGTATAGAACATTCCATTTAGTCTGATTTACAGTGATGCTTAGGTACCGTCCGCGCGGGTGGCAAGCGTCGCGGGCCACGAGCCTTGCATCTCTATCTGTCGCAGTCGTGATGAGAGAGCGCGGGCGAATTGCCGTCAGTGCGGGCCATCCGCGCGATCCCAGAGACGTAAAGCTTGTGGCCCGCGACGCTTACCAACCGCGCTGGTGAAAGCGTCACTGTAAAACCACACTTAGAAATTACTGAGAACAATTATCAACATCAACATTATAAAACACTAGCAGCCCGCCCCGGCTTCGCACGGGTAGAACATATATGCCTAAAAAATTTGCATCAGTTTTTTGCATCGAATATAAAATATTAACATATTTAACAATCATCGTCATATGTCAACCAATTTACACAAAACCTTAACGAATTATGCACCTAAACCTTCCTCATAAATACTCTGGCTATTGGTGAAAACCGCATGATAATCCGTTCAGCAACTATTGAGATTATTGCGAACAGACAGACAGACGCAGTGATGGACATTGTTTTACAATACTTACGTAGTGATATTGGACGGCCCTTTGGCGTAAAGGATAGTTACCCTGATTCTGACCCGAGGGTCGTTAGTTCTAATCCTAGCTATATACCTACCAATGAAAGTTTTATGTGCATTCATAAATCATGGGTTTTCGTACAGAGGTAGTGGGATCATGGAATCAAAATCAATCAAATCATGGGATCAAAGAAGGGGTATTATACGTTTAACGTGTGTATCTGTGTCTGTCTGTAGCATCTTAGCACCCAACCAGATGAACCGATTTTGATTTTATTATTGATATTTTTTTTTGTTGATAGATGTCTTCATCGAGAGTGTTCTTAGCTTTGATTCATGAAAATCCTTCAATCGTTATAATACTATGAGCTTTTTTCTAGTTAATTGCGCTATGAAATCAACTTTCTTAGGTCTGATCAATTCGAAAATCTTCTTCTTCAACGATATTGTAAGAACATGGTAGCATTGACCTGATGCTGGGACATCTCCTGTAATCTACAGGATACTCAAATCCACACCAACTTACAGGTCAGATTTTAAATGTCGTGTTTAGAGTCATTGGAATGCTTTTATTGAAAAGATTATAAATAGATCAGTCGGGGTGGTTTATATATATAAACCACCCCGACTGATCTATGTATAATCTATGTATAGATCATAACTATATAATACAATAGAATTGTATACAGTAAAAATATATTATTATACTATATTGACTTCAAATTGATTGTGATCGGTGGGGATCTACAGCATCGCTAAGCTTATAATAATATTTTCTCAGTAACTATGACCTAATCTGTGGTTTCACTCCAGATATTTAATTAATTTTGCGATGCGTGTATGTGAAATCCGTGATATCTTCTAGAGTTTTCATTTGAATTATATACTGTAAAGGACAATTTTAATCTATAATATGTGGCCAAGCTAATTAACGTAATTATTTGGATAAGGATTAATACTATATACTTGAAAATAGCCTTGGAAGTTATGTAATATTTTTTAACAAAAAATTTAAGATTAAAATGGTTACTGTGAGTCAACCTTAAGAGATATACATATGCTGTCGCGGACTTTTTTGTAGGTCTTATTAAGTTGTACAACTCTTCCATAGAAAATATTCTTCCATCTATTTTCAATTGAGCAGCGTTCGTAAGAAACGTGTTTTTTCGACCGTTTTTTAGTCGACTTAGGTTGCAAATTAGGTCTCCACGAATGTACCTTTGATTTAAACGGGATAATATATAGCCTATTTTCATCCCGAAAGTCCATTCTATATATTAGTAAAAGAATTTTTTAAATCGGTCCAGTAGTTTTTCAGCCAAATCATTACAAACATACAAAAATACAAATGTTCTCTCTTTATAATATTAGTATAGATAAAGGCAGTTTGTTTATTCAGTCCGATTAGGATTTAGCTGAAATGCTGTGCAGGGATAGCCTAAACTATAGTATGGATAAGGTTTTAAGATACATTTTAACGCAGGCAAAACTGCGGGGTACAGCTAGTATTTTCTATATAGATCTATGAGACGAGTGTGAATGGACCAGCCGGCAGAGACGACCTAGGCAAACGTATCACGACACGACACAGATCGGAGACGTTTCAAAGAAATTCTAAGTCAATCTAATTGGAAATACAGACTCAGGCAAGGCTTTACATTCCTGTTCGCAAGCTCCTATTATTTTATTCTTTTTTTATTATATGAGGTAATAGGACAAGCACGACGCTCGCTAGATGGTAAGCGATGACGTCGACCTATTAAGGATACAGCAGCAGATCCAGAATTGCTCTGGACTCCCAGAATTTTGGATGCTGCTGCACTGTGCCTGTTACCTTGAGACATAAAGATATTGAGTCTCAGATGCCCTGTAATTTCACTGCACACTTTGCCATTTCTACCGAAAAACATTTCTATTTCACGACTGAAATATAATTGGCAAAGTGGTGGTACCGCCGCATGCGGGCTAGCAGAAGTCCTACCACTACAAAATACTAAATGAATATTCCACAGCATACCTGGTCATCCAAACTCTTCAACTCCGCGATAGCAGTAGGATCGTTGTCGGTGATGGACCTGTTCTTCAGGTAGTACTCCTTCTCCAGCCGACGCAGCTTCACCAGGGACTCACGAACCTGTCACATTTTTTTTTTTTTCATAAAGCTTACTAGTTATGTGGGTTGCACATTACGTAGTCGTGTTAACCCCTCCAACTAAGCTATATATGCTTGTGTCTGGAGTGGGTTCACGTCAATAGTGAAATGGGTGGGGATCGAACTCACGACCTCTCGATCGCTAAGCCGACGCCTTAGGCATTGGGCTATATATTTTTTTTTATATATTAGATAATTGTATGTATTAGAGAGGTAGCGTTTGACCACCATCTCATCTATTGCCGCTTATTAATAATAATTTTTAATAATTTTATTTATTAATTATAGATTTAAAAACGGGAATTTAACGTGACTTACGCGATGTCGATATTCAAATTTATTTATTTCATAAATGAAGGGCATATACATACAATTAGTACTAGTCGTTATTTAACTTATGCTTAATTATATTATTACAACATCTGTCTGTAAATATTTTTTGTAAGTCACGGGTCACAGCTATTTTGAAATAATATTATTCAACATTCCAAGAAAAATAACACAATTCTATTCTAGGCAACACAATCAGTTTAATCACCTGCAAAACGAATCACTACTACATTATCGTTAAATGACCCCAATTGAAGAACAACATCGACGACGCATAGCAATGACGTCAGAATCGTACATTGTGCAAATACGACAAGTTTGATATTTTCGCAACTCCGTTCACATCTTCGGTAGTATAGTGGTAAGTATCCCCGCCTGTCACGCGGGAGACCGGGGTTCGATTCCCCGCCGGAGAGGATCTTTTTGACTTTTAAAATTTCAAATTTATATATTTTTCGTGCCATTTTTTGTCAAATAAATCAAAAGAAACTATTTTCTAAATACACAATTAAAACCTTAAGATTTTTTAAATTCATAACACGTTATGCGTTGCTTTTAACAATAAAATAGTTGAACACAAAATTCTAGATTTGATCAATTTTGCGACGTGGCGAGCCTGTTATTTTAAAAATGTATATGTTCCATTCGCATTATAATTCGAAAGGAGCAAAATTCTTGTTAAGAATTTTTTAAACTCCCACCATTTAGGCTAGTCTTTACTACATCTACTGAACACAGTGCCCTACACTCCATATACTCGGCGAAAATAAGACAGTCAATCAATATACCTACTGCTGAATTACTAGGGGTCTGTGCAAAAAGAGAACCGTAATGGCGTTACGGTGAACATACGTTAAAATTTTTGGATTTTCTTTAAATTTCCTTTGAAATAACGTTCAAAGGTAAGGAAGGAAGGTACATACGATAATGATAAGAGTAGGTACTTACCAAGTATCGAACATTTTAGGTACTAGTAAGGACAGCAGTGTTGTCAATACAACATAAGATCGTTTAAAAAACTAAAAAGAACCGACTTCAATGCCGCGCTATTAATTTTCAGTACCAATTTTGAGGTGTTTATCTCCATAGATAGATAGATAGAAACTCTTTATTGAACAGCAAACAAATAAAACTTAAAAAATAAACATTTAACAAAAGGTGTAACAACAGGCGGTCTTATCGCTTAAAGCGATCTCTTCCAGACAACCTTAGGGTGAAGAAATAAAAACTTAACATACATGGCGGTATATCGGTGTTAAAAATGAATAAAATAATAAATAAATAAATTAGAATAGGTAATAAGTACATTACAACAAAAGTACGTACATATTTTATACATTACAATACACATACATAACAATACCATACACACAATAAAAGTATACAATACAATATATATATATACAAAACTATGCATATATACATACTATACATATACATTTTATACATAAATAAATATAATAATCATCAATCCATATCTCTGGAGATACTTATGAGACCTCGATAAAATTACCATGGTACCACACTTGGGATATCTCCTTTCCAACAAAAAAATAATAATCAAAATCGGCCCATAAACGACGAAGTTATCAGCGAACAAACATATACAGTCGAATTGAGAAACCTCCTCCTTTTTTTGAAGTCGGTTAAAAAGCAGTAAAAAGAAGACCGACAACCGACGCAACCTCAATTTCTACGACGGTTTGTTTTTGCACAGACTCTTTACTCTATCGCATACCTAGTTTTCTTTAATTCACCCACTATCCACCCTAGATGACCCAGCTACCTAGGTTACATTGTAACAGAGTGCAGATACACAGATATCAGCTATGGTCGTAAAGAGAGCCAGACTGGAAGAGACAAAGTAGATAGAGTAAGAGTAAGAGAGAAGACACCTGTGTCTGCAGCTTGTGTATGAGCTGCCTGGGATCCTGGTCCTGGTGCAGCTGCAGCTGGACCAGGACCAGGACCAGCGCATGCGCGCGCGCCGCTCTAGTAAGAGTAAGAGAGAACACACCTGTGTCTGCAGCTTGTGTATGAGCTGCCTGGGGTCCTGGTCCTGGTGCAGCTGCAGCTGGAAGCGCATGCGCGCGCGCCGCTCCAGTAAGAGTAAGAGAGAACAAACCTGTGTCTGCAGCTTGTGTATGAGCTGCCTGGGTTCCTGGTCCTGGTGCAGCTGCAACTGGAAGCGCATGCGCGCGCGCCGCTCCAGTAAGAGTAAGAGAGAACAAACCTGTGTCTGCAGCTTGTGTATGAGCTGCCTGGGGTCCTGGTCCTGGTGCAGCTGCAGCTGGAAGCGCATGCGCGCGCGCCGCTCCAGTAAGAGTAAGAGAGAACAAACCTGTGTCTGCAGCTTGTGTATGAGCTGCCTGGGGTCCTCGTCCTGGTGCAGCTGCAGCTGGAAGCGCATGCGCGCGCGCCGCTCCAGTAAGAGTAAGAGAGAACACACCTGTGTCTGCAGCTTGTGTATGAGCTGCCTGGGGTCCTGGTCCTGGTACAGCTGCAGCTGGAAGCGCATGCGCGCGCGCCGCTCCAGTAAGAGTAAGAGAGAACACACCTGTGTCTGCAGCTTGTGTATGAGCTGCCTGGGGTCCTGGTCCTGGTGCAGCTGCAGCTGGAAGCGCATGCGCGCGCGCCGCTCCAGCGTGCGCCGCCGCTCCGGCTCCACGTGGAGAACTACGTTGTTTATCACGTCGAGCAGCATCGCGTACTGAAATATACTAAAATATCTACATTTTGTACATTTCACAGTTTTGCAACATAAGTGGTGTTGCAATCTTTTTAGGGTTCCGTAGCCGAATGGAAAAAAACGGAACCCTTATAGATTCGTAATGTCTGTCTGTCTGTCTGTCTGTCTGTCTGTCCGTCCGTCCGTATGTCACAGCCGCTTTATTCCGGTATACACAGTTGAAACTTAGTAGGTAGGTGTATACTGTAAATCAATATACGATTTTAATACAAAAATATAAAAAAGTAAATGGTTTAAGGGGGGGTCCCCCAAACATGAAATTGAAACAAAAACATATCATGAAGCTTATACGTGCGGGTTGTCTATATATAGATTTTTAAAATGACATTGAGGTTTCTTAAACCATTGTTTCTCAAAGTCAATCATTCGAAAGATAGACATTCGTTTGGCTGCAATCTCTCCTGATGATAAGTGATGATGTGGCCAAACGTGTAGCACGATTCCTCAGTAGATACATATTGACTATTGACAGTACCTGCAGCGAGTTAGTACAGACGTCCAGGTCGTGATGCATCAAGGTGAAGGAGTCGTACGGCCCCGCCCCCTCCTCCCCTCCCGTGCCCCCCACCTCCTCCTGCGACATGTAGTAGAACTCGCACGCGCAGCGGGACACTATGCGTTGGAGCTGAACACAACAAACACATTTCATTTAACAAAAAAATATATTTTGAGGGCCCAGTGGCGTAGTGGGAGAATGGTTGGCTTTGACACCAGAGGTAGCGGGTTCAAATCCCCGCCGTGCATCAACAGCCTGTGTCAGTCCACAGCTGGACGTAGGCCTCTCCCAAGATGTGCCGTGCACCAATGGATTTTTTTTATCAAAAAAATTATGTGCGCATTTCATCCTCCAGTAAAAGAAAACATGGTTAAGGGTGAGGACATAAAGAGGCAGGATATCAACGCAGACA
Organism: Cabera pusaria; assembly: GCA_954871355.1. Classification (NCBI taxonomy): domain Eukaryota; kingdom Metazoa; phylum Arthropoda; class Insecta; order Lepidoptera; family Geometridae; genus Cabera; species Cabera pusaria. Next base: position 2,739,975 of record OX940892.1, read on the forward strand.
ACCGGTACCGATCCGTACAGGTAAAATATTTCATTGTTTCATCATTTTCTGCAATCTGTTTCTTTATGTTTGAGCGCATATAATAACATTATAATAATTAACCAGGATCGGTACCGGTTTGTTTGTGCCTCTTTACATCCTCAATCTAAGAAATTCCCGGTACGGGGGGGAGACACTGTCTGGTGTCCACCTTGTTATAATGATATCAAAGTGTACCTACTAGCGCCATCTAGACTTGCGTATGTGTTTGTTAAACCTTTGTAAGCTATAGATATTGTAATAGTAATAAGAGGTCTGTGGTAATAACTTGTATGCTATGTTAAAGTAATAAAGTTAGTCTGCACTGAAAAACCGACGCGTTTCCATTAGACACCAGGGCCCCTAGACAAAATTCAATTTCTTTTTTGCCTTCAGGCTAACGCAAGTTCAAAATGAATGGGAATGACATTTTTGTTGCGGAAACATAAATGTCATTCTATACATTTTGAACTTGCGTTAGCGTGAATAGAAACAGGCAATTGGATTTTGCCTAGGGGCCCTTGCCAGCTACCACCCACAACCTATAAAAGTCTGTAGTACTCTCTGCACGTGACTGACCTGCGCCAGCCCAGGGTCCTGACTGGGCCCCACGGTGCGTCCGATGACCCCGCCCGCCGAGTGACCGCTGCCGACCAGTCTCGGCACGTCGGGTAGCGTGCTAATCTCTGCGCCGCCGCTGCGCTCCTCGATCTCTTCTACTGATACCCATTGTATGTTTTCTGAGAACAGAAAATGTTCATAAGAACGTATATCGAATACTTTTTAGAGTTCCGTACTTCAAAAGGAAAAAAGGAACTTATAGGATCGCTTTTGTCGTATATTTTCGCATTTTTTGCGATTTCACAAAGGCATCAAACCTATAGGATTTCATGATTGTTATCCCGCTCCACGTTACATAGACACTCACCGTCGAGCTGGTCGCGCTCGGCCGCGCTCACGGTGGCGTAGTACTGCATGGCAGACAGCGCCCCGCTCCACGTTACATAGACACTCACCGTCGAGCTGGTCGCGCTCGGCCGCGCTCACGGTGGCGTAGTACTGCATGGCAGACAGCGCCCCGCTCCACGTTACATAGACACTCACCGTCGAGCTGGTCGCGCTCGGCCGCGCTCACGGTGGCGTAGTACTGCATGGCAGACAGCGCCCCGCTCCACGTTACATAGACACTCACCGTCGAGCTGGTCGCGCTCGGCCGCGCTCACGGTGGCGTAGTACTGCATGGCAGACAGCGCCCCGCTCCACGTTACATAGACACTCACCGTCGAGCTGGTCGCGCTCGGCCGCGCTCACGGTGGCGTAGTACTGCATGGCAGACAGCGCCCCGCTCCACGTTACATAGACACTCACCGTCGAGCTGGTCGCGCTCGGCCGCGCTCACGGTGGCGTAGCACTGCATGGCAGACAGCGCCCCGCTCCACGTTACATAGACACTCACCGTCGAGCTGGTCGCGCTCGGCCGCGCTCACGGTGGCGTAGTACTGCATGGCAGACAGCGCCCCGCTCCACGTTACATAGACACTCACCGTCGAGCTGGTCGCGCTCGGCCGCGCTCACGGTGGCGTAGTACTGCATGGCAGACAGCGCCCCGCTCCACGTTACATAGACACTCACCGTCGAGCTGGTCGCGCTCGGCCGCGCTCACGGTGGCGTAGTACTGCATGGCAGACAGCGCCCCGCTCCACGCGGCGGCGGCGGGCGCACGTCGCACCAACTGCCGCACGGACGCACGCGCCGCGCACAGGATCACGTAGCCGCGTGTTTCGCAACCTTTCAGCACCACTTGCGAATTTACTAGCTCGACTGAAATAGAACAAAATCTGACTGAAACTGGGGAATTTTTGACGTGATAACGTCTAATAAATCGATGAACGCCGGCTGCATGTACGAAAAAGTGTCCCGTTACACTCATTGTCCCGTTACGCTCATTGTACGCTTGCGCCGCATCTATCTCTCTTCCACTCGATTGGCTTATTCATGTTTTGTTACGACGTTGTCACGTTAAACTATCGTCCGTAAACCAACTTTAGAGACAACTAATATTTTTTTTGTTAATATTAAGTTAAGCTTTGTGCGTGATGACAGATTTTGATACAGCCAATAAAATGTATGATGATGATTGTTAACTTATTTCATCTGTCTGTTTGGTTATCAATGCAAATTCAACTTTTCAAATATTTATGTTTTAGCACCGAGCAGTGTTAAATAAATATTTGAAAGTAGCAATGTATAATACTGACTGAGCGTAGCAGTGTGCGCGTTGTCATCATCGAGCACATGCTTGGCGTGCGGCTGGTGCGGCGGCACCACGTCGGCCTCCGCGCCGGACAGGTCGTCGCTGAAGACGACGGGCGCTTCGCCCCCCGCCTCCGCCACCAGCGCCGCCAGCATGCCGCCGCCGATGCCGCCCGGGCCTGACCCGCACTGCGAATATATAACACGTTGATGATAACAACACTCATTATGATATGACCTCATGATGGCGAGACCCTTTGAATTAACACAAACACGAGATCTCTGCCGTGAGTTGGTTCGGAGTAGGGCTTTCTGCAAATACCAGGAGATGCTCTAGCATCAGGTCAATGTTTGTACAATATCATTGAAGTGAAGGGATATGTGTCAATGGGGGCTATCGCATGTGAATTTGCCGCTAGGGGCGCTACTGGACTACAGATCCGCAAATTGCCAGTCAAATATCATTTTTAGTTTAGGCTTTATGTTATATTGAAATTATACGGAAAATAATCAGCTTTAATTATATCATCATTATCATCACCTCAATCAGCCGGTGTCAGTCCACTGCGGATATTTCATTGCATATGTTTACATAATTAAATTTATCTCAAACTGACATTGAAAAATCGTTACATTTGACAAAAAATTGTACGGCTCGACAGCTGGCATCTGGGCCATTTTACTCAGTGGCGCCACCTAGTGAACGATAAAACGGAATCACCAATGCTAACTTTACGAAGGCTCTGTTCTTGTCTCAATAAGGAAATTCAAAGCACCTCACCTGTGCTGCAGACGAGGGCGGCGGTGACATGACTTCAGCGTCTCGTTGGTGCTTGGGAGACGTGGTGGGCTGCTCCTCTTCTTTCAGAGCCTTTGTTGATAGGTTCTTTTTCAGTTGCTGGAAATATTCCATATTTAGATACTAAACCATATATTCGTACATTTTCGTACGTTCGTAAGCATAATCACACTATACTGTGTATATCTAGCCTCAATCTAATTAAAATTGAAGCACTGAAAGGTCTGACGAGGATATAACTCGCGTCACGTAAAAAGAACGCCGGAAGAGAGAGAGGGGGTATGTTTGTGCACGAATGTGCACAACATCCTCGACCCACCAAATAGACCGCCTAATGCGCCAGCGTCATTTTTACGTGACGCGAGTTATACATCGAGTGTAAAAACTACAGTTCCTTTCATGGAGACTAGATGGCACTACCTGTGCTGAAATAAAATGCAGGTAGATAAAAAAAATCTTTGAATGTAAAGGTTTCGATTGATTGATTGGTTTGATGTTTGCATAAGGAACAGCGTATACGACAAGCAATTAGTACCTTTATAACTCCAAAAACGCTTTAAAATATTCGTGGCACTAACTTGCGTCTTGATGTAAGTATCAATGAGCGCGAACGCCAGATCTCTATTCAGCTTGGTCCAAGCGCCCCTCAGATCGTGGACAGCCAGCCGATGTGTGGGCGTGCCCGCAGTGGCGCCCCCTGTGAGCGCCGCCTCGCGACCGTACGACACTCTTCTCACAGAGAGACAGTAGCATTTCTCCATCGCTGTGCCTGGGGGCACGCCTGCGCCTGGAATCGATGACGGCTGTGGAAAATTACACAAATAGTTTGACATTTCAAAAATGACTTACAAACGAAAAAATAGTTTGACATTTCAAAAAGTACTAGTACATGTCGCACGCGAATGTTTAATTACTCGTTGAAGTATGTCTAAAGATTTATTTTGAACTCTAGTTTTGGATGAAATTCGAGAATGGGTTATTTGGTTTGAGAGAGAGAGAGAGAGAGAGACACTCTATAATAATAATTATTTTTAATGCTGTGTTAGACTGTCTGAGAAGACTTGCGTGCAAAACTAGTCATTACAGCATATCATCAATCTTAAATGGAAGATGACTCATATCATCAAAACACTTGTTTTTTTATATCTTACTAGCAGCCCGCCCCGGCTTCGCACGGGTAGAACATATATGCCTACAAAATTTGCATCAGTTTGTTGCATCGAATATAAAATATTTACATACTTAACAATCATCGTCATATGTCAACCAATTTATACAAAATCTTAACGAATTATGCACCTAAGACCTAAACCTTCCTCATAAACACTCTGGCTATTGGTGAAAACCGCATGATAATCCGTTCAGATGCTAATTAGATTATTGCGAACAGACAGACAGCCGCAGTGATGGACATTGTTTTATAATACTTACGTAGTGATATTGGACGGCCCTTTGGCGTAAAGGATAGTTAACCTGATTCTCACCCGAGGGTCGTTGGTTCTAATCCTAGCTATATACCTACCAATGAAAGTTTTATGTGCATTCATGAATCATGGATTTTGGTGGAATCATTAAATCTACCAATAATTAAGATAGTTTAAAAACTAAAACAACTGACTTCAATGCCCCGCGAGTCAATTTCAGTAGCAAGTTTGAGACGTTTATCGTCATATCTCTGAAGATACTTATCACATCTCAATGAAATTACAATGGGACCACCTCGGAAACGTACCCTACCGATTACAAAAATAATCATTCGAATCGGTTCACAATTGACGGAGTAATCGCGTAACATACACACACAAAAAAGAAAGAAAAAAGAAACATACAGGCGAATTGAGAACTTCCTTCTTTTTGGAAGTCGGTTGAAAAGTAGCTTACCACCAAGGAGAACATCTGCCGCCATAACCTTACGGCGTTCCCCGACGCTAAAAGTAGGGGTAATATACGTTTAACGTGTGTATCTGTGTGTCTGTCTGTAGCATCTTAGCACCCAACCGGATGAATCGATTTTGATTTTATTATTAATAGTTTTTTTTTTATAGATGTCTTCATCGAGTGTTCTTAGCTTTGATTCATGAAAATTCGTTCAATCGTTATAAAACTATGCTTAATCAACATAAATACTGAATCAACTTTAATAGGTCTGATCAATTCGAAAATCTTCTTCTTCAACGATATTGTAAGAACATGGAAGCATTGACCTGATGCTGGGACATCTCCTGGAGTCTACAGAATACTCAAATCCTCACCAACTTACAGCTCAGATTTTAAATGTCGTGTTTAAAGTCATTGGAATGCTTTTAATGAAAAGATAATACATAGATCAGTCGGGGTGGTTTAAAATATTATATTATATATATAGATCATTATTATTTTATACAATAGATCATATTATTATACTATATTGACTTCAAATTGATTGCGATCGGTGGGGATCTACAGAAAAGCTAAGCTTATCATAATATTTTCGCGTATCTATGACCTATTCTGTGGTTTCACTGCAAATATTTTATTAATTTTGCGATGCGTGTATGTGAAATCCGTGATATCTTCTAGAGTTTTCATTAGAATTATATACTGTTAAGGACAATTTTAATCTATAATATGTGGCCAAGCTAATTAACGTAATTATTTAGATAAGGATTAGTACTATATACTTGAAAATAGCCCTGGAAGTTATGTAATATTTTTTAACAAAAAATTGAAGATTAAAATGGTTACTGTGAGTCAACCTTAAGAGATAGACATATGCTGTCGCGGACTTTTTTGTAGGTCTTATTAAGTTGTACAACTCTTCCATAGAAAATATTCTTCCATTTCAATTGAGCAGCGTTCGTAAAAAACGTGTTTTTTCGACCGTTTATTTGCCGACTTAGGTTGCAAATTAGGTCTCCACGAATGTACCTTTGATTTAAACAGGATAATATATAGCCTATTTTCATTTCCAAAGTCCATTCTATATATTAGTGAAAGAATTTTTTAAATCGGTCCAGTAGTTTTTGAGCCATATCATTACAAACATACAAAAATACAAATGTTCTCTCTTTATAATATTAGTATAGATAGGCTAGCTAGCGTTTGACCTCTTTCTCGCCTGGTGGTAAGCGTGAGGTGGTCGACGATGGAGAATGCGCTAGGCCTAGAATACTCTTGACTCTCAATGGCTGTGTACTGCCGGAACATCGTAAGGTTATGGCGATTTTCTCTTTCATGGAGGTAAGCTACTTTTTAACCGACTTCAAAAAAAGGAGGAGGTTTCTCAATTCGACCGTATATTTTTTTTTATTTTTTTTTTATTTTTATTTTTTTATGTTTGTTCGGGGATAACTTCGTCATTTATGCACCGATTTTGATTATTTTTTTGTTCGAAAGGAGATATCCCAAGTGTGGTACCATGGTAATTTTATCGAGGTTTGATAAGTATCTCCAGAGATATTGAGATAAACATCTCCAAATTGCTACTGAAAATGAACATTGAAGTCGGTTCTTTTTTAGTTTTTAAACGATATTATTAGTAGCAAATCAGGCCGAAAATCTATATTATATGCTACTACCAGTAAATATGAACATCATCTAACGAAAATATTGATCAGCGACAATTTTATCATCATCATTATAATAAGCCGGTATCAGTCCACTGCTGGACGTAGGCCTCTCCCAAGATACCACTGAGCCGATCTTCGGCTCTTTTTTACCAGCCACTGCCCACCGCTTTGCGTATGTCGTCACTTCACAAGAGTGCCTAGTTTCTTTACATTTATTCACTCGATCACGTTAAAGTAAACGCAGATTTGTATGGAAATTACAATGTTACCTCTTATGTACACTAGATGGTGCTTTTTAATTCCATACAAATTTGCGTTTACTGTAACGTGTTCGAGCGAGTAAACCAATCTATAAAATTCGCACTAGGCACTCTGGTCACAGGAAGTCCTACAATACTTTTGCTGATTCACGGTCACGGACAATTGGATATGACACTAAAACCTACAAATTGTAAATTCCTTAGAACTCACATCATCATCTTCCTTGTCCTTATACTCCGTGACAGCGGCGAGTGTCTTCAGCCATATCTCGGCGTCGTTGAGGTCGCAGTTCATGTAGACGGTGGCCCAGTTAGCCCGGGGGCGGCGCACCAGCCCGTCCGTGGGCGGCACCAGGGCCAGCCGGTGCTTGGAGCCGCACGTCACGCGCACGCCCAGCATCTCTATGCCGCGCTGCAGGGATGATGATGACCAGTAGTATACCTGGCAAATGACACCATTTACTTTCTTAACTTCTAAGAACTGTAGTACCTACTACATTACATTAACTACATTTTTTTACTGTTTACTAAGCGTGTGAGCCTTTAAGGGGGTACGATTTTCATACAAAACTATAATCCACAAATATGAGTAAACGGAGCAAAAATATGCACTGAAATCACAGCTTTTGGTCTTCTATAATTTTTAACATGTCGGGAATTATATTTATCTACATGATTTATATGAATAATATAAACATATTATTCAATCAATATTTTTTTGGTTTAACTTAAATTTTACTATTATGAAAAATAATTTCATCTCAATCAATCAAATTATGTAGGTAAATACATTTCCCGAACTGAAAATACTTATAAAAGACCAATAGATGTGATTTCAGTGCAAGTTTTCCCTCCATTTACTTATATTTGTGCATTATACTTTTGTATGGAAATCGTACCCCCTTAATTGGTTTTATGGTTTTTATACTGTCAATTATCTAGTTTTAATTGAAACTAATGGTTCACTATAAATAAATAAATAAAAACCTTTTTTCTATATCTATATAATCTATGAAAATACATAAAAAATTGGTTGTCTGTAAATCGATTTACGGGCGACAATTTTACGTGATAACGTCATACGAACGTACCTCCATATCGCTTGTTCCGCGCTCTCGCTTGCACGCGGAACGTGACAATTATTCGTGCGTGCAGCCGGCATTCATCGATTTATAAGACGTTATCACGTCAAAAAGATTGCGACGAATTGAGAACCTCCTCCTTTGTTGAAGTGGGTTAATAATAAGTGGTATAAACCTGCAGGTTGTGCAACGTGACGGAGACGTTGACGTTGCGGTAGTGTCGCGACAGTTGCGGCTTGCGCGGCCGCACGTTGCGGAAGATGCGTCCGCGACGTGTGGGCCGGGTGATGCCGGATAGGATCAGCTTTAAACTCTCGAACCATCTACAACAATATATTTATAGGGAGTTTACGCAGCAAGATCACGACAACCACTGACAACGCTACGTAAACTTCAGAGGAAGTGCATCGGACAAGCACGAAACCTAAAGTCCCCGTCACGAGAAGCTATAAATTATGTAAACAAGCGTTCAGGAGTTCACAACATTTGGACCAACAAAAAAAATGAATTTCGTACTCGTACGCATTCGAAACTCGAATGACGCGTTTATTTCAAAATGGCGTCCCGATAGTTTACAATCCCTGCGTCCGGTACCAAGAAACACAAACGATAGCGCTTTGCGTCGTTAAAATATGATCCGACTAAATTAAATAGGTTGTTACTTTCATATAACCCGTCTATATTTCATGTCGATTGAATATGGTCAATTTATTATTATCTCGCAGTATAAAATGTTTACTTAGTAAAAGATGTTTGTTTACATAATTTATAGCTTCTCGTGACGGGGACTATAGGTCAAGATAGTCGACATCAAATAGTAGTGAGTGTAATAGTAGGTACTTTTATAATCATGATTCAAACACACTATAACTATAAATCTAATATATAACATCTGTAGAAATTGGTGACAATAGATTGCAATGGATGCTGTGATTCCGCGGCTCAATTTTCTCAGCCAGTCATAATTTGATGCTTTATCATCATTATCTTCATTAATAGCCATTATTCGCCCACTGCTGGACATAGGCATCTCATATGGCACGCCACTGAGCTCGATCTTCAACTCTTGTTTCCAAACGCTGCCAGCCAGCTTGCGTATATCATCGCTCCACCTAGCTGGATTTGATTAATTTGATGCTTGATCTTTGGAAATATATTGATGTTGCTTTTCTTAACGATAGAGTTGTATTGTATTATTAAGTTTTGGGGTGTTGATAAATGTTGAGGGGTGCTGTAATATTAACCATTGATGAAAGAAATTCATGTTTTGGAAAATCTCGGCAGAGTGCCTTACACCAAACCCCTACTTGGAAACGCTGTTGTAAACAGTTTATTAACCAACATCAGGACGCAAGAAGGTGCTGTATGTTATGCATTGAGCCATAGGACACCTTTTATAAATCCTATAAAAAGCTATAAAGAGGTACATACTATTCATCATCGACTTCATCATCATTATCAGCTGGTTTCAGTCCACTGCTGGACCTAGTAGGCCTCTCCAGAGTCACGTCTCTGAGCCCGATCTTGGGCTCTTTGTTTCCAGTCACTGCCCACCGCTTTGCGTATGTCGTCGCATGTATGTCGGAATAAGATAATACAGCTATTGTTTACCTAAGAGTACTTCCATATAGCAATAGAATGGGTCCGTGGCCTTCTCTGTCCATCTGTTTGGTCTCCATGCTGAGGTGGAGATCGAGACCTTGAGAACGGAATGCTCTGTACGAGTCATGTTCCTGGAATATGTACGGTTGTTTGTTTTCATAAATTTACTTAAGCGTTTATTAATAACAAGTACGTATTACTGCATGGATGTATGAAGGTACAGTACAAAGTTTGCTACAAAGCTAACAGAACAAAATAAAGTATCGTCTTTCACTAAAATAACCAAAAATAATGGACCTCGGCGTTTCATTTCGTGGAAATTAATCTGCATAACAAATGTATTAAAAGTAAAAGAAAATTTCTCAAATTAAAGCGGCTATTTATAATGAACTTAAGGTAATTTTCACACATTAAGGAATGGGCATATTTTCTGAAGGGGAATTTAAAGTAATTAATACGCTTATACAGTGATCACGCGTTTGGTCTGTAGATAGCCTACATAAATGGTTTCAGCTTCATACAGCAAGCAGCCTTATTCGAGATCTTCGCGTTCCTCCTAGCGCGGCAGGCACGAGAGGTGGTGGTGAAACATTGTTATAAACATCAGCCTATCAGGAGTCATGGATGTACTTAATAAAGCATCGTGCACAGCAGATTTTAGAAAAAATAAACAGAATCCATATGCAGTAGACATAAGGTTGTAATTGCTAAGTAGGTACATCAAAACAGTCCAAACGAAAGGAAACTAGAAGAGAGTGTGTCTTTGTCTAACAACCAGCTGCCAATGTATGTACTATATTATATGCATAGTAAATATATATGTGGTCCCTATAATATCGTTTAAAAACTAAAAAAGAACCGACTTCAATGTTCATTTTCAGTACCAATTTTGAGATGTTTATCTCAATATCTCTGGAGATACTTATCAGATCTCGATAAAATTACCATGGTACCACACTTGGGATCTCTCCTTTCGAACAAAAAAAGAATAATCAAAATCGGTTCATAAACGACGAAGGTATCCGCGAACAAAAAAAAAAAAAAAAAAACTGTCGAATTGAGAAACCTCCTCCTTTTTTTGAAGTCGGTTAATAAAAGAAAGGAACAAACTCCGCGCAAGAGTCGGTCTTTTCGGGCCTGTAGAGTGTGCAAAAAGAGAACCGTCGTGGCTTTACGGTGAACTAACATTCAAAGGTAAGGAAGGAAAGTATATACCTACCTAGTACCACCATATAATGATAAGAGTAGGTAGACCTAGGTATCAAAACATTTCTAGTCGTATCGGCAATGACAGAGCAATATTGTCAACGCAACAAAAACAGTAAATTAAAACCATCAACACGCTGCCCTCAATTTTTACGACGGTTCTCTTTTTGCACAGTCTCTGGTTCATTATATATGTCAATATATATTATGGTGAAATGTGTTTGGTAGTAGCAGCACAGAAAAACAATAGTCCTGCGGACAGAACATGCACTCTCTGAGAGCAAACATGCGAGATTAAACCTAGTTACAACGTCGATAACGTTCAAAATACGACTGTCGGTTGTGTCGTGGACGATACGCGAAGCAGTAGGGAAAAAAGGCGAGTGAATGACGCCTGGTATCTTATAGGCTGGCGTTAGATCACTATCTCACCTGTTGGAAAGTGTTGATGCGGTCGAAGATGGTAAGCACGCTAGGCCTAGAATGGGAACTGGCTCTTCAGGATAGCTGCCGGAACACATTAGATGTTTGGCGACAGATTTTCTAACTTGAGGGTTGTAGCTGGGCAGGCGGACACTACATAGTGTCCTACCAGCATGCGGGGGATATACATACCTGGTTACTGGAGTACTCCGGTAGACGTGTGGGCGCGCACGGGGCCACGGCGTGGTGGTCGCGCGCCTCCGACACGCACTGCCAGCCCAGCTTCACGGACAGCCGCAGCGACGGCACGTGCAGCACGCGGCAGTCGTCGTACTTCGACGCCGTGCGGACGAACACGTCCAGTGACCCCAGGAACCCGAGCTTTCCTGGACACAATTATAATTAAGCTCGATTAGTAGACTAAGGGCCAGTTTCACCGGACAGTTTCAACTTTTGTATGGTGTCATCTGTCAGATTGATAGAGGGCCCGGTGGCGTAATCGGGAGAACGGTTGGCTTTGATGCCAGAGGTACCGAGTTCAAACCGCCGTGCACCAATGGATATTTCTATCGAAAAATGTATGTGCGCTTTTCACAGTGGCCCTCCGGTGAAGGAAAATCATCGTTAAGAAACCAACAACCCCCGCATGGTAGTAGGACACTATCTAGTGTCCGCCTGGCCAGCTACCACCTTTAAGTTAGAAAATCTGTCGTCAAACATCTAATGTGTTCCGGCAGCTATCCTTGAGAGCCAGTTCCCATTCTAGGCCTATTATAGCGTGCTTACCATCTTCGACCGCATCATCGCTTACCAACAGGTGAGATAGTGGTAAAACGCTAACCTATAAAATTAAAAAAATAAATGACTAAACTCCGAAACTTTATCAGGTACCGGTGAAACTGGGCCTATCCCTGATGTAATTTTTTTTTATTTTTAAAGTCAAACGTTTATCACATCGCCTCAATTTTTTTGTCCATCTATCGCATTCCACATGTCGCCGGTACTTTAGCTTGATTGGTGGATATGTTGTTTGACATTTAGGTTTAACTGCGATTGGCGGACGCTTCCACAGCCATATTTGTATACATGCTAATGTGTCATGTCAACTACTGTCATAGTAGCCTATAGCAACACAGCTACACATAAACAAAGTTTTACTTGCAACGTGGTTTCATAAAACCACACCAAACTTTTTTTAAAGCTTTTAAGGGGTTAGCAAGACTACTAGAAATGTGCCACCTACATTTCTAGTAGTCTTGTAACCCCTCCAACTAATTACTAACCTAAATATGCTTGTGTCTGGAGTGGGGTCATGTCAATAGTGCACAATGGGTGGGGAACGAACTCACAACTTCTCGATCGCTAGGGCGATATATAAAGATGATGCAGTCGAAGATGGTAGTACGCTAGGCCTAGAATGGGAACTGGCTCTCAAGGATAGCTGCTGGAACACATTAGATGTTAGGCAACTGATTTTCTATGTTGAGAGTGATAGCTGGCCAGACGGACACTAGCGGGGGTTGGGGGTTTGTGAACAACTCACCATTAGTCCAGTCAAGCAGCAGGTGCGACCAGGTAAGCTCCATCTCCTCGGTAGTGTTGTAGGGGTCCAGCGACACGTGCAGCAGGCAGGTGAACTTGGCGCACTGCAGCGTCAGCCGCCCGTGGAACAGCAGCCGCACCTTGTCCCACCACGAGAGGGGCAGCGACGGGTCCAGGGAGGGTCGGGATACCTGGTCGAATGCTGGGGGGAAATATACCGTACTAGCTGACACCCGCGACATCGTTCAAGTACACCAAGAATTTAGTAGCTTATGTTCATCCTCATGCTATAAAAGTACGAGTATATCCTTGTTAAACAGTAAAATCGGGTCGTCCGTTTAGGCGTGATTAGGTAACGAACTGACAGAGTGATAGAGCTACAAACGTTTTTATCATCTTCTAACTATAAGAATCTTTGTCCTGACATACTGACTGACTGACAGACAACGCACAGCCTAAACCGCTGGTCGTAGAGACTTGAAATTTGGAGAGTATAATTGTCTTAGTACGTAAGTGTGTACTAAGGAAGGATTTTCCAAAATTCACCCCTTAAGGGGATGAAATGGGGGTTTGAAGTTTGTATGGAGAAACAAGATTAGATAGTCTTTTCTATCCGAAACTTCACATCAGTGCTTCAGTAAAAAAATAAGTAAAATCCGTGTTTCAGGTTTTTTTTTAATTCCACCCCTAAGAGGGTGCAATGGGGTAACAAAGTGTGAAATTCATATTTTTTCGGATTGCGCTGAAATTTGGCATGCAGATAGTTATTACGACGTTTGTTACCTCTGAGAAAGGATTTTCTAAAATTCACCCCTGAAGGGGATGAAACGGGGGTTCAAAGTTTGTATGGAAAAACAAAATAAGATAGTCTTTTCTATCCGAAACCTCACATAAGTGCTTCAGTAAAAAATATAAGTAAATACATGTTTCAGGTTTTTTTGAAATTCCACCCCTAAGAGGGTGCAATGGTGAAAATCAGTATTGTTTCGGATTGCGCTGAAATTTGGCATGCAGATAGTTATTTTGACTTAGGTATCCGCTAAGAAAGAATTTTTCAAAATACACTCTTTAAGGGGATGAAGCGGAGGTTCAAAGTTTGGATAGTCGTTTTATTCGACATTTCACACAAGTACTTCTGTAAATAAATAAGTAAATACGAGTTTCAGACTTTTTCAAAATGCCACCCTAAGAGGATAAACTGGGGAAACAAAGTCTAAAAATCAATATTGTTTCGGATCGCGCTGAAATTTAGAATGCAGATAGTTATTATGACGTATTTATCCGCTCAGAAAGGATTTTCTAAAAATTCCTCCCGGATACGGAACGAGGATTTAAAGTTTATATGGCGAAACAAGATGGGATAAAGTACGTGTTGTAGGATTTTCCGAAATGGGGTAGGTAACAAAGTCTGTAAATTTAGGTTTTTCGGGTTTTATAAATATGAATCCCGAATTGCCTTAGTCACGCGATAACATGAAAACGGGTGAACCGATTTGGCTAATTCTTATTTGATGTGTTGAATGATAGAAAAAAAAAGTTTTAAGTAAATAAAAGAAGCTTTTAACGCAGGCGAAGCCGCGGGGCACTTCTAGTGTAAGTATGAAAGTATGGATTATAACAGACATAAGATTTCTACAGTCTGGTAAAACGCTTAAAAAGATAAGCATCTTTACATAATATAAAACAAAGTCGCTCCCGCTGTCGCTTAGATCTTTTAAACTACGCAACGGATTTTTGAACGCAGTTTTGAACAATAGATAAAGTGATTCAAGAGGAAGGTTTATAACCAGGATTAAACGGGGGCAAAGCCGCGCGGCGCAGCTAGTAAAAAATTAAATAAATTCTAACGAATAGAGTATCGCCTCCTTATTTGAAGTCTGTGAGTAAAACAATACTCACAAAGGTTGCAGTGCGCGATGACGGGCTCCCAGCAGGGACCGAAGGCGTAGCTGTACTCCTGCATCTCGCAGCACAGGTCGTAGTACCACTTGAGCGGCATCATGGATCGCTCCAACTCCACGCCGCCCCACGGAGCGCCCTGCTCTATGCTCACTGTACGCACCGCTGCGGTACACATATCAGAGTTAGAGTCTAGAGAGTTAGACACTTGTTACTTTATATTATAAAAAACCGGTCAAGTGCGAGTTGGACTCGCGCACCGAGGTTTACGTACAAATTTGTCTAACTAAGTTAAAGAACAAACTTAACTTTGCAGTTTGATCCATAGAAAATGTATTGCACCAACCGCAAATAATAAGTTAGAAATATTTATTAAACTACATATTTACTGTTTTCAGATCAAACATCTAATATGTTCCGGCAGCTATCCTTAAGAGCCAGTTCCCATTCTATGCCTAGCGCATAGCGTGCTTACCATCTTCGACCGCATCATCACTTACCAACAGGTGAGATAGTGGTTAAACGCTAGCCGATAAGGTATAAAAAAAAGATTTATTCCTATATAAGTGTTTCAAGACCTTGCTTCTTGCCAAATTTCATGATTTTATGTCAACGGGAAGTACCCTATAGGTTTTGATTCCCTTGCGAAGAACATTTGCAACTTATGCCACAGATTATATAATAGTTACTGCGTAACAGATATTTCACCTCCTTACAAAAACACAATACCAACGTTTATTTCAGACAATACAAGCAAAAATGTGTCTAAGGCGCTCGACCTAGCGTTGTTATTACTTCGTTCAGCACGCGATGTACCGATGTGCATTTGTGAAGGGTTGACTCAATGAAATAAAAAAAAGTTTACGAATTTTATTTACCTCACAAAATAACATCAATGTTCCGAACTAAAAGTCGAATTTTAAGTCGAAAAAGTTAATCTTACGCCGTCTTGTCATTTTAGTATCGTTAGCATAAAAAATGAACAATAGTATGCTTGTTTTTTTGTCAAACTCGTTTAACGTTTCTAATATAGAACACGAATGCGCAGCTCCCGTCATTTGAATAATAACATGCGTAGCGCGCGCGTGAGCAGTGACAACCGACTTCGGTACCAGCGCCGGCGGTGGTCGAAAGTTTAGGTATAAAGCGCTGTAGCTACGGGCGAGTGAAGGAGGCCTGCTTATGCGTTCATATCTTTTGATCGCATTGCTTTACAAGTTGGATTTTTTCGCAGCCAAATGAGACCGTAAACCCAAGTATTTAGTATAAGTTTAAACGTGATAACTCTACGCATTCCTGAGAAAAAGGGTCTAAACAGACGGACAACAGGGTGATCCTATAAGGGTTCCTTTTTCCTTTTAAGGTACGGATACCAAAAAAAAATCTAAATATACTGACCCCTGGGCGGCGGCGCACCCTCGGCAGCGGCCAGCGTGCCCCACAGCTTGAGGCGCGTCATGCTGACCAGCGGCTGCGGGAAGTCTCTCAGCACCAGCTGCCAGGAGTCGCACCACGCGCTCACAGACCGCACCCACAGCGTGCTGAACTCCACGCCTTCCTCGGGCCATGGGCTGGGAACACGGGTATTACATATCTTAAGGACCCAGTGGCGCAGTGGAAGAAGTCAGCTTTGACACCAGGGGTAATATAATGTACAAGTACAGAAGATGCACCCCCTACGAGCAAAATGTCCCACTGCTACACTCCCACTGCTGCTTATTCTAAAAATGTGAGACTAAACCTAGTTACAACGTCGGTATCGTTAAAAATACGCTACATGCCTCTGATGCAAACATGAATTTTCGTCACAGAATAAACTAATAGTAGCTCGGAACCGCGTGTTGTGCACCGTAAGTCCGCGCGGCGAGTCTGTATCACTCGGTCAGCTCGCGGGCCGTCAGCTGTCTCTTACTGTAAGGTTGAGTGTTGTGAGAAAACAAATTCAATAGTAAAGTAAAGGCGCGCCGTCCAATCGAGAGCGCACGTGACACTATTGACTGAACTTGTAGCCCACGGGTACAGCCCACAGCGACAGGCCTGCCACTATCTCACCTGTTGGTAAGTGATGATGCGGTGACGCGTATTATACCACGTTACCTATCAGAATCAATCTCCCTCATCTTGGCCGTGGCGCGCGCAGTCCCATGTATGGCCGGGTCAGCCAGCGCGATCACTCTCAGCCGCGACAAGCAGCACGCGACAAGCCGCGTGCGCGGCGGCGGCGCGGCGCGACAGCGCTGCACGTAGATCTGTGCGTCTTTCTGTCGTAGCGCTGCGTACAACTCTTCTACTTTACCTGCTGGTAGGAACAGGTGCGGCTTGCACAGTTCTTGTACCTAGGAATTCAAAACAAATTATCTGTGTTGGTAGAGTGCTCCACATTTTTTTTTTGTCTGACAGTCAAGCACTTGTCTAGTAATATATCTTATGTTTATTGAATATGGTCAAGCGTGTGATCACCATATCTCACCTGATGTGAAGTGATGATGCAGACTAAGATGAAATCGTGCGTTTTTTTTTTCATATCTTATAAGCTAGCGTTTGACCACTATCTCGCCTGGTGGTAAGCTATGATTTGGTCGAAGATGGTGAACACGCTAAGCCTAAAATACTCCGACTCTCAAGGGCTATGTGCTACCGGAACACCGTAAGGTTATGGCGGAAAATTTTCTCCTTGATGGTGGTGGTAAACTACTTTTAGGTAGCAAGTTAGGCGGAACATCGAACTTTAAGGATAACACAACAAAAAATCGGATCACTTTTTAAGAGAAGGTCTTCTAATATGGGTCATCTGTGATACCAGCATACTTTCCGCACTAACATATTTATGTACGTACCTTTGCATCTAACATAGTTCGTCTCTTCTGACTCTCCTTGTATTCATCTTCGAGCAACTCGTAGTTGTCCCGCAGCTTCACTTCAAACGGATCGTCGCTCATTTCCACTATGAACTCTTCAATCTGATAAACAATACCAAATATTAAATTAACTTTAACTTTTTAACGGACTTCAAAAAAAGCAAAAATAGGAGGTTTCTTTTCGACCGTATATATATATATATATTTTTATGTTTGTTCGCGGATAACTTCGTCCATTATGAACCGATTTTGATTATTATTTTTTTGTTGGCAAGGAGATATCTCAAGTGTGGTAATTTTATCGAGGTCTGATAAGTATCTCCAAAGATATGGAGATAAACATCTCAAAATTGGTATTGATTATTAATAACGCGGCATTGAAGTCGGTTATTTTTAGTTTTTTAAGCGATCTTATTATTTATGTTCAAATAAGCAAGCGATTGATCACTATCTCATCTGGTTTTTTTTTTTTTTTAATTTTTTTATGAATGCAAGATAAAAGTACAATTTCTTAATCTAGTTTCTGCCAAACTGCTGAGCAGTTTGTCGGCAGATGTTACTCTCATTCTTATTACATAAAGTGCCTTGATCTAAACCTAAATAATTGCATTGCGACTTTCATAAACTAGTAGCTATTTATATATATAAAAAAAAGTGACACTATGCTTACATTTTAACTTAATTAATTAAAAAACTACAACTATATAATTATGTAAGTAGTATATAACTATTAAGCTGGAACTTTTATTACATCGTCTCAAACTCTTTCGTCTATATATTGCATGTCGCGTGACGGTCGTGACGCCGCCGCCGTACGTTAAATGTCTGCGATGCGAAAAAAAAGTTTCACTTTTATCGTAGTTTCATAAAACCACACAATCATTTTTATAAACTATATTATTAACGATTATCTAAATCTAATATATAAAATTCTCGTGTCACAGTTTTCGTTGCCATACTCCTCCGAAACGGCTTGACCGATTTTTATGAAATTTTTTGTGCTTATCCGGTATCTATGAGAATCGGCCAACATCTATTTTTCATCCCCCTAAATGTTAGGGGTAGTCCACCCCTAAGTTTTTTATTTTATTTTTTAGACAAAATTTTTAATTTCTATTTTTTTATGATACAACATACAAAAATACATACAATCCTCAATTTTCACCCTTCTACGATCAACCCTTATTTTTTAATAGCCATTTTAGTAATTTAATCATTTTTCCAATTAGGAAATTAAGGAAATTATTTATATGGCAAAACAACGTTTGCCGGGTCAGCTAGTTACTAATATAACTATGTACAGTGGTCTACGTACCTACATATTCAATTCTAATAACAATAATAGTAGAATTATATTAATTTTAGATTTTTATATTTCTTCTGTAGTATTTAGTCTTTGTAAATATAATTTCCTTAGAGACTTCTTATATGAGTACTTAGTTATGTGTTTAATTTCAAAATCTTCAGGTATATCGTTTACTAATCTCGGCACAAGATATTCCCTCGTACGCCTTCCATAATAGATACATGCTTTAAAGTTTTGTACAAGTGTGTTAAGTAACGATGTGATCCAAGATGTAGCACGTTTGTCCAGAAGAGACCTATTCACTCGCAACTTGAAGACCCCAAGGTGGCAGTTATTGGGAAACAGACTCAGGCACGGAATTCTATTCCTTGGCAGTGCGTATGAGGAATGTAGAAGCAAATCCCTACGTATTGATCGAATTTCTAACGTGTAAAGGTGTCGCTTATACGTCTAGTTGTCCGATAGAAAAATGGGAACTACGGGATTGGTCCGTGTAGCTAGTTGGGTAGCACTCTCCAAAATGTATCCGATAAAAACCGATAGACAAGCAACTTTGCTAAAGGCTTTGGAGCCTCTTGTTTATTAGCTCGTCATCATTAATTAGCTTCTCGGCTCTCCTCTCAATAGCTTCCAGCGTTTCCAGCTGATATTATGCGGAACCATCTCAGAGGTAACAGCAGTCTATACACGAACGGAATTCAAACAATATGTCAAATTTGATCAAAATCTTACTACAAAAATTCCTTTGAAATGTCGATTAAATATCGTCTCAAAATAACTCCAAGGTAAAATTCAAATTATAAAAACTGATATTAAATGCCGTATCAATATACTTTTCGATATGATGTCACTTTTGGCTATTTCACCAGATAAATGGACATTAAACCTTTGAGTTCGAATTTTTCAGTGAAAAGTCTATCAAAACCTACGAATAAATTATAAGTCTAACTCAAATAATTTCACCATAAATTACATCATCAACCACATCATAACTTAACGTCAGGTAAGATAGTGGCCAAAAGCTACATGTTTCCGGATAAAAAAAATTGTAAAGCTTACTAGCAATATGGGTTACACATTACTAGTAGTCTCTTTAACCCTAACTAAGCTAAATATGCTTGTGTCTGGAGTGGGTTCACGTCTATAGTGCAATGGGTGTGGATCGAACTCAAAAGTTTAGAATACCTTGATATGCAGATCACTGGGTAGCGGACTGCTCTCAGTGAATGGTTTCTTCTTGATGTCGTGCACCATTTTGATCCACTTGAACAGAGATACGAAATCTCCCTGAACGGCCTCCGCGAATCTGTGCTTGTATGGGAATATCACGCGCACTGATTCTACGTTCACTGCCCTGGGAAAAAAAAAACATTTATTGTAGCGTTCCTTACCTTAAAACGAAAAATTGAACTCTTTTAGAATCACTTTGTTGTCCGTCTGTATGTCTGTCCGTCTATCAAGACCCTTTATCTCCGGAATGCGTAGAATTATCAACTTGAAATTTATACTACGAGTAAATACTTGGGTCTACGCTATCTATCGGCTCTGAAAAACTAAAATCAAGAAGCAAGGTCTTGAACTACTTATATAGGAATACATCTGAAAAATAAATAGATGTAGTTTGATAACAAAAAGTGAATTAACTATAACAAACTTACTATTTGCGGTTGGTGCAATAAATTTTCTATGAATCTAACTGCAAAGTTAAGTTTGTCCTTTAACCTAGTATGAGAAGTTGGTACGGAAGCCTCGGTGGGTGAGTCCAACTCAACTTGGCTGGTTTTATTTTCAGTGTACCATGCTAGACGCGATAGACATCAAAGTACATCATTATCAACAGCCATTATTCGTCCACTGCTGGACATAGGCCTCCCCTATGGCACGCCACTGAGCTCGATCTTCAGCTCTCTGTTTCCAACCGCTGCCAGCCAGCTTGCGTATATCATCGCTCAAACTAGCTAGAGGGCGCCATACCACAGATTATATAATAGTTACTTCGTAGGCCCTACGCTCGATACGATGGCTCATATCTGAGCCATCGTATCGTATGCGTTTCTTTAAGTTGTGTTTCACTATTTCACATTTTTTTTATATAAAAATTGTTTGAAGTACTGAAATACAGAGGTACATGTATGGTTGGCAACCTACTATAATATTTTTTAATAGTCTGACGTCAACGATTGGATGACAGCTGAATGGTTCACTACTCTTGTTTTTTTTTAAAATTCAAAGCGTTAAATTATGCTTTTAATTAAAAAAAAACAGTAGATTTTCTTGATCTTATGATTTTGACGTGTATATATGTGCGTATATTAATACTGCCTACATACTGAACAAATGCTTTGATTTTGATATCCCTGTGCAACATTTCAGCTAAATCGGTCTAGCCGTTTGACCGCGAAGAAGTCTCAAACAAAATGACATTCGCATGTACAATATTGGTGTTGATGTTAGGCAGGTTAAAAATGAAGGATAATAAAATCTATTTAGCTTCCTGATGACTAGTAATCTACTTACCACACCTTATTCCATGCCTTCTGGAAGTGTTCATTGGCCTTCCTCTCGACCCTCACTTCTGGATCATCCACTGAGCGGGTTTGGCTGTACCCTTCCACCGTCACTATCTCATCACCGTTCAGCACCAACGTCAGTTTGCTCCACAGCAGGGATAGTCCGGTCTCGTGATCGTATGCTATCGACATGTCGTCTGGAAAGTTTAAAAGTGGTCAGGCCTGTCTCACTCCGTGTACTTGCCGCGCTAATTAATATGCGAGATCAAATTTAGGTACAATTCGGCCCTTAGCGGTGTAGCGTATTTTGAACGTTACAGACGTTGTTTCTAGGTTCAATCTCGCATATTTGCTATCAAACAGTGAATCTTCTGTACTGTAGTACTATTAATTATTCTGTGGAGTGGTTCAGTTATGTGTATAGTATACTCGTATGTAATGATATGCTGTACTTTTTAGGTTATCACCATTATTATAAAAGCGAGTCATTTGTTTATATACTCTTCACAACTTTTAAATGGCGCGATCTATTGAAATAGGGAATATGCATGAAGCTCAGATTTTTTGGAAATAATTTTTTTTCGATTCTTTGCTGTCCTGGAGTTATATGTAAAACCTTTTTTTTATTTAATTCCACTTTATTTGCTTAAAATAATAAATTAAAAATGCAATTTAAGCGAGGGAAATTTAAGTTTGTAAAACAGATCACCATTGGTCGAATCGAAAGTTGACGTCATTATGCACTACTACACGTGATAGAAACATTGAGCGCGGGAACATAAAAATAAATGAATGGTATGGTCTTATTGTATTTATTTCCAAATATTGTGTTTGCCGCGTATTATTGTGCAAAAATGTATATTACTAACTATTTAATATAGATAAAAAGGAGTACGAGACTAGAGAAACTGCATAATTTAATAAAAACATGTCATTGGCTAAATACAATAATCGCGCGGAGTCTTCGTTAAAGAAAAACAAAGCTAGTTTACTTCAAGCGGCGTGTGTCTGACGTAAGTGCGTGACGTCACAATGCATTACCAAAGAGCCCGGGAAATGATGGCGTTAAAACTGCTCAAATTTATTTGTATTTTTGAATGTTTATTTAAAAAATAATTAGATTATTTCCAGCAGTATTTAATTTTTTTATTATGTTACATGGATGTAATGAGTGAAATAAAAATATTGAAAAAAAAAACATGCATATTCCCTATTGTACACAGTTCGCCAGTATTTTTTATATTTTATAGGCTAGCGTTTGACCACTATCTTATCTGTTGGTAAGTGGTAATATGGTCGAAGATGGTAGCACGCTAGGCCTAGAATGGGAACTGGCTCTCAAGGGAAATGGGAACTGCTGGAACACATTAGATGTTTGGCGACAGATTTTTTAACTTGAGAGTGGTAACTGGCCAGACGGACACTAGACAGTGTCCTACCACCATGCGGGTATGCGTTGAGAGTTTCTTAACGGAAATTCCTCGGAATATTTTTTTTAATGTATGTTCACCAATTACTCAAAGATGCCTGGACCGATTTAGAAAATTATTTTTTTGTTCGATACTTCCCATGTCTCATTTAAGTTTTATCAAGATATGTTCAGTACCTCCAGAGATATGAACATAAACACCTCAAACTTGGTTCTAAAAACATTTAAAAATTACTACCGCGGCATTTGAAATCGGTTTTTTAGGGTTCCGTAGCCGAATGGCAAGAAACTGAACCCTTATAGATTCGTCATGTCTGTCTGTCTGACCTTTCGTATGTCACAGCCACTTTATTCCGAAACTATTAGGACTACACAGTTGAAATTTGGTAAGTAGGTGTATTCTGTGAACAGCTTTACGATGTTTATTCAAAAATAAAAAAACATATATATTAAGGGGGCTCCCATACATGTAACTGAAACTAAAAATATTTTTTTTCATTAAACCTATACGTGCGGGGTGTCTAAAGATAGGTCTTTAAAAATGACATTGAAGTTCCTAAATTCATTTTTTCTCAAAGTCAATAATTTGAAAGATAGGCACGTCTAAAGTGGTAAAATGTGTGTCCCTCGCCCTCTAACTTTTAAAGTATGGGAGTGAATAATCTAAAAAAAATATATTCAGTAGATCTCATTAAAAACTAACAACAGAAATTGGTTTGAAAGAGATACAGTCAGCGGTTTTTGAGATATAGCGACCGCAAAGATAACTTTGTTTTTCATACAAACTCTATGAAAAACAAAGTTAATTTTTTGGTGGCGAAAAATTAAAGTTATAATTTACTCTACTGTTGCGGAACCCTACGAGTGCGAGTCCGACTTGCACAAGTAATACATACCCGTTCCAAATATCATAGTATTTTCCTCCGACAATATCAGCAACAAATTAGTCTCATTTTTGAACGTCACTCTCCAATCTAGCGCCCTCCCTTTCCTTTCATGGATACTTCTGTCTCTATCTCTGTCTCTCCTTTCTTTAATTTTCTGCTTGAATTCTTTTATAGATCGGACGAAGGTTAGTATTTTGAGATGTAAGTTTGCGCTCCATTCAAAGTCGACGCATTCTAGGAATTGGATGTCTAGAAGAGCGGAATGCTTTTCTTTGGAAGGGGTGTGTTCTATCCTCGCTAGTTTAACGTGGAAGAACGTCGTGGGAATCTCATCTGACCGCTGACAATGCATATTTCCTGAAAAATAACTGACTTTTTTATACCAGATAGGCTAGCGTTGGGCACCTTCTCGTCTGGTGGTTGCGAAGCTGTGATGGAAGATGGTCTGGACACGCTAAGCCTAGAATAATAAAATACTACTGCTGAAATTACTGCTTTCCTTTAAAATCTTGAAACTGACAAATGACAGCTGTACATAACTATCGAAGTAAACATTAACATGGTAATGTAATATTATGTTTCTTGGAGTGTTACTCACTTTATATATTTTTTGTACATTGTTAGACACAATCCAAAATATCATCGTACTGACGGGACTCTAACCCGCAATCCTCGGGAAACATACCCAAGTGCTCTGCCAATAAAGCCACGGTGCGATACTATCGACACGACGAAATTAATAATATTACATAACCGTGACATTAACTTACCCCTATAAGGCACCATGTCGACGATCTTGAGCCCCGACACGACCGCGCCCGACTTACTGACCGTCTGCTCCAAGGTGACAGCGTCCACCCTGGTCATCAGACACATGTCTTCATTCACCAGCATGAACACGTTGATGTGCGACAACGCCACGTTCACGGATATGTTGAACTGAGACTCCACGGGCTCGGCAGGGGGAGGGCAGGAAGTGGGGGGCGTGCGGTACTCTTGTATGCAGTCGTACAGTGATATTATTGTCTCCGCGATCACGGTGCTCCATTCTAGACGGAGGCAGTCCATCATTGCTTCCACCTGGGGAAGAAAGTTTGGTATTCTAGTCGTATTATTTATGAATAAATAATACAATACTATTTATTTGCCACCTTTAGGATCTCAGACATAAAATGAGCAGAAAGAAGGAAAAATACAAAACCAATTTACTGCTTATACATTTTATGGTCACATAGGCTGGAGATTACAACAAAATAGACCCCGAGGGAGGCCCCGAAAAAGCTGACTAAAACGATTTGAGAAAAGTTGGATAGCCCTGGGACAAAAGGCCATGGGAAAAGGCATCTATGGAAAGGATTAATTGGAGGAAACTAGTAGACGCCAAGAACCACTTAGGGTTGTAGCACCCCAGGAAAGAAGGGGTAAAAGAACCACGTAGGGTTGTAGCACCCCAGGAAAGAAGGGGTAAAAGAACCACGTAGGGTTGTAGCACCCCAGGAAAGAAGGGGTAAAAGAACCACGTAGGGTTGTAGCACCCCAGGAAAGAAGGGGTAAAAGAACCACGTAGGGTTGTAGCACCCCAGGAAAGAAGGGGTAAAAGAACCACGTAGGGTTGTAGCACCCCAGGAAAGAAGGGGTAAAAGAACCACGTAGGGTTGTAGCACCCCAGGAAAGAAGGGGTAAAAGAACCACGTAGGGTTGTAGCACCCCAGGAAAGAAGGGGTAAAAGCCGGAGATCATATGGCGAGAAATAGTAAGCTTTTTAAAGGACATAGAGAAGCGTTCGGCACAAATGCCACAATCTCACTTATTGGTTAACGACGATGTGGTTGAGGATGGTAGCATGCTGGGCCTAGAATCAGAAGGACAGCTGTCGGAATTTACTATTGTTAGAACATACTAGTGTTGGCAGGGATTGGGAGAGGCCTATGTTTGGGAGAGGCCTATGTCCAGCAGTGGACTGATACCGGCTGATTATGATGATGACTAGTGTTGGCGACAGATTTTCCGACTTGAAGGTGGTCAGCCAGGCGGACACTAGATACCACCTACCAGCATGCAGGGCGTTATTAGATTGATACAAGCTTGTCCAATATTCGATCCACCTTGCCAGCTTACCAAACCGGAGGTTACCTCAGTCACGATGTTTTTTTCAAGTGAATTCTGAATAACTATTCAATTTAATCCCGGCTTTCCGATTTTACTATCGCACCACTCGCCATAGACAACACGCTCATCCACATATTATCGAGACTTGGACTTCGCCCACATCTCGATTCAAGCGGTCATTTCTTCCGTACACTTGTAAAATGTAGAACGAGCTCCCGTTTGTTGTTTACCCGCCGAGCTACAACATGGAGTCTTTCAAAAGGGGCGCTAAAAAGAATCTTGATAGGTCGGCAACGCATGAATGACACCCCTAGTGTTGCAAGTGTTCACATGCGACGGTGACCACATCCCATCAGGTGGGCCATTTGCTTTTTTGCTACCTGTGTCACAAAAAAGTATGTCATGGTAATAGGCCTACTAGGTACTAAGTACTAACTAGGTACTAGGTACTAACCTTGGAGTCTCTCGGCCCATGGCTGCCCCACTTGACGAGCGCCACTGCCAGCAGCGCGGAGCCCCACGTGTGGTGCCGGCGCGGCGGGGGCTCCCGCAGCGCTAGCGCCGCCTCCCCCGCCGCCACCCACCCGCTGTCCACTAGCAGCTCAGCGCTCCAGTGCCGTGAACCAACTACCATTCGCGCCATGTCTGATATGTACGCCTCTTCTGAAACAATCACGTTGGGAAAAATTATATGTCAATAATA
Organism: Cabera pusaria; assembly: GCA_954871355.1. Lineage (NCBI taxonomy): Eukaryota > Metazoa > Arthropoda > Insecta > Lepidoptera > Geometridae > Cabera > Cabera pusaria. Next base: position 2,766,409 of record OX940892.1, read on the forward strand.
ATATTATAGGAAACGTAGGATCGCGAAACCTAGGTCAAAAAGCTGCCAGTCTGAAGTGGAACTAGGCTGGACACGTCTCTCACATGTCGGACGAGCTGTGGGCTAAACTCACCACTGAGTAGAGCCGACGCAACGTTACACGACGTTGCCACAGATTATATTATAGTTATTGCGTAACAGATATTTCACTACCCTACAAAAACATAATACCATCGTTTATTTCAGACAATACAAGCAAAATAGTGTCTAAGGCGCTCGACCTAGCGTTGTTATTAATTCGTTCAGCGCGCGATGTACCGGCTCGCACCCGATACAGTAAAGGGTTGACTCAATGAAATAAAAAAACGTTTACGAATTATTTTTATTTACCTCACAAAATAACATCAAAAGTCGAATTTGAAGTCGAGAAAGTGAATTTTACGCCGTTTTGTTATTATCGGTAGCATAAAAAAATGAAATATATTATGCTTGTTTTTTGTCAAACCCGCAAAATGACTATGAAAAACTTAAATCGTTTCTAATATAGAATACGAATGCGCAGTTATCCCGTCATTTGAATAATAATATACGTTGCGCGCGCGTGAGCAGTGACAACCGACTGGCAGATAGTACCGCCGGAGTTGACGAAAGTTTAGGTATAAAGCGCAGTAGCTATGGGCGAGTGAGGGAGGCTTGATGTCGCGGCAGGCCCAGGAAGCTGAAGCGAATGAGAACTTTACTTAGCACTGTGCTGGAGCTATAAATGATTAAATTTTGATTTGGAGCATAGATGGCTTTACTTCGTAACGAGAGATCGCCGGTTCTAATCCTAGCACGGTGTTCATATACAGGTAGGAGCGTATTACAATAACTTTTTGCTACCGAAAAGTAGCATACCACCATCAAGAAAAAAAACTGCCGCCATACCTTACGGTGTTCCGGCAGCACACTGCCTTTGAGAGCCAAGATGTATGGTGATAGCCAGATTTGTAGACGGGATGAGATAGTTGTGTTATGTGGATAAGACTAAAGTCACTTATCCTGCGACTTACCATCTTCCATTTGCAGACAATCTGATTCATCTTAGACAGCATCGTCACTTAACATCAGGTGAGATAGTTTGCTAGTAGGTTTATGTGTCTAGAATAAAAATATATAATTTTAAAAAAATCTTTTTTAGGGTTCCGTACCCAAAGGGTAAAACGGGACCCTATTACTAAGACTCCGCTGTCCGTCTGTCTGTATGTCTGTCTGTCTGTCTGTCCGTCTGTCACCAGGCTGTATCTCATGAACCGTGATAGTTAGACAGTTGAAATTTATACAGATTATGTATTTCAATTGCCGCTATAACAACAAATACTAAAAACAGAATAAAGTTAAAAATAATAGAGGGTCCCCATACAAGAAACGTGTTTTTTTCGGCATTTCACGCCATCATAAACACTTAGTTAGGTAAACGTCCCATAGATGGCGTTATATTGAAATGTCGATCCCTAACACCTTTGTTAGACGTTAGATGGCGTTATAAGAAATAAAATGATTATTAATTATTATTTTTGCTGGCGAAAAATGATACTGGTATTTTTTGCTCGATCTTATAAAATACTGTAGTGTAGTACGGAACTTGGCCAGTTTATTTATATGTGATAAGTAAAGGTTTGGCCACTATCTCACCTGATATTAAGTTACAAGAAGTATAGAAAATATTTTTTGACGTGATATACCTTTTCTTGTACTATACACGCTAATATTTATATAATCCGATGCACGATGTAGGTTACGACACTAACACAAAAATGATAAGTCCGTAGTTAAGTTCCAATCAAAGAGTTGCACTACCGGCCCGAAAGAGACCGACCTTGAACGGAGTTTGTCCTTTTCTTTTGTATGGACCACATATTATATTATATACTATATACTATACATATTACATATAGTATAGTACATATATAGAACTGGCAGGTTGTTAGACAAGGACACACTCCCATTTAGGTTCCTTCCGTTGGGGCCGTTTTGATGTACATAGCAGTCACAACGTTATGTTTAGAGCATACGGTTTAAATTGAATTTGTAAAAACATTCTGTGCACGATACTTAAATTGTAAATCCATGGTTCCAATCCAACACGTATTGTTCGGTATAATAGTACAAAAGCAGCGCGCTCCACTCCAACAGACACGACCTAGAGCTGTCTAAAGTCAAGTCAGCATTTTTGGCTGTAGGTATGTCGCTACAAATTCAATTACATATTACAAAATCTAACCTCTTTTCGCATGTCGTTGCTCCACCTGGTCACAGGACATCCTACGCTGCGTTTGCCAAATCGCAGTCTCCACTCTAGGACAAGTCTACCCCAACGGTGGGCAGTGACTGGAAGAGAAGAGCCGAAGATCGGGCTCAGTGGCGCATCTTGGGATAGGCCTACGTCCAGCAGTGGACCCCAACAGTGGGCAGTGACTGGAAGAGAAGAGCCGAAGATCGGGCTCAGTGGCGCATCTTGTGAGAGGCCTACGTCCAGCAGTGGACCCCAACAGTGGGCAGTGACTGGAAGAGAAGAGCCGAAGATCGGGCTCAGTGGCACATCTTGGGAGAGGCCTACGTCCAGCAGTGGACCCCAACAGTGGGCAGTGACTGGAAGAGAAGAGCCGAAGATCGGGCTCAGTGGCGCATCTTGGGAGAGGCCTACGTCCAGCAGTGGACCCCAACAGTGGGCAGTGACTGGAAGAGAAGAGCCGAACATCGGGCTCAGTGGCGCATCTTGGGAGAGGCCTACGTCCAGCAGGGAACTGACACCGGCTGATGATAATGATGATGAAATCTGACCTCTTGTATCCAACAGCTGGTCTAACTTGAGTTTGACTCCCTGCGTGCCAGCGGCGAGCGTGCGGCCCGACGACAGTAGCGCGCGCGCACGCACCGCACGCAGCTCCGCGCAGCCCTGCACCACGCACGATGAGAACACGCGGGACACCCACGCCGGGGGGGAGTTGCCTGTACCTGCGGGGAGGGAGGATACTGATAGTCTGTGCATGCAAAAAGAGAACCGTCATGGCTTGACGATAAACTAACATTCAAAGGTAAGGAAGGAAGGTATATACTCAACGCTACTCAACAATATACTCGACTCACTTAACACATTCAAAAATCAACTAGATAAATATATTAAGAACACCTTCTAACTATTGAATGCATTGCGTGGGTAGTTGAACACTGCGAAATATGAATTTTGTTAGTAATTACGACAGCGAAAATTAGTGTTAATATTTAAACTCTGTTCTCAAATGAATAAATGAATGATTTATTCAGAACAAACTTACGACTATTAACATTACATTTATATCACTTATATCTAAAAAATATGTAAGGTGTTAAGGTAGTCTGTGGACTCCACACTAGGATATCCTGTGTCGTGGAGGCCAGTTCTTCCAGACAGACATTATTAAGAACACATAATATTTGAAGTACTCAGCGAACTATATAACTGTAGGTATTATGTACTGGAAGTACTATACTTTCTTATTTTTTATGACTAATCTGTAAGCACAGTGCGAGTAAAATAAGGTAACTGTATATATATATACATATATCTGAGTATTTTAAGTCTTATTGATAATAAATTTCTTTAAACCTATATACCTACCTAGTACCACCCGATAATTATAAGAGTAGGTACTTACCAAGGTACCAAACATTTTTAGTCGTGTTGGAAATGACAGAGCAATGTGGTCAACGCAACAAAAACAGTAAATTAGAACCGTCAACACGCGCGCCCTCAATTTCTACGACGGTTCTCTTTTTGCACAGACTCTATACGACCTATGTCATTGATAGATACAAGAAAGGGAAGGCTTACTTCAGAATATACCTGAAAGAGAACTTTATAAGGATAGATGGATGGAAGTCTGTTACCCCTAACTACTGAACAGATTTTGATGAAATTTCACAATGTTATAGCGTAGACATATATCAGAATAGTACATTGGCTTATAGTATATAACGATATTGTGTAAATTGGCCTAAGTAATATAATATACAATAACTATAATATTCCAGTAAGTCGACAACAATCCTGCCGTCCTGATAGTTATGTCCAAATAATCAAGAGACACCGAGCAGTCACTTCGCGCTGGGGCACCTTGTATATTATCCAGGAATAATGTCTTTATCACTACATATTATAAAACAAAGTTCCTCGCCGCATCTGTCTATCTGTTCGCGATAAACTCAAAAACGACTGAACGGATTTTCATGCGGTTTTCACCAATAGACAGAGTGATTCATGAGCAAGGTTTAGGTGTAGAATTCGTTACGGTTGTGTGTAAATTGGTTGAAATATGACGATGATCGTTAAAGATGTTAATTTATACTCGACGCAACAAGATGATATAAAAAATGTAGGCATATAAGCTCTACCCCTGCAAAGCCGGGGCGGGTCGCTAGTAATTAATATTATGCAAAAGACTTACTTTTAACATCCAAGTCCCTTATTTGCAGTGGTTTTGACTTCTTCACCTTCTCCTTTATAGCAAGATACCATTTAATAAATTTACTGTGTGTGTACGCTATATTCAATGTACTTATGATCAGATACAAATTAAGGACACCTTTTTCCAGCTGCAAACAAAATAATAAAACCCATTAACACTGTTGATTTATTTTTTATATTTTATGTCATATAGTCAATATGAACACTATCTCACCCGTTGGTAAGTGATGATGCGGTCGGTAGCACCCTAGGCCTAGGCCTAGAGTGCTACCATCCTCGGGGAACTGGGAATCGAATGGGAACTGGCTCTCAAGGATAGCTACCGGAACACATTAGATGTTAGACGAGATTTTCTTACTTGAGGGTGGTAGGCGGACACTAGATAGTTTCCTACCAGCATGCGGTGGTTGGGGGTTTCTTAACGATCATTTGAAACATTCAATTCCTGAATTATATGTAATATTTTAATAACAGCTCGAATCGCCGCGTTTCATAATCGTACTTTCTCGCTCACGCACGTCAAAGTTATCATTGATCGTCGGTCTCTAGGCAGCCGGGCGCCGGGCGGGCGGCACTCATGTCTCATTGACCAATTATTATCCTTTTGCTGCGATGGTTAATTTACACGTTTTTTTTAAATCTACCTACTTATATGTGTTCAGTAACAGAGACTGATAGCCCCAATGAATTGTTTCAACCGACATCCAAAAGGAAGGAGGTTCTCAATTCGTCTTTTTTTAATGTCGTCAACTGTGAACCGATTTGAATGATTCTTTTTTTAATCGGTAGGGTACGTTTCTGAGTTTTTTTTAAATATATATATCTTATAAGCTAGCGTTTGACCACTACCTCACCTGTTGGTAAGTGATGATGTGATCGAAGATGGTAAGCACGCTAGGCCTAGAATGGGAACTGGCTCTCAAGGATAGCTGCCGGAACACATTAGATGTTTGGCGACAGATTTTCTAACTTGAGGGTGGTAGCTGGCCAGGCAGACACTAGATAGTGTCCTACCACCATGCGGGGGTTTTTTTTTGGTTTCTTAACGATGTTTTCCTTCACCGGAGGGCCACTGTTAGAAGCGCACATACATTTTTCCATAGAAAAATCCATTGGTGCGGCGGTTTGAACTCGGTATCACGGCATCAAAACCGACCGTTCTCCCGATTACGCCACCGGGCCCTCAGGTGGTCCCATTGTAATTTCAACGAGATCTGATAAGTATCTCTGATGACGATAAACGTCTCAAACTTGCTACTGAAATTGACTCCCAGGGCATGGAAGTCGGTTGTTTACGTTTTTAAACTATCTTTATTATCGGTAATAATAATTTAGAGGTGTTTTATACATTTCGAAGTCACAGAAATAATCTTGTTTACCTTAGCATCAAGCTTCAACTTATTCAAAAACAGCAGCTGTTCATCATCACCTCGGAACTGGTACTGGTCCATTTGGAAGGCGATATACACCTGTGGAAGACCAGCTACATGCCGACCGCACTCGTCCAGTACTGATGCTGCACTGAATCTAGAATTAACCTGGAAATATCATAGCATATATTATTTTTTCATTAATTAAAAAAAGCTTTCTAACAATGGGTTTCACATTACTGGTTGTAGTAGGAGTAGTTTTTAACCCCTCCAACTAAGCTAAATATGCTTGTGTCTGGAGTGGGTTCACGTCAGTAGTGCAATGGGTGGGTGGGTATCGTACTCACGACCTCTCGATCTGTCGACCTTAGCCATTGGGCTATTGCCGCTTCTAATTGTGATGACGGCTAACAGTTTCCTATTACATACATGAGTAATCGAGCAAAATAATATAACTTTTGAAAGCCATGTGTGACACTCACTATTACACTATTTGTTACATGTTACGAAATACTCAGTACTTTATTGCTTCCATAATATTTTATACATAAGGTCACAGATTATATAATAGTTACTACGTAAGTAGTTGATAACGTTCCTAAAACTAGATAGATGAACTAGAGGGCCCGGTGGCGCAATCGGGAGAACGCTTGCCTTTGATGCCAGAGGTACCGAGTTCAAACCGCCGTGCACCAATGGATTTTTCTATCGAAAAATGTATGTGCGCTCTTCACAGTGGCCCTCCGGTGAAGGAAAAACATCGTTAAGAAACCAACAACCTCCGCATGGGTAGGACACTATCTGGTGTCCGCCTGGCCAGCTATACCACCCTAAAATCTGTCACCAAACATCTAATGTGTTCCGGCATCTATCCTTGAGAGCCAGTTCCCATTCTAGGCCTAGCGTGCTTACCATCTTCGACCGCATCATCACTTACCAACAGGTGAGACAGTGGTCAAACGCTAGCCTATAATGTATTAAAAAAAAAGAACTAGAACTAGACTAGATGAGACCATTATGGACCCTGTTGGGCACATGCATAATTAAATATTATGTTTCGTTGAAGTGTTTCACACTTTATATTTTTGTAAATTGTTAAACACAATCCAAAATTTCATCGTACCGACGGGACTTGAACCCGCAACCTCCGGAATAACATGTTCCGGTGCTTTGCCAATTAAGCCACGGTGCGAAGTATCGTTACGACGAAATTAGTGGATTGCATTTTGTTAACCCAATTATGCATTGGTGGCGCCATCTATGACTACTTATTACGTAAGTTAATCATTCGGAAGAATACATTACAGTTTTCAAATCCGACGAGAGATGTTGCACTGCGAAAATCAAATATTATGTTTCGTTGAAGTGTTTCACACTTTATATTTTTGTAAATTGTTAAACACAATCCAAAATTTCATCGTACCGACGGGACTTGAACCCGCAACCTCCGGAATAACATGTTCCGGTGCTTTGCCAATTAAGCCACGGTGCGAAGTATCGTTACGACGAAATTAGTGGATTGCATTTTGTTAACCCAATTATGCATTGGTGGCGCCATCTATGACTACTTATTACGTAAGTTAATCATTCGGAAGAATACATTACAGTTTTCAAATCCGACGAGAGATGTTGCACTGCGAAAATCAAATATTATGTTTCGTTGAAGTGTTTCACACTTTATATTTTTGTAAATTGTTAAACACAATCCAAAATTTCATCGTACCGACGGGACTTGAACCCGCAACCTCCGGAATAACATGTTCCGGTGCTTTGCCAATTAAGCCACGGTGCGAAGTATCGTTACGACGAAATTAACTTAATTAACTTACGTAATAAGTAGTCATAGATGGCGCCACCAATGCATAATTGGGTTAACAAAATGCAATCCACTAATTTCGTCGTAACGATACTTCGCACCGTGGCTTAATTGGCAAAGCACCGGAACATGTTATTCCGGAGGTTGCGGGTTCAAGTCCCGTCGGTACGATGAAATTTTGGATTGTGTTTAACAATTTACAAAAATATAAAGTGTGAAACACTTCAACGAAACATAATATTTGATTTTCGCAGTGCAACATCTCTCGTCGGATTTGAAAACTGTAATGTATTCTTCCGAATGATTAACTTACGTAATAAGTAGTCATAGATGGCGCCACCAATGCATAATTGGGTTAACAAAATGCAATCCACTAATTTCGTCGTAACGATACTTCGCACCGTGGCTTAATTGGCAAAGCACCGGAACATGTTATTCCGGAGGTTGCGGGTTCAAGTCCCGTCGGTACGATGAAATTTTGGATTGTGTTTAACAATTTACAAAAATATAAAGTGTGAAACACTTCAACGAAACATAATATTTGATTTTCGCAGTGCAACATCTCTCGTCGGATTTGAAAACTGTAATGTATTCTTCCGAATGATTAACTTACGTAATAAGTAGTCATAGATGGCGCCACCAATGCATAATTGGGTTAACAAAATGCAATCCACTAATTTCGTCGTAACGATACTTCGCACCGTGGCTTAATTGGCAAAGCACCGGAACATGTTATTCCGGAGGTTGCGGGTTCAAGTCCCGTCGGTACGATGAAATTTTGGATTGTGTTTAACAATTTACAAAAATATAAAGTGTGAAACACTTCAACGAAACATAATATTTGATTTTCGCAGTGCAACATCTCTCGTCGGATTTGAAAACTGTAATGTATTCTTCCGAATGATTAACTTACGTAATAAGTAGTCATAGATGGCGCCACCAATGCATAATTGGGTTAACAAAATGCAATCCACTAATTTCGTCGTAACGATACTTCGCACCGTGGCTTAATTGGCAAAGCACCGGAACATGTTATTCCGGAGGTTGCGGGTACAAGTCCCGTCGGTACGATGAAATTTTGGATTGTGTTTAACAATTTACAAAAATATAAAGTGTGAAACACTTCAACGAAACATAATATTTGATTTTCGCAGTGCAACATCTCTCGTCGGATTTGAAAACTGTAATGTATTCTTCCGAATGATTAACTTACGTAATAAGTAGTCATAGATGGCGCCACCAATGCATAATTGGGTTAACAAAATGCAATCCACTAATTTCGTCGTAACGATACTTCGCACCGTGGCTTAATTGGCAAAGCACCGGAACATGTTATTCCGGAGGTTGCGGGTTCAAGTCCCGTCGGTACGATGAAATTTTGGATTGTGTTTAACAATTTACATGCATAATTATAAAATTAAGAGACAGAGGTTGAAAAAAGAAGCAGGATAGAATGTTGATTACATGTTTGGAGCTCTGTTGACGAAAAGCACAGATAGCTTGACTTTTAAGCGAGAGGTTGCCGGTTCAAATCATAATAAGAGTGTTCGTCCACATCATTGCTTAACAGCAGGAGCGATGGTGGTCAAACACTAGCCTATAAGATATATATAAAATGATTTTAAACTAATTATTAGTATGTATTCTGAAAACAAAATGTAAGTGTTACAACATAACTGACAACAATTATAGTATTCTATATTTTAACCCTGCAGTTCCTGGGAGTACACATCTCCAAAGCCTCAGTGACCGCTGTACCACTTCAAAGTTGACAGGTGGGCCGTTTACTTGTTTGTTACACTACACCTTAATAAAAAGAAAAAAAATGAAGTCTTACCTGTAAACTTTGAAGAGACGTCTCAAAGCCAGTGTGGGTGGTTTTCTCCAAACAGCCAATTTTTGTTGCATCTACTTTCAAACTGAAAATCTGCAAGAGGAATGTATATCTCTTCATAGATTCAATGTGTAATAGACCACATAAGACATAAGCAATAATAACAGAACAGCATTAATTTTGCACTTTACTGTATTGCTATTATGAAACATTCATATCACGTTTACGTTACACTGGTAACAGCTAGATTATAGTGTTCTGCAAAAAAATATTCATAATACCAGTTTCTTACAGTGCATTAGTACTAAAAACAGTGTATAATTAAATATTAAACTTATTATAATAATTTTACGAAGTGCTTTGAAATATTTACTACGAATAAATACTATAAAACACACACAATAGTGCATAATCCTCAACAATAGTAAGTTAACGGCGAAAACGCGTAAGTGACACGTTCTGCACGGCGCTTACGCCGTTTTTCTCGCGAGATCAAGCCATCAGGCCACACTATTGTGAAGCTACTGTGGGTGGTTTCACTACCTACGTTTTTGAATACATCGGAAACTAGTTGCCCTGGCTTTGGTAGTTCAACATGCCACTTAATAGAACGCCGCCGGCTTCACCTGTTTGCGAAATGCATTTAGACACAGAGACTAATAAGAAAAGTATGGATTCTATGCCTCTTACCTGTGAAGATGTGCTTAATCCATCCAAAAGAAAGAGAGGAGAAGAAAATGATGCGAGAACCCCAAATAATCCTAATGATTTAGCAACATTTATGTCTGACATGCGGAAAATGTTTAATGATTTTAAACAACAGCAAAAAACTAGTTTCTCTTCGTTGGAAAATAACTTAAGGGAACTTAATCTGCAAATAACAGCACTTCGTGAAACCGTGGACTTTATGGCTAAACAGTATGAATCAGTCATGGAAAAAATTGCCACACTTGAACAGGAACGGAAACATAACTTAGCTGCCATTCAGTTATTGGAAGACAAATTAGAAAATCTAGAAAGGTACCAGCGTGCAACCAGTGTAGAAATTAGAAACATCCCTGGAAACAAAGCAGAAACCAAGGATGATCTCTCTGAGATAGTACTGAGAATTACTAAGGCAATAAATCTCCCCCTGAAGTCGACGGATATTAAAGACACTTTCCGATCGGCGACAAAATCGGCTAACAGGCCGATTATCGTCGACTTCAGTAGCGTCTTATACAAAGAAAAAATTTTTGCAGACGGTGAAAACATACAACATGGCTTATAAAAACAATAAATTAAACACTAGCAATTTACGACTTGAGGGCCCTGCAAAACCAATATTTATCTCAGAAAACCTCACGTTTAAAATGAAAAAGCTTTTTCATCTGGCCCGAGAATTTGCAAAAACAAACAACTTTAAATACAGCTGGACTGCACATGGGAAAGTATATATCAGGAAAAATGACGGCGGGACTCTCATCAGAATAAACTCTGAAGGTGACCTCAAAAAATTGGGTGAAGAGATCTGACTATTTATTTTTATGATGCAAAATATGCTATTTTACTCCTGTATTTTTTTGATACTAATAAGAACACATTTATTTGCCAAAACTGAACTGTATCCATTGCAGACAAATCGCTCAAGCCATTGCTACTTATACTCACAACTCACCAAATCCTACACTTTACACACACAAACAACAACATCACACCTAAAAGTGCCTACATATGCTAAATTATATTATTTATTTATCTTTTGAACGATCACTCAACATGCGGCCTCTCTCTTTAACATCAAACAATGGATGACATTATTGAACTTAATGATGATTTGGAACTTTTCAGTGTGCCAAAGTCTTTCACATGCGCTCCGGGTGAGTGGAAACAGTATATTACTAAAACTTTAAAATCTCTTACTGTATTCCACGTAAATATAAGAAGTATAAATCGCAATTTTGATGAAGTGCTTATACTTTTATCACGTATTGAGGTCGTTTGTGATATTATGGTGCTCACTGAATGTTGTTGGAAAAACTATTTGCATACCCACAATTTCTGACTTCAGCAGTTATAATATAAGTCTAGATTTACGACGCAAAATGATGGGGTGGTGGTATATGTAAAATCAGGTGTATCCTGTACAGTTACGGAGCCTTATGTAGCCGATTGTAACTGTCTTGTGGTCAGGTGTGAGCCAGACACGGTTGTTATCGCTGTTTATAGATCGCCATCTATCAGAAATACTGAGAATTTTCTAAATAGCCTAAATTATCTTTTGGTGTCATTTTCGTCATGTAAGTCACTTATTATTGTAGGTGACTTAAACATAAATATTAACCCTGAAATAAGAGACGCGAATTCAGATGAGTATTTAAACCTTGCTGCTTCACATGGACTTCTTCCGACTCATTGTATTCCTACTAGAGAAAGCAGTTGCTTAGATCATGTTCTTCTAAAGGATAATTAATGATTAAACGAACTTACCTGTACGTGAAGTTCTATCATAATTATGCCAGCGCCGAGTCCGAAGAGATTAGTACCTAGGAATTATATATTATACACATGTAGTTACGCTTAGGTGTCACCACTCTTGCACTTAGTTTAGAGATTTACTATGTAATTTTAATACTAAACTTTTTTTTTTTTTTTTTGTTTCGGGTATCTCTGTATTCCTGTCAGAGCCAACCTGTTAGCTCCGCTATCTTTCCCCGTCATTTAGTTTAGAGTTCGACTTATGAGCCTGGCTCCTAAATTCATTGATGTTTTGCCGGTAGTAATCCAGGGCTAGGTGGTGTGAACCTAGATACATCACCGGGTGGGCGGGATGTACTAATCTCTTCGGACTCGGCGCTGGCATAATTATGATAGAACTTCACGTACAGGTAAGTTCGTTTAATCATTAATTATACCAGCGCCGAGTCCTCGAGATTAGTACCTAGGAATTATATATTATACACATGTAGACTTTGAGAGTATGAGTGGGCGGCATATCATCAATGAATAAAATTATACAATCTACGTTATTATCAGCATTATTTTTATTATTATTCAACATTATTTGTATTAATTTATTACTTAACTAATTAATTTAATTAAACATCTTGTAATAATTAATCTACTTTTATTGTAATAGCCAAAAAATTATACCAATCAAGAAGTAGTTAACTAGACTTATAATGGTATAAATATAATTAAATTATTATATTATCTCAATTACACAATAGTTTTATGATTTGTAATTATAGACTCTACGAGTGCAGTATCTTCATTGTGATTTGTGATCAACCGCTGATAGAATTTGGCAAATGTATTAGATTCCCTACTCCAGCCCGCTGTGTTACGTATAATGTCTAGGCTAACACCGAGAGAGTGCGCACGCGATGTAGTAGCGTGCCGTGTACTATGCGCACTGAATGTTTCCGTATCAACTCCACAATCGCGAAGTGTGCGTTTTATCCAACGGCTGATTGTTTGAGTCCCGACTGGATTATGAGGTTTTCTAATGCCAACAAATAAGTCATCTGATTTTCTAATTAAGGAAGTGCGCTCGATATAACATATTAGTGTACTAGCTGGGCATATAGCTGGTTTATCTAAGAAATATGGTAAATGTAAGATGGGCTGATTACAGCCAGGCCTTGACGTTTTAATAGTGTCTAGGATTTTAATTATGATACGCTGTGATACATTTTGAATATTACTGACTTTTATTTTCGACAATGTCTGAATTCTATGTGCTGTTGAAAGAGCTAACAATGTGACAGTTTTATTGGTTAGCTTTTCTAAGGACAGTTCCTCATTAGGATACCAAGTAATTAATGTATCCAATACGAGATTAGTGTCCCAAGTCACGCTATATTTAGGTTGCGGTGGCTTGAGTCTATATACTCCGTTAAGAAATCTTTTTAATCTATCATCATTAGTTAGTATTGGACCTAATACCAAAGCGAGAGTCTGCATGAATCCAAGGTTCCATACTGGCAACCGTTGTTAAATAATTGCGTGAGGAAGTGAATTACAGTAGGGACAGTTGCATCATAAATATTATATGAATTGGCCTGGCAATAATGCCACCATTTTTGCAAACATACGTCATACTGTTTCATTGAGCTATGCAACAATGATGCTAGCATAATATCTAGCGATGCTGTTGGTATGCTTCTTATTGAAAATGCGTTTCGGATAATATGCCTGCCACCAGGGTAATCGAGTCGTGAATTCAACGGGTGCTGGAATGAGACAATAAGGCATTGCTTTTAGGAGGAAATGTAACTGTTTCCGAAATAAGAAGGGACCTAAACACGGGGTACCACGGCTGTGTGGGCCAAAAAGGTACTACCATGATACCTCGTGCTTTGTCCGTAATGAATTTTTTGAGAGTTCCAGTATAATTGAAAACGGCGGGAAGGCATAGCAACAATTGTACTGAGACCACGACACAGTAAAAGAATCTATTGCAAAAGCGTCAGGGTCTCTGTGCCAGGATATATATGTGGCACATTTGTTATTAATACGACTTGCAAACAAATCAATTCCTGGATGCCCAAAATTACTAGTGATAATATTAAATGCCCAATCTGATAACTCCCACTCGATGTGAGGGTGAATTATTCTGGATTCAAAATCCGCAATATTGTTTTCACTGGACTTAATATAAGAGGCAAAGATGTAAAGTTTTTTACTTTCGCACCAGTTCCAAATATCACGAGCTACTTGTGTAAGATGTGGATATTGTATGCCACCCATCTTGTTTATATAGGCTATTGCGGTTGAGTTGTCGATACGTAGTAACACCTGATAGTCAAAAAGATTTTTTGAAAAAAAAAAATTTAATGCAATAAACGCAGCGAGTAGTTCAAGATAATTAATATGTTTATCTTGTTCAGCAACTGACCATTGCCCGCTCGCAGTCTGTCCATTATGTGTCGCGCCCCACCCCGTCGTTGAGGCGTCAGAAAATATCTCAGCCTTATATTCATCTGATTTAATCTTACATACTGAATCGTCTATTTTATTTAGCCACCAGACAAAGTCAGTCTGAAGAGATTCGGGTAGATTCATGTACAGATTGTAATCGTCATGATCTTTTAAATTGAGATATTTACATCTTTCCAACTCTTTGGTATGTAGCCATCCATATTCGATGGCTGGACAACAAGATACTAGTGAACCTAATAGTTGCGCGAATGCCCTGATTTTACAGCGTTTTAGCTTTGAAAATATTTCTAATTGCGCCTTAATTTTTAATCTTTTGTCTGTGGGTAAACGAATTTGAAGGTTGCAAGAATCTATGACCATACCTAAAAATTTACAATTAGTAGACGGTGAGAGAACACTTTTTTCGTCGTTTATAATGAATCCAAGAGAAGTTAATAATATTCTAGTAAGGGTTACATTTTCTAAACATTCTAAATGGGAACGTCCAAATAAGAACCAGTCATCTAAATAAACTGTCGATAAAAGACCCGCAGAACGCAATAGTTTTGCTATGGGTTTAGTTATCTTAGTAAAGATATAAGGTGCGGTATTGAGACCGAATGGTAAAACTGCGAATTCATACAATTTGCCTTCAAATATGAACCTTAAGTATTGACGTGAGTCTTCATGTATTTTAATTAAAAAATACGCGTCTTTCAGATCAATAGTAGCCATTTGACAGTTATATGTAACTAGATTAATTGCAGTTCTTAAATCCTCTAATTTAAAATGATCGGTTGTAATAAATTTGTTAAGATCTTTCAAATTTAAGATAAAACGCATTTTACCATTCGGTTTTGGTACTATAAAGATACTCGACAAAAATTGATCCTTACACGGGGTACATTCTGATATAGTGCCAATTTTAAGCAAATCGCTGATAGCTTCTATAAAATGTGTTCTTTCATTAACCGTGTAAGTTCGTTGTGCAGGGAGAACCCGTTGTACAACAGGAGACGCGAAGCTAATTTTATATCCCCTTATCCAAGAATGTACTGTGAGGTCATTTGTTATAAGTGACCGATGGACGAATTGGGATAAACGGCCAGCATACTTATCTGCGTCCAGTAGCGGCGACGTGGATACGTCGCATGCTGCGCTTGCGATGGCATTCTCGATGCGTGAGCGTGCGGCGGCGGGCGATGTGGCGGCGGCGGGTGGAACTGCGCGCGCACTGGTGCAGGCCCGCGGCTCCGCGGCGCTGGGGGCGCCTGCCCCGCGAGTGGCCTGCGCGCCTGGGGGGGAGCTTTGCGGTTTAACGTCCTTGGTGCCGCACCTTTATATTTCGTATTCCCACTGTTAGTATCGGCCTTTAGTTCGACTCCTGATTTATTAACGGCCTTGGCCGCTTTTAAGATCTCGGCCAGATCTTCACCAAAAAGAAACGTATCTATTTTAGTATGTTTAATGTGGTCAGTCATGTCCTTTTTTAGGGCAAACAGAATAAAATTTTGCCTAGTTACGGAATCGGCATGCTGTAAGTCGCATAAGATTCGGGTAACGTCCATTAGTTTCTGCAAAAGAACATTGTCTTTAGATGACGAGCATAGCTGAGCATTAATAATTTCGCTCATACAGGCTATTGCGCTGGCCAATTGCTTTTGCTTTATTTCGATACCCTTATCGCGCTTAATGTTAGTGTCAGTGATAGCCACCTTAATCTCCGCATTAATTTTTGGCGCATTTATTTGTGTGCAATTCACTGGTACCGGGTATTTTGAAATTAAATCCTTTCGAGTCTCCTTAAGGAGGCCTTCCTTGACTATGTGTAATAGTCGGCTAGCTAGCTCCTTTCTTATTTCTGGGCCATATTTCTCAGTACATGATTGGTCTTCACCTAGTATTTCCAAAATGTCGGTATCTAGATCAAGATTGATGGCCTCGTTGGGCTGGTTGATGTGCTCCTCGAGAGGCACAGATGCGTTACTAGGGCCCGGTTGGGGCTCGGAGATAATATGTGATTCATCTTCGCGATCTGGCCAATCTAATCTAAATAACCAGTCTATTCTAAAAACTGTCTAATAGCACAAATGGTTAGGTTACAGACCCTTGTGGAAGGAACGCCAACCGTAATTTAGTGCGTTGAATCAGTCCCAGCGACTGTTCAGATTGCACAATATTGTCACTACGTAAATACGTAGACTAAAGCAATAACCCATAATGAAGTTAAATATTGTAAAGAACCTACCTGATTAACGAAATATGACAATATAATTAAGGTATATTAATAAACCAATATTAAAATGTAGGTAGATGATTTTTTTTTTTTTTTGAGGTAGGTAAATTTTCTTTGAGACTTGGGTTGTATATGCTTTTCATAATTTTGAGGTACAGAATAAAAGGTTAGGTTACGATCCCCAATGGAAAGAACGCCAACCGTGATTCAGTGCGTCGAATCAGTCCCAGCGACTGTCCAGGCTGCATAATGTTATCGATGCGTGAATACGCATTATTACATTCCGAAGGCACTTTAAAATTAATGTTTAATGAAGTACATACCTGCCCTAGTGTCCTCGTCTTGCATATCAGCCGCGTCCTCCGTATCAGAAACACTTTTTTGTCGCTTACGTCTTTTTCGTTCTAATTTTTTAATTTTGTTTTTAAAATAGTCTATGTCCTCCTCCCGTGACCGCGAATTCTTACGTTTCGGCATAGTGAGGGTTGATAGTGTAATTTAGTGCGACGACGCGAAATATGTCTTGAGTGGTGGAGCACTTAGATGCGAAATGACGGGGAAAGATAGCGGAGCTAACAGGTTGGCTCTGACAGGAATACAGCGATACCCGAAACAAAAAAAAAAAAAAAAAAGTTTAGTATTAAAATTACATAGTAAATCTCTAAACTAAGTGCAAGAGTGGTGACACCTAAGCGTAACTACATGTGTATAATATATAATTCCTAGGTACTAATCTCGAGGACTCGGCGCTGGTATAATAATTTTGATCAATCTATTACTCTAATACTAAATACACGCATAACTGACCATGCTCCGTTAGTATTTCACTTGAAATATTGCAGTATTACCATTAAAAAATCCTCAACTGAAAAGACTGCACTCGATATACATGCGGTAACGACTGACTTAGCCAAAACTGATTTCATGGCTATTTTTGCCTGTATTGATGCCAATATTGCTGCGGATAGTCTTATATCTATAATATCATGAATTATACAAAAATACACTAGAGTTATTATGATAAGCCGAAGAACCAAATTCATTAAACCCTGGATGACTACAGGTATGTTGCGCTGTATAAGACACCGTGACAAACTTCACAAAAAGTCTAAAAGTGATCCAGACAATATTATTTAAAAAATTTCTTACTACCGTAATTACTGTACAAAGTTACTTCGCAAATTAAAACTATCATATGAAAGAAATATGCTCAATAAAGTGAAAAAAGATTCTAAGGCTACTTGGAAAATTGTAAAAAAAATTACTGGTCTAAACACGTCCAAATCAACTTCAACGGGCTTATTAAATATTTGCGATGCCCCTGCTGTTTCAGTTGACCATGTAAATAGTTACTATGCAAGTGTTGCCCAAAAACTAGCAAATAAGTTGGTGTTTTTGAGCGGAGGCATTAATAATAAATACAACTCGACATCTAGCAACTTGTCAAACTCCATGGCTATTCTTCCTATTGACTCTAAAGATATAATTCTAAAGAATAGAGTCCACCTCTATTGTGATGGATCTTCGCAATGACTGCTCAACGGGATGGGATGGTATATCTGTCAGAGTCATCAAATATGCGCGTCGATTCTTAGTGCCGCCCATTACTCATGTATACAATTTGTGTATATCAACAGGTGTGTTTCCATCAGCATTCAAAAAGGCCCTTATACATCCAATCATCAAGAACGGGGATAGAAATAGTGTCAACAATTATATATATACTGATATATAATATATCAGTTTTAAGCACTCTCTCTAAAATATTGGAAAAAATCTTAAACTCCAGACTGGTTAATTACATAGAAACAAATAAATTACTAGCCAACAATCAGTTTGGTTTCAGAAAAGGTAAATCAAAGTCAAAGTCAAAGCATTTATTCAGTATATGGGCAAATTAAAAATTAGCACTTACACACGTCAAATAACATTAAATAGATCATATTCAACAAAAAATATAGATATAACAGAAACATAACGCTTTGAATTTACAAAAAAAAAACAAAGGTATTGAGCCATTCAGCTTTCATCTAGACGTCGAACGTCACACTTAAAACACATGTTTAATTCACAGAAAATGTTAAATGCACAGAAGATGCAGTGTTAGAACTGACAAACAATATTGTGAGTCATCTAGACCAAAAAAATAAAGTTTTATGTATTTTCTTAGATCTTTCAAAAGCTTTTGACACTGTTTCTATCCCCCTCTTGATTCACAAACTTGAATGCTTTGGTATACGTGGTATAGCCTTAGATATATTTAAGGACTACCTGACAAATAGAATACAGTGCGTCAAAATTGATAAGTACATTAGCTCCGACTGCAAAATCGATTATGGTGTTCCAGAAGGGAGTGTTTTGGGCCCTACCCTTTTTATAACTTATATCAATGACCTCTGTAAATTAGTCATACCTAATTGTAAAATTTTTACATATGCGGATGATACAGCCTTATGGTATCAGGACAGAGCTGGAGTGAAGCACGCCAGAATGCTGAAAATATTTTAAGAACCATTATGAAATGGCTGCAGGACAACATTCTCACCTTAAATGTAGAAAAGAGTACGTTTATTGCCTTTTCACCTAATTCGCAACTACAACCGTCTACGCAGTGCTTAAAAATTAAAGCCCATACATGTGATAACCCTACTTATTTTGACTCCTGTGACTGTTTAGAAATTACCCGTAACTAAAAGATTAAATATTTAGGTGTAATAATAGACAGTATATTAAGTTGGAAGGACCATCTCCATGCACTTGTTCCACGAGTAAGAAAACTCATGACTGTCTTTGCAAAACTAAGGACCGTTGCATCTCCTGAAGTGTTAAAAATGATTTACTACTCTCTTGCCCAATCAATTTTGACCTATTGTATATCTGCTTGGGGTGGTACTTTTGCTACTAACATGCTGCGTTTGGAGCGCGCGCAAAGGGCTATTCTCAAGGTAATGAATAGCAAACCGCGAAGATACAGTACGTCGTTGCTTTACAAAGAGTGTTCACTATTGACTGTCAGACAACTATTCATACAACAAATAATCCTACGCAAGCATTCGCAATTGACATATGATCCTGGTATACAACATGGCAAACGTCGTATCCAGCGCGTATGTGAAGTCAAGTTGCATAGGACTGCGCTGGCAAGGCGTCATTTCGAATATATTAGTCCCATACTGTACAATAACATTAACAAGGCCCTGCATATTTTCTCTTTATCCAAAACTCACTGCAAAGAGGTTCTAGTTTTATGGCTAAAAAGCCTGACTTATGATGATACAGAAAATTTATTTTAAATTATAGATTAGCAAGAGGCACGGTCACATACAACACATACATACACTCACACACACACGCACACACACACAAACATACACACACACACACACAAACACACACACACACAAACACATACACACACACACACATACACATACACACACATTTTATTTAATGAAATGAATGAGTCTCATAGATCATGGCTTGCATAATATTTTATAAAATTTTAAATAATGATTTCATTTTAATATTACTAATAATTGGCCTTAGCTTAATACAACTAAAAATCCTTTGATCTTTCTCTATGCAATTTATTATTGTTTTTGTACATTTAAACAATTAAAGTGTATTGAATTTGTATTAAGATCTCACCACATTAGTTAATATGACATTTTATTTTGATTTAATTTAATTTTATTTTTAATTTTAATTTAATTTAATTTAATGTATTAACGTAATTACGTGTGCTACTCATCTTAATCTATGTTTGTATTAACTACTCTAACAAATAAACATTTTTATTGTCATACTTGTGCCTAAACGTGGGAGAAACTAGACCATCAAGATACGGGCGTTCACTCGTCCAGTTTGATGTCTAGCAACTTTTATTTAAGTGTGTATTATCTATGTGTAATAAAAAATGTTGAATTTTGAATTCAGGTATGCTGTCATTCAGCAATGTTACTACGACCAAACTTTTTTTTATAAAGACAGACAACCACTTTATAATGTTGTCTCCTAAGTCCTGATGGAAGCAACAACCTTTGCACTGTGCGAAGAATTTTGCTCAATGAAATATAGATTTCATATAGTTATCATGTTATACTATATACTATCTATATATACATATAAAACACAAAAAAAATTTCTACCTATGTCCATCTTAGACTTTGAAACCATTCAACCAATGTGCCCCAAATCGGTTTCATTAGAGAGGCACTAATGTGAAGACAGTTTAGACCACTAAAAAATGCATTAAGCAAATTTGGTACATTCATGAAGCCGATTATCGACTTTTCTCATTCAAAAATTTCAAATAAAATTCATTTTATTTTTTGTTTAGTAGCAAACGTGAGGTATCCGCTAGTAGTTTATATCATGGCATTAGGATAACTAGCTCAAAACACAACCAGGCATGAAATATGTCTTACTTTCGGTATGACGGGAGACAATCTCTGTACAAGGGTGCTCATGTGATTGTGACCTTCATAGCTGTGCTGGGGATGTGGAGGTTTCCTCTTTTTGTGTTTGTACACAAATTGATACAGCTCATCTTGAAATGTTATCGTTGTGTTACTAATTGCAGCATGGATTTTCTGAAAAAGATAAAGGATAATTAAAGTAAGATTGTTTTGGCGATTGGCGGATTTAGCGGATTTGGCGTAAAGGATAGTTAATCAATCCTGTCACCTGCTGTTACATAATGATATTATGAAATGTAGCACACTTCCCTAAGTGATAACTGTTCACTTGAAAGTTAGGAGCTGTCAGGTTATATGTATCAGGTAACAAACAAACTCTGGTAAGGAATTCCGTTCCTTGGCAGGGTATTAGTAATGAATATTCAAAGTTAGCATCATAAATTACCTCAACATTTAAAGGCCCCTCAGCTTTGACAGTTCCTTCAATAACAAAGCTACAAGCCGCTTCCCCCAGTCTCTCCCCGTTCCCCACAATAGCTGCCTGACCATCCACCACCTTGGTAGAAAAGACTAGAGCCCTTGCGGGACCTCCTGCGGCTCCATCTGCATGGACCTCTGCTGCAGAGGCATGGAGAGAGTACGGGTTCTCTGAAGTACCACTGCTGATGGTCACTGAGGCATTGAAGATGTGTACTCCCATGAACTGCAGGGTTAAAATATGCGATACTATAATAAAAGTTCATGCATAAAATGTCTAAAGTAAAATAATACTCATAAAAAAGCCTAAACACAAACTTAAAAAAATTATTACTTGAAAAAACATTAATTACTCACCTGAGCAAACATAATAAGACTATGAGGCAATTTCTTATCTCTAAAATCGAGCAGATTCCTCTTAGCCATGGCAGCTAACTCTCTTTCCAACAAATCACTTTCTGCCAACATTTCATCCATTTCTCCTTTAGAAACGGAGTTCTGTTTGGAAAGTAACGGTTTGAGGATAGTCTCCACCATAACGCTCCTTTTCTCCTCCACATTATTAGTCAATTCGACACCTCTGATGACCACCGATACAAGTTTATTGATCTCAGAGTTGAAACAACTGCTTTGGAACGATAGCTCTTCTATATGCTGAAAATATTTCAATCCCAGTCAACTTAAAATCGACCATATCTATGATTATAGATCGCGAAATCATCACTGATATGAATATATAATTGTGTTAATTAACTTACAATGGAATACCTGTCTTTCGATAAACTCACATCCTTCAATATTAGTTTAGGAACAGCAATTCTACCGATCTTTAGTTTAATGTTGTACTTTCTCATGAACAGCCAAGCCAACAGAGTCGGTAAAAGCCTAAAAACACGCAAAACGAAAATAAACATTGCACATAACAACAACAATAATAGAAAACAGTGGAATACTCTCTTACCATGAGACACACGAATATATGCCGACAAATATAAAACACAGTACTAATAACGCATTCATATTGTAAGTTTTAGATCATATCGTACTCCAGTTATAGATAGACGAAGAAGTTAGAAATAGGCCGGAGTAACCAGACGGAAATCAGAATTTTACATTGACTCGGCTTTTGTAACCTCAAAATTATGCGAGAAACTGTCAAAAAATTTAAATGCCAAATAATACTTCAGACTCAGTCAGTCTTGCCAATTTTTTATAATAAGGCTACACACGATTATAATATTTAGCCAGTAATGGGCCTTAATCCTACATGTGATCCCTGGGAGGTGCTCAATGGGTGATCACTGGTGGAAAGCTTCGGCCTTGGCTCGAACCACCCACAGGACAAAGACATGTCACCAATCAGTTCAGGCATGATGTTCGGTCATCGGAGCCACCCAGTGTGGAAGACGAGTTGAGATAGTTGCGCTCTGGGCCCCTAGACAAAATCCAAATTCCTGTTTCAATTCACGCTAACGCAAGTTCAAAATGTATGGTATGACATTAATGTTTCCGCAACAAAGATGTCATTCCCATACATTTTGAACTTGCGTAACTTACGTTAGCGTGAATGGGAACAGGAAATTGGATTTTGTCTAGGGGCCCTGGAGTCTGAACCATCCATTGTCCGAGGTTTAGAATAATTAGAATAAAGCGCTCGAATAACGTCAATCAGCTAACTTTTGATCCGTCCCACGGCCCATAGACTAACACTATTAGGACCAGCATTCATAATTAATCATTTGAGAGGTTCATCATCCTTTCATCCTCGACCACATCATCACTAACCACTCGGCGAGATAGTGGTCAAACGCTAGCCAAACAGATATAAAATAAACTGGCCAAGTGCAAGTCGAACTCGCACTAGTAGGGTTCCGTAACACAGTAAGTATTTTATACTTAACTAGCAGCCCGCCCCGGCTTCGCACGGGTAGAACATATATGCCTACAAAATTTGCATCAGTTTGTTGCATCGAATATAAAATATGAACATATTTAACAATCATCGTCATATTTCATCCAATTTACACAAAACCTTAACGAAATATGCACTTAAACCTTCCTCATAAACACTCTGGCTATTGGTGAAAACCGCATGATAATCCGTTCAGTAGCTATTGAGATTATTGCGAACAGACAGACAGACGCAGTGATGGACTTTGTTTTATAATACTTACGTAGTGATATTGGACGGCCCTTAGGCGTAAAGGATAGTTACCCTGATTCTGACCAGACCGTCGTTGGTTCTAATCCTAACTATATACCTACCAATGAAAGTTTTATTTGCATTCATGAATCATGAGTTTTCGTACAGTGGTAGTGGGATCATTAAATCTACCAAAAAGTAGCTTACCACCAAGGAGAACATCTGCCGCCGTAACCTTACGGCGTTCCCCGACGCAAAATGTAGGGGTAATATACGTTTAACATCTTAGCACCTAACCGGATAATCCGATTTTGTTTTTATTATTGATAGTTTTTTTTTGTTTGATAGATGTCTTCATCGAGAGTTTTCTTAGCTTTGATTCATGAATATTCCTTCAATCGTTATAAAACTATGAGCTTTTTAACCGAATGCGCGACGCAAAGGAGAGGTAATGTGTTTATCAGTCTATATATGTATGTATGTATGTATGTTTGTTCCTTTGTGGCACACTAGAGACCAAACGCGTGGGCCGATTTTGATAATTGGCACGTCAATAGATTCGCCATGCTAGCGCGAGTGTCAACGAAAACATAAAAAATTGAAAAATTCAAAATGGAAGATTTCAGACGCCAAAATTTGGGGGTTAAAAAATTTTTTTTTTTTTTTAATCTTATCGAGTGGGGTATCGAATTAAAGGTCTTAAAATGGAGATTCAAAATATATTTATAACAAATAATTTATGATCGTACAAATCGAAAAAAAAAACGATTTTACATGCCGCGTTAATCACTTTCAGTAACAAGTTTGCGGCGCTTATCTCTGAAGTTACTAATCAGATCTCAATAAAATTACAATGAGACCAAACGAAAATCATATTAACTCAAACAAAAAAGAATTTTCCAAATCGGTTAAGAATTGATGGAGTTCCGAGGTAACAAACAACCTCTTCCTTTTGGTATAGTCGTTTAATAGTACGGAATTTGCCGTCCTTTACTTAACTAAAAAGTGTAAAATAAAACATTAAATTAAAAAATCAAAAAACCCGACTGCGCAAAAAGTGAAGTGTTAAAAAACGAACTGTAAAGAAAAAAACAAGTAAGTCTAGTAGTTTAGACTTCTGTTTAGGGATATCAAAAAACTATACCATTTAAATTCTTTCTCGGTCGATACACTCATAAAATAAATTATACATTGTTATATGGAATATAGAGACTAACAGTCGGGACACATTAATCCCCATGCCATTAATGTGTCCCGACTGTTAAAGTCTCGGGGTGGTTTAAAATATTATATTATTATTTATATATATATACATATAGATGAATATTATTTTATACAATAGATCATATTATTATACTAAATTGACTTTAAATTGATTGTGATCGGTGGGGATCTACAGCATAGCTAAGCTTATAATAATATTTTCTCTAGTAACTATGACCTAATATGTGGTTTCACTGCAAATATTTTATTAATTTTGCGATGCGTGTATGTGAAATTCGTGATATCTTCTAGAGTTTTCATTTGAATTATATACTGTAAAGGACAATTTTAATCTATAATATGTGGCCAAGCTAATTAACCTAATTATTTGGATAAGGATTAATACTATATACTTGAAAATAGCCTTGGAAGTTATGTTATATTTTTTAACAAAAAATTAAAGATTAAAATGGTTACTGTGAGTCAGCCTTAAGAGATAGACATATGCTGTCGTGGACTTTTTTGTAGGTCTTATTAAGTTGTACAACTCTTGCAAAGAAAATATTCTTCTATCTATTTTCAATTAAGCAGCGTTCGTAAGAAACGTGTTTTTTCGACCGTTTATTTGCCGACTTAGGTTGCAAATTAGGTCTCCACGAATGTACCTTTTATTTAAACGGGATAATATATAGCCTATTTTCATTCCGAAAGTCAATTCTATGTATTAGTGAAAGAATTTTTTAAATCGGTTCAGTAGTTTTTGAGCCAAATCATTACAAACATACAAAAATACAAATGTTCTCTCTTTATAATATTAGTGTAGACTATCACTTTACATCAGCAATAAATTTACTATGTTTTTCATAGTGTTTGTATGAAAAACGTTATTATTAGTTAAAGTTATAATTGCGGTTTTGAAATGTGCTATATCTCAAAAACCGCAGATTATATCTCTTTCAAACCAATTGTCGTTGAAAGTTTTTATTGGAGCATTAAGAATTCGGACACGGCAAGATCGCCATCGCGGAGCATACACATCTCGCGGACACAAACCACTTTATCCGATTCCATAAAGCCTCTGTACTAGCTACAGAGAAGTTCTTTGTACCTAGAAAAGTAAATAGACACCCCAACTTCAATCGAGATAGTGGATAGACCTTGCCGGCAGCGTGGAAACCGATTCTTAATGCGTCCTGGAATAATTAAGCTAGTTTAAAACTAAAACAACCGACTTCAATGCCACGCGAGTAAATTTCAGTAGTAAGTTTGAGACGTTTATCGTCATATCTCTGGCGATACTTATCAGATCTTGATGAAATTACAATGGGACCACCTCGGAAACGTACCCTACCGATTACAAAAAGAATCATTTGAATCGGTTCAGAATTGACGGAGTAATCGCGTAAAATACACACAAAAAAAACAGACGAATTGAGAACCTCCTCCTTTTTTGTAAAGTCGGTTAAAAAGAAAGTGTCGGGCAGTCTGGAGTGTGACAGTCAGCATTGTTTGCGACGGTACTTCTGGCGATAGGAGTAGCAGCGATGAAGAACCGACCATGACATCATTCGGGCTATCTCAGGCATCCTCGATACCGAAAAGAAAAGGAACAGCCGTTCCTGATCACCGCCGAGTCCGTTCCAAAAAGGGTTCCGTTTTTGCCATTGGGCTACGGAACCCTAAAAAGGCATAAGGCTGAACTGGAGTGAGTAACTGTTATAATGTAAATTTTGTAGATTGAATACTGCGAAGATTTTACTGTTCAAGTAAGAACTTAGATTAGTACCTATCATTATTTTCTCGGACACAAAGTAATCTGTGCATTATTTTAAACAATTAGGTTAAACAATTTAAATCGTGTTTGTTGTACACATTTAATTCAGAAATCAAAAACAGACATACTTTACTAAAGCTAGACTATATTATTTAGATACACATTATTTATGTTGTTCATGGCCATGATCTCTTGGCAGAGTAACCATCATACTTCTTTCTTGACTTCAGACCGGTGACGATAGTGGAACTCTTGGGGAAAGCTGACACACCATTGAACATATTATCTTTATCTGAAATTAAACAATGCAATAATACTTTAATTCAAAATGTATAATTACTCCCGACCAACCTATTCATAATCTGTTCATTGAGACCATTCCGATGAGCCCTAACTCCACATCTCTGCTGTTAGTTGGTGAGGAGTTGAGTATTCTGCAGACTCGACTCGAATCAGAATAAATTTATAGATTCAACTGACTAAGTAATTTACACTAAGTAATTTGAAGATAGAAAGATAAGATTTGAGATCTGTGATTTCAGTTTCAGATGTACCTATATTGGCTAATCAAATAAAACCGTCTAAGTTGAGTTGGACTCGCCCACTGAGGCTTCCGTACCAACGTTGGTTGGTAGCAATTAAGCTAGACCTCTAAATTGTATGAGCGCTTGATTGGCGGAACTATGTATGTATGGGGACACCCTTAAATTTTCAACTTTTTTTATTTTTTGATTTTTTTTCTTTATTTGTGCTGTAAGACTTTGCTTCTTGCCAAATTTCATGATTCTAGATCAACGGGATTAATTTTGGTCAAAAGCAAGGTCTTACAGCACAAGTAAAGAAAAATTCCGAAAAAATTTAAAAAGTTGAAATTTAAGGTAAATTTTGGTACTTACAAGTTTTCGCGAAAATCTAAATTTGCCCATATTTTTTTATCGTGTTGATTCAGAACCTTGATTTTTATACACCTAATAGGGACTATAGACCTCATTATCAGGTATAAATTTCAACTTGCCAGGTCCACCCGTTCCTGAGAAAATCGGTGGTGACACACGGACAGACAGACAGACGGACAAGAAAGTGATCTTATAAGGGTTCCTTTTTTTACCTTTTGATGTACGGAACCATAAAAAGGAACAATTTTCTAAGATTGGTGGTACCTTAGAGGATAGAAGTGGTGGTACTGTAAAATAATGCCATAATATGCCCATAATAATGCCATGCAATTTTTTTGGCTAGTGTTGGTAAGCGATGATTTTGTCAAAGATGGTGAACACGCTAGGCCTAGAATACTCTGACTCTCAAGGGCTGTGTGCTGCGTAACACCATAAAGTAATGGTGGCAGGTATTCTCCTTGATGGTGGTAAGCTATTTTTAGCTGCAAGTCAGTCGGAACATCAATATAATATGCTCCTACCATCAGCAGCCAAACAAACACCTGCGCTAGGATATGAACTGACAACCTCTCGCTTAGAAGTCAAGCATCTTTTAAGCGAATGGGGCTCTGAAGACGGCATCTAATTCTAATTGGTGATGGGGGCGATAAGATCTGCACTGACATCCCGCTTGGGATGTATTGTGCATTTCCCCCTATCAGCGATCACCCAAGCCAACCCAGCTCCTTAATGAAGCGTAGCACGGCTTTGGGTCGCTGGCATAACGCTTCCAGTGGTGAGGGTGTTATTATTGATGGTGAAAATGACGATGATGATGATGAAAGCTGTGGATGAGTTTGTGTGCCTGATGGTGCTGGCAGTGCTAAGGCAGATAGTGATGATGATGATAGTAATGGTGATACTGTTAATACTTGTCGTTGTGGTTGCCGCAGCTGGTGTTCTGTGTGTTCCGTGTCTCGGTCATATAACCCGGCTGTGGCTCTTACCTCATCCAGGACCGGGCACTGTGAGATCACATGTGCCACGGTCTCATTTTCAAGCATGCATTTCAAGCAGACACAGAGGACTATCTGTTGCGCCAATTTTGTGGAGGTGATAATTTAGATTACAGTGTCCCGTGACAGCATCTAGGTTCAAGGGCTCATAATGCCAGCTCCGTATTCATAGAGCCATGACAAATAAACATAGGAATTTAAAAAAAAATTTAATCTTATAGGCTAGCATTTGACCACCATCTCATCTGTTGTTAAGTTATGATGCGGTCAAAGACGGTAAGCACGCTGGGCCTAGAATGGGAACTGGCTCACAAGGATAGCTGCCAGAACACATTAGATGTTTTGGCGACAGATTTTCTAACTCGAGGGTGGTAGCTGGCCAGGCGGACACTAAATAGTATGCTACCAAATACATCATTTATATGTATAAGTCAGTAATAGAATTTATGAACCTCTCATATGCCAAAGACACAGTAGACTAGACACAGTAAACATTCTATTAGTCTCCTGCATGTGGAAGTGTGGAGGTACATTCCGGCATATGGGAGGTCAAGAACTTGCCAAGTTTATATCTTACCTGGATGGAATCTGATAGCATTTTCTTGAACATGCAGATTTTTAGGCAGTTCCATTTTAGTCAATGTATCGAATGGTGTTTTTGTGTCAACTGGAGTCAAATAAAATTCTTTGAGGTCATCTAAAAAGGAAACACAACATTGTTTTATTTTTCACCACACGTTTTTTATCATCAGTAGTATGTCTGTTTGACCCATAAGAAACAATGTCAATTACAGTAATTTTTTTAAATTTTGGTATTACTTCACAACTTATTAAATTGTCCTAAACAGTGTGTCCTAGAAGTCGACATTTAGCGGGCACGGGGCTAGAAGGGTAGGGGTCATATTAATGTTTTGTTACTTTGAACTCTTTCGAGGAGCATATTTTAGTCCTTGCGGACCACCGCTGATCCATTGATTACTGGTAGGGAATCACTGTACTATATAATATAAGCATTCACAAATCAAGCAAACATTGCAGGTTGTTTAAAATTAATATGAGTAGTTTTTTTCTTATTTTTCATGGAAATTATATGAGGCATGTAAGTTATTCTCAGCACCACGTGTGAGGTGTTCATCTCTTTATCCGTAGAGATACTCATCAGATATGATGAATTAAATTAAATTATATGAGGCATGTAAGTTATTCTCAGTACCACGTGTGAGGTGTTCATCTCTTTATCCGTAGAGATACTCATCAGATATGATGAATTAAATTAGAATGGTGCCAAATGGGAAGTATCATCATCATTATCAGCAAATTTCCGTTCACTGCTGGACATAGGCCTCTCGTGTATAATAGTATATACACATAGTATACTACATATATAGTATACTAAAGGATTAAATATAGTCAAATTAAAAAAAAATCTAAGATCTCTGTCAAATTAAAAAAAAATCTAAGATGATTAAATTCAAGCATACAATTTATTTTGTAAACAACCTTAACATACCAACAGTTTCAATGGTGTGTAGTAATGAATTAGGCACACTGTGCCCCGTTTCTTGATAGCATGTATTCAGAACTGCAAACTTGACATCTAGGCCATCAAACTCAGAGTCTGCATTCAAGCCATTGCTGCTGCAGATCCTAAGGATGGTGTCTTCTATGTCTTTCGGTGGACTCCATGACTTTGTGGGCCGCAAAAAACTATTTAAAAATAACATGATACAAGCTGAAAAATCTTGTAACTGGGTACATGTGAGTGAAGCTCCCTAGATGGGGCATATATCCAGTTTAAATGCTGCTAATACAGACAAAAATAATAGAGAGTTTGGACTGTACAGCATATTAAATACCTAGACAAAGTTATTACTTGAATGTAAAGCAATAATGATATCAATTTACTATCAGTTTGAATCAGACTAAAAAAAGAAAGATCATAATAAGCAAGTAATATTAGCAATAGAGAACAAGCGTGAATGAAAAAACATAGATGAGAATATTTGTAAAGTCCAACATAATTATGGTAAGTACATACAAAAGAAAAACATTACCCTCTGGCAGCTAAGGATTCAGCAGCTGCTTGTAGTTTTTTGTCCACTTTGGGGTGTTTCTTCTGAACATGTCTGACTGAAACTATCTGCTGGAATTTTATGAAAGAACTTAACTTACTGTAAATAGTATGCCACATTCTCAGTTATGCTGTTTACAAATTCATATAATATTTATAACCTGTAAATTCCGCCGTCCAAAAGTAGACAGTACATTTCTTAGCATCTTATAGTATTATGCTTGCTACAACGCAAAACCAAACTTAACTTTATGTTACTTTACACAATAATAGCACTACTTTTGGAATTAAATAAGTAACGGAGTTGTTTTCCTATTATTATTATTATTATTTCTTTGTTTTTGGCTTTTGCGATCTATTATTATTTCCATTCAATCAGAACCTCGATACATTTGAGAGATTCAGACTTGACTTTGACAGATCCGCATTTCGGCAAGCAGAGGCAACGGCATTCCGAATTACGTCACATCTGTAATAATGATATTACTATTTGAATGCGCAATTTTACATTCTATTTATATTTTATAAATGATTTTGTTTTAATTCTAACTATTGTTATACCAATAAATACATATGTAGACAGATTCAATTATTCATAGCTCATCGAAAATTATGTGTTTATTCTAACAATAGTCAAATTTTATTTTTTTAATATAAATAAAACGGAACGTAAAAGTTTCTGAACGAAACCAGTTTTAGGGATCTGCCGCTGATGGCAGCACTGTCGGCTTGGGTTGTTGTTTCCTATCCGCCATTTTCCAGTCGCCATTGAAAGGTGAAAACTTCACTAAATGTCGGTGATAAAATTAAGAATTTGAGTGGTTTCTTTAAGATTGTAACTGTTATTAGTGTTGTGAAATGAAAATGAAGTGTCCCGGACTACCATGACGCATCAAAATCACCAAACAAACGGTGCAAGTCTCGAGGATTGCCACACAAACTTCTTCGCCTTGGTAAGTCACTTTTACATTGATGAAAGAACTCGTATGTACTTTTCTTTCGAAATCATTGCAATTTGCGTGATGCCAACGCGCGCGCTATTGTTCATTGGTATGGTACGAGGAGTTTCGGCATTTTTTGAAATGAGACTACGACAATCTATTATGTGACGAATTCGATTATCGTTATTGGAAGCTGATATACGAAATTCACCCTATTGCGATGCTGCTATTCCATCGATTTGTAGTGTTAAAGTTTCCATACAACAAAGTTTACGTTTAGGCGGCTAATGACGTGCGTCCGTTAGTCATCCTGGCATCGTTCTCGACGCAGAAAAGAGGCAAGTGGAGTTGCTAACCCACAAAATGTCAACGCATTTTGCGAGCGAGGCCATAAGAAGCCACCGGCCCATAGAGGTCATTTTGAATCCACCTGGCCGTAACGCTGACCGTAATGCGTTCGCAAGACTAGTTTCGCCAGGTTCAGGAAATAACTTTCTTAACATTTTTGAAACGTACCGCTCTACTCGATAATGCGACACCTAGCGAGCTTCGGTGAACGTGTTTTGTATGCGAGCATAACTAAAAACGGTCGGGTCATTCATTATTATCGTCGCTGTACACTACAGTGTCGAGCGAGTAGCTTTGCGTAATGTTCATAGCATAGCTGGCGCGAATTTTATCAGATTGTGTCGGGCTAGGATTAGCGGGTGTGAGTCGGGGTGGTGGGGGGCGCGGCGGGTGGCGGTCGTCCTCGCGAGAGCGCCACTTCCACCTGACGCGTCGTCGCCATATCTCCGCGGCGGCGGCGCGCGCTGCCTGTGCCTGCACCGCCACCTATCTCGCATCGATAGAAATTGCCGATTTCTTGCTCGGCCTGCTTATTGTCTAATTATTCACTACGTTCGCGGTCACCCAAGCAATCGAGTGGAATTTTACTCGTACCTAGTCATCGTCCTGTGATGACGCATCGACTAGGTTGCGGAGTTCAATACACTCAGCCGCACTTGAAATTGTTTCGATGATGCACAAATCGCTCTCCTATCGAACTGTTTGCTCTTAGTTTGATTCTATGTAGTCGAGTCGAGGTATGCAGGCATCTGTTCGCGACAAGATGTGGGGTCGCGCGCGCCGCCCGTCGCCGGCTGCGCGGGCGTCTTGCGCTCATTCAACCGTTCATGAATGGTCGTAATGATTGTAACTTTCCCATAAGCGGGCCTCCGCCCAAGCATCATTTGCGTGCTCCGTGATTGCCTAGGCCGCGCTTTATCTTTATTCTCTTCGTTATCATTTAAAATTCAATGTTGCAGCTTATTTGACTTGGTTTTAGTGGTTACGTATATTCGGCGCAACTTATTTTCGGTTCCGGGTCACTTCACGTCACCTTTACGTGATTTTTAATGTTAGCCGAGATGGTAAAGTCTCACAGCACGTTATCCTTTCAGTGTCGAAATTCGAGGATTAGTTATTCATGGCATGTGAGGTGCGGGGCAGGTCGCTGCGACCACCCCTTATCACCCTCTGTACTCGGAGCTCGGCTTCGAGCCCGCCCCGAATGTGCTCCTACCCTCCGTTATTATGACTCCTCGCTCTTCTGGGTTACACAAAACCTCGCGTAATGGAGCCTCATTTGTTTTTCTGTCCAGAGCCTCCTTACTGCCTTCGCTAGTCGATAATTAACCGCGTTGTGTTCATTAATATTGTAAATAACCAGTCCGCTCCGCAACGAATCGCTTAAATTATTTTTAGATTACACGCCGATGCACACGATGGTAAATTGAGGATCGAGTACTTAAATTCGATGTATCCACAGAACTTTGGCACGTCGTAAACGCTCCTTACGAAACCAAAACCTCTGACAACAGACGTTAGAAAGTTTATTGGTAAGTTAATTGGCGCCCAACATGCAAATGCCACTATGAGAATCTCGCAATGTTTTCAAACCATTCGCAATGACAGTGCGACGACTGGTAACGAGAGGTTCCGGTAGCGCCGTGCCATGATGTTAAATAAATAAGTAATTATGTACACAAGAGTAGTCAGAACTCGCTTTCGGCTCAAGGTCGCCAAAAACTTCTACCTGGCTTAACGAAATCTGTGCCTTACTCGGTCGGAACTACCCCGAACGAAATTGAACTTTATGTCGGTTACGTAGAGCCGTTCCTCGAATGATTTCACCGAAGTATGATAAACAAGGTGACTGTGATGACCTCTCGCCAGTTAAATGCTTGATTTGTTTTACAGTCCGCGGAATACGAATGTGACTGATATCTCGAATGATTACTGATTAGTACGGCTACATTGACTCGTTGGGTACAACACGATACGATACGTGAGCGGTGCAAGATCTGTGCTGAATTTAGGGCAAAGTCGCAAGTTCATCAAACACGTCAATATACGATTGAAATAATCTATTGAATATTTTTTGTCATGGCATATCTATTATTCAATTCGGAAATCGGATATTTCTTCTAACACAGTAGTGATGACTGATGTATTTAATTTGATGTGAGAACTTTACAAACAAGGTTCTGGGAGTTAAGTATCTAATGAAAAATTCCATTTGGTTAGTTTGTTGTGGCGCGGCGCGGAGGTGTTTATCACCGGTTGATAAGGTATCGCGGTGTCGCACTATCAAGGTCCAGGCGAGTGCGGCGGGCTATCTGTTATCGCTATCTGCCACTATAATAGAACCGGCAAAATTAGCATTTCTGCTAGTAAGTAGCACACGTTTTTGCGAGCATCTGTGCAAACCAAATGCATTTGGTTTAGAAGAACCGATTTGCAGTTACTGCTTGTTCTGTCATATTCTAGCTATAATCGCCCGATAAAACACGCACTTTCGTCAAGTGCAAAAACGTGACATAAGACACGTTAGGTCTAATTGTTATCTATTCCAAGAGTTTATCATATTCAAGGTCGATTTAGCTGCACACTTATTTGATATGTATCTCTAGCTCTCTAGTATTGTATGAGAACATATAAACTAAGTATGAAATATGTCTCGTATGCATGACGTTCGCTGATGGTAAGTTACGTCACACTGTTACATAGCGGTTAGCTGACAGGTCGATATTATTCCCTCTATGTCCGCTCATAGCCTCCAGACCTCCATAGCTTGCATTAGGTACTGGTATAGTTAAGAAACCTCAATTTTTTAGCATGAACTATAACTATGAACTACATCTGTCTGCATTTATCCCTTGGATGAAGATACGGAATCTGTCAAACACTGATGTTTTCGTCCCTTCCAGCAATGGTCTAAAAACTGGCTGGCGCCCCCAACCAATGAGTACTTTATGTTACAATCCACGTCGCGTAAGAGATTCGAGTGACCGGTTGACCATACAAATATTACCATTGCTGGAAAACTGACATTAACAAGGAAATAACAGGTTACGATCATTACCTTTATTACGTTACCAGTTTCCTTCTGTTGTGTATAATGCGCCCTGCGGTAGGCTGTGGCTTTGCCCGCGTTAAAAACTACCTTATGTATTAATCTATGTTAAACACGAGCTTATCTGGTCATATGCCATATTTCACCCAAATCCGTTCAGCCGGTTTTTCGTGAAAAAGTAACAAACATCCTTTTATTTACCCATACTCTACTCACCTACATAACATAATACAAAAGCATCAAGATGGCCGCGCGATGGGTCGCGCAAACGATATTTTCCGCGATGTTATTATCAGATGAACTTATTCGTCGTTACGGTGCGTACTGACTGTAACATGTAACATAACAGTAACATATACAACACACATGTTTTAGATAATGCGGACACGGAATTTTATAATATCATGTTTTATAACATTCTGTGTCAACATTGTCTGAAACATAATATTAAATAACAATTTTATAACATGTTATGTAACATATTCTGTACGCACCCAGATATCTTAAAATTAGAACTCTTTGTAGAGTTGTAGACACATTTCACATTAATAACATTAGTAGGAGTAGGATGTCCCAAAAAGTCTAAAAGTAAGTTTGGTAAATGATTATTAACGACAAATTTGCAATATACAAACATGTTGTGTATTTATCAGCCTGTTAGCCTTTATCGGCCATATCACTCGCTGGTTATTACTGCGAGGAGCGCGATATTGAGGTCGCACAGTCCTTGAGAACTCAATCGAGCTCGTCGACGTCCTTCGCCTACGTTATCCTTCATCATAACTACTTTGGAATGCTTTCTATAGCCATGCATATACATATACTTGTTCTACAAATTATTTATCATATGCTATTATATATATATATATATATATATATATACATATATATATATACATTAAGGGAATAAAAGTCTTTAAAACTTGTTCATCACACTCTAAATCAACAGCAATATTATAAATGCTAATTTCATTTTGAATCTTCGCAGATAAACAACTCGATTCATCTGAAATTTTGCGCAAGAAATGTCAATATAGTGGAAGAGGTTATACTTTCTAACGCGGGTGAAGCCGCGGGACGCGGAATTATATTATAAAGTAGCAACTTAGGAATAGTTCGGATCTAGAATTTGCATTCATAATATTCAAGGATTTTTAATGTTACCATTCAGACGGTCAGACGACCTTGTAACGACTAATAAACTTCACATTCGCGGCGCTAAATCTCACAAGTTTTTGTAAGCAATTATAATTCGTTATTTATTCGTAAAAATTGCATTTCACAGGTCACAAGTCTCTCGATGTGTTATATCAGATTGCAGAGTGCAATTTGCCTTTAAAATACGAGATCCGAGATTGCCAGCATGCTTACTGAGCGAAGAACGAAAGCTTGCATTGATGTTAGGTATATATCTAAGCGATGATCTGCATATCAAACCGCAGAGTTTATTAAAAACAAAATGATGCTGGCATTTGAGTGTGACATAACCATTAAAATGAGCCCCTGGCACAGAAACAGTATGCGATTCCTTTTCCTCTTATTACGTTATATGTATGAGACACAAACATTCTGGGTCAAGGTTCTGTTTTGATGACTCCGTCTGGAGGAAAACATCATATAAATTCGATTATCTGTTTATCTTCTCAATCTTAATTATCAATAAAAGAAGTAAACATTAGCTTGAGCTCCTGTAAGTTGATTCTAGATAGTTTTCCATTGCATAGACTTAATAATATTCTAATACAATTTGGTTTGATATTGAGGTTGAAATTAGAATTTTCTTACATATACACGAGATCACAATTAAAGCCTTCCGCTACAGCAGCAGCCGCGGTCATGAAATGTGGGTCAAGATAACAGAAAGAGTGTTCGCTGCCCGTCCCACATTCGATGCCGCCCGCCACTCTCCGCGCCACTGCCGGAACTTTGTCGCCTTCCTTGCCTTCCTCATAAGTTAACTATATCACATACGTGCAAGTAGTTCGCCCTAATTAAGTTTAAAGCTCTAATTACACATTCCAAAGGTAAACATTGTTGGCGTCGAGTTGGAATTTATAACTGAGCTTAAAATGTTTCGCTCAGTTTACTCTTTATCGATCGGTGTGAACGAGTCTTCGTTAGCCTTGTGCTCCACTTTCGCTTTTGCCGTCTAAAGGTTATTTTTATTTTTCGTTCATTTAATATCATTAAATTCTGTGTATAAAACAAAAGGTACAACGTGATTGCTGAAAGCAGCCTTTTTTCATATAGCCAAGTCTGCGCTGCTGTAGATTGACTTTGTGTGAAATCTTTGTACCTACCTAAACAAAATCAGTGTCTTTATCTTTCATTCCCTGCTCTTTCTTTCGTAGCGTTGATATTGTGTTTTCTGTAGCGTGTATGGCATTACATGTATAGAAGCTATTCGATTAGGTAGATCACAGCTTGCCTCGCTCACCGTTCTCATTGGCCCTTTGCACGCGGGATTCGGCCCTCGTCTCACGGAAAACAAGTTTCACTTGATGACTATGTTGTTGTAGTGTTAAATTTGTAATATTCGTAACGTATCTACTCTCACTATATGCTTAATATAATGCACAATTTTACAACTTGATCCATGACAGATTACTACATAATATTTAATTCTTTCTAAATACTACTTCATTTCTAGCTGACCTCAATCAAAGTATGTATTTATCAGCATAATGTTGTATGGCTAAAATGCCTAACAAATGACTTTCCAACGTAAGGGGCGGTATTCAATTAGTCGATCCAAATGAGTTAGTCAACAGAGTCTTCGTTCGACGTTGTGCAACAGCGTGTTATGCATTAGACAGTTTGTAAACAAGGCCCTCTCGTCTCGTTATAGCCGCGTCGGAAACTCGGCCGAATGCAATCTCTGAGGGCATGCGATTAAATTTAAAACGCTTTCACTCTGTGTTACCCCTTCTCTGCTGGTTCCCTCCCCCCTACTCACCAGTCGCCAGCGGTGAAGGTGCAAACTCGTTTGCTATTTTGTATACCGAACTACAGACTTGGTCAGATTGTTTTGACACATCGCTCTGACCGTTCTTAACTATCCACCACGATCTAGTCTGCTATGATAATATTATTCATATATATTGGTCACTAGAATTGGCTGGTTAGCGAGCTTGTATGTTTAATTTGTATGACGCATTTTGTCAAGGACAACAATCCATACCTTAATACTGTAAAGTCTAATTTAATTGGCCGTTCTTTGATATTAAATTATTCTCGTCGCAGTTAAATATCACGATTTTTTAATTATGAATCTCGATTAAATGAAACTACAATGTTAACTCCGCTAATCTGTTATTGATTTGACTAGACTTTTACTAGAGTCAAGTCGTCAGCTTTCGCAGAAATATTAGTCGCGTTCCACTTGTTAAATGGTGCACGAAGCAATGTTTACGTGTCACCATAGACCGGGCAGTACGGTCACAGCAGCACCGCGCTAGTTGCTTTGCCACCTCCGCAGACAGAGACGGCATCACCGGCAAACATGAGACACAGGTACTATTTACGTCTCCCTCTAACTTCTCTGAAATTGGTAGCTCCATTTAGTCATGTGTTTAATTTGCTGAATAATTGAGAAATGATCTGCACTCGTTTTCTACATAAGAAAGTATTCCGTTGGGACTATGCCGTCAAGCTTGTTCAAATTTAATTATTTGTATCACTTTTTGAACAATTGTCTCAAATAGTACCATCAATCGATCAATCTCAATAGTACCGCCTTATTTACAAACACATCATCAACATAATATATGACCAAGCGTAATGGTTTAGTTACCAATAACTGGAGCTCTATCATGGACCCACTTCGATTAACTTGGTTAAACTTATATATCATCGTCTGTTTTTGAAAAGTTTCTTGCCTTAAATAATAGAAATAATTATTGAATTTTATCACTGGTATAACGCCTACTTACACACTTCTTTTAGTATAAAATAGTGAAGGCTCATTGAAAAATAAGGTCATCGTCATGAAAGGTAAATAAGTAGTTAGAACAGATTGAAAAGTTTGTTTTTATTACACCAGCCAGTATTGTCAAAAAACTAGGGCGAACCCTCAAATTTCTAGACTACGTTAAGGTCGGTAGGAGTTCGTTGACCGGCGTCGGCGCGCGCCTTTACCGTTAGCGGTGGATCGTATGCTCGTACTGGCTACCTGCCTCCTGAACCCGGCCTAAGGTAAGGAATCTAGCCCTAATTGCGTCTCCACACTTTTCTGGGCATGTTTTGTTACTTGCTCCACACGGTCTACACCTTCGCTTGAAGCTGCAGCGACACAGCTAGTCAAAGCCAAAGAAACCCAATCATAAAGACGCTTCCATTGAATCGCGTTTGATCTCTTAAAATATTATCTTCCGGGTAATAATATTGACCGCACTAATATTTTTTTAAGAGTAACTCGCAAAGTGATCGTAACATTTGGAACAATATGTCGTCTTCCTGTGGTCCGTTGTTCGACACGGTTAGGTCTCCGGTACTTTGTACCTCCCACCTCGATGTGACAATTTTATACATTACAAGCACGTCACGAGTCAACGTACCATTGCCCGGGATGCTAAAAATGTTTATTGTTGTGCCACCTATAAACCTCCACCAAAATTATTTCTATTTGTGCGAAGAGCAAACTATTGCGATTTAATGAAATTTTCAGCCAGGCTGCAACCGCTCCGTGGCAACTTAAAGGTGCTTGCGCTCATTAAGGATTAACAGCAGCATAAGTGTTCGAGTATAATTTGTTTGTTTCGTTTACAAGCTAACTTTGTTCACAAAATAAGGTAATGATTGTTGCCTTTGAGTTTGCATGCGCAGGCGTCGTTGCGGCCTCTAAATCGATCCGTGGCACGTGCCTAAGTACGCGTTTGCCGCATAACAATTCCATTATAATTTCTCCTCGCAAGTCGCAATATGATAACTTGTTCACAAGTCGAAATGTGTCGACAATATAAACTACCTTTTGTAGTAGTAGGACTTCTGCAAGTCCGCCTGGTGCGCTACCACCAATTTGCTAATTAATTCGGCCGTGGAATAGGAAAATGTTTCGGTTTAAATGGCAAAATGTCCAGTGAAATTACAGGGCATGTGAGACGTGCAGTGATATGTAGTATTCTAACCGTCAAGAATTTTTCATGCCACTGTTTGCCATGTCTGTAATAGGTCCTCGCTTATCATCAGGCGAACGCCGTGCTTGCACTGTTACCTTATACCTATCATATAAATAAAACTTTGATTTTATATCGGTAATTAGATCATCAATCAGCAAGTCTATGGCTACTTCATCGCACTTAGGACACATACATAATTTATTAATACTTTTCAATACAAATTGCTCATTATCTAGGATGTTATTATCACACACACGTAGTTTGTTGTTGCCCTCGCCCTTGACGACGACAACCGTCGCCGATACGAGAATATAAATCCGGATAGTTTACCTTTTATCTTCTGTCCCTTTCTTTCGTTTGTAAGACGTCTTTTCTCTTTGTCGCTCATGATTTGATAGTTATCCGATCCGCGTATGAGTTAATTTTTGTCGCCTTAATTTTGTAGGGTCAAAGGTAATCGTTTTATCACGTCGGTAAAAATGTAGCTTGCTTATTATCCGTCTCTTTCTCTCGTTCTGTGTAACCGTTAAGTAGATAGAGCGAGGAATATTAAATGGTTAGTGGTTTGCCGCCGCCCACTCCTTCCAAGTTACGTGATACTTTATTTTGTATGTTTGAACTGGTACTTGTATTGTTACGAGCACTTAAGCTATTGTCTGTTACGAATGTTTTTGATAAGATTTTTATGGCATGAACGTACATCGGTTGCAATGAAAGCATTTTCAACCATCGTTTCTTTATTATAACTTGTCATTGGAAACACTTATTATGTGGTGTTATCGCTTAGCATGTGGCATTTTGTGCAAGCATTAACGTTGTAATTTACTTTTTAAACAACGCCTCTTTCTAATTCTACTTTGTATCAGACTGGCCCGGACAGTTTTGGCCACAGAATAATAATACTATTAGGGTACAATCTAAGTACCTACTTATTAGGCGGGGGCCAGATAGAAGATATGTATACCAAGTCACAGAATAATGAATAGTACAACCAAGTTCAGACCAGGCGATTTTTGATTTTCATCTTCCTGGGAATGTATGATACGAGTTACAACAGCTATATTCGTTTTATTCATTCACCTTTCTATCGATTAAATCGCACTTGAGTAGCCAATCAAATAGCTTAATTCTAAACCTTATTATCGCTATATAATGCCGGCCTAAATGTTCTCCCGAGACAAATAATTGAGTAAAGAGACGAGTACTTTACTGTACTATACTTTTAACCCATTACTACCTACCTACTCAGTATCGATACTAAAAGTACCTTCTTGGAATCGAAAGAAACGTAGGTACAACCCTAGGAAGATGAACCACAAAAATCGCGTGGTGTGAACTGTGAACCTGGTATAAGACAGGACAAAACCCGTCTTCGCCCCATCCTTTTATGTTTTGCGAGACTTCATTAGATTTTGTATTATCTGGTTTGCGCCTATAAAGCACTGCGATGACATTTGTTTATTTGTTATGCAAGAAATATAATTAACACCTATATTATAAATGCGAAAGTCAGTTAGTATATTTGCTTTTTTGTTTGGGTGGGAATTCTTCACGGTCAAACGGCTGGACCGATTTAGGTGAAATTTTGAACAGGGATAGCTAGCTATTATGGATAGGCTATAGGATACTTTTTAACGCGGGTGTAGCCGCGAGGTACAGCTCGTATGTTTATATCTTCCTTGATATTACCATCGTGATCGTTGTTCGTGTCGTGACGTGAAAGTACCTAAGTAGGTACTTAGTTACACAATATTTAGAAATACTTTTAGTATCATTGTTTGTTACTACTAACCATCACTTAAGGTACTTACTTACTACGTTTGTTTATAATTATCTGCTTAATTTTTTTCTATTAGAATATGAATTAATTGATCTGTCTTTTTTAAGGCGCATAAAGTTAGGTACATAGACGAAAGTATACTATAATACCTATCTACGAGTAGCATCTTCTAGTACACTCCTGTATGTCTAGTGTCTTCTGTTTATTGAAATGGCGGCTTACAGAATTCGTATAGAAAATTAATGATCTTCAGAATTTCCTAACCAGTTAGGAACACTTCCTAACTGGTTAGGAAATTCTTGAGTTTAAAATTATAAATTGTAGTGTGTAATTTACAAAGCCATATCATCTGTATATTATTATAGCAGCATGTACTGTCACTGAGTAGCACGTTTGTTTATGTATACCTGCTGCGATAAGGCCTCAATTGCCTAACAGTGTCTGTATCTAAAAACCCCGCATGAGCATTGGTAAGCTGTAGCTCTCTTGTCGTAAAACTAACGTAGGTACAATAATAGAATTCGCAGTAAAGCGGAATTTCGGTGTTTACAAACAAGGTATTTTTAGATATTATTTTTGTATCTTACGAACTCTATAATAGCGACTGAATTGATGTTTTGAAGTATTATGATATTATGGAAAATTGATGACGTCACGCGTCGAAATATGCAGTAGCGAAGTGCAGGGTCGCGCGCCGTCGCATCGGGCGCACGCGCTTCTTCTAGTGCCGTCACATTATCCTCGATTGTTTACCCCGCGAGTAACGTAACCGCGCGACGTTGCCACTTCGTCTCGCCTCCTCTCACTTTCGCGACTGCCTCCGTTCCGTTCGCACAGCTATGCGTCTCGCTCGCTCGACTAGCGGTGCTCGACTTTTTTGGACATGCAGTTTTTTTCCGTTCTAGGTTATGATCGTTTTACGGGATAATAATTAACAAGAAAATTATTTTAATTAATCTTGTACGTACCTACCATAAAAATAGCCGGCAATAAATAAAAACACGTAAAATAAAATGTTGACGATCTCTATCATCAAAATTTTATTTTATTGCATTATATTTATTATTGCATTATGACATATTCCTAATGAGCATAATTATAGTTACTATAGTATTTACGGCCAGGCAGTACCTAATGTAATATCCCAATATAGATTGTAATATGTAAAGACAAGAGTCCCGTGGGATGCGCCAGCGCAGTTTCTATCCCTCCATGTTATTATGTGGGTGGGATGATAAAGGGCTCGCTTGCTGCGCATCTTTGCTACATGCAGCCAAACGAATCTCATCTACATGCAACATTCTAAGTTAAATAAACTTTTACGATATTATAATATCATAAATTATTGTATTATTGTAATATGTGATATAGGTATATATGTGTGTATATATGTAAGTATTTGTGTAAATGTATATGTTTATGTAATGTATATGTATATTTGCATGTATGTTTGTGTATACACGTGTATTTATGTATATGTATAACTATATAAATAGCTAAGATTTAAAATAGATACGCCACCGTCCGTCACAGTCTCTCAATATCACTATCAGTTTGGTTGTCTGGAAGAAATCGCTTTAAACGATAAGACCGCCCTTTGCATTACTTAGAATAAGTCTGTTACCTTAAGTATTTTCTGTATTATTGGTGTGCAAATAAAGTTTTTATCTATCTATCTATATATCTATCTAAATTCTAATCTTTATTATTGTCATAATATCCAAAATAATAACGTAATGTTTACTTCCTTGTCGTCGTCGCTTATCCGCAACAAAGTTTCCGACCTGCAAAGCTCCAGTGCCCTCATTTAGGAGGAACTTTTGAAACGGTCGCTCGGAGCGCGGCTAACTCTGGCCACAGCTCGGCTTAGTGGTCGGTTACAATCGGTATTTTCCGGAAAACACCCGGCTTTTCACCCGCCGTCTCCCGCTTCCATCCGGGCATTATCGCGGGTCTGCGCGGCCGTCCGTCGGCGCTCCACTCGCATTTTAAATTCAAATAACCGCAGATTTTCGCTGACAAACTTCGGCTTCCCGGCGCTCTTTGTCGATGAATAATTTTGCGTAATACCCGCCTCTCGGATGTTCCACGCGGTATAATGTTGCAGCTTCGAGTTTTCTTCGTGATACGTTGACCTCCGTGTGTGGGTTTCAATGATTAATGACCACGTTCGAACCGATATAAGTTTTTGACCCGTTTTTAACCCCAATATTTTCATTGCGACCATTTCAATGAGCCCAAACACGACATCTGCTGTAAGTTGATCAGGAGTTGAGTATTCTGCAGAATACAG
The DNA here is from genome assembly GCA_954871355.1 of Cabera pusaria. Taxonomy (NCBI): domain Eukaryota; kingdom Metazoa; phylum Arthropoda; class Insecta; order Lepidoptera; family Geometridae; genus Cabera; species Cabera pusaria. Next base: position 2,810,537 of record OX940892.1, read on the forward strand.
AAGATGTCCCAGCATCGGGCCAATGCTTCAATTTTCTTACAATATCATTGAAGTAAGAGTATACCGAATTTAGAATTGGTCACATATGAAAGTTGATACATAGCGTCATCAAAAGAATAAACTGGCCAAGTGCAAGTCGGACTCGCACTCGTAGGGTTCCGTAACACAGTAGAGTATTCTATAACTATGATTTATCAACTTAACTACAAAAATAACTTTGTTTTTCATAGTGTTAGTATGAAAAACAAAGTTATACTTGCGGTCGCTATATCTCAACAACTGCTGACTGTATCTCGTTCAAACCAATTTTCTTTGAAAGTTTTTATTGAGATCTATAGAATATATTTTTTCTAGATTTTTCATTCCCTTACTTTAGAAGTTAGAGGGGGGGGGGACACATATTTTACCACTTTAGACGCGTCTATCTTTTGAATGATTGACTTTGAGAAAAAAATATTTTAGGAACCTCAATGTCATTTTTAAAGACCTATCCATAGATACCCCACACGTGTAGGTTTGAAGAATTTTTTTTTTATTGTGCCAGTTCCATGTTTGGGATGCCCCCCCTTTTTAACAATTCTGTAGTCATAACAGTTTTGGAATAAAATGGCTGTGACATACGGACGGACAGACAGACAGACAGACATGGCGAATCTATAAGGGTTCCGTTTTTTGCCATTCGGCTAAGGAACCCTAAAAAAGCTCAGTCTTATAACGGTTGAACGGATTTTCTTGAATCAAAGCTAACAACACTCGATTAAAACACCTATCAAACAAAAAAACACTTAATTAATATCGGTTCATCCTTTTGGGGCTAAAATGCCACAAGCAGATACTACACACGTCAAACTTATATTTCGTCGGGGCTAAAAACATGAGGTTTGTCAGATCAGATACAATGTCAGACCACAATACGTTAATTTTGAATGTCATCTGATGAATTTCAATTCCAGGAACTAACCAACATAGCTTTTAATCGGTAAGATTAAATTATCGCATTCTGTTCATCCCGAAACGTGTAGCAGTTTTCTAGTAGCACGCTTTGATAATAACTCATATCGTACCGGCGACGGAGTCTAAATAAACGCTGTTTGTTGCTAATGCCGAGTTGCCGACCCGCTTTATATTAAGCTCGCGTGCAACCTTTACGAACTGTTTTACTCTTGAGCTTTACTACAAGGTCTACAAGTTGTTCGTTTCCTAATTGTGATTACAATCACTCCACCGGACGACTTGCACTTTCGTTTACCCTCCATTAGATTAGATGGTATCATTATTTTGTAGTATCATTTTAATTGTTTTTAAACGATGCGAGTCGTCACGTGGCGGTCGTTCAGTAGAAAGTGAAGCAGGGGCCTGCGCGGGCGCATCAGCGTTAGAAAGCGGCCGCGGCCTGCCGCACCGTCGAACATTCCACCACATACATCTACTTCGTACTACGCCGACCGAGGTGAACTTGGTGCTAAGAATGCGCTCCTTACCTTACATTTTGTCCATGTTTGGTTGAGCTATAGTTGTCGTTTACATTGCCAATTGCATTTGCGTAAATGTTATGTCCAAAGATGTGTATCGTCTTTGTATGATCGCTCCGTTTAGTTTATAATATCTATACTTTGAGTATTATTCAGAAAAGCTCAATAATCATGCTGTAGTAGACCCTCAATCTTGTTTTTATATATTTTAGTTGCCATCAAGTCGCATTTTTTAATACCAGATTTTTATTATTAAAAGTTGCTCAGTGAGTGCGGAAGCCAAAGTAATATTATTTTAGCCCCTAAGCTTAATTCGAGCCATAAACAGAGTTGTTTGTAAACGTTAGTATGAGCTGACTAATAAAATACATAATAAACCCGTGCTGCAACACAAACTGTCGGCCATAACATTCCATAAACAGTGTTTTATAATGTGGTGTCTAAGCGGCGTTTAGCGCGGTAACCCCTCATTTGGAAGGTGGAAGCCTGAGCCTTGCCGCGAGCCCCCTCGCGTGGGGCCGCATGCCAGGTGCGCCGAGCCCGTCACGGGCCCTTCCGTCGCAGATGGCTTCGTCCTATGTCGCCGAGACGTTCGATAACCCGGGCTCATACATTTAAGGTGGCTTTGGATAGACTTGATTGTATCAAAGTTTACGAAAGAGGATTCAATGGCATTAGTAAATCTCGACATAATAATGATTATGAACGACATGAAATCTGTATCATATAAATGTAGCGCAAGACATTGCACATTGATTAACATGTGTTCCAACTGTCCCAGGAGAATATAATGATGTGTCCAGGCGGAGGGCGCTAGGTTTATGACCCTTACAATTATTTGCTTATCCAAGGTCGAGGCAGCACCTGCCGGCCGCTCACACGCCGGACATCGCTCCTCATTATTTGCGCTGCTCATATACCCTCGCGACCCGAAACGAAAGGGATACCCAAATTGGATTGTTAAAATAATATTTGCCAACATTTCGCAAATATTATTGCTCATACCGTTCAGTTGGTTTATCCTGACCTTTACAACTGAAACAATAGGGTTATAACATTGAAATAATATATCACATATTTGAGTAGCTGGACATAAGACGCCACATTTAATGCATGCTGTATACAATCTTATCTTATCAGTCAGGAGCCGATATGTCACAACATAAACACAGTCGTGTTACGAGCGTAGAGCGTTGCTTTTATTCCATACTGATTTTGCTGATGTCTGCTATTTTATGGCGCATGACGATTTCAATACGCTGCTGTACCTAGCAGTACTCCGAGTAAGTCATCCGCTGTTATCTCCATTACTTTGATCTCTTATTTATTAAATAAGGCGGTAATGTAACTTAGAGTCAATGAGAGAATGCATAAAGTGGTGTATACGTTAATAAACAAAGGGCGTCTCGACGTTCCCTAACAAGTTCCACCCCTGTGAAGACGGCTCGGTCAGCCGTCGAACCCCGATCGAGTTGGCTGCTTGGCTTGCATTCCTCAGTTACTTTCTCAGCTATTTTGTAGTTAACAAAATACGGCGTCTCTTCCGGATGATTTGCGGAACCGTCTGCTGCTGCATCTATGTATATATCTGAAACTGCCATTGGCATTGGCAATTGTTTGACATTTATCACTAGTTCTTACTATCCTATCTAGTCTTGCGGAAGCTAAAGTCTTTGTAATTATGTTAACAATGTTAATAAAAGATCATTGCGTCTCAATTCGTTCCGAAATCATATCCTAAGTAAAACTTAAATTAAATCTATTTATATGTAAATGACACGTTCTTTATTCTATGATCGCTTTGACTGTTACCGATATGAACTCAAGTCTAGACTGGATTATTACGTTGTGCTAGAGAGTGTTTCGTATCGAGCCTGGTTAAAGACGATGTCTTCTGTTTCAGACCGAGCTGTATGGCATAAAATGGCGTAAGCTAGTGTGGAGCGAGAGTAGCGGCGGCGCGGAGGGCGGGGCTCCACTGTCCGACCCGGTGATCAGCAGCTACGCCAGCTGCCTCGCCGGGGACATCCTGTGCGTGTGGCGGCGCGTGCCCGCGCCCCAGCCGCCCGACATCTACGACACTCCCGCGCCGCCGCCGCTCTCGCTCAGCGCCGCCAAGGAACTCTGGATCTTCTGGTACGGCGAGGAACCCGACCTCAAAGGGTACGTCGCGCCCGAACTCATCGCCACTGCCGGACGTGAGTACTGCCTTTGTTGTTTACTTGTACGGTATGCTCTGCTCTCACTTTATGCACATTTTCAAGCCTCGGAAATAAATAGGTCTGACTACAAAATCTCTACCAATATTAATTAGTCATAGTTGCCTCCAGCGAACATGGATTCACGCTGATAATGTTGTCCGACACGGCTTACACACAATAGCTCAAGTTTACAGCTCGTTAAGTAGAGCCGGCAGTATCGCGACGATTAACGCGAGATTAACATCTCGCGGCGACGTCCCGTCGACTGGAAGACAATAGCAAAAATCCTGCGGCCCCCACCCCCCATCCTCCTACTTAATGAATGAGACCCTAACTTAACCAGACTTTGCCAGACTTTTATATTACTTACGATCCTTGACTTAAAACAGGTTAAAAGATTTCAAGTTCAATTTAATAGCTTACTAGTAATGTGGCTTGCACATTACTACTAGTCTTGTTAACCCCTCCAACTAAGTGTCTGGAGTGGGTTCACGTCAATAGTGCAATAGGTCGGGATCGAACTCATGACCTCCTCGCCAGGCGTGAGGCGACGCTATTGCCGCTTTTTTAATTAAGTATTATTATTATTTTATTAAAAAGGCGTGATTGTATGTATGTATGTATTATTATTATTTTCTTATCGATTACTGCTGCTCCTTTAGAAGAACATTGAAACTGTATATCAAAGTTTTCTACATCTAGACGATTTGCAAGGAACGAAAAGAAAACACGAAGGAACTTTGTAAAAGAAAATAAGTTCCGAATGGAGTATATAAGTGTGATTATATCAATGACTAACGACTGTTCCGGAAACTTCAAGGCGTTAAGACGTACAGAAACTCAATAAAGTCGTGCAACCGACGTAAAGCTTTGCTGAAATGTTGAGTCGCATAATGTCACAGGGCAATTCTTTTAAATTAACAATATATTCTGCCCTTCGGACGATGTTTTCTACGCCTTATCGTAAAATTCCATCAAAGCAATCCGAATACAAAAGAAAATGTACATTTATATATATTTTTCCGCACCGCGACAATGCCCTCGACAAGCCGAGAGATCTGCGGCGGCGGTAGATACGGCGTCACGCCCGCCCGCCCAATTTGCCGCGCAGGGCGGCCCGTGTCGTCGGCCTTTTTAGTGGGGCTACGGAGCTCGTTACTCTCTAGGATATTCGAGGATAAAATTATCTAGAACATTCTCTTTTACATAGCTGCGTAGCGGCGAAAACGGAAGACCATTTGCTTTACTCTTTTTCCACAAAGGACTCCGTGCTCTTTACATTAACGTATGATACTGAAACTCGTAGGATGCGCGTAATATGATCGCCCACACAATGCTCTCAAATTGGGCGCCAAAACCGATATCTGGTGCTTTATGGTCCGATATAACAACGTTATTGCCGCCGGAACCGCAAGTGAAGGGTCGAGTTTACGATCACTACGCCTCGTAACTCTATTGAAGATAGATAACCCGATTATTGTATTTCGGAGAAACAAACAGTAACGTTTAACTCGCTCGTAATTCAGCTTGTTGAAGGACATTTGATCAGTGCTTCGATTCAAAGAATACAAGTTAAATCTTTTTGTTAAAATTGTATTTGTATCAGCAAGAATTTGTGTTAACTCGAAAGAAGTGACGAAAGAAGTGAGAAAGAAGACACTTTTTGTCTCATTTCTTTCTTTCTTCTTTAATAGTACTAACGCGGCAAACGAACAAAGGACAGTCCCAAGTCCGATACCTCAAAGGAGCAATATTATCAGACCCGATACTCTCGAACGAAGCTAAATCTGTCAAAGGAACACATTGAACCGAACCGCAGATTCTAACAGGTGGTCGAAGTCTATGAGAGTTACTATAGGAGTACAAAACTTCGCTGCCTAAAACTTAGTCTGGTTTGTTAATAGCAACCACGTAACGCATAGATTTTATTTTGTATTCTACTATCACTTGACTCACGTCAGAAGTTCTGACCTGACACCCACATTTCTAATGTTTGTGTGTCAATAAGCCAGCATTAAATGTTTGTCTTTAGTGTGTGACTTCACATCTATCCACTCTGCTCTATTACCACCGAGATCTGTATCGCAGAAATAATCGAAGCGAGCAGCCATTCACTCGAATTTTATTATATTCGGGTCCACAAAACGACGCATTGTCAAACAGTTACGACAAAATCACTGACGTGTATGACTAACACAACCGATTGTTGACAAGTTCTTTGAACTGCTAAGTTTTCCTTGATTAAATGTATACAGGCGCGAGCGCACCTCTTGTTCCGCAGCGCCCTCTGGCGGGTATGTTCACACGTCACCGTCGACTACAAAAATAGAACGTGACATAAATCTACATAAACGGTTTTATTTCTGGCGACATGTATTGTTTCGTCTCCGACCTCCGTTCTCGCTCGCATCCTCAAGGATGGCTCGCTTTACAAGATGACGAATGTCGGCCACAGAGAAAGGTATCTTTCTCCGTCTACTACTCAAAGGTAGACGGTTATTAGTGTACAGTGGCGCGCGTTCGTGGCCGTGATCATCTCAATTGTTTCGGCCTTGCGATTCCATTACGTGCCGGCACTGCTCGATAGGTTGATAGCACTCCGTCGGGATAGACTTGATAATCACCATTGTCGTTATTGAACAGTTGACCGTCTATTATAATTGCGCAGAGAATTTAGCATGTTTCTGTTCCATAACGTCCTGGAAATGGACATCGAATTCAGTTGAATTAGTCACGCAAGATTAGAGTTTATTGCACTCTCGATATAAAGGCACTTTCGTTGTGTTAAAAATCTGCACATCTAAAACAAGCCCGAGTTCAAATGCTGCGCTAGTAATTTTTGGTACCAAGTTTAAGGGTATTTATCTCCATTTCTCTGGAGATACTCATTAGAACTTCACGAAATTCAAATGGGCCGATTAAACCTCTTTCGAGCAAAAATAGAATTTCGTAAATCCATCTATATATGACGGAGTTATGCCCGAACCTACTTAGAAAATATAATTAACATTAGAATTGAAAACTTCCTTTTTAAAGTAGTTTAAAAAATGTAAATTAACAGTATTACATATTATATCCGATCAGTCATGCAATAGTTAAACTCTTTTGTGTTACTATAATTCATACAAACAGGAAAATGTTAACAGTACCTACGTCATTATATCAATGGCTCGACTGGTGTGATTGAATGTGTAACAGACGCGTCAACAGACTAGGAAAGTTGTGTAATATCGCACCTATGTGCTAAATACACGTCAAATTGTTACCGAAGTGCTAGGCGCTTCGCAGACTACGTGCTAGCAACATGCTCTGGTGCTTTGCTCTAGAAGCTGAATGGACGTGTTTACCTACACACGTATCAATTGTGATGTATTTTCTCTTATCTTAACCACAAAATAATTAATAGTTCTACGTAGTCTTACCCACAATATAAACATAGAAAGCACTACATACTTATACCACAGCTTTACAATTATACTACATTCGGCCGCAAAGAATGCGAGTCGATAACAAAAACCTTTAATAGCTTCCAAAATATTTGTAGCTCTATAAATAAAGTGTGTATTATAGACAATTAATTTTCAAAAGACAAAATATGTCACGACGTACCACCATTTCTTTTTATCCCGACAACATTTAGACACTTAGCGGTTGCAAATACCTGAGAAGGAGCAAGTACAATGCGCACCGGTTTACTACAAACGTATTGCGAGTCTTACAAGTGGCTCATACAATGGCAGCGAGCGTGGGAAGGGCGCATTATCTGCCTCCATTTCTATAGGACTTAATAATACGGTTCTTGGATAACATGGTCCTAAAGATTGCCGTCCCGCGGCTTCTGTCCATCGCCGATAGCGGGGTACACTCTCGGTGTCACGCTTTGAAAGCACTACATACATTTACGTGTACATTCTTTTACGTAATTTAATGTACGACAGCTTACGAGTTTTTTATTGAGCACTTACGTGGACGGTTTATAAAGGGTCATGTTCATGTTAAACTTTATCACTTGTATAATTTGTTTCAGAATTAAACGTGCTGAAATCTAGTCTAGACTGAAATTACGCTCACCATCCAGCGAATTACCCGTGTCTCTTAGCTAGTGACAAAATCATACAAAGTGACCTTTATGTTAGTTTTTTGCATCAATGCAATGCAATCAATATTTATCTTACTTACGTTCATTAGCTGTGAATATTCATAATTCACCTATTAATGGACGAACGTCGAGTGTAAATATTTGTTTTTCCAGCGTACTCTCGCACCGATGGAGAGTTATTTCGGAAAGCGGAAATACTCACAGTGCTAATAATAAATTCGTTATTGCTACTATAAATCTCTCCTGGTCACCCAGTTTCCGCTTATAAGGAAGCTGCTACCGCAAGGACGTCTGCTGCCTTTAGATTTAATGCCCCATCCATGAGATTTATACTGCAGCATTTTTGGAATTTGGTGATGAACTGGAGGGATAAAAAGAAGGATTTCCCTGCCGCAGTTAGGAGTTTCGGAAGTTAATTTCGACTACGGTATTTGTCTCTAAAAGAACTTTCTACATTTCTGATGCTGCATGGTGCTAAAACACCAGAATAAGCCTAATTGTTTCACTTTGCACTAGAAAAGTTGAAATCACTCTATGTAAATAAAGCTACTTCAAAACAAAAGGAAACATGACTACTGTAAGATCTGATGTAATTAAATGAGACTTCCTGACTAATGAAGGCACAGAAGAACCACTCTGGTAAATTACAGACTCCGGCAAACTTGATGTCAAATACCTTTTGTTTGAATTACTGTGGACCTAACCTAATCTGACACGAGTCGAGTTATAAATTAATTCAGAAGTAAGCTACCGAAGCATAAAATTACAGCTGCAGAGCAAATGCATTGAAAGGATCGCCATAGTAGTGCGTGACATTAGTAATGATACGCTTACTCAGACGTGTAAAACATACGTGTGCTCTCAGCCTTCAGGCGACGTGATTGGATTAACTCCGGATTTCACATAGTTTGTTTACAGTTTACTTTTATGATCAGGCTGCGGTTTTATAGCAGCTTGTCTTAAACACTGTCCCACTCGTCAGGAATTTCAATTGATTCTGAAATTATCTGTCTGTCTGTGTAAGGATCAATTCCTTTAACTTTTCAAATTTTAAGCGTTCTTGCAATTTAGAGACATGCTATAAGTACATAAATAATTCGTGAAGCTCTGTTTAATGCAGTTTCATTGTGGAGATTCACCTGAAATCCACAGTTTATTTATTTACCACTTGCAAGCCGGTCGAGGTGCATTCGGACGAAGGTCGGCGTCGCAACGACAGCGGCCGGACGGAAATAACCGAACGTAAGGCAATTTCCCGTTCGGACGTCTGTCCACACCGTCGCCGTCGCTCCGCCGCTGGCAATTAATTTGCACGTCCTTTGATGAGACCTGGTTATCATGGACGGATGCAATCGAAAACTACGTTAAAGCTACCTTTTGCATTTAATAAAATCCAATGTTGCCAACTACTTTTATTGAGTTTGAGACATGATTTCAGTATGTTACACTTTGACAGCTATAAAATATAAGATATACCAAGATATAATGGTACCGCAATGACCTTTTCAAAACATTCTAGCTTTCTTCCACTATCCATGTTTATTAAATTTGATTGCTCTACGATCCTTATAAATTATCCGGTTACGACCAGCCAACATAGCCAACCCCATAAGAAAACAGAGATTAACACGTCCCCGTGGTGAACAGTTGTGTTGTGGGATATTCTCTCAAAATACGACCTTATGGAGTGATTATGATACGAATTTGACGCAACTTGCTAAGCTTTGCAAGGGTCTAACAAAGCAAAAATATGCCGCTTAATATCTTGTTGGAAACTATATGGATCATGTTCCTTAAGACGAAGCTGCTATCGCAAAAGATAATGAAACAACTTCGCCAATGGTTGTTGTACAAGCTGGAGGAGTAAACAGCGGTACGTGAGGCCATTTGTGCGGAGATTAACGGCTCCCCCCGCCGGCGACACGGGATAATCTGTTTAGGCCAAACCTGCGCCTACAGGGGGAGTTGTGACCTGCGGACCTAGAGCACCCCGGGAAAATCGGACAAGTGCCTCCCTCTTGCTGATTTGCTACTAGTTGTTTATGTTTACCTTGTTGTCTGTATACCTTGTTGTCTGTATACTTTGTATTTCCCATCAAAGCGTTAAATCCATGCTTTATCGAGCGCGAGAACTAATTGCCAGTGCTATCGTGCGTCATGGTTTGTTCAGATTGGAGACTCACCCGAAAACTGGGAAACCAGTGCGCTCTCTATTTTCACCGATTTTGTAGCAATAAATCGATTGTTTGGCATGAATATTACATGGTGTATCCCGACGGCTACTCGACTATATTGGTATCGGTAGGGCCAGGCACGTGGGCCAAAGGGATAGGAGCGAGGTCGCGGCGGCGTGGGGGGTGAGGTCTGCAAATGTCACGTTACCCTCCCTGGTGCGGCGACTACTGCCACAGCTGTGGCGCCGTGTGGCCGGCAGCTTCAGATGGACCCACTAATGAAATTAATGAAGGTCGCGCTCAAGCACTAGATCTGCTAATTACGGACTCGCGAATTCCTTGACTAATGCTTATTTAATCCCTTTGGGAAATTTGCGACTTGTTACTCGGGGATTTATTCAATTAGCCGTGTATTGGTTGCTCAGAGTGCGATATTTGGTCAATTGCCAAATATTTGATCATTTGATTTGAAACTAAATTTTCCTGTTTATAAAGGATTCATACATTGGTATATTCGTAGAAATGCTTCTGCTCGTAGTTGATAAGGATTTATATTTGGTTAGACTAAATTGACCTCTCAGTGGTTGTAACATCAGTACACCGAGAGCCGCGATGCAATTAGCCGAGCGGGGTGGGTTCAAGGGGTGTCAAGGTGCACCCCGTGAGAAGCTGAGTTAATTATTAATACCTCTGCCGATATCGGCCATCGATAGGCGGCTTAGTCTACGGCCGCGGCATTGTGTTACTTTATTAAAGATGGCTTATTAAATCGTGGTATAAATTTGAGCAGTCTTTGTCAGTCAATAAACTATAAGCAATGAAGGTGCGCACGATCATTTAGTATTTATGAATGAACTAGATGGGCATGTGCAGTTTGCCCAAAGCTCGATGTAATCCAGACATGCTACTGGCGAGGTATCTAGGAGACAGAGAGGTAGAACCTGTGATTGACGCAAGCTTCCCTCAAGACACTCGAGTGAGATAAGGGCGGGAAGCGCAGCTGCATGCGGGCGGGGATTAGGGCGCGCGCTGCGAGCGAGCGGGCTCGGCAGCGGCAGCGGGCGCGACGTCCACTATCGATCGGGCGCCTTGTCCGCCTATTGGTCCCTTTTGCCCCGCGCGCCACACCCGTTCCAATTTACGCGAGGACCACGTGTCGCCCGACCTTCACGCACCCCTAGAAACAAACACATGGAATCTACTCCTATCAAGCATATTTTGTTTTCCTACGAGATTCGTTATAAGGTAAACAATACCTTAACCTATTATTATTGTCGAATTTAGAAGATTATTTATTCTCTATACAATAAAGTAAAAAACTTAGACAATAATCGCGTTGTATGACTTAGATAATATGATAACAAGCTATTCAGTGTAGGCAAATATCGCCGCTACCTACCCAAACATTTTCTGATATCGTTAAATTATCATCACCAAGAAGCGGGAAAGTGAAGCGTTTCCGGCGAAATCTGATATGATTTTTATCGCGTAATAAACGTGTACATGCAAAAGCGTGTACATAAATGTCGATCATCATAACAGTGTACACAAACAGGGTCGATTGCGACACGCGATAAATTGTGTGTGAAGACGGCGATAAGTGGCTCCTACCTGCACCTGGGTGCCACTGTGGTGCCACACCGCCCGGCCCCGGCCGGGCCGCCTCAACCGACACCCGCTCGCGACACCACCGCTACCAATGTTGCCATGCCACGCGGAGAATTCGCTCATCCAGACTAATATTATAAAAACGTTTGTAACTGTCACTCTGTCTGTTTGTTTCTAAAATACCTAATCACTAATCCTTTTTTTTTATTGTTGGCTTATCAATGTTCTTCTATACTATAGAAGACCATTCATTAGCCAACAAAAAAAGAAAATCACTTAAGCGCCCGCTAAAAAAGCTTGAAGAGAACCGACCTATTATATTTTCTATTTATTTTATTACTTTTCTATTTATTATATTTTCTGCGCACTTGTCGAGAAACCAATCACCGTTTTTCGTTAGAGATAGTTTGAAAATTGATATACTTCAATAAGATCGTTTAAAAAACTAAAATAACCGACTTTAAATGCAGCGCTATTAATTTTCAGTACCAAGTTTGAAGTGTTTATCTCCATTTCTTTTGAGATACCAATCAGATCTCGATGAAATTACTATGGTACCACCGTGGGTATATCTCCTTTCCAACAAAAAATCATTAAAATTAAAATAATTAAAATCGGTTCATAAACGACGAAGTTATCCGCGAACAAACATAAACATATATACGGTCGAATTGAGTAACCTCCATTTTTGGAAGTCTGTCAAAAAAGTACCTTTACCATTATTAAGCAAATCGCATGTGGAATGGTATAATGATAGCGAAAAAAATAGCCTTTTCACAATAGTGACTTGTCGGATCGTTGCTACAGAACAGATTCGATTACCATGTGTTCTAATATCGACATCTTACAAATCTGATGAAATAAAATCTATTAAGGTAACTAAAGAAACTATCAATTTACTATCTGAAGTTTGTTTGTTTTATCTATGTCCAAAGAGTACGTTTTGGAGGGAAAGGCCGCATATCGGCAGAGCGAAGCTGGTAGCCGCCCTCGCTGATCGATACCGCCCACGGGGCCACGGGTGCTGCACGCCGATTTGTGTACAAGCGCCGCAACGCCGCTATTGTATCTATGTACGTAACACGCTTCCACCGCAGATATGTGCGCCTGGTACATTCAATTAACACTCCTGGCGTTTTTATCACTACTTGCTGCTATTTTTTTTTCATGTATCGTCAGGATATCTTAATAAGAGCTAGAGGGTGCTAATTGTAACGCTATTTTACGGCTGTACCAAAGACGCAGTAACTATTATATAATCTGTGACCAAAGTTCAGAAATGGCTAGAAGCCATAACAATATAATCCCGCTACATTTTAAACCGACTTTCAAAAATGATGTTTTTAATTCTTGTGTATGTTTTTTTTATTTTTATTTTAGTGTGATTTAATTATTGAGTAGTTGTGGTCCTATAAACATGTATGTTCCCCGTTCATTCAAAGTCCCTGGACTGATTTGGATATTTTTTTTGTTTTTGTTGCCTTTGAAGTTGGTTCTTTTGGTTATTTAAACAAACTTAAATTATTAGTTTTTATTATTGTTTGATAATACCTACAAAAGTTATTTTCGCGACTTCTCTGACTTCTAGAAGGCCTAAAACTTACGGCAACTTAACACTGTAAGGTTTCAAACTTCATGCTTCAAGGACTTATGCTAATTTAACCTTTCCATGGAAATTTCCCATAATTATATGAAAATCTTGATTATGAAATGTTTGTAATGAATTTGTTGATATTCTAATATCTCAGTCATATTATCGGAATTCCCGTGTTCTGATTGAAAGTGGGACAGACTTTATTATCGATAAAATCATTCCGAGATGTATATATAATTTGTGTTAAAGATCATAATATGGTATAGATATCACCGAGGTAGGCACGTATAAATGTCAATAGGTCAACGGGATTCGCTCTAAAAATACGCTATTCATGAACACATTTATTGGGGTGCGGAAACAGAAGCGACCGCGAAACCGTAATAACGTCCACAGAGCGTCAAGCGCGCAACCCCAAACCGCGACCCTCGTTTCTCTCCATGTCTTTATAATTGACACGTTTAGACGCCGTGGGACCGTCGTATTTCTCGGTTATGTGGACGGTAACAGCATCCGATCGGTGGGTTTGATCGTCAGCGGCATGTGTATGGTGCCATCTGCCGGCGCGAGCCGCAGGATTTCGCTGGCGAAACGCCAGCTTCGAGTAAACTTCCCAAGTTCATTGAAGAGGCCAATACTAACTCCTCTACTTTTAGTATCATTCTTCGAAACTTACTTTGTCCCGTATTTTCCTCGTAATACTCCACATTTTAAGCCAAACTATTTATAAAGCGCCATTGAGGACGTTTAAATCGCCTCAGAAAATAACAAACTTTACGTAATTCCTGTTTGATCACAAGGTTTTCATCCCGTGAGCAAATGCTCTGTGAATATTTGAATGACTTTATTCCCGCTTCGTTTGCCCTGTTCAATCTGAGTAAAAGCTCCATTAATTCGTGTGTAATCCGCGGGGTTCCAGATAAAACAAAGCCGAAATACGTCTAGACGCCGCGACTCGCACCGAGAGCTAGCTAATTATCCGACTTGCCCCGCGAACACTCGCTTCGCTTCTTTACAAGTTAGGATTCCAATAGGTACTTGTCCTATTCTAAGCAAAACTTTATACGTATAGTTGTGATATTTTTCCACAAAATATACACTCGTGGACAAATGATAAGGGTCAGTGACAAAATCATCTGTATTTTGCAAAATAATAATACGTGCATGGACTAAGTTTATATTAAAGATAATTTAATATCGGATGACATGGAACCCTAAATTTATAGGTATTTTGAATGGTATTGAAAAAAAAAATAAACAAAACTTCGAACTTGGTAATAAATTCAAATCAGGTATTATTTACTTTAGCTAGTTTTCTCATTTTATTTTCAATCTGTCAAATCAAAATGATAAAAGGCAGTCATCATCGTCATTCACGGTCATTATTGTATTACTCTAGTGTCGCTAACACCAGAAGAATGTACTCTAATCGTCAATATTCTGGAAGAAGGCAGAAGTCAGAGAAGTACCGCGAGAGTAACAGGCGTGTCACTTTCTACGGTATAAAGTCATTCAACGTTTCCGAGACACTGGGCACAACATTAGATTTTGAGAGCCCGGTGGCGTAATTGGGAGAACGGTCGGCTTTGATGCCGTGGCACCGAGTTCAAACCCCGCCGTGCACCAATGGATTTTTCTATCGAAAAATTTATGTGCCCTTCTCACAGTGGCCCTCCGGTGTAGGAAAACATCGTTAAGAAACCAACAACCCCGGCATGGTGGTAGGACACTATCTTGTGTCCGCCTGGCCAGCTGCCACCCTCAAGTTAGAAAATCTGTCGCCAAACATCTAATGTGTTCTGGCAGCTATCCTTGAGAGCCAGTTCCCAGTCTAGGCCTAGCGTGCTTACCATCTTCGACCGCATCATCACTTACCAACAGGTGAAATAGTGGTCAAACGCTAGCCTATAACATATATATGTAAAAAAAAGACCAGGACGCGGTAGACCGAGGTGTACTACTGCTCGAGAGGATCGATTTATTGTTACGACCATGCTCCGAAATCGACACCTCACGTCAATTGAAGTAACAAGACACCTCACGTCAATTGAAGTAACAAATCAATTTCGAGAGAGACGACGTTAGCGACCGGACTGTAAGACGGCTGCTCCAAAAAGTTAATTTGACACCACATAGAACCCGCAAATGGCCCAAAACTTGCAAGGGAACATCGAGTAGCAATATTACGTTCCGCCCGCGAACATGCACAATGGGGACACAAAGAATAGGCAAGAATAATGTTCTCTGGTGAATCCAGATTTATGCTGTATGCACAGGATGGGAGGCGAAGAGTTTACCGACGGCCAGGGGAAAGTTTTATTCAAGAGTGTTTTGAAGAAAAAATATCGTTCGGCGGTGGATCCATTATGGTTTGGGCTGGAATCTTTTCAGATAGCCGTGGTGATAGAAAATGGTACGCTAACTAGTGCAAGATCCGAAGAGATCCTTAATAACCATGTCCGCCCATACTTGATTAATATGGGGGAAAATTCCATATCTATGGATGCCATATCAATGCCAGGCCACATACAGCTCTAATCTTAATGAGTACCTTCAAGACGTTGGCATCAATTGTATGGACTGGGCTTTGAGAAGCCCGGTTTTAAATCCGATTGAACACGCTTGGGACAAGCTCAGAAGGTAAGTAAGAAGACGAAACCCCACCCCAGCTACACTTAGAGACCTGAAACATGCGTTAGTGGAAGAATGGAACAATATCCCGCAACATCGCATGAAAAACTTAATAAACAGCATGCCCAATCGCCTGGCAGCTGTAAGAAGAGCCCGTGGAGGCAATATGAAGTATTAAAATGGCTTCAGAGTTCGTTTTTGTGTGATATATGAGGTTGTGTCTTTTAATTTTTCAACGCAAAACATATTTTGTTTTTTATGTGATTTTAATAATTAAAGAAATATACGGTTCCTGATATAGTTTTAGATAAGTTATCTGACAGATGACGCCATACACAAGTTGTCAAAAATCTGTCAGATAAGTGATTAATAGGGCTATGAGGAACCGGTGAAACTGGCCCTTAGTGTCGTTTTATCGACTATTAAATTACAACTACTACAACGTACAGTTTCATTCATGTTGGTTACTGACCCGTATTATTTGTCCACGAGTGTAATTTAGATGAAATATACATTCCGCAGTAGACTCTGCAGTAATTCGATGCAACAGGTTGTTTTGTAGGCTAATTGTCGGCGCAATCAAATCGTTTCTTTTCCCATTAGCCTCGGAGGACTAAGTAGTAGTTATCCGTAGCGAGCCTCATTGATGAACATTGTTTACTTATAAAAATTGTCCCATTGTTGGTCTCGCTTTCGGTTATGGTCCTTCGAGTCGGATGTCGGCGAAATCAGTAAATCGTAATTGGCGTCGGTTTTTATAGGTGTTATCGGTGGCGCTGTTGATGTTCACAAATATGTAGTTTTTAGTTGATGTCTCGGCGAGGATGGGTGGCAGGCGCGGCGTGCGGCTCAATAACCCGTTCCGGCAAGTTTGCCCGCGGCCAGTGCGGCGCGACACCTGATCCTCGCTGCACATGTCCTGCCCTCTGCTCATGCATTATGTGGACAGATGTTCAAGGCCTGCCGTGGAGCAGGTTTCACACTGCCTTAGAAGTATATTGTACAACTTTTGAGTCCACGATTCGCAACAAGTAAAACAATTTGTAAAGTAAAACATGTAACAAGTAAAACTTGAAGCGGCAATAGCCCAATTAATAAGGTGTCGGACTGGCAATCGAGAGGTTGTGATTTCGGTCCCCACCCATTATTGACGTGAACCCCCTCCAGACACAAGCACATTTAGCTTAGTTGGAGGAGTTAACAAGAATACTAGTGATGTGCAACCCAAATTTTTAGTAAGCTTTTTTTTTTTTTTAAATAAGGTCACGATAGGGACAGTGATCTCTAAAACTAAGCCAACCCCCCTTCAATATCTCATAGTATATTTGACCATCAATTCGAACTATATTCGCATTTTTTACTTAAATTCACATCAAAGTTAATTGATATTAATGATTTAGTTAGTAATCGTAGTATCCTTTCAAATGCCTTTCTTTTTTTTTATGTTATGCGTGGTATGACATATGGTATGGCATATTGGTATGACGTCGAACTAACTTCCTTATAAATCAAAATGTTTCATAACCAAAATAATTGTGTAACATAGAAATAACCCTTAATGGTTGCGAAAACTATAAAATATTGAGGAGAGCAGACCCGTGAGAACGAAATCTTTATACAGATCCAATTTCATATGCATTATGTCTATACGGTCATATGATAATCAGTTCTCTCACTCCAAATGGCTCGGAATGTGTGACTGATGACCAGGGTTAGCCATATCTTGCCACTTGATGGAGTCCCGCCGTGTGGAAAGCACTGGATGAATTACTTCACCTCGGTCTCCAGTCGTTGACCCGTCGCGCGTCCGACCGATGCCCATACGCCCTCTACGAACAGAGGATAGAACCTTTCAACTCTTTATCGAATGCTTATAAGCTTTACGAATAATTAAACCACTATTACTCCAACGATGCAATACATTTAACATCAAAAAGTTGCGAACAAATTAAGTTGATAATACCGATTATTAATAAAATTGAAATGTTTAGCGTTGTTTTTAACCGACTTCAAAAAAAGGAGGAGGTTTCTCAATTCGACCGTATATATATATATATTTTTTTTTTTATGTTTGTTCGCGGATAACTTCGTCGTTTATGAACCGATTTCGATTATTCTTTTTTTGTTCGAAAGGAGATATCCCAAGTGTGGTACCATGGTAATTTTATCGAGGTATGATAAGTATCTCCAGAGATATTGACATAAACATCTCAAAATTGGTACTGAAAATGAATAGCGCGGCATTGAAGTCGGTTGTTTTTTAGTTTTTAAACGATATTATGTTATTTAATACAAACATTATCTCACCACGAATTCGGTGATGATCATTTGTTATCTGGAATGTTGTGTAACATTTATTTAAGTATTTTAATTCCATCAAGGAAATAAGGTTGCCAAATTTCAATAAACCAATAAAACTGCCGCTTTGTTTCTAGCCTTAATAGTAGTACCAAGAAAGTATGCTAGGAAGTTGGCGTTGGACCATGCTAAAAAAAATCAGCAGTGTGGAAACGTGCCGTTAGGTTAGGCTTATTAATTAGTAGCTAGGGCCGTGTGGGTTGAATGCGCGTGCGCCGCATCGTAGTTATTGTGGGAATTGAGTCGAGTACTTCGTATCGCTAGTGAAACGTACGCCTCGCACCGCACCGCTCACCAGCTTTCTATCATAGCTACTCTTTAATTGGTGAACATGTCAATGTGATCTGAATCTGTAACACCTCTCATATCCACAATTCCACCTTTTTATCAGAGGTTGACAAGGAAACCTGGTTAAGAAGTCCTAAAATTCTTCGTGCTGATTTCTGTGATGATGATGACTTTAGTTGTAAATATCCCATCCAAGTATGAATCGGGCAACCATAGAACTTAATTCGATCAGATGAGAAACGAGAATGTTAAGACTGGCTGGATCAGCTTCGCCACTTGCATGTCCACAGGTAAAAACGGCTTTAATGACACAGGCCTCGTTATTAGTACTGTGAGTTTCCAGTTCAAAAGTACAGTTTGAGGAACGGGTTAGCTATCTTTCCATCACATATTCAAATATATCACCGTGTCTCTAATTCTAGTGTCCCTAAGCTAGTGTGCCAAGTCGTAACAGTGCCATTAATGCACAAGTTTTGCAATTCGCGTGGGTTAGTTTAGGCCGTGGGCATGGTTCGGCTTCCATCTCACTTTTAACTGGTTATGAGCGTGTTCCTTCTGCGTCAGTAACGGCACTCGGCTCGCCGGCACTTTGTCGCCGAACGGAATGTTCTAGCTTTTGCAACTGTTGAAGTTTGGCTGTTTTGCCTCAAATAGGAAGAAGCGAGGTATGTAGATCAGGTCAGTGCTGTAGTGTGATGTAACTATGCGAGTGTACGTAAGAGGCGGTCGCGCGGGGTTGATGAACGTTCGGTGCGCCCGCGCGTTGTTCGGTGTTTTATTAATAAAATGTTCGTGACGCGTATCGACGGCCGCGCGCCGGATCGGGCTATTTATTGATGCGCGTGCGCGCACCGCCCGGTAGCCTGTATCGATTTTGCCATTTACTTCGTCCAAAAAAATAGAATGCACTGGTTTTGTTCACGATCAAATCAACGAGAACTAACTATCTTCAACTGTTTTGACAAACAAATTTTACAATTTTCAACTTTATTTTGATGTCTTCGGTGGAAGAACTTGGCGTTGGCAAATCTTCTGCAAATTTTGCTTGTAGCGAGCTGTAAGCTCTTTGTGCACAGAAGGCTTTCGAACAACATAAGTATATACAGTATTATGTTTAGACGATTGTCTTTATTGCTAACTTAAGTACCTACGTCGTCATCATGTATAAGTTTAAGCTGATTATGAACTTTGTGCATTATGCTTTGATTATGTATTGAATGATATTTATTCAATCAAGTAACATACAAGCACGTCCTAAGGTCAGGCAGGATTTGGTTTGGTAAACAGAGGATTTACGTATTTCGGTATTTCATACAGAAGTTGAATGAAATATGCTTAATATGAACCTAAAGCCGAGAGTCATACCTTGTCCGTCACACAAACTATAATATTATTATAGCAAGACTCGGCTTTGATTCCAGAGGTACCGAGTTCAATCCCCGCCGTGCATCAATGAATTTTTCCATCGAAAAATTTATGTGCGCTTTTCACAGTGAAAAGGTGAAGGAAAAACAAAAGAAACTTAAGAAACCAACAACCCTCGCATGATTGTAGGACACACTATCTAGTGTCCGCCTGGCCAGCTACCACCCTCGAGTTAGAAAATCTGTCGCTAAACATCTAGCATCATCACTTACCAGGAGGTGATATAGTGGGCAAACGCTAGCCTATAAAATATATAGATATATATTATAGCTTCGTCGTCAGTGACGGTCTTTACCGGAGATATGGAAAACACTGATCGGCTTGACAAACCCTGAACAGTGGTGTTTTCAGATTAGAATATTCAAACAAGTGTAGGGTGTGATTTCCACATAGAGCATCGGCACCGATGGCACGCGGCGAGGCGGGTAGTCGAGCGGGAGAGGTTGTAACAGTGACGTCGCGAGGGCTGCGGTGACGTCACACCGCACGTGGGAGTGAGTGAGCGAGACGACACCTCGCCCTTACCCGCAGAGGGCGCGCGCGAATTGACAGATTTCCGCGCTCGATACCATCTTGAATTACATTATCAGCCGGCGCCGGACGGGGTGGCTTCTACTGGTACCAAGTACTAGTCTCGATGCGCTTACCGATCTTCTTTAATGATACCTAGTCTTTTGAGAACAGCATGCCTTAGATAGGATGTAATGTACTCTGTCTGATACAGGAAACAAGTTACATACACATACATATTACTAGCGTAAGGACCAGCCCGTCGATGCTACCTACCGCTATGACACCAACTTATTCATTGGCCCTTAAACCGCTACAGCAGAGCCAAGAGATGGATCTTCGTAAAATTGTGGCAATCGACGATTTCTTATAAAATTATTTACTGTCTACTATAAGTGGACCCCTCGATCATAGCGATCTCAGGCCCCATTCATTTATCAGATATTGTTCTCTTGGCCAGATCCTATATATAATTTACCTGTAAATCAACGATTACATGCCAATTTCTATTTTCGTGAAGCGTTTCAATAAAACACTTTATGTTAGCTGAAATAATAGAGATTTGAAGTAGGTACTTAAGCCAACATGAATGATTTTTATTTTATGTAGGTAAGCAGTCAATAATGTAATAGCTACCTTATACGGTCCGCGATGATTATATCGTAGCCAAAGAGAATCACCAACTTGTAGGTATTATTCGTATGAGTATTTATCATTAGAGGATCGGTCCCTGTCTGAGGATGAATGCAGATGTTATAAAAATGTTTGGAGCATGATGTGGGTGTGTGAAGTTACCGCAGCCACAGACTATAGAATAGTAGAAGTGCCGCAGCCGGCAATGGGTAACCTCGCCCGCCGCCGGCCGTTGTAAACAAAGCGCGCGCACTGACATGTCGTCGCGGTTGCGCGCCGTTGCCGCCGCACTCACCTCGCATCTTCCCTCTCTTTCTTAACTAGCGCCTCTCACTGTTTACTATTTTCATAAAAGTGTTGTCACAACAATTTATGAAACTTGCAGTTTTACCACATTTTAATCATTAAAATTTAATTTTAATGTACTGTTGTTTTTACATGGATATGATGTGAACTTCTAATGCGTCCTTTCTATGGAATAGAACCAGACTTCCCTGATAGTTTATGCGTGACCTAGTTTAGCTTATACATAATGAGAATTTTGTTAGTGCAATTTGGTTGCTATTTATTAAATTTTAAAATGCGCTGACCATAACATGGTCATTTGACGAAGCGTCTCCGTTTCAGCTTGGGAAAACTGCTTTCAGATGTCCGGCTGTGCTCCTGTACAGTTCATCACATTTCTAAACTTTTGTGAGCATGGATTTTTTGTTCATCAGTTAATTTTTTTTCAATATTTTCAACTGTCTGAACAACTTTTTCATCAGATTAACTTCTAGGGGATGTGTTATTTTGTTTTAAGCTATACAAAGACGGACTCGCGAGGTGTACAGCTCAAAGAGCCACAAGTAGGTACTTTAACGGTGTCCCAAATTGTACATATAGATTGTTATTGTTACGAGTTCTTCATATCAAACTGTACATTATGCAACATTTGAAACATAATATTCCTTTTATCAATAAGTACTTGTTAAGATTTGTTTTCATATAAAGATACGCAGCGTTACATTACAAATTTTATTGCTTGTTTTATCGATAACTTAGCTATCACAAAGAGATTCTGTAATTGTTTTAATATCAATTCAACATCAGTTAAAAAATTAATAAGTTAATTTAATATCAGTTCGGTAAATTCAACAGCTAGCGTAAAATATAATCATATAAGTTTGGTAGACGTTGCGAAAGTGCGCTTTTAAGTAGAACACGGTGCGTTGCATAAAGACATTGTTGGAATCCATGGTCGAGGAGCGAGTGGGACGGTAAGAGTGCTCACTGCACCGGAGCCCACGTGTGGAGCGATAATGTTGTTGCGCTGTCAGCGGCAGGGATAAATCTTCGCGCGCCGCTGTCCCTCCGCGGCAGCTCTATCGTTAAAACCCATATTTATCGCTGATGCCGACTTGCCGACTGTCCTCAATCCCCTTACGTCTCTTTCTGAAAGTAGCTTCATATCCGAAGTAATAAGGTGACACCTTTTATCCGGCAGACTATCGCCGGCTCGTTATCAGGGACGTTAACCGCTAGGAGGCGAGCGGTGCTCGTTCGTACAATCAATCCGGTGTCGGCAACAATGGTGATAATCGCATGGTGATACTGCGTTGATATTGGCGCGGAGGCGGGTAACTGCGCGGCGGCGCGCGTCGTCTGCTTGCTATCGATCCCGGCGCAAGGTGGTGCCAACCACCGCACTTACGTCGCTACTAGACCGCCGACCTTGAACCCTAAACTACACTTAATATTGAAAACAGAAGAATGCACTTTTCCTGACGATTAAAATGTACCATCATACCGGACACATTTCTGATTGGATACTGCAACCACCCATTGATCCAAATAAACCTCGCTTCTCCTATCACACTATTCCTTCGAGGAGTTCAACTTTATTTTCTTACAGTACATCTTTGAATGCATTTAGTTTTGTTGTTAAATCACAGGAAGAGAAAAGATTTAAGTCACATCATAACTTCGTTTCCTTGACATCAATGGCAGATTTTTACCGATATCAATCTGTGATGCGTGATGATACTACACCAAGGGAATATAGTACATACGTCGTCGTGACTCGCTCCGCCAAACGAGCAGTAATATCGTGGTTATATCGATGTACAGTAACCGTACCGTTGCTTGCGTTAACGGCCTTGGGAGACGGAGCCGATGGTGCCGAACCGAGCTGAGGTTTTCAGTTATAATCACTTTGCCTGTGAGCTCAATGACATTATCTGCATTGCTAGCTTCAGAATTCCTGAAACATCCTATCAAATCATTGTACTTAGTATAGAATGATCTGTCTTCACATTTCAATTATATTTACGTTTTGCTCTGATTAAGTATCTAATCGTGTTCTGGACCGTTCTCACAAACTCCATTAGACATGAAACCGGAGGCCTCACCCCTCGTTACGCCAATTCTAATGCCATCGAGCGAATCGAAGATGTCAGATTCATTTGTTACGGTCAAGTTACTGGCGAGCCTCGTCACTTGACGCCCTTGACTAGCTCACCGGAGAACTGTCCAACCAGTTTCGTATTTTATTTTAGCCTCTTTTTGTAGAGTTTCATAAGATTCGAACTGGTATTATGCTTACATTTTATTCTGTCTCCAGTCAACATTGTCTTCTTTAAACTTGCATTTGTCGTATCGATTGTTTACTGATGCAGTTTTATCATTATTGTTAACAAACATCGTTCCATCATATTAAAGCACTCTAGTCACTAGCATAAGTCGCAAAACTACTGAAACCAAGTTGAATTGGCATGCCGGAATAGAGATGCGTTCACCTGGAGCGTAAATGTCAAGGCTGGACCGTTTGGAATCGTTCCAGAATGCCGATTGTGAACCTAATAATTAATATGCACAGCGCTAAATAATTATTCTCAGAGAGACAGTCTTCTGAATAAAAAGACAGATTTTAATCTGATTCAGATGGGATGTTCAAACAAAAACAGTGTGAGTCAATTGAAATCTCTGGTCAATTCAGAGCTAGAATCCGAAATTAAATTATTCTCAGCTCGAAACGGAATATGGCCATCCTATAATACGGTTCCACATAGAAAATTCAATGTCAATTAAATAGTTAGCGGACGCTAACCACTGCTCGCATGTGTGTCTCGCGCGGCTCGCGCTACAAACACAAGCACGTGCGCCGCGACCGATCGCGTGACGTCAGTCAGGTCGCTCCCGCCCTCTCCATTGCGAGAAGAAGACGGCGATACGCTCGCACGGAGCGGCAACGTCGCGCGCGCCGTTTTGTTTTCGCATCTACAGTCGGTGATAGGCCGAGTTTATCTTCCGATTACGAATGCAACAACAGCTATTTCTAGCGTTACTTTACTTACCACTGCAACAAGCTAGTTTATCGTTTCTCCGATCCGACAACGTCCCCCATTGTAACTTCATTGTAATAACGGCCTTGAATCGGCACAAAGTTTTATTGGAATTCTAGTAGTAGCGTCAATACGTGGAATGTCAGACTGTATAAAGATGGAAAAACAGCATTCAATGTCGAGGCGATACGTAATGGCTAGGACAACGACAAGGTCAAGGATAATGAACTGATATGATTCAAACGTGTTAGAAGCACTGCTCCCGCGCGTTGTGTGTTTGTAACGAATCAACATCAATGAAATGCGTTTCTTTTTATTTACAGAAGCTGGCGAGCAGGGATCGTGGGAAAGCGGCCTGTCCTACGAGTGCCGTTCGTTGCTCTTCAAGGCCTTGCACAACCTCATTGAAAGGTAATTAACGACAAAGGCGACCGAACCTACACAAAAACATCTAGAACGGCGATGCTCTCACTACGTATTTGCGAAAGTGTCGACATTCCTATACTGAGAATGCTTCAATGGTACCTACACTGATATATTAAATACATGAAACAGGTTCCATCTAACAAGGGAAATAGAGAAAAATAAGTAGTCTTAGGCATTTGATCTAATTGTACACGGAAACGTGACATTGAGTGACCAAGGTCAGGGAAGATCATAAAAATTCTTATAGATCGTTTACAGTAAATTTTATTCAAGAGTTTTTGCTCCTAAATGAATTAAAGTTGTTTAAGTAACAAAACAAAACAATAAACGTAGTATACGTTTATTGTCAATAACTATTGGAATGCCGCAAGGACTTCTAATAGGTCGTGGATTTCTTATTGTACATATTTTAGTGTTTTTGACTTTGTATCGTCACAAAAGTGTCATTAGTCTAGACACTACACCACGTAAGAGAAGAGTAATAAATCTGTCACTGTAAATGTAGTTAGTGCAAACTCTAAAACAAAGCTGGTGGTCCACCCAATTCAACGTTATACTGACAACGTCGCAGTTTTCGAATATCTCAGTAATTTAATGGATGTATCTCATTAGTCGGATTCGTAGTAGTGGTTCAGATATATGTTATGTTTGAAACGTCCGTTCGTCGAATGCACCAGGTGAGGCAGCGGCGATGGCCTGCGAGCCAGGTTTCCCGAAGGTCGGCACATCGCCACCGCTCGGGGCGTTCTAATGTCGTTTTTTGCAGCACAGTTCGCGCAAGTATCGTTTCTGCATTCTGCCCGAAGCTAAGCGAGCTTCTCGTAAATGCCAGTTATTCTGCCAGTCTCCAATTGAGATGATTATCGCGCTTTGATTTGTTGATTCTTTGGAAAGATATTGAGACGTGCAGTTTTCGCCCGTTTTACATTGTTGAGTTGAGACCTCTTCACTTTACAACACGTTTCGAAGCCAGTTTTAGCTAATGATACTTAAAATGGTCGGTTTCAACAACATACTCTGTGTGAACTCGTATTCGTCTTGCATGGCTTTATCATGGTGTAATTTCGTCCGCGTCTTCGGTTCGGTAGGATTTCATTAGATCTTCGCAAGATTACAATAAAAGTAGACATCAGTATGTGGTGCAATCGAGGGTGATAACGTGTTTGTTGTATCGAAAAGCACACATCCTACCGGCACCATGAGCTCGGAATCTCGGAATATGAGCGCAATCCAGACGAGTCGTTGACCCCGGTCGGCGGCACGTCAAAGTAACAATGCGTTCGTCGTTCGTTCGGGACGAGACGCGATCCCGCGACGATTACGATACGCGACCGAACGCACTCTGGAATGGTGCTACGGCAAAAACCCAAACAATGCCCCATCATTGAATCTTCGCGTGCAGGCATACCTTCAGATCCAGACCTTTAGATCGAGAGTTGTCGAATCTATCTAAATGATTTAATGGTCCTCAATGTTATTCCGACAAGCCCCCTGTACCTACATCAAATTTAACTTTCCTCAATTACTTTCTATAGACTCGTCTTACTTTTTTGTTCATTATTGGACGTTTTAATTCCGTCCACTTCATTGCACAATCTTGTGATATCTTCGATCAATATTGACCTTAAAACTCCAGGATCCTGGCCATGTGATTCCATAATCAAAGTCGTTAATTCCAATAGGTGTTAATAATTTTACGGCTAGTTAGGTATATATCTAAGTGTTTGATTACGGTGTACGATTGTCGTTATTTTCGCAAATTGAATCCTGTATCTGATGCGATATTATCAGTTAGGATAACTATTAATATCTAAATTCTTATGACCTTTTTTACTGACTTCATAAAGAAGGAGGTTCTTGGTTCGTGTATGTATTTTTAAATATGTTTCTCTGTCAATTATGGACCGATTTTAAACATTATTTTTTTATTCGAAAGTGGTGATCCCATTGTAAATTCATCTAGATCTAATGAGTATCTCTAGAGATATGGAGAGAAACACCTCCAGCTTGCTACTGAAAAGGACTAGCGTGACATTTGAAGTAGGTTTTTTTTTGTTTTTTTTTTAACGATCTTAAATTATGGTAAACATTGTTGTATTATATTTTTAACAGACTTCAAAAAAAGGAGGAGGTTTCTCAATTCGACCGTATATATATATATATATTTTTTTTTATGTTTGTTCGCGGATAACTTTGTCGTTTATGAACCGATTTCGATTATTCTTTTTTTGTTCGAAAGGAGATATCCCAAGTGTGGTACCATGGTAATTTTATCAAGGTATGATAAGTATCTCCAGAGATATTGAGATAAACATCTCAAAATTGGTACTGAAAATGAATAGCGCGGCATTGAAGTCGGTTGTTTTTTAGTTTTTAAACGATATTATTTTACACCTAAGTTATTAAAGGTGCACATCTTGTAAATGTATATGACGTAAAGATATGATCGTTATGTTTATGTCGTTGTCGTAAAATGTAATACATTCGCTTAAACACGCTTTTATGTACCGTCCCGTGATAGTGTATATATTCGAGTGGATCAATCAATGTAATTATTTATGTATTACTACGAACTTAGTTACTTAGTTTTTTTTACTTACTTAGTTTATGAATATTATGCATGTCATGTGCAACTCATTTTAACTATCTTCACGCCAATAGTGTGGGAAAGAAATAATATTACACAGTGCTATAGATGTTAGAGCGAGAGCGACGATTTACAACCATTTGAAATTTTGACTCAAGGAGATTCTAAATTTGAATTTAAATTCGGCCAAGCACGATTTTTTTAAACTTTTTTTTTAAGTTTTTTTATAGCACAATTAGTGTATTTTGCCAGTTTCTGGCTAAGGGCCGATTTTTCATTCCTCAGTTAGACGATCAATAGGGTTTATACCACTGATAGCATATTTTCGCATTTTTCAATAAACAGATACAGTTATTCCAGGGAATAAATTCCTTACCAGAGGAGTTCATTTATCTGACTCTTTGTGCCTCAGATAGCCGACTATTCTGTGGTATAAATTTAGTTTGTGACAAGTTTTGACGTTATGTCATTACTTTTTTTTAAATTTCGTTATGGCTCCACACAATTGGCCAGAAACTGGCTAAATACACTAATTGTGCGGAGCCATAATAAAACAAAAATAAACCCGGCTCAAGTTGAACTGGCCCACCGAGGCTTCCGTAAAACCAATTAAGACCTCTAAATTGTATCAGCGCTCATATAACGCAGAGGTCTACCTATAATTGGCGCATACTATGTATGTATGGGGACACCCTTTAATTTTCAACTTTTTTTATTTTTTGGATTTTTTCCTTCATTTGCTGACCTTGCTTCTTGCCAAATTTCATGATTCTAGGTCAACGGGAAGTACCCCATAGGTTTTCGACCCAAAACCTATAGGGTACTTCCGGTTTACCTAGAATTGTCAATTTTTTATATAAGCAAGGTCTTAGAGCACAAGTAAAGAAAAAATTCCGAAAAATAAAAAAAGTTGAAAATTAAGGTATTTTTTGGTACTAACAAGTTTTGCGAAAATCTAAATTTGCTCATATCTTTTTATTGTGTTGACTCAAGACATTCATTTTTATACACCTAATAGGGACTATAGACCTCAGTATCTGGTATAAATTTCAACTTGCTAGGTCCACCCGTTCCGAGAAAATCAGTGGTGACACACGGACAGACAGACGGGCAAGAAAGTGTTCTTATAAGGGTTCCTTTTTTTATCTTTTGAGGTACGGAACCCTACAAAATCATAAATTGTGCTTGGCCGAATTAAAAATCAAATTTAGAATCGATTGAGTCAAAATTTCAAATGGTTTTAAGTCGTCGCTCTCGCTCTAACATCTATAGCAGTGCGTAAGATTATTTCTTTTCCACACTATTGGCGTAAAGATAGTTACAAAAAGACTACAGATATCTAACTGACTGATAAAAGCACACTGAAAAATCGAAAGTGTTATACGGGTGTTTATATGAGCAGATAAATATATTGCATTGGTAATTACTTGGCCGTTATTCTAAGGATTGAAAAATCGGCCCTAAATACACGAATTGTGTGAAGCCATAATAAAATTTAAAAAAATAATAATGACATAACGTCAACACTTGTGACAAGCTTAATTTATACCACAGAATAGTATGCTATCTGAGGCACAAAGAGCCTGATAAATTAAGGAATTTATTCCCTGGAATATCTCCATCTGTCCATTGAAAAATGCGAATATACTCGTATGCTATCAGTGGTATAAACCCTATCTGATCGTGTAACTGAGGGATGAAAAATTGGCCCATAGTATGATTATCTTATCAATCAATAATTATCATTGCAAAATAATGTCTATTTAAAATCGTAGCTTATCATCAGTTGAAATAAATCAATTCAATTAGTATTTCAATTGTTATTACTCACAACTGCTAAGTATTAGTAAATATTTAGTTCTCACACCGCTAATAATAGAGTGCAAGCGCATTTAGTTGAGTTCATTCGTCCAGAACGCTAGATAGTTTCAGGTAGGTATCGTCCGTGGGCCAGTGATTCACGTAAGGAGATCGAGCATTGTTTACAAAAGCAGCTTTACGTGCGCCCGAGCCAATATAGTCGCCCCGCATCGCTAAATATAACCTCTTGAAGTATCGATACATCGATCGCTCTATCTGATTTTGAACGGTCCGGACACTGACAGTGCTCGCTCTCACGCTTACTCTATCTATCTTAAAGTCTTAGAAATTCTTGTACATTTGAACTCCTAGTTTTCCATAGGTGCTCATTGGGATGCATTTATTAAATTGCTCCTGTGAGTACTGCAGTTCCCATTCTTCTGCACTTCTGTTTCTCACTTTCAGTCAAATACTCTAATATAACTACTTTAAGGCCTTCTATAACTTGCGTCTTTATTATGTTTGCCACCGTCCGTCCACCTACTGTACCGACCATAAGTATTTTGTAATAAATATAAATAATGTGCGAATGAACAAGGAACTTAATTTGTAGCGCGATGAGGGGTTTACGATCTGCTGAACTAATAAATATTAAATTGAGTATTTCAAATATTTAATGTTCATACTTTGTGTAGTTCATTTAAAATGTGTGTTACGGCATCTTAGCTCTAGCTATTGGCTCTCTTCTATCTCATTCGGTATTTTAATTATAGTATTTTAATTCAATTTTAATTATCTTCACACCACGGCTTCAATATTGTTTCGGTATCTTCTTCTTATATTGATCTTTAGCTGGTAATCACATCCGGCTCGAAGGACCATGTAAGGGTCTAGGTATTGTTTTATGAATTAAAACTATATAATTTGACGACGACGAGTATTCCAACTAACAAAATTTTAACAGGTAGGAAGAAAAACAATAAAAATATGAAGGTACATAACTAAGACTAGTTACGTTAGCTAAGAACGTTAGATCGAAAGTTAGATGCAATGTATGAACGGGTGGCGCGTAGATTTGAATTCTTAACAATATTGTGCCTATTAAAGCTTATCCCTCTTTCATTGCGTTTATATTTTACGTAGCTACGACACAGATGTCATCACTTAATAAATAATTTCCTCAGTTCGTCGACAACCTTCTGATACATGGCGGCGAACAAATCGTACGCACAAATGTACGTAGTTTATAAATGTCGCATTACGCAATTGCTCCGTATAAGTATGCCGCGGATAATTCATGATGGCTCCACGAGTACCTACGTCTGACAATAACTCTGAGAAGTAATGCGCCGTGTGCCATGGTTTGGTCCATTGTTATGTCAGTACATACTGCCGATCCAAGCAAACTAATATTCGAATACGATTAATGTGAGGCTAAGTTACATGTCTTCGTGTTCATTATGCTTCAGTTTTAAATGTCTCCTTAGTACCATGTACCACTAACACCCATATGCAGAGTTATTTTCTTGAAACCTCCTCCACTCGACCTTAGTCGAGGTCACCTCAAGGAATTCTTGAAAACACCCTTGAAATTAGTATGTTCAGTTACGGCTTCACCCTCCAGGGAGGAACCTCCATTCGAGACATTTATTATTGTCTTTTCTAAATCGAAATCTTCTTAGGAATTCCTCATCATCAGCTTTATGGGATGATATTTATTATGTATTAAAACTTGAAATAACCTCAGAAATAACGTAAAAAGCGCTGATAACAAGCTTTGAGGAGACCTTAAGGTAGATCGCGACGTACCTTGAGTTTAACAGTTTTTTACTCGACTCGACTGAGGAATTTGCTCAAGTCGAGGATTTTTTAAAATTCTGCATGCCGATTTTATCCTTGAGGTTGAGTCAAATAACATTCGAGTGGAGGAAATCTTGAGGAAGCGACTATGCATATGGGTGTTAGTCGCTTTGTCTCGTTTCCCGTGACGCAAAATAATTGACTCACGTTTTGGACATTGACTCACGTCTGTTCTCTTGTGAAACGTCGACTCGAATCCAACAAACGACTTTTGCAGCATTGCATTCCGTGATAAACGTATATCTTACGTTATATTAGGCATGGTAACACAATCGTGCGGTATCGAAGTATCGATGCGTTTACGACATACCATTGCCGAGGCGCAGTGCAGGCATGTTCCATACGTGTTGTGCAGTCTTAGCACTCACTTATCTACCTGGGACGTGACCGGCCGATCGATTTACATCTCTATTCCGACCGGCATTAGATTGTTTCCGCATTGTTGTACAACAATCTAGTTTTCCGTGCGTTACGTCTGCGTTGGTCATAAACTCTGCATCGCATATTATACTAACAAATAAGTATCTTCATGTGGTAGGCGCTATATTACTTATGTCTTCTGGGTGGGCATTACGTTATTTCTGGCCTTGCCCTACTAAATAATCTCTTAGTAGGTATTAGCATCAGGAGATCCTCTCTTGAAATATCCTAAAGTAACTCTCACAATTGTTGCTTGAACATCTTTGACACTATAAAACAATGTGACTGGTCTCCCTTCTAGAATGTTGCATATGCCTCACATCGTAACTAAAGCGGTATTCCAATAAAAGCTCGACGACTCTCGTAAACGGCACATCGTTGCTAGTCGAGTCAGAGGTAGATCGTGCTGCAAATTGAATACCTTTGTTTTGTTGAATTTTCTATGATTATTGGACAAATCTCAGGAGCTCAGGAAATCTCTTAGCATTATCTTGTGCACTGCAATGATGTGAAAAGATTTTTGCTTCGACACTTTCGTCGTGAATGTGTCACATTAAATTATTTTTTAATCGATCGATATCTTAATTTTGTACAGCAACTTACAAGAAATAAATCATCATCATTATCAGCCAATTTCTGTCCATTGCTTGACATAGGCCATATGGCACGCCACTGAGCTTAGAGCTATACATACGTCTCCAACCGCTGAAAGAAATAAATACAAAGAATTAATTCAGCATGACCCATCGTAGACTGATAAATGTTCAGACCTCTCTTACGACCGCACCCCTACCATTTCGCATCCTTCGCCGCCGTCCCGCCCACTTTATGAATCTCGTATTCGACGCCTTCAGTCCCACTGCCAATTATGCTGATTGACCATTCTGTGAAGATTTTATGTAGGACTGGATATTTCCTTGACGTCCCTCGACATCACTGCGGTAGTGTTTGCTAGCTGAGAGTAAAGGCGTGGTGGCATCATTTCAGTTAACTTAACTTGTTATTTTCTTTTTCAGATGTCTGCTTTCCCGAGACTTTGTGAGGCTGGGCAAGTGGTTCGTCCAACCTTACGATGGAGACGAAGAAGATGTTGGAAAAAGGTAATATATCCGTCAGTCCTGTCATCTTATTTATCATTTAAACAAAGAAATGTTAGTTTTTTTAAAGGAGTAGTTATTAAAAGACCTATTTCATGTAAGGATGTACAGAAGTCTAAAAAGAACTTTAAACTGAAACAGTAATGGTCAAACCTTATAAACACAAGATTTTTTGTGTTAATATTGATAAACAATAAATCACAAAGTCAACATTGTATATGTTTCAATCAACAAGAAGTACTTTGTGCCCCATGTATTGTATTATAATTGTAGCAGCTGTCTATTGTTCCGATTACATAAATTAGTTCATAAATATACCTAAGGGTACTTCCAGTCAAGTTTTCAATGAAGAATATTTTAACTATCAGTTCAGGCCTAAATATTTTGATCAAATTGGTTAAAATTTGCACATGGAACATCAGGCAAGATAGTGATCAAACGCTTGCCTATCTATGTAGTATAAAAAAAAGGAATTACATTGGTTATTCCTTTTTTTTATATTGATGGTGCAATTGGTCACAAGATTCTTTTGAACAAACAGAAATGTGTTGCGCTGATAATTTTTTAATAATTTTCTATGGTGGAAGTGATATTTAGAGCAGATTTCTCAATGATCTGCTTCTAAATAAATCTGTAGCAATGCAGATTACTTCCTAGAACAAATCGAGGATCTCTGTGTCTCTCTGCTCAAGACTATCGGTGAGACTTCGTTCCCCCTCGCACATTTATATTTTTATGTCAGTTACTGTAACCCGTTACTTTTCTTCACTTTAAAAGGAGGTGTTTTATGTCCTACTCATTACAGACCTTCTACCCCGTATGCAAATATTGTAATTAGACCGAGCCTTTTATCTCTAAAACTAAATAAATAACAAAAAAAAAAATTACTATCGGATATACTATTTTCCATGATTTGTTTCATTACAAAGGATGACTGAAGCATCTGTGTACAAAGGATAATGTTCACTTCATATTTGTTTCTCGGCTATGACCTAAGCAGTTTGTTCGGGACAGCCTATAATTGGCATTGTCTTTTATGTGCAAAGATAATAAGTGTTCGCCGAAACCTACACATCTCATTACAGTGGTTGTGTTCTTGAGTTCTTAATAGTAATATATATTTTTAAGGGTTGTGTTACTATCAACCCCTATCTAGCCCTACCAACAAAATTGTGCCGTTGACCCCGGACAAGACTATGCATGCAAAAAATTAATGTTCCCATTACATCTCCAAAAAAAAGGGCTTTAACAAAAACAATTTACATGCGGTTTTCTTTATCATTAATGCGGTTTTATTAACCGGCGACCTTAGTTAAGTGTTATGACGTTAACCCGCCAGAGGGCGTTGTCATGCATGTATTATTGTTGTTAACTTGTGGATAACATTACTATAATTTAAAATCGTTTAAAAAAACTAAAAGAACCGACTTCAAACGTCGTACTAGTCATTTTCAGTGCCAAGCTTCAGGTTATCAGGTTTATGTCCATATCTCTGGAGATACTGAACATATCTCGATGAAATTTAAATGGGACCACTTGGGAAATGTACTTTCAAACAAAAAATATTTTTTTAGTTTAGTTCAGGCGGGCCTTCGAATAATCATTGAACATACATAAAAACAATATTCCGGCTAATTGAGAACCTCTTTATTTTTTTAATAGTTGGTTAAAAATGTATTTATTATGTTTATTTCCAGTCCGTGGCACCTGTCGTTTTCGTTCGCGTTCTTCCTTCACGGCGAGAGCACGGTTTGCGCGTCTGTGGATGTACGGCAACATCCGCCTGTGCGAACTCTCACGCCGAAGCGGTTAGCGAAGCTCAACTCGCCGGACCACCAGCCTGCTACTAAAGGTATTATACTTGCTGCACCCCGCGGCTTTGCCCGCGTTTAATCCTGGTTATAAACCTTCCTCTTGTATCACTCTATCTATTGATGAAAATTGCATTAAAATCCGTTGCGTAGTTTAAAAGTTCTAAGCGTTCAGACAGCGGGAGTGATTTTGTTTTTACAAAGTCCTTAATTGTATTCAATTAAAAAAACACATTTAGAATGTAAATCGTGTAATGAACTAGGTAGCCATTGTAAAGAAGTAAGGCTGTCACACAAAACATTATCCTACCCACATTAGGCAACATTATATAAATATAAAGTGGAAAAGTACCCTACATAACTATTAACAATAAACCAACCAATACTGACATATGACAGTTTTATAATATGTAAAGACACTGTAATACTATAGATATTGTTACCTTGGTAAAGATGACTACTTTATTGTAACTACCCGCTTGTAAAAACAATGCGATTCGGCTAAAGCAGTTTCAAGATCGGACAGACAAATGACAACAAATAGTTAATAGAAGGTTAAAGATATGGCTTATAGCTGGATCTTTCTTTTTATTTGCCGTTTGTTAACCGTTCGCCTGATCTGGATGCAGCTATAGAAAAGCATCCTTACACGGTAGCGTGAGTGGAGTTATTTGGATAGTCAGTATCCGTATGCGAGATTACACCGCTTTTGTTGTTAATTTAATAACTATCAGTTTCGGACAGTTTTAAATATTATTTAAGTTTAGACTGTGATGGGTTTACTTTACAATAGATTTAAATATAAAAACTTGAAAACCCAAGGCAATATATCCGAAATGAATGCTTTAAGTATTTTACAGTTAACTGAATAAAAGTTCTTTACCTTTTTTATATTGGCTATCGTTTGACCACTATCTCACCTGTTGGTAAGTGATGATGTGGTCGAGTATGGTAACAACCTAAGCCAAGAATGGGAACTGGCTCTCAAGGACAGCTGGAACACATTAATGTTTTGAGTTAATTTCTAATACATGAGCAGATCCAAGTGAATAAATAAAAAATGATAGATGATCTGTAGTATTTCTTGATATTATTAAATAATATATGAGATTTTAACCTAAAATAAAGAAATAAAAATATGTTGTGCTATGTTAGCTTTAATTGTTATGCTGTTAAATATTCTAAATATTTTCCGCTACCTATTTAAAGTTATTCAAGCAATCTGACAAAATATGCAAGAATGATCTTCTTGCATATTTTGTCAGATTGCTACATAACTCGAGTCATACAAAAATAATATATGAATTGGCAAATACTGAATACTCAGTTGTTTATTGCAATCATATGTTACACTTAAAATTATTATTCCTTAAAGATCTAAGAATTCCAAGAACGACAACATATGACCCTGGTAGGGTGTAAGCAAGTAGTGCAGAGCGGACAGATTTAACAATGTGTTTAAAAAACAAAATGTTTAAGTGTCGCCCATTGGCATATGTGTACATTCCTGATTGAGATTTGTGTTGCACTGACAGGTGACAGCCGTAACCCGGTATCCGGGGAACAGAGTGAGTTGTACGTCCGGGCCCTGTATCCAAAACTCATCCTGTAAATTCTCTGTTGCAGTGATCCTGGCTCCGTTTGGCCTGGAAGGCACGTTGACCGGGCGAGAGTGGACCGATGCCGATGCTCCCACTGCGAGGCTGCTGGATGCTTGGAGGCAGCTGTACCCGTTGGAACAAGGGTGCGGGGCTGTTGAGGTAGGGCTACTGAGAGGGAAACTTGATGTTTGTGCTTTATTGTTTTGTTGGTGAGGTGTGGCCAGTTTGAGTTTAAGGTTTCTCTACCTTTCATATTCAGAGGTACTCGTATAAGTTTAGACACCTTGTAGGATGCAGTCTAAATTAAATTATATTTGTCTTGTTTGGTAGTTTGAGACAATAGTGAGACGTTAATATACTGGTTAAATAACTAACATTTAATTTAATCTACAAAGCACAACTATCCTATATGTTCCACACATCCACACCCATGTTGACTGAATATCATACTAAATAAAGCTTTTCGAAGGTATGTGAATAATGTTATGAACATGTCGTAGGTAGTAGTAGTAGTAGGTGCCTTTTCCCATCATTAAATTATTGCGTTTGACCACTATCTTGCCTAGTAGTAGGCACCTCGTAGTAGGCGATGATGTGGTCAAAGATGGTGAACACGTTAGGCCTGGAATGGAATATGTATAGTATTCTATCTGTATAATTTTAGAATAATAATTTCGAAATATGCTGTCAACCGGCCCCTTTGTTAATATGGTATCGTGTAGTATGGTAACAAACGTGTGGTGATGTTATAGGTGGTGTGCGGCGGAGTGCGAATGCGGTACCCGGTGCCGTACGCGCTGGTGACGGAGATGGAGGCGGCGGGCGCGGGCAGCGCGCCGCCGCACGAGCTGGCGCACCGCGCGCTCGCCTCTCTCACCTCGCACAAGCCGCACCGGGTATGTACACCGGTGTCTGTTGACAGCCGGCTCGAAGAACCTAGCCGGCTCGAAGGACCTAGCCGGCTCGAAGGACCTAGCCGGCTCGAAGGATCTAGCCGGCTCGAAGGACCTAGCCGGCTCGAAGGACCTATCTGGATCGAAGGACCTATCCGGCTCAAAGGATCTAGCCGACATGAAGACCGATATATCGCGGTTGGCATGAGTTTGCATTGAAAGAAGTTTTTAATGTTTGTATTAAATGTAAGGAAGTGTTTAAGTGTTGGTAAATCACTCATATAACAACATTAACATTAATTAGGTCACTATGTCACGCGGCCTGTATTAGTGTTTAGCTCATAGCTAATATAGGATGATTCATTGATCCTGGGTTGAGCGAAGTGGGGGGATAGCCAGCCGCACAGAGTATCGATTGAACCTCCATGTATGTCACATTTGATTTCTGATATGTATTTCATATATCTGATTTAATTTTTTACATCTCTTTAAACCTATGCATTTTGGTGATAGTAACAAATTAGAAAATGGTTTGTTAGTACGTAAAACTGTTAGCCGCTGCCACTTTGGTGTGAATTAACCCTTATCAGAATTATAATTTGTAAACCTTGTGTTCCAGACACCTGAGCTATGCTATGCAGAGGCGGGCGAGAAGGTCGAAGACTTCGTGGATCCCACCAGAAAAACACCATGTACCTGCGCCAAGTGAGTGCCCGCCCTTACTTGCATATTACGCTATTTATACTATACATAATTACATAACTACCGTGCACTGTGGACGCCAGCCTTCACTTATATTATCTGTGTGTTGAAAATATGTTCTGACTTGTTTGATGTTTTTACGCGCAAATTAACATGTTGTCAACTTCACTGCTCTTATATTTTAATGTAGGTATATTTATTTCCGGCTATAACATAATGTACCTAAGAAAAAAAAACATAAATAAGTTATTAAAAGACAAGTAATTTGCAATCAAGGCATAATTGGTCGTAAAATTACACAACAATATATAAACCTGTAAAACGAGTCCACATTACAACCGTGTGGGTTTACCACGACACAGACGGCGGCTTCCACGGCGCACCATATTTATATTTTAGAATGATTTATCTAATAATTATAGTAGAGCAGCCAGTATATAGCAGTATGTAGATGTTCGATTGTGTGTTATGCCTCTATAGTACGTATATTTAGGTGAGATTTATCTATTTATTTGTCGGTCGTTCGAGTGGCATCGTCGTATCCGCGCCCGCGCAGATGGTCAGGTAGATGTTATGTGAATGTTTAGCGTAGTAGAGAGGCGGGGAGAGGTGGCAGTGGCCCGGCGCGCCCCATCCGGCGGTCCGTGGCCGGGTGGGGCGGCCGGGCTCGCGGCTAGCGTTGTGTTGGTGCAGATGGCGGCGGCGGCGGCCCGCGCGCCCGCACGCCTTCCACCGCCGCGCGCCCCGCCCGCGCCGCGCGCCCCCGCAATCCCGCCCGTGAGTACACCGCTCACACGCTGACCACACCTCACACTCGCGCTACTCGGTGGACGTGAGAGAGTCCACATTCACCGGTTAACACCCACACTTAATATTGCACGTCACTACACTTTTGTGACACATAACACAAACGCACCGTATAAAAATAGCAAAACTTTACACTCAGATCTGTGTATCTCTCAGATGAGTATTTCAGAAAATCATTTCTTTCTAATACTATAGTACAACAATAATGACAGTTCAAATCAAACCACACATAACAGTAGATTCACTATTTGTCTTCCACACAAAAATGTCGAAGAACATTTCAAGGAGAAAAATTTCAAACATTCGAGTAGGTTACACACACAAGAATCTCAGAAAAACACAAGACTACAAAAATCTTATAAAGATAACACGGGGGTACATACGAGCAGAATGCAGCTTGAATTATGCATGCTTTGACGCCTACATACATTATCATATTATATTTATTGCATTGTAGATGATATGATGCATGCTACCATAGCGAATGTTGTATGAGTTGCACGAGTCTTGTGTCCTTATGTGTATTTATATAAATCTGGTGCTCATTATGTAATCTTGTATCGCCTCGTTCCATCGAGTGTCCTTTGTCCATAAACAGTTTGATCAAAACAAAACATTGTGTTCTTTGATAATTAATTTTTTCAGATAACAGTACTATATCGATATCAGTTTTTACATATAAATTGACACAGGTTATACTCAGTAAAATTAATCTTAAAATAATGTCATTAGCAAATCTACTTATTATTATAAAACAGGAAGATTGCTGACTATGTAAAAATAATATCTTTGACAAAATATACAACATTTTATAGACCTTTCAAGTAAATGACTGTAAAAGACAAAAATGTTTGTTGAATAAGGCGATGCAAAATGGAAGTCATATTTGGGACATAATCATGTTGTTTTGTCACCAAAAACACAATTAACTTCCTACATTAAGAAAATAGAAGATCTCTGTGTGTCGTCCCATAAGACAAAGGGCGGTACTTCGTTCCCCTTCACACATGTTCACAGTCATTCGCCGATGCTTGTAACTTATATGGTGCTACCATTGCATTCTTGTGTAATAAATAAGTACCATTATTGCTGTAACTGTACATGTTGAATTAAGATTATTAAAGTATTTCAGAAGATAAAAGAGTTCAGATTTTTTTTTTGTATTATTGTGGGTAGATTCAGACACTAGTGAGGTTATGTTAAACTCATATAATTAGGTTAAATAAAATGTAACCACGCATATTTTGTCTATCGGTAATGCAGATGCCAATGTGCAATAAATAAAAATGAGATAAAATGAAGCGCCCATATACTGCCTCATCCTTATGCACCGTAGAAGAAAGAAACATACACCTGTTTTAGGTGTATATAAGTATAATTTATTTTCTAGGCCTAGCGTGCTACCATCCTCGACCACATCATCATTTACCAACAAGATAGTGGTCAAACGCTAGCCTATATGATTAAAATAAATTAAATAGGGTCTGAATCTACCTTACAAAAAACTACTGATTACTACGAAGTATACAAATATGCTTATAATTTAAGGCTTTCACTGTTAAGAAGCTTTTTAGTTTTATATAGTTTACTTACAACTTTGACGGCTTACGCGATCATTGAGAACTACAATAATATTTAAATGTAAATGCGGACCGCGGATGGCGAATTCTCGAGCGCTGGTGAATAAAGCCGAAACATTTTTATTGCAATGATTACATTGTGTTTTTTTAAATACGTAGTACCTGTCTCAAAAGTATCGATTAAATGATGTGTTTGGTAGCACCACAGCTATAAGAGGTGATTGCAAACAATGTGTTAGTTAGTCATGATAACATCTACCTCTCATCTCGGGGCTGCTTCGACCGATGTTTGGCCATTTTGTGATAATTCCATGCGGTATTTCATTCATGTTACATATGTGGGCTGGATGGGGACTCAACGGAGGTAACCACACGTTAAATTATACTGTTTACACGCCTCGATACCTGACTTGACTGGCTTTCATTTGAATATTTCTGAATCGATTATTATATCATCGGAGTTGTGTAATATTTTTAGGTTTAACAAACCACAGTGATTATGTATTATGATGAGAAAGTATAATTTTGTTTTTTTCAATGATATGTGTAAAGTGAAAGTAAGATGTTTTCACTAATTAATCGTACGTGGGTCGCTGTCAATGAGAAACATTTATCTACTCAGTTATCTATTGAGCTATATACATTAACAAACTTCATATGCAAGTGATTTGCAGAACTAGTTCATAGAAAAGTTGCTACAGTCGTCAAAGGTCACAATTTCTGTACTGGTCTCGGCTCTCAGCGACCAATCCACCTAATTAGAGTCAAGTTTCAGTCTTCCAATAACTATGTCAATAAGATATGTAAACAATAATAATTAAAATAGTTTAAAAACTAAAACAACCGACTTCAATGCCCCGCGAGTCAGTTTCAGTAGCAAGTTTGAGACGTTTATCGTCATATCTCTGGAGATACTTATCAGATCTCGATGAAATTAAATTGGGACCACCTCGGAAACGTACCCTACCGATTAAAAGAATCATTCGAATCGGTTCACAATTGACGGAGTAATCGCGTAACATATACACAAAAAAAAATTAAAAATACATACAGATGTATTGAGAACCTCCTTATTTTTGGAAGTCGGTTGAAAATGCAGTTGCTTAATGTGTCATACAAATACATACAACTCTAAAGTAATATATATTACAAAATATTAGTATACAATGAAATGATCTACATAATATTGGGTGGGAACGACCTGCTAAGAGATGCGTGTGACCAACCAACCCAAGCTACGATATAAATGTACCGAGGCAGTGGAACAGTATAAGACGGTTACCTCCAGTGGGTCACTGCGAGCGTAGAGCAGGCGTCCTGCGGCCAGCACCTCTAACAGTGGAGTGTTTGTGCGTAACAGAGGCGGCGGCGCGATGAGCGGCGGCGGCGCGTGCTCGCCCGGCAGCTGCGGCGGCGGGTCGCCGGCGGCCGCCGTGTCCGCGCCCTCCTCCGCCGGCGCCGCGCCCTCCTCGCCCTCGCACCACCTCGCGCCCACGCCCATACACCAGGTACCTACCTCCCCTCTGTCTACCGTCACAGCTGCGGCGGCGGGTCGCACCACCTGGCGCCCACGTACAGACTCGCGTCACGTAAAAACAACGCTGGAAGAAGTATAGGGGGTACGTTTGCGCATGAGTACACTCAAGCTGAGCTCGACTGACGAACCAATAGCGCGCCGGCGCGTGACCCGTCCGTCCCGCGCCTTCCTCATACCACCAAATACACCGATACATCGTCTAGCAGCTTGACACCCAGCATTCTTTTTACATGGCGATACTTATACCTATCACAAGTACAGCATCAGAATCGGCATCACTATCTACTATAAGTTCCGGTAATTTAACTAAACGGAGATATTAACTAAAGATTCTGCGCTCTGCGTGATATGACGACGTGTTGAAATCCTTTTATTTTTTGACAGACATCTGTGCTCGCTTCTGCAAAGCAACAGCAATTATAACTGATTAATCAGAAACTCTCATAAGTAGACTAATAACTGAGTACGAGTACTGAGTACGAATATAAACCAGAAATTTCGTAACGTTGACCCGAGACAGTTAGGCGATATTGCAGTAACCTTTCATGTCAGAAATGAAAACAAAATGAGCCATAATAGGAAATATGCATGAAGCTCAGATTTATTGGAAATATATATTTTTTTCGATTCTTTGTTGTCCTGGAGTTATATATAAAACTTTTTTTTATTTAATTCCATTTTATTTGCTTAAAATAATAAATTAAAAATGCAATTTAAGCGAGGGAAATTTAAGTTTGTAAAACAAATCATCATTGGTCGAATCGAAAGTTGACGTCATTATGCACTACTCCACGTGATAGAAACATTGAGCGCGGGAACATAAAAATAAATGTATGGTGTGGTCTTATTGTATTTATTTCCATTTATTGTGTTTGCCGCGTATTATTGTGCAAAAATGTATATTACTAACCATTTCATATAGATAAAAATGAGTACGAGATTAGAGAAACTGTATAATTTAATAAAAACATGCCATTGGCTAAATACAATAATCGCGCGGAGTCTTAAAAGCTAGTTTGCTTCAAGCGGCGTGTGTCTGACGTAAGTGCGTGACGTCACAATGCACTTCCAAAGAGCCCGGGAAATGATGGCGTTTAAACTGCTCAAATTTATTTGTATATTTAAATGTTTATTTAAAAAATAATTAGACTAATTCCAGCAGTATCTAATTTTTATCATGTTATATGGATGTAATGAGTGAAATAAAAATATTTAAAAAAAACATGCATATTCCCTATTATTTATTTTAGTGTTTTTCAACCTTTTTAATGACGCGCCTCGTTTAGTTTGATAAAAAAAAATTACTACTCCCTACCTTCCACTGTTTATAATCTGTATTTTATTATATTACAAATATATATAAGATATACTTATTTTCAAACTTTGTTCATTTTCTGAGGTTTCGAGACCCCCTTATTGAGGCTTCGCGATCCCTCAGAGGGTCGCGACTCCCACGTTGAAAAACACTGTTATTTATAGTGCGAATATCTAGCCGCTTATCTTCCTCTCGATATAAGCTGTGCAATAAATGTAGTATGAGAGTACTCTACTGACACGTGGTGTGATATGTATATGACAGTGTCAGACGGCGGTGCCGACGACGCTGCACACGCCCGCGCCCACGCCCGACCCGCACGCGCCGCCCACGCCCGCGCCGCCCTCGCAGCCGCCGCCCAAGCTGTACACACAGGTGAACATCGCCTTACCTTACTCTCATTGTTATATTACTAAGGTCACAGGCAGAACTGTACCAGACCCAGACGGCAAACTGAATGTCCAGTTTATTTTGTTGACATTTTAAAATACCATTCAAATTTTTGACTATACATTGTTTTATTATTGTTGAGACATGCACTTCATCTCCGTGCCCCCTTGTTGAGACGGTCAAGAGGTAGGTCCCGAAATTGGCAGTTTAGTTAACCACTAGTATAGATAGTAAGATTGTGTATTGTGTTCCCCAGGGTGACTCCCCGTCAGGGCCGGGCGGCGCGGCGGGTGCGGCGGAGCCCCCGGCGGAGCTGGCGCGGCGGCCCGCGCTGCCGCCCGCCGAGCGCCGGCTCGACCCGCTCGAGGAGGAGCACTCGCTGCACATGCTGTACGACTACACCACCGTGCACGCCTGGTAAGTACTTCTTTGACCTTCAAAACACACACACACAGACACACGTCACACACACACACATACACACACACACACACACACACACACACACACACACACACACACACACATACCAAACACGTCACACAAACCACACACGTCACACACACACACACACACACATTTTCCATAAAAATATGTGTAGTATTTATGTCGGATAAAAATGGCATAGGACACAAAAGACCTCACAGTCTCTGGTATAAATTTTAACATGCTAGGTCCACCCGTTCCTGAAAAAATCGGTGGTTACACACGGACAGACAGACAGACAGACGGACAAGAAAGTGATCTTATAAGGGTTCCTTTTTTTACCTTTTGAGGTACGGAACCCTAAAAAAAGACGTAATAACATACAGGAATCGGTTGAAAAAGTAATCTAGCGAGTAAACACAAATTCGTCGACAAGACATTGTGTCCACGAGTATCGTTTTTCGCTACATCGTAACTGACCGTACGCGCAGCAACTACGATTAAGTCTCAGATTGTTGTGTTCGTGTTATGGTTACATGCTTTTATAGTTTACATCTATTAAGTATTATTGAATATGCGTGCTGTTAAAATATCACTGAACTGGTTTTATAATGGCATATTTTGTTCGATTTCCTACTTCCGTATGTAAATGCGTATTTGTTTATTGTGGTGCTAACAATGAAGTTAACACATGCTAGGCCTAGCGTGTTCACCATCTTCAATCTCGCTTACCACCAGGCTTATCATATATATAAAAAAACACTTAAAACAAGACAATACCTTGAACTGTAGTATTTTTTGTTTCTCACTTCTTATGTACTGTATTACGTGACACGTTTTACGTGTACTATTATTAATTATTTTGTGGCAGTAATTAAATATGATGTCAAAAGTACCTATATCCGGCGAGCATGTATGAAGAAGGCGCTCATGAAAGTGGAAGAAGCGAAAGAGGTATGTCAAAATCGTAGCATGTGGAAAGAAGTAGTATCTGCCTACCCCAACAGGAACGACTGTTCTCATTTTGGATAGACTATCTATGTATAACGTTACCCCCAGGTTGGAGCACCCAGTGAAGCGGTTCAAGTGTCAGACGAGCACGTTTCGCGAGGAGCTGGCGCTCGGAGCCAGGTCGGACGCGGATCTCTACCTCGGACACGAGCACACGCGCATGCCGGCGCTGCATGACGT
The DNA here is from genome assembly GCA_954871355.1 of Cabera pusaria. Lineage (NCBI taxonomy): Eukaryota > Metazoa > Arthropoda > Insecta > Lepidoptera > Geometridae > Cabera > Cabera pusaria. The sequence continues at coordinate 2,855,296 of OX940892.1, forward strand.
GCTCAAACAGGAGAAGCAGGAAAATGTCAGTAACTTTTATTTATTGCAGGCAGCCAGTGTTGTGTGTGCTGTTGTAAGGTCTGACTGCGAGTTCTCACAGTCTGATGTTAACAGCGAAGTGGAGTGGGAAGTAGCCATAGTGTAACCTCACCACTATGAATGATGAATACGAAGAGAGGAATGCAAATTACTTTCTCAGCTGTTAAGCTCTAAGAAGTCTTTTTGTCTTGAAGAGCCTAGAGAATTATACTTGTGTTATATTTGTCGAATATATCTACAATATAATAATATCCACATTGCGATATATCACAATGTGGATTCCATAAATGTCACAGGTTGAGACTAAGTAGTCTCAACTCGTTTTCGGAACTAGCTGGAAGCAACACCTTTTTGTAACTCTGCGAAACGATTGATGACATGTCTCCCCAGCAACCCCAGCCGAAATCCGAAATGTTATTTGTAATTAGCAATAAATATGTTTGTATTTATTTGTAAATCTACCACCAGCCACCATCATTAATCCACTGTGCTGATAACTTTCGGAGTATTAAATATGATGGAAATTGTACTCTACTCCATTTGTTTCACGAAGACTTTAATTTTCCTACGCAGCTAAATCATGAAGCAAAAAACTTAAGTAATTACCTACGTTGTTCCCAGGACGATAATAAAGAGTACAAGAACCTGTACACGTCAGACGGCCTGTGTCCCAACCTGAAAGACCTAGAGCAGATGTTCGACAACTCCGACGACGCGGCCAGCGGGGACGAGACGGTAAGACTTGTGAGTGTACCCTTCTTATTATATTCACATTCCCTTAGTACGAGTTTTCATACCAAACTATATCGTATATCGAACAAATTTTGTATAAAAAACAGTACAGCGCCTCTTGTGGTGGAGCCAGAATAAGTCGAAAATTATGTGAGATCTGTAAAAAGCGTTTAAGATGAAAACTCGTATTATAGGTACTGCACTACACTGCAACCATTAGTTTGTTCATGTTGTCTCTTAATAGACACACACATCTAAGGCGGGTATAGAACGATATCCAAGCTTAGATTTACACTTAGCATAAAATGAAGCAATTTTATTGGTTAAATAAGTGGAAGAAAAAAACTTCCGGTGAAGGAAAACATCGTTAAGGAACTCCCACCAAATTTTTTTTAATAGTGTAAATGACGGACAAAAAGTTTTTTTAGTTAACTAGCCTATTGTCGTATTCTAGCTGGCAGTATCCACCCCACCCGACTCGAATAAATCAACGGAAGAGTCCCGATGCGGCGCGACGCGGTGCGTGCGAGCCGAGGAGCTCAGCAAGATGTTCCCGACCCCGCCGTCTATGGAAGCGCACGCGCAGCCCTCGCCCGGGTTCTGTCTTCCAGACGACTCCACGCCGCAGCGACTCACGCACCACGGCTCGCCTGTACACGACCCGCCTATTGAGGTACTTTCACATTTGTTGTTTGTTTTTGGGCTCATTCACATAATTATGACAATACAATACAATAATCATATGACAATCACGTTAAGATCATTGTTGCCTTCCTGCGTCCGCAGGGTAAGACATTAATTAATCATACACTTTGTACGAACCCTAGGCTGGGTTAAGGAATGTACTTGAAAATAGTTTTAAATGCTTAAAAGGCTAATGTAAAAATTATAATATAAAGTGCTATGAAAATTAGGTGCAAGGTAGTCTAGTAGTAGCTGACTTAGTCTAAAGTACAATTAATGCGGTGAAAAGGTGAATGTACGATGCGTAGCTCGTACACTTGTACAGGTACAGGTGGTAAGATGAAGGGCATCGGACATGCACATAACCTAGGTCGAGACAGACAGTCGACAACAATGAGTCGGTAGTTATAATTTATAATAATAATTAAGATAGTTTTAAACTGAAACAACCGACTTCCATGCCCTGCTTATGTTAGTTTCAGTAGCAAGTTTGAGACATTTATCGTCACATCTCTGAAGATACTTATCAGATCTCAATGAAATTACAATGGGACCACCTCGGAAATATACCCTACCGATTACAAAAAGAATCATTCGAATCGGTTCACAATTGACGGTGTAATCGCGTAACTTACATACAAAAAAAAACATACTGACGAATTGAGAAACTTCCTGCATTTTGTAAGTCGGTTGATAAGAAGTGTTTATTGTATAGTGAACTGTAATGTTGTGTCACAGGACTGGTCGTTCGTGTTCAAGCCCCCCACGGTGTGCAAGTACGTGGGCTCGTCCAAGTACGCGCCGCTCAGCTCGCTGCCCAGCCAGCTGCTGCCGCCGCTGCAGCTGCCGCCGCACGCCGTGTACCGCCCGCGCGCGCGCGACCACCCCGCGCCGCGGCGACAGAACCCACCGCCCACCACTCCCGCACTCGAACTAAATAAGAACGGTACTTGCTTTTCATTAAGTTGACTCCTACTAATATTATAAAGGCGAATGTTTGTGAGCGTGCATGTTTGTTACTTCTTTACGCTGAAACTACTCAACCGATTGAGCTAAAATTCGGTATGTTGTTACCCTGGAATGAGACATAGGGATCGCTCCCGTGGGAATATCAAGATAAAGTAGTAGTAGTATAAAGTAATCTTGATATTCCCACGGGAGCGATGTGTGCGCGGGTAAAACCGCGGTACAAAATAGTCAATAATATAGTGTAGAAGAAAAAAAAACAGAGATAAATCGCCGCCGTGCACCAATGGATTTATCTATGGAAAAATGTAAGTGCGGTTTTCACAGGGCCACTGTCAAAAACGCACCTACATTTTTCGATAGACATATTTGACTCCGGGGAAGGAAAACGTCGTTAAGTAGTCTCCAACCCCCGCATGGTAGTAAGACACTGTCTAGTGTCCGCCTGGCCAGCTACCACTCTCAAGTTAAAAGTTCCGGCAGCTATCCTTGCGAGCCTATTCCAGTTTTAGGCCTAGCGTGCTACCATCCTCAACTGCATCATCACTTACCAATTGGTGAGATTGTGATCAATTGCTATATGATATAAAAACTTATAGTCCGGCAATCTCGTGCGCGACCTTCCTGCGGCGTGACAGACGGTGGCGGGGACGAGGTAGCGGTAGTACTGTTATATAATCTGTGACACGGCTACACACGCTTCCCTTCCCCGCTACACCGCCCGCTACCCGCTGACATCTTGGGTACCTCGTAAGCGGGTAAAACCGCGGGGCACGGTTTTACCCGCGTTGACATCGTTCCCGTGTGAATATAGGGATAAAACATATCCTATGTGCTATTCTAGGGTCTAGGCTATCTACGTATCAAATTTCAGCTCAATCGTTTTAGTAGTTATTGTGTGAAAGAGTAACAAACATACATTTATACATTCTTACACTTAACTTTCGCGTTTATAATATTATTATATTTAAAAAAAATTGTCAATAATCCTCCATTAAATAAGATAATGTAAAATCTCCAGGTATGAAACGATCCCTATCCCCCGGGGCGACGAGCGCGACCCCCGCGGGCGCGGTACGGCGCGGCGCGTCCCCCCGCGCGCGCCGCTCCCCCGCCGCGGAGAGCGCGCGCGCCGCGGCCTGCCCGCTGCTTCTCAACGTGCTGTTAGCTGACACGGTGCTCAACGTGTTCAGAGACCACAACTTTGATAGCTGCACGCTCTGTGTCTGCAACGCGGGACCTAACGTGAGTACTGACTGACACCATTCTGATTGTTTCGCTGGGGCGGTTGCTGCTGTTTCAGGACCAAATTACAAAGCATATTATGAGACTAAACTTCAAAATAAATCATAAATAAAAAATGAGGTTGATAAAATAATAAAACCCGTCAAGTGCGAACCGACTGGCGCACCGATACGAGGCTTCCGTACAAACTTGTCAAAACAAACTTAACTTTGCAATTCAATGCCTAGACCACTGTTCATGAACCTATTGCAAATTTTTGTTATTTGTTATTTAAACGACATATTTACGGTTTTGTTTAAAATGTGCTTCAAGACCTTGCTAGTTGCCAAATTTCATGATTCTAGGTCAACGGAAAGTACCCTATATATAGGTTCTGATTCCCTTGTGAAATCGCAAAATATGCGACATAAACGGTCATATCTTTTGATTGCGTTGACTTAGTTTGATTTAGAAGCTTAGAAGGTTTGCATAATGCAAACTGCACCAAAAGCCACTAGCGAGTGTAGTGGGAACTATTAAGTTTTTTAATGAAAATAAAACGACTCATTATTGTTACTTGTTTCAAAGTAAGACACAGTTGATGATTATGGTAAGCCAGTTTAGTGTATCTGTAATTGACAGACGGCAGTCATCTCTTACCATCAGATGAGCGTCTTGCTTGTCCTAAAGTTGGATTGCTTGCGAGTTCGTCGCAACACGCCAAGAAATCGACGACAAAACGCTACCATACGTAGATTGTGTAATATTACGGGAAAAATGTAGACGAGTCTGGCAGTTCTGAATAACGCAAGAACACTGATTGTCTTCAAACTCCACGCATTGACATGTTACTAAGGTGACCATGCTTTAGACTGCTTAATTACTATTCATTTATTCATCACCTTTAAACTATAAATTTTAACCCTCTCTCTCAAAACCTCTTTACATTCTATGAAATTCGTACAATCAATTACCTTGATTCGGCATTAGATACTTAAAGTATGTCGTCCTGTGTGCAATAATGAAGATTGTATGTTGTAGGTGGTAGGCAACATCATGGGCGCAGATGCCGGTACGTACGTGGACGGCGGCAACGCGGAGGAAGAGCCCGCGCGGTGTACGTGCGGCTTTAGTGCCGTCGTCAACAGGCGGCGTGCGCATCGAGCCGGACTCTTCTATGAGGTACCTGCCTTCCTACCTTCATACTGATACTACTCTTATCTCTATATATTTCTGGTAGTGGTAGGACTTCTGCTAGTCCGCGGTACTACCACTTTGCCAATTAATTTTAAGAAGTGAAATAGGAATGTTTTTTGTTTTGTGTTTTGTTTTATGTTTGTGTTGTGTTTGGCAAGGTGTCCAGTGAAATTACAAGGCATGTGAGACTCAACATCTATGTCTCAAGGTAACAGGCGCAGTGCAGTGACATGCAAAATTCTGTAGTAGGTAGACGTCATCGCTTACCACCAGGCGAGCGTCGTGCTTGTCATTACCTTTTACTATAAAAAAAAAAATCTCAAAGGTGGTTTTGTGGGAATGTTATAACTTCCTTATTGTTTCGTCGAATTGCATGATTCAAACACTAATTTAGATAATGTTTGCCACTAATGACGAAAATTCTACAAATGTTTCATAATTTTAGGTTTTACCAAAAAAATTATGAAAAATGTAAAGTAAATGAATAAATCTTCGTCCACATCATAGCTTAATTGTAATGTACGGGTTCGTGCGTTAGATAAACTCTCCTACTTATTGGTGGTTGAGGCCTCGTTATGCGCCAACGCACAGATATTTTATAATACCTACATTAAACGGTGGGAAGTCTGGGAAGTGTGACCCTCACTGCATTTCATTAAATAAATTCAATGAAATGACTTAAGTACAAGTATGTAATAATAAAGAGGTTGTTTCTTCTCAGGATGAAATGGAGATAACAGGGCTAGCCGCAGAGCCGGGCGGGCGCGGGGGCGGGGGCGCGGGCGGTGCGCTGGGCGAGGTGGCACGCGAGCTACTGGCCGCGTGCGCCGCGCCGCCGCCCGCGCGAGCCGAGGCGCTGGCGCGAGCCGCCGCCGCCGCCGCGGACCAGCACCGGCATGACGACCTCGCCGTTAACTTGTTAGAGTGAGTACATTACTGACACAGCTGCCCCCGGGGCAACCCATGCTAAATACCGGCATGACGACCTCGCCGTTAACTTGTTAGAGTGAGTACATTACTGACACAGCTGCCCCCGGGGCAACCCATGCTAAATACCGGCATGATGACCTCGCCGTTAACTTGTTAGAGTGAGTACATTACTGACACAGCTGCCCCCGGGGCAACCCATGCTAAATACCGGCATGACGACCTCGCCGTTAACTTGTTAGAGTGAGTACATTACTGACACAGCTGCCCCCGGGGCAACCCATGCTAAATACCGGCATGACGACCTCGCCGTTAACTTGTTAGAGTGAGTACATTACTGACACAGCTGCCCCCGGGGCAACCCATGCTAAATACCGGCATGATGACCTCGCCGTTAACTTGTTAGAGTGAGTACATTACTGACACAGCTGCCCCCGGGGCAACCCATGCTAAATACCGGCATGACGACCTCGCCGTTAACTTGTTAGAGTGAGTACATTGCTGACACAGCTTCCACTGGGGCGATCCATGCTAAATACCGGCATGACGACCTCGCCGTTAACTTGTTAGAGTACTTACATTGCTGACAAGCTTCCCCCGGGGCAACCCATGCTAAAAACCGCATGAAGACCTCACTGTTAACTTTTTAGAGTGAGTACATTACTGACTCAACTTCAACTTGAGTGTGTCAACCAATTTCTTCATGCAATGCGATGAAATCCGATTGGCTATTGATTTGACTCTGACTTAATATCTAACCGAACTTACTCCCCTGGACTACTTTGTTTGGAGCGATCAATTATTGTCTAGTCTGAGAGAGCTAGCTAGATGGTGATAAAATGTACAAAGCTGTTAAGGGTACTAACTACTACATACTACATTTATATTTATTAATACATAGGGTGACATGAAAACACAGTCTTCAGAAACGGTCCGAATGACTTAAGATGTATCTCCAGCAATAGTATATTTATGAAAGTATGTGTGTATCAGGTACACGGACGGCGGTGCGGCGGCCAGCAAGGCGCTGGTGTCGGCGTCGGGCGGCGCGGGCGGCGGCGCCGGCGCGGGCAGCGGCGTGCATCGCTGGCCGTTCATAGGCGCGCGCTCGCCGCGCTCCTCGCGGGACGTCGTCAGGTGGGGTTCATTAAACCTTATTGAAGGTTTTGTGTTTTAATGTTAGGTTTGCAGGCATTTCATGTTTTTACATTTATTAGGTATATACTAAATATTCAATGACGAAAAAAAGCGCTTGGAGGGCGGACGCTGCCGGTTGAACTGCGACGACGGATTGTCGTGGCTCCGTACTCGATACGGCATGTTCGACTAGCGGCCGAGGTGCCCCGTGATACATAGATTATGAGATCTGAGAACACACCACACTTATCTTAAACTCGAGTAAAATGAGGACGGATCTAAGTAGTATTTATTTATGGTGGACAGATTGATGCGTCGTCTCCGGCCGCTGCTGCAGGACGCGATACAGAAGCGATGCTGCGGCGCGCGCATGTGGGACGGCGTGACCGGGCCGCTCACCTGGCGGCAGTTCCACCGGCTCGCGGGCCGCGGGAACGAGGACCTGTGCGAGCCGCAGCCCGTGCCGCCGCTGCTCGTGGGACACGACCGCGACTGGCTTTCGCTGTCGCCGTACGCGCTCAAACACTGGGAGCGGCTCGCGCTCGAGCCGTACTCGTACCCGCGGGACGTGGCGTACGTGGTGCTCGCGCCCGACGCGCCGGCGCTGCTGGACCCGCTGCGCGCGTACTTCCGCGACCTGTCCGCCGCGTACGAGGCGGCGCGCCTGGGCCGCCACCGGCCGCTGCGGCGGCTGGCGCGCGACGGCCTGGTGCGCGCCTCCCCGCCCGCGCCGCCGCAGGACGACTGGTGCTCGGCGCCGCCCGGCCGCGCGGGGGACTACGTGCGCGCGTACGCTGAGGCGCTCCGCTCGACGTTACTGCCCGCGCTGGCCGCGCTGTCGCTGGACCGCACGCTGCTGGAGCCCGAGCGGAGCGAGATGCGGCCGCCGGCGACGCCCGAGCCGAGCCCCGAGGAGGGCGAGTCCCCGGGCGCGGCGCCCCCGCCCCCCGCGTGGCAGGAGGAGGAGGAGGGCGGCGCGCCCGCGCTCGTGCTCTACGTGGTGGAGCCCCCGGCGGCTAACGCGCACCGCAACCACACGCTGCACGCGCTGCTGCGGCTCGCCTCGCGGACCTCGCAACATTTACATCATCATAATCCACTCGTTAAGGTGAGGGTGCTTATAAAACTGATATTCACAATATTTCATAACATGTCGTGTGTCTAAACACGTTTATTATCTGGTAGTTTAGGTTAGCACAATTTTCTACAGTAGTTATCCAGATCGTCTTGCACATTGATCAAATGTCCGTTAACACACACTGAGGTCGTTGGTAATTCACAATCACTTATTTCACTGTTCGCTCTTCACAAACACTTGTTCACTGATCACACTTTACGATCACTTGATCGCTATCCGCGCATAGATGCTAACACTCGTTTCCAAAGAATGGCTGCCTGAACGCCGCGGTTTGACGCCTTAAATAGGGCCACAATATTAACTACAATATTCTAGAATTCATTAGAAACACAAATAACAATAGGCAATTCAAAATTATAAACAATAGCACGACTTTCCATTGAAACATCTAATGTAAACAACTTTAACAATACATACAAATTTGATCTCTAAACACTGAAGAATAAGGTTCAATCTTATTCTTAATTACAAAACTAAGTACATTGACTAGGGTCGAAATTCCAGGAAGGTTACTTTTATGATTGTCGAATGGTTTATGGCCCCCAATTAGTCTACTTTTCCAACGACTATTATTTTTTTCTCAAAGGTTCTGTCAGGCGGCATAACATATTACTACGCCATTGAGAGGGAGATGATTCGATACTATTACACTATACAGCGTTTCGTTCTTTCCAAAATCTGAAGTAATTAAATGGACTTAAAATGTTCTCGCAATAGTGATCTCATTATAATATTGTAGTACCATTCCTTGTATTTTATTTTTACTTATATGGAAAACAAACAGCTTAAAATTAGGAAACAAATTAAAAGTTGGAATAGCCTTACATAGTTTTCACTTATAGGTAGTACATATGTACATAATGTAAACATATCACATGTTAAGCTATATACAAAAACTAGGAGTGAGAGAAAATAATAATAATAAAGAAATATAGTTATGTAGCAGTGAAATATAGAACTAGAATATTTATCAATTAATTAATAATTACTAGAGCCATATAAATTATTCACTTATTTGCATTAGAGTAGACATATTGGATTTAGACATACTTAAAGGACCACTGTACTGATGATATAAACAATCTGTGTGATCCTCAGATAATATCCCTGGAGTCTGTGTGCGAGTCGTGGGGGCTGGGCGCGGAGGGCGGCGCGGCGGGCGGCGGCGGCGGCGCGGCGGCGCGCGCGCTCGCGTTCAGCGTGTACTGCGGCGCTCGGCGGCTGCTGCAGCACCACGCCAACGGGAAGTCGCTCACCGGCTTCGGCACCGCCGCCGCCGCTAACCTCTTCATACATAACAAGGATGTGAGTTACTTTACTACTACCCAAGTTACACAAGTTACAAGTTTTCATCGTAAACACTTTTGACAGATCTCACATAGTTTTCGACTTATTCCAGCTCCCTGATTGGTCTTTTAGTGAAGTGTAGTAACCACTAGAGGCGCTGTACTGTTTTTGATACAAAATTAGTTCGATATACGATATCGAATTTGGTATGAAAACTCGTACTAAGGGTACTGTACTGCTGGCTACTGTTGTTGTGGAGAGGATGCAACTTCGTATGGTGAATTCATACATGATAATTAATTGTTTCTGAAAAATTATTCGGTGACTTGATGGGATTATTTTAGTATATACTTGAATGTTGTGACTTTATGAGACGATTTTTGCTCTTGCTAGTGTACTCTGATAGTAATTTTGAATCATGACATCATCATTTTCCTACCCTTATCCCACTTAAGTGGGGTCGGTGCAACATGTCATTCTCTGCCGTTTGGGTCTATCCGCAGTTATTTCCGCATCCACTTCCGATTTATGACATAACGGACAATAATACCTTTGTGTTATGAAATCCTTCGAGTAAATTAATATGTCTGTATTAAACTAGTGTTAGAGGTACATAAATCAAACAGCTATATGAGACTGAATAAGTGTTTTTTTTTGCTTTTGATATAGGATTTAGATAATAGTGATAATTAATTGAAGATGTAAAGGCTTTGCCCGATGACGAAACAAAGCGCATGGAGGACGGGCTCTACAGATGGGACAGCGACTCAGATTGTTGTCGCTCCGTGCTTACTTTTAAGTACGGTGTGTCTTATTTGTAGGGCAGGTGTCCAATGATACCAAGATTATGAGATCTGAGGGCTTATTTACTATTTATATAGGTCTATCTTATACTTAGAAACCTTTAAGATGTTTCTGCTATCCTAGCCGTTTTATACCTATTTGAAGATTGTAACTTAAACATATAATTATGATAAGTTAAAACCTTAAACCACCGACTTCAATGCCCCGCGAGTCAGTTTCAGTAGCAAGTTTGAGACGTTTATCGTCATATCTCTGGAGATACTCATTAGATCTCGATGAAATGACAATTGGACCACCTCAGAAGTGTATCCTACAGATTAAAAAAAGATTATTCGAATTGTTCACAATTGACGAAGTAATCGCGTAAAACACATACATACTAAAAATAAAATAAAATATGTATTAAAAAAATGAGACGAATTGAAAACCTCCTCCTTTTCGGAAGTCGGTTAAAAATAGGATCGCACATTTTTGTATTACAGACTTTGTTTAGCCTAAACTGCATCTTAAATGTAGAATACAAACTGTATCTAGATTTTTAGTGATGCGTTGATATGAAAATACATAACCACCATTACCGCACCATATCAAAACAAAGGTGTAATGTTAGAACAGAATATAAAGGATGCTATACTTGTACATTCCAGGAGAAGAACCGCGCCCCGTACCGGCTGTTCTCCCCCGCGTGGGTGCTGAGCGCGCCGCGCGCGCTGGCCGCCGTGGCGGAGACGTGGGGCGCGGGCGGCTCGGACGGCGCCGTGCTGTTCCTCTCCTACTGCCTGTCGCACGACCAGCGCTGGCTGCTGGCCGCCGCCACGGACGCACGGGGGGAACTACTCGACACCGCCGCCATCAATATACACGTGCCGCACAGGTAACGTCTCCGCATCATCATTATTAGTAGACTCTGTGCTAAAGGTTACCGTCGTGGCTTTACATTGAACTAACATTCAAAGGTGAGGATAGAAGGTATATACCTACCTTATTATTACCACCCGATAATTGTAAGAGTACCTACCAAGTTATCAAATATTTTTAGTCGTATTGGTAGACAGAGCAATGTTGTCAATGCAACAAAACCAGTAAATTAGAACCATCAACACGCACGTCCTTAATTTCTACGACGGTTCTCTTTTTGTACAGACTATTACTCCACTGTTATACGCAGAGCAACAAAATCTTCTAAAGGGGTGTTTAAAGAATCTTGACAGGTCCGCAACGCATGAGTGACATCCCTAGTGTTGCAAGTGACGGTGATCTCTTCATAGCAGGTGGTAATGTCACGTCATCATCATAATCATTGACAGTACCTACCCTTAGCAGGCCTCCCTCACTCGCCCATAGCTACTGCGATTTATACCTAAACTTTCGTCACCTGCGCCGGTACTATCTGCCAGTCGGTTGTCACTGCTCACGCGCGCGCAACGTATAATATTATTCTAATGACGGGATAACTGCGCATTCGTATTCTATCTTAGAAACAATTTAAGTTTTTCATAGTCATTTTGCGCGCTTTTGATAAAAAAACAAGCACAATATGTTTCATTTTTTATGCTACCGATACTAAAATGACAACGACGGCGTAATATTTTCTTTTCCGAAATAAAATTCGACTCTTAGTTAGGAACTTTGATGTAATTTTGTGAGGTAAATAAAAATAATTCATAAACTTTTATTTTAGTTTATTGAGTCAACCCTTTACTGTATCGGGGCGCGCCGGTACATCGCGCGCTGAACGAAGTAATAACAACGCTAGGTCGAGCGCCTTAGACACATTTTTGCTTGTATTGTCTGAAATAAACGTTGGTATGTTTTTATAGGGGAGTGAAGTATCTGTTACGTAGTAACTATTATATAATCTGTGCCCTTAGTACAAATTTTTGTCGTAAACGCTTTTGACAGATCTCATATAGTTGAAATTGACTTATTCTGGCTTCCTGATTGGTCTAAATTTAGTGAAGTGTGAAAACCACTGGAGGCGCTGTACTGTTTTTCATATAAAATTAGTTCGATATACAATATCGAGTTTGGTATGAAAACTCGTACTAAGGGTACAGAATGCTTTCTGTAACTAGGTGGAGTAATGATCTTTGCAAGGCGTTGAGATACTTTTGGTAATAACAAGTTGAATAATAACAACAATAATGGTAATAACAATATTGATTGTAACATTACAGATCCCGGCGGAGACGCGGAGGTCCGGCGCGGCGGCTAGGGCTGACCAAGCTGATGGACTTCACGCTGGGAGTGATGAGTCAGGCCGCGCAGCCGTGGCGGCTGGTCGTCGGCCGGGTGGGCCGGATCGGCCACGGGGAACTTAAAGGTTTTTATACATTTTTTTTATATATGATAAAAAAAAAATTATATGATAATTTTTTTTTTATCATATAGGCTAGCATTTGACTACAGTCTCACTTGTTGGTAAATGATGATGCATTCAAGGATGGTATGGTATCACGCTGGGCCTAGATTAGGAACTGGCTCTTATGGATAGCTGCCGAAACTCATTAGATGTTTGGCGACTGATTTTCTAACTTGAGGGTGGTTAGCTGGCCAGGCCAGACGGACACAAGATTTTGTCCTACCGCCATGTGGTGGTTCAGAGCCTCTTAACGATATTTTTCCTTTACCGGAGGGCTACCGTGAAAAGCGCACATACATATTTCGATAGAAAAATCGATTGTTGTACGGCGGGGGTTGAAATCGGTACTTCTGGCGTCAAAGCCTTTGTTGTGCACATTGTATGTTCTAAAGAGGATTTACTTTATAAAGATTTCAACGAGATGAACTAGTGGTGTCTGGGAATATGAGCTAGTTGCTTTCTAGTGATATGTTAATTTTTTGTTTGAATTATCCATTATTAGAGATTTGCAGAGTTCCCATTAGAAACACATATTATACTACCCTAAATATGTGTGTTTCTTCAAATAAGATTGTTTTCTGATTGCTACAGCTGCTGTACTTTCGTGACTACTTCATATTTGTATAAATTATAAAAACCCTTCGTTATAACACGTTGGTGTTCATTGTCAAACTGATTGAGTATACTTTTTTAAAATATAATTAAGGCTGGAGTTTGACTACTATCTCACCTGTTAGTAAGTGATGAAGCGGTCGAGGACGGTAGCACGCAGGCCTAGAATTGGAACTGGCTCTCAAGGATAGCTGCCAGAACACATTAGATGTTCTGCGATAGATTTTCCAAGTGGAACATGTGTGTGTAACCAGGTTGGAGCTGGCTGCTGTCCCGCAAGCACCTGGTGAGCGCGTCGACGACGCTGCGCGAGCTGTGCGCCGTGTGCGGCGTGCTGCCGGCGGGCGGCGTGCCGTGCATCCTGTCCGCCTGCCTCGTGTCCACGGAGCCCGAGCCCGCGCTGCGCCTCATGGCGGACCGCTTCACGCCCGACGAGCGCTTCAGCCAGCACTCGCTGCACAGCACGCTGCACACGCCGCGCGACGTGTCCGCCACGCACATCCTCGTGTTCCCCACCTCCGCCACCACGCAGTCCAACCAGATGCCGTTCGAGCCGCCGCTCGCCAACGGCGAGGACAACGACATGATGTTCCTCAACGTGGACATGGGCGACGAGGACATGGGCGAGGAGAACATGAACATGAACGACATCTTCTCCACGGACATGTTCAACACGATGTTCACCACGTCCCCGCGCCGCGGCGAGTCGGAGGGGGGCGCGGGCGGCGCGACCCCGCCGGCGCACGCGGCGCCCGAGGCGATGGGCGGCGAGGCGGTGGGCACGGTGCTGCAGCAGCCGCTGGCGCTGGGCTACCTGGTGTCGACGGCGCCGCTGGCCGCCATGCCGGCCTGGTGGTGGGCGGGCTGCCCGCACCTGCGCGGCGCCTGCCCCGCCTTCCTGCGCTCGGCGCTGCACCTGCACGCCGGCTCGCTGCAGCTCGGGGACGACTACGGCCTGCTCATGCAGCGCCGCGACCACAACGCGCACCCGCTCGACTCGCAGCTCACCACCGACGTGCTCAGGTTACTATCACCCTTTATTTTATCTACATATTTACAAAAAGGAGGAGGTTCTCAATTCGTCTGTATGTTTTTTTTGACGTGACAAGATCTAATAACTAATAAATCGATGAACGCGGGCATGCACGAAAAACTGTCCCGTTACGCTCATTGTACGCATGCGCCGATTTCATCAATGTTTTGTTGTATGAATGTGAATATGGACATAAACATGAACATAAATGTGTTGTTATAACGTTATCACGTTATAAGTATCGTACGTAAACCAACTTTACAGACAACATTTTTTTTTATACGTAAGTTACGCGATTACTCCGTCAAATTGTAAACCAATTCGTATGATTATTTTATTAATCGGCAGGGTACATTTCTAAGTTAGTCCCATTGTAATTTTATCGAGATCTGGTAATTATCTCCAGAGATATGACGATAAACGTCTCGAAACTTGCTACTGAAACTGACGCGCTTTACAAGTGGCCCCATTTAAATGTCATCGAGATATGTTCAGCATCTCCAGAGATATAAAGATAAACACCAAAAACTTAGTACTGAAAATGACAAGCGCGACGTTTGAAGTCAGTTCCTTTAGTTTTTTAAACGATCTTAAATTATTAATAGTAGATTAGTAGCCAAGGGCTGTAAGGCATCAATTGCAGCCCGAGATATTTACATATACATATACAAACAATATTTAAAGTAAAAGTTTTCTATTCCCGCCTTTTTTCATCCTTCTTTTTTAAGAACGAAATTGGGCTTCTTTCGTTCGATATTTAAAATTGATGACTATTATACTCATACGAAGACAAGGCTGGATAGCGAAGCGACCTCTTTTGTCATTGGGCTGAATGCATGATGTCTATTGCCAGTATGATGGTTAGATGTACGCGAACTTTTTGAAAGAGTGAAGTGTTTTTTTTTTAAATTACTTACCGCCCTAGGGCTTTTCTAGCTACATTATTACCCTAGAGCGCTAATTGATTACCTACAAGCCCCATTTGGGGGTAATAAGGACCTACTTACCGAATATGAGAGATGTAAACTATCTTAAATTATTTTACTATAGATCGAGAGACAGTTCAAGCTTCACCATCTGAACAGTAGTTATGTTTCGTGAATGTACTCGTCCGAGGTGTAAAGTACCGTGACGCGACATGTTCCAGGTACGTGTTGGAGGGGTACAACGCGCTGTCGTGGCTGGCGCTGGACAGCACGACGGCGGACCGCGTGTCGTGTCTGCCGCTGCACGTGCAGGTCCTCATGCAGCTCTATCACACGGCGGAGGCGCTCGGATAGTGTCAGCGCGCCTGTCAACGCTCCCGGTCACACTCCAAGCAAAAACAGAACCATCGTAGAAATTGAGGTCTAATTTACGGTTGCTGTAATTACTGGTAGGACAAAAATGTTGGTAAATACCTACGAATAAATCATAAGTCAGGAAGTCTAATTCAGAACAAATTACACACATAAAGTAGCCCTCCTTCAAACCAAAACGACGTAGATTCGAAATAAGAATCACTTTCGAAGTTTTAAATGATTGGCTTGGAGATTGATTTGAATTCGGAACGAAAGCAGGGATTGGTTCGCGCATGTGCTGCAATGTCTGTTATGACAGTTGAGTCAAACAAGACAAATGTTCGACTAATGACGCGCTGGACACGACTTTTAGCCCCGCCTGCTTGGACACGACTTTTGTTGGGTCATTTTTATAACGCAGTTGCTTTTCCTGACCTATGATTTATTCTTAGGTAGGTACACCTACGAATAATAATAATAAGTCGAATTTTTCGTAGGCAGATACCTACTCTTATCGTTATCGTGTGCTACTAGATAAGTATGTAACTACCTTTCTTACATTTGAATGTTAGTTCATCGTAACGCCACGGCGGTTCTCTTTTTGCACTGACTCTAATAGTTACAATTTTTACATAGATGTATTTTTGTAAAACCCGACGAAGACAATCTCGAATGAAAGCAGTCCGTTCGATTTACCCAACGCAACTGTTGCAATGTTGATCTCTTTTTACCGATTCCAGTTTTGGACGAGTTTGTGATCGCGGGAGGCGAGCCGCGGGCGCCGGAGCGAGCCGACGCCCTTTTAGCTAAATTAAATCCAAACCATGTGTTCGAACCGTCGCCTCGCTCCCCCGCCCCCGCCCGCCGGGCATTGTGACCCGTGTTAGTACTTACACTTACACTTCTAACGATTGTGATTAGCGCTTCGGACGAAGCTTGTTGTTTAGGTGTTTTGTTCCTTCGGTGGGAAGCTCGCGTGGGGCTGTTGAAGTATTGTTTGAACAAACTCTTTAAAAAATATCAACGGAATGTTGATATAGAAATATATTATTATAGCTACCCGTGGTAGATTCTCATTGTATGATACCATAAAACCAAAAGGTCCAATTTGGCTACTATTCATGAAATATTGTATGAAATTCTTCATTAACTCATTTAATTGAAACGTCATTTTGTTGATGTGTATATTTGTATAATATTTACAGTTTCAGTACTTATTTATTTCGTAATAGATTGTTTTTATAGATTACAAATGGATTTGCAATACTTGGAGTTCCAAGAAATTCTAAAATGTTATGAATTAAAGTAATGTAACCATACAGAAAGATATCATTAACATATTGGGATAATGAAATGGCCTAAGTGTTGACTTAAATATTCTGTTATCTTCCACACCGTCTTATAGTGAAAGATTCGAACTTCCACATATTCTATAACTTTAATGAACCTCATTTTATGTAGTATATGTTTTAGACGTTTTATAATTGATTGTGATCTTAATGATTACATACACAATGTACAAAAAATGATGAAACAGTTTACTGCGTTAAGCCCGTAGACAGAATAATTTCAAAGCAAAATTATTTATTTGACCGGCACTCGGAGTTTGCTCAATACGTAAGTCAATTTGTTAAACAGTTTTTTTTACCAATGTAATATGTGGCTCGTACTGAGCTGAGTTCCAGTACAAAGCAGCCATATCAGAACACCCGCAACTGATCACGTCACGAGCTATGTGCTGTTGTAAAGTTACGTTGTTGCTATATTATATTATTATGTATTATGTAATATATTTTCGTTATTATTTAAACCGGTATGAATTACCAAAGGAGTTAGATATTTGTAGTGTTTTAGATATTTTTTACCAACAATGTTTAAGCTTTTAAGTACCTAATCGTCCACATTGACTCGTTCATTGCGTTTTTATAAATAAGGAACAGGAAAATGTTACTCATTAATTTAAATATTATTTTTGTACGATCTTTTTACGTTTATAGAAAATGAAATCGTTGGCGACATTTTTACCGCGATTTGTACACGCCTATCATTAGGTTTAACATCTAGGGAAGGAATTATATTTAAACGAATTAACTATCGATGCAGAAGTGCACAGATGGCAAAAAATAAAACTCAAGATACATTTTATACGAGGGAACAAGGCTCAAAGTTGTTTCTCAAATAGGACATTCCACATCGCATGGCTTATGTCTAAATTGATAATAATTTTATATGAAACAGGACGAGTACCATGTAAAGTGGCCGCAATAAAACTAGTAAATATTTCTTATGACGTAACTAACCTCCTCCAATCAGGAATAATTAGAACACCAATAGTTTATGGAATAGTTGATTAGTAATAAAGAGAGCTCTTTAGATCATGTTTGACGTAGCATTTGTATAATTAGACATTTGTCGTTTTATAAAAATATTACTGATAAATATGTAAATGAACCGCAGAAGCGTACTCGCTAATGTTGAATCGTCGAATCTCCGACAGTAGTTATATTAAATTTTCTATTTTAATATATTACTTAACGTAAGGTAGAGAGGTGGCGTGCTGTGAACTTGTTACTTGTAATGTCCGTCGCGTACCGTTCTTCATGGCATCGGATAAGTTTTACCCTCGTGGACCGATTACAGAAAAATCCAAAGGAAATAAATTTTTGCATTGAATGACCAGAAATTAAATTGTAAATTATTTTTTGTTGCCTAGTACCTAATTTATGTATTATCAGTCGCATCGAGTGACGATAGTCGGTGTGTCGGCGCGCGCGCATGTAATAAATTATTTAATCGTAGAGGTCGGCGCGGCGCGGACTCGCTCTAACTGAATTATGCCTAGTTGAAATTGAAATGTTTTAAATGTGTTACAGCATTTGAGAATATTTAATGATGTTGTATATAGTTTATATTTTGTTTTGTATAAGGACATTATGTAAATATAGCGCGTAGTATTACCGTTAATTATTATTTGCCTACTTAGCCGGTGTAAACGGAAGCACGTTTTAAAGAAACCACTCTAATGTTGTACAGTTGTTAAGCGAGATTCTTAGTAGTATTAAGTATTTTTAAGATTTCGTTCTTGACATTTTTTGTTATTGTGAATTTGTCAATTTTTTTTAGGGAATTGGGATTGTACTGTAAATAAAGCTCACCATTTTGTTTTATATTATTGTAAGCGGTAAATCTGATGATTGGAGTGGAAATAAAATTTTCTAAACGGAGCAATCATTAGAGATCGTAAAACAAAATTAGTGTAATAATTGATATTAATATAACTTTATAAATAACTGTGAAAATAGGTAATAATAATTATGAATAAAATATTACATATTTAAAAGCACTGTTTTATTTTTCTTAATAGGATGCAAAGTAACAAATATTATCTGAATGCTGAATGTTCAATGTACGCCACATATAAACCATAGATTAGTAGGGCGAGAGTAGATAGGGCCAGTTTCACAGGTTTCTTTTTTTAGGGTTCCGTACCCAAAGGGTAAAATGGGACCCTATTACTAAGACTCCGCTGTCCGTCTGTGACCAGGCTGTATCTCATGAACCGTGATAGTTAGACAGTTGAAATTTTCGCAGATGATGTATTTCTGTTGCCGTCTACGACAACAAATACTAAAACAGAATAAAGTTAAAAATAATGGGGGTCCCCATACAAGACGTGTTTTTTTCGGCATTTCACGCCATCTGTGAACGCTTAGGTAAACGTCCCATAGATGGCGTTATATTGAAATGTCGATCCCTAACACCTTTGTTAGACGTTAGATGGCGTTATAAGAAATAAAATGTTTATTATTATTTTTTGCTGGCGAAAAATGATAGTGGTATTTTTTGCTCGATCTTATAAAATACTGTAGTGTGGTACGGAACCCTACTAGTGCGAGTCCGACTTGCACTTGGCCAGTTTATTTTTACATCTTATGGGCTAGCGTTTGACCACTATCTCACCTGTTGGTAAGTGATGATGCGGTCGAAGATGGTAAGCACGCTAGGCCTAGAATGGGTACTGGCTCTCAAGGATAGCTGCCGGAACACATTAGATGTTTGGCGACAGATTTTCTAACTTGAGGGTGGTAGCTGGCCAGGCGGACACTAGATAGTGTCCTACCACCATGCGGGGGGGTTGTTTGTTTCTTAACGATGTTTTCCTTCACCGGAGGGCCACTGTGAGAAGCGCACATAAATTTTCCGATCGAAAAATCCATTGGTGCACGGCGGAGTTTGAACTTGGTACCACGGCATCAAAGCCGACCGTTCTCCCGATTACGCCACCGGGCCCTCATAATGTGATCATCCTGATAAAGTGTTATATAGTTATCTGACACATGACGCCATAATGAGGAAGATTCCTATTTTACAGTTTTATTTTTAAAAAATCACACAGCCTGCAATAAATCCTAGTGTTTTTATTATTCAATTATCTTCACAAATTACGAAGTTATAGAGCTTTTCCCTCCATTTTAAATCGTGTGACGCGCGGCCTGCCGGTAATTACGATGACGTCACAAGTCTCGCTCGGCTCGGGGCCTGTTCGCCGTTTGGTCAGTTGCACTCGTTACAAATTATATCATGGAATCTAAAACTAAAATACATTATAAATACTGAATCGTGCCTAAGTGTGCAAACACTACTGTAATTACCCCAGACAAACATTTTTACTGTACCAAAGCAGAAAAAAGTATGGGATAAGTGGTGCAAAACTATGAAGAGAAGGGAACCTTGATCAGAAAATCAGTAGGTACGGTATTATATATATAGTAGTTAAATATATAGTAAACTGCGAAGATAATTTCGATGTAAGTATCATTTATGTATATTTTGTATGTTTTTTCGGAAATATTTAATTCTTTTTTGTGTTTTACCAGGTACATGCATCAGAACAAATTAAATATGTAACCAGTACAACTTTGTATAACCATTTGCATACCTACTGATGAATGACCTCAACAACAAAAGCTATTTAGTTTGACCCTTTAGTCATCCACAGTGACTTATTAAATAATAAAATGTCAGGGTAAAAATAATAAAAATCATAAACATTTTCGCGCTTGCTGCGCTCACGCAACCCTTTGTTTTATCTACTTTGTAGGTAATATTTAAGAAAATTTTGTTTTAACAGTCACATGCATTAGCATAAGTCATTCATTAAAACAGTACAACTTTGCATAATCATTTTGATTATTGACCCTAAAATCAGAGAATATCAAAATTAACCTTTGGGTCATAGGTAGTGACTTAGCAGGTCATAAAAAGCCATAAAAAAATTATCACGCTCGCATCGCTCGCGCAACCATTCTGTTTGTATAATTTTTCTTAAATACTTAAATTTTTTTATGGCTATACAGGCACATGCCTGGCCTTGTAACAATTTATTAATAATCAAATGAGGGGTATAGAATCAAACGCAGCTATATCCACAACAAGTCATTTTATAACTGTGAATGCCATCTTATTCTTCATACTATTCCACATAAGTTTACAAAATTGTTTGGCACCTAAAACAGCTAAATCCCAGCCAAATTCCCGTTTACAGAATCGGTTTAGAATCAAAGTCAGCTAAATCCACAGGGCTATCAGCTAAATCCTACTAAAAATGTAAGAATTGGTATCAAAAACAGCTATATCCAATTACAATCAGAATCAAAGACAGCTTTTGTTGGTATCAAATACAGCTAAGTGATTTTAAAATTATCGCGTAAAAGTTTTAATTTGGATTGGTTGATGATTGTGTCTCGGAACAATGACTAGCATGGAAGCCGGGCTAAAATAAGAAATGAAATACGTATGTTACCTTTTTTTTACTTACGATGTTAATAGTGCGTAGGAAAGAGACGTATAATGCCGTTCTGTTTCGTTATCATGCAGGTTGTCACAAGTTAATTTTTGGCTAGTGATGGGTTTATCATCGACATTATCGTGTCGATGTCAGTCATCAAAGCAAATATGTATTTAATTTTATTAAAAAATCTAAATACAAGACTGTTCATTATATGAGTTGTGTATGTCGTAGGTATTATTGATAAAACGTTTTTTGCAAAAAATAGTAGGATTTTGGGAACACACGAAAAATTTGACAATGGCTATGATATCAATTAGTCAATCTTAATGAAAAAAGTTAGTTCCGATTAGGTTTTTAAATTATAAAAAACCTAGTTATTTAGCGAAAATTCTGTTCATGAAATTTTCCTTTAAAATCTTCTCTTCTTCACTCAGTATAATTCGCACTACCCATGGAAAAATGGCGTAAGATGAAAACACCAACTTTTCAGGAGCGTCATAAAACTGATTTGTAAAGAATTGAGAAGTCCTAGACAATTAGTGTCTTCAGCAACATGGTAGCAAATATTTTCATACAGATACCTATATACTTCATTTTTTTAAATAAATTCTGGATTTTGCAAAAATCTAAAATTAGGTGGTTACTCCATTAATATATGGAATAATAATATGAAATTGAGAAACATCTAAAGTTACCGCTTTGTTGCTATGGAAATTAGGCGAACTTCGTAGTTTTATTTCGAGTTACGCCTTTATTCCAGCCCGCTTTTAAAGAACATTTGTAGGTTAACAATTATATTGTTTTCTTCCATGAGAGAATATTAAGAAAAATTATAGTAACTTGCGAAGTGCTGTTATTAAGTGGGATAAAAATAACAAAAAAAGTTGTATCACTTATTACTTACTTATTCTGTGGCTAAAACTTTACTTTGAAAGACGTATGTGGTAAATACGTAAAAAAAACCTGTGTATATTAAATAACATAACTGAAGATACCCTATATGCTTCCACTTGTGTGGATATAAAAAAATTCTGTGTGCAGTTTGTGTTAATTAAATAGTTAGCCAGGGTGGCTATCTCTATTCCAATTTCATTCAAATTCGTTATTTCTTATGCATAATACGTTTATGACAAACACACCAAACAGTTTGCAAATTAAAGTTTGCGTGTACATGATGGGTATCTGCTGTCAACGTCTCCAAAACCAAAAAGACTCTCGCAATCTATGCTTCAAATACTGATAGATACAGGCTTAGAAAAACTTCTATACGCCCATGTCTTTTCGCCGCACAATGGGGATCAGGAGACGGCCATAGCCAATTGCTTGGACCTTCTGCTGGCAACTGATCCAAACCGCTACTCAGTTTCAGTATCGTCACCGCTAGATTGTTCCTACCACTATCGGATGAAGTCTACTCTCCGCCCAACCTTAGCTTAAGCGGTACTCGACGTGAGGAAATAACAGGTAGCAGATTGGGATGAGTAGCGGTCGTTCCTTGCATTTAACCTTAAGCGGCTCGTATGCTTTTCTTTCGATGACATTATGGTTTGTGTGGACCCTGTGACAAATTTGCTGCTTCAGGGAATAGAAAACTATATTTCATTTTCATTTGTGATATAAAGCAAAGCAGTTATGATATAAAGCAAAGCTAAGCCTTGGTTCGGGGTTAAGTGTGGCCGTACTGCAGCGCCGCAGCATGCAGTTAACTTGGACTGGATTGACACTCCAAACCGCAAAGCCAAAAATGTGTCAGCAAGGAATAAAACCTTTAACAATGCTGCTACCTAATTCTGCAAGAATGCTTTACTGATGGCTCGATTTGACCACATAGCTTTGATTTATAAGTTGACTCAATCTTTAGTCGGCCCTCACTTCTTCCACTGCTGACATGACACTCGATGGGGCGCTGGCTCATACCACCAAAGAGAAAGCGAATTTGATTGCTTCTCTGTTCACGGGGTCTTTACTTCTTGACACTGCCCGTGAGACACTTCCTTGTCTCCTTGGACGCGTGAAACAAATGTCTGATATACCTATCCGTCAGGCTAAGGTTGAAAAACCACTGCAAATAATTGTAGACGTGAACAAAGCCAGTAGCCCGGATGGTATTCCATCCAAAATCCTGAGGACCTGTATGCCTGATCTCGCTTTTGTATTAATATGTTTGTTTCGCCTTTCTATGACTAGTGTAAAAAACTTGGAAGCTTGCCAAATTGCTCCGTAATTTAATGAAATATAAATTTGAAAAAAATTGAGTATATGTGTTAGTCTTTCCTCTATCCAATGGTGAAATAAAAAATATTTGACGCAAGTGTGTTTGCACCATTCTTCCATGGGTAGTGCGAATTATAAAAAAGCGTTGCATCGTAATGTAGAAATAGTATGATAATGGTGCGTAAAAATAAAATAAGACGTTTTTTCTGCTTTATGAAAAAAATGCCTAGGTGGATATAGCTGCCTTTGATTCTATACTCCTCAAATTTCAAATCTTTACTTAGTATAAAACAAAGTCGCTCCCGCTGTTTGAGATCTTTTAAACTACGCAACGGATTTAAAACGGCGGCAATAGCCCAATGGATACGGTGTCGGACTGGCGATCGAGAGGTCACATTGCGAGTATCTTTAAAAAAAAAAGGATTAATCATGTTCACTGCCGTATCTATAGCCTTGCTTGGAGTGGCTAGACTCCACTATACACGACACGACCGTAATCTACTGACTACTCTACTGGTGCTAAACTGAAGGGGTGACCACTGGTGCCTGGTGGTAAGATTTAGCCGAGGTTCGAACCACCCACCGGACAATGACATGTCATCAATCATTTCGCCGAGTTCCGGCATGATTTTCGGTGCCAGCCAGAATAGAAAACGGGTTGGGACAGTAATTGCGCTGTGTGGATTGGAGTTAAGGTTGTTTTTCCAGCATCTCTACTCAATCACCCAGCATCTATACTCATCAAAAGGCGGCAATAGCCCAATGGATAAGGTGTCGGACTGGCGATCGAGCGGTCGTGAGTTTGATCCCCACCCCACCCATTGCACTATTGACGTACGTGAACCCACTCAAGACACAAGCATATTGAGCTTAGTTGGAGGGGTTAACAAGAATACTAGTAATGAGCAAGCCACATTGCGAGCAATCTTTGAAAAAAAAAACAATTCTGTCTTTCAAATTCAGACAAGCTCGATTCCATCTTAGACCGCATCTTAACATAACATCAGTTGCCATAGCGATCAAGTACACTCTACATTTAACTTATAAATTAGGATTCACGACATTATTACACGAATTTTGCGTAGCCACAATTAAAGCTAAAAATAAATAAAACCGGCCAAGTCGTATTCGACTCGCCGACCGAGGCTTCCGTACCAACGTTTGTTGGTACAATCGACCAATTAAGCTAGACCTCTAAATTGTATGAGCGCTCATATAACTCGGAGGCCTATCTTAATTGACGTGTACTATGTATGTATGGGGACACCCTTTAATATTCAATTATTTTATTTTTCGGAATTTTTCCTTTATTTGTTATGTGCTTCTTGCCAAATTTCATTATTCTGAGTCAACGGGAAGTACCCTATAGGTATTTGTCCCAAAACCTATGGGGTACTTCCGTTGGACCTAGAATTGTCAATTTTAGTTAAAAGCAAGGCAAGGCAAGGTCCAAGTGACCACAAGGAGGACACAAGTAAAGGAAAAATTCCGAAAAATAAAAAAAGTTGAAAATTAAGGTAAATGTTGGTACTTACAAGTATTCACGAAAATCTAAAATTGGCCGTATCTTTTTATCGTGTTGGCTCAGGACCTTGATTTTTAGGGTGCCGTAGTCCTGACAATGAACCCTTATAGTGTCGTCATGTCCGTCTGTCTGTTTGTCTGTCTGTCCGAGGTTTTGCTAAGAGACCGTTAGTACTAGAAAGCTGTAGTAGGGATGTGTATATCAATTGCGCCGACAAAGTGGTAAAATAAAATTTAGGAAAATATTTTTCATAAAAAAACCCCCTAAAAGCTAAATTGCTTGCTTGAAAAATTTTGAAAAATTCATGATAATAGTGCATTTAATGAACTTCAAAGGAAAAATATAGCGGTTAAGATAACTTTATTGGTTTAGCAGTAATATCGTTGAACTTGGGTGTTGGGTTATTTAAAAAATAATTATGTTAAATATTATACTACGACGGAACCCTGCACTGCGCGTGACCCGACACGCACTTGGCTGGTTTTTATTATAATAGGGACTATAGACCTCAGTATCTGGTATAGATTTCAACTTGCTAGGTCCACCCGTTCCTGAAAAAATCGGTGGTGACACACGGACAGACAGACGGACAAGAAAGTGATCTTATAAGGGTTCCTTCTTTTACCTTTTGAGGTACGAAACCCTAAAAACATCAACGACTAGAGAAACATACTATCAATTTCACGCCTAATATATAAATAAATAATAATAAATCAAAATGTATGTCACTCACTGGGGTTTTGGCGGGAACGTGGAAAAGTGTGTGTGTGTGTATATCTTTTATTGTATTATTTCCTAAAACTTGTGTTCTTCCGCGAGTGAATCTATTTTCTTGTATATAAATAGTAGATTGTATAACATGGGTGCAAAATAGTACTTTTCTGCGAGGCTGCTTTTTTAAATCCAGAGCGGAATCACAGAATAATGAATAGTAATAGTAATAGTACAACAAACGTAACAAGTGGCGGAGTGAAGGATTTTAAAGTAGAATCCTGAACGTAGCGAGGGATTTAAAGTACGTCGGCCGAGGGAAAATAATTTTGCGGCCGAGTTATAACACTCTGCTTTTCATCCCCTCTATGAGAAAAGAAAATTGTTAAATAGCTCATCATTTCATGTCATGTAATGTCATGTAATGTCATGTAATGTCATGTAATGACATATAATGTCACGAAATGTCATTTATTTAATGTCATGACATGTCATTGAATGTCATGAAATGTCACGAAATGTCACGAAGTATCATGCAATGTCATATATGTCATGAAATGTCATGTAATGTTATTAAATGTCACGAAATATCATAAATGTCATGAAAAGTAACGAAATATCATTTAATGTCACGAAATGTCAAGAAAAGTCACGAAATGTCGTGAAATGTAACAAAATGGCATTAAATAATAATAATATAATATTAATAAATCTTTATTGCCAAAAAGGGTTCTTATACATATTACATTTACAACAAACAAGAAATCATGTTGAATCTCAGAGAAATAATACTGTGAAGTCCAAACTAGGCAGTAAGCCTGTGTTTTGGGCCTCTGAGTGCGTAACAATTTAAAAATTGATTTTTTATTCTGACACGCAAGATCTGTAGTATGGAAAATATTTAAACACAATAATACAGTTATACTGTTAATTAAATTAGTTATTTTGACCACTTACATTGGTAACAGTTAGTAATAAAATAACAAACATTAGATGGCGTGTATAGGTATGTGCGTCTGTAGATAGTGTGTATAGATATGTGCGTGTGTGTATGTGTATGTGTGTATATGTGTGTATGTATTTTATATTTTGGAAGCTAAAAGTTTCTCGGTTTCCTCATATGATAATAACTGCAGCCATTCTTTTATTTTGAGCTTACATATAGAGGTCCTACAGTTTTTTATATCACACAATTTGTATACATTATTGTAAGTGTTGAGGTGAGCGTAGGCTGGGCTTCTTCAAGTTAGAAGAGAAGTAACTGAAGGGAGAGGTAGCCGAAATGCACGTCTAGCGAGGAGTTCTTTATAATCTGGCCTGTTGAGAAATGTTGCATGAGTTTTGATGGTGGCATTTAGTATGAAAAGTTTGCGTACGCTCAGGACTTTAAATTGATTATATAGGATGTTTGTGGGGAACCGAAAAGGTTTATTTAATATTACTTTAACCAAAGCGCGCTGAGATCTCTCAACGATTATAAATGTGGTTTTGCATGCGCTGCCCCATATCGTAATACAATATTGCATTACTGACTGACACAGAGCAATGTAGCAAGTAGATGTCACGTATAATTTCGAAAGGCGTGCAGTCTCTTAGTTTTATCATGATAAATATAAGTTTTCTAACACGACTGGATATACTGTCTTGTTCCTTGTAGGAGAGATTCTCATCGATGATTATACCTAGGTATCTGATTTTCTCTACTCTGTCAATATGTGAGCATGTGCAGTTTGAGAGTTGGTAGCTGTTTATATTTTGGCATGAGTGGAAAGATCCACTCATGCCAAGATGCTCTCAAGAGAGAGCTAGATTATTTGGAGGGCAGCAGGCGCGGGTTTTAGAAAAGGCGATATATTTCGTCTTGGTAACGTTCAAGGTTAAGAGATTTCTGTATGTAAGTATATCTTGAATCTGCGAGAGTCCTTGTTCGGCACAGTGTTGTGCCGAACAAGGTGTCGGACAAGTGTCGGTCCGAGTATGCTGCCCTGCGGGGTACCAAAGTCTATAGGGAGCGAGGAACTGACGTGAGAGCCAATTTTTATGAACTGCCTACGATTTGTGAGGTAACTGTGAAACCAGTTCAGGGTTAATCCTCGTATACCAATGGTCTCCAACTTTTTCAGTAGTAGACCCACCGAGACGGTGTCGAATGCCTTAGCAAGGTCAATAAAAACCGCTATGCAATTCTCCCCGTTCTCGATGAATCTAGCTACTGAGTTGGTAAGTTCCGTAGCAGCATCATCGGTCGACCTACCTTTACGGAATCCAAATTGCCTGGAGGATAACAAATAATTTTTCTCAAGGAACGACACAAAGCGGATGTTTACAACCTTTTCTAATATTTTGGAGATTATATTCAGTGCTATTGGCCTGTAATTTTCAGGTTGCATTTTGAAGCCACTTTTAAAAATTGGAGATACTGCAATTTTCCAGATTTCTGGAAATGTTCCAGATTGATAGGCCAGGCTTAGGTTGATAATATGAGTTAGGGGGGCTATAAGATGTCTAAGGGACTTTTTAATAAAGGGAACAGTGATGTTGTCTGGGCCGGGTGCGCTGTCTGATTTAAGTTGTAGTATGATTTTTGTGATTTCAAAAGGGTCCGTGGGGTGAAAAAAGAAGGAAGAACTATTTGTAGTATGCGACTTGTACGTTTCAATAAGGTGTTCTTGAGTCACACACAGTTTTGAAAGGATAGAGTCTGCTAAGCTCTTGCCAACTGAGACAAAATATTTATTACAACTATGAAGTGATTTGTCAGCGTCAGGTTTGTAATTGAGGAGGTCAGATGAGTCATTTGTCTTTCTATTCGTATCACAGATAGATTTTATTGTCTTCCACAGTCGTTTAGAGTCGTGCTTCGTCTCGTCTATTTGGTTTCTGTAATAATCGTTTTTAAGTTGTTTAAGTAATTTGTTGCAATGATTTTGATATCGGCTGTAAATTTTTCGACGTGTTATATCATCTGGATGAGCCCTAGAGTCTAAATGCAGCTTGTCGCGATGTCGCATATACCTTAGTAACCCCGGAGTGATCCAGGGTTTCATGATGACCCATTTCCGGCCTATTTTAACTTGATGGGAGTGCCTGTTTATTGTATTTGTCAAAATACTATTTAAAATGGAGTAAGCTTTGTTAACACATGGTTCCTTGAGCACTTCTGACCAATCTACATTTGTAAGATCTGTCACAGCTTTATCCATGTTATTTTTTGTTATATATTTTGGAGTGCGTGATGTTGTTTTTGACAAAGATAATCCGGCAATGGTTATATCATGATCGGTTATGGATGCTCTACAAATTAGCCCTACAGATTTTGAGGTGGTTTTAATGAAAATATGGTCGAGACAGGCGTGCCCGCAGGTTAGCTGTGAAATAGCTGGAAGTAAGCTGTGAGACGCCATAAGACATAAATATTCACTAGCGTCATCATTTTTGGTGTCTGCACAGATGTCTAAGTTAACATCACCTGCAATAATATTCAGAGGGTAAGATTTTAAATTATTTATCTCTGCGTCCAGTGATTCAATAAAGGGTTCGAGGTGTGTAGTAGATGGTGACCGATAAATCCCTAGCACAGCAATTTTGTTCTCAATGATGACCAGTAACGAATCTGCGTCAGATAAGGTGTGTGTTTGAATATCTGCTTTAAATGAATCTTTTATAAACATTACAACCCCGCCGCATTTATTTTTTTGGGACAAAGAGCAAAATGCGTTGTAGCCTGGGAACAGATTTATATTTTGATCATCAGAGAGCCAACATTCTGATAAAATTAAGACATTAAACTCTGTATTTATACGTTTCAGCGTTACCGAAAAATCTTCAAAGTTCCGTTGCAAACTTCTTATTGATTTAGTGATAGAATTTTCAAATCAAATTAAATGTCATGAAATATCTTGAAATGTCATCAAATGTAACGAAATGTCATCAAATATCATGAAATGTCATAAAATGTCATGAAATGTCACAAAATATCATGAAATGTCATAAAATGTCATGAAATGTCACGAAATGTTATAAAAAGTTACAAAATGTCACGAAATTTCATAAAATGTCACGAAATGTCATGGAATGTTATGAAATTTAAAAATATTACAAATCGAGAATGAACGGGTATCTACAAGGTAAGCGTGCTACATCGTCGACCGCATCGTCACTTAACATCAGGTGATCAGGTGCAAATGCTTGGCTATAGAGCGTAAAAAAAATTCATGAAATGTCAAGGAATTTCATTGAACCTCCTTAGACCGGGCACTATAGAAGAACATTCATAAGCCAAAAATTAAAAAAATACTTTCCCGCCCTAGGGCAGAAATGACCTACTTTGCGCGCACTTATCGAGGAACAAACCATCACTTTTCGAATAGATAGGGTGAAAAATAATTGCTGTTCGTTAGTCTCGCTAAAACTCGAGAACGGCTGGGCCAACTCGCACTTGTACAGTTTATTTATATTCGCGGTACGAAGTTCGCCGGGTCAGCTATAATGTAATAAATTTGGATTGTTAACCATTAAGTGCCGGTGAATGTGTGCGAGTGTAGGGAAACAGCACAATATTGAAAAACATGCTATTTACGTTCTCATCAAAATTCCACTTAAAAATATTCAGCAAAGTCCACTTTAATTTTTATCTTATAGGCTAGCATTTGACCACTATCTCACCTGTTGGTGAGTGATGATGCGGTCGAAGATGGTAAGCACGCTTGGCCTAGAATGGGAACTGGCTCTCAAGGATAGCTGCCGGAACACATTAGATGTTTGGCGACCGGTTTTTTAACTTGAGGGTGGTAGCTGGCCAGGCGGACACTAGATAGTGTCCTACCGCCATGCGGGGGTTGTTGGTTTCTTAACGATGTTTTTCCTTCACCGGAGGGCCACTGTGACAAGCGCACATACATTTTTCGATAGAAAAATCCATTGGTGCACGGTGGGGGTTTGAATTCGGTACCTCGGTTCTCCCGATCACGCCACTGGGCCCTCATTACGCCACCGGGTCTCATATTTTTATTGAGGGTATGACTTGGACTCTTCGAGCATTTACCAATGGAGATGTTAACGCAAGGCGTACCCCTTACTGGCCATATAGCCATTTTTGGCTATATTAGCGTGCGTAATTACGCTGTATTTTTAATACTGTGTGCGTGTTTCAAGCTAGTGTGCGGGGTCGTTAAAGTAAGTGATTTTTGTGAGTGCAATGCGTGTTTACCTCGTCCCCAGTAAGTATCGGCAGAAAAAAAATTTGCGGATTACAAAGTTAACATCTCCATTAGTAAATGCTAGAAGCTTGGACTAGACTTTGACTGGAAAAGAAGACCCGAAGATCGGGCTCAGTGGCGCATCTTGGGAGAGGCCTGCGTCCAGCTGTGGACTGACACAGGCTGATGATGATGATAAAACTTTGACTTACAATACAATACAATACAATAACTCTTTATTGATTACCATAAATATACAACACTTTAAGTTCTTAGTTAAAAAATATTTAGGTAATTGTAGTTACTATATACAGTTACTATATGTTAATATCGTAAGCAAGGAATATAATATTGAGGTAGGTACAATTAAGGCGCGCGGCCGATCGAGAGCGCGCGTGACACTTTACTGACTGAACTTGTACCCTAGCGGGTGCGCGGAGGTACATGTAGTTTCATAGCTACAGCGCGGAGTGTGACAGGCCTGCCAACAGTTGCGTTAGTGGTCAAACGCTAGCCTATAAGATATAAAAAAAAGATCCCAGTCTAGGTCTAGCGTGCTACCATCCTCGACCGCATCATTACTTACCAACAGGTGAGATAATTGTCAAACGCTAGACTACTCATAAGATATAAAAAATATATCGATTCTGATTTAGTATAATTCGCATCAGAGCTTAGTATATTCTCCATTTCAAAAGTGGCAACACTGGACGATTTGTAATTTGTTGAATTTTGTTGTATTGTATTGTATGTATTATATTCTTCTTTTTATTCTGCATGCATTCAATTCAGCAAATTTTGGTTAATAAAATAGATCTTTTTAATTTCCGATTCTTGAAATCAAGTCGTCTGTATCTTACACAAATACCTAATTGCATGCATGCATATATATATATGAATACAATAAATCGCTGACGGTACTCTCACTGTGACTACAACAATATCTGTAATCTGAGTGGTGATTGATCTCATGGTGCAGCATCAATGACAATGAAGATCAACGAGAAGAATCTGTGCGCTTTCGCGTCATCGACAACGCCGGTGGACCGAGAGGGCTGGCTTGACATGCGGGTGGAGGTTGGCAAGAGTTACCAGCGCCGCTGGTTCACCCTCAAGGGTAACCTGCTCTTTTACTTCGACAAAAAAGGAGATAAGGAGCCAGTCGGAGTAGTTATACTTGAAGGATGTATTATTGGTGAGCTTCAAATTAATATTGCATAAACATTAACATTATTAATTAAATTAATTAACATTATTATACATAAACATGAGATGTAGTATGGGAGAAGACATCATATTCTATTTCACTGTAGTTAAAGAAATATTTTGTCTTCTACCATACTTTAAAATGCTTATACTGTGAAGGTAAACATTGTATAGGACAGTTCAGTGTCAGTTTCATTGTTTGGGACTTCTTTACGGCCAAATGCCTGGACCGAATTAGCTGAAATGGATAGCCAGTATTGTAGATTAGGCTATAGGATACTTATAAATGCGGGGCATCAGTCTTGGATTTGTCAATAGGCCATATAGGCTGCGGCCCCGGGGCGGCAGAGTCCTAGGGGCTGATTTCAGAGGACTCCCACTAGATTGCAGAGGATAAAAGTACAAAAAAAAGGTATTTGGGGCGGCAGAAATAAAGTGGTGGCCTACACTCATAAAAAATTTAAATCTGGCACTGTGGGGCATGCTACTTTAATATATATTCAACAGGAAGATTAAATCCAAATTAGTTTTTACAAATGTTTTCCTCATTAGTAAGGCCAAATGCTCTTTGTTCTGAACAGAGATGGTATTGATATAATGACTTATTCTCTCTACAAGTGACCTTGTTAGACCAAACCATTGTTATGAATACCTACTTCACATGTTGCTATGATACGGAAAACCTAACAAACCATTCTGTATTGGAGATAGTTAATTTAGCTTGTGTAAAACTCTTCAGTAAATGTGAAAATATTACCTAGTGATTTTAATACATCATCAAGCTATGTATGTGATAATTAATCCATATTTATAAACATTATATGTCATGTCTGCACTTCGCAGTATCACCATTATGTATTATGCATAATGTAACACTTAATATTAATTGCTGCTTGGGGTGGCGTGCTGTGCATTTTAGATTAAAGATGATGTAAACTTTTCTATCTTCTTTGTAGAAAGCCTTTTTCCTCCGACATGAAAAGATGTGTGTTATAAGTTTGATGTGTCTGTGGCATCATAGCTCCCAACAAACGGATGAACTGATTTTGATTTATTAAGAAGGCTTCCAAGAAAGCTTTTGTTTGAAGAAAATTGGAAAAGTTCATAAATTAGGCAAAATAAAGGTCATTGAATTCTACTTATTGAATCTTCTTTTGAGGATAAGCCAGAAATATAAATTGCTTGAATATACTGTTACTATTTCTCTAAGGACAGGTTCACTTAATTACTTATTTCAATAATATAACCTATTAACGATGTGATTTTAAAGGACCAACTACACTCGCTACTATTATTGCGATCTGTGTCAACTTAGGTTTGGTACATGTCTGATGCACATCCTCTAGGACCTTGCGAATAAGATCACAACAACCACTGATGATGGAACATGTAAGACAGTTAAGTCAATACAGTCCACAAAAATATTAGAGTTAGATAGTGAGTATTGTCCAGTACCAATAATATGGCAGTACATTTTTATCTTGGTTCTCACAAAACAACTCAAACTCAAAGCATCTATTTAGTAGTCCAATAACATTAAATAGATCATATTACTAATTATTCTATTTATTAAATTGCATAATTTATTGCTTTGAATTAAAAAATAAACTAAAGTATTGAGTTTCATTCAATCGAATGTCTGACTTCAAAATAAATTAATTCCTTTGATTATTGTAGGGTTTCTACCTACAACTCGAAAACTATCAATCGAGAAATATTCATGATGTATGTTTTTGCAAATTTAATACATCATACCATTCTGTAACTTGCAGAGTTAACAGAAGAAGAAGCATACAGTTTCAAGATAGTGTTTCAATGTGAGGGCGGACGGACATACTACCTATGCACTAACTCGCAGGCGTCCATGGAAGCGTGGATGAAGGCGCTCGCCTGTGCCAGCTACGATTATATGAAGCTGATGGTGGCTGAGTTGCAGAGGCAGCTAGACGAGGCACAAGGTAAGCACTCTTTACTTTTTTACCCGACTATGGTAAAGCAAAAACGAGGAAGAATATTGATCAGTATTAGTGATGGGCCGAATGTAGTTTAAACCAAATAAGAACTTTGGCCAAATTCAGTAATACTCACACTGCCTCTGTCATCTTGAGACATAAAGATGTTAAATCTCATATGCTCTGTAATAAGGTTAAAAAATAATGCATATTAACTATGAAATGCTATTAACCAACATGGACATTATTTCCGCTCGATACAGTGAATGTTTATAATATCTACAAGTTTCTACATTTACTACAAAAAATAAAAGTATAATTTTGTCACAAGATAATCCAAAATCAATAAAAAAACAACAATTACAATGTTTTTAGAAGAAGCAGCAGCGGAAGCAGCAGCCCTGGTGAGCATCACCTCTCCCGAGGAGGAGCCTAAGGTCCCCCCGAGGGGGCAACGACACAACCCCTTCAACAGGGTGGCGGACTCTGAGGGGAAGACTGTACAGGGGAGTAGGCACCGTGAGTACTTGTCTTATATGTTTCTGTCTTCAGTATAGTAAATAAAAATGTTGTCTGGGTAAAAAAGTTAATACATACATAGAATCACGCATTTTTCCCATTGGGGTAGGCAGAGACTACTTCTTTCCATATGCTACGATCCTGACACACGTCTTTCGCTTCTTCCACTTTCATGAGTGCCTTGGCCTTTTTTAAAAACGTCAATAACAAAAAAAACCGAATTAGTACGGTGTTCCAGCAGCTTGCATAGCATGTTCACCATTGCGTCATCGCTTACCACCAGGCGAGATAGTGGTCAAACACTAGCCTATAAGATATATATCGCTTACCACCAGGCGAGATAGTGGTCAAACACTAGCCTATAAGATATATATATATATATATACTAGAAGTTCCCCGCGGCTTCGCCCGCGTTAAAGACTTCTTTTATTTACTTAAAACTTTTATTTTGTAAAAACCTTTCTATCATAAAATACATCAAAGAAGTAAAAGCCAAATTGGTTTAAACTTTGAACCAAGTATCTACACGCCAAATAGTTACTAGAATTTATTTTTAACATTTTAATTCATTGTCCCAGATAAAAGCTTGTTTTTATAAACATTTTTTCTTATAATTTATTTCTCCATACAAACTTTGAACCCCGTTTCATCCCCTTAAAGAGTGAATTTTGAAAAATCTTTTCTTACCGCATACTACGTCAAAATAACTATCTACATGCCAAATTTCAGCGTAATCCGAAACAATATCGATTTCAGACTTTGTTACCCCACTACACCCTTTTAGGGGTGTTATTTCGGAAAAGTCTAAAACACATATTTACTTATTTATTTACTGAAGTACTTGTGCGAAGTTACTGAAGCACTTGTGTGAAGTTTCGAATAGAAAATACTATCTAATCTTGTTTCTCCATAAAAATTTGAACCCCCATTTCATCCCCTAAAGGGGCGAATTTTGGAAAAGCCTTTCTTAGTACACTTTTACGTACTAACACAAATATACCCTCCAAATTTCAAGTCTCTACGACCAGCGGTTTAGGCTGTGCATTGTCTGTCAGTCAGTCAGTATGTCCGGACAAAGATTCTTATAGTATTAGACTAGAAGTGCCCCGCGGCTTCGCCCGCGTTAAAGACTTCTTTTATTTACTTAAAACTTTTATTTTGTAAAAACCTTTCTATTATCATCACATCAAAGAAGCAAAAGCCAAATTGGTTCAATCTTTGAACCCCCGTTTCATCCCCTTAAGGAATGAACTTTGAAAAATCCTTTCTTAGCGGATACCTACGTTATAATAACTCTCTGCATGCCAAATTTCAGCGCAATCCGAAACAATATGGATTTCAGAAAATGTTACCCCACTTCACCCTTTTAGGGGTGGCATTTCGAAAAAGCCTGAGACACGTATTTACTTATTTATTTACTGAAGTACTTGTGCGAAGTTTCGAATAGAAAAGACTATCTTATCTTGTTTCTCCATACAAACTTTGAACCCCCATATCATCCCCTATAGGGGTGAATTTTGGAAAATCTTTTCTTAGTACACCTTTACGTCCTAAGACAAATATACCCTCCAAATTTCAAGTCTCTACAACCAGCGGTTTAGGCTGTGCATTGTCTGTCAGTCAGTCAGTCAGTATGTCAGGACAAATATTCTTATAATATTAGATTAAAAAAAACATTACAAGCTATGTCATTATTTCAGACAAAGAAAACATGCGTCCAGAGTTACCCCGGAAGAAGGTCCCATTCCGCGACATTCACACAGCGTTCGGTCGACCCATCCTCGCTGACCGTGTGCAGTGGAAGGCTAGACTTGCCAAGCAGAAACAAGAGGTGTCTCTAATACAGCTGTAGCAGATACGGACCAGAGGCTAGTCAGCACCTAGTACCTACTTACAGCAGTAAGTGTTAGGAGTTCAATGCTATTGTATTTATATTTGAAAACTACAATTTCGCCAGTGAGGTGCTAGCTTAGGGAAAGCACTTCTTTATATTTCTCGCAGTTTTCGTCAAGGCGACTTGTAGACTAACAGTGTTACTGATAAAAATGTCATTGATCTATGCATAGCTGCTCAGCTGAGAAGCTTTCGAGGACTTGATCATTGTTCAACTTTTTTTCAGTCATAAACGGAAATAATATCGTTTAAAAACTAAAAAACAACCGACTTCAATGCCGCGCTATTCATTTTCAGTACCAATTTTGAGATGTTTATGTCAATATCTCTGGAGATACTTATCATACCTCGATAAAATTACCATGGTACCACACTTGGGATATCTCCTTTCGAACAAAAAAAGAATAATCGAAATCGGTTCATAAACGACGAAGTTATCCGCGAACAAACATAAAAAAAAAAAAAAAAATATATATATATATATATACGGTCGAATTGAGAAACCTCCTCCTTTTTTTGAAGTCGGTTAAAAAACTATGCGTGGTCGTAACAAAAAAACTGGCGAGTGGCGGCGTCACAGTGACGTAACAGCTTCCGCGCCACTCGGTAAACTTCGTTAGTAGTTCGGTTATAACTTCGTCAATTTTTGTCGTAGAACAAACATATTTTTCCTACTCCTTGGTTAAATGTGTTGTGATTACAGTCTGTGAGCACAGACTAAAAATGACAATAATTTAGGCGCTTTTCTTTTCTTCTTGGCCACCACAAGATATGTGTATTGTGCTACTTTGCGCGCTTAATTTTTTTTTGTATTTTGTTTCCCCGTTTGGTATGACCATGCGGCATTTTTTTAACTTATTTAGCGCCTCGCGCTCTCTATTTTCTTAAATAGAGAGCGCGAGGCGCTAAATAAGTTAAGGGAAATGTTACCGTCCTCTTGGACGGTAACATTTCCCTTACAAATCTTATTATTGAACCTCCTTAGGACAGGGCACTTACTATAAAAATATCGTCGCTGTCATATCAAGAAGTCGTATGTAAACATACCATATTTGCAGGAGATACAAAAAACTGATTTTTATTGCGACCATTTAGTTTTACAACAATGTTTTAATGGACGTAGCTTTAGGTTTATGGCTTACATTCGTATATTATAATTTGTAAATAGATTTTAGTCGTAAATCAGATTTCTGTGTCAAAACGTCATTTTGATATAATTTTTTTAGACCAATGTTAAACATACGACATATTGATTAATTTTACGTCTTTTTGACTAAATGTTTTTGTGTTACGACATTTTGGATAGGAAATTAAAACGATAATTTAATCACAAAAAAATATTTATTAACATTATTAACAATGAAATCTTAATAAAATTCACATTTTAAGTTTTGATATGGACACATGGCTGATTTTGACATTCAATGGGGTAGATAATTATAATATGCATGAAAGTTTTCATGCAATAACACCTTTAGGTCTTGCAGATCTTGAAACTTACGCAGATGGAGGTAGTTTCCTTTTTGAATCGTATAGTCGAGGCAAAATAATATTAGGATTTGGCGTTTTGTTTCGTCGAGGTAACATAGTCCACTCATTATCGTACATCAATTTATATTCAATTAATTGTACTATTAGGATTGTACCGTAGGCAGCCAATGTCGGTAACAACGTTGTCTCCAGGTCTATTTCCTGGCCTAATACTATAGTCTGGCCATAACTGCTGTACACTCCCTGAGGTATGCGCGCGGCGAGACGGGGGGGGGGGGACGCGGGTTTGCGCGCGGCGAGACGGGGGGACACGCTCCGTCAGTCTGCCTCTGTTTCCCCGGCTCCCACCTCGCCGCGCATACCTCAGGGAGTGTACAGCAGTTATGGCCAGACTATAGTGTAGTATTGTACCTTGGAGAAATCTCTAAAAAAAATCATAACGACTGTGGACTTCATATGGTATTGGATTAACCCTAGCGTTTTGAATTATGGTGACATAATCAGCTGGCATATAAATTTCTTTCTTTTTTATTTTTCTTTCAATCACACTGTGTTCTGAGTCTACTTCCATAAATGTGTGCCCATGTTCAAGGTATTTTTGTTCAATCACTAAATTGAGATCCACCGCACAGTTCAAAATAGCATTTGCAACTACTTGATTTCTATTTTGATAGCAGCAACCGTCTGACCATAACACTATTTTAGTCAAACTTACCTCAGATCTTTCGTATTCAGTCTTTATTTACATAAAGGGAAGCAAAAACTACCGCTTCTAACCCTCCATTCACTTCATCCGACGATCAACGACGTAAAATTGTGTATTTTTTTCTTAAGCTTCATTTTATAATAAGATCCTCCTCCTCTATAGGAACAAACCATTGTTTTTCGAATAGAAGAAAAATATTTTGTTGTAGGAGATATGATGTGTGACATTTGGTTTTTTTTATGCCGGTGAATTGGCTAAGCAACACAGCTATTATGCCATCTACAAAGCCCTGCCTGCTGCAGTTTTATTTAAATTATAATTTTATTTTTCTTTAAGTTAATAAGTAAAACAAGGAATGATTTATTAAAGTATTTATTGATTTTAACGTCTTTTAATACCGAAAGCCTATCGAATGCCTTTTTTTTTGCATTATAGGCAAAATTCTATTGTGCAATCGAATAACATCAGTGCCCTTCAAAATCTTGTTTATTATACTGCACCAATTTACGAAAAAGATATAGTAAATCGAATAGTTAAAGCCAAAGAGAATATAAATACTGTTAGAGCTAGGAAATGATAGCGTATAATTTCCTTGTGTTCGGCACAATCAATGAAATCAAATGAATACTTGGACATAATTACGGTTCATATATTTGATGATATTCTTTTGTTATGAGAATTTTGTTCCAAGTATTCATTCGTTTCAGTAATTGCTGTACCGAAACATTTTACTGAACCCTTCAGATGGGTAGTAAACGCCTTTTTCCCTGGGTGTATTCTCTTTGACTTATCCAGTCATAAATACTACATTGTTGTTGTTAAACTTTGTATACATTTATCACAATGTATGTTTGTTTTATTAAACATTTTGCGCTCTACCCATCCGGCAGTGTAGGCCACAGAGTACTTTTCTATATACTGAAATAGAGGCCAATTTCGACACCTCTAATGGGCCACACGAACAGTACAGCCATCTAGAATCGTGAGTTGGAACTTTTTCATATAAATATTTCAGATATACATGTACTTATGTATGTATATAATATATAGTGTCGACTATTAATTGTTTTGTGGTATTACTTACATTTTTAAAATCTACTTTTGCTCATTCAGTGTCCTAGTGTATGATTAAGTCAAAATATCATTGCATTTTAATATTTTTATTTTTGTATCGTGTACCTACGATAAACTTTTTATTTGAAAAATAATAAGAAATGCAGTATGTGAATCAAACACTTCAACATTAAAAAAACACTGTTTAAAATTTGAATGAAGCATTAGGAAAGGTCCCTGTAACCCGCAATAAAGGACTATGAGGACTCCTAGGAGTCTAATAGTCCTGTGCAGGTACAAAGGTCAGGTAAGGTACTATCTACTATTATATTATTTTATAATGACATGAAACATAACTGAAACATGAAACTATGTGTATGTGCTTGTAATTATTTATTTTTTCTCTTAAATATTTATGGTATAACTTTTAGCTTTTAATTTAAAAATGTCCTCCTCATCACTGCAGTCTCTCCTCCCTTTAAGTATATTATTTACATCCTTACAATAATTGTAGATGTAAAATCGACTGGATAAATTTAATAAGTATTCTATTCATCTTTCTTTATGATTTTCACATTTCATAAAATCAAAACTTATAAATAATAGTATGAGAGTTTTCAGAAACTCCTTTAAATTATAACACTGGACATTTTTACTTAATACATTGTGAGCAATATCCTGCACTGCCGATGCACAAGTGAGGAGAGACTGAAATGGACTGATAATCCAATGCTGACCAGCATACTCTGATATATTCATTTTCTTGTGGAGTGATCATATCTTTGGTGCATTGCACACAATTCCTGAAAACTTGTCTTTGTGCCTTTTTTTTACAAAATAGCCACTTACGAACTGTAATGGGCCCATTACGCGAGGATCGTTTTTTTTCTTCAGATATATCTGTTATTTGCACATTTGGTATGGTATCGAGATGGCTGGTCGCTGTGGCATAGCAGTCATCTGTTAAGATCAGAGTGGATAAAGATTTACAAAAATCTTCCTCGCAGTTAGCTCCTGGGGCATGGACACTTGATATATTATTTATTAACAAGCTCGCATAGGCACTTTCTAAGCGTTCTGGTGTGGGATTTGTGTTGCGACACCCATGGGACCTTATAGCTCCAAAGAAGTTTTCTATAGGGTCCTGGTTTAGGTGCCGCATCCACACAGTGGTTATAGTTATACTGTGATTGTTGTTTAATTTTTTTAATACATTTTGTATACCATCCAGTGTCCATACCCAATTTTCGATTGTAGGCACCTTTTTAGCCTTTCCAGTTTTAACATTTGTAAATGTCATATTTTTTAACATCTTTTTCGCATTTTGCCATACCGTTGCGTGCACGAAATTCGGTCGCGCAGGGGTTTTGCGTATTTTCCTTTTTTCATGTAACTTCCATTCAAAGAATCGAAGAGCTCAGCAAAAAATAATAATATGTCTGCTGTTTCATGGCATTCGTTTGGCAGAATTTTTATTTGTAGCAAATAGCAGACGAGTGTCCTCCTTGTCCTGTTATCTTATATCATAAAAAATATATAGGATTAGATTTGCTTGTACAGGATTAAGAGATACTGTTTACATGATTTAATTCTTAATAAGACAAGCATAGGAACAAAGAGTACAATATTTGTCTCGACAACATACCTGCTTCCCATATTGGATGGTACGGTTCGGCTGAAAATTTGTGTGGCATATTTAACCTTCATTTTAGAGATCTTACTGTGTATAACATGATTTTCCGTGAGCTTCGGAATTAATCTAATACCCTTATACCCCGGATTCTCCTGGTGTAAAAGTTCAATATGTTGCCACTTAGCAGTTTTATATTTTTTGTCATTTGACATATATGTGAGGTTCTTTGTTAATTATTTCTGATACATTTTATCAAATGAGGTTGGTCGTATAGGGGAATGATTTCATGATCATTTGTAGTAAAGATGTTATCACTCAGTTCCTTGCCTGATCTTAAAAATTGACCTCGTGTCTCTTGAACCAACAGTTTGATGGCATTTCTGTTGTTGGTGCCTTGATCACACGCGGTTTCCATCACAATAAGCCCAGCTTCTTGCAGTTCCGTAATAAAATCTAACATCATCAATTCGTTTTGCAAGTACAGAAATACTAGTTGCCCCTGCTGATAATGTGTATGATACGGGTTGTTTAAAATTTCTCATCAAACCTCGTACCATATTTATGGTATTTACCTGAGTATGATCAGCGTACTCGGGTTTTGTTGTCTGACCATCGATGACAAAGCCAACTTGGTCTTTTCTCTCATTATATGTGATGTTGGCTTTTAGAGCCATTTCGTCGAATAGAAGTACACAAAGTCTATCCTCAACTTTTGATTTTGTTGTTGCTTTTTAATTCGATGAAATATTTTTTTATTTACACCAGGTTTCAAATTTGCGTTAATTATTAATTTTGCAAGTGTTTGAGGAGCCGGCAAAATATTTTTTTTTCTCAAAAATCGGTAGCACTTATGGCTCTGTTTAAATATAGACAGAGCTATATTTTTTTTATTTTACTAAATAAAAAAAAGATGGAAAAAAGTCGAAGATTTCTACTGAAATCTTCGACTTTTTTCCTTCTTCTTCATCTCTCTGAATTGTGTCATAGTCAATAGCTTCGCAGAATTCGGTAATCTGTCAATAGCAGCTACAAATGCAGTAGTCAATTTATTTGCTGCTTTAAGACTGCAG
The DNA here is from genome assembly GCA_954871355.1 of Cabera pusaria. Classification (NCBI taxonomy): domain Eukaryota; kingdom Metazoa; phylum Arthropoda; class Insecta; order Lepidoptera; family Geometridae; genus Cabera; species Cabera pusaria. Next base: position 2,897,680 of record OX940892.1, read on the forward strand.
ACTGCCTCTTTATCTTGCTACGGTACTTGGCAATTTTTGCTCCTTATGGGTGAGGCCGCGAATTTCGCCATAAATGACGCAGCAGTGACGCAAAAGATTGCGTGACGGTGACGTAAAAGTAGCGCAATAATTTACGCTACGGTGACGTAAAAGTATCGCAAAATAGTCGTGCAAAATTATAAAGGTTGGAGTATACCGAGCCACAAAAACTAGGTACTTGAAGTTGTGTGTATAGGGTGAAAAATTAAATAAAATGACAATTTTAAGAATGTAATAAAATCAACTATCAATATAATATTCGCACATTAATTAGCAAACACAATAAGAGCTGTGTACATATTTGGTCCTTTGTTCAATAGTAGGACATTGACAAAAGCACACTTTAATTAAATGAATATCAAAATAACGCAATTAAATTTATATTTGAGTTTTAACCTAAAAGTAAACTGAGAAAAGCACAACAGAACAGAATAAAATAGAGAAAACACAAAAAATAACCAACCACTAAATCTACCATTTAAAATAAAAATTACCTTTTTGGTATAAAATAAAAACGACTAAACATATCAAAACTATAACTTTAGCTATCAGAAACAGCATGCGTATCTTTAATTAAAAAAATTTAATATCAACTATACATTACTACTTACTAACCTTAATAAATATTAACATCCAATCATACTTTTATAGGCTTTTATAATTAGTATCACACGCAATAAGAAACAGTGAACTGAGTATTTTGGTAGTCAGTCTTTCATTACGAGGCTTTCAGTCAGAACTATATTATAAAGCTGTAATAAAATATATATGACTAGCAGCCCGCCCCGGCTTCGCACGGGTAGAACATATATGCCTACAAAATTTGCATCAGTTTGTTGCATCAATATAAAATATGAACATATTTAACAACCATCGTCATATTTCATCCAATTTACACAAAACCTTAACGAATTATGCACCTAAACCTTCCTCATAAACACTCTGGCTATTGGTGAAAACCGCATGATAATCCGTTCAGTAGCTATTGAGATTATTGCGAACAGACAGACAGACGCAGTGATGAACTTTGTTTTATAATACTTACGTATTGATATTGGACGGCCCTTTGGCGTAAAGGATAGTTACCCTGATTCTGACCCGATGGTCGTTGGTTCTAATCCTAGCTATATATCTACCAATGATAGTTTTATGTGCATTCATGAATCATGAGTTTTCGTACAGTGGTAGTGGAATCATTAAATCTACCAAAAAGTAGCTTACCACCAAGGAGTACATCTGCCGCCGTAACCTTACGGGGTTCCCCGACGCAAAATGTAGGGGTAATATACGTTTAACGTGTGTATCTGTGTGTCTGTCTGTAGCATCTTAGCACCTAACCGGATGAACCGATTTTGTTTTTATTATTGATAGTTTTTTTTGTTTGATAGATGTCTTCATCGAGAGTTTTCTTAGCTTTGATTCATGTAAATTCGTTCAATCGTTATAAAATTATGAGCTTTTTTCTAGTTAATTGTGCTATGAAATCAACTTTCATAGGTCTGATCAATTCGAAAATCTTCTTCTTCAACGATATTGTAAGAACATGGAAGCCTCCTGGACTCTACAGAATACTCAAATCCTCACCAACTTACAGCTCAGATTTTAAATGTCGTGTTCAGAGTCATTGGAAAAAGCTATTATACATAGATCAGTCGGGGTGGTTTAAAATATTATATTATATTATTATATATATAGATGAATATTATTTTATACAATAGATCATATTATTATACTATATTGACTTCAAATTGATTGTGATCGGTGGGGATCTACAGCATAGCTAAGCTTATAATAATATTTTCCTAGTAACTATGACCTAATCTGTGGTTTCACTGCAAATATTTTATTAATTTTGCGATGCGTGTTTGTGAAATTCGTGATATCTTCTAGAGTTTTCATTTCAATTATATACTGTAAAGGACAATTTTAATCTATAATATGTGGCCAAGCTAATTAACGTAATTATTTGGATAAGGATTAATACTATATACTTGAAAATAGCCTTGGAAGTTATGTAATATTTTTTAACAAAAATTTTAAGATTAAAATGGTTACTGTGAGTCAACCTTAAGAGATAGACATATGCTGTCGCGGACTTTTTTGTAGGTGTTATTAAGTTGTACAACTCTTGCATAGAAAATATTCTTCTATCTATTTTCAATTAAGCAGCGTTCGTAAGAAACGTGTTTTTTCGACCGTTTATTTGCCGACTTAGGTTGCAAATTAGGTCTCCACGAATGTACCTTTGATTTAAACGGGATAATATATAGCCTATTTTCATTCCGAAAGTCCATTCATGTATCAGTGAAAGAATTTTTTAAATCGGTTCCGTAGTTTTTGAGCTTACTCATTACAAACATACAAAAATACAAATGTTCTCTCTTTATAATATTAGTATAGATTAGAAAGAGACGTCAATCCACTAATTAAACTTCTTATCAATAATAACATCTAATTGGCCTTTTATTAGAAGCTTTTATATTATTATTGTTAAGGGGCTTACATGAGCTAAGTGGCGCCCTCAATCGAAAAAAAATCGTTGCCAAGAAATAAAAACGTTAATTAAAAATATGAAACAATAGTGCACTCAAGAAAACCGTAAATTATTTTATCGATTATTTATTTGAGTTTCTTTAAAACGGCCGTTTTTGTCTAGAAGTAAATATACACGAAAATAAAGCTAACTGTAAACTAAGAAACTCAAATAAATCATCGATAAAATACTTTTTCTTGAGTGCACTATTGTTTCATATTTTTAATTAACGTTTTTATTTCTTAGCAACGATTTTTTTTCGATTGGGGGTGCCACTTAGCTCATGTAAGCCCCTTAAAAATACCCATTAATGTATTCTATCTTACAGTGCACTTTTGAAACATCAAGTTTTGATGCCCCTTTTATCTGTTAGTGCACCCGGTAAGACCAGCTCAACATCAGTTTTATAAATATACGATATGTCATCAACAATTGGCCAAGCAAATTTTCCTTTGCCTTTATGCCTCAAAAATTTTATCCTATAGCAATTTGTGCCAGCGACTTCTAGAACTTGTCCCACATAATATTTTAATCTCTTGTTTAAGTCAAATTTAACCAGAACGAATGAATCCTAAGCAATCATAGGTATATTTACGACATTATCATGAGAATCAATTTCAGTTTCGTAACTATCAGGGTCCTGATTATCTACATAATCTTCAAGATCATCTAATCCAGATGAAGTGTCATGTACTGAAAATTCATCCTCATCGTTATCTTCCGAACTTTCCTGATTGTATCGACTTTTAGATCTTTTCTTTTCAGAAGTTTGGTATCCATTAGGGTCGTCTTTTTTTCTTTTCAGGTGTTTACTATCACTGGTTCCTGGTGTATCTTCTACGAGATTGAGCAATGCTGAATTATTTAGAATGTTTTCATCTATATCCATTTCTTCCAAGTTCGTAACATCTGGTAAATCGTAATCTTCAATAATATCATCTCCTCTGTCACTTTGATCGTTCTTTGCATCGTCATCAATATTCACATGTTTTCTAACTTTCCGTATTTCACTAATATATAGTCTATCTCCACCAAATCATGTTCAATCTCTTGTCCTATGTCAAATTTGTGCAGTTTTGGGCTGTAGCATCCGCATCTTCCTTGGAGATTTTGACAAAAGCAAGACAGCACCCTATGGCTCAATGAATGCTTACCATTTAACACTATTTGATGGATTTTCATTGTGTTTGGTAGTGGAGTGAGCTTTGTCACAATATTTGAGTCCAGAGTTTTGATATTTTCAGCCTCTATAAAAAAAACTTTAACTGCAGTTTCAGCGTTGCTTAAATAATCAAATGCGGTGTGTGCATCCGGAATGTCGGAACCGTGAGCCACTTTAAAATCTAATGATCTTTTGATGGCACCTCCTATGCCATCTGCAGCTCCCTTCCCATGGGAAGCTTCAAAGAATGACCAAGTACCATGTTTGAACCCATGTTGATATGTAATATCACTAAATAGAAAAAAAATCTTTTTCTGACGATACTGGCTTGTTGGACCATCGGAAAAAAAATTTAACGTATCTATACCAGGATAATTCAACTTAATGTGATTTAAAATAGGCTTAAGGTGCGCCCAAATGGCTTCCGGATTGTACGAGTTGTCTGGAGAAATTGTGCAAAAAGATACTGGCTTTTCGTTATTGATATACAAAACTCCCGTGTGCAGGGTAACTTGACTTTTAGATGAGCCAAAATGAGTAGCTTGAATCTCTTCGCTATGCTTACACACCCAGTTCTCGGAGAAGTCTATATGGATTGCTGATTCATTGTCGTTCAAGTTATTTGTACACTTTTTATATTGGTACTGATGAACCCTATTAAATACATGGCTTTTAATGGTTCTTATATCTTTGTTAAATATATTAATTAACTCATTAACTATGCCCTTTTCTTTTATCTTCACCATCTTTTTTGTCTTCTTTAAATTTCCCTTATGAGCATATTCGTGGTCTTTGAGAGTCCATGCAAACCATGTTGCATCTGCAATATCGTCAACCTTTTCTTCAATAGCATTTTCAGAGCATACATGCCCCATACATACAATTTTTAAATGTTCTGTCACATACCAATTTAGAAATAACTTCAGACAGATCATTTGTTTCAAATACCGTACCCTACCCCTAAGTACATACGCATGCTGTCCTCCCGTTGTAGCCTCCCGCAGATGTATCGCTGGACATCGTCGGTCTTTGTGTCATTGTCCAGGCGCGAGATGTAAATTTTGGTGGTCGGGGGTACAACATGTAGTGAGGATGTTGTACCCTTGGCGGTACCGCGTTGGTTGCGGTTTTTTCGTGACCGGACCTTATTCTCTACAAGAGTAAAGCCATCAGCATCTATATTCGGTTTATTAACCGATCTTGCATTTTTATCAGTTTCGGTGGTATTCGAATGCATAGATCGGTTTGGTCCGGTCAACTGAGCGTAAGACTTCTTCTGTTTCCGGGATGGTGCAGGTAACACAGGAGAAGACAGTAGCTGAGGCGAAGGTGTATCGGTTGCCGAGGTCGATAATGTAGGTCGGTCAATAGCCCGCGGAGTCGTTGCGTCATGTGACACCGCAGGAGTGCTGAGTTGCGTGTTGCGTTGGATGGGACAGCGCACGGTGACGTTTTGCGTCGAGGCCGGTCACGGCAATTTTGCCTGAGCAGCACTATTACGCAACGCCACGAATTCGCTACGTAACACAGACACCGTGGATTCCGATGCCCCGAGTTTCATCCTTAGATCGGTGACGTCAGCCCTCAACAGCATGACGTCCTTCAATACGCGGGTGGTGTCCACATGATCCCACGTTATTGGCGGCAGCTTGTAGAGGTCTTTCGCCACGTACGTTGGGAAGAAGTTAAGTTCAGTCTCCTTGAAAACCCTGAAGATGTCCTGCAGGTCCTTCTTGCCGGTTCCATCCTTATGTCGTGTAGCAAGCCGGATGGAAGTAGCAGCGGTAATGATGACGGATGATCTCAGCCTCTGTGTAGCTGTTCGTACAGATCTGGGAGAGACTCACTTCATCCATGACGTCCAGTTTGTTCTGCACGAAGGCCAGGAACTCGTTCACCAATATAGTATTGGAGCGCTTAGATTGCGCCATCGCGATTTACTTTACGTGTGTTTGTTTAGTCAACGCAGCGCAAAATGTTAGTCAGCATCGGAGCGATCGGCAAATTTTGCAGCGACCGCTCTAGGTAGAAGGTACGAGTGCGACTAATATTTATATTTATATTTATATTTATTGAATAATTCTTGATTGCAAGTAGTTGGTCAGGTTTTGTATATTCTTTTGAACTTCTGCAGGCAGTCTGAAATGCCCTTCCTTGGTCAGATATTACAGCCCTAGGCATCAACCCACTATCTTTCACTGCAGAAATGATATCTTTTAAAATATGTTTTAATTAATGTCCTGAGGTGGCATCTTGACAGTGACAAATTGTTGCAATGGGCTTGAGGCCAATTTCAATGACAACACTTACGACTTTTTTAATAAGTAATTTGTTTAAGGTCAGCAGGATTAGATGCACATTTACAAACAAAGAAAGCAAATGGTTGCTGACATTTGGTTACAGCTCCTCTCAACATAAATACCAAAGCTTGGTCGGCAAATTATTTTTGTCTTTCTTGTGAATCTGTGAATCCATGAATGATATCTTTTTGTTGGTTGTAATTCATTAAATCGTTGCATCTACGTGCATCTCATCAAACACTATGGAACAAAACTATTGGTGTTTATCCCTATTTGCAACCTATAATCTGTGAATCCATGAATGATATCTTTTTGTTGGTTGTAATTCATTAAATCGTTGCATCTACGTGCATCTCATCAAACACTATGGAACAAAACTATTGGTGTTTATCCCTAGTTGCAACCTATAATCTGTGAATCCATGAATGATATCTTTTTGTTGGTTGTAATTCATTAAATCGTTGCATCTACGTGCATCTCATCAAACACTATGGAACAAAACTATTGGTGTTTATCCCAAGTTGCAACCTACGAGGGTCATTCAATAAATGCTTAGCCTACAAAAAGTAAACGAAAATTTTGGAAAAGTGGCAATTTATTTTTCAACATAGTCTCCTTTTAGTTCGATACACTTAGCCCAGCGATGCTCCAACTTTATTAACCCGTCCGAAAAATAGTTTTTGTCAAACTCTGCAAAATAGGCCTCCGTGGCGGCGATGACCTCCTCATTTGATCCATATCTATTCCCGGCGAGAGATTTTTTTCAAATTAGGAAACAGAAAGAAGTCACAAGGGGCCAAATCTGGAGAATACGGTGGATGGGGCAGCAATTCGTAGCGTAATTCGACCAATTTGGCCATGGCAACGGCAGACGTGTGAACCGGCGCGTTGTCGTGGTGAAACAGCACTTTTTTCTTAGCCAGATGGGGTCGTTTTTTCTTTAATTCGGCGTCGAATCGGCCCAATAAATCGGCATAGTAAAGCCCTGTAATTGTTTTACCCTTCTCGAGGTAATCGATGTAGATCACACCTTGTGAATCCCAGAAAACGGTGGCCATAACTTTTCCGGCCGATTTTACAGTTTTCGCCTTCTTTGGAGCACGTTCCCGTCTGGATCCACTGTTTTGATTGCTCCTTGGTCTCTGGTGTGTACCAGTGGATCCAGGTTTCATCGACGGTCACAAAACGACGCAAAAACTCCTCTGGATTCCGCTTAAACAGCGCCAAACACGTCTCCGATGTGGTCTCACGGTTGCACTTGTTTTCCGGTGTGAGTAAACGCGGCACCCATCGCGCCGACAATTTTCTCATGCCGAGTTCCTCGTGAAGAATATGATGCACTGTTCCTTCTGAAATGCCTACAGTCTCAGCTAGCTCCCGAACCTTCAATCGGCGATCTGCCAATACGAGATCATGGATTTTTTAAATTTTTTCCTCCGTAGCAGCTGTTTTCGGTGCACCTAGACGTGGTTCATCAAAAACCGACGTACGGCCACGTGCAAACTCGTTGAACCAATTCTTGACGGTGGCCATCGATGGAGAAGAGTCACCGTACACAGCATCCAAGCGCTTTTTGATTTCGATGCGCGTTTTCCCTTCCAAAAATAGGAATCGAATCACCGAACGATATTGCTCTTTTTCCATTTTTGTAAAACCGATCGATACGTTCGCTTCCATAAGTTGTCAAAATAAAACAAATGAAGGGATTGGAATGAAAATTTGAAAAAAGAATTAAAAAAGAATGTGCTACACTGTGGTAAAACTCTTTTGAAACTACAGCGCCCTCTGGCGATGAGGCTAGGTACTTATTGAATGCACCTCGTATAAAAAAATGATGTTTTAAAATACAACAAATTTAGTTCTACATATTTTAATATATTATTTAATTATTAATTATTAAAATGTAAAATAAAATACAGCTTTCTTCAAAACATCAATTATCGCCAACTTTAACGTTAAGTTGTGCTATAAGCTTATTAAATGTGGTTTTTGATGGTAAAATAAATATTTTACGCAGAAATTTGTAACACTTTGGACTCTGTTTCATTATTGAGAATCCAATAGGTTTTTTTATTGCTATAACTCTATAGCTTTTTTGTGCACAAATTAATTTGTATCTGTGAAGATACAATGCGATATGGATTTATATTTTGTTAATTCTTTAAAAGAATTCTTCGAACATTTTTGGCATTGAATGAACAGTGTCGGTGCGTATTGTTTCATTATTGAGAGTCCAAAAAGTTTTTCTATTTCTGTAAGCTTTTTTGTTTTTTTGTACACAAATTTATTTGTATCAATATAACCATTTGCGAAGAAAATTTCATAATTTTCTTCGCAAATGGTTATATACGCAATATTATTTGTTAATTCTTCAAAGGAATTCTTTGACAGTTTTTGGCATTGTATGTGCGGTGCGTATAGACTCTGCAGCTGAAATCATAATCAAAGTACATACATGAGAACATCACAATTAAATTATACTAATTATTGATTGCTTTCTACAATAGTGTTACTGTCTTAAACATACTACTAACCTTTTACTAGAAAACTGATTGATGGATGTACAATCACAGATGTTTCCATTGGTATTGTATTTGTATTTTATGTATATTTGTATTGTATGAACAGGGTCGGTGCGTATAAACTCTGCAGCTAAAATAATAATTTAATGCTATCGCTCTTCTTGGTCAATAGGTGTCCTACACTATATTTTACGATGTGTATTTTCCATTCTAAAACCAGTCTACTTCTACCCCAGACAGTTATCAGTCCTGCAGCAGATATAACCACCCCCCCTCTACTTTATTTTGCTAATCCATTTAGTTATGTCAATCACTCTGGTTCTTTCTTTTAAATTATACCCTTTGTGAACTAATACTAAGATGTGGGCTAAGGATAAATGCTATACTAAGGCTACGGTAAGAATCATGTTCTGTGTAAAATTGCCTTGCGTATATTTTCAATGTGTCGAGCAGATACCACACTGGCAATTTTCGCAAGAGAAAAAAAAAAGACGGGTAAGCACTAAGGAGTAGCCTGGACTTCGTTTTTGTGAACCTTTTCTCAAAATGTTCGTGACACACCACAAGTTTGGTGAGGTTTTCTTTCGTTAAATGTTTGATATCATCTTTTTAAGTTTAACTTCTTCCATTGAACATTATGTAAAAATGCGTCCTTTCGCTTATTTTTACACACACAGCACTTTTGTGTCCGCATGGTAGCACTCCGATTTCCCAGTATATTATATTAAACTCTTTTTAACTTGTAAGTATTTTATTAATTTAACTATTTGACTGCGATGCACCAAAATTTCAGTAGTTAGTTTAACGAAAACAAAAGCTAAGCTAACACAACACAACTGAAAAACTTTTGAAGTTCAATTCAACCTTTCGGACATATATTGGCTCTCGTCCACACACTACTATGATACTATGCATCAGACCGAAATCTGGCCTTTACAATTCGTTGGACACAAGCTGTGGCAAAATGATGTATCACATTTCCTTAGTCGCCTTGGAAGTTTACATTTTTTAAGTAAATAATTAAAGATTAAAATGGTTACTGTGAGTCAACATCATTAACCTTAAGAGAAGACATATAGGGTTGACCATCGCGGTCTTTTTTGTAGACCTGTTTAAGGTGTATAATACTGTAGTAGATTAGTTTGATCTATCTCGTATGGTTCAGCCAGTGTTTGCAATGTAACCGCAAAAAAATGTGTGTAATTACGACATCACATTAGAATCCTCTAAAATTATCAGTGTTTCTCTACTATATCATGCATGTATTTATTTATGTCTTGCATCTTCTTGTAAGATTTTTAAGGCCGATTGAAATGCAGCTCCTTGTCCGATACGAGAGCTAGGGGTATAAGCCCAGTTTCGCCAACTGTAGTAACTATTTCTTTCAAAATTTGCTTCAGTTTAATTGCTGAAGCACCTGTTGCACCTTCACAAAAATAGGAGGGGGCGGCAAGGAGGTCTTCGGTTTTGTGTAGCACAATGTTGTGTGGATTTAATTCAACTTTTGTAAATTTGTACATTTATTTTAAAAATGTGACGTTGTTCAACGGTGGTATCACGCGAAGTCACGAGTCAAATTCGAATTTTTGACAGCTGTTGCTGCCAACATCTTCGTTTGTTGTTTGTGGTTTTTCGTTTAAAAAAAGAGGGTATCGCCTACTTGGCGCTAAATGTCATAATCTGTCCGTGAGCGGCGACAGAAGGCAATCGCTTGTTGCCACTTATGTTTATCCACGCCTTTAATTATAAATACTAGGGCATGGTCAGCAAACGCATTGGTTTTTTCGGAGAGGTCAACTAAGCCACATATTTCATCTGCATGATTGTATGTTAAGCCGGTTTCAAAAGCCATTTCATTAAACATGATGAGACTTGATGATGAAGGACCAGAAATGATTGAACATTCAGGTTCGTTGAATTTAGTTCTCCGAACAGGATCCACCCCAGGTAAGTGCTTTGAGCGCATGGAGAACCTGGAGGTCCCTTGATGAGTTGCTGCTGCACTATCTGTGCATACTCCTTGACGCCTAGAAGCAAGTCGATTGGCCCTGGTGTGTGGTAGCTTGGATCGGCCAGCTCGAGTCCTTCGAGGTGTGTCCATTGATTGACAGTGACAGCTTTGGAGGGAAGTTGTGTGGTAAGTTGTTTGTTCATAACATATGCGTTTAAGTCCATTTTGAAGCTTGGATCCCATCTTGACCCAACCTGAAGCTGTACCACATGGTCAACATTTGATCTTGAAGACCCCACTCCGATGATACTTCCTCGTGCTGACTGTTTGTTTAGATTGAGCATCTGGGCAGCCCGTTGAGTGATAAATGATGCCTGCGAACCTTGGTCTACTAGCGCACGAAGAACAACGGTGTGATTTTGCTCACTTCTAATAGTCACCATTGCTATCGCTAGCAGTGCTACACTGGTTGTCTGCTCAGTATTGTAGTGTGAGGCTATCGTTGTGTTAACTTGAACTTCTAGCTCTTCTACACTGTGTGATGCCTTCGGTTGATTGGTACCTGAGGATGCCGAACTATCTGTGTCTTGATTACGATGTAGAAGAGTGTGATGACGCCGTTTACATAACCGACAGGACATTTGTAATTTGCATAGACGTGAAGAATGCCCTGGTACTAAGCAGTTAAAACATAAGTTGTTTTTCTTGACATATTCCAATTTTTCATTAGGTTGCAGTGTTGTAAATTGTTTGCAATGGCATAGCGTGTGGTTATCTTGGCATAACTTGCAAATTTTCTTTGAAGATGTTGTAGGTGCCGTTGTATCTGATATAGCAGTTGTAGTGTGGTAAGATCGTTCCTTGACTGGTTTTTCACGTTGCTGACTAGATGATACAAGTTCCAAAGTTCTGTATTTTGTAGCTAAAAACATCTTCAAGTCGCTCCACCTTGGTAATGTTGCTGAATCTTCTTTGTATGCATATTCTTCCCATTCTTTGTGTGTATCTGCATCGAGTCTTTGCACCACCAAATATATTACCATTGGATCCCATGACTCGGTTGGTATACTCATGTTGTCAAGGTTATTTAAGCAATCTGTGGTAACGTCCAGTAGACTTTTGATGTATGTAGAAGATTGCGAGGTTAATTTTCTCTGGGTGAACAACCGCTTCAATACAGAGTTTAATATTAACCTTTTGTTACCATACCTGTCGTCCAGTATCTTCCATGCTTTCATATAGTTTTGGTTTGTAACTTGAATGAGTCTTATCAATGCTTGAGCTTCACCAGTCACACTGCACTTTAAATAATGAAATTTTTGAACGTCACTGATATTGTGGTTGTCATGTACCACAGATTTGAAAAGATCTCTGAATGCTATCCACTCTTCGTAATTACCACTGAACTTTTGTAGTTCTATCCTTGGTAATCGAACAGCGTCGCCGGCGTAGGTCATTGACATGGCGGTCTGTGCGGTGTGTTTTTGCGCAGATTGCATTGTTGGCACCATACTGTCTAACAAATCGCGTAGATCTGTAGTCATACCTAAGTATACTTCTTCTGTAGCTTCAAAAATATCTTCTTTGAAATAATCTATCTCTGCCATAGCTTCTTTAGACGTAATTTTCACTAAATTTTCGTGCGCCATTTTGTATGACGCCCAATAATTGTCAATGAGCGCTATGCGTCCCTCGACATAATTCTTTGTTAATCGCGTCTTAGAGCATTTCTTCAAGTTCGATGGTGTTTTCTTGAACAAAGACGCCGTACTTTCCAATATATTTAGTAATTCTGCATGAGTAGCCATTACGTTGACTTTTTTATTGTGAAACGCGATCTTTTCCAATCACAATAAATCGAACTTTTCTTGATTGATTGATCTTCGATGGTCGCTGGATTAGGCTCGAATGTGGCCAAAATGTTTGGTATGGATATTGATTTTGGTTTCTATAGCTTCTAAACGGGTTAATGCCAATAAAATTCCAATACGTTTTCTTATAACTTGCTTACAGTGCACCATTTACTTTTATTACTCACAGACTATAAATCACAGAACATATTTTTCACAGTATATTAGCGAACTCTGACCGGGAGGTTTCACACGATATACGCTATTATGCCAAGTCATTTAAATTGATATAACAGTAACAATTTATTAATAATCAAATTTTAAATCTTTACTTAGTATAAAACAAAGTCGCTCCCGCTGTTTGAGATCTTTTAAACTACGCAACGGATTTAAAACGGCGGCAATAGCCCAATGGATACGGTGTCGGACTGGCGATCGAGAGGTCGTGAGCTCGATCCCCACCCCACCCATTGCACTATTGACGTGAACCCACTCCAGACACAAGCATATTTAGCTTAGTTGGATGGGTTAACAAGAATACTAGTAATGTGCAACCCACATTGCGAGTAATCTTTTATAAAAAAAAAGTCTAGCCATAGATAAAAAAACCCATCTACTATTATCAACATCTCCCCCTTTCATATTAAAAACTAATTATTAAAAAAAAACCCCTTTCATATTAAAAACTAATTATTTTAAAAAACTAAAATCTTACGTACAAATTTAGTTTCTCAGGTGCCTTCACTGTTCTGCCACTTTTAGTTGTGTAGTTTTGATTTACATTGCTATTTATTACATTATCTGGAGAGTTTTCTTTCTAAATAAGCTGACTCTGCACATATATTCTTGAGGCTTAAGCATTTTTCAAATATGTCATGACATATTCAAGAGTTAATTTGTCATCATCCTCCGATAAGAGGCGTGTTTTATACGCGTCATATTTCGCTCTTCGGTTCCAACCCCGCTATAATTTTACTTACGGTAAGTTTCTTCTTTCCTTAAATTTTCGAACTCACAAGCCAATCCTATGTTGATGATTTTAGCAAAATAGTCTTTTAATCTTTCACCGCCATTTTGTTTCGTAGTGAAAAAAATATTCCTTGTTATTGTCAATCTTTTTATTGGCGAAAAATGGTCACGACATTTTTTAATGAGATCTTGAAATTTAGCCTCTTCAGGCTTCCAATTGAAGGAGTTGTAAACAGTTATAGGTAGGATAGGTGTAGGATAGATATTGTTCATCCCATCTATTCGAAAAGTGATGGTTTGTTCCTCGATAAGTGCGCGCAAAATAGGTCTTTTCCGCCCTAGGGTGGAAAAGTATTTTTTTTATTTTTGACTTACGACTGTTCTTTTATAGTGCCATGTCTAAGGAGGTTTAATAATAATATTGTACGGGAAATGAAGGAACGTCATATTAAATAAAGAGCGCGCGGCGCTAATTACATTAAAAAGAATCCCGCAACGTCATATGACGGGGGAAAATTAAAAAAAAAATTAATTTCGCTAAGGCCCGTAAGATCAATGGCAGTTTAAACCGCAATGAAGAGTTTAACCTCTAGACAGAGATTATTTCTTAAGATCAATGTCAGTTAATCTACCGATGACAGTTTAAACTATGGTTCTGCCTAAACTACCCTTGGAGTTGGGTTAAACTCCCAGTAAACAGCTAATCTTTACACTTTGGACATGTTTTTCAAGATGGTCACCAAACATCTAATGTGTTCCGGCAGCTATCCGCCAGAGAGCCAGTTCCAATTCTAGGCCTAGTGTGCTTACCATCTTCGACCGTATCATCACTTACCAACAGGTGAGATAGTGGTCAAAAGCTAGCCTATAAGATATTTAAAAAAAAAACCTAGAGCATAATTACCACTGCTTGCCAAGGCATATTAATCTACCAATACTATATAATATAATAAACTACTAATTATTATAAAATTTTATATAGAAGTAGATAGATTAGATTAGTTTATTGTAGATTACTTTATTGTAACATACATTATTTGACATCCTGCTAAATTTTAAATTGTGTTGGTACCTTCCCATGGTCGACCGATATAAGCTGAAATTTTGTACATAGGTGGCGTACCACAGTTAGGGAAAGCCACACAGCTAGTTGATAAAATAAAAAAAATATAAATGATTATATATGTTTAACTCACCTTCATATCTGTAACTGTATTATCATTTGTGCTGTTTTCCATAACATCGGAAAATACTTGTGGCTGTGATTGATGTGGCATTAAATCAATGGCTGCACCTGGTATGGTGTCTGAATCAAAACGAGCAGGTATGCCTTCAACACTAGGGCCCGCTAACTCCATTATACATTCCTCTTCTCGAGAAAGGTGTAAATCGCGAGGCGGCCCACCTCCCGTTTGATATAAACTTCTGCAATGCTCACCATATTTGCGTTTTAGCGTCTTTTTTAAGTTTTCATACTTTGCTCGTAAAGTCTTCGCGTTTCTTTGATAAACATTAGATGAACTATTAAAATCTTCGCTAAGTTTACGCCAAGCATCTTCCTTCATTTGGTTATTTACCGCGTCCGTTTTCTTATTTTCCAGGACATGTGCATATTTTTTAACTTATGTTGTTAGGAGATCTGTTTCAGCTAACGAAAAGTTCGGAACTCTTTTGCTCTGATTGTTGTCAGTCATTTTAATTATAAAAAGCTAATTTTATTATAAACTTCACAAAAATAACAAACAACGACGTAAGAAGTACGATACGAAATGAAACACTAACTAATGTGGTAAATACTTAAAATAATAAAAATACCACACAACCAGCCACCACAGATACTATTTACTCGCTCAAACAACTCAACATTGACAGATCACACGGGAAAATGCCAATGTCAATGTCAAACGAGCCAGCAAAAAATATTTTACTTGAGAAAGTTGCCATGTCGAAAGGAATAATCGAAGTTTAGCTGATCGATCCACATTTGCCACTTGATCTTAAGACAATGGATTAAACCATAGATTAGAAATGATCGAAGATTAGATAAACCCTAGTTTAAGCTGCCATTGATCTTACGGGCCTAAGTGGCACAATACACATATCTCGTGGTGGCCAAGAAGAAGAAAAAAAGCGCTAGAATTATTGGTATTTTTATTCTGTGGTCACAGACTGTCATAATAACACATTTAACCATGGAGTAGGAAATACATATAGACATGGAGGTGTCGCGATACATTTGCTTGTATGCATATAACTTTAAAAAAAGTGCCTTGAAGTCATAATAAAACCTAAAATGACTGCCTTTGATTATCCATTGGTGACCTTGATTGACACAATCCTAGCAATGGACCAATGGACAATTAATGGCATACGTTTTAAGTTTAGATATGCGCCTTTTTTGTAGGTATTTCATGTCCTTATGTATAATATGTCAATGAGTTTAAGTAAGTTTTAGTCAAAGTAAATTTTTTATCTGGTAAAAACTGCAAAAGGTGCGAAGTTATTATCGGAAATTGTATGTATTTATTGGTTTATTACGTTTGTTTATGTTAGTCGGCGTCTTTTACCATATTATGTTTTTGAATTGCTATTTTATAGAGCCTTTTATCTATTCCCTTTTCTCATAGAGGGGGATGAAAAGCAGAGTGTAAAACTCGGCTGCAATATTATTTTCTCTCGGCCGACGTACTTTGAATCCCTTGCTACGCTCAGGATTCCACTTTAGAATCCCTCGCTGCGCTCTGGATTCAAAATAACGGCCTTGCAGAAACGTACTTTGTGTATTGTATATGTATATGGCACCCTTGTATACAATCTACTATTTCTTTGCTCCGACGCACCGTTATGACCGTTAGCCGTAAGATATATAAGCAGTCTTTGAATGCCTCAGAGTTAGCCGCTAAATTATCAACTTCAAGCATGGGAGGAACGACACCTGACACCATGTTTATGTATTGTATTTACAGGCGGTGTTATATTTTATATAAAATAAAATAATAGTTTTCAGCACAGCAAACTATATTCTTCATCTTGATTAAACCCCAGACTAGTGAGTCTAGTTTAGCCACAGATAACAAAAGCCAACTTCATACTATTATCGACAGCAACACATCTGGAAACATATAAAAAAAAAATCATTCAAAGAAGTGTCTTAATTGTCATATGTGGCGCAGTAATTATTGGTGGTAGGTACGAGGCTCGTTCAATAAATACTTAGCCTACAAAAGAAAAACGAAAATTTTCGAAAAGTGCCGATTTATTTTTCTACATAATCTCCTTTTAACTCAATACACTTGGCCCAGCAATGCTCCAACTTTTTTAACCCGTCTAAAAAATACGTTTTCCTGAAGTCTGCAAAATAGGCCTCCGTGGCGGCGATGACCTCCTCATTCGACCCAAATCTTTTTCCGGCGAGTGACTTTTTCAGGTTTCGAAACAAAAAGAAGTCTCAGGGGGTCAAGTCTGGAGAGTAAGGTGGATGGGGCAGCAATTCGTAGCGCAATTCGAATAATTTGGCCATGGCGACGGCAGAAGTGTGAGCCGGCGCGTTGTCGTGGTTGTTGCCCAGTGTGAGCAAACGCGGCACCCATCGCGCTGACAGCTTTCTCATGCCCAGTTCTTCGTGCAGAGTATGATGCACCGTTCTTTCTGCAATGCCCACAGTGTCAGCTATCTCGCGAACCTTCAATCGGCGGTCTGCCAACACGAGATCGTGGATTTTTTTATGTTTTCCTCCGTAGTAGCCGTTTTCGGGGCACCTGGGCGTGGCTCATCAAAAACCGACTTGCGGCCACGAGCAAACTCGTTAAACCAATTCTTGACGGTTGCCATCGAAGGAGAAGAGTCACTGTACACAGCATCCAAGCGATTTTTAATTTCACTGCGCGTTTTCCCTTCCAAAAATAAAAATCGAATCACCGAACGATACTGCTCTTTTTCCATTTTTGTTAAACTGACCGACACGTTCAGGCTATTAAAACAAAACTAATAGAGGTCATTGTTTAAAACTTTGACAATAGGCTTCAAAAACATTGCACTGTACTGTGGTAATTTTTTTTTCTAATCGCAGTGCCATTGGGCGATGAGGCTACGTACTTGTTGAATGACCCTCGTAGGTAACAGTCAGGTAACGCGCGTGGCGTGATCGCTTCGCGCGGCTTTTCGCTCTTCTTCGCAGGAATCTTGCATGTTCCTGGCTAAGTTTTACAGCTGACTAAATGACGAAATTCTTCCCTTCGGAGCTTCGTTCGTTCGTTTTGATTTTCATATTTAATAGTTCGTATTTTATGTCTAATTTTGCATTTTTAGACAAATCGTTCTTCGGAAGTTACGCAAACAGTGCACGTATTTTTGACACGAATAAATCTGTATTATCGTGCCGTTGTGGGTTATTAAAAATATAAACAAAACTTCTGTAAGACGGGCGGCGGTCACCGAAGGCACTTATTAAGTTGTCTTTTGATTCGGCCCAACGGTTCGGTTTCGGTCTGTGACTTGCTCGTTTATACCCTGCCACCAGACGGCCGCATCCCTTCACAGAAGCATTGAGAGTCCTTTAATCACATTTTTATTTGACACTTTGCAACACTCGACGTAACTGTCTACGCTGTCTATGAAGGCAGACACGGACTCCGCCCCGGAGGTCCGGAGCCGCTGAATGTGGCTCGGCAGCGAGCTAACGTTTGCGAGTCGGTAGTAGTAGGTTTCGCATTACTGTTTCTATGATATTCCGGTAAGCTTCCGTTTGCGATCTTTGAAGTGCCGATATTAACGCTGACACGCTATCTCGCGAAAACGTCGACTCCGGTGTGCACCGGTGTTGGAAGTTACTGGTACGCTGGTGAAGTCTTGCATGCACGCGGCGGTGGTGCTTCGGTGTTAGGTCATTGTCATCGCGACCGGGAGCGGGACTATCGGGCATGGCGTCTTGTTGTTGAGTCGTGGGCGTGGCTTTGACTGCGGGCGGCGTCGTTCGCTGCCTTTTGTTTTCTCCCTTGTTTCTATTATGGACCTCACTCATACGAAATACAGAGTTTGTATACTGATACTGACGCTGCGCGTTATTCCACTTGTAGGCATCACTTATGATACCCACATATGCGGGGGTGTAGCCTTATTCATTCATATAAATGAAACAGGAGAAAGTAATTCCAGGGATCAAAAGTTAAAATTCATAGAGCTCTATATTATAAGATACCTACGAGCTCGTAGGTATCTTATAATAGCGCGCGCGCACAACCGTATCGATCGTGAGTGGACTGGAGTCCCACCATAGAGTAACTTTTATACTGGGAATAGAGCCATCATCATTCAAACATCTGTGGGCGTAACGCCATCTATCGCCCTGTTACGGCAATTATTACAGCTATTAATTATTCTGTGGCCATTCTCAATATTTTTAATATGTACCTTTCTAAGTGGACTGATGTTTATCCGCAGTCAAATTAAATAATAACCGAAATGTACCGATAACTTATTAATCTGTACATTTATGTTATTATTTCTTAATTTGACTACAGGCCAAACAACAGCCCACAATAAATAATAAAGGAATTGAGGAAAATTCAAAGACGTCATATCGGTAATTGAAAATAGCAAAATTTTATCAATATATTATCATCACTTATTTCTTTTTTTATAATAAGTGTATGCCAGTTTTTGCATTTTGTCATTCTCATCAAAGTCAGTTCTGTTTCCATTTAATATTTTATTTATGTCTTTGCACCAATTATATATGAAAATATTAATTGCAAGATTTTCGAAATTGTTTATTATTTCGTTTTTGTGTGTATTGCACTTAATAAAATTGTAGTCAATGATAATAGAAAATATAATTCTTATATATTGTCTGATATAATGACTGGTACAATTTTTTCTTAAAATATTTATGACCTCATCTTGCATCTGGAAGAAGCATTTAACGAGGGATATTGAGGGATATGTTAGAAATTTTTTGTTTTGGAAATATTATCACCTTTTGCGTCCTTATTGGCGCTGTAAAAGCATTATTTGCATATGTCACAGGTTTTAATATTTTATTTGCGAAGTATATACCTAGTAACATATTCTAATTGAGCCCTTGTTTTCGGGTTCCCCCTTTTTTGATCTAAGTCTACGAAGATGTGGTCACAGTTTATATCTTCAAAGTCGACCTCTGTAGTTTGGTTTGACATCTCTTGTGTTCTAAAAAATATTTTGTTCAATGACTTGAAAACTGTGCAGATATCATCTTCACAGTTGGACCCTTTAGAATGCATGCTACTCATATTATTTATGAGTAGAGGTGCAAAGGCTGCTTCGAAGCCTGCACAAGATGGAGAATTATTCCTGTAACCATGGCTTTGAATGCAGCCAAAGAAATTTTCCAAAGGGTTCTGATTAAAATGTCTCATTCAAATAGATGTCAAACCATACTTTTTGGACAAAATATCGACAATATATTCCGCAACCAATTGGTTATCGATGGAACAGTAGCTGACTTTGAATTATTTTGATTTATAAATTTTATTGAGCGTAAAACTTTTTTTTACTCTTTCCAGAGTGTTTGGTGAGACGATCCGGGGGTCACTGCACAAAGCAGAGGCTTTCCACTTCTTTTTTTTTAAATTTTCGTAACTGCCATTCAGGGAGTCAAATAACTTATAAAAAAATATGAGAATTTCTGCAGTATCTTCGCATTCTTTTGGAAGCACTCCAATATCTGAAAATAAATATTACTATTGGGCTTTACCAAAACTACAAAATTAAATTAAATAAAAAGCTTTATAACACTGACTGTATTTCTCTAAAGGGGTAGGCAGATGTGTTAAATCTAACATTTCACCAGTTATGGTTTTAGGTCCCATGTAATGGCGGTGAGCCTATTGCCATCTATCAGGCGCAATACCTAACTCGAAACAAATACTTGCGGTTTCTTCAGAAGACAAATAATTGACCACCGTGGGAATCGAACTCACTATCTCAAGCATTGTAAATTAAAAAAAAAAACAATTTATTGTTATTTAAAAACCTACACTTTAACAAAGTTTTATTTAGAAACTAGAGAAAAATCAATAGAGAGTGGTTCAGCTTGTACTGCTAATAATAATAATTGCTAAATATGCATTTCAGACAGCGCTGATTTTCAGCCAACCCCATAAATAAAAATGTTGTACAGGAACACTGATAAAGGGCAATATTTCCATCATCATCAGCCTATTTCTGTCCGCTGCTAGACATAAAGGTTAAAAATGTACTTATTATTACTTATAGGTATCAAGAATGTTTTAAAGAACTAAAGTCCCCGTCACGAGAAGCTATAAATTATGTAAACAAGTGTTCAGGAGTTCACAACATTTGGACCAAGAAAAAAATGAATTTGTGAAAATAAAATTAACGCAACAATTAAAGTAACAAAAACAATAAAAAAGTGATAACGAAACAATAACAAAATTAACAATAACAACCAGATCTGCGATATATGCAAAGCAATGAAACAAACTCGTACGCATTCGAAACTCGAATGACGCGTTTATATCAAAATGGCGTCCCGATAGTTTACAATCCCTGCGTCCGGTACCAAGAAACACAAACGATAGCGCTTTGCGTCGTTAAAATATGATCCGACTAAATTAAATATGGTTGTTACTTTCATATAACCCGTCTATATTTCATGTCGATTGAATATGGTCAATTTATTATTATCTCGCAGTATAAAATGTTTACTTAGTAAAAGATGTTTGTTTACATAATTTATAGCTTCTCGTGACGGGGACTTTAGCACATGTGTGTGCTAGTTAAAAATATATCCAGTACCTAGGGTTATATAATTTAAAATCGTTTACAAACACCGTCTTCAAATGCCGCGCTAGTAATATCCAGTACTAAGTGTGAGGTGTTCATCTCCATATCTATCTAGATTTCGATAAAATGGCAATGGGGCGATTGAAATACGATTCGAATGATTCTTCATTCGAATCGTGTCACAATTGACGGAGTAATCGAACTCCGAAAAACATACAGATGAATTGAGAACCTCCTCCTTTTAGAAAGTCGGTTGTAAATAGGTTTTATAGATCAGATTTTTTATAGAGGTAGGCGTCACTCAAGTTTTCAGCAGCATATTGTCTTTTTAGCAAAACAATTTTCTATTTTCTTTTAAATAAATGTGTATATTTTATTTGTGAGTAGAAGTAATCCAATCCATATTTGTGCTGCTAAGAACTTGAAACAACTTCTGAAACGCGCCGAGCTATGAGCTGCATAGTTGTATGTGAGCAATAGTAAGTTAGCCATACAGCAATTATGATGAGAGACTATTTCTGAGGGGTACATTGGTTATATAAGTACACGATCATTTACATAGGCAACAAACATACTTGCTAAATATCCCATATGAGCTGCGACAGAATGACTAAATATTTGCGTGGCGCATTTAACCTTCATTTTGAATATTTTGTTGGGTGTAACATGGTTTTCCGTCAGTTTGGGCATCAATCTTAATCCTTTATATGCACCATTTTCACTATAAAGTTTAATGAAGTGTTCCCATTTCGCAGTTTTCTCTTGGTCATGTATAACAGTTTTTAAATGCTTATTTGTATAGATTATTTCTTATTCCTTTAATAAGGTGTGGCGGATCATACAATGGCACGATATCTTCGACAATCAATCGAGTCCTACACTCGTTGTCGAGTTGTGCATTTTAATAATTTCGTCCGTAGGGCGAAATGTATTGCAGCATATTTTTCGCACACTAAAATGCAAACGTATGCGAGTTATCGCTTGCATCATTAGCAACTGCATGCGGTTCCGCATTTTGGATTTCACAATGTTCATAATGCTGAATACACGCTCTACTGTGGCATTGTTAATTGGCAGAGACAAGGAGCGTAGTGTGAATTCGGCTAACTCTTTGCAAACATTTCAATTTTATCCACTATTTTTCGGGTTTCAGTTATGAATTCTCTCTTCGCTGATGTCAGCTGTGGTAAAGTTGCTTACCATTCTTCGTTGTCTCTCGATTTCCATTTTATTTGCATTGGAAGAAGCCAGCTCCCACGGCAATGGCTTGTTGCCATACCTAATGCTTGGAAAGGTTTGGACATCGAATGCACTAAGGTTCTGTACAATACTGATATTGCTAGGTGTCTGTTGACAATTTTCTGGCAAGGTTTGATGAGGACCCCAGTGTATATTCTTCGGACTTCTATTATTTGCAGGAAGTTTTAGAGCCAAAGATTTAAAAGACGACCCAAAATCAATATTTTCCTCGCTTAGTGGGGCGGAATTCCGAATTTGCTTTGGCGAGCGCTGGCTTAACCGACTCTATATCTTGAGTGAATTGCTGTTGATCTTGGGCATGAGCAGCTCTTAAAGAGGCTGGTTTAAACATTCGCCTGGCCGTTTTCAGTAGTAGAATACGAAGATCGTCATAAATTTTCGTTATATTGGCATTGAAATATAATATTAACGTCAGTGACATCCTTTAATAATGGTGAAAGGAAGACAAGATAAAGCATTTGAGTTTTATCATTATACATGCCGGCCAATTCAAAAAATCACTTGATGGCTGCATAGGAAAGGTACTTAGGTTTTAGAAAATGTGGCGCTTAGTTGCCTTTGATTTTATATGCCTCATAATATAGGTAGGTATAGATACATACATATTTCAAACTCAATGACTGATAGATATTTGCATGTTTAGGTTTAACAATACAATATTATACGATTAATCTAAACACAGAAAAAACCGATAATGCTAACTATAGATAAGTAGCTAGTTACTTACTTTTGAAACAAAGAATTCTCTCCCATTCATCGCGATAGTGTTTTGCATATTTACCGTGTTTACCCATTTGCACTTTTAATCAGGTCAAACAACATTGAACACAGAACCTTCACACTATCAACTTTTCATTTGATGATAACAACTTAGGAAAAATATTAAAATTAGCGCGCGAACAGTTGCAAGTTGTCAGTGAAGTTCGTACTCGTACCACAGGTATATCTGGGTATACTAGTTCGTACTTGTACTTCTTTTTTTAGTTTTGTTTATGGCTCCACACGATTTGTGTATTTAGTCAGTGTCAAGTATTAAAATTCTTCAAGTTTTTTAAGAACTCAAGTCGTAAAGATGGATCAAAGTCACATTTCAGGTCAAATTTCATCACTTTCAAGTCAAAGTCTAGTCCAAATCATACCCTTAGTAAAAATATGGACTATACTGAAGGTTTTTAGTGGAATTTTGGTGAGAACGCATATAGCATGTTCTTCAACATTGTGTTGTTTCCCTACACTCGCACACATTCACAGGCACTTCATGGTTAATTATCCACAATTATTTACATATTGACTCGCTGAAAAACACAAGTTTTAGGAAAAAATAGAAAGCTAGCACACACACTTTTCCACGTTCCCGCCAAAACTCCTACTTGTACTTCGTTCGCATCGCTTTCTTGTTTTGATTTTGAACTCTCTGTCTCGGCGAGAGTTTGATTAGAACATACTATTATTTATTCTATGGTTAGAATGAGTTACTATTACTACCCGGACGAATTAAATCAGGGGTTCCCAAACTTATAAGTATCACGCCTCCCTTCGGCCCCAGGGCCCAGGGCCCAGCAAGTAGCAGCCAGTGGGCTCGCCGAGACGAAGATGAAGAAATTGTTAAATAAATTTGGAGTATTCCTGAAGTAGTTAGCCTAAATCACCGTAATTATTTTTCTAGGTAGCCTAAATGGCTACTGGTAGCCGATTCGATTTTTTGGTCGCCATTTGATTCTTCAAGATGCCTAAATGTCAATAATTCGCCTAATCTGACACCAGTGGCAGCCGCGAGAAGTACGGATTGGCAACGCCGCGTAACGGTTTATTATATGCATTTTCTGATGGTTTACTTGACTTTTATAAATGACACACTGTTGCCTTCGTCTTGGTATTGGTGTCTTACGACTGGTTTCTTTCTATCCACTATTCTAACTGAAGATTGCATTTTTATATTACTTCTTAGCTTTATGTCAAATTCAATATCTAGTCACGTGAAAAATGGATCGATTAAAAATTAAAACTACGGTTAGTCGCCTTGACGTCACCAACGGCTATATGAAGTGCTGATCTTACGTGTGCACCTCACGGCTCTTTTAGATATAAAAATATGCCTATCAAATTATGTTAATTTAGTATGTGATTAAGGCGAGGTATAAGTATCGCCATGTAAAAAGAATGCTGGGTGTCAAGCTGCTAGACGATGTATCGGTGTATTTGGTGGTATGAGGAAGGCGCGGGACGGACGGGTCACGCGCCGGCGCGCTATTGGTTCGTCAGTCGACCTTTGCTTTCCCGAGCTGTGCACACATTCGTGCGCGAGTGTACACATGCGCAAACATACCCCCTACAATTTAGGCCTGTCCGCACAGTGATTTTTCACATCGCGATTTTTTTTTTCACAATCCTGTGAAGTATTGAATCTATTGGACGTAACCGCACCGGCGGAAAAAAAATCGCGCGAGAAATCTGTGATTTGATGCAAATTGTCGCGGAATTTAAATCGCAAGAATAAAAATCTCGCTGTGAAATATCGCTGTGCGGACAGGCCCTTACAGCGTTCTTTTTACGTGACGCTGGCGCGTATTATATCGGAACGCGAGGCAGCGAGCCGGTTTAGCGAGTTGTCAAATCGCTATGCAATGTTCCAGTTCTGGGATTATATTGAAATAAATAAATATAGAACTTAAGTTGAAAACCAAGAATCAGTGGCTTCACTGTAGAATTAACAGAGAAATATTTTAATGTAAAATGTATGTGCTATGTTAGAAATGTTATTATCAAACAATTCCTTTTAGGTTTTATTCATGCCTGTTTTCAGGATTTTATTGGATCGAGAAAAGTACATTGCATTGTGTAACGAATAAGTTCATTTAGGTTTGTTGTATTTTTTAAGACTTTTATTCAACACTTATAACACCTAAAAATGTGATCTAGCAAACCTATATATTCTGTGTTTCCCTGCCGATGTTATCGTCTTAAATATAAAATTATAAGTTAGATCGTAAGTAGGTGATTTTAAATGTAAGCAAAAGTATAATCAACTGCCGATGGAACATGCAAATCGTGTAAAAAGTATTTAATGAACAGTATTACAAAAGAGATGTATATTTTTAGATGAAGTAAATTTGTAATACAATTAATTTACAATACAATTTGATGTAAACCCAGTCCGCAAATAAGCATATTCAACTTGTTTTAGCTGGAGGGGTAGCTAGCTGGACTATAGTCCGGCAATCTCGTGCGCGACCGTTCCGCGGGGTGACAGACGGTGGCGGGGACGAGGTAGCGATCATTCTAGCACACGGCTACGTAGTAACTATTATATAATCTTTGACACGGCTACACACGCTTCCCTTCCCCGCTACACCACCCGATACCCGCTGACATCTTGGGTACCTCGTCCCTGCCACTGTCTGTCACCCCGCAGTACGGCCGCGCACGAGATTGCCGGACATAGTAAGTAATGTAAAACCCACATTGCTAGTAAACTTTTTTTTAAATATAGTCTGTTTCAGCGGTACGTTATAAAGTGACAGATGACAGATGTTTCTGACATATGACGTCATATAAAAGTAGACATATGAAGTCAAAAATCTGTCAGATAAGTTCCTAATACCTATCAGGAACCGCTAAGGGGACGTCCATAAATTACGTGAGGTGTTTAAGAGGGGGTCGAGTCAAATCTCATCTAATCTTACGTTGGAGAGAGGAGGGGTCTCGGCAAATATCACGCAATTTTTTTTCTGATTGAAACAAAAAAAATGTATTACACTTATAATTAAACTCTCAGCAATATTGATTACTAGTCTTAACTAGTCGTAAATAAAAGCACGGAGCAAATTTTAATTTAAGTAACTTTAATTTAAATAACAATCCAACAGGTTTACGTAAGAAACCCATGTTTTGCAAAATCTCACGTGAGATTTGGGGATGGGCCCTCCCCCATCCCCAAATCTCACGTGAGATTTTTGAATAAAATCTCACGACATCTCACCAGGGGGGGGAGAGAGGGACAGAAAATTAAAAAAAACACCTCACGTAATTTATGGACGCCCCCTAATTAATGCTTTTCAAAATGGCCAAAACGTCCACATGGTGGTAGATTAACTCTACATGAATTGGCTTTGTGAAGCCTTTCTGCATTTAATAGTTTATTGAGTAAGAGAGATACAAATATACACATATATATATTTCTACGTCGTAGAAATTGAGGTCGCGTTGGTCGTTTTAATTTACTGTTTTTGTTACATTGACAACACTGCTGTCATTACTAGTACGACTAAAAATGTTTGATACTTGGTAGGTACTCCTTACATTATCGTGTGCTACTAGGTAGGCATGTACCTACCTTCCTTACCTTTGAATGTTAGTTCATCGTAACGCCACGACGGTTCTCTTTTTGCACAGACTCTATAGCTGCATTTCTCTTACTCTGTAAACGTAGAAGCAAGTTTAAGAAGTGTAAATACTTTCTATGTGCATTCATTCATGGGCGTCAGTCCACGGGTGGCATGGCACTAGCATTATGCGTTGTCTGACTTGCTACCAAAAAGTATATAGCTTACCACCATCAAGCAGATAATCTGCCGCTGTGTTCCGTGTTCCGGCAGCATACAGCCCTTCAGAGTCAAACCATTCCTAGGCCTATAGTGTTCACCATCCTCGACCACATCATCGCTTACCACCAGGTGAGATAGTAGTCAAACGCTAGCCTAATAGATATTTAAAAAAATGAGGCATTAAGACCATAATAGATACTGCGATGTAATAATAAAATACAACAAAATGTGGTGGTGTCGCAGTTCTTGTCATATGTTGACGTCATCGCTTACCATCGTATCTTAAAAGCGTGCGTCTGGTTTCTCTAGTTAAAAATTAAAAAATAATATTATCAACTGATTTATATTTTATTAGATAATTTAGTTAATTATTTTGAGTGTTTAGTTTGTTTAGTCGTAAGTTTTAAACTATTTTATTGTTTTTATAAATTATTGCTTGCCAAAAGTATTATTGAAGATATGTTATCCTGATTGCCTTAAATAATCTGTATAGGATATGTTTTCAAGTTGTATCTTTAGCTATATATAAATAAACTGGTTCCTTTATACATTGATTTTTATTTTAATAAAATCCTAAACCGAGACAGTGACTGCCGGCCTTCGATCAAGAATCTATAGATTTTAACGGGTTACCTACAAAATCAAAGCCAAATTCTGTCCAAAGTGTATACTGACTAATAAACAGAGACAAAAGTTATAAAACCGTTTTATGATCAACATCTTTACGACCATAATACCTTAATAAAGTCGCAATTCTGTAAAACATCATCTTATACATACGGCTATTCGTCACAAAAGTATTTGTGTTCAACGAACAAAATAAGAGCTCACCGCCCGGTGTGAGCTCTTATTCGTCGGGACATTCTTTTTGCGTCGACCTTATATCTATAGATTCTTGATCGAAGCTGCCGGCCGATACTTTACCATCTAATACCGAGTTCACACCAGGCAAATATAGTTGATCAACTGCTAAATCGCAAGCGATTTGAAGTGCATGAACAGGCTTTCAACAAATTTGAACCGGTAAAATGCGCTGCAACAAAAGTTTGACGCCTCTCAACTTTAATCGCTTTAATGTTTTTGTTGAACAAGAAAAGTTGTCCAACTCATCATCATCTGTGAGCCTGTGTGTCCACTGCTGGACGTAGGCCTCTCCCAAGATGCGCCACTGAGCCCGATCTTCGGCTCTTCTCTTCCAGTCACTGCCCACCGCTATGTCGTCGCTCCACCTGGTCTCAGGACGTCCTACGCTACGTTTGCCGATTCGCGGTCTCCACTCTAGGACAAGTCTACCCCAACGGTTATCAGTTATGCGGCAGATATGACTGCCACTTCAGCTTGCTAATCCGTTGAGCTATGTCGATTACTTTAGTTTCCTGGCGAATTACTTCGTTCCACCATGCTTCTGTTCCATGCCTGTGGAGTTCTCCCAGCGTAAACAACGGAATTAAAGAGCTGCTGAAGCTGTTGAACTGCTGGAGCTCCTTCGGCTTTTAAAAGCTCTGTTGTGATTGCGTCTTCTCCTGGGGCTTTTCCATTTTTGAGTTGTTAAAGGGCCATCACGATTTCGTCTCAGCTAATTTCGGGCAGATCTTCTGTGAAGTGGCGGGTTAAGGTGGCTCTAAAATCCTCAGTATGTTCGGGCCTTGAAGCATGCGATGCGTAGAGCTTGCCGTAGAAGTCTTCAACTTCCGACAGAATCTCCGGCTTGGATGTGACGACGTTCCCCGTTGACATTGTCAGCTTTGTGAGGTGGCTTCTACCCAGAGGCTGGACGAACACTTTCTACCCCCGATTCTGCTCAATTGATTCTTTAATCAAAAGCGTGTTAAAGGATAGGGGGTCGCGTCGTACCACCTTTTTTATGGATTTGTTGCGCACTAGGTTAGTTGACAAAGCTGACAAAGGGTCTGTTCGTCTCTCTTCCATTAGTGTGTGAAGTGTTTCTGCCGAAAGTTTGGACTTTTTGCCCGTACACCTGCTCTCGCAAAACTTCGTCCCTTCATCCCTGAGGATTTCCACCATTTCTTCGGGTTTCTGGTCTACGTCATCTGTGGTTTCCAAGGCAGCGAATCGATTTTCCAATTTTAATTGGAATGTTTCGGACCCAACAACGGTTTGGAGTAGGTTTGGACGGAGCGTAGACTTCACCATTCGGAATCTCTCGGCTTTAAAGTCGATATCCAGAGAGCCTCGTACAAGTCGGTGATCACTTCCAGTATTAAACCTAGTGATCACTGAGACGTCTCTGAATATGCGCCGTTTGTCCGTAATGATGAAGTAAATCTCGTTTTTAGTCACAGTGTCGGGGCTTTGCCTTTGGGGCTGTTTCTTGAAGAACGAGTTCATCAAGAAAAGCCCCTTCACCGCAAGTTTGTACTCCCACTTTGGCGTGGCAGTATCCCATGACAACGTTGTCGTGAGCCTTGGAGGTGGTGTGTAAACCTCTGGAGATATCTTCATACATGCTCTCCACTTCATCATCCAATTGTGTCGAGGTCGGTGCGTAGTCCTGGATAACCTTGAGGCTGCACCTCTTGGTTAATTTAATTATGAGGTACGCTACCCTGGTCGACACACTGGAGATTTCTACAACGTTGTCACTGAGAACCTTGTTAACCAAAAACCCGACGCCGCCTTGGGATGGCTGATCTCCTTTTCTGTACTCTCCTTACATCCCTCAACAAAATTTTATTTTTGTTGTTCAACTAAATTCGCCAAATGTGAACGCGATATAACATATGAAAGTCGCGAGTCAACAGATATATATGACCCATATTTACATACTTTGATTTGCTGCATGAGCAACCACCAGTCATGAATTTTGGTTTTGAATGACGGATAACCTACCGTGTAATGGACGCTTAATACTCACGCTCACTCACACACACTTATCTCAGTCAAGCATATCAACGGGAACGGTAATAAAACAAATAACTTGTATTAAGTACATCGTTTATTTAAAAAATCTTTGTTATAATAAATTCAACACTATACAAAGGCAACTTGCAAATTCAGCCTCATAAATATGTTAATATTTCTTTATAATACACACATAAACCACGAAGAAGTCAACTCTCTCTGCGCTCACGATGCTGACTGTATTTTGATAAATAAAAACAGAATTTAGTGGGCTGACTGCACCACCTGCGTAAAATACGCACACAGAAAAGAGAATAGTAACATAAGTTATTTTAATTATATATTTCTTCACATAACTCACGCTAAAACTAGTTATAACTATGTCCATAAAGTAGGAGACGCGTAATTACAATGCGAACTGTTTTGGTATTTCATTTCTTCATTTTTCTACGCAACTAGATAACATTGAGCAAAAAAAAACATCCTCCCTGATATACAATTTACAAGTAATTCTCAATTTGAAGAGTGATACTATACACAACGAGGTGAAATCCGGAGACTGGAAGACAGCGAATGCCCATTCAGGATTGGTAACAGCGAACCGGAGGTTACATTACACGGATTAAATAATGACACTTATATATACGAACTTACGATATTTGCCTCGTGGAGTCGGGCTCGGAGACGTGCACGCGCGCCGGCGGCGGACGTGAAACTGATTATTTTATATGATTCTCAATACAAAAATGAGTTTCTGATGCGACGCGCGCGCACGTCGTCGACACGACCGTTTACTTTAAATATATCTCCTCCCTATATAACGCTAATCATTATTTCGTTTACTGTGCGCGAAGCTTTCTGAATTTTATTCCTTTACGTTACATATATGATACACACATCCATGAGTATTGCATACATTAAATCTTAATACTTTTAGAAAGTTAAACTTGAAACGGGAAGGCATGACAATAACGTCCGGAAGAATCACAAATATATTTCCACAATAAACTCAATAAAACGCACAAAAACATTAAATAATCTACTAAAAAGACACGAATCCCTAATTACGATTCCGCTTAAATATACAAGTATAAAATATGAAAAATATTTGGTAACAATTAGAATAAAACAAACAAAAGATTTCTACACTATGTACACGCGTCAAACAAAGTTCACTAACCGGACTTCTAACGCTAACCTTAGACAATTAGTTGACAAGCGGCGCTCATTAAATGTTAAAAGTATTAAATAGTCGATAATTAAGTAAGATAGATGTGAACATACATACGTGGTGTGGTGGGAGGGTGGTCTATACTCTGGCCACTTTATACAATTTATACAAGGCGTTATATTTGGTCTGCGAGTTATATAAACGGTAAGTACATTTATTACACATTTGATAATAGTCTACCGTTTAAGTACGACACAAACCCATTATATTTCATTAAAACTGGATTCTAAATCCTTCACTACCCCGTCTAGTCCTACGTTTACGTAAGATCGCGTCAAAAACTATACTCTAAGTACCTAGTTCATTATGTTTCTTAGACAATTTGCTCAGTATAAACGCGAGAATTTTATTAGTTATCATATCAGTCGATTAGTATACATTTTATTCTTATAATAATATGTCCGTATGCGTGTACCTAGTACCTACAGTGTGGAAGCAGTGGCCAGGTGCTAGCGTGGTGGGTGTGTTATAATATAAACCGCGTTACCTAGGACCGTGTGTTAGGGTACAAGTAGGGGGAACGCTGTTGTATCGTTCATGTTTCGAATCGCTTTTTCCGCTCAGCGACCATTCCAACGAGAGGGCGGGCGGTCGCTCGCTCGCTCGCCGAGCAGCGTCGCTCACTTAGTTCTGTAACAAAAAAAACAAACATTAAACTAATTTTATAACGTCGAACGATAGTTGGCGTTTGGCGTAGAACCCGATGAATGACAATGAAGCAATGCATGTTTTTTTATGAGCGGTTCCAAATGATTTAAAGCATTTAAATCACAATCTGGCAGTGAACTTGTAGTATTAAGTTTAGTATGTAATGAAATCGTATATATGATACCTGGACGGGCGATAGCTGTAGATTTCTGGTGGTCTCCGTCTTCGCAAACTGAATCTTTGCCGGCCGGGAGGGCCTCGCCGCTTCCATCAGTGGACTCGACCTTGGCGCTTTCGTCTGTGACGTATGTACACAGTGAGAAACAGGGAAGTAGAACGAAGAAATATGACGCATTCAGTGAACGTCAGTGATCGAACATATTGGAAATCAGTGCTTTTTAACACTTGCACAAACAAAAAAAAACGCAAAGCATTATATGCTGGGATATTAAAATTTAAAGGCATTATATTACATTGTATTAGTGACCAAATTATAAATTCAATTAAAACCAAATCACACGTGTAATAAATAAAACAGGATTTTTAATTTTCCTTTTATAATCTGTGCAAAGAACAACTCCTACTGGGTTGCTAGGTAAAAAAAAACTGAAACAAACTATACGGTAAAATCTGGGCAATTGTAAAATAGATAAGTGCAGAGTTTATTTACAGTGTTATTTGTAACAGCGGTTGCAGTAACGAGTAGTCACAGCTGATGTTTGCAACTCTGAAGTTAGCTACAGTGTGATGAGGACAAGCGGCGGACATTATGTCGATCACGATGCGCATATTACGTATCTAACAGACTTCGGAGACGTATCATTGTTAATGCCTACTTCATAGAATCGATAAAATGTTTGCATTGTTGTACATGTTATGGCTGGTGGTGGCTGTAAAGCAAACGCAAACGTGTGAAGGAACTATCGAAACGGAGCTCCAGGTAAACGGAACTTATCAAAATTCGGGAATGTTCCGATAATATCGAAATAACCAACCAAGCATTTGGGTGCTACTTAAATTTGTTTTTTATCATCGGGCTCAGTGGCGCACCTTGGGAGAGACCTACGTCCAGCAGTGGACGGACACCGGCAGATGATGATGATGTTGATGAAGCATTTGACCACTATCTCACCTGGTGGAAAGTGACGATGTGATCGAGGGTGTAGCATGCTTGCCTTGCCTTTAAGCTACTCTCCCTTGCGACGAACTCTATACAGAACTAAAGCAGGCTTGTCACTCCGCGTACTTGCCGCGTTAGTTAATACGCGAGATCAAACCTAGATACAACATCAATAACGTTCAAAATACGTTACTGACGTTGTATCTAGGTAACGTTGAATGTTACCGACGTTGTATCTAGGTTTAATCTCACATATTTGCTATCAAAGAGTGAGATTTGTGTACGTAGTACTATTAATGGTTCTGTGGCTAAAGTTCATAGCTGCAAACATCAGTAGTGAGCTTTGTACCCACGTACCTGTGGTAGGGACGGCGCGCTGCCACGCCGCGGCCAGGGCCCGCAGGTGCGTCCACAGCGGCCCCTCCGCCTGCCCATGCTGTTAGTGCACCCAGATTACCATCACGCCATAAGACTACTCGTCACCACTATCATAGCTTCATATATTACTCACTAGTACTATTTGGCAATTTATAAGGCATTTTTTTTTCATGTTTGGATCAATGGTTCAGACTTGCGTGACCAAATAAAAAAAAATTAGAAACGTTTCCCGCCCATGGATTAAATATTAAGCGGATGTGGCATTTAAATAATAATAATAATATGAGAAGGATAAAACTATACAATCACTAGTATGAGGGAGCGAGATGAACAACAATTTTTTATCCTTTACCTGCGTATACGATTAAACTGTATCCAGCAATGTTTGGATACGAGTTCTAGTGCACCCATTGGCCCGCTGTCATGTATAACCCGACTAAATTACGTTGTTTATTTCTCATCTTTTGGCTGCCATATGTATCACGTGTTCATCGTTTTAGTCGGGTTATATCTCTATAGCTATTTCATTCGCATACGGTAATGTTATCTCTACATTTATATACTTTCTCTATTTTCCCGCCACAAAAAAATCTTGACAGTTTTAATAACTTGCTTTTTGCTTTATTTTTAATTATCATTTTATTAATACATAATGAATTCAAATAATATGAAGCCGAATAGTAGCGAGCAACAATATAAAAAGCTAAATAATTTCAGTGATACAAAAGAAGTATTTACATAAAACAATAACCTAAACATCAATTAAAAAGATGATAATTCACTGGAACCTTAGAATCTATACAAATAGTTGAGGTGTTATGTGTGATTGTAAGTGCAATGTCCATGCCAAGCGTGAAACTAGCTCGATATGGTAGATGTAGCGAGCCAGTACTGGGGGAAGAAGATATACAGTGCAGCACGACTTGAAAAAGGTGATAGACACGACTAAATATTGTGAATGAAAACAGCATTGACGCGCTGTGTTGACATTTTTTTTGTAATAAATGTCAGTAATTACAAATGCTCAGTGCCTATATAACTAAGCGCAAAATAAAAGTGCCTAAATTATGAGTAAAAAAACTATGTAAGTGTAAAATTTAATTGCGTTTACACGCAAGTATCTACTTAGCTGCTCCTTACATAGATAAATGAAGTTTGTACAAAACTCTGAATATGTACAACTTACAAGTATATATATAGGTTGATACTTTTTGCATAAAGGTAAGCACGAACGATAACAAATCAAAGAAAGCAATAAAAAAAAGTGTCTTGTGTTTGCTACAATATAAGGCGGTATATATACAGATATGATGATGCTGCACGTATGATCAGTTCTGCAGCATCGGCAAGCGCTAGCGCAGGATGTACAAGCATGTGACGTCACAAGCCAGTGAGGCGGGCTTACCGGCGCAGTATCCTCTATGAGCTGGGACAGAGTGGACGCCTCCGAGTTCTTCATGTCGTTAGCCTCGGATATAAGGTGGGCACGGAGCTGCTTGTTTCTGAAACGTATCGTTTGTCATATAGGTAAGGGTTGACTTGCACGGAGGATGCTACTTAAATTTGTTTTTTATCTTCGGTTTTTCTCACTGTGGTTTTTATCAATTATTTTTCCTGCTAATCGATTTTTGTAATATCATGACAGATTAAATTTTACATATTATACATACCAACATGTATGTATGTATAATACAATGTAATCTAGTCTAGACTAATACGGGCTATTGATTGATTGTTTGATGACTAGAGATCGGATAATTGGATGCAAAGAAATCATCATCATCAGCTTGTGTCAATCCACTGCTGGACGTAGGCCTCTCCCGAGATGCGCCACTGAGCCCGATCTTTTGCTCTTCTTTTCCAGTCACTGCCCACCGCTTTGCATATGTCGTCGCACCACCTGGTCACAGGACGTCCTACGCTGCATATTTTTACCTAAAGTTAATTTTGGGTAGGATAACATGGAAAATGCTCCTAAGAATATTATGCTTCGGCAAAAATCAATCAATAAAAGTAGGGAAAAGCAACCATATTAAGTTATAACAAGGCAACTGTCATTTGTGCCAAATCGGGTTTATTACATTTCAGGGAGTATACACTAATGGCAGTTTTGACCGGTTTATGATAAAGTGGCAGATAGTTATCTGACATAAGACGCCATATAAAAGTTGTCAAAAATCTGTCAGATAAGTTTCTAATAGGTACATCTGGAACCGGTGAAACTGGCCCTTTTAAATCTGTTAATCCAGGATAACTTTTTGCTTTTAATTTAACTTATTGCTTGTAAACCACAGAATAACTGTATTACTTTATACTAGTAGGATTAAACTTACACTATTATATACAAATTTAGATCAGGTTTATCAATAAAAACTTTTAAAAAATATTTAAAAATTAATCCAGGATAACAAAGTGCTTTCCATAATAGCCAACATCTGAACTTTAGGTAAATATGCATCCAAATACTGGCTGTTAATGATGATGATAGGATCTCTATGGATGACCCACCTGGAGTCCAGCTGCATGATATGGCTGTGAGCCTGCGAAAGCTGCTGTGTCGCCGTCGCCAGCCTCTCTTCCAACGCCGCCGACTCCACGCACTTGATGGAATACTTCTCCGAGAGCGACAGGATCTCACGTTTGATCTCCTCCATCTCTTGCCTGGAACATGGAGTGACAAGTTCAAAGTATTCTGGCTTTCATGGGCACAGCCAGATGTCAGTTTTGTACTAGCTTTCTTTTCTTTTTTAAAGTGACGATTTAAAAAGATTTGTCAATAAGTTATTTATGTGGAATGTTTTTAAATTTGCCAAACTGGTCATAAAATTATTTATCAAGATACTAACTATTTTTATTCAGGTGTTATAATATAACGTAGTAAATAAATAAAATAATAAAGCGAATCAAATATGTAATGTATAAGTGGAAACTAAATCAGAGTAAATACTAAGATCTATTTAAAAGTGCTTTGAGCTAGCGTTATGTGCGTATCTCTAATTAAATTTTCTGAATTAAAGTTACTGTGTTGTTACTAAGTTGAAGTGCCCTAATTTTTCAAGTGTCAAATAAAACTACAATCCTGGCAATGCCCATGGGTTGCTAGTGTCCAAGGTTCAGGATTTGTTACCAAGGTGATCCTTCCATGTCCTGATCACAGGAATGGGAGCTGCAATTAAATTTTACCAAGCTGAATCACTTTGTCATATAAAATAAATGTGGGGGGACAATGGGAGTTCTTCCTATGCTATGTGTGTAAGGTCCCTAATATCTCTCTAGTCCTCCTTTCATTTTACATTTAACATATTGCCTCAGTTGTTTGATGGTTGTAAGATAATGCCTCAGTTGTTTGATGGTTGTAAGATAATGCCTCAGTTGTATGCTGGTAGTGAGATAATGCCTCAGTTGTATGCTGGTAGTGAGATAATGCCTCAGTTGTATGCTGGTAGTGAGATAATGCCTCAGTTGTTTGATGGTTGTAAGATAATGCCTCAGTTGTATGCTGGTAGTGAGATAATGCCTCAGTTGTATGCTGGTAGTGAGATAATGCCTCAGTTGTTTGATGGTTGTAAGATAATGCCTCAGTTGTATGCTGGTAGTGAGATAATGCCTCAGTTGTATGATGGTAGTGAGATGATGCCTTAGTTGTATGATGGTAATGAGATAACTTTAGGCCGATATTTCCGTAACATCTACAATACATCAATCACTTGAGGTCATACGCGTTTACCCTTTGTCTGTTGTTTAAGGGAACTGATGAAACATTCACAACCAAATTCAGCTGAGTTTACACGGTATTTGTTTTTGGTCGCTAACATCCAAGTATATATTGCCTAAGTTAACGATTTCTTGATTGAAACATCGCTCAGCTTGTCTAATGCCGAAGTCTGGACTAAGACTGAAGAGAACTTTACAAAACTTCGAAGTGAAACTTCAAAGAGGATCGTTTACAAAACGAAAAAACCGACTTCAAATGCCATGCCAGTTATTTTCATTATCTCCATATCTCTAGAGATACTAATCAGATCTTTCTGAAATTACAATGGGACCACCTTGGAAATGGCCCTAATTCGAATCGGTTCACAATTGACGGAGTAATCGCGTAACAAACATACTAACAAAATTTAAATAATATCGTTTAACCGACTTCAATGCTGCGCTATTCATTTTCAGTACCAATTTTGAGGTGTTTATCTCAATATCTCTGGAGATACTTATCAGACCTCGATAAAATTACCATGGTATACCACTTGGGATATCTCCTTTCCAACAAAAAAAGAATAATCAAAATCGGTTCATACACGACGCAGTTATCCGCGAACAAACATAAAAAAAAAGAAATATATATATATACAGACAAATTGAAAACCTCCTCACTATTAGAAGTTGGTTGAAACCATAAATAGCAGCGAGGCGATCAGTAAAGAGTATCCACAGAGGAAGAAGGACAGTTATACTGCTGTCAGATACTCACTGGTGCCTCGAGGAGAGCTGACTGAGGTCTGCGTTCTTAGCTCCTCTGCTGAGGAACTCTGCTTTGAACTTGTCCACCTCCCGCCGTACCTCGCTCTCGTGTGCTTTACGCATCGCGTCTAGGGCGGCCAGGGTGGCGCGCGTCTCTTCGGCCAGAGCTTGTTCTTTGTCCAGTCTGGAAACAGGTTAAGAACGTTAAAGTCTGATTCCATCTTCGGGTGGTTTTTTGATGTAGAACTTGAACAGTGAACAGCCGCACTGGGGTAAAATTTGACGGATGTGACGTAGCGTCACGGTCCGAATGCAACGGAAGTGACGTAAGCGTCATGTTAATTTATACACGCCCTCTATTGTAGAGCGGGGTTACTACGATGACGTATTCGCTATCAATTGGATTGAACTCAGTTCAACAGGTGGAGTTGTATAAAAAAAATAGTGATGTTGAGAAATACATTTAATGAACTTTTTCGTTTCACTTCTAACGCATTACTATCTACGCAGCCTTTTTTCAAAAATATATTTTTTCGTATCTTATAGACTAGCATTTGACCTATCTCGCCTGGTGGCAAGCGATAATGTGGTTGAAAATGATGAAACACGCTAGACCTAGAATACTCTGACTCTCAAGGGCTGTGTGCTGCCGGAACACCGTAATGTTATGGCGGTAGATTTATTCCTATAATATGCTCTGTATTGATAAGGTTGTAATATTTGGGCAACGTTTACATTACATGCTCTTTTTATTTAACATTAGCAAGATAATGTGTGGCTTATATATCCGAATTTAAAAAAGATGATAGTTCCGAAATATTTACTTCAACAAATGCTATCATACCTGAGCTGTTCTCTCTCGGCGCGATGTTTCTCCTCCATCTCCCGCACGATCCTCCTGTGACTGGACTCCATGGCCAGCAGCCCCTTCTCGCAGAGCGCGCGCAGCTGCTCGATCTCCTGCTGGTACCGCACCCGCAGCCCGTCGCCGTGCGTGTCCGCGGCCACCGCCGACTGGTACGCCGCCCGCAGCGCCTCCAGCTGCGCGCTGTACTCCGAGTCCAGCGCCGCCAGCCGCCGCTGTAACGTGCGCGCGCGCTCGCGCAGCGCCGCGCGCTCGCGCTCGTGCTGCGCGGACAGCTGCGCGCGCGCGCGCCGCGCCGCCGTCAGCGCGCCCGCCTGCTGCGCCAGTGCGCACTCGCTGCGGGTGCGTTCTTCTTTCAGCCTGTACAGAGAACTGAATGTCAGTTAGCTGATTAGTGTGACGAATAGGTGTGTGGGGTGATGGAAAAGTAGGAAGGTAGTTAAAAGTTTATGTAGGCAAATTGTTGAACGTGAGCAGTAATGGAAGGATTGTATTACTAAAATTATTACCTGTCGAGTGCTTCCTGCAGCTGCTTGCAGTGCTGGCAGGGCATCAGGTCCTGCAGCGCCTCCACTCGGCGCCGCAGCGCCTCCGCGCGCTCCAGCAGCCCCGCCCCCCGGGCCGCCCCCCGCTCGTCCGGCGGGGGCGCGGCGGGGTCGAGCGCGCGGCGCACGGCCGCCGCCGCCGTCTCCGCTCGCTCGAGGCTCTCGCCGATCTTCATCGAGTCTTCACTGTCGCCGGAACAGTCACTGGAGAAGAGCGCTCGGCACTCGGACGAGAACCGCTGGAACAGGAACACGAACTCCGCCTCGTGCGCCGGGTCCGCGCCCAACGACGCCACCGCGTCCTCGCGCCGCGGCGTGTCCGGCGGTGCGGCCGCGCGGTACGTGCCCGCCAGCACCGCCACGCGCGC
Source organism: Cabera pusaria (assembly GCA_954871355.1). Taxonomy (NCBI): domain Eukaryota; kingdom Metazoa; phylum Arthropoda; class Insecta; order Lepidoptera; family Geometridae; genus Cabera; species Cabera pusaria. Next base: position 2,937,070 of record OX940892.1, read on the forward strand.
CGCTACCAACGCGCGCGCCGCCAGCGCCTCGCCCAGCGCCGCCAGCAGCGCGCGAGCATCGCCGCGCGCGCCCGCGGCCGCGCCTCCCGCGCCCGCGCGCCGGCACTGCGCCGCCACGTCGCGCACGGCCGCGTCCAGCTCGCAGCGCAGGTGGTCGTGCGCCGCCTGCCACCACAGCTCCAGGTCGGCGCGGTCCTGCGCGGCCAGCGTGAGGCGCGCGCCCCGCGCCGCGTCCAGCCGCGCCTCACACGCGGAGGCCGCGCGGGCCAGCGCGCGCGCCACCTCCGCCTGCACCAGCTCGGCGCCGAGCGCGTCGCGCGCGGCGGCCCAGGCGGAGCGCACGCGCGCCGCGTCCAGGGCGCCCTCGCCGCGCTCCCCGCGCTCGCCGGCGCCCGCGTCCTCGCGCGCCTCGGCGGCGAGCGCGGCCGCGATCTCGGCGAGCTTCTCGCTCTTGTAAGCGTCGACGGCGGCGTCGAGGTCGCGGCGCGCCGCCTGCAGCGTCTCGAGGTCGGCGCCGCTGATGATGAGGTCAGCGCGGCGCGGCGCGCGCGGCGACCGGCCCGCGCCCTCCACGCGTCGCGTCAGGATCTTGGCGAGGTGATCGAGCGAGCCGCGCGCCGCGCCGCCGCCGCGCGCGCCCTCGCCGCTCAGCCGGCGCCGCAGGTCCTCGATCAGCTCGCCGGTCTCCGCTATCTCCGACTTGATGAGGCGCGCGAAGAACCGGCTCCCGTTGGAGGCGTCGAGCGCCTCCTGGATGCGGCCGACGAGCACGGCCTCGAAGGCGAGCTTCTCCGCCAGCAGCTCGAGGCTGCGGCGCTGCGTGAGCTCGCCCGCCTCGTACAGGTCGGCCTTCCGGCGCGAGATGTCGGTCAGCTTGGCGCGCAGCTGCTCCTCGAGCTGCGCCACCGCGCGCGCCACGTCGTCCTCGACCTGCACCTCCTCGTCCCGCAACTCGCTGTCCGTCACGCAGCGGTCCGCACAGTGCTGCAACCGCCTGCTCACTTCCGTGAGACACTTCTCCATCGACTTGATGCTGTACTTTTTCTCGAGGCTCGGCGAGGGCGAACGTCGCGACTTGGCAGCGCGCATCGCGCTCATCTGACAGAGGCACTCGTTGACCTTGTTTCGCGAGTGGATGACGACGCTCTCGAGGCTCTGCAGGCGGTCGAGCAGGTGTCGTTGCGAGCGCGTGCCCACGGTCGCGTCGAGGGCTTCGGGCGACGCGGGGGGCTCCGCGGGGCGCGGGCAGAGCGACTCGCATGAGGTGGCCAGCTCGCGCCGCGTCTCCAGCGCGGAGGCCACCTTGGTCTCCAGCGAGCTGAGCCGCACCAGCATCTTCATGGGCTCGGAACTGGTGGCGCTGTCGAGCGACTTTCTGCGCAGGCGCGCCGCGAGCCGCTTCATTCGCTTCTCGTCGGCGGTCGCGTCGGGTTTCGTTTTATCTTTGGCGGGCGACGAGCTCTTGGAGGGCGAGTTGATGACCGGCACCGGCTCCCCGGTCTCCAACATCGTGATCTTGTTCTCGAGCTCCGTCAGTTTTTCCTCTACTTCCTTCCCTAGCGTGATGGATTCCCTCCCCTTCAGCGACAGACTTCGCCGCTTCTCCCTGGATTCGGACTTCTGTATCTTATGTTTGAGCGTCCGCACCTGCTTGTCGGAGGCGGTCAGTTTCTGCGTGAGGTCGAGGATGCGCGCCGCCATCAGGTCTATCTCGGAGCGGCTGCACTGCTCGCGCAGCTTCATCTCGTTCCGCAGCTTGGTGTTGGTGAGCTCCAGCTCGTCGTACATGCTGTGCGACTCCCGAAGCTCCTTCTTCATGGCCTTGATCTCCTGTATCGCCTTAAGGAACCTCCCTCGGAGCTCGTCGTATTCCTCGATGAGTCTATTTTTTTCCATTGATTCCAAGTTGAGATCAGTGTTTAGATTGGTGAGATCGCTGAAGGAACCTATGCTTTTCCGTTTCTCCCTGGTCGGCGACTCTGTGACCGCTCGGCCTTCGAGATCTCGGATCCGTGCGTACAGGCCATCGTTCTCTTTGACGCTCTTCATCAGCCTGTCGTTGAGTTCATCCAGCTCTCGCTGCAGCGTGGCCACGGTCTCCTGCGCGGAGGCCAGCTGCCGCGTCAGCAGCTCGCAGTGTTCGGTAGATTCTTTGAGGAAATTCTGCGTTTCGGTGAGCTTGGTCTCCCACATATTCTTGTCCTGGCCGTACAGATGCTTGATAGCGTCGATGTTCTCCGCCTCCTTGGTGCGCACCGCCAGCTCCTCCTCTTTCTGCTGCAGCTGGATGACGAGCTCCTCCATCTGCTTCTCCTTGAGAGTCGCCTCCGCTTTCAGTTTGTGAAATCTCACGATTTCGTTCTCCGCGGCGGTGACGTCGTTGAGCGCCGTTTGGAGTTGCTTGCGAAGGTCTTCGATTTGAATAGTCTGTTTATCTATTGTCGAGATATAGCTTCGTTTTCGTTGTTCGGTAGGTTTCTCGTTTTCATCGATCTCGCCGGCGGGCCGGTCGAGGATTTTATCTTTGGTGGCGTCGACCTCGTCCGCTTCGCAGGCTGGCGGGTCGGAGAGCGGCGGGGACTTGTAGCATCCTCGCGCTCGAACTTTCTCTTTGACTTTCGATATCGGAGTCCGACTGAGGATGGGGGAGGAAGGAGGTTGAGGTCCCATCTCTCCCCAGTCGGCGCTGTCTCTCCGTCCGCCTTCGGATGCCGTCCGGTACTCCTCGTCGGATGAGAACGGCGCCGATCGACCGGTGATAGGCGTGACCGGCGTGACGGGCGACGTCGAGGATTCCGATGCCTGGTCTATGGAGTCTTCGCGTAGGATCAGGGATAACGGTCCGGTGTCGGGCAAGCCCGCCGTTCTCTTCATCGCTGATACCCAGTTCGCTCGAATGCCGGCAGTCACCGCGGACAGGACGATGTGTTTTCCGTCCCACGTCTGCAAGTTAATAACGTTGTATTTGAATATGGGAAAGACAATGCTGAATGCACATAGATTATTGAAGAGGATTCCAATACTTACTTCAGTCTCAAAAGCATATCCATTGGTGGATCCGGAGGTGGGTAGATCGACAACTCTCGATATTCCGCTGAGGTCGATAACTCCGTCAAGGAGCCCCCTGTGTTCCGCGTGAGGGTCTCGGAAGTAGAGTAGCGCGGCTCCACGGAGCACGAACCAGTGCCGAGACCAGACGTTCCCGGGGCCTCGTCTCTGAAGCCAGCCGGCACGAGCGTGAAGCAACCTTTCCGCTGGCAATTCAACTCTGCCGGCTTCAGCGCTTTCGGTGTTAGCATCTACTGCGTCGGTTGGTTCGCTACCTTCGCTTGAAGCGCTGGATCCACCTTCTTCCGCCGGAACACCTCCGTCCGGTGAACCTCGAGCCTAGGTAATTTAAAATATCTAGTCAATAAACCAAGACAATACACAAATTGTGTAGCTGTGTACCTATCTACTCTCGCTGTCTCGGGTAAATTGCTTAAGTGGTTAATAGACACTATAAAATTTGCAAATTGGTGTCGGAAAACGAAGATCCGAACAGCTCAGACCTGAGAAAGTCTGATCGTTGATCTCATTCATTTTGTACAATTTAGTTTTCACTTTCGAAAGCGCTTCTTAGAGATGTCAGTGGTAATCACATCGTTCAGTACAATTAACACTGAACTTGAAATCGCCATGACTAAATAGTTAAGTGTATTATACACGAAGGTGGATTTGTTGCATTTCTTGATTAAACCTTTCTCTTCGCCTGGCTGGTCTTTACCTACCTTTGGGGTGATTCAAATACGACTTTTTCATGTGAAAATGGTTAGCGCTTGACCACTATATCCACTACCACCTGATGTTAAGTGATGTTGCGGTCGATGATATAGTGCGTTTACTCAAAAGATACTCGCGACTTGAAGACCTCTAATTTGTATCTTATCGGAAAAACGATCTCCGGCAGGAAATTCAATTCCTTGGAGATACGTACGGTACGTATGATGAAAGAGGAAGCAAATTCATCGATAAAGTACATAATGACGTTGTGTATGTTTGTGGTAATAGGCTTTTATTGCTGACTGGAAGACCTGTATACCTATAGAAAATAGATTCAGTCAAGTCATTCCATTTCTTAGCACATGATAAACGGATATGATCAATGCTGAAGAAAACGCTTTGTGCCGGTTGATTTTTTTTTTAATAATACCTATATGCCGTTGCCGTTTACCCATCCTTACAACTTCACCTGGGGATAATGGTGGGCCAATTCTTTAAGACTTTACAACTAACATATTCCTAAAGTGGTAAATAATTTGTTACCGGCAATCTATCAGGCGGTGGTAGCCTCGTCGGACGCTCCAAGGTGGGTGGTAACGCGCGTCGTGACCGCGGTCTGGTGAGCGACGCCGCGATGTCGCGCAGCTGTTCGTCGTATTGTTGGTGCTGATGCTGCAGTAACGGAGACCGAACTCCCACACCATCTAGGGAAAAAGATATTAAGTTTTAGCGGTGCTAAATAGTGTAAAATGTTGTCTTAGATTGGTCATCTGAGCTTTACTAAAATAGGTACCTATTGTTTCTATTTTCGACATTAGATAACCAAACAGAAAGTGAAAGTGAAAGTGAAAGTGAAAGTGAAAGTGATTTACTTACCTTACTATAAAAAGTAGTATTACGAATGGTCCTATCCTATCGCTCAAAAGTTACTCATAAGTTTTTCTGATGGTAGTAAAAGTGACTGACTAGTCCAGGATTTTTTTTAAATTTATGACGTCACGCGTTTGACCACTACCTCACCTATATCATACTCGCCTTCAAATTAATCTGCTAAATCTACCGAAAACAGTTGCTAAGAGAGCACCAGCTAAATGTTCACTCTTGTCAGTTCAGAAAACGGTTAGTACTTGATATTTTCGCTACAACGATTGGAAACCCTTTTATGATAGATATATCTTGATGTACTAACTGTCATCATTCCCAGGTGTGGTGGTAGGTTCCGCCCATGTATCCCTACGTCGGGACCTCGCCTTTTCTTCTCCGTTGATCTTGTCTCTGGTTGGCGGAGATGCTGATGAAACTGGCTGGTCTGTGTATACTGCAAACAAAAAAAAAAGGATTCATAGACCGAACAAACAAGGACTGTTCAACGCTACCTGCGCAAACAATATGCTTCTGCTTATCTACGATATGTAAATATAAAAAAATGTAAGATGAAAAGGATTGAAAAGGATTTTTCAAAAACTTGACTTTGATATTTCGTCTTAATTTAACAGTAAAATCTATGGAAATCGTCATTTAACAAACCCTCCCTTGGGATTTCGAGTAACAAAATGTGTATAATACAGTCAATAGTCACGTAGGTGCAAATAGTCCCTGGACTTGGTCCATTACCATCATATTCGAGTTCAATCCCCGCCGTGTACCAATGGATTGTTCTATTGAATAATTTATTTGCAGTTTTCACAGCGGCCCTCTGGTGAAGGAAAAATATCGTTAAGAAACCCCCAACCCCCGCATGGTGGTAAGACACTATCTAGTGTCTGCCTGGCCAGCTACCACCCTCAAGTTAGAAAATCTGCCGTTAAACATCTTATGTGTGCTGGCAGCTAGCCTTGAGAGCCAGTTCCCATTCTAGGCTTAGCGTGCTACCATTCTCGACCGCATCATCACTTCTCTCTTCACTCACCAACAGGTGAGATAGTGGTCAAACGCTAGCCTATATGATATAATATATATATAATTGTTTGAGTTCAAACAAGTAGGTACTTCCAACTTTCGCATCCTTACGTCACCATCAAACCCAAAACAGATGAAGTTTCTTTATATATCAGACCACATCACTACAGCATACATTTCTTATAAAATATTAGCAACTTTGCAAGGACTTAAAACCTAATCTTATCTCATGCAGACGGTATATGGATACCTAATACGAATTTAATTTAGCTTTTATCCACATCGAAATAAATCTAAACCTTACGAAATTAAAACCTAAACTGTGTACATTTTATCTTCATTGTTTAATCGCATAGCACCCCAAATTCAGAGCTGGAAAGATGCTCAGTAACTTATTACAGTGTTTCGTACCCGTGCAGGCTTAATACAGGTATAATTGACTTAACGAGCGGATTGCATGCATCAAGGCCGGACCGAAGCAAAAGGAACCTTTCAAGTTGGGCCCTTTACCTTTATCTTACACGCCTTAGAAAGAATCTCGCCGTCTCGGCCCGTTGTTTTAATTTAGGGTAATGGAAAATAAAATCTAAGAAATGCACCCGTAACCTCAAACCCGTTTAGGATTTTATTCGTCACTTAACACGTAAATCAAATTCAAATCGACCTGATCGCGTTTATATTCACTGGTGAAATCGGCCCTTAAAAGTTAAAAGATAATGTCGATATATGGTGAAGGAGAGATTTCTCGAGAGCTTATTAGTGAATTCTACGCTTAAATATATATATATATGAGGTCTAATATAAAGTTGACGAGTTCTAGGGAAGAAGATTGAAGAGGCCTATGTCCAGCAGTGGACTGACATAGGCTGATAATAATGACGATGAATATAAAGTTATTCATCATCATAACTGTACAAATGACCTGTTCAATCCAGTAAAGTTGAGCATAGAATGGGATATCTGATATCAAGAGTTTTATTAATTGAGAAAATAAACAAAATGGCGTCAACAGGTTGGCGCGCTTTGTCGGCGTTGCACGGGATACGTATCAATTTATCCCTCTTATAGAGACATATTATTATCTGTGTTAGTCATGAATCGTCATTACCATGATGAAATAACGCGTTTATTGTTATCAATGGTGGATAACGATTCGATATACAATTATATCTGCGAGTCAATTTTGTGTTAATGAGCCAAGTGGACGTTTTGGTTTGATTTTTATTTGATATTTTTTAGATTAATTACTTACGCGATATCAAGGGCTAATTTTATTGGTAAACAGATGTCCTAAATACTCGCGTTATCGATATGATAAGGCAATTCTGTTAGGTAAGAAAGACATGAAAAATATCACTAGCTAAAAGATTTTTAACAGGTAGGTAGACAAGACAAGCAAAACGCTCGTCTGATGTTAAGTGGTACCGTTTGCCTGTAACAAATGTTAGTAAAGAATACTCTGGATTGCTAAAAGTTGCGTGCCCGTTACCATAACATCTATCTTATATATAAATAGTATATAATAGAAGTTTAATTTCTCATACTCTGTAATTAAAACAAAATTAAAGAAAGTATTTCTATATTTCTGACATATATACCTAGTATTATACTTATTATTACCTAGTAACATACAAAAACAACAACTCTACATTCGATTAAGTAGAAAGACGCGATAAATCAATCGACGAGTCGTGCGTCGAAGTATTGTTACTTCTAGAGGCAAATAATCAAGATCGTAAGATACTCCCACGTGCGATGGGGAGGCTGGTGTCACGTACATCATACTCGTAAGATTTAGTGTTGAAAAAACGTGAACTTTAATAAATATGAATGAAGCGGTCGTCGCGTTGCAGCGTGTAAATCATTGACACCCACTGCGCACGCGCATTGTGCCGACCACTATGCCCATGATTCAGGATCTACATTTAAATCGGGCTTTTGCTGTAGGTTCTGGAGATATCGTGGTGGATGGATCGAATTGGTGACTTTATATACCTACCTAAACTTGCGGCAGAACACATGTTTTAAAAAAACTTTTTTTCAAGTGCCCGCTACAACTCGATCTCATTTTAATGAGTTTTCTTTAAGAAAAAATCAGACGATGACAAGATAGAAGGATTTCATAATTAACCTAATGTTTCCTTTTAATTAATTTCGATTGATATCTATACCACTTTCATTCAATAAATATGTTACATTTGTAATTTTTTACCGACTTCAAAAAATGACGTTTCTCAATTCGACCGTATATATGATTTTTTATGTGCGTTCGCGGATAACTTCGTCGTTTATGAACCGATTTTGATGATTCTTTTTTTGTTAGAAAGGAGATATCCCAAGGGTGGTGCCATTGTATTTTCATCGAGACCTGATAAGTATCTCCAGAGACATGTCGATAAACGTCTCAAACTTGTAACTGAAACTGACTCGCGCGGCATGGAAGTCGGTTGTTTTAGTTTATAAACTATCTTATCAATGACATATTTTAGGTAAAAAATAATGAATAAACACAAGAGACATCAAAGTAGGTTTGCATCAAAAGCCACCTGGCGAGTGTATTAGAACTTTTTTTAAATGAAAACTGCGCGTTGTAAATTGTAATTACTTTTGTTACCTACAAAACAGGAGGAGGTTCTCAATTCGTCGGAATTTTGTTTTGTTCACCGATTACTCGAAGATGCCTGAACCGATTTGGGAAATTATTTTTTTGTTTCAAAAGGTATCCTTCCCAGATGGCCCCTTTTAAATGTAAACGAAATCGGACAAGCGGTTTTTAATATTATGTTTCTTTGAAGTGTCTCACACTTTATATTTTTGTAAATTGTTAAACACAATCCAAAATTTCATCGTACCGACGGGACTCGAACCCGCACCCCCCGGATTACACGTCCAGGTGCTCTGCCAATTAAGCCACGGTTCGATCTATCGATACGACGAAATTAGTGGATTGCATTTGTTAACCCAATTATGCATTGGTGGCGCCATCTATGAAAATGCAATCCACTAATTTCGTCGTATCGATAGATCGAACCGTGGCTTAATTGGCAGAGCACCTGGACGTGTAATCCGGGGGGTGCGGGTTCGAGTCCCGTCGGTACGATGAAATTTTGGATTGTGTTTAATAATTTACAAGCGGTTTTTAATATATCAACATTTGTATTAAGATGCATTTATATACCTCGATGACATGCTACGGACTACTGGCTACTTTGACTAATAGCGCGACGTTTGAAGTCGGTTCTTTTAGTTTTTTAAACGATCTTAAATTATAACTAGTAGAGATCTTCACATATCCAACTGTCCCCGTATCCATGGTGGTTCTACTCCTGATCACGCATACCTACCTTGCATATTTAACGACTGGCAAGCTGTTGGCCACTCTTTGAGTTATTTCCACTGACATAAATAACGCTATGCAACTATTGCCTGAAGGAAGAAAAAGTCGAGAATTAGCTGCTCGGAATCAGCAGTTTAAATTACTTTCCAGTTAAAGTGTTAAAGAATATACAGAGATATTTAAGTAGATGTTTATTAGGATAGCTTGTATTGGAGTAAATTAACGCATAACTGTTCAGCTGAAAGACTTCAATAGCGTTTTTGTTAAGGGATTATGGATATGGCTTTCAAGCTTCACGCCATTCACTTTAGTGTCTCGTGGCATTTCTGTTTTGGAATTGGCATAAGTAATACGTTAAATATCAGTAGTTGTAAAAATTTTGAATCCGTTCTTGAGTTTGGAGTATAGTTTCGCCGTGCCATTCTTAGAATACCAAGTTATGTCCAAAAGTATTTATTAAATAAAACCCTGCGATAGGTTCGTGACATGTAGTTCGGCGAAAGCCTCATCGCGGTGGCTTCAGGCGGCTCCACCATAACTCATGTCATGACTAATGAAAGGTCGATGCCCCCGAGCTAGTAATGGTTTTTTGGTGGCCATTTCTGATGTTTTTTTTGCCCAAAGTGTGGACTAGCCGCATTTTTAGTTAAGACATATTGTATGGTCGACCACGTATGGCGAACATCATTTATTTGACTGCGAATGGCAGAGATGGAGCGTGTCGGTACTAACATGTTTGGATGCTTCCATAAACGCGACCGAATCTGTCAGTCTGGATGATAGGCCAAGAGTTAGATTGTTTTTGTTTATTGGAAGCAGTTATATCGATTCATAGGTGAAGTGAACAGCTAGATAAAATTAATCTAACTTATAGTTATAAATATGAAAATACGGGACTTATCGCGCCTAAAACATTAATTTTATTAAAGTCGACGTTTCGACCAAGTTGCATTAATCGTCAGTCGTCTCGTGACCACGATCAATGCAACTTGGTCGAAACGCCGAGTTAAATAAAATTAATGTTTTAGGCGCGATAAGTCCCGTATTTTCATATTTATAACTATGTGTTCCAATCGCGAAAGTTTAAAGTTTATAATCTAACTTAGACTAAATTAGATAGGTAACTATCTATACTTATTCCACCATGTTTAGGTACTTATAGATTTATGTTCGGGAATTTAACGTGACTGTTTGAGTATTGAGAATGTTTAGGTAAGGTACATGCAGCCGGAAAATGTTTAATGCTCGAAATAAATAACACCACATAACCACATACGTAGTATTATTATCTTTTCTATGACATAACTATAAGCCCACATCGGTAAAATCGCAGTCGGAGTGCAGCATGATGGTAATTTATGAATCTAACATTCAAATTATCAGGTGTTACTTTTGTGTGAAATATGACTGCGTTTCTGTTATAAACATTAGCAATTTGCGCTTTGAGCTTGTGTTTATCAATGCTGAATAAAACACACGGGTGATTTATTCAGCGGGCGCTTCTGTTCGTCTGTATATGGTAACTCGTCGAGCGTTCGTTAATATCGCTACGACAGCTATTTATTGAGACAACTCAAGAGTACAGGAGAAATAAATTAAGCATAACACCAGAACAAGTAGAGCTTATCCTAGTTCCTCCACCCATAAGTTAATACATTGTGTATTAATCTCCCGGTCTGTCTCTGTAAGTCATTCACACGTACGCATCGCGGCGAATCTATAATTGCATCCTTGTTAGAAATATTTGCAGTTTCACAGCTTCAAAAGTCTGTTTATTTCACCGAATCAACTTTCATCAGCAATTAGCGACGGCCTTCACGAGATAGCGTTAACTAGAAACTGTATCTAGATCTGCGGTGGGCTGGGAGTATCCTGGGCAAGTTTCGTCGGGTATCAGCGTTGGCAATTAAAGGTTAGGCCATTAGATCGGCAATTAGGATCGGCCAGGTGTACGCAAGGGCCCGCGTAGGCGCATCGAGTCGAGTTGCACCGACGCGCTCGGCCTTGCGCCGCGCCGGCTCGCGATGGCCTGACTTATTACAATTGCGAACGCGATGATCGCATCTTTATTATTGTTTTGAATCGTCGGAATGAGGCAGATGTTGAAATGTGTAATGACAGCCGCGGAGGGCCACTGATTTGTTAATATTGCGTGAACGAGGCCGCCAGTCGAAAAGGAAATTCACCGGATTGAAGGACAAAGATTGAATCTGCTACGTGGCTGGCGAAGAATAGAGCTATAACTTGTTCTCTATCGGGTGAGCCTGTGAATTGTTCTGAAATAAACGCCTGCACATTAAGCTAAATAGATGTTTCCCAGGAGATTTCCCTGACATTACCCGGCGAAGCTTCCTCCTGCTAATCGCGGCTCGCGTGTCGACTACAGGTGACCCGGGATAACACCTCCACATTATTTATAGCCATAACGGTTTTAAATTTAATTGACGCTAGGAATCCAGCTTCGAAAGTCGCGCGAAACTGGTGTTGTTGGACGTGAATTATTGGAGGGTCTTAAACTATGGGAGGCTGGAGGGATTGCGGTGTCTACGTAATTAAGGTTCGTGGAGGTATTTGTCTAAAGATACATGGGAACACACATTACAATGACTTCTCTAATTATTCTGTGATAGGGTGGGTATCTATCTACCTACCTATTCATTTGCATAGCAATAGGTACACACTTACTGCAAACAGCAGAGTATTCAATTCAATTCAAATAAACAAAAAGATATTTAAATTTTGATAGACTTTGATAACTGCATATTTTAACAAATTTTATTCCTGTAAGTATCCGAAATATTTTGAAAAACAGCAGCAGTGTATCTAATGGTTTCATAATACTTCCAGCAAATCTAAAGAATTTAAATATCCTTAAGTTTAAATAGGTTTAAGGACCTTTGTTAATAAATACTCATTCATATTACGACCTTTCGTTGATTTATATCAATTAGTTGCTCTTATAACAGCGGCTGCATCGTTCCTGCGATCCTGGTATTCTAAACCGCCGTTCGCGTGTCTCCCAGGCCGTCCCTTCCAAAGGTTAGACCGTCTCAGCACTAACGGGCTTTAATTAGGTCTAACGCGTTGTCGCGCGGCAGATTTACGGCACTGCTGCGGTGGTCCCGACGGTAGCTGATAGCCCTTATGTGGCCGGGGGCTGGCTGCTAACGGCGCCCATTGTACGCTGCCGGTTTGGGAATCAGTATGCTTCATTAATATATCACTGTCTTTTATTCATGCGAGGTAACTGTTCTTGGATATCTTTGAAGGTAGACATTAAATAAGGTGCTGATACTGCTGATATATGGATAATGTTGCAATTCTTCTTCGGCAAGATCTGTGCGCTTTCTCTGTGTTAAGTTGTGTTTAAGAGTCAGAAATAGTTATGGTGATTATTGGGTTGCGTCATTACAATAAAATACAAATGTACGCCAAGATTACTTCAGTTCCTGCCGACGTTACCGCAACACTAAACACGTTCGACTTTATTACACCAGTGCCTAAGTACCAGTACTTATTGGTTGCAGAAAACAACGGACAATGAGCTCGCGAGCACTTAACACTTCCATGGGTCATAAAACAGTGCCTGCATTGGCATTCGACATAAATTTCAACAAGTAACAGTCTAAACCCGGTCCATAGACTAAGCTCGTCAGTTGCAGCCATTTGTAATGCAAATAATACCCACGGCCATTTATAGTGGGATGCTGACTAAATTGATGGCTGGTAAGGCATGTCGGTCCGTCTGTTGCAAGTATCGCCGTATCTGATGCATGCGCGGCTGAAATACGGGCCAATGGGGGCGCGCGATCGACTCAATGAAAGTTGACGCATATTCTGTGTGATTGATGCAGGAATAGGCAGGGAAAGTCGAGTGCGGTCGCTGGGATCGTGCTATGATTGGTATCGAGTTGTGCTCGCGGACTTATAATGGGATTAATCGTAATCACAGTTTGATGTTTATATTCGTTTGTGTATCTAAACGTAAGGCTTGTTTGTAATTATGAACACCTTCACCTAGGAGGGACCAGGTGAAGGTGTTCAATATGTGTTCAATAATCTAACAAGTAAGTAAAGTATTAGTGTACATATTTAGATGAGAAAAAGTAAAGATTAAAGTTAACTGTTGTATCCAGTCCGTACTTTTTAAATGAAGTTTACAGAATGATTAAAATTGTAACAGAAGCGGGTTCACCGAACACACGAATAATTTAGCATCGATTCAAATTCGAATTTCAATATTGTAATGATTGCGTTACACCCGTTCATAAATCGTCCGTCAGCCGCGCCGCCTCCGCGCGTTTTTACGCAGATAATGCGCGCGCGCAGCACCACAGACTATAATTTGTGTTACATTCATTCGCCGTTGTGAATGGACCATTAAATGACATAATGCCGTTTTCGTAATTTTAGTTTGGGGACTATAATTTGGAATTTGTCAATGGAGGCGGTGGATTCTATTTTTGGCGCCTATTGTGATTACCAACCATGATATTTTATTATTGAAATTGGTGTATTGAATTGTGGTATTGGTGTATAAAGGTCGGGCTTTGTAATGCAATAAAGTTGTTGAGAAGATATTTGGTGTTTATTTACGTACCTGCTATAATATGGACTATTTTAAATAAAAGTTTAATAGTTAAGTATCCTAAATCGGTTCAGCAAGGTTCCCCCTTTTTCCGTCTCTAGTGGAATGATGATGATGTTTGTTACCTTTGGTATCGATGGTGGTGGGTGCAGCGAGGCTGGGGATCTCGGCCTGCGGGGGCTGCACGCGCGCCCCCGGCCACGTGATGGTGCCGTCCGTGAACCGCTGTCGTGTCGGCGCGCACTCCGCCACGTCACGGAGCGTCGACGCGTCAGCTGAATATTCTGGAACGAGGGTTAGAAGAGACTCAGTCGTGGAACCGAAAGGTCATGTCAACATGCAGTAGGAAGGCATAGGAATATCATTATTATGGCCCTAGATGGTAAGCATCCTTTCGCTTATAGCAATAAGCTTCACCTAGGATCGTAATAAAGCTGATTTTAAATAATACCTAATTAGACAACAGGAAATAATAGAGCAAGATCAAATTAGTGATCTTTGGAGTCGATTGTGACGATAAGACCCTTTTTATATGCATGGATAATAAATACTTTAAAATATAATTACTGCAAGCAATGTTAAGAATGAATGATCGCATTGTACTTCTCTACTATGAAGGCAAGTGTAATTAATGGGACTTTTGGGTTTAAGATAGGTATCTGAAAGCACAAATTTAATAATTTTTCTCCTTTCCGATTACTTAGAGGGCATTAGGTCAATTTATTATTTTATTATTGCCACACTATCTTTATGGTGTGCCAAAAAAGCAATTTAACATTGATAAATGAGTAGACCACTACGATGTATGAATGAGTTCTGACATATAGTTTGGCAACAGGTGGACTGACCACCATAAGGTTTTGACTTGTTAACAAGTAAGGTATGCTGCAAATCCATCTTGTTACCACATTGACCCTTCAGGTTGTAACTGGTAACGAAATAGTTTTATAGAAGCGAGCCTACATAATTATGTAATTAGAATACTTAAAAAGCGGTAAGTATAATGCCTCATAGGCTAAAGGCGTCGGCCTGGCAATCGAGAGGTCGTGAGTTCAATCCCCACCCATTGCACTATTGCCGTGAACCTACTCCAGACACAAGCATATTTAGCTTATTTGGAGGTGTTAACAAGACTTTCAGGAATTTGCAACACACATGGCTAGTAAGCTTTTATTTAAGAAAAGAAAATAACAATTAAAACGATTGTCCAGCTCTGTGTATCACCAATCAATCAATGTACTCTTACATTAAGGTATCGTAAGTGGTCTGACTCCTGTCTTATATTTTCAAACCAGCACAATTTCTTCTGAAATCGCTTCGTCACAAAACATCTGGAGAGATAGTGTAAAAGTGTAAAAAAAATATCAAAAATTAGCTTTTTGTCAATAATACTGAAACCAGTAAAAAGGTAGCCTGGGAATATTGTCACTTCGTCACGTGACATCGTATATAAGTATCTACTGTCGTGCTAAATCGTAGATCGCATCGTCTCTTAACATCAGGTGACGCAGTGTTCAAAAGCTTGACTATAAGTATGATATTAAAAAAATCTAATTTTCTTCTCTCCGTATTCACAAACAAGACTATGATGTCTCACAGTGCTCACGAACGCATAGTGTAATTCTAACCAATACAATTATGCGTTTGTCAAACTCTTTATGAATACGATCGTTTCTCTGATATTTAGTGCTGTCCAACTAGCGATATCAACATTGATCAACTTACTTCTCGTAGTAGTCGATTGCAACAAGCTTGCAGTCTGACCTCCGGGAAATGTGGCGTTTCTTTTGTGACGACCCTGGGGACAAATAAACACAAAGTTTAATATCAAATGTATAACACAATCACGAGTGTTGACATCTACATATCTTAGTTAGAGTGACGATACTAGCAAAATTCTGAAAACCTTAAGTTTTACGTGCCGCTGAATCTATGGTAATCAGCAGACGCCATCGCTTACAGTCAAGTTAGCCTAGTAAGTAAGTGCTTAATTTATTTTATAGTTTTCTGACGATGGGTGACATAAAATATTTTATGACGGTAAGCGAGACATTTGACTGTTTAATAGCATTGTCAGTGGCAAGTTAATGTCTGCCAAAGGTTTTCTTTCCTACATCTCACACTCAGGCTCCAATGTTGGCCCAGCTCGGCCAATTACAGACTTTGTCAAAATTTCAACTTTTCGAAACTTGACTTGCTCTCCAGAGTTTTGCGTGTCATAATATCTGTTATAGCCCGACATCATTGCTTCGGCGAGAAAGCTAATATCAGACAGGAAAATATACCAACGGCAATCTCTTCCCATCCAGTGGGATCGTCAGCTTATATATTAAAAGAAACAGAAACCACAATGAGCTCTCACTAGTAACAAATCAGTCTGACAACAATTAAATCGAAGTAGGAACTAGTTACAAGTAGGAACTAGTTACAAGTAGGAACTAGTTACAAAGCCAGACTTCGCAGAAACCAGACACTAACTTTCCAAGACTATCATCAGGAACCGCGGCAATAAAATACGTACATCATTTTTCCGCTCAAATAAAACCCTGGTCAATTTCCTCCATTACGATACCGGCTATCAACAAACCAATTAAGACCCACCCAGACTTTTAAAGAGTTACTTCCACCTTATTCAATGGCAATAGAGTTTAATTTGCAACTGTAGATAAAGATAGACAGGTGATGTGAAACTACGATTAGAGACCGTCGGGTATCTTTTAATTGTTCGAAAGCACATACCATCAGGTTGTTAATGGTGAACGATATCAGATAGGGCTAGCCGCTTTGTGGAAGTAATGATTCGTTAGTACCTACTTCTCTATAGCTTTGGGTAGACGAGATTCTTACATTCTTAGCCTGAGTTTGGAAAGGAAAATTAGCGATCGGAGAAAATTAATGGTGACTATATGATTGGACGGCAGTTTGATTACTTCAGGCTTTCTTGATAATAAGATCGTTTAAAAAACTAAAATAACCGACTTCAAATGCCGCGCTATTAATTTTTAGTAACAATTTTGAGGTTTTTATCTCCATATCTCTGGAGATACTTATCAGATCTCGATTAAATTACTATGGTACCATTCTAGGGATATCTGCTTTCCAACAAAAAATAATCATCAAAATGGGCTCATAAATGACGAAGTTATCCGCGAATAAACATAAAAAAATATGTACAGTCGAATTGAGTTTGAAGTTGGTTAATAAATAGCTGTAGCAAAATCGTTTTGACTATTGAGCTAGGTAATCAAATATTATGACCAATTTTACAAAGGTTCCTGTTAGAGTCGTGCGAACGTTTCCACAGGTGGTAGAAGTATTATATTGATGTTCCGCCTGACTTGCTACCAAAAAGTAGCTTACCAGCATCAAATAGAAAATCTGCCGTCACGTCATAATCTTACGGTGTTCCGGCAACACACAATCCTTAAGAGAGATAAACGGGCCAAGTGCAAGTCGGACTCGCACTCGTAGGGTTCCGTAACACAGTTAAGTATTCCATAACTATGATTTTTCGCAAATACAAAATTAACTTTGTTTTTCATAGTGTTTGTATGAAAAACAAAGTTATCTTTGCGGTCGCCATATCTCTAAAACTGCTGACTGTATCTCGTTCAAACCAATTTTCGTTGTTAGTTTTTATTGGGATGTACAGCATATATTTTTTTTAGATTTTTCACTCCCATACTTTAAAAGTTAGAGGGGGGGACACACATTTTACCACTTTAGACGCGCCTATCTTTCAAATGATTGACTTTGAGAAAAAAAATTCTTTTTATTTTCTAGGTTTCTCAATTCGACCGTATATATATATTTTTTTTTATGTTTGTTCGCGGATAACTTCGTCGTCTATGAACCGATTTCGATTATTCTTTTTTTGTTCGAAAGGAGATATCCCAAGTGTGGTACCATGGTAATTTTATCGAGGTATGATAAGTATCTCCAGAGATATTGAGATAAACATCTCAAAATTGGTACTGAAAATGAATAGCGCGGCATTGAAGTCGGTTGTTTTTTAGTTTTTAAACGATATTATTTATGTGTTTTATCCGAAATCGATGATTGTACGATTTGGTTCATTACATTTTTTCCGTTTGATAGGTAGGTATGCTCGCATAATTACTTTCAAACAAATTATATCAATATACCTACATATCCTGATTTCTGAGACACCCAGAGAACAAACACATGAGAACCTACTACCTCCATCTACCGTCCAAGGCAGACTTACAGTAGTACTACAATTAAAATCAAAGTCCTATCACTATAGTACACCACATTTAGCGCATTTTTTTTAACAATATTCCCTAATACATCAAACATGCAATAGTTAGGTACCCAATACATATTAAAGACCAAAAGCCCCATCAATCGAATACATTGCCATTTATATAACCGGCCAAAGGTCACAGAAAACACTATAGACACATTATAATACATAAGTAAGCCTACTTACAGGCGTAATGTGTCGATTGAGTCATTATTATAGAATCTATTACGAAAGCGAATGCTTATACTCTCGATAACGTAATGCGATAAGTATTGTAAACACACTTTATCTGCGGCTTGCACTTAATATGAACTACATCTATTCTGTCACATAATCAATCTTAATGTTGTAACTATTACATACTGGGGCCTTATTCAGTATGATCATTTTAAAGTCTTACCTTGCCGTGTTACGTTATCTCCGCGTTATGGTATTCTCTATGCCAATTAAAACGCGGTAGGGTAAGGTTATGAGCGCGTTTTGAGCTGTCAAAATATCGTGACATATGAGGACGTGTAACGCGCGCGTTTTGTATAATTTACCTATAGTGTGGCATATAGGAATACTATTTTTCAATAACGTGACGTGGCGCGTTAAGGAACGCGTTATCTCATTTATCATACTGAATAAGGCCCCTGTTATCAACGAGTATGACCCCATGGAAAGAGGTTAAGTGGGAACGCGGGGTGCAGATTTCCATACAAATTTATTCCCCTGTTTCCTCCCTAGAAAATGCTTCTAAAGCAAAATATTTTTCTACATAAAATCAAGGTCTGCTGTAGCTACGCCTCTGTCATATGCATTTATTGACCAATCAAATGCTAAAAGAAATATGTCCTGTCAAATACCTGAAAAGTGAGCTATTTTACTGCCCTGATCTAAAGAAAACGGCTACTAGACAAATTTGAAACGGTTATAAGACAAAAAAATATATAGGAGCACGGATGCACTCATCTGCAAAATTGTTGTACAAAACATAATTTATTCGGATCAGTTTTCGAGAAGAAAACAGGGGAATACGAAACCTTATTCCAGTCAAAAATTTGTAGGTAAAATGCGTCTGAGTTGCTGTTGTCCTATCGCACTCTTATTGATTGATCGGGCACTGCGCGACGGCAATAGTATATTTATAATACCTAGCGTGCTCACCAATGCACCACCTATTCTACAAATTCCTCGCACCGGTCCGCGTTTCCTCTTAAGTTAAAATAGAGGAAGTAAAGGAATGTTAACTTAATAAGCTGTTGTATTGAGACGTAATTATGACACGTGTCTATCTATCCCTCCAACAGATTAAGACTTCCGTAATCCCTCCATAAGTAGAATTCCAGACATTCTACTGGTAGTAACTTTTGCTCGTCCGCCTGGGTCGGTACCATTGATAGATAGATAACACTCTTTATTGTACCATCTCTAACAACAGAAGTGTACACGTTAATTATAGTGTTACAATGAGCGGCATTTTCGCTGATAGCGATCTCTTCCAGGCAACCTTTGGATGGAGAGGCCTCAAAAACATTTGTCAGAGGTGTTTGACAAAACATACTATCAGGTATTTGATTTTGAAATTGGATAGATGTAAGTAAATAATTCAATTTTCAATTTCAAGTGCCGTACTAATTATTTAATCCGCAGATTTTCTTTCTAGGCTTGCCATTTTTATTTTTATTTAAACAATATTATGCAGCTGACAGACGGACTATCAGTTCCATTCGGATCATGATATGTGCTGTGATCGGTATGCGTTTCTTTAAGTTGTGTTTCACTATTTCACTTTTTTTTATTTTTTTTTAAATAAAAATTGTCTGGAGTACTGAAACACACAGTATGGTTACATGTATGGTTGATTTTAACCTACTTTAATATTTTTTTTAATATTCTGACGTAAGCGATTGGATGACAGCTGAATGGTTCATTACTTTTGTTTTTTTTTCTAATTCAAAGCGTTAAAATTCTGCTTTGGCTATTACTTATGATTTGATAATTGGTTATTATTTATGATTTTGACGTGTATATGTGCGTATATTAATACTGCCTACATACTGAATAAATGCTTTGATTATTGATTCTTCTTAATTCATTCTGGCAAGATTCATTCAAGCCTTTAGGCACTTAATCTACCTAAGTTTGTTTCAAACACTACCTAATACATAAATTTTCTACAAAAAATCTATATTTATCAAAATGTTTGGGTAAAGAATAACTTTACAATATTGCATTATTATAGACACAAGATTGTTATGCTATATGCGCCATTACGCTCTAATGCTCTATATGGCCCGACGTGTTTGCCAATTCATGCCAAATCATAGAGCCCTGGTATAAAAACAAAATAAAAAGAAATTAATAAGTCAGTTCATCGACCTGCCATTTTTTAACGTATAGTATTAGTATAGTATAGTCAAAGTAATCTCAGATCTGTGGTAACGGCGGCGTTGTCGGCGCCGGCGCATTTATTTATTATTGTTTTATGTTCCGAACAATTAATTTTATGTCTTCAGCTCGAATATCGATATACTGATTGAAAAGGATTGCTACATTTTTTGTGCTGCTTTCTTGGCTGTGGGTGGCTCTAAATCATATGTACTAATATCGGACATACAAATCAATAGGTACGGTATCAGGATTATAGTTTATAGTATGATTCTGGTGCGGAATGGAGCTAAACATCTATGATTTCTAGTTTGATTAATTTTTCTACGAATGGAATAGAAATGATTTATTTGGTCATCATCTTAGATGTCTTATGTAACTTTTGATTACTAGCATTAGAGTACAGAATACCACAGCTCCTACAAGCTCAAAGGGCGTTTAGTTCTATCTCTCTCTATTCAGCATTCGTTCTCGTTCGTTCGGTGTGTACCCTGGATAACACAAAGCGAGCACCTCGGAGTAACAATTACTAATAATAAGTTACTCAGAGGCGAGCACCTTGCTTGTCCTGTCGCCTTAAGTAATAGAAAAGTCATTGTTTTCATTGCCAGCTTTAACATTGGCCTTTATTTAAAGCTTTTTTTTTATAGTTAAAAGGCTAACACTTGACCACGATGCTGGTAAGAGACGATGCGGTCGAGGAAGCTGGCACCACAGAAAAAGGTATCTTTTTCTGTGGTGCCAGCAAAAGCTCGCTCGGCCTAAAATGGGAACTGGCTCTAAAGGACAGTGCAGTCGGGACACACTAAGTTCGATGACAGATTTTTCAACTTGAACTTATGATCAAGACTAGTAAGTAATGACGTAGACATCGTTTGCGGGTAAAACCATAACTTGCAGCTAGTTTTGCAATCGTATAAAAAGATATGTAAAGCTCAATCAAACTGCCATTCACCCAGTAACACCCAGTCATCCCCTGGCGCCGTACAAAGGTGCTGCAGCATCAGCTAATAGCTAATGCATGTAATGGCGGGCTGGAATCGCGGGTTAATTCGCTCTAACCTCGGGTAGGTGATGACAAGATGAAAGGACACGCTGTGTCATTACTTCTCATCACGTTTGGAGCGATGGGAAAGTATGGATAAGCTTTTATTTTTACATGAGTCGGTGAGTTGTTTGAGAATTTGACCGTAATGTGACGAAGGATGTGCAGAATCAAAGAATCAAAGCATTTATTCAGTACATAGGCAGTATTAATATACGCACATATACACGTCAAAATCATAAATCATAACCAATTATCACGTAAACATAGCAAAAGCAGAATTTTAACGCTTTGAATTGATTTAAAAAAAAAACAAAAGTAATGAACCATTCAGCTGTCATCCAATCGTTTACGTCGGACTATTAAAAAAAATATATACTAAAGTGGGTTAAAAACCACCATACATGCTGCACCAACTGTGTGTTTCAGTACTTCAGACAATTTTTATATAAAAAAAATTAAAAAAAGTGAAATAGTGAAACACAACTTAAAGAAACGCCGAATATATGAACTGATTTGAGATATAGTCGAGCTTGTCTGGCAAGACGGTAAGTCTAGATATCGATTTAATATCTTGAAATAACTAACCAGTTATTATATTACATCGATAAGTATCTAGAGACAATTGTATACTTTATTGGCATCAAATAATGACTATTGCTAATTTTACTTGGAGGTAAATATAAGCCACCGGAGGAGCATTGTTACCGACTCACGTTCCCTGTGTGTTACTTAATGGATGACCACAAGATGTAGGATTCTAACCCTCATCAGTTCGCAGAATGCTGGCTGGGTGTCCTGTCAGTCAGTTTCAAAAACGAGGTGACAGTTGCGTTTTGAGGATGGGCAAAATGACCCGTGACCGTTATTTAAAGCCTCGTTGTACATTTCTAGAAAGTACTGTTTTTCCTTAGACCTTTTAACACCATGTGACATAATGATCAAACAATTTTTTTAAAATTGCGTAACTATCTGACATAACTAGGTGATCTCTAGTAAAACCAAATTAATTACTATAACGGCCAGTTTCACAGGTTCCTGATAGCTCTATTAGGAACTTAATTTCGGACAGATTTTTGACAGCTAAAAATGGTGACATCTGTCAGATAACTATCTGAAACTTTACCAGGAACCGGTAAAACTGGCCCTAAATCATGTGAATTTACAAAGAAGACAAATAAGAAAGAAAACATACAAGCCTGTAATGGCATATCCATACTAATGTATCGGTCGAGATTCTCAATATCGTTGTTACATATTTGTAACAAGTCGATCTCATGATACGGGTCCGATGGCTCATGGCTCTGACCGCCGACGGTGGAAGGTTAATGAACTTCTCTACTTTTTTTTACATTCACAGTTTGTGCTTGCAACTATGAGTACCTATGCTACATTGTTTCACATGTATGTCAACCTCTATATATATATATACTAGAAGTGCCCCGCGGCTTCGCCCACGTTAAAAACTTCTTTTATTTACTTAAAACTTTTCTTTTGTAAAAACGATTCTATCATTTAAGACATCAAATAAGAATTAGCCAAATCAGTTCACCCGTTTTCATGTTATCGCGTGACTAAGGCAATTTGGGATTCATTATAAATGGGGTAATTTTTTAATTTTACCCGAAAAACCCAAATTTTCAGACTTTGTTACCTACCCCATTTTGAAAAATCCTACAACACGTAATTTATCTCATCTTGTTTCGCCATACAAACTTTGAATCCCCGTTCCGTATCCGGGAAGAATTTTGAGAAAATCCTTTCTGAGCGGATACCTACGCCATAATAACTATCTGCATTCTAAAGCTTCTTCAGCGCATTCCGAAACAATATTGATTTTTAGACTTTGTTACCCCAGTTTATTCACTTAGAAGGGCATTTTGAAAAAGTCTGAAACTCGTATTTACTTATTTATTTACAAAAGTACTTATGTGAAATGACGAATAAAATTACTATCCAAACTTTGAACCCTCGCTTCATCCCCTTGAAGAGTAAATTTTGAAAAATTCTTTCTTAGCGGATACCTAAGTCAAAATACCTATCTGCATGCCAAATTTCAGCGCAATCCGAAACAATATTGATTTCAGACTTTGTTACCCCACTTCATTGTTTTAGGGGTGGAATTTCGAAAGAGCCTGAAACACGTATTTACTTACTTAAGTACTTGTGTTAATTGAAACTTAAAAAAAACAACAATGTTTGTATGGAGAAACAAGATTGGATAGTATTTTCTATTTGAAAAATAGAAAATACTATGAAACTAAACTATACTAACTAACTAACTATACTAAATATTTGAAAAATAGAAAATACTATCCAATCTTGTTTCTCCATACAAACTTTGAAACCCGTTTCATCCCCTTCAGGGGTGAATTTTGGAAAATCCCTTCTCAGAGGTAACTAACGTCATAATAACTATCTGCATGCCAAATTTCAGCGCAATCTGAAACAATGTTGATTTTCACACTTTGGTACCCCATTTTACCCTTGTCGGGGTGGAATTAAAAAAAAACCTAAAACACGTCTTTACTTATTTTTTTACTTGAGCACTTATGTGAAGTTTCGAATAGAAAATACTGTATAATCTTGTTTCTCCATACAAACTTTGAACCACTGTTTCATCCCCTTCAGGGGTGAATTTTGGAAAATCCTTCCTTAGAGGTAACTAACGTCGTAATAACTATCTGCATGCCAAATTTCAGCGCAATCCGAAACAATATTGATTTTCAGATTTTGTAACCCCATTTCACCCTCTCAGGGGTGGAATTTCGAAAAAACCTAAAACACGTGTTTACTTATTTATGTCTTGAAGCACTTGTGTGAAGTTTCGAATAGAAAAGACTATCTGATGTTGTTTCTCCATAGAAACTCTGAACCCCCGTTTCATCCCTTTAAGGGGTGAATTTTAGAAAATCCTTTCTTAGCTGATACTTATGTCATAATATCCACCTGTATGCCAAATTTCAGTGCAATCCGAAACAATATTGATTTTCAGACTTTGTTACCCCATTTCACTCTCTTAGGGGTGGAATTTCGTAAAAGCCTAAAACACGTATTTACATATTTATATACTCAAGCACTTGTGTGAAGTTTCGAATAGAAAAGACTATCTAATAATGTTTGTCCATAGAAACTTTGAACCCCCGTTTCATCCCCTTCAGGGGTGAAATTTGAAAAATCCTTTTTCGAAGGTAACTAACGTTGTAATAATTATCTGCATGCCAAGTTTTAGCGCAATCTGAAATAATATTGATTTTCACACTTTGTTACCCCATTTCACCCTCTTAGGGGTGGAATTAAAAAAAAAATGAAACACGTATTTACTTATTTTTGTACTGAAGCACTTGTGTGAAGTTTCGGATAGAAAAGACTATCTAATCTTGTTTCTCCATACAAACTTTGAACCCCCATTTCATCCCCTTAAGGGGTGAATTTTGAAAAATCCTTTCTTAGTACACCCCTACGTACTAAGACAAATATACCCTCCGAATTTCAAGTCTCTACGACCAGCGGTTTAGGCTGTGCGTTGTCTGTCAGTGAGTCAGTCAGTATGTCAGGACAAAGATTCTTATAGTATTAGATATATTTAGGAGGTAGAGATGTTTCAGGGTATCCTAGACATAGACATAATTAAGTTATGTATAGCCTGGTAACAAGCAGAGTTCATGTAAATCCTTCTTATTTACAAGCCGAAAGAACGCGGAAAATAGGAATATTTTAGAAAAGAGTATTCTAGGTCTAGCGTGGTCACCATCTTCGACTACATCATCGCTTACCACCAGGCTAGATAGTGGTCAAACGCTAGCCTAAAAGATATAAGACAAGGAATCAGAAAAAGGACAAATAGGTTAATTTTCAGAAGTAATTTTATTAGTGACATGCTAACATACTTTTATATTAGGGACAATTAAGATCTATGGGTACCTATAATATAATAGACTAGAAATGCCCCGTGGCTTCGCCCGCGTTAAAGACTTCTTTTATTTACTTCAAACTTTTATTTTGTAACAACCTTTCTATCATCAATCAAAAGACATCAAAGAAGTAAAAGCCAAATCGGTTCAAACTTTGAACCCCCGTTTCATCCCTTTAAGGAGTGAATTTTCAAAAAAAATCCTTTCTTAGCAGATACCTACGTTATAATAACTATCTGCATGCCAAATTTCAGCGCAATCCGAAACAATATTGATTTCAGACTTTGTTACCCACATAACCCTTTTAGGGGTGGCATTTCGAAAAAGACTGAAACACGTATTTACTTATTTATTTTTAAAAGCTAAACTTGTGCGAAGTTTCGAATAGAAAAAACTATGTAATCTTGTTTCTCCATACAAACTTTGAACCCCCATTTTATCCCCTAAAGGGGAAAATTATGGAAAATCCTTTCTTAGTACACCTTTACGTACTAAGACAAATATACTCTGCAAATTTCAAGTCTCTACGACCAGCGGTTTAGGCTGTGCGTTGTCTGTCAGTCAGTCAGTCAGTCAGGACAAAGATTCTTATAGTGTTAGAAGAAGATGTAAGGTGAGTCTCAGCTTTTGAACGACATTCGTTGATGGCTTTGCGAACGACATTCGTTGCATAGAGCGAGATGCCACTATACGTCTGTCTACTTGCGTCACCAGCTATCCGACGTTGCAGTTGCAAAGTCGGTTTAGAATTAACAATCCAAATGAAGCCAATAGACTCAAATTTCAATGTTACGTTTTAAAACAATAATTTAAAAGTCCAACAGTACGCTGGTTCATTAAAATAGTTAATAAACTGTAATAAACTATATATTGTAATAACAACAAAATGCACCAATAGACAATAAATACTATTAAATATTTCAATAAATTTGAAACATGTTAAAGCTTCGAATTAATATCTAGGATAACTGATTCGAATCTATTTTTGTTTATTGGTTCTTTTTATTCGGATGGTAGGTATATTAAGACAAACCTGTTTGCCTATTAACATGGTTTTATGTCTTAATTTAGATCGAACGGGGGATTATTGATTAACCAATTTAGGTTAGGAGTATTATATTAGGATTAAAATATGCATACGTAAATAATTCTGATTACTTAATTATCATATATTAGCTATGCCCCGCGGCTTCACCTGCGTTAAAAACAACTTTTATTTGTTTTATTTTTTTCATAAGAACCATCTCCTGACGATAAAAAACACAACAAAAAAAGAATTAGCGAAATCGGTCCAGCCGTTCACGCGTGATGTCGTGACCAAGGGCAATTGGGATTCATTTTTATATATAAGACTAGCTGTGCCCCGCGGCTTCGCCTGCGTTAAAAACAACTTTTGTTTATTTAATTTTTTTTTTCATAAGAACCATCTCCTGACGATAATAAAGGCAACAAAAAAAAAATTAGCGACATCGGTCCAGCCGTTCACGCGTGATGCCGTGACCAAGAGAAATTGGGATTCATTTTTATATATAAAGAAAAAAGATATAATGAACTAGCTGATACCCGCGACTTCGTTTACGTACACTAAAAATCTAGTAGCTTATGTACATCCTCATGCTATAAAGTACGAGTATCTCCTTGTTACATTTCAGTAAGATCGGATCGTCCGTTTAATCGTGATTAGCTAACAAACAGACATGACAGTGTTAGTTTTTATAATATTAGTGTGGATTTTATTATCATTTTTATTCAAGCGATTGACCACTATCTCATCTGATGTTAAGTGACGATGCGGTCGAGATGTAGCTTGACTGGAAGATACATATTAAGACCCCGAATGTTACCTTTCCGGAAACACAGGCTTAGGCAAGGAGTGCGCGGTACATATGATAAATGTGGAAGCAAATCGCTTCTTGCGGATTGATGGAATATCCACCAAGTAGCGGTTGCACGTATCAGTAAGGAGCTAGGGACGTCTGATTGTCCTATTGAAAATAAAAGAATATAAATTTTATATTAGGGCCATACTTATACTGATTACTTAATACAATTCGCAGCCTAAAATTATAAGAATTCCCCAGTAACGTCACCTCAATACAAACAAGCAAACAACGTGGCAAGTCGCCGGTGTTGCCACATAACAACTGAAATACCAAACGAATATGATTGGTAACAAACATCACGTATAAATAATCGTTTTTGCATGCACGTCGACCACTTTGATGAATCGCCGTCATGCGCAGTTATTTCTTAGGTTACGACCACACTTAGCTCATTGTTGCCTCTAGCCGTAGAGAGAGAAGGCAAACTCCTGTTCTACGCCTCTAGCAACCTGCGCTGGCTGGCACACAGTTGTCACTGTTGTTATACTAAAACTACAGTAGTATATTGATATTATAACTACTTGCCTGCTTGTTCTTTTACCCGATGAAATCCCGCTTAGATCTTGTGATACCATCCCATTCTAGGCCTAGCATGCTTACCATCTACGACCGCATCATCACTTACCAACAGGTGAGATAGTGGTTAAACGGTAGCCTATATATAAGATATTTCAAAAAATACCGATGGGATAAATATAGCTTAAAATATTGAATGACGGTTTTCATGAGTCGTTTTTATTAAAAATGCCGGTCAAGTGGGAGTTAGGCTCACGCACCGAGGGTTCCGTACAAACTTTAGGTTCAAAAGGCAAAATTTACTTTGCCGTGCGATCCGTAGACACGATTACTGCACATCTCATCATTTTCAAATGTTGATTAGTGTCTAACCGAAAGTTCGATTTCGGTTTCGGCGAAAAATCAAGTTTCGGCGGTAGTTTCGGTTTTAACTTTTGCCGAAACCAAAACTGACTTCGGAAGTTGTTGTACACGCTCGCTTAACTTTGTTTCTCGCGGCAACACTTTGGCAGACGCTGGCGGCCCTGTCGGGAATTGTCGTGTGCCGTTCGGATAGCTCATATAGTAATCTGTGGATAGCTCTGTAGCAACCGTAGATGGGAGTATTAGTGTAGATATGGTGCTAAAATAATGATAATTACAAGAGTAGGACGGCGCGATGACAAATTATTAATGTTTGAGCAGGACTCAGGATTAATGTCGTAATTAATGCAGAATAATGGGTAAAATGCACCAAATTTCAGTATTTTAAGGAATTTTATACTTGACCACGTGAGTTTCGGTTTCGGTTTCGGCCGGAAAACCAGTTTCGGTCGGACTCTGATGTTGATACCATCAATTATTAAACATCTTAAAAACATCAAAATAATTAAAATTAAATTGAAACTATAACTACAATAAAAACTACTCCCAAAAATATAAAGCCATTATAATATTTTATTATCTCTAATTATAAAATAAGCCTGCATATAAAGTACTGCAGCAGTACCTATCGGTCGCGGTGACTGACTGACATTGTAAGTGGCGAACTTAACATCAAATGCGAATGTAGCCTTACTGACCGACGGCCTGAGGTGCCACATAGGAAAAAATAACCCGGTACCTAGCTATGGAGGTCTTGGAAGTCGTTCGTGATTACCACTGTTTGGAGTGGCCAATACGTTATACTGTAAATGTTATTAGATCGCCTGTCACTGATATTTCTTCTAAAATTAATATCGACAGGTCGACATAATTTACTCCTCATTCATAATGATAAAGAAAATGCGAATGGTAAGAATATTCTACATAGAGCAGCTGCCAAAACAATAAGCCTTGTTAGGAACTTAACTTATTAATTAATTTGAGACAAATCAGAATGTGGAAGACCACACATAGACCCGCCTGGGGTGGTACCTACCACTGCTTCGTCATTTATTCAACCGACTCGTCGTGGCATCGTACTTACTGGTAAATTAACACACTCCAATGTGGGCTACTGAGTATTGTTATCTCGTTATACTCTGTCTGTAGTACTTTACATTATCTACATACATGATAACATCTTTTCAACTTTTAATATCTGGTATGTTTTTTTTTTATTGAAGGACAAAGTGTCCTATAATTACAGGCATATGAGACTCGTCGAGATATGTATGCAGTGACGATCAAAATCATCACCATCATCATCCTATCTCTGTCCACAGCTGCACATATGCCTCATCTATGGCACGCCACAGAGCTCTTTGTTTCCAACCACTGCCAGCCAACATCAAAATGCTGGTATAAATTTTCCATCGTTTTGTATGTCACAGTGTATTTTTAACCGACTTCAAAAAAAGAGGAGGTTCTATGTTCGACTGCATGTTTATATTGTTTTATGTATGTTCACCGATTACTCGAAGACTCGGGCCTGAACCAATTTGGAAAATTCTTTTTTATTACTTGAAAGGGTTCACAGGTCTCAGGTTAAATTCCATCTAGATATGTTCAGTACCTCCAGAGATATGAAGTTAAACACCTCAAAATTAGCACTAATGAAAACGACTAACGCAACGTTTGAAGTAGGTTCTTTTAGTTTTTTTAAACGATCTTAAATTATATAGGCGTTATATCAGATGCGTGTTTTGCTCCTCCTATATAAACAATTGAGATTTAAGAATCTCGAAGCCTTGAAAGAAGAACCTTGTGCGCTACAAGGTTTAAATAAACAGGCCAAGTGCAAGTCGGACTCGCACTAGTAGGGTTCCGTACCACACTACAGTATTTTATAAGATCGAGCAAAAAATACCACTATCATTTTTCGCCAGCAATAAATAATAATTAATAAACATTTTATTTCTTATAACGCCATCTAACGTCTAACAAAGGTGTTAGGGATCGACATTTCAATATAACGCCATCTACGGGACGTTTACCTAACTAAGCGTTTATAGATGGCGTGAAATGCCGAAAAAAATCCCTCTATTATTTTTAACTTTATTCTGTTTTTAGTATTTGTTGTTATAGCGGCAACAGAAATACATCATCTGTGAAAATTTCAACTGTCTAACTATCACGGTTCATGAGATACAGCCTGGTGACAGACGGACAGACAGACAGACAGACAGACGGACAGCGGAGTCTTAGTAATACCGAGTCCCGTTTTACCCTTTGGGTACGGAACCCTAAAAAGCCCCTAGATTCACAATGTGACAAAACTTACGACTTTAGTAGTCACAACTTTCATGACTCATAATATAACGATACATTTGTGATGATCATTTTTCGTTCGTATTAATCCTTTTTGACCTCTGAGCCTTGATTCCCATGATCCATGTCAGAAAGTGGAACACGTCGTCGCGGAGAAACCGCCAGAATTGATCGGCGATTACCGCCAATTGGATAATTAGGTCGATTGAGCTTTGGGGAACAACGACCTCGGTGAGATCACACACTTATCAACGAGCTTTGAACAGCCGACAGCTACTAGCTACAGTAGCTATTCTAGCTAGGATGTACTAGGATAGGTCATATTAATGAGGTTGGTTGGTCAAATGGTCAACCAGTTGCTAAAGCGACCCAAATTGAGTCTTAGCTTCCGACGGCTAGACTTTCGAGAAATTTGTTCGACTTCTTTTTCAACCGACTTCACAAAAAATAAGGAGGTTCTAAATTCGTCGAAATCTTTTTTAACCGACTTCAAGAGGTTTCTCAATTCGACCGTATATGTACATATATATTTTTTATGTGTGTAAAATAACTTCGTCGTTTATGAACCGATTTTGATAATTGATTTTTTGTTGGAAAGGAAACATCCCAATTACCATAGTAATTTCATCGAGATCAGTATATCCAGAGATTTATCTCCACACGGTGTTTACACCTCAAACTTGGTACTGAAAATTAAAAGCCATTGAAGTGAGCCGACTTCAATGGCTATTAATTTTCAGTACCAAGTTTTAGTTTCTTAAACGATCTTATTATTTTTTATATGTATCCACTCGAGCCCCAACCATCCTGCTAGCGAGTCAGTTTACGTACAAATTCGCGAATATAATGCCATGGCCTGAAAATTTGCGAATGACATGTCCTATCATGGCCTGTCTGAACTAATTTGGAAAATCCTTTTTTTAAGGGTTTACTGCCCAGATGGTCCCATTTAAATTTCGATGCGATTTGTTTAACATTTCTTATCAGATCTCGATGTAATTACAATGGGACCACCTCGGAAACGTACCCTACCGATTACAAAACGAATCATTCGAACCGGTTTACAATTGACGAAGAAATCGCGTAAAATAAAAATAAAAAACATTACAACACAAAAACAAAAACAACAGACGAATTGAGGACCTCTTTCTTTTTGAAGTCGGTTGAAAAAAGATAACAAAGAGACTGATAGTGGTCAAACTATTGCAAATTCTTTACCTAAGAGTTTTTATATGTATGCCTAACCTTGTTAACATCTGAACAGACTTATTGTCACCATTTTTTGTACATTCAAGTCAAAAAATCTTGTTAATAATCGGGATTATAATGGTGCTAATGATACGCGTTTTTATGCGGGTTCAAATATAACGATTCTTAAAGATATTCGTAAAAAAGACTACCTTTTCTCACCTGTATTAACGCCAGGTAAGAAACAACGCGACGAAGGACGGCCGCTCCTAGACACCGCCATTCGTAATTTACTCAAAAAAATATAATTACCGGTCAGGTTAAATCTGGACGGTCGTGGACACGTTAACTAGCTTATAATAGACTGGTGGAATGCACATAATGAGACTATTTGACGAGGGTGTAGTCGACTTCAAGTCGAATCGATTCTTCGCCGGAGGATGCGAGGGTTAAACTTTTATAAGCCTTATTTATACAAAACTCTTAAAGAATATTGCGAATAAATAACACTTTTTACGATTACAATGATTACTTACGAACGTCCTTGACTCCTCTTAACTCAAGGTACGTTTACGTATCATTTATTTTTAAAATGCCGCCGGTACACGCCAAGTAATTCGCAAGTACATATCTTTGTTATCTCCGTAATTTGATTAAATGTCAGACAACTTATAGGTATCACAAATTTCCCATCTCAGACCCTTTGATAAGTGAAGTGAACCGGTCCCACGAGGGTTTAGGACAATCATCACATTAAGTGCACGCACTGGGGCCCTGAACTCTTTCGACTCGTTTTGTGCTCGCTAGCATTCTCGCTTATAATCACCACAATGACCAAGTTCCTCGGCCAGCTTTAATATTATTACAGAGCTGTAATTTGATACGAATGCGCTGGCGCATGCAGGGTGTTATTATTATGGACTTGTATGTCTAGGAAGTGAGTATTAACATAGTGCGGCTGGTTCGGCGCGGGTTATTTGCGCACGCGCCGCTTTCGCTGCAGGAACTGGGCAGTTGTACGTCTTATTACCGTCTGTGCCGGCCGTCAGTTCAATGCAAACAGTGTGCTTCGAGTCTGGGACTGAAAGCCGACGTCTCGGTAATGAGGATGTGGGCAAATTGCTGCAGCTCCGGACTGCGATTATCTGAGGCGAGGTGTGAACGATGCGATGGATGTTTCCTACTAAAGCGCTGATTAGGATTTAACCTCTAAACGTTTCAGCGATTACTAAATGCGCAGTCAGGAAGTTATGATTGATGATAGGGCATCATTGGAGTAGCAGTTGCTTTGGATACTTCACTGCAGCGCAGCTTATTAATGGGCACTTATATCTGAGCACAAAGCGTACCTTGATTATACGTTCGTCAAGATATCTACACTATCTTAGTCAGGAGTTCGGAATCGAAACCACCTTTTTACACCTCCTATGGAGCTTAAGGTTATTGTAACACGTTTTCTCGTAAAACCCGCAACTGAGCTCGATCTTCAGCTCTTTTTGCCTATCACTGCATATTATGTCGTCGCTTCACCTGCTCAGAGAGAGTCCTACTCTATGTTTTCCGATTCGTGGTCTCAACTCTAAGACCAATTCCCACAACGGTAATTGATGCTGCAGTAAATATGATCTACTACCACTTCAGCCTGCTAATTCGCAGTAAAGATAATTTCTGAAAGTAGACTCACCTTACTCCTTGGATAGACGCTGAGCACATCAGCCCACCACCTTGCCTCTTCCCTGCAGGTTCCCTTAACGAAGGTGACTCTCTCCGGGGCGGTGATGGCCAAGCTGTGGGGGTGCCCCGTGACGCTGTCAGCTTCGCTCACCTCCAGGACCGTGGTCATATCCACGCTGGCTTGAGGGACTGTGTCGGGCTGGGGGAGAAAGAGAACAGAAGTTAAACTAGAGAGTGGAGGTTATTGGTATACATGATTGATGGCTTTATGATCTCCTTAGAAGAACAACACCTTCTTACATGTTGGGATAGTTGGGCTCTGTGTATTGGACTGAAGTTAGTTGACCTGCGCCTGGACTTAATTTTGTCTTTCTCTTCCAAACAACAGGATTCCTCCTTTGACGGGATTGTCAATAAACCTTAGGTGAGATTGTGGTCAAACTGAGACGAGGCACCGAGAATTTGACTTCAATTTGCAACTTTTCTGAACTGCTTTAGTATACGTCATATTATTGTCTGTAAAATGTAACCGAATGTGCTATGTGGTAATAAAATCTTCAGTCAGCGGCGAGTTGGCGATGGAAGAGACCCTACGTTTAATAATCAATTATAATTAATATGATTATAATAAGAACATGATAGAAAAACTTCAGAACACCCATTTGTTTACATTTTTTATATGGGATCGTTCATGTTGTTTCGATATTATCCACACACGATCGTAAAAAGAAACTGCGCTACGCCGTATTTACATTCCGTTCACATTTACATAGCAAGTACTAGCCTTTACTGTTCACAGCCCTAAACCGTCAATTATTATTTCTGTGGCTTTTCATATTCATTTTATTGATACTAAATAACAATATTTTATTAAAATGTTATAGAAAAAAACCAACGTAACACCCATCAAACAAGGTACAACTGCAGTAAAAGTGTAGAGAGTCCTCCAAGGGCCAACCCTACGATTTTTCTCATGAAATATTACTGTAGACAACAAAATAACAAATGAAGGTATTAACAAGTACAGCTCCCGGGTTGACTTGATAAACGCTCATGAGCCTTGGATACTTCTCAACGTCGCGCTTACAGAGCTAGGCATCTTTCAGATTGTCCGCGCGAGTTAGCCATCGTATCTCATTTTGAACGCAATAATTACTTAAAAGCACATTAAGTAATGCAATTAAACAGCTATCGCTGGTGGGCGAGGGAACATATTTATACGGTTTCCGTGGAGAAGAAGACTTAGGTTATTTCCATTTAGAATGCTTTAAATTGACAGTTAATGTTAGTAAGATCATCAGGATGTAGTACACACCATGGCTGTAACAAATGTTAGAGTCGTATCATTTTTCAATCTAAAACTTGTCTGAAACAGTTCATTTTCAGTGATAAGAAAGGTTATTGTTTTACTTTCTATTTGTGCCGTATATTTATTTATCAAATGTGTCTTGTAATTATCATATTTTTAACCGACTTCAAAAAAGATGGAGGTTCACAATTTGTCGGAATCTTTTATTTTTTTATGTATGTTCTCCGATTAGGTACTCAAAGACGCCTGGTTTAAAATACTTTTTGTTTGAAACTGTATACTTTCCAAGTAAATTTCATTGAGATATGTTCAGTATCTCCAATGATATGGAGATAAACACCTCAAACTTGGTACTGAAAATGACTACCGCGGCATTTCAAGTCAGTTCTTTTAGTTTCTTAAACGTTTTCTTTAAATTATTTTATGTCGTAGGCAAAGGTACTAGACATAGTACCATGTCTTATCTATCTTGTAGAGAAATGCACCGACTACTATTAACATGCTACTGGGTTAGTGATTCAGATCCCGATGAGAGAAACGACCACGAATCACAAAGAATGTAACTGAACATTGCCAGGGTCAACAGGTCCAGCATCAGAAGACCTGTCATTAACCATTCTCCAGACACTCCAATTACTTATTCAAATTGAGCGTAGACCTTGAGACCTAAACTTGAACCTAGGTTTAATAATCTAGGCACCGTATAATTTAGTATTTATCATTGCGCATGACCTGATGCTTATCCTAGCGGTATGTTAATATCTGGCAGACTGTTCTGCCGACGCAAATGGTACGGTGATATTTTCCTTCAGGTTGTTAAAAGGACTAATAAAATTATTATTGATTAAACACTACAAGGGCTCGGACATTAAAGTTAACTGAGCAGCCGAGTTAAATACCGGTTGACACGGTATTCTGTTTGGTTTAATACTTGGAAACTGTGGAAGGTAAGTTCAATGACGATAAGAAGAAGGTGATTTGTGAAGATGTATGGCAATATAAGAACGATTTATAAGAATTATTGTTATTGCAATTAGTGATAGAACTCACAATTAATTTTTAAATCATTGGACAATGGCTACTATATCTAGATGATTTGCCTCGAAGTCAAGGTATCTGACGAATATTCAAAAATCAAATAACTGCAAAGCTCATCTTGAACATCCTAATAAATAGCTTAAATAAGTAAACCGAGTTTTTTTGAAGCTAACACTTAAGCACTGGTGGTAGGAGCATATGATATTTATGTTCCGTCTTACTTGCTACCACAAAATAGTTTACTATTATCAAGGAGAAAATCTGCCGCCATAACCTCAGACTGTTCCGGCAGCACACAGCGCAGCCCTTGGGAGTTAGAGTATTCTAGGCCTAGCGTGTTCACCATCTACGACCGCATCATCGCTTGCCACTAAGCAAGGATAGTGGTCAAACGCTAGCCTATAAGATTTATATGTATAAATAAATTGGTATTGCCGCTACCTTCTACATCTTACGCCGCGTTAATGGCATCAAATGTCGAAACATTGAACAGCGGATGACGACCATCGTTCGGCCGCGCGAACTTCGCAAATGGGGCGTTTTGCTCGCGTTTATGCAACGGGATACCGACTCCTAACGCCTGTGTAATACCACCTTAATGGGTGCCGGCAACCGCCACTAGGACCCGGTACTGAAGTTCTATTATTGCCAGTTTTATAACCACTTTGTGGTTACCTGATATAAATCTTCGAAGTGAACAGAGAATATAGGAACGGACTTAACACAGCACCTTGAGGAAGCCTTAACTAAATTAATACGTAAAAGTAAGAATTTCGATTCAGTTTTATTATTTGCTACTTACAATGTATAATTAATGGGGAATTCTCGACTAACAAAAGCCAGAAAGCTAGAATATTAGTCAAACACAACGTTATGAAATATCAAGTCCATATTGTCTAATGCTATCTTTAAGCTCATGCGGATTATTTATTTGACTGCTCATTGTTCTCTTATCAATGAGACAAATATAGAGCATATCCTATCTATAAATAATGTGTTTCGGAGTTGATTAATGTCCTGAGCAATGACAAGAACAGCACGAACAGTTTGATTTATAATATAACTTTCGCCGTATCCCCAAATGGTCTAATTTGACGTGAGGTTTGTGCGCACGCGCAACCACGCCGCGATACACGGGAGATTACGCAACGCTTCCCAGGATAATGGCCAGACCATAAGTTTTGGTCAATCGGGATCTAAAATAGCTGAGCTATGAATGGGTGAAATTCCTAACAGTTAAATCTCTATTTAAGGCTCCGAGGGTGGATAGGATAGCAGCGTCGTCAAAACTTTAATACCGAGTATTATGTTACAAAATAATATTTCCAACGACACTGGACGTGGCCGGTAAACCCATCCTCGAAATGTAATAATCGTATACATTTGTATGTCGTACGCGTAATAAAAGTGTATGGTCCTTCGTTGGATTCCACTTAAATAACTGTTTTGTTCTGGACTCCATACGTGTGCGCCACAATATTCACATTGCGTATTTATAATTTATCTACAGCCTTTGAAGTGTTTGGTATCTATTGAGGTCAATTCAAGTTCCGCGTCTCCCGGTCAAGCGGGACCTCTCTGTATAGGCAACAAATTTGATTCAAGTGCGGTCTCCTTGAATGGGTCCACAAATCAGATTCTCCCGTTGGCGCGTTGTACAGTGAGCCCTTATACCTTAACCGGTCCAACTCTATCCATTGTTTGTCGAACGTCCCGCTGTCTGCTGAATTAAGTATATTCAAGCTATTTATAACAGCTTGTTTCATGTATCTGTTATCGTTATAGCACGTTATGTTTTACTGTGTACTCGCTATATTGGAACTGTTATTGCCATCGAGCCACTCTTTGT
The DNA here is from genome assembly GCA_954871355.1 of Cabera pusaria. Classification (NCBI taxonomy): domain Eukaryota; kingdom Metazoa; phylum Arthropoda; class Insecta; order Lepidoptera; family Geometridae; genus Cabera; species Cabera pusaria. The sequence goes on from OX940892.1 coordinate 2,974,382, forward strand.
TGTTATTCGTGGAATGCTCTAAGACGTTTTGTTTGAATCCACGCGGGCATGTTATACACCATGTTTATGGTCGTTGAAAATTATGTTAATTTAATTTTACAGGCTCTTTCAACCAGTACAATAAATAAGTTACAGGAAATGCTAGCACAAGTTGGACGGTTAAGTAATAACGACGATAAACCTAACTCGCCCGCTGTTGTCGTCAGTTTTCCTTATTGCAGTTACTATTAACTTATCAATTATATTTGATTCGAGTATATTTGTTCGTTCGATGAACAGGAATCTTTCTAAGAAGACTTTCTAAGAAGAACCCGGAAGTGGTCGCAGTCGTGACGTCATAAATCACACGGCAGAGTACAAAACAATTAGCCTTGCACCTTAACGGGTCCTGACCAGTTTATGTGGAGCTTAAAGCCTCTTCATCAGTCGCCCGTTTTGGATGAAGGTGAGGGAGGTGGGAGGTCGGGGAAGGTGGTCGAGGTAATTGGCACATTAGAGATTTGTCACGGTGAGGCGGGGCACCGTTCTCCGCGGCGTCATTAGGCGGGAGGATAGAGGCCAGCACCGTCACGTTCTCCTACTATTGGATATTTATTGGACTCTAATGCGGTAGGTACTTTTAACGCGATATCCATTTAGTCGCACAACCCCATTCGGAGCAGCTACTGAAACGAGAAGTCTCGCCCATAGATTTTCTCGAATGGTTGCCAACGAAGATATTAAGAAACGGGTTCCAGGAACAAGTAGCCCGTAACAGGGAGTTTATTGGCATCTTCCTGTTCAGATAAAATTATCATAGATAGGCGAGATCTGCATTACCATAGACCACGATCACCGGTTCAAATCCTGATTAGTGCATAAATTAGGGCTGCGTGTCCGGGCGGGCACCGTTAGAGCACAGTTAGACGTGTCACGCCTACGCTGCGCCTGCGCACAGACACGTATTCCCGGGGAGTTATGGACCACACGCGGGAACCACGCCTCGGAGAGGGAAGACGTCTCGTCAGGGGTTAAATATCAAAAGAACAGACCATATACAGTCAGATATGAAGAATTTAAAAAACTGCTGACAACATTACTTTTTTATTTTTTTATTGAAAACAGGCAAGGACTCTTCCAATAACTTATCTGATGATTAGTGACGAAGCGGTCTTAGATGGTGCTTGTACGGAATTGAAAAACGGGAATGAGTACAACCGATATTTGTCCTATTCACTTGGCACCGAACATCATGCGAAGCGACTTTTTATTGAACAAGGAGAGAGTTGATTTAAATTGATATGTTTACATTTTATGTCCCTGCCGTTAAATGACTGCACGCTCATCAAACGCAAATAAGTACATCTTTCAATAATACGCTACAAAACTCGTTTGTGTCACTGATCATTATAGTCCACCCTATAATTGGGTATGTTTACGGTGACCACACCTTACGTTTTAAGTGGGACTAAATTTCGAAATATGCCCGGATTGTCTGGTTGAGCTGAACGACAGTGAGCACTTGATATGTTTAATAATATGAAGAGTAATATAATATAGAACAGAACTAACATAAGCCTTCTTCTGATGCAGTAAGGTAAATGAGCTTACCTTCCTGAAATATATATTTCCTCTTCGGTGCAAAATATATGGTCACTGTTGTCATGTTACCCCACTAGCGGGGTAATCTATTAAACTGGCAACCCCATATCTACGTGAACGGGCTGCTCTGTGTTAATTAAAGATAGCGGCGTCTCGCAGTGTCACTCGTTTGAGCGATTTACCCAAGCTCAGCTTAGGGTTGCTAGGGTTGCAATCAAACCACATGCAAATACCATTTCGCTTCTTCCTAAAACTATAACCCAGTCAGTGGCATGTCATTTGCGATGTGAGCATTTGGTATTAGCAGATAAATAAGAAGCGTACTATAATCTAGATATAATTTTAAAACCAGCAGGTAACATTTTTGACAATTATTCATGCCTTATAAATTTGGAGTATTGAGATCGAAAGTCAGATTTGGGTTGGGGGTAACATCTGTCAGTGGTAATGGAGATTTAATGGTAATTCACTGTGTATACAATACAAGAAATTTGAAAAAAAAATCCGCGACACCGCTACTTACTCACGTGCTAATTAAGGAAACCAAGTTAAGGAAACCACACCTAAAATCGTTACTTACATTGACGTGAGATGACTTTAGAATCGAACATTTCAAATCGATCAGCTTCCATGACCTAATATTCCCTGACTATTCAGTTGGAGAACTGTCATTACTCTTCGAATTTTGAATTGAATATTGAAAGACTTAAGGCAGTTAACCAGCAACAGCAGTTTTAATAGCAAGTAGCAACCCTGGGCACGTAGAGGCGTGGTCACCATCTGGATGTAGAACGCATCACCGAGGATCCACTCCATCAATGTTATGTTGTCTTGATATGAACATTTCCTATTTACTGCAAGTTGTTCTCTCTAGCTAGAAGGTGACACATAATAATACAATCGGCGTAGTAAAATAAATATGTTTAAATATGTTAGACAGCCTTCAGATAAGGATAAACATTGTCATCGTCACAATTTTTTTTTTTTAATTGTGAATGTTTGAAACATTTACGGGAGAGAGATATTTGAGTTTAGAATAATTTTGAAAGTAACATTGATTTTAGAAATGGACCAATAGTATTTATTGGTTATTTAATGTAATTATTTATTTATTGGGCAGATTGGGATAATTGATATTCAATACTAATCTACAACAGAATAAATAAAAATATGTAGCACAGGTAAAATATGATTGATTGATTGATTAATTATTTCTTCCAACGACCAAATTTACAAATTGTTTAAGTATAATAAATAAATTAAAGAAAATATTATGCCATATAAAAAAATTATAATACAAGAAATTGGTTTGTATTGTTATCAATTATCATTTCATTTTATCATTTATTTCTTAATAACATTTTTTATGTTAAGTTTCCTATGGCCTCACGTGTACCTATTAAATTAAACGCTTACTTCTTCACTTCACTTCTTCACACTTCTTTAAACTGCCTTTAGAAAGAACTAGGTCTTAATACCGCCTGAATACATTTTCTGCTACAATTTAGGAAAGTATACCCATGATATAAAGTTGTCTCCCAGATATACTCATTGTATTTTCTAGAGGTGACCGAGTGCAGAAATCGCCTCGAAATGGACACTGTCCGCCGCCGTGCCGCCGTGCCGCCGGTGGCACTACGAAAATTATCGATAACTGTCCCGCATCCACAACCTGTGACGGAATGAGCCTCTATTACTGCGCGGTGCGAGTTATGAGCGGCAGCGGGTGATTTGTAACGGCAAACGTGCGAGTGATTGATAACAGTAGTAAAAATAGTTTTCAGTGCACCTTTGAAATTGGTGGTTATGAAGCAATGATAATATTTTATTAGTAGAATGTATTTTTAATTTTTCAGCGTCTCACCAAAACATTATGTCTGAACTTGAAGTCATCTAAAGTTACGACAGATTACAGTACTAGTATACACTTTAGTATAGACAGATCTAGTCACAACTTATAGATAGGTACTATCTCGAAAATTATTTAGCCTTAAAGGTGATATTCTCATTTTTTGCTGAAGGATTCGGCAATACTTTTATTTATAATATACATAACTTTGTGCATGTCTCCTCCTATAACTTGCACCAAAACTGCACAGACGTGCATTTCCTACCTGCGGCTTTGTTTGCATTACTACTATATTGCAGTGGTGCGGTGATATCGATGGTTTTTGTATCGAATAGCGGTGCAGCCCGCGGCGTCGGTACAGCCAACATTTCACTTCAGTTTACTGCTCTTGTCTCCGCTATTTCCCTAATTTGGTATCTATTTGTGAAAGATTCGAGTGTAGATAGTAATAGACCGCAACGGGAGCGAAACTAACAACCCGAAGCTTTCCAACTGTAATGGTCGCTATAAACAGTTTTGTGTTGTTCTGAAATTGATCTCAGATTGAGTTTTAGTGTTACTTTGTTGTCTAAATTCCACGGAGATAACACTTTCGTTAGAAAATAGATAAATGATACGAATATGGTAACAAATAATTTATTAGCATAAAGAAATGGTGAGTATTATTATTATCATTATATTATACACTTAGATACATTTTACAAAAGCAATTAATGGATTCATTCAAGAGATAATAGTCCTTGAAAATTAAATTGAGTAATTTTATAATCAAACTTCAAAGTAATTAATTACATCTGCTGATTCTCATAATGAACATAAAGTATAGATAGACGATAATGATCATAACATCTTCTGTTCACGCTGAAATGAAACAATAACCGTTTCAAAACAAAAACAAAACCACAATAAATCATTAACATTAAACTTGCGGTTCAAAACAAACGAACAGAATTACCGATATGCATTCATCACTTCGATATCGATCTCGTAATCGATTCGACTGTACGATTTGATTAAATAAATCCGATTTTTTTAATCGATTCTTATTAAATATGATCGTTAATTACTGCCCGGTGGACGGTTTTGATTTATTTATTGACGTGTTTCGTCGATGTTTCTGAGATTCGAATATTTTTACGAGTGAAAGTGTCTGACATAATGTATGCCAATAAAAATAATGTTCGTTTTAATTTGTTTTATAATGGCAATATTGATTGAAGGCTTTAGTTTCTGCAACACTGTGATATATTATTATAGAGCAGTATTATTGCATAATAAAAACATCTGTAGCTTATAATAGTTGTTTACTTTATGCAATACCTGACTAAGCTGTGCATGTAGTGGAATTAAAACATGAATAAAAATTATGTTTCATTATTCGTAAGCTGATTGCTTATTGTATTTTAATGGGACAAAATTACAATGTGGCTTCTAAGGACCGGTACACAAGCGCGACACAATGAAATTATGTTGAACACCGCATACATTCTATTATTTTTAATTACTTTTTGTTTTGTAGTGTTTGGCGTGTTAATTGAAAGCGTGCGTGTTTTGAATTTTAAATTGTGAAGAGATTGTGGTAGTTTTATTTGCAGATTATGCTATTTGTTTCAGACAAATAACAACGCTAATGTGTTTACGAAGCAATTGATTGCCAACAACTTTTTAGTTTTTGCGTAGTCACTGCCACTACACAATCTTTGTAGTCAGATACTAACAAAAAGTACTTAACGCAATTTCATCTGAAATTGTAAGCCAACATAGAGGTAAAAACATTTCAAATTACAAATAAGGAATTAAAATATCGCGTCACATGAGTGCGCTTTAACATTTTCCATACAATCAGAACGATGACGTAGTATCCGGTAGGGTGCTCTGCCACAATAGGCATTGTCTGTGACAGCGCTGCCACTTCCGGTTCCTGCTGCGCCCGCGCATCTGAGATCTAATCTCGATTGCGGCGTGTCGGTCGACAGATTAGCTGATTGTCGGCTAGTCGGTTCGGTAATCGTCGCTCGTTCAGATGTGGTCGAATTACATGAGACTAGGCCTAACACTGACAGTCTTGTTGGAAATGGTTTCAATAAGCTTTAACTTCATAATTATGGTTTATCTTCGAAATGTTTTTTTTTTTTTAAGTTTAAATGTATTTGCTGAATAGTCATTTTAGATAAGATGCGCTTTGCTTATTTTATCAGCATGAAACAACCACGAAATATGTATGATGTTGAAAAGTAGCCACATAAAAATCTTCTTCTTCAGGGTTGAAATTATCTTCAACAACAAGAAAATCTCTATTTAGTTGACAGAGTAAGAAGACACATACGAACTATACAAATCTAGTGTGGGAGTCAATGATACTCGTTTAATAGTTCGTAGTTAGCATACTCGCCAAAAGTTATTTTGTTATCTACAACAGTATCACGGAACCAATCAGCTGATCCTATAAGCCGCTTACGTTAACTGTGCCACTGTTCTGCTGAGTCACTATTCATTTACATTTAGGATTGGATTGCATAGGATTTTGCAAAAGCTCTGTGTAATATCTAAAAATACATTTAGTAGCAGTGACATCGCAGCAACCGTTTTTAATTTTAACTTATTCTTTAAAACGTAGCAAAAAGTCGAGGCGTTTAAAACAAAATAAAGCAAGCAATCCACGACAATATCTCACAAAAATTCTATATCCCGTTTAATAATCCAATCCAATAATCAAAACACGTTAATATGCTACAACTCTTATTAAAATTTAAGAGTCGTTTGCATAAAGATAACAGAGCGGAGCGGCAAATAATCAAAATAACTTGAAAATAATTATGACAGGTTCGATGCAGCATGTATAAACTGGACACGGGTGCCCTGGAGCGTGGACCATCATGGCCGAAGGCGGACTTTCGTTTTTATTTAGTCCGAAAGAGGGAACTTTCTTTAAGTCTGACAAGCCCTTACACATGCCAAGAGCTTTCAACCAATTTGTTTACGGACATAATTTCCGACTATACCAACAAGCGTATCGCAGAAAATGTCACATTTTGTCATTTTTGGCGTAGCATTACTAATTATTGTTTTATGTGGTTAAGCAAGATGTATTTTGACAAAAAAATATCTTTTGCATATGGACAATCTAATTTTAATCCATTACTTAGAGACAATATTGCCTGTATCGTAATTTTCCTATGAGGTACATTCTGGGTCCTCTTGGTGTGAAGAAAAACGAGTGTTTAAATAGTGTCAAGTTGCAAGCAAATTATTTTTTAAAGACAACCGAATGGGCAATGTTTTCGTCAACATCATGAGCCTATACTAATAAACTATTGGACATAATACCTCTCCCACTGTACGGGACTAAGTAAGATCCTCGGTTATTCTATTTAGCTCAATATTTGCGTAACTCTCATTAACATGACTTGTTTCAGTAGTAAAACCAATAGCTAAGACGCTAAGCAGTAAGCTAAGCAAAAAGTTAAGGTCGTCGTCTCTGCGACTATAGATAAACGATTCAGACGTCAGATTCAGACTGACTGTGACATTCAGAGCGGAAAGAGTGGCGCGCTCACTGGACCAAACGATAAGCTGCGTGTGTAGGTTATACCAATTAATCGATAAATTATTGTTTATTATTGGCTCACGTTTAACTAGCTAGACGGACAGCTGGACGCAGCCTCGGTTAAAAATTATACTACATACTATGGCTATCTTTATGCAAAACTTCAATCAAATAGTTCCAGCCGTTTAACCATGAAGAGATAACAAACAAATATACAAACTGACTTTCGCATATATAATATTGGTATTAAGGTGTTTATTATTGACAATCAAATACAAATACCGTACCGTACCGGTGACCGTAACAACATTTTTTTGAAACGTAAATTATTGCCACCAATTATCTCTGAGACAGGGCTCATAGAAAAAACCATTTTTCTAACAATTTTGCTCATAGTTAAATATTATCTCAAACTTAAGATCGTTTAAAATACTAAAAGAACCGACCTCAAACGTCGCGCTAGTCAAAGTAGCCAGTAGTCGTAGTAACTATTATATAATCTGTGCCAGTAGCCAGTAGCATGTAATATAAATGTTGATATATTAAATTCGTTAAAATTTAAATGGGGACACCCTTTGAAACAAAAAAAAAACTCCTTTTTTGTGAAGTCGGTTAAAAAGCAAAACATGAAATAAATTTCAATAAATATCAGTTGCTGTAAATATGCTTAAGTGTTTATTTCGCTTTTAATTAACAATTTATTACAAAAAAAAATAGGCTAATAGATTTTAACTTGTACCACACACCAACGCGCAACATTTCTATTGATGAACTAGCGATGTGCATCGCGCGCGCCTCTGATTTACGACCGCATCGTAATTGGTCGCAAGTCGCAAGGCCTCGCCTTGCCTCGCTCCTCAGTAGGACACTGACCGATGTGTTGACTCGATAGTGGATATAGGTGAATTGAGATAACACTTGGTCATCGATGTACATTTACCTCGATGCACTCGATAGATCATCGGTGGAATCTATACTAATATTATAAAGAGAGAACATTTGTATTTTTGTATTTTTGTATGTTTGTAATGATTTGGCTCAAAAACTACTGGACCGATTTAAAAAATTCTTTCACTAATATATAGAGTGGACTTTCGAAATGAAAATAGGCTATATATTATCCCGTTTAAATTAAAGGTACATTCGAGGAGATCTAATTTGCTACCTAAGTCAACAAAAAACACATTTCTTACGAACGCTGCTCAATTGAAAACAGATGGAAGAATATTTTCTATAGAAGAGTTGTACGACTCAATAAGACCTACAAAAAAGTCCGCGGCAGCATATGTCTATCTCTTAGGGTTGACTCACAGTAACCATTTTAATCTTTAATAATTTGTTAAAAAATATTACATAACTGCCAGGGCTAGTTTTAAGTATATAGTATTAATCCTTATCCAAATAATTACGTTAATTAGCTTGGCCACATATTATAGATTAAAATTGTCCTTTACAGTATATAATTCAAACGAAAACTCTAGAAGATATCACGGATTTTACATACACGCATCGCAAAATTAATAAAATATTCGCAGTGAAACCACAGATTAGGTCATAGTTACTACGAAAATATTATTAAATATATTAGCTATTCTGTAGATCCCCACCGATCACAATCAATTTGAAGTCAATATATTATAGTATAATAATATGATCTATTGTATAACATAATAATGATCTATATATATAATATAATATTTTAAACCACCCCGACTGATCTATGTATAATCTTTTCATTAAAAGCATTCCAATGACTCTAAACACGACATTTAAAATCTGAGCTGTAAGTTGGTGAGGATTTGAGTATTCTGTAGAGTCCAGGAGATGTCCCAGCATCAGGTCAATGCTTCCAGGTTCTTACAATATCGTTGAAGAAGAAGATTTTCGAATTGATCAGACCTATGAAAGTTGATTAATGCATAGTTTTATAACGATTGAACGAATTTTCATGAATCAAAGCTAAGAACACTCTCGATGAAGACATCTATCAGAAAAAAAAAACTATCAATAATAAAATCAAAATCAGTTCATCCGGTTGGGTGCTAAGATGCTACAGACAGGCACACAGATACACACGTTAAACGTATAATACCCCTACTTTTTGCGTCGGGAACGCCGTAAGGTTACGGCGGCAGATGTTCTCCTTGGTGGTAAGCTACTTTTCAACCGACTTCCAAAAAGAAGGAAGTTCTCAATTCGTCTGTATGTTTCTTTTTTAACCGACTTCAAAAAAAGGAACCTCCGTTTCTCAATTCGACCGTATATATATATATTTTTTCTTTTTTTTGTGTGTATGTTACGCGATTACTCCGTCAATTGTGAACCGATTCGAATGATTATTTTTGTAATCGGTAGGGTACATTTCCGAGGTGGTCCCATTGTATTTTCATTGAGATGTGATAAGTATCTTCAGAGATATGACGATAAACGTCTCAAACTTGCTACTGACATTGACTCGCGGGGCATTGAAGTCAGTTATTGGTAGATTTAATGATCCCACGAAAACCCATGATTCATGAAACTATCCTTTACGCCAAAGGGCCGTCCAATATCACTACGTAAGTATTATAATATCGTTTAAAAACTAAAAAAGAACCGACTTCAATGTTCATTTTCAGTACCAATTTTGAGATGTTTATCTCAATATCTCTGGAGATACTTATCAGACCTCGATAAAATTACCATGGTACCACACTTGGGATATCTCCTTTCGAACAAAAAAGAATAATCAAAATCGGTGCATAAACGACGAAGTTATCCCCGAACAAACATAAAAAAAAATAAAAAAAAATAAAATATATATATATACGGTCGAATTGAGAAACCTCCTCCTTGTTTTGAAGTCGGTTAATAAAACAATGTCCACCACTGCGTCTGTCTGTCTGTTCGCAATAATCTCAATAGCTTCTGAACGGATTATCATGCGGTTTTCACCAATAGCCAGAGTGTTTATGAGGAAGGTTTAGGTCTTAGGTGCATAATTCGTTAAGGTTTTGTGTTAATTGGTTGACATATGACGATGATTGTTAAATATGTTAATATTTTATATTCGATGCAACAAACTGATGCAAATTTTGTAGGCATATATGTTCTACCCGTGCGAAGCCGGGGCGGGCTGCTAGTCATATATAAATTAATTATTGTAATTCATGATCGTGCTTGTCTTGAATTCAAAAACGCAACTGAGACAAGGCGCCTAGACAGCTGACTTTTATAAAATCCAGAGCGCAATTATGCCAATTATTTTAAAGTCGTCCTTACAAGCTTTATATATTTAGTTATGTACCTAATGCCTAAAATTTTAGATATATATTGATAATTTAAGATCGTTTAAAATTGAAAAACCGACTTTAAATGCCGCGCTAGTCAATTTCAGTATTGAGTTTGAGGTTTATCTCCATGTCTCTAGAGATATTCATCAGATCTCAAAGAATTTACAATAGGACCACCTCAGGAGTGAACTCTTTCGAATAAAAAAATAATTTTGAAAATCGGTCCAAAAGTCACCGTGATATCGGTGAACATACACTAAAAAAACATATAGACGAACGGAAAATCTCCTCCATATTGAAGTAGATATAAAATGGCTGAAGATTGCCTGGACGACACGCATGAAAAAAATATAAACAGGTGCTAAACTTAGGTGGGCTGTTCAAGACATCTGACCCAAAAACTTGAAGACCACTTTCGACCATATTTAATGTTAACTTATCTCTACTTAAGCACATTAACCCAGTGGGTTACATTAACATACAATTAGAAGAAAGGTATACAAAGTCGCTAACGATTTTAAAAATACGGCCTCGTTAATATCTAAAGAACTAGGTAAAGCTAAAAGCCTGTTCAAATTCATCGTTTCAAAGCTTAAAAGCAGAAAAAAGTTCCAAAAAAGTGGCCCCAGTTTTACACTCTCTGATAGTGAATATGTGACGAGACTTTTTTGAGGGCCCGGTGGCGTAATCGGGAGAACGTTTGGCTTTGATGCCAGAGGTACCGAGTTCAAATCGCCGTGCACCAATGAATTTTTCTATCGAAAAATGTATGTGCGCTTTTCACAGTGGCCCTCCGGTCAAGGAAAAACATCGTTAAGAAACCAACAACCCCCGCATGGTGGTAGGACATTATCTAGTGTCCGCCTGGCCAGCTACCACCCTCAAGTTAGAAAATCTGTCGTAGAAAATCGTCAAACATCTAATGTGTTTCGGCAGCTATCCTTGAGAGCCAGTTCCCATTCTAGGCCTAGCGTGCTTACCATCTTCGACCGCATCATCACTTACCAATAGGTGAGATAGTGGTCAAACGCGAGCCCATAAAATATATATTTAAAAAAACACTATGTGTAATTAGGGAATCGGAGTTTAATTAATCATAGGTACTAATTTAATAAAGGCGAAAATTTGTAAGTGTGTAGGTGTAGATATTTGTTACTTCTTCACGCTCAAACTACTCAACCGATTGAGATGAAATTTGGTATGATATAGCCTAGACTAGACCCTGAAATAACACATACTTTTAATCCCTATATTCAAACGGGGACGATGTCTACGCGGGTAAAACCGCAGGGCACATTACAACTTTGCTCGCGCACTTTCAGCTCAGTATCGGCCTTTCTGACAGGCTTATATCCAGGCGACGCATAATATTGACGACGGGTTAAAAGGCTCGACCAATTTGCTCAGGTATAGCCAGAATAATAAAATTGGACATGGGATACTTTTTAACGCGTCCGAAGCCATAAGGTTCACCTAGAATTCTCACAAACATTAACCACCAGTTAAACTTTAACAGAGACTTGTGAAACAGGGGGCTCGACCGCTTATATTCTCTTACATTTTCGTAAACCAGCAAGTTAATGTGCAAGATATCGCTTATCTACTCTGTGTGGCCTACCAACTCGCAGCTTGGCCGTGTAGACGCGGCATTAAGCTCATTATTGTGGCATTACAAATTGGACGCATATCTCCAAGGTAAAGGTCGACTGTATCTGGGCTCGTAAATAGGATATGGAAAAATGGGGCTGATTACTCTGTAGGTGGGTGAACGAGAAATAAGTGGGGCAGATATTGTAAGGCCTTTTTGAGCGGTTGCTTTAAAATAGGTCGTGTGTGGTCTTTATTAGTTACGTAGTCTTAAATATGATTTAGTTAGAGCTTTATGATTAAGGTAGTCTTTTATGATGATTTCTATATAATTTAAATTGCTTTTTCTTCAATTGTACAATTGCAACATCGAAAAGAAATTAAGTCTTCTGCATAGTTTTGAGTTTATAAAGTCTGATTGCTTAATATAGCTCTTTGGTATGTTCTATAGCCGAAACGGCAAATTACATTGACAACGACTTTTTTGTACACTATTACTCGTATATACAATCCGAAATTTCGCCATTCAGCGGGACTCGAACACGCGCCTTCTGTTCACCCCCAGTTGCTGTATAACCAACGTACGTAGCCATTGACGACTCCCTGGGGCGGGTTTGAATTGTGCTGTGGACGGCGAAATTTTGAATTATATAAGTACAATAATTTACAATAAGATCGTTTAAAAAACTAAAAGAACCGACTTCAAATGCCACGCTATTAATTTTCAGTTGCAAGTTTGAGGTGTTCATCTCCATATCTCTGAAGATACTTATCAGATCTCGATGTAATTACTATGGCACCACCCTTGGGATATCTCCTTTCCAACAAAAAAATATATATCTAAAACGGTTCATAGACGACGAAGTTATCCGCGGACACCCATAAAAATATATACATATACGGTCGAATTGAGAAACCTCCTTTTTTCAAAGTCGGTTAAAAATAAAAAGTGTAGACAACATTCAAAAGAAGCACAATATTTGACAGTAACATTTATTGTGGTAAATGTATTTTATCTAGGCCAGCAGGTGCTATCGATGGTATTTGGCACACTACTTTCCATTTGGGACACTGTATTTCCATGATGGACACCACATTTCCATGTGGGTATGCAGATCACCTGCAGCGCTCAGTAGCATGTCCTCCGTTGGACTAATGATAGCACAGATGGAGCAAGGAGTAAGGAACTAGCGAGTTTTGACACTTTTTGATTTGTACATATACAATACAAAACTTCACTGAAATACAAAAAAATATAAAGTGGATAACACTTAGTGAAACATAATATTTGATTTAAGCAGTGTGTTTCTCGTCGGATCTGAAATTATCTGAAAGAAAAACAGTTTTTTTTCCGAGATGTAGTGAAGGATAGAAGAGACCTATAGGGCTATTCTGTAAGCAAGTTTATACATCTTTGTATTTCTTTGAATTTCGTGTTACGAAATTCAAATCTCACCGCGGATTCCGCTTCCGAGATATGTAAATTAGCTTACAGAATAGCCCTACTGGATTAGTGGACCCTGTATTTTTTTTAGAGCTCAATCATTCTACTAAACCCCTGAAGCAATCTAGTCAGCAGTAACTGTGTTTTCCGTATGTCGCTCCTTCTGGCTACATGACGTTTTACCCTTTTGCCGCTCCAGAACCATTCTTATTCATCAGTTATCGGTCCAGCGTTAAAAGTATAAATACCTAATTATTTTTCTGTTCCACCAAAAATGTGTCCAAGAGTCAAATCAGTGTTATAATTGTTTACCCGAAAAAATGGCATAAAGGATAGAAGTTTTGGGGAAATAAATGACTTCTTTTTAGTATGAGCAAATTAAAAATGTGCACTTACACACGTCAAATAACATTATAGATCATATCAATAATTTTAAATATAATTATTCTAAATATAACAAAAACTTACAGCTTTGAATTAAAAAAACAAACAAAAGTAATGAGTCATTCAGCTTTCATCTCGAGGTATGTCGAACGTCACACTTAAAACACATGTTTAATTCCCCTGATTAATGTAGGGTTGCCAACCGTACTATTACGTGCACCCTCAGACTACAGTTCTTTCGGATTTATAATATGCATTGGCGGTAGTAATTAATTTGTAAGTATCTTTACGGCTTTAACTTAAACCATACCACTTCTTACTACTGCATCCGTAGGCCGTTGGGACCGCCTTTAGCCGTTTCCCGGCAAGAGCGCATTGCAACCAAATCACTATTTATTAGCCGAAGCTGTTTCACAACTACCAGTCAAATTGACGTTTAGCTTCTAAGATATCTGCGTAAATAATGACAGAGCTACGTCCCACACATATACTAGTGTCAGACATAATTTAAAATCGTTTACATAGATAACGAAAATAACCGACTTCAAATGCCAAACTAATTATTTTCATTATACCAAGTTTGAGGTGTTTATCTCTATATCTCTGGAGATACTCGTCAGATCTCGATGAAATTACAATAGGACTACCCGAAGACATACCCTACAAATACCTGAACATTTTATCTTTACATGTTAGCATTTTTATCGTTTGCTATTATTGACAGGAATGTATAGTTACTTACATTTTTGTTCGTCTCTCTCTAGTATTAAAAATGTTTCCTTAACGCCAGCATGCACGGTCACAGTTTTTATTATTAGTTAACTACGTAACGATACCTATTACCATCTTAATAGTTCTTTCATTTAGTCTGGCACTTCAAAACAATCTGGATTTAATTTTTTTGATTAGATACAAACCTAATTCTTTGAGTAAAAAACCTAAAGGTACCACCACTTCATGGTTAATATTTTCGATCCACAAGTTTGAACAATTTATGTATTTCATTTATCATGTATGCTATTGTTTACAAAACATACGTTATGTCACAATTAGAACTTCTGCTGTGACTGACATTGAACGTATAAAATATAACGCGGCAACGGTTAGAGCGTGTTTAAGTTTAGCGTGGCGTTATGAAATGAGGCGCGTCGCGTCATAGCCCCTCATTCAGCGATACGTAGCGTATAGAAAAGCGGGCGAGCGTGCGTGCAAGTGAGAGGGCGAGCGCAACGCGCGGGCTGTAGCGCGGGGCAAGACGGTGAGGCGCGGGGCGCGACGCGTATCGAACCACGCGCAGTGGCGTTCCTTCGAGCGGGTGAACTAACGTACTAGCGCGTATTATTACCGTATTCACACAATCATGTCGTATGAAGATCTCATAGCGCAAGTAAAGGAACATCCGGAGATATATCAGCGCGAACATCCGCTCTACAAGAACAAGATGCGGCGACAGCGAGTCTGGAATCAAATATCGAAGACTCTCGGCATAGATTGTAAGTGACGCTTTTGTCCATGTTGTTGCGGTGGCGGCCATATTTGTAACTTTAATTTCGGTAAATGGCGTCGCGGCGCGCCTTTCTTAGTTAGTGTTTTGTTCTCAGAGGACTAGATAACATCATCTAGTCCTTTTAGGTGTGTAGCTTTAAGTAATTATCTACTGAATATTCAAAGGTGTGTAGTTTTGTTAGCACTGCCTTTTAAATATCAGCTAAATAGGTATTTGTATTTCATTACGTTTTTAATTAGTTACTGATAGTTGCTGTCAAAGAAAATTCCAATGCCGCGAATTTCGGACAGTTTGCGTTGTCATGTCATACTTAGTTATAAAATAATTATTTCATAGCGATAACGTCATATGATATGATATCGAGTAACGAGCGAATGCTCATATTTGTCTCAAAATATGTTATTGGGGAATGATATTTCATTGCCTGTTATTATGTTCGTCGTGTTTCATATTGTAGAAGTACCTACCTATTTTATGATGGTAAGCTACTTTTAGGTACCTAGCAAGTCAGGAGGCACATCGGTATATTATACTCCTGCCACGAAGGTAAATTTACCTAACTATTACAAAATATGTCAAATTGTTATTCGCCAATTAGAGATGTGAACAAAAAATATTCGAGTATTTTTGTTCGACATCCCAAGGTGGTCCAAATGGCAGTGCTGAGTATTTTCACTGATAAGTATTTTACACTCATACTCATACTTGTCGTATATTGTTTACAGGTGCACAACTGAAGAAAAATTGGAAATATTTAATAGACCAATACCGACGAGAGTTTAAGAAGATGAATGCCGCAGGTTCTTACGAAGGAATGCCTGTACCAAGCGGATGGGCGCATTATGAAATTCTCAGTTTCCTTAAAGATGAAATGGTGATACGACAAGAACGGAGACCAGCTCGAAATTCAGATGACTCCGATACAAATGCCAATGAAACCACATTTCAGGAGTCATTCGACGACAGCGCATTTGACACTACATGGACGCCTCGACAAGTAAAACCTAATCTGTCACTTCCATCAGCATCCGGATCAGGCGTAACGAAAGCCGATTTAATCCTTCGCAAATTGGAATACTTAAGCCAAAAAGTTGATAGATCTCTAGCTGACGATGTTCAAAAAGACGAAGATTATATGTTCTTTATGAGTATACTGCCAACAGTTAGAAACTTGTCTCCATTGAGGAAGCTGCAATTACGGGTGAAGGTGAATGAATGGCTGGTTCAGCTTGTTTCAGAAGACTCTACGACGGATCCTCTGAACAATGAGAATGGTGATCGGTACATGCAGGTGGAAATCGAGGATAGTAAAGAGTCAGTCATGAAAATTGTCCCAACGATGGTTGATGTTGATAATTAAAGAAAAAGTTAACTTTGTAAACCTGTGATTGTAATGTAAGACTATCATTTTATTAAAGTTTTAAATTAAGATGTAAGTATATTCTAAGTAAGGTTCTATAATTAATTAATACTTTGTTATTACTTTTGTAAATAAAATTAATAAGCATTTCAAGCAAATAATAATTATTTAAAAAATACGTTCGAATCGATAACTTTTTAGAAGACTTAGATATCATAATGAAGCTTTATCACAGCTTTACTAAATAATAAACTGGTTAATAATTAAACTACTGATAACAATTAAAAATAACTGGCCAAGTGCAAGTCGGACTCGCACTCGTAGGGTTCCGTAACACAGTTAAGTATTACATAACTATGATTTTTCGCAACTACAAAATTAACTTTGTTTTTCATAGTGTTTGTATGAAAAACAAAGTTATCTTTGCGGTCGCCATATCTCTAAAACTGCTGACTGTATCTCGTTCAAACCAATTTTCGTTATTAGTTTTTATTGAGATCTACAGCATATATTTTTTTTAGATTTTTCACTCCCATACTTTAAAAGTTAGAGGGGGGGGGGGGGGGACACATTTTACCATTTTAGACGCACCTATCTTGCAAATGATTGACATTGAGAAAAAATGATTTTAGGAACCTCAATGTCATTTTTGAAGACCTATCCATAGACACCCCACCCCACACGTATAGGTTTGAAGAAATTTTTTTTTTGTTTCAGTTCCATGTATGGGATGCCCCCCCTTAAACTTTTATATTTTTTATTTTTGTATAAAAATCGGAAAGCGGTTCACAGAATACATCTACCTACCAAGTTTCGGAATAAAATGGCTGTGACATACGGACGGACAGACAGACAGACAGACAGACAGACATGACGAATCTATAAGGGTTCCGTTTTTTGCCATTCGGCTACGGAACCCTAAAAAATAAGCCAGAAACATATCTAAAAACATCCAGTTTTATGCCTCCATCCAAAATGTACATCCATAAATTGTGCTCATAATGTTTTATTTGTAGGTAAATTTTAACCAACAGTTTTCCAAAAATACTCATGAATCTTTAATAAATATAAAATCATAAGGTTTCCAACAGTAATTGTGTTATGTTCCGGCAGCTATCCTTGAGAGCCAGTTCCCATTCTAGGCCTAGCGTGCTTACCATCTTCGACCGCATCATGACTTCCCAACAGGTGAGATAGTGGTCAAACGCTAGCCTATAAGTTATAAAAAATAAAATAAAACCATGAAGTAGGTACGGGTGTTGTGTAACACAAGCTTTAATACACGGAAGCGCAGGTGAGTGCAAGGTGCGGTGAAACATAACCTGTGCATCGCTTCGCATCGCTTGCATAACCCACAGGCCGCATTCCGTGTGAGGACGACCCCATATTATTGCACCTAGTACAAATCTGTGCCTGAGGCTCAAACGGTGGTATTTTGAAATATCTTGAGATCGAATTACTATGTGCTCTATAATCATCGAGACAGACATTAATCATACCTTATTAAAATGTCTATGAGAAAACATATGACAAATATATTTCTTTGGACAGGATTTGAAATGTCAAATGATCAGAGTGGTATAGAAGTCATAGGAGTATAGTCTACTGGTATAATACTATTTAATTAGGTATAAAAAAAATAATTAATATATAATATCGTTTAAAAACTAAAAAACAACCGACTTCAATGCCGCGCTATTCATTTTCAGTACCAATTTTGAGATGTTTATCTCAATATCTCTGGAGATACTTATCAGACCTCGATAAAATTACCATGGTACCACACTTGCAATATCTCCTTTCGAACAAAAAAAGAATAATCAAAATCGGTGCATAAATTACTATATTTAACAGAAATGTTGCTTATTATTTATAGCTTATAAGTGACTTCCATCAATTACCTTATCAAATGCACAATCAATATAAATGTAACCAAAGACACAAACTACTGTGCAAGCATTGTTTCTCTTAAATGCATTTCAACAGATCAAATAGTTAAACTGTTAATTGCAACATTAAAATTATTCAGATTGTAATCGAACAAGGCGAGACCGACCTTATAAAGTACGAGCAATTATACACAATAACTCCTTTAGACAGAAGTTAAAGTATTTTTACCCTTAAGGCGAAAACTGGGTACAAGCTACTTCAAATTTACTTTTATTTATATTAATTTAATTTAAATTACACTTTGTGAAGTGCCACACCGAATACGACGCCCTATTATCTATCTACAATTCTACACAGTGAAGTAAGAACATCCTTAATTCTACTGTCAAAGATCACTTGACTAAGCCGCAACTAACTTAAAGGTACGGCGAACGGCCACACCGCGGCGTCCTGCGATCTGCGGACGCCGCGGATCTTTTTTGATCGCATTTGGTGTGAACCAGTCGGTACAAATACTACTGCGCTATCTGATCGCCGCCTAGATTGCGCACGTAGGACGCTGCGGTGTGTTCGTACCTCAATAAGAAAAAAATGTTTTTAAAGTTGCTTGTAAAGAAAATACTGCTCACAGCGGTCACTCGAACTTGAAGAAAAAACGAGAAAATGAAACGAATAATGAACTGAAATATTTCTAATTAGTACATACATAAAGTATTAGCCCTAAAGAATATCAAAGTTAAAAAATCGGGAGATCAATCACCTGTATGTATGTAGGTACACTTCATTGAAAATATAAAGAGCTATTAAAGTATCGCGTACATATCGCAGCTAACATTAGATACTCGAGTAACGAAAGGCTAACCGCAGACGTCGCCGCAAGAATGCTCGCCACTTATATAGCCAAGGGTAATTACCATAAGTTCCAAAATTTTTATTTCAATATTACTGCGCCGGAGAGACATAAACGGATCGAAAACTCGAAGAGTTTTGAATTTCAAATTCTGACGTTCAAATTATATCATTAAATATTATTTAAAAGTATAGAACGTGGATATAGATTGAGGCCTGATTTTACTTGAATACGAAGATGTATCTACCACGGCTAACACATAATAATAAAAGGTAGGTAGTACGTGACATTTAAATGTTATGCAAAAACACTCATTACTATTACACGAAGTGTTTTAAGTTGATTGCAAGTGAGAATACCTGGTATGTGATTATTGATTACAGATACTCGTCGCAACGTGGGAGTCGTGATCGATGCACAATGAGCTCACAGTTTTGGAATCAGAATTATAAATATCATTATTGCCGAGATTCAATGAATAAGTATTTGTATATCATTGAATTGGTAAACCAAATTAGCATGAATTTGCTTTAGTTAATTCAAATATTACTAGAGTTGGTGGTTTTATTTCATACAACAGGCTTAAAATAACCGTCTGAAGTTAGTGAGCAAGCGTGAACTTAAACGGTTCGCTAGTTAAACTTAACTTGTTGAAAGGAACAAAACAAGTTTTGAGATAATTAGCATTAGTAGCATGGTATGAGAAAGTTCATATTTAGAGAGCAATAAAGTAGCAAAGCAGTAACATTATAAATAAATAAAGTTTACCCGGTAATGGACGAGGAAGGGCCGGTGCAGTTCCGGCCAGCGGATGGTAAACGAGCCGAGGGTCTAAGATCCCGCTACACCGAGTCTGTAACTGATGCCGGAACACATCACATCTACACGATCACTGATCTCACCGGACTCCGGACTAATCGACCGTTCTGGTGGTCCCTCATCAAACCAGACGTTAAAATTATACTTATGCCACAACTCTCAATTATACGTCGCGAATACATCAGGTCAGCCGAGGGATCAACTTGTAAGGCCTCCTTTTAATCCAATAGAAACGTAAGGCTTCATCTTACCGCAAAAGTTGATTTACAGTCGAGTTTTTTAACCTTTTACACTATTTACAAACGCTACACGAACAGTTTTGGAGAGGTCACGCTAAGTTCAACGATGTTTGCCCCCTGCCAT
This sequence comes from Cabera pusaria, assembly GCA_954871355.1. Taxonomy (NCBI): domain Eukaryota; kingdom Metazoa; phylum Arthropoda; class Insecta; order Lepidoptera; family Geometridae; genus Cabera; species Cabera pusaria. The sequence goes on from OX940892.1 coordinate 2,994,835, forward strand.
GCTTATGTGCCATAAATTGTCTCGTATAGCCGTTGAAGAGTTTGATCACGTGAATTATGCGATCTTTATACAATCCGACGTGTGAACACTAAAACTTTATTGAGTCATTAGACGCCCGTCAGGTGAACATACCTGGGATATCTGGAAAGGCACGTTTGTAAAACATTGCGACAAGCTTGCTTTATTCCTTCCGCAATCAGTCGCGTCGCGCTGCTCTTTCCATATTTACATTTGAATAAATTCAGATTTAAATAAAGCACGGTTTCCGTCGCGTGAATCTGTATTCTTGTTGATATTCGAAAGATTAACATAAATTCTGTTGCAAAGACGACGCTATTTTTGGGTGCAACTATGTTGGTAATTTTGTTTATGGAGCTGAGCTGTAGCTGTAGTTTAGATGTTTCAGATTCTCAGAATAAATGGTCATCAACGTGGATGTGGATTCCTTTGAACTTAACATCTACTGCGTAAGAACTTGTTTCGATTTTGATATGATGCCCAGTAAATTACTCCAATTTGTCCGATGAGCTCAAAAGCGACAAATCGTGAATCCACGCATCAATTCCTCATTGAGACACCTCACTCGTCACACCTACACTTGGCCTGTTTTACATACCATCGGTTCCGCGTTTCATTAGCCCTCAGATTAGTTTATGATTAGTGTTTGCATATTCATAGACTGGTCCTAGATGGGCCACGGATGCTTTAGACTCTAGGAAGCGGTATGTAGGCGTCACACTTCGACTAAGTGCTTCGGAGAGCAGCTCGCCTGATTATCGACGGTAAGCTTGGCCATGAGTGACATATATACATAATGGATACAGAAATACATACGGTGTTTTACTTAATCAACCCATTGCAATTGAAAACTACAGAATCACAGAACATTGTGTGTTCCTGCAGTTAAAAGAGACATAAGCTTAAGCTCACATCACAGCATTTAATTTCCTGTAGACACAAGTAAATTACACGGATACTGTAATTGCTAAGACGTAATATAATGGTATAGACATTCTTGCCATTAAACTATCGATCCAAGTATTTTGTAATATCAACAATCAACCCAAATAGGTCAAATTGCAATTCTCGATTTCCTTGAAGAAATCTCACGAGAAAATTTCCAAATAATTACAATTTAGCTATTCTGAGTTAGATCGTTAATATTAATTGTACTATTAACATCATAATATAGCATGGCAGTAAAGGAAATGCTTATTATGTTTCAAATTAAAATTATATGGATGGATATTGTTCAGTCAGAATAATATAACGGGATTGCTATAAATCTCGACTCAGACCTATACAACAGATAAAACAAATTATAAGACGAATGTGTGTGTGCAAATGAGCAATAAAGAACGCGTTCCCAGTGTTCCCACAGATTATAATAGTTTGGCGTGACTAATAATTTACTTACTTTTCCCTCAAACGACGTTTTGCGACTTCCCTTCTATTTTAGTTGTGCATTGCAATTTATCGTGTTTACCTACATGGTAACGAGGTGTGAAGTTGTGAAGAGGTAATACATTACGCATCCACCTGAGTCCTGGTTCCGTCAAGTCCCGGCCACTGGCTTCGTCGTCACATTTACCTAAGCCTAGATATATCTAGGTTATCTACGGATTCAGCTGTTCCAGATACCGCTGATTTGTTTATCGGCTGTAACTTGTCCTCGGAAAGCCCCTGATTGGCAGACAAGCGTCTCACTATTCACGCTCTCTCCGATAGTTATTTTAAATGCTAATGCTACAGCTTCGAACGTGAATGTTACTTTTATCGTACATTACGTTACCGCTTTTAGCGGTTAAAAGGCTCCATGTTGGAGTACCGTATAAAGTTCGCGCTGAATAAAAGACATTCCCGTCTTCCCGTGTTCATTGTTCCTGGTTTACATCGAGTTTTTGTCTCCCTTGCACGCACTCGTAACTTGCCGTTTATGGTCCGTTTTAAAATTCATGTACGCTCGTTTAAATTGCAACGATGACAGTATGAATATTTATGAGTGTGAAGAAAAAGTGAAGATTTGATACAGACTGATAAACGACGATGCGAAGGTGAAACCGAGTCTTGTACGGAAGTCGTGGGCTGCGCGCGCGCCGCTACCAGTTTGACGATGTTTGTTTTTATAAGCGATAATAACATTGTACGGATGAATTGATTAAACGTAAACGGCACAAATATTCGGCGGGTGTGTTTCAATAAAATTAAAATTCACATTAATTTTTTTCGTCCATAAACCTTAACATCAGAAATTTGCAAAAAGATGTAATCGCGACTTACGATAAAAGCTGTTCATTATAGAAAGTGCAAAGAAGTATTTCCTGCTGGCGAGCTGTCACTACGAAATAAATAAAACATATTGGCAGCACCCACAGTACATAACAAGAGACGGGCATAAAGAGGTATCGCCAGACTAGAGTATTTCCTCTAACGAGTCAATTACTGTGCACGTCACCCAGCGCCGTTTGCCCTTTACGGCATTGGACAGGTTTGAATTTGTACCGCAGTAATAGATTAGTCTGAGCATTTGAAAAGACACGAACAAACAAGAACTGAACCATCCAGTATCCACGTTTAAGCGTTCGAGGAAGCTACTGTTAGATTTTTTTCCTAGACTAGTCAGAAGGAGACGCTGCCAGTAATTGGGTGTTGCATTGCCACGACAAGTTTGCTGTCTCTGTCTCACTTATTAAAACATCTCATAACTTTCAATAGACTTATCATATTGCAACTTTTTTTGCGATATTCGTTTTACCTTAAGTATTTCCTAATAGCTAGAAATAATTCCATGATATTGTAATTTTCTTTCAATAGAGAAATAAATAAACAAACTTACGTGTTCGTCGAGCGAGTACGTCAATTCGCCGTCATCGTACAAAACGAACCACCTCCGCTGCCATCTCTGAAACAAATGACATTAATATTAAATTATGTTATAGAAAGGATGGGTAGTCAATTTTTTAAAGATTAGCACGGTAGCACTATAGTGACAGTTTTACAACAATTTCCTAAGTATTCAAAACAAAGAATACAGACATATTTTTCGTATTCTAATGAAATAAAACTATTATTTTTAATGTCAAGACACTAGTTTAATATATCACCAATAATTGTTATATTACCAATAACTGTTGTTTAATATTAGCAAACTTTACTGTAATTCCCGTTAACGAACTAACAGATAAAGGAATCAAGTCAAAATAAGAAAATAATGTTATCAACAATCAAGTAAACTTCAACACGGACAATTAGCGTTTACTCTAAAACGACATGATAAAATCTAAGTTTATTGCTATACCGACAGTAATGCGCAATTTTTGATCGGTAATTGAATTTAAATCGAACAATCGAAATCGGCGAGCAATCGAAAGCGACCACGATTGTCTTGTTAGCCGCTAACAGGCTGTAAGATAGCAAATGTCAGTGTATCGGCAACATCAACATAATTAGGGCTCGGCGCTCTATTTCGCCACCTGAACACGAACTGATTGCGGGATAACGCCACCTATCGGCGAACACGAGACAATTATGGAAGACATTTGGATTGAGACGAACATTGGGTGCTTTACCTTGGCCTGAAATAATTGAATTTGTACCAAGAATTTGTTTAATTTCGGTATAAAGCATGCGCTATTAACATACACCCGATTTTTTAAATTTTGTATAAGCTGGCGTTTGACCTCTATTTCACCAGTTGGTTAGTGATTTATGCCGGAACACATTGGATGTTTTGCGACAGGTTTTCCAACTCGAGGAATCAATGAAATCAATACGTCTTTGTTAGTTCTACAAGTGATATTCGCTGATTTAAGTACTATTTTGTGTTACTATTAAGTCAATTCATTGCCACATCATTGCTTTCCACCGATGCTTACCAACTTACCACCACTTACAGGCGAGATAGTTGTGAAACGTTAACCTATCAGATATATAAAAAAGCGAGACTGCATTATATTCTTTACCAATTCACATTTTATAAACAAATCTTCTCCCACAAGAATCAACATCAAACAATCTTTCCCTCAACCTTTACACGCATGCCAAATACCAAATTACAACACGGCTAAATGCAATAGTCTATCCGTGAGAAAGAAACAATCCGCTAATTGTCGCATTAGTAGACAATTACTGGCAGTCAGTGATGAACTGGGTTGATTGGGATGCCAACAGTAAAAAGATTAAGTAAAATAATATTTGTAATACCAAATGCATTTTTTCAGTTATATAAAATGAGTTGCACGCATCGAAAATATCTACCAAGGTATTCGGGATTTACCTACCTGGTATTTTCGCGTACTCTAATTTACTTATAGAGTATCTACTACTTTACTAGCACGTGCCAGCACTAGTATCGTATGACATTGTTTCTATATAACTAAATATTATAAATGTCACACTAAAGTCGTTATGCCCTGCAATGACATCTTGCCCTTTAGCCAAGAGATTATTTAGCATCTTGCCTACATTATCACTTATTTATCCGAAAGCCAAGAACTAGTCACACCAGCCGCTATCTAGGTTAAACCGAAGCTCCTACACATCGACTGGGTCAATGATATTGACGACATTATGTGCTAAAACGTTTTAATAATGCCCACGACTGTATAATCGTATTGTTCCACAGTTCTAACTACGCAAATGTATGGAAATCTCAACCGCCCTGGGTAACGTCGCCCACTCGCGCGTGGGCAAGTGCTGCGCTACCTGTGGATTGATCAAGGATTTATGATCTATAATGCGACAGTAGACAGCCGGTCGTGATATGTGACAAACTTTAAGTATTTCAATTACTAATCGTCAGGTGGAGTTGGTTTTAAACGGGACCCTATTACTAAGACTCCTCTGTCCGTCTGTCTGTCTGTCTGTCTGTCCGTCTGTAACCAGGCTGTATCTCATGAACCGTGATAGTTAGACAGTTGAAATTTTCACAGATGATGTATTTCTGTTGCCGCTATAACAACAAATACTAAAAACAGAATAAAGTTAATAATAATAGAGGGTCCCCTTACAAGCAACATGTTTTTTTCGGCATTTCAATGTAACGCCATCTATGATCGCTTAGTTAGGTAAACGTCGCATAGATGGCGTTATATTGAAATGTCGATCCCTAATACCTTTGTTAGACGTTAGATGGCGTTATAAGAAATAAAATGTTTAATAATTATTATTTTTTGGTGGAAAAAAAATTGATTGGAATTTTTTGCTCGATCTTATAAAATACTGTAGTGTGGTACGGAAACCTACGAGTGCGAGTCCGACTTGCACTTGGCCAGTTTATTTTAACCCCCAACGCAAAATGACGGCGTGTTGTGGTGCGTCTGTCTGCGGCATCGAAGCGCCCTAACGAATGAACCGATTTAAATTTAGTTTATTTTTGTTCGATAGGTGTCATAATCGAGAGTGTTCTTAGCTTTGACTCATCATTATCGATTATCTGTACAGGGACATCTCTTGGAATGTGCAGAATACTCAACTCCTCACCAACTTACAGCAGAGATGTCGAGTTTGGGCTTATTGGAATGGTCTTATGACCAGAATTGAATTTCAACATTATGTTGTATTGTGAGTTTTTTAACAGAGCTTGTGAGAAGGTAAGCGTTTCTAGATGATTGTCCATTTCACAGATTACTTTATGTATATGTCTATTTTGATCAAGACGAAAATGGTCCTTTGTCGATGACAATATTTTTAAAAATATATTATAGGCTAGCGTTTGGCCACTATCTCGCCTGGTGGTAAGCGATGATGTGGTCAAAGATGGTGAAAAACCTATCTATTGGTCTGGGAAGTATTAGGTAGCTTAGCAGATGACGATTTTATTATATACTAGCAGCCCGCCCCGGATTCGCACGGGTAGAACATATATGCCTAGAAAATTTGCATCAGTTTGTTGCATCGAATATAAAATATGAACATGTTTAACAATCATCGTCATATTTCATCCAATTTACACAAAACCTTAACGAATTATGCACCTAAACCTTCCTCATAAACACTCCGGCTATTGGTGAAAACCGCATGATAATCCGTTCAGTAGCTATTGAGATTATTGCGAACAGACAGACAGACGCGTGATGGACCTTGTTTTATAATACTTACGTAGTGATATTGGACTGCCCTTTGGCGTAAAGGATAGTTACCCTGATTCTGACAAGACGGTCGTTGGTTCTAATCCTAGTTATATACCTACCAATGAAAGTTTTATGTGCATTCATGAATCATGAGTTTTCGTACAGTGGTAGTGGGATCATTAAATCTACCAAAAAGTAGCTTACCACCAAGGAGAACATCTGCCGCCGTAACCTTACGGCGTTCCCCGACGCAAAAAGTAGGGTTATTATACGTTTAACGTGTGTATGTATCTGTGTGTCTGTCTGTAGCATCTTAGCACCTAACCGGATGAACCGATTTTGTTTTTATTATTGATAGTTTTTTTTTGTTTGATAGATGTCTTCATCGAGAGTTTTCTTAGCTTCGATTCATGAAAATTCGTTCAATCGTTATAAAACTATAAGCTTTTTTCTAGTAAATTGTGCTATGAAATCAACTTTAATAGGTATGATCAATTCGAAAATCTTCTTCTTCAACGATATTGTAAGAATATGGAAGCATTGACCTGATGCTGTGACATCTCCTGGACTCTACAGAATACTCAAATCCTCACCAACTTACAGCTCAGATTTTAAATGTCGTGTTTAGAGTCATTGGAATGCTTTTAATGTGAAGATTATACATAGATCAGTCGAGGTGGTTTAAAATATTATATTATTATATATATAGATGAATATTATTTTATACAATAGATCATATTATTATACTATATTGACTTCAAATTGATTGTGATCGGTGGGGATCTACAGCATAGCTAAGCTTATAATAATATTTTCCTAGTAACTATGACCTAATCTGTGGTTTCACTGCAAATATTTTATTAATTTTGCTATGCGTGTATGTGAAATTCGTGATATCTTCTAGAGTTTTCATTTGAGCTTTGAGCTTTGAGTTTTCATCCAAGCTAATGAACGTAATTATTTGGATAAGGATTAATACTATATACTTGAAAATAGCCTTGGAAGTTATGTAATATTTTTTAACAAAAATTTTAAGATTAAAATGGTTACTGTGAATCAACCTTAAGAGATAGACATATGCTGTCGCGGACTTTTTTGTAGGCCTTATTAAGTTGTACAACTCTTGCATAGAAAATATTCTTCTATCTATTCGTAAGAAACGTGTTTTTTCGACCGTTTTTTGCCGACTTAGGTCTCCACTAATGTACCTTTGATTTAAACGGGATAATATAGCCTATTTTCATTCCGAAAGTCCATTCTATGTATTAGGGAAATAATTTTTTAAATCGGTTCTGTAGTTTTTGAGCAAAATCATTACAATTACAAAATACAAAATACAAAAATACAAAAATACAGAAATACAAAAATACAAATGTTCTCTCTTTATAATATTAGTATAGATTTTTGGTTTAATCTGCAATAACATAACATCTGAAATAACGTACTAAATTGTTTTGTTAGATATTATTACGGAATATGGGTTGAAAATTCCTTAAGGAGTACCGAAAAGCATATTATTAAAAAAAGTTAAGGTACACATCGCAGCGTCCTGCGTGCGCGATCTAGGCGCCGATCAGATAGCGCAATAGTATTTGTACCGACTAGTTCACACCAAAACGCGATCAGAAAACAATTAAAAAGTACTGAGATCGCGCCCGCAGACCGCAGGAGGCCGCGGTGTGGCCGTACCTTTAGTTTTGACAAAAATACCTACCTTGAAATAGGAACGTTCTAACCCTTGCCAGTACAAAATGCCTCCTAGCATAAACTGTAAAAGGACGAAATAATTGACTCCCTTTAATTCGCAGTGAGTCAACGAGCCGGGGCCTGTTACATTACACCCAATTCATAAATAGGAGCCAAGTGACGGTGGAAAGTGGCAGAGTGACTGGACAGGCTTAAATACGGCTACAGTGATAACAACGTGGAGGTAAGAAGCAGTATTGTAATGAAGTGATATGATACATGATACATTATTTATTTATGACTAGAATTATACCCACCCGCGACTTCGTTCACGTACCTACACAAAGAACTTTATCACTGTAAAGCTCTGTCAATCAACATTTGTGTGATCGTTATGTGTAAAAGTCATGATTTTATTTTCACAAAAAAGTAGCCTATGTTAATCATCATCATCATAATCAGCCAGTGACCGTCCACAGCTGGATGTAGGCCTATCCCAAGATACGCCACTATCTTCGGCTCATTGGGAGGGATATGCCCTAATCGCCACGCTGGGCAGGCGGGTTGGCGATCGCAGGTTTGATGTGAAACGATTTTTATAATATTAGTCTTGATTAAACTAAAAGATGAAAAAATGTTCAATGGCGGTCTAAGATGATGGATGTAAGTTGAATGGTTAGTTATTCCTAGACCGAGACCGCTATCTCACCTGATGTTATGTGAAGTTGCGGTCTCATAATCGTGCTTCACTACAATTGGAAGATGGAAGTCACAATTTTGAGTGCCGGTTACCATTCTAGGCCTAGCGTGCTGCCATCCTCGACCACATCATCACTTACCCACAGGTGAGATAGTGGTCAAACGCTAGCCTATCTTCTTATATATAAAAATGAATCCCAATTGCTCTTGGTCACGGCATCACGCGTGAACGGCTCGACCGATTTCGCTAATTCTTTTTTTGTTGTGTTTTTTATCGTTAGGAGATGGTTCTCATGAAAAAATATTAAAATAAATAAGTTGTTTTTAACGCAGGCGAATCAAGAAGAATCAAAGCATTTATTCAGTATGTAGGCAGTATAAATATACGCACATATACACGTCAAAATCATAAATCATATAATAAATCATAACCAATTATCAAGTAAACATAGCAAAAGCAGAATTTAACACTTTGAATTAAAAAAAAAAAGTAATGAACCATTCAGCTGTCATCCAATCGTTTACGTCAGAATATTAAAAAAAAAAAATGAAAGCAGGTTAAAACCAACCATACATGTAACTGTGTGTTTCAGTACTTCAGACAATTTTTATATAAAAAAAATAAAAAAGTGAAATAGTGAAACACAACATAGAGAAACGCATACCGCAAGCCGAAGCCGCACACAGCTAGTAAGATATAAAAAAGTGAGATGTGGCGCTTGACAACTGACACGCCGTGCTACTATGCCAACCCGTCTACCGTACTGGTGATACTGGATCTGGTAGTCAATGCTAGTTATTCAATGAATATTTATGCATTTTTGTACTGATATTAGGTAATGTGACAAGCAAGATATTCAGCTGATGGTAATTGGCCTTTCACAGATACAGCGTGTAAGCCAGAATTTGGCGCGTTACCATTACTACACCGACTCCACCCTAAGCCATCTTAATTTCAAGTCAAGTAGGTATGCAATGCAATCTCATTACCAAATAATTCCATCAACAAAATCCATTATCATTAGCACATATTTATCGTTCCTAAATCGGTGGTCTTGGCATAGGACAATCATCAACAATCGACTGTACCCCGGGGGAAAGTCGGCCACCGACCATCGTACCACCGTACCAACGACTAATGGGTCGCCGACTCGCCGCCGAGCCCCGATACAACCACCGATAAGATCGGCATTATCTAGGCACAGATGCCGACGGCATGCGTATTATTGCGTATATTATAAACAAGCTGCCAACTCCGGCAAGTGCCCGCTGACCCTTTGACATCGATAGGTCTTGCGTCCTACCTGCTTTAATTAGGCGTATATCTTGGGAAATAGCAATGGAATCGATGATATAGGACTTTACCGGCACATTTATAAGGATTTGAGGTGTTAAATATTTACGACACATAACTATTTCTTAGAGGGAAAATGAATATGTTAAAGTTCAGTAATAGTAATGTGTCAAACTTGCTCGTAGCCAAAATGAAAGGAGCTTGAAGCCAGGCTTCTTAATATAATATAATCCATAGAGTATACATTAAAATTAGGCAACCCAAGACTAGATTTTGGAAACGTGTCTAGTCGTAATATATTTGAGTGGCGCTATTAATTTTGTAATCTAAATTTTATATCATCCACTTTTCCCCTCGTTTCTATCAAGGAAACCATCGACCTAAAGGAAACCTAATACCTAATCGATTAAATTCGATCGCCGCTAGATTCATCTACATTTACAATCGAATCGCAGGCTATTCGTCCTATCGACCAATCGGATCTCGCGGATGTTTCGCGCTACTCGCAATGTGCAATCTTAAAGTGCGATTATCCGATTATTCGTCTATTCTATTCGATCATTTCGATCGCATTCTCGTAAAGCCAGGTGCATATTTGAAACACGCGCTGCGATATCAATGGCGGTATTTCTCAATGCAATGCCTGTTCATATTTTTATCATTTAATTTATTGCATTGCTATTACAGTACACAAAACACACTGTTCTATTTGATGGTTGAACAAGTGACAAAGTGCTAATACCGCTCTAGACGGACTAGCTGAAGTGTTACCAGTAATCGACAGCTCCGTTGGCGTAAAAAATAGATGGTTTAACTTCTAAGCGAGAGGTCACTTTTAAGCGAGAGGTCACTTTTAAGCGAGAGGTCACTTCTAAGCGAGAGGTCACTTTTTAACTTCTAAACGAGAGGTCACCGGTTCAAATTCTAGCACAGGTATTCGTCCACAGGTGGTAATGTGCATATTATATCCAAGTTCTTCCTGACTTGCTACCACTAAGAAGCTTACCACCACTATGGAGAAAATCTGCCGGCATATGGCGTTAGGTTATCCTTAAGGTGTTCCGGCATCACAGCGTCATCATAACAATTTACACAAGTGCTTGTGTTAAGTATGTTGAAAGTGCCGAAACATGCTTGCTACAAGATCGGTATCCACAATAAAGATAAGTTGAGCTGTGCGGAAACGTTCAACAAACAACTAATAGAATTTTGTCGTGGTCGGGAAATTGACCATAAGGAGTTCGTCCGGTTCTCAGAACACGCAGCGATCCTATTGGTTATTGATATACCGCTCAGCTTTAGTTAGTACCGGCCCTTAGAACCTACATTATTTTTAATTTAGCACCGTAATCAAAATTACCCAACCGATCCTAATGAGCGATAGAGCATGCGCGCTCACATATTTCCCGCCTGAATGGACGCATTGGACATTCGTACATTTCCGCCGCAGGCTTTGATATATTTATAGGCATCCCCAATTACTGGCAATGATTCGAATTATATGTGCATGTCGTTAATCTAATTGGACATGTTTTCTTTTTGTAACAATTGATTGATTGTCGGCAACGTGCCGCTACGCTTATGTAATGCCGAATTAATAATAACGTTGTATTATGTTTCTTTGAAGTGTTTCACACTTTATATTTTTGTAAATTGTTAAACACAATCCAAAATTTCATCGTACCGACGGGACTTGAACCCGCAACCTCCGGAATAACATGTTCCGGTGCTTTGCCAATTAAGCCACGGTGCCAAGTATCGTTACGACGAAATTAGTGGATTGCATTTTGTTAACCCAATTATGCATTGGTGGCGCCATCTATGACTACTTATTACGTAAGTTAATCATTCGGAAGAAATCATTACAGTTTTCAAATCCGACGAGAGATGTTGCACTGCGTAAATCAAATATTATGTTTCTTTGAAGTGTCTCACACTTTATATTTTTGTAAATTGTTAAACACAATCCAAAATTTCATCGTACCGACGGGACTCGAACCCGCACCCCCCGGATTACACGTCCAGGTGCTCTGCCAATTAAGCCACGGTTCGATACATCGATACGACGAAATTAGTGGATTGCATTTTGTTAACCCAATTATGCATTGGTGGCGCCATCTATGACTACTTATTACGTAAGTTAATCATTCGGAAGAAATCATTACAGTTTTCAATTCCGACGAGAGATGTTGCACTGCGTAAATCAAATATTATGTTTCTTTGAAGTGTTTCACACTTTATATTTATGTAAATTGTTAAACACAATCCAAAATTTCATCGTACCGACGGGACTTGAACCCGCAACCTCCGGATTAACAATTTAAAAAAATAACGTTGTACTAAGTTATCAGAAAAATCACACATTTTTACCGCAAGAAATAACACAACTAACGTGTGCATTTAAGCCGACAACAATAAACACATAAACATTTGGTCAGAAACTAATAAAATTAATCTGAAGGCAATGAACTATAAAAAAAAAGTAAACCTTGGAAGAATGCAACATTGCATTAAAGCCAAAAATATGTACGAGGAAAAAAAAACGCGCAAAATCTTTAATTGTTTTCTTTTGCTGACTTTACCATAAATGTTGTTCAATAATGACGTACTGTTATCACATCACACAATAATTTACAACAACACTATTAGCTACTGAGACTTATGTCCCAGAAACTCCCATTGTTATACATAGAAAGGCCACACCCGTGCTTTACAGTGCCACAAGTATAACTTGGCGGTGGTGGTTTTTGGAACTAATTCTTTTAATTGAAACTGTGAGTTTGACGTTTGAGAGATTACCGCGACGTTATTGTTGATAAATCTGCTACATTAAAATAGTTCAATAATGCCAAAAGTAATTAAAAGTGGTTTAAGAGAAACTGTTATCAAAGTACAAAGTAAAAGCACAGTGGCGCACAGCCGCGCCAAGTTATACTTGCCGGACTGTACCTACCTACTACCACAGAATAATTAATAGTACAAGTACTACTACACAAACACAACCTGTGATACAACAGGTCCTGAGACTTTTGCACTATTTCATATTTCTATTATTTTCTAGTATATACGTCCTATGACGGCCTTGAGATGGGTTCACGGATGTCTCCTAGTATATCCTCCGTGGCTGGGTTAAAAATTATGACAGTTGCGCAATGTCGAAGAGGATAAATAAACTGGCCAAGTGCAAGTCGTACTTGCACTCGTAGGGTTCCGTAACACACTACAGTATTTTAGAAGATCGAGCAAAATACCACTATCATTTTTCACCAGAAAAAAATAATAATTAATAAACATTTTATTTCTTATAACGCCATCTAACGTCTAAGAAAGGTGTTAGGGATGGGCATTTCAATATAACGCCATCTATGGGACGTTTACCTAACTAAGCGTTCATAGATGGCGTTACATTCAAATGCCGAAAAACACACGTTTCTTGTTTGGGGACCCTCTATTATTCTTAACTTTATTCTGTTTTTAGTATTTGTTATTATAGCGGCAACAGAAATACATAATCTGTGAAAATTTCAACTGTCTAACTATCACGGTTCATGAGATACACGCAGCCTGGTGACAGACAGACAGACAGACAGACAGACAGACAGACAGACAGACAGACAGACAGACGGACAGCGGAGTCTTAGTTATAGGGTCCCGTTTTACCCTTTGGGTACGGAACCCTAAAAAATGTCACTTGTTAAGCGCTTCATTTCAATCACTCCGGAGAGCGACGACTTCAACATCTACTACCGCACCATTACGTGAGATAGTGGGCAAGTTTTTTCTGAAAGCAATAAAATAAATCGAAAATATTTTAAGTCAAGAAGGTGTTAAATTCATCAAATCTTAGTCTTATGCCGCGATGCCAACACCAGCTCAAAAGAACAAAGCTTAAACAATTACAATAAATTAATTTAAGATTAGAAAATGCAAATTAGAAGTGAAAGCGTATCTAATATCGGTATGTTCTAGTGCGTATTAAAACAATTATCTGGCTAAGAACAAAGAGGTCGACAGTCGGCAACATCGGCAACCGTGGGACCGTTCGCAAAACAAAACCCATAATAATTGCACAGACTAAAAGAAAAAAATCTATAACAATTGTCTCATTGCAAGTATATTTTTCAGTGAAAGTGGAAACAGCGTAAGAAATCGTTCTATTATGTAAAGCAAATCATGAATACAATGAAGACTTTTGATAGATTTATAAGCATTTGAAGTTGTTGTGACAATACTATTAACGTAAATCAATGGAGAAAGTTTTTGATAGGCTGTGGCAAGTCGTTTGGTACTATAGATTAATAAATTACCACTGCTTACTGTACCACTTATAATTTAATTTGCATTCGAATATCATTGAACATGTAAAAAATACATTTCAACTATACTTGTACTTTTATTTATTCAATTCTAATGATTTTTGTAATCATGTCAATAACAATTTATATAAGACCTAAATCAAAACGACTGGACAGAGGATGAACCTACCTGAACCAAGTATTTGTATGTCAAAAAATATTCTTAGTGCTTGCACATTTGCATTGTTAAAGAACTCTATCATGGATTTAATATGTAGCAATAGTTTACTAATGGCCGGTTCATGAGTACATTTATTGAGAGTTTATCTATTCAATAACGGTACAATTGACTAGATAAACTCTCAATAAGCTGACCTCAGAATCCAACCATAAGTAAATAAACGACTTTTAAATTTGTATTTATATGTTCTACACAGTAAGTAATAAAACGTCTTAAAAATACGGAAGAAAAGCATCAAGAAAAGGCAGTTTTTTTGCTCGCCATACTGTCCCGCACAATCAATAAACGACTTTTTATTTATATATGTTTTACAAAGTAATAAAACTTCTTAAAAATAAGAAATAAAAGGCAGTTTTTTTGCTCACCATACTGTGCGGGGTACTGATTCTGACAGAGTATTTCTGAATGATTCCGAACGTAATCTAAAACAATAGAACACAAGTGCGCTTGCGTCACACTTGTAATAAATTGTAACATTTAGGCACCGGACACGTAATAGACGAGTTCGACAGACTCACTATGATATACTAATGTAAGAGATGAGTTCAATGGAATCCTTTATTTAATTTTGTTTATAAATATATGAAGAGCAGGAAACAGGCATGAGCTCGGTCCAAGTGATGATTACGTCGCCTATTAGCATAGATAAACAATGTTTTCTTTATTCTATGTCTATAGACAGATACCTGTAATCATTGTTCTATAATACTAGAGACAATCCCGGTGCAATCTATTGAAAGATAAATCTACTCTTAATTTCAAGGAGCAATTCAGATTTTATCAAGTGTATGTATAAAATGTTGAATAAAAAGCTTGCTATATAATATCGTTTAAAAACTAAAAAAGAACCGACTTCAATGTTCATTTTCAGTACCAATTTTGAGATGTTTATCTCAATATCTCTGGAGATACTTATCAGACCTCGATAAAATTACCATGGTACCACACTTGGGATAACTCCTTTCGAACAAAAAAAGAATAATCAAAATCGGTGCATAAATGACGAAGTTATCCCCGAACAAACATAAAAAAAAAAAAAAAAAAAAAATATACGGTCGAATTGAGAAACCTCCTCCTTTTTTTGAAGTCGGTTAATAAAATGAACGATTTATTAAAATGAAAAAAATATTTGTTTTTTTTGGCGAAAATTGAGTATAATATGTAAGTATTCTTCCTTTTGTTGCCCATTGTACTGTAATTTACTGTTTCGTAGGTTAGTATTAATTGCTGTAAAGTACAATACAAAAAAAAATGTAATGTAACAAGAAGGATCCAGAAAAGTCACTGATATTAAACCATGTTATTTTCATCAACACCAATCAACACCAATATTATAAATGCGAAAGTCAGTTTGTTTGTTTGGGACTTCCTCACGGTCAAACGGCTGGACTGATTTAGCTGAAATTTTGTAGAGGGATAGCCAGTATTGTGGAGTAGGCTATTGAATACTTTTCAACGTGGGCGAATCCGCGGGGTACAGCTAGTATTTTATGCTGTACCAGTAAATCTGTGCTTAGATACGTGTATATAATTGTAACATTGGAACCTTATTAAAACCTCGTGGAGTGCACTTTTCTATACAAATGTATCCCCCGTTTCTTCCCTGGAAAATTTCTCTAGAGAAAAAATTGTTTCTACAAAAAATCAAGGTCTGTTTGCTGTAGTTACGCCCCTATCATTTTCTTTTTTTTGACGAACCAATTGCAAATAATGACAATGGAAATATGACCTTTTAAAAATCTTAAAGTGGAGATTAGAATGCTTATATTTCTTTTTGCAATCGGTTGGTCAAAAAAGCAAATGAAAGGGGCGTAGCTACAGCAGACCTTGATTTTTGTAGAAACAAATATTGCTCTAGAAGCATTTTCCAGGGAGGAAACAGGGGAATACATTTGTATGGAAAAGTGTACCCCGCGTTTCTTCTTAACCCTATAAACAAGCTAATTTTCCATTCTGCTTCGACACACGAGTAGATCTATCTATCATATTACCTTGACTGACATCTCGACTTCTCGACCTTTGAGTCAAGAAGTTAAGCACTCCATCTTGGCAAAAAATGGTAGACTATTAATAAATGTTTTGTTTCCATTCGCCATTTAACGCAATCAGTTGTTCTTCGGATATTTATTTGTGTTTTGCGCAGGTGTTGTGAGATTAGGCAGCGGGGGGTCTAAGGTGCGACCTCCACTTGTAGATAGACGGCTTAGAAAACGTAGCATTAGCTTAGGTAGTAAGCGAGAGCGACTATGATTATTGTTATATTACCGACAATACCGAAATTAACTTACGAAAGTTGCGTTTAGACCTTACTTTGCGGCAATCTATAATTTCATTATTATCTTAATGTATAATGACATAACATATATATGTTCAGTAGTTACAGATAGTTTCCAAATAATTAAAACACTTATTTAGGTCGAACGCCAGAAACTGGCATAAAAAATTAACTTAAACTTTTTAAAGAATCTCTGAACAACAATAGATATAAATTAGCTATGCTCTAGGTAGAGATGGAACCCAATCTTTAGTGCTGTTAATAATCGATTTTCGTGGTCGATTATTCGTTACATAATCGGCGAGCGATAACGCGAGTGTATTCCCTCGGACGGGCATGTAACGTGCTGGATCGATGTATCACGATCGAACGATTTGTCATAGTGCTTGTGGTGCGTACGCGCATAATCGCATGCGATTTGACGCGGGAACATTGCTTTGTGAATTCTGTAAAATATTATGATACAATAGAAATAGATTTTGTGCCAGATATAAGGCCTTTCTACCAATGCTTGCGATAGATGTCTAAATTGTCCCGCCATTTACTTCTGGACTGATCTTTGACGTTCCTCAACAGTCCAGAGGCCTTAAGTTGCTACTACTTATACGTACACAAATACTGACAAGCCTAACTGCATCTTCCTCACCTAATTTAAAGGGAGCTTAAGTCAGAAGATATACCGACGGAAACCAGATAGCATATAAAAAACATCGATAACAGATACCCGAGTGCAGGTAACACAAACATCGATCAACATTAATTATTGAACGATTGTGAGGTGCTTGCAATGATACGTATTACGAACCAATGTAACGCGAGGTAACGAATTGTTTTCGATCGCCGCATCGATCATTGTGGGAATCGACTTTTCTGTTGTTGTATCGATTGTTGATGTCTTTGTTTATGGCTACATCACTTTTGTGAAGACAATATTTTTTTAATTGGATATTGATTTATGAATTCTTTAATATTATTGACTTTTTTATAAATGCTCATAGAATAATTTGATTGAAATCCGTCGATATACATATAACACTACAGCAAACTTTCTTCCTTTCCCCCCTATTTTCCCCTCAATAAAAAATCGCGATCGATTTTTTTTTAAAAACATAAATAAATCAAGGAACTCGTATGCCATTTTTTGTCAAAATCTGTTGAAAATGCGACCTGTAGGCGAGAACAGATCGACGGACATAAGCATTTTATCGAAATTGAGAGGATCGGTAAACTAATTAATTTTTATTAAAGAAAACGCAAAGAAAAAGCCTAATTCGCAAATAATTATGATAAAATGTCATCGCACATTCATTGAATTCATTATGCTCCAGTTTGTATTACTTGAGAACCTTTTATTTACAGAAGATTTATAAAGCTCATTACACGATCATTTCAGCAAAGGATCCATTAAAATGATGAATGGAATCAGAATATATTGTTGAATTTCAATGGAATTTGTTTGGCCTAAATAGCATCTTATGGTAATAAATGAAGTAACGGAATAAGAAAAAATCGCCTGTTAGTCTGAAGTATAACTAATGACTACTGCTTTACAGTAGTACCTACACCACATGTACCCTTTTTTATATCTGTTGGTAAGCGATGGTAGGTCAAAGACGGTGAACACACTAGGCCTAGAATGGTCTCACTCTCAAGAGCTGTGCTGCCAAAACACCGTAAGTATGTAGCGACAGATTTTATCCTTTATGGTGGTTAGATACTTTGATGATGAGCTATGTTTCACGCTTGAATACAAGAAAACGCAAAAAATTACCACAATTTTCAGCTCATGAGTCCTTTCCAATAAGTATGAAGTGCGAGTAAAGAATTTAAAATTATAATATACGTATGTCAAATTGTCAATGTGTCGTCCAACGCAAGGAAATATGCATATATTGGCATCCTTGTGTTGGACTTGCAGTGAACTTTGTGTTGGACACATAATAGTGACAAAGCCTGACCAATGGAGGTTTGGGTCCCATGACCGCTAAACCGCACTTGCGGGAAGTGTGGTAGGTATGGACGATGGATAGTATATAAACTGGCTTGACAGAAACCGGTGTTAACACTGCTTTTTGTCATTGTCATATTATTGATTGTCATTTGACACACGGACACACGTTACATATTTAGAGCATCAGCGACCGGCGATTAAGTCGCAATATCCGGTATTTTAGACGTAGCGATGGAACGCAGAATGTCGCTAAAATGCGAGGAATGATTGAGGAGGATAGATAAAGAAACTACGGTAGGTATCAAGGGCTAGTGTAAAAAGCCTAACGCTGAGTTGCCTAATTTTTCAGTCCTTTTTAGTCATTGCAAAGTAGAGAAAACGCGAGGAAAGATTGAAACGGAAAGCTTTTAGAAATGGCAGTGTGTAAGGGCTCGTGTAGACAGCCTTTTTTATATCGTACTAGCTGACCCTGCAAACGTTGTTTTGCTAAAACCCAAATATCTTACGGAATCCTATTTTTTTCCAAAATAAAATTTAGCCTATGTTACTCGTGGATACTGTGGCTTTCGAATGGTGAAAGAATTTTTAAAAACGGTCCTGTAGTTTTTGAGCCTATTCATTACAACCAAACGAACAAAGTTTTCCTCTATATAATATTCTTAATATATATAAATCTCGTGTCACAATGTTTGTCCTCAATGGACTCCTAAACCACTTAACCGATTATAATAAAATTCGCACACCATGTGCAGTTCGATCGAACTTGAGAGATAGGATAGTTTAAATCTCAAATTATAGTCGCAATTTTAATTTATTGCTATTTATAAAAACAAAAAACAAAAACAAAAACTTTAGCCACAGCAACGCGTGGCCGGGTCAGCTAGTATATATATATATTATTAGTGTAGATAGGCTATCGTTTGACCTCTATCATACCTATGGGTAAGTGATGATGCAGTCGAGGATGGTAGCACGCTAGGTCAATAATGAGATCTGGCTCCCAAAGACCGGAACATATTAGATGTTTCGCGACAGATTTTCTAACATGACATGATATTTAACTTGGTAGCTGGCCAGGCGGACACTAGACAATGTCCTAACAACGCCTGACATGCCGGCGCGTTTACTTATTTTTCAGTCCATACATATTCCTGTACATACCTTGCATTAGATTTGTTCTTACTGAGCATAGTAGAACGCGATTTGGTACGTGACATTGAAAACCTTAGCCAACAGAACATAAAACTAACTTTTGATGAGTTATTTAACATCCACAACCTCTACGTGGTAATATAGCATTGTTCTAATATACCCAGTGACCTCTGCGGCCTGACCCGCAAATAAACATTTATTAAAAACAACGATTTGTTACACACAATCTTGAGATGTTCAGGGCAATTTGCAACTTTGTTTCATAATGCCTTGAGCTGGTTTAGACCACAGGCGTCTAGAATACGGCCAATTTGGTCATTATTGAACCAGCACTCATTTAATGCATGGTATTATGAATCTGTGTGCTTGATGTCTTGTAGTTTTTTTTAAATATCTTATAGGCTAACGTTTGAATGCTATGTCGCCTTGTGGAAAGCGATGATGTGGTCGAAGATGGTGAACACGCTAGGCCTAGAATACTCTGACTCTCAAGGGCTGTATGCTGCCGGAACACCGTGAGGTTATGGCGGCAGATTTTCTTACCTATCTTCATGGCGGGAAGATAATGTAGCTACCACTTACTTTTCCACTAATAATTGCAAGCGATTTCTTCAAGAATCGTGGTCATTAATTGCATAACACACTTCATTCCTCTTTTCGAAAATAAAAAATAAGTTCAAAAACTAAAACCCGACTACTGAAATATCACGCTCTAAAAAGTATGAAACTAGAAAATATTCTCATCTGAGATCGCTATGTACAAACTATTCAATATGTATCGTCTATTATATAAAAAACTTACTTTTAATAAATATTTTATCGTATTTTATAAATATTCTTAGCGGTGTTCAGTGGATACCCGTTTCATACTTTTTAGAGCGTGATATTTCAGTAGTATGGTTTTAGTTTTTGAACTTATTTTATATTTTAAGTATTTTGGGGTTTTTGCATAATTGTATGCATGAATACATGTCAACATCCTTACATACATACATAGCGATCAACAAACACATAGCCCTCCCTATTGCTTCTTTGCGACGCCGCGCCGTGGGGTAAAAATTAGTTTTCTTGACTTCGACGGGATATATCTCGCAAACGCTACGCTTGACAAAAATATGATATACCGTAAGGTAGGGTTTCTACCTTCATTTTAAAATCCCTATTTAACGATACCCCACACGATGGGGTGGGGTGAACATTTTTTTTTTTATTTCTTGACTTCGTGCCCTCTAGAGGGCGCCACATTCAATATGTTGTAACGTCACATAGCCTATAACCAGCAGACAAATGAGACGCGTCCAACGACATCTCATTTGTCAAATTATTATAAGTAGTTTAGAAGTTATGAGGGAACAGATGAACATACATACATACTTACATACATACTTATATACATACTTACATACATAAATACATACCCACATACCGGGTAAAAAACATAACCCTCCTTTTTGCTTCGCCGTAGTCGGGTAATAAAATTGGCATGATTGGTAATATTGGTATATAACCTTAAAACGCTGCACTTGGGCACAACTTTGGGTCGTATTAAAATAATTACACATACATCGTTAAGAAACCAACAAAACCCCCGCATGGTGGTAGGACACTATCTAGTGTCCGCCTGGCCAGCTACCACCGTCAAGTTAGAAAATCTGTCACCAAACATCTAATGTGTTCCGGCAGCTATCCTTGAGAGCCAGTTCCCACTCTAGGCCTAGCGTGCTTACCATCTTCGACCGCATCATCACTTACCAACAGGTGAGATAGTGGTCAAACGCTAGCCTATAACGTATGAAAAAATAAAAAAAATAAAAAATCTATGATTCTGATACCCTATTGACCCCCATTGACCCCTAAGAGTGACTATCGAGGGCTAGCCTTCTTCGAGAAGCGTAAGAACACTTTTTCAGACAGTTTCTAGCATATAGATCTGTATTCTTCATTACAAATACTTTATCTTGTGAAATAATGACTTCTACAACCGAAGTCATCAGCGTTAGCACTAGTTACACAATACAACATCGCAAGTTCAACTAACTGCCATCAAGCTTAGCAACGTCTGAACATACGTCCAAATAAGGCCGGCGCTACACGTTTCAATCAATTTCTTGTCAGTGTGACGCAACTGCACGCAAATGTCAAAATGACGTTTTGACGCACGTGCGGCAGCCATGATGGATGAGGGAGTGGAGCTAGGCGGTTTGTGGTTAAAGCTTTTAATTAAATCTATTTATTTAAATTACATTTACTCTTTGACTGACTAAAGGTCCATAGAATTATAGAGGACTAGCAGCCCGCCCCGGCTTCGCACGGGTAGAACATATATGCCTAGAAAATTTGCATCAGTTTGTTGCATCGAATATAAAATATGAACATATTTAACAATCATCGTTATATTTCATCCAATTTACACAAAACCTCAACGAATTATGCACCTAAACCTTCCTCATAAACACTCTGGCTATTGGTGAAAACCGTATGATAATCTGTTCAGTAGCTATTGAGATTATTGCGAACAGACAGACAGACGCAGTGATGGACTTTGTTTTATAATACTTACGTAGTGATATTGGACGGCCCTTTGGCGTAAAGGATAGTTACCCTGATTCTGACCCGACGGTCGTTGGTTCTAATTTTACCTATATACCTACCAATGAAAGTTTTATGTACATTCATGAATCATGAGTTTTCGTACAGTGGTAGTGGGATCATTAAATATACCAAATATACAAATATACCAAAAAGTAGCTTACCACCAAGAAGAACATCTGCCGCCGTAACTTTACGGCGTTCCCCGACGCAAAATGTAGGGGTAATATACGATTAACGTGTGTATCTGTGTCTGTCTGTAGCATCTTAGAATCTAACCGGATGAACCAATTTTGTTTTTATTATTGATCGTTTTTTTTTGTTTGATAGATGTCTTCATCGAGACTTTTCTTAGCTTTGATTCATGAAAATTCGTTCAATCGTTATAAAACTATGAGCTTTTTTCTAGTTAATTGCGCTATGAAATCAACTTTCATAGGTCTGATCAATTCGAAAATCTTCTTATTCAACGATATTGTAAGAACATGGAAGCATTGACCTGATGCTGGGACATCTCCTGGACTCTACAGATTACTCAAATCCTCACCAACTTACAGCTCAGATTTTAAATGTCGTGTTTAGAGTCATTGGAATGCTTTTAATGAAAAGATTATACATAGATCAGTCGGGGTGGTTTAAAATATTATAATTATTATTATATATGTATATCGATGAATATTATTTTATACAATAGATCATATTATTATACTATATTGACATCAAAATGATTGTGATCGGTGGGGATCTACAGCATAGCTAAGCTTATAATAATATTTTCGTAGTAACTATGACCTAATCTGTGGTTTCACTGCAAATATTTTATTAATTTTGCGATGCGTGTATGTGAAATTCGTGATATCTTCTAGTTTTCATTAGAATTATATAATGTAAAGGACAATTTTAATCTATAATATGTGGCCAAGCTAATTAACGTAATTATTTGGATAAGGATTAATATTATATACTTGAAAATAGCCTTGGAAGTTATGTAATATTTTTTAACAAAAATTTTAAGATTAAAATGGTTACTGTGAGTCAACCTTAAGAGATAGACATATGCTGTCGCGGACTTTTTTGTAGGTCTTATTAAGTTGTACATCTCATCCATAGAAAATATTCTTCTATCTATTTTCAATTGAGCAGCGTTCGTAAGAAACGTGTTTTTTCAACCGTTTTTAGCTCTTACTATTTTATTATACAACGCTTGTGTCTTGTTTGTCTAAACAACAGATTGACAACAGTCAAAACCTAAATGCTTTCGTAAATAATAAAATGTTATACAAATTACTTAGATATCTATTGTATTTTGAAGACAACAAGAAATTAAAGTACCTTACAAAATGTTTTAGGTGCACGGCTTAAAATATTTGCGGTTGCCAAATCAGTGACATTTTAGTTCCTATACGTTAATAACTTATACAGTCATATATCTCGTTGTTCGATCCCATGCTAGCTAAGTTTACATGGCTTTAACTTGCCATATAACCTAACACCCCAAGGGCACCATCAGACTGTTCTGTCAAAGTGCGTGCCAACTTGTCGACAACACAATATGCGCTTGCGCAACCAAGTGCCAAAACTGAGACAGCACCTCCAGTGATTGATTAAAAAGTTTATTCCTATTGTTTTGAAGCACAAAGCGAGCCTGTAATTATGTGAAATAACCCACACTCAGCCTAATAAGGAGTGTCAAAACGTCTGTCGAGAAAAGGGCATGGAAAGGTTACAGACCAACC
Organism: Cabera pusaria; assembly: GCA_954871355.1. Taxonomy (NCBI): domain Eukaryota; kingdom Metazoa; phylum Arthropoda; class Insecta; order Lepidoptera; family Geometridae; genus Cabera; species Cabera pusaria. The sequence continues at coordinate 3,018,824 of OX940892.1, forward strand.
TTGAATTGGAAGACTTTGTATTGATTCAAAGGAAAATTAGCAGAAGACTACAAGACTCATATAATTAGCATTTAAGCTAGATTTGGTATTTTATAAAGGCACTCAACATCCTGATGATTGGCTTTCAGGTGAAGCTACAACAATTGTCGATTACTATATACTCCCACGGGTACGGTGGGGAGTATCCCCAAAATTTTTTTGAATATTGTAAAGTTCAGTACATATGCACCAGGGTACGCTCCATTTGAGTGCCTCTATGTCCTCGACCTCACATTGTCCTGTTCGAAACAGATCAGTTTTTGTTGGCATGACCAAACTGCGAAACGAATTGTAAATACCTGTCTGTATGGACTAACTCGGAGTTATTGTTGTCGGCAGGTAATTACAGGATACATCTACAGGGCTGTCGTCAGTCAGTTAGTTTAGCATTTGTCTACCAAGACCTTTTTTTATATCATATAGGCTAGCGTTTGACAACTATCTCACCTGTTGGTGAGTGATGATGCAGTCGAGGATAGTAGCACGCTAGGCCTAAAATGGGAACTGGCTCTCAAGGATAGTTGGCGACAAATTATCTAACTTGAGGGTGGTAGCTGGCCAGGCGGACACTATATAGTGTCCTACTACCATGCGGAGATTGGGAGTTAAATAAGATTTGAAATATTATCGTGGCGAAGATTCTTAAGGGTTATAAAATATGTATTTACTATGTATGTGTTATAAATCTTATCATATAGAAATTTGATTATTCATATGGATATAATTTTCATTTAGGCGTGAAAAAAAAATCACCCGAATTTCTCTACCTTCTAAAACCTGAATGAAGCATGAATTAAAAACATAAAAGTATTAATCTGCAGGGCAAAGACCTCACTTCTCTCCTTCCACTATTCAAAGTCCATACACTAACATAGATAAATTTCATCTGTCACTATGAAGAATTTGCTCCGCAGTTTTCCAAAATAGTAATAACTTTTTTAAAGCTTACTAGCAATGTGGTTTGCACACACAGTATTCTTGTTAAGCTTATTTGGAGGGGCCAAATAAGCTAAATATGCTTGTGTCTGGAGTCGGTTCACGTCAATAGTGCAATGGGCGGGGATCGAACTCACGACCCCTCAATCGCCAAGCCAAGTAGACATTGGGCTATCACCGCTTTTATTTGCAAATTTATTCAACTTCTCGCACCGGCAACCCTACGAGTGATGAGAGATGGCTCGCAATGAGACCAAGCAGTGACCCCTGGGCTAGATGAACAATGAACTTGGCAAAAAGTCGATGAGTAATGATGATGGACAGCGCCCGCCAGGGTGGGTCATTTCATTGTTTATGAGGCCACCATTATTTCTACTCCATCGTTGTTTTGAAGCTTGTCAATGAGATAACGGTGCTACCATAATACGTATTTATGTGCTGATGACTTCAGTTACCTATTTCTTACTGTTAGGTGTTTGTAAGCAGATAAAAGTTTTGATTTATCATACCCTCATCAATCAACACCATCATTATAAATGCGAAAGTCAGTTTGTTTATTTGTTTGGAACTTCTCCACAGTCAAACGGCTGGACTGACTTAGCTGAAATGTTGTATAGGGATAGCGAGTATTATGGATTAGGCTATAGGATACTTCGTAACGCGGGCGAAGCCGCGGGGAACAGCTGGCATACCTATAAAATTTGTTTTTGCAAGCATTTATTTAGTTTCACCTGTACCGATGTTTGTCATCAAACCTTGCAAATTAAATTTGATTCACTTTCCGGTTACCGATTAAGATGACATTTTGCATACATGTGTAGATCGGATAACAATGCAATGTTATGGTAACATCGAGCTGGTCTGATGATGGAGACGAATGGTGGGCATAGGAACTCCTAAACTACATATGTTATAACCGTCATATTTGGGCTCGTTGGATTTGTCTTCACTTAATCTGGTCCTAGGTTATGTAAAAGCTTATGTTTAAAAAGGTTTTATGAAATATTATTTCACTACAGTCAAGCAGCTTCAAACCGATTCACACAGTTTATTACTCTTTATTCACACCAATTAAAAGAAAAACTAAATGTTGAGTTGAACTTAGCTTACTAAAATGAGGGGTACAATGGGCGGTTTTATCGCCAAAAACGATCTCTTCCAGACAACCTTTGGATAGACTCATGTAATGTTATACTGGCGTAGGCTAGGTAAAGGGTGAAAGATATACATAAAAAATATATATACAGAGGAACATATAACCTCATTCTTTTTTGAAGACGATTAAAAAGAAGGCAATGATTGCCTTAATTATTATTTATTCTTGGCGAAGTACGTAAGTACTGTACCTTACCAATACCCTATTATACTTCTATAAATCCATTATTTTCTTTACTTTTGCTTGTATGATGCTTGTATGATTTTTTGTATGACATAAGACAGGTAATGCTAAGAAAGGAAATAGCACGCTCTGCTAACTTTCCTCGATGCTCATCGCGGGCTAATCGACCATAAACATAATGTAATCGATTCTGTTATATCTCGATTGATGTAATTAATCCGATTATTTGCATCACTAGTTCCATTAGCTCGAATACGGAAGACGCCAACAACTTTAATTTTGAATAATTAAACTTAAAAAAATTAAGGTGTTTTTTAATAGTGTCGAAAATATACATAAAATTAAGGTATCGCAACATAACCACTGTTTAACTTGATGCACTGTTCAGTTTTCAAAATAATCTTGACAACATGAGACCATGTTGTCGATCGAAATAAAATGATGAATTTTAGGGTATTCGACTAATTTAGGTTAGAGAAAAATACGTTTTATTGGTAGAGAAACTCAAATGAGTGAAAAGGAACGCTAAAGCCTTTTTATAATCATCACAAATAAACCTGTGCACCACCAGAAACCTTCGAAGAAGGTATCTTTGCCAATAGATTCAAAAAGAACAGCAAAGGAAATGCTAACCACGCAACCACCAAATTTGAAAATCAGAACAACGAGACGAGCGTTGCAACGCGACGCCAAAGTGGTCCTTCGAGGAGTTTTTAAGAGCTCAAAAATTATATACTTACTTAAAGCAGCCATTAAAGACAACAATTCAAAGGAAAGACGCCGTATAATCTCTCAAAACAGATTATAAAGCACTTAAAGCGACTGTTGGAACAAGACATTCCGCATGTTACGTTTTTGTGTGTGTTTGACAAAGAATTTGGACAAAAACCTGTACGTTTAGCCAGACAGGTTATCCAACGTAGATAGTCACTTAGCGGAACGACTGATGTTTGCTGACACAATATAATGAGCAACACGTGCAGACATTAACTTTTAACAAACTATGAAAAGAGTAATAATTTTTACATTCATAACTATCAGCTTGTATTAGTTCACTGCTGGACATAGGCCTCTCCTGTAGCACGCCACTGTGCTCAATCTAAAGCTGTCCTTTGCCAGCATCCGCTATCAGCCGCCCTGCTAATATCTGGTTACATCTGTTGTAGGACCGATAACCGTTGAGGTAGACGTGTTCTAGAGTGGAGACCACGGCTTGGTAAACGTAGTGTAGGACGCCCTCCAGCTAGGTTGAGCGATGATATACGCATACTGGCTGGCAGCGGCTAGAAACAAAGAGCTGAAGATCGAGCGCAGTGCCATAGGTTAGGCCTATGTCCAATAGCGGACGAATACCGGCTGTTAATGATGATGATGAAGATATGTAAGTACACGTATTAGTATTCAGTGAACTGTACCTTTTTATTACTTTATATTGGTACCTAACCTCTAAAGTCTGTCTCTGCAAACGTACCCTTTTTGTACCTGTACCTTTGTTTCAAGTATTTTGTTTGACAGCATCAAACACAAAGTGCTAATCAATCCATCATGATATTCATGATCTTCAGATTCATTTTGCATACGTTTTTACGAACACAATAATTTAATATTCATTTAACACCAGCTGAGGCTGATTGGCAGCTGCTTAAACAGTTCCACAAAACGACGTCTCCGTCTCTAATGTATTATATTAATTCTGAGAATTTACGCAATATGTATTTTGATTATTAACAAATACCGTAAAAATAATAACCAAAAATAATTTCCAGACACTACATAAACAGGTAGAATTTTGCATGCTACAGTATCTGTAATAGGTAGATGTCATCGCTTACCATTAGGCGAGCGTCGTGCTTTTCCTGTTACCTTATATCATTAGAAAAACTGGCCAAATGCAAGTCGGACTCGCACTCGTAGGGTTCCGTAACACAGTTAAGTATTACATAACTATGATTTTTCGCAACTACAAAATTAACTTTGTTTTTCATAGTGTTTGTATGAAAAACAAAGTTATCTTTGCGGTCGCCATATCTCAAAAACTGCTGGCTGTATCTCGTTCAAACCAATTTTCGTTGTTAGTTTTTATTGAGATCTACAGCATATATAATTTTTAGATTTTTCACTCCCATACTTTAAAAGTTAGGGGGGGGGGGGGGGGGGGGACACACATTTTACCACTTTAAACGCGCCTATCTTTCAAATGATTGACTTTGAGAAAAAATGATTTTAGGAACCTCAATGTCATTTTTGAAGACCTATCCATAGACACCCCACACGTATAGATTTAAAGAAAACATATTTTTTTTGTTTCAGTTCCATGTATGGGATGCCCCCCATTAAACTTTTATTTTTTTTACTTTTGTATAAAAATCGGAAAGCGGTTTACAGAATACCTCTACCTACCAAGTTTCAATTCTGTAGTCCTTAACAGTTTCGGAATAAAATGGCTGTGACATACGGACGGACAGACAGACAGACAGACAGACAGACATGACGAATCTATAAGGGTTCCGTTTTTTTCCATTCGGCTACGGAACCCTAAAAAGGCAGGGGTATGAGCAACTCAATTACTAAGAGAGGCTAATGAGACAACTTTTTTTAAGCCCCATAGACAACTTTTTCACCACTATCCCGCCTAATGTTAAGTGACAGTGGTCTATGGTGGTGATGAAGCACGCTGGCCCAGGAAATTCACACGCGATATAAAGACCTTACACGTTAAAGTACCTACTTATCCGGAATTTTTTTTTTTTTTTTTTTTTTTTTTTTTTTTTTTTTTTTTTTTTTTTTTTTAAAAAGATTACTCGCAATGTGGGTTGCACATTACTAGTATTCTTGTTAACCCCTCCAACTAAGCTAAATATGCTTGTGTCTGGAGTGGGTTCACGTCAATAGTGCAATGGGTGGGGTGGGATTCGAACTCACGACCTCTCGATTGCCAGTCCGACACCCTATCCATTGGGCTATTGCCGCCTTGTAATTACAAACACTCGACGAAACGACGACTCTCAACGAATTCTATTTCTTGGTAGGACTTCCGATAAAATATGAGGAAATCAGACTTCTAATGAAAATTAATACATACAATAGATACAACTCGTTGCACCCCGCGGCGTTGCCCGCGTTAATCCTGGTTATAAAATTTCCTCTTGAATCACTCTATTTATAGCTAAAACTGCATTAAAAAACGTTGTGTAGTTTAAAAGATCTAAGCGTACACACAGCGGGAGCGACTTTGTTTTACACAATGTAATGATATAATATTAATTAATATTTTAGTTTTATTAGTTTATTAAATTGTAGGTACTTGTAATAATATATAAAGATATACATGAAACATACTCAGCATGCACAATGACGTTCAAGGAAGATGCACACCATTAATGCAATCGCAAAATCTGCGGATGTTTTATTAAAAAAAAAGAGTAATACAACCAAAGTGTATTCAAAATGCCCCACAATGATTGGGCCTTAGTGCGAACGCATAATTTCGGTAGTCCGAAAATGAGAAAATAAAATCGGGTATTATTATGGGCCTACCGAAATATCTTATCCATCAAAAGAAAAAGGGAAAAAGTGTTATTTTTATGAGAGCCTTAACACGCTCTGCGCTCCGGAGTTACTTGCAATTTTACAGCATACTTTTATTAATTACATTTTTTGACAACTTACAAGTATTAAATGTAAACGCATTGATTTGGAAGCAAAAAAAAGATGAGACAATGTTTTCTTTCTTTGTGATTAAAATACGAGAACCTGAAAGCCTGAAAATCCTATGTTTAATGGCTAGGAGCAATATAAACAATGGTAATGGTATGAGACTAACGAGTGTCTAGACATATCTCTCCAATGAGAATGTATCAGTCAATACGAAAAATTGTGTACATTATCTATACTGTATATAAAACACAAAAATTGTTTCTACCTATGTCTATTATATAGACTTTGAAACCATCCAACCGAAGTGCCCGAAATCGGTTTCATTGAAAGGCAATAATGCGAAGATTGTGACCACTAAAACAATACATTAGGCACATTTCGTTCATTCATGGAGTCGATTTTCGACTTTCACATACAAACATTTTCACGAATTTTGAAATTTTCCCTTTCATTAAATAAATAAACAAAATGTATTTCTTTTTATGGCATAGTAAGTAGCACGCGGCAGGTTAGTCGAGCTAACATATACCGTTACTTCCCAAGTTTATACTATAAGAAATATCGCAATTAGACCAAAGTAACATTTGCGTTAATCCCCGTACATTGATTTCGAACTGTTATACTTTCAGTTATTAACATCTTAACGAGTATAACCGTTATCATTTAAGCGTAAATGTGTATTAGAATAGCAACGGTTCCAGGCCACTTTAGAACGGGACCAAGTACCATGGACATCTTCATTCATGATGTATCGTAGCCATTTATTTCCACACTCGGACAGTTAGGCCTACTCCTTTATTTTTAGATATAAAGATGTATAGCAAATTGCGTGACTTTTACGCATTTGACATCGGTGTATATTTATTATTAAAAAAAAATATTATTACAAACTATTTATTTCAATCTAACACAAGCTGATACATGAGTTACATGATGGAATGTTTAACGACAAGTTTCAAGATTTTTTATATTTGATAGGCTAGCATTTGATCTTGCCTGGTGGTAAGCGTGATGTGATCAATGATGGTAACTCACTAGGCCTACAAGCTACCTACGTCTATCTACGCTAGTCCTCAATATTAGGAGATTTTTGAGATACCACGGAAAATGTCTATTAAATGTATCTAGTAAATAATGGAAATTGCCAAATGCTGCGTTAATTATCCAGAATTTACATACATACATAAAATCACGCCTTTTTCCCGTTGGGGTAGGCAGGGACTACTTCTTTTCACATGCTACGATCCTGACATACCTCTTTCGTTTCTTCCACTTTCATGTCTTATGAGCGCCATATATTCCACGTGGTCGATGATAATTGACATCCAGAACTTCATAGAATTTTATATCAACTTATATTCAAACTCCTCTTAAAACTTCATACAGACAAGTCTCAGTCGAGCAAAGCCAACGTTTATTACATTAGTGTAACATTAACATTCGCCAATCTTTCCACGTCATGCGATACGTATGAGTGATGGGGTGCCCGCAGCTTCTAATTGTGCATTGACCTTAGGGCAGACTTTTTGCGACGAGCCGAGGTGGTCCTGATAAATGGTCAGAATTCGAACAATCGTGTTTTTGCCGAGGCATACCGAGCGACTCGTGCCGGGGAAGTCTTTATTTAGACGTACGCAGAAACGGATGGCACGGGATGCACGCTTCGGATTTGGATGTAGGATTCCATCTGTGTAGAGACAGTTTGATGTCCGTAACGGGATAAAATTGCTGTCTGCATTGCGGACTCTGTTGCGGACTTTATAGGAGTTGGTTTAACTCTGAATATGCAGGTTGATGTCTTCTTTATTCCAATTTAGGACGATACACCGAAACTTAACAGTTAAAAGAGGTCTTTTGAAAATGTTAAAGTTGAATTCACTCCCTTTAACAGAGTGAAAGCTTTCTCCAACAAATCGTAGTTATAATTGCTCTCATGATCCGTTTCAAATAATTACCTCATGCCTTCGTCCGGACTTGACCCTGCCGCTTTTGATGGTCTAATGAAGGGTTTTTATTAAATCAACGTCAGAAGTCCATTAAAGAGTGGCCCCCGATGGTCGCCCATCAATCAACTCCGAGATATGGCCGTTGACCAAAAAGGGGGAATTGAACTACGTTCCTGTATGTTGTTTACTTTTTGGATCCTAATTTAAATAGCAGTTTGGGGCAACTTTACATTTGCGGTCGAAATAAGCTCTTGGGATGCGTGCGGTAGCTCTGGCCGAATTCGTAAGGGTGTTTTTTCGGTGATCCTTTTTTGGGAAGTGCAGGTTGTGATGGCAGAAGCCAGGACCGGATTGTGTGAGGAGGGGGACTTGACAGACACATTAATTCACTGTCGCTGTGCCATGGTAATTGTGGCTAAGGACAAGGGCTCGGGTAATTGATTTTCGGATTGATCTTGGTACGGCTCGACCGCATAACAAATTGTGAAGGCAGTTCGATATTTCTTTTAAATTAACTTCATCTGATAGTTGCTGCACACTCATTTAAGAACTTTTGCATGGACATTATCTGGATAGGAGGTAGCAGCAAAATACCTTGGACACGTTCGTCCACTTACCTAATTGGATAATCGCTTACAGTTTTAAAATTCTAACATTATCAAGGGAATTTTGAAAAGGATTCGGTCAAAGTATTTTGTATTACGTTAATCTATCCTCTAAGGATTTACTACTTTTTAACTTTTATCTAAGGGTCATTAGGAGGAAAAAAAGGTAATAGTGAAATAAACCAGTTTGTTTTAATGCTTTAAAGATTGTCGAGTTACCCTAAAGTTAATATAGTTTTTGGACAAATATAAATCTCAATGTTATACTGTTAACTTATCGTTTGACAACTATCTCGTCTGGAGGTAAGCAATGATGTGGTCGAAGATGGTGAACACGCTAGGTCTAGAATACTCTGACTCTCAAGGGCTATGTGCTGCCGGAACACCGTAACGTTATGGCGGCAGATATTCTCCTTGATGATGGTAAGCTAGTTTTTGGTAGCAAATCAGAAGGAACATCGATATAATATGTTTCTACCACCTGTGAAAAACTTACCAAAATCTATGAATTACCATGATTTGATGACATTCTGATTAATAAAAGCTTCTAATAGATTACCTGCAACAAAGAAACGTAAAATTATATGGATGATGTCAATATTATTTTTTAAATTTATTTTACATCTTAACATATTTGATATTGTGTGTATACACAGAGTTAATTGTGCTTAACAATTCAATCAGGATTTTGAAATTTATAATAATAGCTAGTCAGTATATTATATACGCAAAAAAATCAAATCTTTGGAGATACTTATCAGATCTCCATGATCCATATTTCCCGAGCCCAAAATCTGACTATGGTAATTAGAATAACACACACTACAGCGAGTACCTAAATACGAAAACTTTTCCAAACACGAAATTAGATTAAGTTGCAACGATCTTCCGATTCCGAGGATATGTCATCCATAATGGACACCCGTCACGCATCAAAAAACTCAATTTGGACTGCACGGGGAGGAATTCCCATTAGATGGTATCTGAAGTCGTGAGGGCCTCAGGACTCTCACAAAAAACGTAATGGATGGAGGGACTCTCAAAATATTTTAGAACGGAAAATATTGTCGTAAGTCCATAATGTGAACAGGCACGACGCATTTTTGAAAGTTTCATAGAAGTAGATAGATCGTTATTTTTAGCTTCCGCCACAGAATAAATAATAGTACAACTTCTACAAAGGAAAAGAGGTTCAGTACTCTACCCGTATGTATGTATGTGTTTTTATGTCCGCTATTTTCTCAAAAACTACTGAATCGAGTAGCAAAATCTTTTGTTTTACTTGACGCGTTGCTTTTCGTATTGTGGTCGAGGCTGGCATATCAGTTTTTTATTGGCCACTTGAAGGCTTTTGACATGACCAACGATTGTGGTACCAAAACAAACATCAGGTATCTACAATATATCTGTTTAATTACAATTAAAAAGATACTTCTGCCTATCTGATCCATACATCATTATGCAGTTATTTGTCTCGAGTGGCGCCTCACCTTGCCACCTTGGCTTAAAGCTCCATTAAACTTTCTTACTCGGTAATAGAAATCCACTGATGCTCGAAACCCAAATAGCAGGAGTGCAATGGAGCACAGTTAAATTTGAGTTAAATATCGCATGTTTCGCTAACTGTCATTTTGGTAGATAACATTTTAATTACCATCATAGATGTACATGTTTTTGGTAATAAATTATATAATAAACAACATTTAACGCTCATAAGGATTTTCTTCATCTCAGAACAACAAGGATACTTGCAATACGCTGGGAAAGTTCCATTGCCTGATCCGAGCCCACAAACGCAACTGAGCTTCGAATGCCTTATAGCGCAACTGAGTTGCGTAGGTAGGTTCGGTTCACCAACGCCGAAAATTAACCCTACCATTCGCAATAAAAGGCTGTAAAGTCTATTTATGTTCGACAATTGGCTGTGCTCACGCGTCGCACGACCGTTCCTCGTGTACTTATGAAATTGTGCGTGAATGCTCTACATACCTACTTATTGTACACATAGATGACGCGTAGTGTTAAGCTGTAGTAGTGATTTGTAAGGACTGTGTTTCGTTGTAAGCATACAAAGATATTCACGTTCGTTGTTAGAGCCCTGCCAACTAAAAAGGGCAAAAGATCGACTACACCGCAACTGGGATGAAAGTCTTCCCTCCCACTTTATTGACTGACAGCAGATATATATACTAATATTATTAAGAGAAAACATTTTATAACGAGTTAAAATTTTACGATGTTTGATAACGAAGCAAGTGAATCAAGTTCCAACATCGCGGAAAATATCATTTGCGCGATGCAGGATCTCATACATTTAGTCAATATTTACAATGAGAGCTATTCAACCTACTCTAGCGCCATCTAGATGCTTTTATCTAAACTAATGTTAAAAAGATTTGATTTTTTGCTTGTTTCGACTTATCTCAAAAACTACGTGACCGATTTTAATAATTATTTCACTAATGCAAAGCTACATTATCAGCGAGTAACATAGGCTATATTTTATCCCCGTATACTCACGGGAACGGGATCTACGCGGGTGAAACCGCCAGGCGCTGCTAGTCTTACATTACATAACAAACAAACAAACATTAGATCAGTATCAGCGCGTGACCGGTGCGCACGCGCCCGCCTTCACGCATCCTTGCCAACCTTCTGTTATATCATTTGTCATTCAGTGATTGATCAGCCCGCGCTTGATGGATTCGTTCCGAGATAACCAATGTTTGATAGATTGGTTCAAATTAGTGACCAAGCTGATCACGCTTTGCACAAAGAATAGACAAAAGGCTTTGCCAAGCAGAAATGGAATTTAAGGCGATATCAGGGCGTCTGTACATTTTTCTGGTGTAAAATAACGCTGATGCCTTGATAGATGGTGGAGTACAGCTTTGGCAGATTGATGGTTTAAGAAAGGAAATGTAAAATAATTTAAGATCGTTTAAAAACTAAAAGAACCGACTTCAAAAGTCACGCTAGTCATTTTCAGTACTAAGTTTGAGGTGTTTATCTCCATATATCTGGAGATACTGAACATATCTCGATGAAATTTAAATGGAACCACCTGGGAAGTACACCCATTGAATCAAAAAAAAGAATTTTCCAACTCAGTTCAGACGTCTTCGAAAAATCGGTAAAAATACATACATACAAAAAATAGAAACCGACGAATTGAGAACCTCCTCCTTTTTTTGTAGTCAGTTAATAAAAGATATGTTGGTCGTCCGGCAACAAGATCGGTTAATGATACAATAAATGCTGCGGTCACACTTATCAGCGCAGGATTGTCACAAGTGGCAAAAAATAGGAGACCTATGCCCAGTATTGCCCAGCAGTAGGAGTAACAGCCGATGATGAAAATAACCCTGTGTCAAAAAATTGTCGCCCTGACGTCGCGTAACGTATATCTAAGCTCTGTCATAAAAAAATCTAATAACCCCACAATCTTTACCCATTACAACCCGTTCCTAAGAAAGGATTACAGCGTTCATTACACTCAAAAAACCCGTGAGACAGCGGGCATTAAAATAAAATAAAAACGTCTAAGATGAGAACGGTAATCCATATCAAAAACCGCAGGTCGTGTACGACCGTCGTTAAAAACCTAAGAGAATACAAAACTTCCTGTGTAATACCGCAAGAGCTAAAATTATGAGAAAAAGAAAATAAGGCAATAAAACTTGATCCTTTCTGCCTAGTCCATCTAATTCAAAGATAACCCCGCTATAGATGCTGTATGATAAGAACCATATAATCGCACAGTGAATTGGATCAGGCAGGTACCGCACGCAGAACAACTAACAAGTAGGTAAGGTACTACAAGGTACCGCACATTCGTGTAAATGGTTTTGTATGTATCTTCATTTGAAACCACGATTTACTTGATAATATAGTGCGTCGGTAAGTATGTAAAGACCACAGTCCCTGTTGTTGTGAGCAATATTTGAACGATTAGTGTTTTTTTAAACATAAGCTGTTTTATATATTTACCCATTATCGTGCATAATACCAACTTTGCGGCAAGAAGATATAAGCTCAGAAAGGCCAATACCACCTAATCATAGTAAGAAAGTCTCTTTCTTCCCACCTCATTAATATAGCGCACGACTGAAGTTCATTGAAATACCTCTATATTCTGTATTTAACAATTGTAATTCTAATAATGCACCGCGTGTCATTGTATTAAATATATAATAGGCGTAATGTTACCAACAGTTGTATAGTGCGTTTTCGTGGTTGTGTTTGCGGTATCTATAAAGGTTTAATCTATGGTCTAACCACACACTCCATGATGGTCTGGCCATGGTAAAACCTTTTTATTACTATCGGAGTTATGGTTTCACCAACGATGACTTTTTATAACTATAAAAAGCATTATTACTACAATTATTATATATAATATTAAATAATATGATTTATGAATAAGTATTACTTATAAAAAATAAGATAAGATTGGGTTCAGTGGCGTATCTTGGGAGAGGACTACGTCCAGCAGTGGACTAACACTGGCTGATTACGATAATGATGGTTACTATAAAATATTTATTAAAATTGCATGAGTGCAATTGCAACGTCCAAACAAATGTATTTTACCCCATAAATTACTAGAGGAAAATGAATTTTTTTTTCCTATCCAATGCCGTTTGTGGCTATTAATAAATAACATAATTTTTCTTTCTTACCCATTCCTACTGCATCATAATCTTTTACAATCAGCCTCTTTTCTATTTGATTTTACTCAACTTTTAAGGAAAATAAAGAGGGACTTGACAACATACAGGTAACACTACAACATTATAACTACAAAATATTTTAACACGCAACTTCATATCACGATGTTCGTTAGTTTATTCAAAGGTGATACAATTTTATAGTTAACTGTTAAAGAGCTGTATAAGTATGTAAATATGAGTCGTAAATAATATAACTTTATCTGTTATATTTATCTGGATGTTACCATGAACTTACTAACGCGATTATTATGTTTCTTGAAACGTTACACACTTTATATTTTTTTGTAAATTTGTAAAATATTATACACGTCCAATTTTACAAAATAATATTGTATTGGACATATTATCCAGGGGGTGCGGGTTCAAGTCCCGTCGGTACGATGAAATTTTGAATTGTTTAATTGTTTTTAAAAATTAACTAACTTACACGATGTCGATATCCTGATCGACAATTATTTCGGCTACTAATCCTATCCTACTAATACTGTAAACTAGCTGATAACCGCGACTTCGTTCACGAGCCTACACCAAGAATTTTATCACGATAAATTTCTGTCAATTAACATTTGTGTAATCTGAGTTACTTAAGTTATGTCATAGAAAAGATAATAATAATACTACGTAGTTATGTGTAATAATATCGTTTAAAAACTAAAAAAGAACCGACTTCAATGCCGCGCTATTCATTTTCAGTACCAATTTTGAGATGTTTATCTCAATATCTCTGGAGATACTCATAAGACCTCGATAAAATTACCATGGTACCACACTTGGAATATCTCCTTTCGAACAAAAAAATAATAATCAAAATCGGTTCATAAACGACGAAGTAATCCGCGAACAAACATAAAAAATATATATATATTTTTTTTTTTGTTAGGTTTGTTAGGTACCTAATCACGCCTAAACGGACGATCCGATCTTATACCGAGTTCACACCAGGCGACTCTAGTCGTTTAACTTCCTAGGGATGTACTTGTCTTTCGATTCCAAACACTTTTAGTATCGATACTTTAGAATCGATACTAAGTAAGTACCGATTGTAAGTACACGTTTCGTTACTCAAATATTTGTTTTGGAAGAACATTTAGGCTACAGCGATAATAGGGTTTCGAATGATTTTTAACCGACTTCAAAAAAAGGAGGAGGTTTCTCAATTCGACCGTATATATTAGGTTTGTTTCTCAGGTTTCTCAATTCGACCGTATATATATATATATATATATATATATATACGGTCAAATTGAGAAACCTGAGAAATAAACCTAACAAACACACAGAGTGACAGAGTTACAAATGTTAAAACAATATTAAGACTGGATTTAAGGTAAAATGGATCGAATGTTTAGTAGGAATAGAAACATAACATTCATCATCATTATCAACCAATTTCCGTCCACTGCTGAACATAGGCCTATCCGAGATAACATTACCGTGGTATAACTACTCAGTAGCACGGCATTATTTAAATATTACCGTTTCAGTAGGCGGCCGATCTGAATTGTTTTAATTACGGTAGATGCAAATTGTGCACCTCCATTGGAACCGGCAATCCGGTTATATTTATCAAATACACTATGACTGTAAAATCAAATTTTACTCATTTTTGTACCTTTGTATAGTTTAGGCCCAAAACATATGCGTTTTGGTAACCTATGCACCGATGCTCTATCTATACGGCTATAGGAACTATAGAATATAGATATACTAGAATAGAACGGGGCGTCGAGTCGACTGAGGACGCGACACAAGTGACGTAACGCAACGATATTGCAAGAAAGAGAGACGAAACGCCCTCTCTTTTCCACAACCAATAAGAAACGAACAACGAACACAACCATCAGTCAGTGTACGCAACGGCTCTGACCGCTGCGCACGTATCGCTGTACACGAAGATTTTCCCGCGCAAAATGGCGAAAGCTGTGAAAGAAAGAAAGTTTTGGCAGGAATTCGTTTGCATTTACAGAGAAAACGTTTGCCTCTGGGATGAAAACAGTCCGGATTTCAAAAACCAGTCCAAAAAGAACTTGGCTTACGGAATTCTAGTTGAAAAGCTATGGGAAATAGACGAGAATGCTGACGTCGAAACGGTCAAAAAGCAGCTCGAAATCATACGATCGCGGTTTCTGAAAGATATTAAAGGAATATTGAAAATTAACTCAAAAAACAAGAAGACTAACAAAGGTTATGTACCACCTCCCAGTTGGTGTTATTACCATTTTTTATCACATTTGATGAAGCGCGAGGACCTTTGTCTCAACGCAGTAAGTTGTAATTAAATTATTTATTGTTTTGAAAATACCATAGGTACACGATTTACCTATACAGTTATTTTATAAATAAGTTACCTAATTCCATTAGTTCAGTTAAGTTATTTTTGAAGATAACATATCTAGCAAGGCAATCTGCCGACACTGAGCGATGAAGTAGGTATGCCTATAGTAGATAGGTACTGTGGTAGGTAGGTACGCAAAACTCCGGATGGACAGAATTTTGCGCGGCAACCCTTCCCTTCAATTTCAGTAGGTATGTATTTTGTACTTACTTCAGACCGAAAAAGCATCACTGATAGAAGAGAAGAAACTATCGTGGTGCGAATAATAAACGCGAAATGTAAATTAGTTCTGTAGATATTTCCTTACACGATCTAAAAAAACATATGTTATTAACGGTTACGATGCGATGTAACCTGACAATTATGTACTCTGTGGTAACGTCACAGATTATATAATAGTTACTATGTAAGTAACATGCTAAAAACATTCATAACGTCCGCGTTGTCAACCGATTTCAACAATGGAGATGTTTGTCAATTCGATTGTTTTTTTAGAGTTCCGTATCCTAAAAGGAAAAAAAGGAACCCTTATAGGATCACTCTGTGGTCCGTCGTAGAGATATGGAGATAAACACCTCAAAATTGGTACTAATACGTAAGATCGTTTAAAAAACTAAAAGAACCGACTCCAAATATACCGCGCTATTAATTTTCAGTACCAAGTTTGAAGTGTTTATCTCCATATCTCTGGAGATACGTATCAGGTCTCGATAAAATTACTATGGTATAACCCTTGGGATATCTCCTTTCCAACAAAAAAAGAATCATCAAGATCAGTTCATAAACGACGAAATTATCTGCGAACAAACAAGAAAGAAAAAAAAAAATTTAATATAATACAGTAGAATTGAAAGTCTCCTTTTTTGAAGTCGGTTAAAAATGACTAGCGCGGAATTGAGAAAAGAAATATCGTCAAGACTTGTTTTACTTGTCTCTGTTTTATACACAGCTATATACATACAAACACACAATACAATGCAAAATTATTTATTGTACACCAATTCAAGAAACAGTAAAACACTTAAACTAAAGTACAATGGGCGGACTTATCGCTAAAAGCGATCTCTTCCAGTCAACCTTGATTGGAGAAAGGGAGATGCGTGTTGAGTAAGATCGGTGGTGTTACATTATAGGGACGATAAATACAATAATTATTATTAAACAAAATGAGAACCATATAATAAACCACAAAATTTACTAATAAAACAATAATAAATTTAAATAAACATACACCTACATAAATAAGAAACAATAAATAATCTATCTATTTATACATATATATTTATATACATACATAATTCTAAAGTGCTAATGAACTTTTAAAAAAATCACAAAATGTTTATTCAATCGTTAAGTGCCATAAAAATGCATTTAAATTTTGCATTTTCAAATTTCGCGCTCAATTTGACGAAAACGCTGGACGCAGTAGACGCCATACTGTTTGCTCTGTGGTCATGACGTCAGTTGGCTGTGTAAACAAATGCAGTGATATGATAGTTGACAGTTGACACTTCTAAGTTTACTTTACATAGCCGTATTACACAATAACATGGCGTCTACTGGCGACTACTATTTAATGGTGTTATGAAAGAGATTATAAAAGCTGAAATCTTTGCATTTAATTTTAAAATGTAGTTTGCTATTTTATGAACTAAAACTAACGTTTTCCGACTGCTTTTTGCGTAAGCTATCTCAATAATATATTTTTAGATTTAGTTTTTTCATATAGAGTAAAATACCCTATTGTAAACACTGTTTATGGGTGACTTATTTCATATTCAAATTATTTTGTTGCCACTTAGAGTTCCTTACATTATAATTAGCATTTGATTTCAGGACCCCGCTGAATGCGACTCCGACGCAGAAGAGATTGTATGCCTATCTGACGAAGGTTCAGATTCCGAAACACCAGCAAAGAAAATAAAGCCAAATGAAAGTACTATTATCGATATAATGGAGACACAAGCTGATTGGGAAGACGTGGATGCAACGTTTGCTGCACATGTCAAGACGAGGATGCGTACTCTCGACCCAGAGCAGCGATGTATAGCACAGAAACTCATTTCCGATGTCGTGTTCATGGCTCAGACGAAGCAGCTTCAAGTTAATTCAGAAATTGTTAAGGCACCTGGTAGAAAACCATGATACTGCAAGAATCCATCAATATTCAATTGGAATACCCACATCCGGTATTTTTGACAAAGTGTCAATTTGCAAGTTGATTTTTTGTCGTATTTGTAAGTACATTTAATTTGAATAACATTGATTAAGAAACGAATAATAAATATTTTAGAATATTCTGTTTTTTTTTATTTCAAAATTGATACAATTATTAAAGAAATATTTTATCAAAAAAAGAAACGGCCCTCTCAAAAAAAAACAGACATGTGCGAGCGTATATAAAATAGCAATAACATGTTCCTTTTCCCCTGGAGCTACGAAAGCAAAAAAAAAAAACAATTTAACAGTATTAAGTATTTTACTCATCATAATTTTTTTAAAGTCCTTTCTTTTTGCAGCCACTCAATATTATTTAAAGTCCCCTGACTTTAGTGATGCACCTGTCGATTGAAAGTGAATTACTGTACTCGTACTCGTATCTGAGTATCGTTTTGCTGGGACGAGCTGCGGTGAGCGGTTATTATACAGCGTGGTACATGCAAATTATCCGGTACAACGTTTGGGCGGCCACGGCTGACGGCCATCGCCATCTTAGGATTGGTTATTTACAACCCTATAGGGGTAGGGACTCCAGAACTTTGGAATTATTCGGACAGAGCAAGGGACATAGACTTTCGTTTAGCGTTGGTTTTCTGGTTTTCTATGATGAGCGCTTTTTCTTGTTAATGAGACTAACATCACAATATATTTAAGTATACATAATTACACTGTGCCGACAGTTTTATTAGTGGTAGAACTTTTGCTAGTACGACTTTGTCAGTTTATGAGGTGAGATACCGAGAAAAATAAAATTCTGATATAATTAATAAATAAAATATAATTACAAACAGTTAACTAATAAGTCCATCAAATGATAACGCATGAGAAGTAATCTTAAAGCGTTACTTGGAAGTATAAATAGTTTGTAATAGTTTTATTTATATATAAAACATCTTATCCCGTTGAAATGATGGTCACCATCCAGTAATTACGAAGGGAAGCGACAAAAGTCAAAGATTACGCAATGATAAAGACGAGTCGGTAACACTCGGTTAATTGTAAATTATAACGTCGACGTCCACGCAAAAGGAAGAGTGGCTTTTGTAATGGAGCGGGTAATTGGTTCCGCCGAGTTCCAAGAAAGATGAGCATGGGGATATTAAAACTAAATGTGTAGGGAGGAAGTCGAAAATGTGCCTCTAAAATTCACGTTGAATCAGTGTAGTATTATAAGGCAAGGTCTTATTTTATCGAGATGTACAGGTAGCTATGATACGATAACACATTACTTGCCTGCCTTAACAAGAAGCATCTAACTAATCAGACATTCATAGTCTAACTATAAAAGTAATTCAACGAAGCATTATTTATTCTGTGACGTAGCAACTAAACGGTATCTAAAACCATTCAAGTCACAAAATGACTCCTCTCGGTCACACGGTCACAATCAAACCCATCAAATTAATAACAACTGTCTCATGACGAATTGGTACTTTATATAAAACCATTACCAGCAAGGATGAATGGAGAGTGATCCCCATACAAACTAGACTAGATGTGAAGGCAATGATTTTACAAGAAGAGCTCCTAATAGCACAGAAAATTTGTCTGAAACGGACAGATTCACTGATTAGTACGTGGGATGGGAACCTAGTGAGGTTGCAGCGTGTTTTACAATATATGTGTCTCTCAAAGGCTTTGTTTCCATCAGATATATAAGATATGTATCGGGAAATCCACCGCTAGTATTAACTTCTTTTACGTAGCCTTACTCAGTTAAATTATACTATTGCAATTGATAGATTATTTTCTAGCTCACTAACTACCTCGCACATTTTTGGTAGAAACGTAATCTTAACCACGTTTGCTTCGTAGTATAATTATTCTGTGTGTATACATCTTCTCTCTTTCAAGAGTTTCAGGCGTACTATGGCAATATACTGGCATAAATTAAACCTTTTTTAATCTAAAAGAAATGCATATATAAAGCAACAGTTTTGTGACGGATGGCAGTTGCACCAGGACAAAATTATAACCACTGAGGACAAAACAAAACCTACCCTACACAAAAATCATCAAGAAAGGAGACAATTAACTACGGAATGCTGTTATCATAAACATGATTAGGCGCACCAGATCCCTTCAATTACACGCCAAGATTAAACTTTACGGTGTGAAATTTGAAAATTGTTACAGATAGTTATCAGGATACCGCTACGAGAGTGAAGATGAAACCTGGTAGTTTGCGTCAGTTTGAATGATGCACTGGATAGCTATGCTGATCTTATTTATATGTAGCAGAACCAGTAATCATTACAATTTATGTCTTTACGTCTGTAGGAGTTAAACATCTAACTGAATAGCTAACGTAAGTTTGATGGTGCAGTTTCTTGCCGAACTTTTCAACAGACTTCACCGAATAGGAGGTGGATCTTAATCGTCTCTCTCGTCTGTATGTTTTTTATATTGTATGTATGTTACGCGATTACTCCGTCAATTGTGAACCGATTCGAATGATTCATTTTTTAATTGGTAGGGTACATTTCCAAGATGTTCCCATTGTAATTTCATCGATATCTGATAAGTATCTCCAGAGATATGACGATAAACGACTCAAACTTGCTACTTAACTGACGCGCGGCATGGAAGTCGGTTGTTTTAGATTTTTAAACGATCTTAAATTATACTATGTTTTTCTGGTGTTAAACTAAATTATATTATAGTATATAATATTAGCTATTATAAAAACTCACGTTCATTTTAAACTTATAGATTTGAGACGGGAATTTAACGTGACTTACGCGATGTCGATATAGCGATCGACATATGTTTCGGTCTCATCCGGAGGCCTTCTTCTAACATATGTCGATCGCTATATCGACATCGCGTAAGTCACGTTAAATTCCCGTCTCAAATCTATAAATATTAGCTAGTTTAATTATGGAAAAAGAATTTACTTTTACAAACTTATATGGAGCAGAACCAGTAATTATTACAATTTATGTCTTTACATATTTAGGAGTTTAACACCACGGCTCACGTAAGTTTGATGCTGCAGTTTTTGGCCGAGCTTAAGCAACTGTCTTTATATAGATCTTTTGTTTTATTATAGACTGTGACAGTCTTATCTATAGAAAGACGAGAGTGATTCATGTAGAACTGACTAGGTCAGGGTTATGTCGCATTGTATCGAAATGCTTTGACTTTGACTGTACGGACACATCTGAACGGTTACCTTTCTTTCGGACATTTTTAAATACACCATCGAACCCGATATTTGGCTCTTCGTTTCCAGTCATTGCCCACCGCTTGGCGTATGTCATCACTCTACCTGGTCATGTCGTGTTTTGGGAAAGGCCAACGTCCAGCAGTGGACTGATACTGGCTGATTATGCTGATGATGATGATGAGGCAATTTGTATAATACAGTATTTACAGAATGCTCAAATCGTTCAGACAAATCCGCGGCTTCGCCCGCTTTAAAAATCCTGTGTACTAATCTACCTACTATACTGGCTATAACTGTGCAATATTTCAGCCAAATCGGTCAAGCCGTTTGGCTGCGAAGAGGTCCCAAACAAATAAATATACAAACTAACTTTTGCATTATATTGGTTTTGATTTCATACATTGACTGGTCATATTATAGAAAATATACGGAAACTTCTTCTAAATCAATTTTAAATATGCATGTGTGCATGTGTGCGATTGTAATGATCCTTCGGTAATCACCGTTTGTGCATGAAGACAAAGGCCTTGGAGATTGCTGGAATTTTACATCAAAATAAATAAAATAATAATGTATATACCGTACCAGAAGCCAAGCTATGCTATTTTGAGCCAGACAGATATGAACTTCTGAGAATAGCAGTCGCGTGCGCCAAATTAATGCCTATTGCGGACACTTCCGTACCGTCTGGAGTCTGTACCACTTACGAGTACAATCAGGACCAATTTATTAAATTATGTACAAAGGATCGGTCGGCTTTTTTGTAAGCCTAAGGAAACATAAACGATATCATACTACATGATTTACTATATATTATAAAAATACAAAACACAATACATCGGGCAGTCTGATCCCCGGAGCCTATCTGTTCTTCTCTTCTCTTTTAGATGGAGAAATAGAGATAATATCTAACACGCTAAAGTGAATGTGAAACGGGATGAGACTTGCCCATCCTAGTCACTGCCTCATGGTGAATATCCGACAGCGAAGAGAATAACTTCCTCAATCATGGTCTGTAGGTATACGTCATTACAGATTGCTGGAATCTGCATTTCCTTAGAGGTATAAAAGATCATGAATATGGTTTCAAGATAAAGCAGAAACAAATCTCCATCACTATATCGACATCGCGTACGTCACGTGAAAAGCTTTTTCGAATCATAAAAAATAAAATTAGTTATTCAACTTGCTTGTGAATATAATGATATCAAAACATCTTCCGTGATTGGTCCGATCAACACGCATATTTCGCCATGAACTCCACTGACACCTAATAAAAATATGTACTAGAGTTGACCCGGTGACTCATCCGACCGCTCCACCGAATGATTGCTGTTACCAGTGGTACCGGCACATGGTATCGATATTGTTTCGCAATCGCCGTAATCGAGTCGTGAGCGACCTTCGCTGCGCCCGCGCCGCGTGGGAATCCGACGGTCAGGATGCTTGTGTGTTTTTGGAATGTGTGATGGACGAATTTATTGACAAAACATTGCATTTTTCTGTCTTATAGAAGTCGATTAAGTCTCTACAACGGTAGAACAGCCCGTAATATATGTACCTATAGTATAGAGATTCTATGAAAGGTAGTATTTATTGTTTTGTTCTTTGCGCAGACCGCCAATGCAAAGTTATTTATAAAACATTCAGTGAACTACTTGATTGTATTTAAAAATCGTGAGAATTATTCATACTACGTATTATTTAAAATTGTCATACATTCACGCGTTATATTATCAAAATTGGGTCGACCAATTTCTGATATACTTAAAGACAATTTCGACAGAATAATTTATTAGTGTATTTCGAGTTTTAGTGTGAGATTAACTCGAGAAAAATATGTCTTATGGTGTTATGAACATCACTACGCAAATTCTGGCATTGGAACCATTGACGAAGATTGGTTTGAATAGTTGTGGATTGGACTGAAGTGGTTTGTAGTCCTGTTCCTCGCCTCAGTACTGACTCACATTTCCAGAAAAGTACGATTCCATTTTAGACTGACTCGTTACTTAACATCAGGTGAGACATTGGTCAAATGGTCTTAATTTAAAAAAAAATAGTGCTGAGAAAGTCTTATAATCGAAGCTCGTAATTTGACTGTACACCACACCTTTTCACATAACTCTGCTCGAAGAGTTTACCAATATGAAAAGCCAGGCCAAGCGCGTAATAATCGAAAGGGCATCCATCACAGAATAAATAATAGTACTACGTAACGTACCTCCACCGTGGTGGCAGTTGGCACACATTACACAGAATTACCGACGATTATGGAACTCCTTTACAAAATTTAACTCGATGACATTTAATTAGGTACATCAGAAGTTGTAAGGTGGGGTCCGAGAGGGGACAGATAACAAACTCTCAGCCGGTGGTCGTTATTGCGGTTGCATTTATTGTTTCCACGTCACTATCTTGTACTATTATTTATTCTGTGACACTAATCAAGGATGAGACCGATACAGATGGTACAAAACTTTTAGTAGATTGCATACGAAAAAGCATTTATGGAGTATTAGCTGCGCCCTGCAGCTTCGCCCGCGTTAAAAAGTATCCTATGGCCCAATCCATGATACTGCTTTCCCTGTGCAAAATTTCAGCTAAATCAGTCTAGCCGTTTGACCGTTAAGAAGTCACAAACAAACAAATACACAAACTGACTTTCGCATTTATATTATTGGTGTTGATGTTGGTTTTGATAATGTTTATAATTTGATTAAGTAAAGGATTATAGTATAACTGATCTCACAGTGGCATAATTTGAAACGTTTTTTTATAGAGAACTTCGCTGTGACAAAATTGATGAATGACAAGGACACAAAACGTTAATTCTAGTAAAGCCAACTCTTAACTATTTCTCGATATTCTTATTACAATTTTAAACATGCGTTTATAGTCAAATTTTTAATTTAACGGAGTGAAATGACATTACGAGTATTGCAAATTTTCATGAAATAAAAATAGGCATGTGGTATAAAAGATTTAGTTAATGGAGCCATATCAATTCAGTGAACTAGTTCAATAACTCATATTAAAGTTTTCCTAAAAGTATTACATATTTTATCATCCTTATTCAACTAGTACGCTGGACTTCAAATGCTTATGTCTAATACATTGATCAAATACATAATTCAATTAACTAGAACTTATACGTACTTATTGATTTAAGTGTTTTTAATCTATAGTTCAGTTCTTTGAACGATAAAAATAAATAACAGGCCAAGTGCGTGTCAGGCCACGCGCAGTGCAGGGTTCCGTAGTAGCCTGTTATTCAATGCAAGTCTTTACCCATTATAAACAAGCAACAAGGTACTCCGTCTTTGTCACTTTAAAGGATTTATTCTAAGGATTTTGTATTTGGTACAAAATTATCCAATACCCAAGTTCAACGACTATTACTGCTAAACTAATAAAGTTATCTTAACCGCTATAATTTTCCTTTAAAGTTCATAAAATGCGCTATTATCACGAATTTTTCCAGATTTTCAAGCCAGCAGTTTAGCTTTTAGAGGGGAGGGGGGGGGGGGTCACTACGTTTGAATGTTGGCAACATTATTTTGATAAGTGACATTTTGACCTGTCAGTTTACTCCGTCTAATTAAAAATATCGACTATACGTATGAAATGCTATCTGCAAGTCGTGTCCAAACCACAGACAGTATATCGTTGTATATGTACATATACCGGTACATCAGACCCTCTGACATTTGTACAGCCGCAGGTGCTCTTGCGCAACATCCGAAACTCAGATAATGACGCGTAATTAAATATAATGGCAGCCCTCTGCCGGTATTGTTTTGTCTTAATAACTTGATCCACGTATTGTTGGAGAACTGGAATATATGATCGAGTGTTATGCAAGAGGTAATTTAATTGTTGAGATAGATGGTGGATAGATGACGATGTCAATTGAAGATGAAAGGACGATTGGACTCTTTTTAGAGTTCCGTACCTTAAAAGGTATAAAGGAGCCCTTATAAGATCACTTTCTTTTCTGTCTGTCCGTGTGTCACCACCGATTTTCTCAGGAACGGGTAGCAAGTTGAAATTTATACCATATGGGTGGTACTGTTATCTAGTACCTTAGGTGTATAAAAATCAAGGTCAAAGTCAACACGATAAAAAGATATGGGCAAATTTAAATTTTCGCGAAAACTTGTAAGGACCAAAATGTAACTTCATTTTCAACTTTTTTTTATTTTTCGTAATTGTTCGTTTACTTGTGCTGTAAGACCTTGCTTTTAACCAAAATTTACAATTCTCTGGTCGTGATACGTTCGCCTAGGTCGACCTCTACCGGCTGGCCCATTCACAGTTGTCTCAAAATCTGTTTTGTCAATGTCCATTAATCCATCTTCTCTCTCTTCTAAAAATGTAGAAAATAGGATCCCTCTAATACCATTGTGTACGGCCGTACCGTAGGGTTTTATTTACAATTATGGGCCTAATGAAATTTTCTCAAATCTAGTTAAAGATAAATGCATGGCACGTTATACCATACTTAACTCATTATTTAAGCTACCATAAAAACAAACACGTACAAAACGTTAAACATGGTTTATAATTTATAACTCAGTTCATTATCATAACGACACGCAACATCGCATCTAGAAACTAGGAAGCGCATTTGATGTTCAATAAAAATTCTACCCTATACCATACCCCGTTACCCGCGGAATAGAATTACCCGAAGATTGCTAGAAACCGGGAACCCGGAAAATAATCCCGGGATGATCCGGGATTAGGTTCCGCGTCGGCGTCTTTGTGGGGCTGCGCGCGCGTATCCTAATCGTCGCGATACGCAATCAACGTAATAAGCCCCCGATCGGAGTGGAATCGATTTTAGAAAATCTAATCTTGCGTTTTCTTAGTACTTCACGTCACTTATTTTTAACTGTCTTTATGAATATGGATGTTGTTTATGGTTATAGGTGTTATTTTTAGTCGCATGAGGCTTTAAAAATGAAACATAACTTCAGAGTTTCCTTTTCCACAATAAAGGCTTTGATTTTCTCACAATCAATCACATCGTTACTTACAGGTGAGACAGTGAACCAACACTGGCCTAAATGCTGTAAAAAATAGTTAGTTAAAACCTACAGACGACTCGATAACCCCTTAATTTTTGGAAGTCTTGTGAGAATATTACAGATTATTAACATAGCACGCTTTGTTACGGACGAAGCCGCGAGACGCAACCAGGTGGTAGTTTTTTAACCGTGTGCCAACGTTTGGATAGGCCATCGAACCCAGTCATCTTGCATCTATATGCATCATCATTAACACCCAGTATTCGTCCACTGCTGAACATAGGTCTCTCCTATGGCACGCCACTGAGCTCGATCTTCAGCTCCTTGTTTCCAACCGCTCAGCTTGCGTATATCATCGCTCCACCTAGCTGGAGGGCTTCCTACGCTTCATTTACCGAGCCGTGGTCTCCACTCTAGAACTCGTCCTAACCCAACGGTTATCGGTTTTTGCGACAGATGTGACCAGCCTGCAGCCCACTGCCACTTCAGCTTGCTTGCTCAACTTTTTCCTTTGAGCTATGTCGATAACTTTGGTTCTCTGTCGGATGACTTCATTTCGAATTCGATCTTTCAGTGATCCGAGCATATCCCTTTCCATAGCTCGCTGAGCGACTTTGAATTGGTGGATCAGTCGCACCGTCAGTGTCCACGTCTCGGCTCCGTCATATGTCATCCGTCATTACATTCACTCATTCTCATTTCTATATGCATAGTAAATAAATATACATAAACTAACAACAATACTACAGAGATAGTTAATACGCAACCTAGTCTATCCTCCGTGTACGCAACCATGGAACCATAGATAAATGCATACTTACAAGTACGCTACATGCGCGTCATAATGATTTCGCTTTGAAGCACCCATGGTCTTTGGAACTAAATTTGACAGTTCTGCAAATGGCCGACATTGTGAAGTGAAGTCGATTATTTATCGCTGTGAATTTCAAATTCACTACGTCGACCATTTGCGAAAACGGTCAATAGTGTCAAGTTTTGTTCCAAAGACCCTATGTGCTTCAAAGTGAATCATGCATCAATACGGCAATACCCCATCTAGAGTCTATGTAGTTGGCACGGAGATAGTAGGTAATACGATCTCTGTGATTGTAACCAACACTGATCATATTATGCAGTCCTCGTGTCAGCTATATCCTGTCTTAAGTCATGATATAATAGTGTATGTAAAATGCAGACCACTGCATTTCTCAAATATTGTTATGGCCCACACGTTTCTTTTCAACCGGTTTCCAAAAAGGGGGAGGTTTTCAATTAATCTGTATTAATCCGCCAATTGTGTTAAATGATTATTTTTTTAAGGTAGGGTTCATCTACAAGGTCGTCCAGTATTTAAATTTTATCCAAATCTGATAAGTATTTCTAAAAATATGATATATCATCATATCAGCCAATTTCCGTTCAAAGCTGGACATAGGCCTCTCCTATGGCACGCCACTGAGCTCGATATTCAGCTACACGTTTCCAAACACGTTATCATAACAACGTTATCATCGCTCCACCTAGCTGGGGGGCATCATCCAACACGTTCTTCGAGCATTTACCAAAGGAGATGTTAACGCAAGGCCATCCCCTCTGCTGGCCATATAGCCATATTTGGCCATATGAACGTGCGTAACTACGCTGTATTTTTAATACTGTGTGCGTGTTTCAAGCTAGTGTGCGGGATTGTTAAAGTGAGTGATTTGTGTGTGTGCAATGCGTGTTTACCTCGTCCCCCGTAAGTATCGGCAGAATAAAATGTTTGCGGATTACAACGTTAACACCTTCATTGGTAAATGCTCGAAGTACACGTTACATATTTTGACATTAGATCGATTTTCTCAAAAATCACCAAAGTTAAGATACTGCATTTTGGCTATGGATACGTGGATAAAGTCACGGGAATCAAACCAGCTAGCTACTAAACATTCTAATCACGTAGCCGCTGATTTTTATGTACAATCGTGGAGTTATTCCGATCGATTGAATAAATATTTTCACGAACACTTTATGTAAATAAGCTTGAATACATTTATCGTCGTTCAGTTTGGTTCCATCACATTTATATTCAGTTTTAATTTGAAATCCTTACTAATATAATAAACGAGAAAGTGTGTATGTATGGATGTTTGTTACTCTTTCACGCAAAAACTACTGAACCGATTGAACTGAAATTTGGTATGTAGATAGCCAACATCCTGGAATACCACATAGGATATTTTTATCCCGATATTCCCAGGGGAACGATGTCTACGCGGGTAAAACCGCGGGGCACAGCTAGTTGTTTATAAATTTCAAACATTACAGACTTATACGTAACACTTATTATAAGTTTCTACAAATATTAAGATTTTAGTTCAAAAACAATTATCACAAGTGATGGGAGTAATTGCGTAACGTACATACAAAAAAAAACATACGGACGAATTGAGAACCTTCTACTTTCTGTAAGTCGGTAGAAAATAACAATATTTCACACATTGTGGTAGGACCCCAGAAATTCTCAAAAAACTAGGGCAACACAGCTCATTGATTGACAGATAATGAGTGTCATTATCGAGGTAACTTGAGGAAGGAAACCAGCGGATACCACGGTAGTGACGTCATCTCCGCACCTGACGATCATTCAGTTCCGTCTGAATATTGATTTATTCGGAGAAATGTCAAGAATGTCGATAGTAAAGGTAATTTACCGAATATAGAGAATTTTATAAAGGCTGGTATCATATAGCGATTCCTGTTTTAAATCAGACCATCAGCGCCCGACCGCTATGTTAGATTAGGATACAGGATCGATGTCCATTTTCAACCTATTTCCAAAGAGAAGGAGGTTCTTAATTTCTTAGTTTTTTTATTTTGTATGTATGTTACGCGATTACTCCGTCAATTGAGAACCGATTTGAATTATTATTTTTTTAATCGATAGGGTATATTTCCGAGGTGGTCCCATTTTAATTTTATCAAGATCTGATAAGTATCTCCAGAGATATGACGATAAACGTCTCAAACTTGCTACTGAAACTGACTTGCGCGGCATGGAAGTCGGTTGTTATGGTTTTTAAACACTTAATCTCATCTTCATTATTTAATATCTTACAGTTGTTTGACCACTATCTCGCCTGGTGCTAAGTGATGATGTAGTTGAAGGTGGTGAACACGCTAGGCCTAGAATACTCTGACTCTCAAGGGCTGTGTGCTGCCGGAACACCGAAGATTATGGCGGCAGATTTCTCCTCGATGGTGGTAAGCTACTTTTAGGTTGGCAAGTCAGGCGGAACATCGATATAATATGCTACTACCACCTGTAGAGCCTAAATGGCTGACTAAACTTGTTGTAAAAGTTTGTAGGCCGCCTGAAAGCCTATGATATGGCCTACAATTATTACTAAGACCCGTGACAGAACAAACAACCTGCACATAATTATATTAAACTAGCTTTGCCCCGCGGTTTTACCCGCGTAGACATCATTCCCGTGGGAATATCGCGATAAAAAGTATCCTATGTGTTATTTCAGGGTCTAGGCTATCTACATACCAAATGTCAGCTCAATCGGTTAGGTAGTTTTTGCGTGAAAGAGTAGCAAACATACATCCATACATTCTTACAAACTCGCGTTTATAATATTAGTAGCATAGTAGGATAGAGATGGCGCCAGCGTAGATTTTAATAGCTCTCCTTTAAACCTTGCCTAAATGTATGAATGAGATCCTGCATCGCGCAAACGATATTTTTCGCGATATTGAAACTGATGAGCACTTTCTAGCAGCATCTTAACCTTTCAGCAGCTTCTATAAAACACCTCAAAATTTGAGCTCACTAAAAACGATTTCTTTTAATAATATTAGTTTGGATTTATCTTTTTAACTCTATAGGCGTAAAGTTAAAGCTTGCAATAACAGTAAACCGACGTTCTACAATTGAGTGCATGCAGTATCGATAACTCCATCCAAGTGGAGAAGGCAAAATAAATCTCAGTCAAAAAACGGGTTGCATCAATCTTTATAAAAACCGTGATATTGTAAATTCCTTGCGGACCTCCGAAAGTCAATAGCGACCGAATCTTGCATTATTCAAGAAAAAGTTAATGCCGAGCCTGAAGCGTTTTGGTAACATTCATCCATGTAGTTTGTGAAAGTAAGGTCAAACAGCCGCGGTGATGGAAGCAGTAGCGGGATGGACAATTCTACAATGCAATTTAAAAAAAAAATCTGCAATTAAAGTGGCAGAAGAGTTAAGGGCGATGGCAGATTCAAAGGAAGAACGCGTGCAGCATTTAGATTGATTGAATTTTTCATCAATGTAGCAGAAATGTTTAGGGTCAGTTTCACAGTTCCCGATGCAGTCCCTGATGACCTATTTGGAACTTAGCTGCCAGATGAACTACAAATTTAACTATGGTGTACACACTAAGCGAACGAAAGTGAAAAAATTGCGAATGGAAATAGACGAATCTATAAGGCATATGGTTCCATCTCCCTCTATTCGGCATTCGTTTTAGTTCTTTCGGCCCGGTGTGTGTCCGGCATTATGTCAGATTACTTAGTTTTTGATACTTTATTAAAAACCAGTAAAAATTTAAGACCAGTTTCAACGGTGCTTTATAAAAGCTTTAGATAGTTATTTGATAAATCGTCAGTTCTGTCAAAAATCTTGCAGATAAGTACAAAACGCAATATATATAGAACTTCTCGGTAGTATTGTATCTCATCTCTACAAGTTTAATTTTATTTACTTACATATCTCAATACACAATTCGGCCACAGGTTTTCACAATACCAACCAGTTTCATAGTTACTACTCGCTGTCAAACAGCAACCACAATCGCGGCAGTTTGACTTCACATTTATTGGGTAGCATTGAATTCATCGGATAAGAAAAATTGAATCTACCCGCGCCCTCGTAAAATTTAAAGGGCACATTTTCTGTTGATTTATTATTATGAAAATCGTGCCCAGACGTGAGATGTTGTACTGCAGTTTCCGAATGTTTCAAAATAATAGGGTTTTTTACTGCTGGTGTGTGGGTTACAAGTACTTATATTTTACAACTGTACCTTGCAGAGGTTGTTCGTTGTGTAATTTCGTGTAATTTGCGAGTTGATGAAATTTTAGAGAGCAAAAAGTGCTCCTTATTATAATGGAGGCGTGGATAATATCTCCTGGAGTATGGGAAGAGTCTAAGTTATGCGCTGTTATTGTGGGCTTGTTCCTTTGATACGCCGCCTGTTTAAGTTAATTCTGAAATTGTTTTGATAAATATAATTATTTGGTAGTTGTTTAAATGCGCAGATACTGTGCACCGAGAAGTTTTTTAAAATCACTCACACAACTAAAAAAAAAACCTGCCTTCAATTAAATACATCTAAAACCTCATTTTTAGGGTTCCGTAGTCCTGACAAGGAGCCTTTATAGTTTCGTCATGTCCGTCTGTCTGTCTGTCTGTCTGTCCGAGATTTTGCTAAGAGACCGTTAATAATAGTAATTTTGTAGGGGTATGTATATAAGTTACGCCGACAAAGTGGTGAAATAATATTTTGAAAAATATTTTTTTTTTATGGTAGCTCCCCTACATGAAAAGTGGGAATGCATTTTTTTTCGTCGTCTACCCCATCGTGTGAGGTATCGTTGAATAGGCCTTTTAAAATGACTTAAGGGTTGCTAATACCATTTTTCGATTGAATGCTCCATTTACGAAATATTAAACTATTAAGTGCAATTTTTTGTTCCAGTAGGGGGGCGTCCCCCTCCCTCTAAAAGCTAAACTGCTTGCTTGAAAAAGTGGAAAAATTCTTGATAATAGTGCATTTCATGAACTTTAAAGGAAAACTAAAGCGGTTAAGATAACTTTATTAGTTTAGCAGTAATAGTCGTTGAACTTGGGTGTTGGATAATTTTGTACCAAATACAAAATCCTTACAATAAATCCTTTAAAGTGACAAAGAAGTACATAGTTGCTTGTTTATAACGGGTAAAGACTTGCATTGAATAACAGGCTACTACGGAACCCTACACTGCGCGTGGCCCGACACGCACTTGGCCGGTTATTATGGTTCCGTAACCGAATGGCAAAAAACGGAACCCTTATAGATTCGTCATGTCTGTCTGTGTGTCCGTCCGTATGTCCCAGCCACTTTATTCCGAAACTATTAAGACTACACAGTTTAAACTTGGTAGGCAGGTGTGGTGACAAATTATAAGTAAAGTTTTTCGACAATTATAAACGCCCGCTGACTTTTAATCAATTCTGTTTTTAATTTTTTTAATACGAAACAAAATCAAAACTCGGGGTTAAACTTTACCAAGCGTTTAAATTGCGTTTAAATCTCATGTCAGTGGTGAAAAACAGGGAATTTTTTTTTTCTTTCCCCCGGGGATAAGGCCTTGCTAGAGCCCATGCTCCTAAAATAAACTATAAACAAAACAAAAACTTTTCGTCTCTATTTTAGGCACTTCACAAATAAGACGAGGATAGCAGCACTATTTTAGAACTGTCAGAATAAATCTATACGAATATTACAAAAACGTTTCTTCTTAACATTTTTTGAAGTGAAAACTTCTTTAGTGGCGTTGTGTACTTTTTTGGTATGAGTATTAAATATTAAACTCGGGTCAGGACACGTGACCTGATCGAAAATTCGTAAGACGGAGGGAGCAGACAAAATGCACAACGTTAATTTTCAAGTTTTCACTTCTGCCGGCACACTCGGAGAGCAACCCGTTGTTTTTAGGGTTCCGTACCCAAAGGGTAAAACGGGACCCTATTACTAAGACTCCGCTGTCCGTCTGTCTGTCTGTCTGTCTGTCTGTCTGTCTGTCTGTCTGTCTGTCTGTCTGTCTGTCTGTCTGTCTGTCCGTCTGTCACCAGGCTATAGCTCATTAACCGTGATGGTAAGACAGTTGAAATTTTCACAGAGGGTGTATTTCTGTTGCCGCCAGAACAACAAATACTAAAAACTAGATGGCGCTAGTAAACGAGCCCCGTCTTTCTATATCGCGATCAAACCAAATATTCTTGGTAATATCAATTAATCAAATATATGAGGTTGAAACTCTGTTATGTTTCGTATTGTACGGAACCCTCCCTTAGTGTGCGATAAGAGACGCGATGCTGACTCGCACTTGGCCAGTTTTATTTTTTTTATCTTATAGGCTAGCGTTTGACGACTATCTCACATGTTAGTAAGTGATGATGCGGTCGAGGATCACGCAGCACGCTAGACCTAGAATGGGAACTGGCTCTCAAGGATAGCTGCCGAAACACATTAGATGTTTGCCGACAGATTTCTGAACTCTGTCACTCTGTCTGTTTGTTACCTAATCACGCTTAAACGGACGATCCGATCTTACTGAAATATAACAAGGATATACTTTATAGCATAAGGATGAACATAGGCTACTAAATATTAAGTTTAAATGAACGAAGTCGCGGGTACAGTGCCACAAGTATAACTTGGCGGTGGTGGTTTTTGGAACTAATTCTCTTAATTGAAACTGTGAGTTTGACGTTTCAGAGATTACCGCGACATTATTGTTGATAAATCTGCTACATTAAAATAGTTCAATAATGCCAAAAGTAATTAAAAGTGGTTTAAGAGAAACTGTTATCAAAGTACAAAGTAAAAGCACAGTGGCGCACAGGCACGCCAAGTTATACTTGCCGGACTGTATCAGCTAGTTGACTGTTAAAAATAAATGTTAATTAAGTAATCCAATAAAAAACAAATGTTGAGCAAAACCATGTCACCATAGGAATCAATAAATATATTCCAACAAGTTGCCATACTAATTTTGAAACATTTATGTGTGGGCGGTAGGAACCCGCCGAACGTTGCAACAGAAACTATAAAACAAGAGAAAATATAATGCTAAAAGTAAAAGTGTTATGTTTGTTTGTGGAAAATCTACGGTCGCCGAATCCGAATGAGGTAGCCACTTGCACAGGTGGGTTTAAGTAGGGTTGTCAGTCTTGTGGAAAAAATAGTAGATATTGAAAGGTTGACTAATGTGTTTTAATGAGCTTATAAAGATGTTGATATTTGGAGGGACTTTAAAAATAGATAAAATCAAAAATGCCCAAATTATCTCTTCGTATTTAAAACCAGAGCGACTGTTTATTGTCTGCAGGATAAAACCACCGAACAATTTTATTTTGTGTCAGATCTGATATAAGTAAGGTAGGAATTTGGTAGTTTTGTTATTAACTGATTACTATTGGACTTAGGTTGACTGTACAACGCCTTCTATCGTTACCGTCCTAACCTTTACAGCATCTACTTCATCGTGGCTACGTGCTGGTTTTTCACATACCTAAAGGAAAGTATATGCTACCATCATCATCACTTTTCATGGTCCACTGCTGGACTTATTCATAATACGCTTCTGATCTCTATTTTTTTTATGTTTTTGATGGGCTAGCGTTAGACCACTATCTCGCGATGATGTGGTCGAAGATGGTTAACACGCTAGGCCTAGTATATTACTTTTCATTCTATCTTCAGATTTCTCTTCCATCCATCGCCAGACAATTACGAAACTCGACGTACTACCGTAGGCATAAAGTTGTATCTGGGACGTCAGTAATTACAAAATGTCAATTGACGGTTTTAACTAGACAGAGACAACCCTACCGCGATGCGCCCACGCTTCGCAAACACTTTCTACTGAAACAAGACGATTGACGCTGACGACTATCGATCGGTGGGTCAATGTTACTGAATGAATCATGAGACGATTATCGAACGTGTCGTTAAAATAATGGCCTTGATTCTGATGATCGCACCCAGGCGCAAACTGGTCTAGGCGCAGTCACAGTTTGGGTCAACATCCGTCGGAATTAGGACACGGTGTCGGAGCTCCGAAAAGTTGTTGAAACGAAAATATTGACTTATGAAAATACTTCTTTACGCTTTTCGACCGTAATACACATGAAGTTTTAAAAATTCGTAACGATGTTTTTACTTCACTGGAAGGCCATTGTGAAATGCGGACATACATATCTCGATGGAATAATCGATTGGAGCACGGCAGGGATTTTAACTCGATACCTCTGGTGTTAAAACCAACTATTCTTTCACTACGCAACCTTGGATCTCGTCGAAACGATTGACGACAGATTGAACAGCAAACAACGATCGGTGGGTCGGTGGGTGGTTCGGGATATGGTCGAAATCCTGTATCACTGGTAACATACTACACCCAGCGATCACGCGCAATAGTCTTAATTACAACAAAAAAAAGGTAATCGTACAACCACACAAATATATCGATACCCAACTAACCTATTCGATTACAAAACATCACTAAATTACTTATATCGGATCATTAAAATCTGGTTCAATTCTCTTTTTAATTAAACTTCACAGCAAACTGTATAGACATTTACATAGGATCTATGTGATTGTTATCTACGATATGAATATTTATAGGAGGAAATCGAAGATTGGTATATTATCTAAACTTCATAAAATACGGCTAATAATGCACCCGCTACACGTACGGATGGACCGTACGGCAACAAAGTTTCGCTTTAGTTTGTGATCGTGAACTCTTAATAAGTTTCACATAAACATAATCTACCATTAAGAGCTACTGCTTTCCTTTTTAGGGTTCCGTACCGAAAGGGTAAAACGGGACCCTATTACTAAGACTCCGCTGTCCGTCTGCCTGTCTGTCTGTCTATCTGTCTGTCCGTCTGTCACCAGGCTATAGCTCATTAACCGTGATAGTTAGACAGTTGAAATTTTCACAGATGGTGTATTTCTGTTGCCGCTAGAACAACAAATACTGAAAACAAAATAAAGTTAAAAATTAAAGGGGGTCCCCATACAAAGAACGTGTTTTTAAACGCCATTTATCTAATACAATTTATACATTTTTTCAAAATGACATAGATGGCGCTAGTAAACGAATCTTTCTAAATCGCGACCAAACCAAATATTCTTGGTAATATCAATTAATCAAATATATGAGGTTGAAACTCTGTTATGTTTCGTATTGTACGGAACCCTCCCTAAGTGTGCGATAAGAGACGCGATGCTGACTCGCACTTGGCCAGTTTTATTTTTGTTTTCTTTTTTACATGTAATTCTTTAAAATGGAAGCAAAAGGTTGCCTGGAAGAATTTGCTGTTACCGATAAGGCCGCCCATTGTTACACTATGGCTAAGATTTATTTATTGTGCATATGTAGTTTTAGGATAAGAGGTGTCACAATAAAGAATTTTGTATTGTATTGTAAAAAATAAATATTACATCTTCCTTATTGACTTGTTTCAATAACATAATTTACATGTATTGTAAAACTGTGCTAATGGAGTGTAAAGTACCCCTCACTGTTACTACACACTAAGTACGCATCACTTCACTAGCAGAAAATAAATATGGTTGGCGGCCTGATCCGATTAGTCCGTACGTGAACGGTAGCCTTTACGATAGGAAGCCAAAGATTGGTCAGTTACCTAATCAATGAGAAATTAGCGGCATCCAGTTTTAATCGATTGATAATGACGCTAAATGAGTAAGGAATTTAATTAATTAAGTAATAATTAATGGTGACGTAATTAACGTATAGCTAAAGCTACCGATGTTATCAGAGATCAGAGAGCGGCTATAAAATTTTAATTCGTTAAATTTAAGTTTTTTTTATTGCGGACTGACAAGCTATTGCCCACTTGACTATCCTACTTCCTATCCTACTATCCTATCCTACTTCCTACTAATATTATAAGGCTGAAGTTTGTGTCTATGCTTTTTACTACTTCACGCTAAAACTACTGAACCGGTTGGATGGATCATGGATGGATCCTGGAATAACAGCAAATAACAGCAATACTTTTCAACCGACTTCCGAAAAGGAAGAGGTTCTCAATTCGTTTGTATATTTTTTTGTGTGTATGTTACGCGCTTACTCCGTCAATTGTGAACCGATTCGAATGCTTCTTTTTGTAATCGGTAGGGTACGTTTCCGAGGTGGTCCATTTGTAATTTCATCGAGATCTGATAAGTATCTCCAGAGATATGACGATAAACGTCTCAAACTTGCTACTGAAATTGACGCGCGGGGCATTGAAGTCGGTTGTTTTTGTTTTTAAACTATCTTAATTATTATTCCAAAATTCCATAAGGCCATAATGATACGCTATAAGGTGGGATCATGTAATATGGAAGTGGAAGACTGAACTTAAACTAGATCAGATTACGAAAGTTACTACGTATTAGACGCTACGCTGGGCTAGGTGCATAGGGGTTGCCAAATGGGTATTACCGTGAAAAGGATGAATGAACGATTGTCCAAAATGTGTGCAACAAATGTTTCATACCCACTCATCAAAGTAATGGCTCTGTTATAACATTTACCTGAAACAAAAAAGGTACGATTAATAATAATGTTAATTATACAACTAAAATCAATGTTTATTGAATTCACGGATTTTTGTATCGTAACAAACACAATACACGTAAAAGTTAGTGATGCGACGACATTAGCAAGGTGGTGCGCAGTGAGTAATAATTACGATAGTTTATAAGTTAAGATTGTTAAGCGACATATACATGATAACGTGATAGATAAAGAAAAATGCGACATCAAGAGAAGTGGATACAGACATCACCAGCGACATGCGATTACAACAGTCCCAGTAACATCACTACCATCTTGGAAGAATGTGGCGTGACAACGTCTCACATAGTTGGTATTTACATTGTTGTTGTATCTAGAAATGGTACAGATTATATACATTGGTTACCAATGATACTCATCTGAGATAGGTAGTGTCATACAAAGTGCGTTATCTGCAGGCGCCACTTGAAGTAAGTAAAAGCAAACGAACCACAGGCGTATTTTCCGTTTCTCGGAGCCATTCAGGACATTTTCAATCCCCCTGTAATATAATTGTGGATAAACCTAAAAGTCTGTTTTTAGGGTTCCGTACCCAAAGGGTAAAACGGGACCCTATTACTAAGACTCCGCTGTCCGTCTGTCTGTCTGTCTGTCCGTCTGTCACCAGGCTGTATCTCATGAATCGTGATAGTTAGACAATTTAAATTTTCACAGATTATGTATTTCTGTTGCCGCTATAACAACAAATACTAAAAACAGAAAAAAGTTAAAAATAATAGAGTGTCCCCATACAAGAAACGTTTTTTTCGGCATTTCACTCCAACTATGAACGCTTAGTTAGGTAAACGTCCCAAAGATGGCGTTATATTGAAATGTCGAACCCTAACTCCTTTGTTAGATGTTAGATGGCGTTTAAGAAATAAAATGTTTATTAATTATTATTTTTTGCTGGCGAAAAATGATAGTGGTATTTTTTGCTCGATCTTATAAAATACTGTAGTGTGGTACGGAACCCTACTAGTGCGAGTCCGACTTGCACTTGGCCAGTTTATTTTTAAAGCCGAGTGAGTATTTACATAAGAAATTGTCCCGCTGCCGGTTATCACTCCTGAAACCGTTGCTTGATAACCTACTACAATTTCACATAAAGATTCGCGAACAAGTGTGCAAGTGTGCAAGAGAAAGATAAGTGAAGTATGACAGTATAAAGAGGTAGACAGATTTCTTATAAAACACACAGAGCGTCCACGTTGATCTGCGACAGAATGACTACGTGACTTTGTCAGTTTATAGACAGATTTTACTATACCAATTTTAAGTGTAAATGGTATATCTACCTCCAAATAAATAAAATCATTGATAACCAATAAATAATAATAAAGCAGACAGAGCTGGTTGCGTGAGGCACGCTACCGTGCGCCGGCGCAGTCCCTGAGGGCCCCATAACCTATCCATACCTTATGTATGCCCTTCAATAATTAAAAACTTGAATAAAATATACGCATGACAGTTTAACAAGATTGTAAGGCTGTAGCTATACCTCTAGCTAGAGAAAAGTATCTAGAAGTAAAAATGTTTTAAACACGAAAAGAACTTCAAATGCCGAGCAAGTCATTTTCAGTAGCAGTTTAAAGTGTTTATTTCCATATATCTGGATATACTCATGTGATCTGTATAAAACTACAATGGGACCAAACGCGAAGCCTACTTATTTTATTAACCGACTTCAAAAAAAGGAGGAGGTTTCTCAATTCGACCGTATATATATATATATATATATATTTTTTTATGTTTGTTCGCGGATAACTTCGTCGTTTATGAACCGATTTCGATTATTCTTTTTTTGTTCGAAAGGAGATATCCCAAGTGTGGTACCATGGTAATTTTATCGAGGTATGATAAGTATCTCCAGAGATATTGAGATAAACATCTCAAAATTGGTACTGAAAATGAATAGCGCGGCATTGAAGTCGGTTGTTTTTTAGTTTTTAAACGATATTATAATGGATAGCTTCCAATGGGACTACCTCAGGAGTATAATCTTTCAAATATTTCAAACTGTCTTCTCTAATTACGCAATACCTAAATCTCTCTCCTTTTTAACCGAATTCACAAAAACGGAGGAGGTTCTCAATTCGTCGATTTTAAAATGTTTTTTTTATTGCTGTTCACCGATTACTCGAAGATGCCTGAACCGATTTGGAAAATTCTTTTTTTGTTTTAAAGGGTACCTTCACAGGTTCACAGGACCACCTTCACAGGTGGTCCCATTTAATTTTTTTAATGTCGTGTATTTAATCGTAATATCAAATAATATGTTTCTTTAGGTGTTATACACTTTCTATTTTTAACCGACTTCAAAAAAGGAGGAGGTTTCTCAATTCAACCGTATATATATTTTTTTTTTTTTTTTTTTTTATGTTTGTTCGGTGATAACTTCGTCATTTATGCACCGATTTTGATTATTCTTTTTTTGTTCGAAAGGAGATATCCCAAGTGTGGTACCATGGTAATTTTATCGAGGTCTGATAAGTATCTCCAGGGATATTGAGATAAACATCTCAAAATTGGTACTGAAAATGAACATTAAAGTCGGTTCTTTTTTAGTTTTTAAACGATATTATTGTACATTGTTTTGTTATACACTATCCAAAATTTCATAGTACTGACGGGATCATAATATATTCAATTTTACAGCTACACTGTGGCTATATTAACGAACTATTAACGCATTGTAATTGCATAATCCAGGCTTGTCTAACGAGAGGTAAATCTTCCAGTTGACCCGACCTTGCCCTCATGCCCTGAACGTAGACTTTCACTAAAGTCTTGGACGAAAGCTCAGGCGTCAAGTGATTCCTTAGCTTTCGATGTCAGTGGGAATGTGACTTGAGGAGACTTGCTCACATGAAAGAAAGTCATTTCTAAGTTTAAGTGTAGGTCTAAATAGCAATCACC
Organism: Cabera pusaria; assembly: GCA_954871355.1. Taxonomy (NCBI): domain Eukaryota; kingdom Metazoa; phylum Arthropoda; class Insecta; order Lepidoptera; family Geometridae; genus Cabera; species Cabera pusaria. The sequence continues at coordinate 3,059,131 of OX940892.1, forward strand.
CGTTGGCGAAAGCTTGTTTTTATGGAATTGCCTTTACATTTTAGAATGATATTACATTTCGCGAGCGTTTCAAAAAGGACTTTACAAAGAAAGTTATGAGATAGAAAATGTACTATATATTTATTTATTATGGTGAATTACTTTTGAACTAGTTAATTAAGCCATCATTAAACAAAGGGCATTAAAGAAATCGGCCAATAAATACTGCTATTGCCTTTGGTGTGTAAAGAATATAGCATTTGCCATGTACAATGAGTATTTTGTGTAAATAGGGACCTAGTTTAAATGTTAAGGGTCTCACAGACTATCAGTTCGCCGGATGGTAACAGCCTGTCAGTAATCACAACAGACCACACACTCACAGTTTCGCTGCAGGTTTCGGACTGACGACAAACTCGAACCGAGAGTTAGCGGGCAGGCAGGCTGCCGGCTGGCAATAATCGTTTTAGTGAGTGGGCTATGCAGACTTTGGACGGCAGACCGCCTGATACGACCAGGGACTGCAGGCGAACTATTAATCTATAGGGCCAGTTAAGGTAGAACATATGTAAAAGTGAGCTGCGTGGCGCGCGGTGTATGCAACCCTAACACGGGCACACGCGTGAGGGCAGACGTCTTTATCATAGTAACTAGCAGAGTTAAACAGAGTAGAATAGGACATAGAACAATACGTAGCTACTGTTATATAATCTGTCGTGGGTTGCGGGCAAAACCGCGGGACGCATCTAGTATGTTTTATAATTTAACACTAGAACAAAAAACTTCATACAGTATTTGAATGAGTTTGGTTTTAAAATTTTGATGTCAATGTATAATTTGATTAACAATGGCATTTAACATCAATCAGCCCTACTGTCAACTTTACAAACTGCGACGAAACTGCACAATTCTTTATAAATTTCATCTGGTTTCTCATCAACTCGTACAAAGCTTTCTTTACCGAATAATTTTTCAGCAACTTACGGAAAAACGTCATCGACATGCATTCTTCAGAAAATTCCATCGAAACTCCAGAAGCAGAAGTTGAGGTAATCTTCAAACAAAATTTATCTTCAGAAGAGGATCCTCCACGAGAAGAATGGTCCTCACTCAATATATCGGAGGAAGTAAATTACAAGATGTTCCTGACCGCCGAAGGTCTGTATGATGCTGGTAGCGGAGAGATATGCACCAAATACATCCCACAGTCTGATAGCACCGTCCTGAGACATGTTTACTACAACTACCCGTCTATCCCTAACCCCGGCATCAAAAAAGCCCTCTTCAATCCAATTCCCACCATCATATATCCTGACGACGGGCAAGAACTCTACCTCGAAGTGTGCAAAGAAATGGGACAATGCCCCGTCAATATGTTCTATGTGAATCTGTTAGAAGACACGATAAACTTGAAATATTACGGTGTTCACTGGAAAGGCATCCGACCGATGGCAATGGCTTTGAGACTGAACAGGCATGTTAAAGTCCTGAACTTGACCGACAACTGGCTCAGTAAGGACTCCTGTTTCCACTTGGGAGAGATGCTCGTTGACAACGGAACCCTCACAGAGCTAAACTTGAGCGGCTGCAGAATCGGTTCCGGTGGTGCTAGAATCCTATTTTCCTTTTTGCCACCTAACAGTTCTTTAAGAAATCTTAATGTTTCTAAAAATAAACTGGACGATGCAGGCGTGGAATCCCTGTCTGATGCTATATTTAAAGGCAGCAACATAACCAGCTTAGATCTGAGCCACAATAACCTCACTGAAAAGGCCCTCATAAATCTTAATAACGCGTTCGAAACGCACAATAAATTGACTTACCTAAATTTATCGTGGAATATGATCAGATCTCCTAATACTATATTTACTCTGTGCCAACATCTGGCGGAAAATAAAAAATTTCAAGAGTTGGACTTATCGTGGAATTCATGCGGTGGCGCCCGCGTGGGGCAAGCTTTAAAGAAGTTGTTACTCGGTAACAGCATTCAAAAACTCAATGTAAGAAATAACATGCTTCAAAGTAATGCTATCGGCCCCATAGCAGCCGGCTTGGTAAAATCGAAAAAGATTACACATTTAGATATTTCTAATAATCCATTGACTCCTACTGATGCCATGAAACTCTTGCAATGCCTGAAGGCCAAGACCGTGCCTATCAAAGAATTACTGCTTGATAATATTACCGTAACAGGTGGGTTTGTAAACGAAATGAATGCGATTCTTAATCTTAAGTTCCGAAAAGGGACTGTTGTAATTCACGGTTACATCAGAACCAGATTTGTCGCACGAGATCCTGATTTAAGAGAAATAGTGATGGCTAGAGCTCAGTCCTTAGGTAAACGTAAGACTAATTCCATAGAGATAGGTTTAATCGCGCTCGAGCTGTTTAAGGATATGACCTATATGGACAGTGATTTGTTTGGTAGGTATTGTTCGAAGAAGGGGTTGAAGGTCGACGATGATTTGCTCAATTCGATAATACAAGCGTTCCCAGGTCCTCGCCTTGAGAAAGGTAGGGCAGTAAGCCTCGAGCTGATGGTGGACTATGTGAAACGCAAATGGCCTGATATGCAGCTACCGCCGACACCGCCTCCGGAAGTTGTTCCGGTTGAGGTGCCAATAAAGCAAGGCAAGTTAAAATAACGAGAGAATATTTTTTAAATTTTTTAAAGATCTGAGTTGTCTTTTAGCTTTGATTTTAATCGTATTTTATAAGTACTTTAATTATTATATTATATATCGTTATAGTTTAATGATTTGCTGGTAATTAATATATTTTTAATTTAATTAGCAACATAGTTTTCTTAACGACTGATTAAATAAAAGGTTTTTAGGATTTTGAGAGTTAATTTTCTATGTCGTGGTATAGTAACTATTATATAATCTGTGGTCGTGGTTCCAGAACTTTTAGGATAGTGCTAATAAATACAGCCAGAAGTGAAAGAGAGACTGTGACAGAATAATCTTATTATTTCAACTAGCCTCTGCCCGCGCCCGCTTGGCCAACAGGAAACTAATGACATTTGTCTTCAGATACTTATAGCTCCTACTCCCTCTCGATTAAATATACTACAAATTGACAATATTCTAAGCAAAGCAGGAGTTCCATTCTCGCTTTCACAAAACAATACAAAACAAAAACTATTGATAACAATAAAAAAAATTATATAAACTGTATTTGTATAAACACAGTAGCTTATTATAAATGGATCAGTAAAACAATCGGCGGTCTTATTGCTTAAAGACTTAAACCTCTTCCAGACATCCTTTGCAAGGACTGGATACATTTTGCATTGTATAATATTTAAAATTTGATGCACAAACGGAATACAATCTGTCCACAGGACAGGTCGTAACAGAACAGATATACAATACAAATACAATACAATACAAAATTGCTTTATTTCAAAGAGATTGTTTTAACAAAGTGTCGCAGAAAGCAGTGTCTTTCCAAAAATATGCCTTATAAAACAATTATTTACAGAAACAATATAGACTTACAAAGTACATTCTTAATTAATGAAGTGGATGAATTAAGACAGTAATAGTGCCGTCGAACCGAGAGTTAGGAGACCCTCGCTTTAATTGGCAGGCATTTTGTTTTAGGATTGGTATTTTTATTCATGAATTCTTGCGGTGCCTTTGTCATCATATAGCCACCGTTGCCACCTTAAACAGACGATTGTTTTTTTTTAAACAGGAGTGGTACTTAATTGTTCACGGAATTTGCTGAACAATTAAGTGTTGCGTCCGTTGCTGGAGATTTCAATGCTGGAAGTGGTATTATAGGTCTATGTGCTGGAAGACGAAAAATATTGCTGCACAATTACAAATAGCTATCGCGTAGAATGGTGAGCGCGTATGTTTTATAAAGCCAGCTTCATTTTTAATCCCTGACGCAAAAAGAAGGAGTGTTATAAGTTAGACGTGATGTATCTGTGTATGTGTGTCGTGTGTGTGTGTGTGGCATCGTAGCGCCCAAACGGATGAACAGAATTTTATATAGTTTTTAGGGTTCCGTAGACGAATGGCAAAAAACGGAACCCTTATAGATGCGTCATGTCTGTCTGTCTGTCCGTCCGTATGTCACAGCCATTTTATTCCGAAACTGTTAGGACTACAGAATTGAAAGTTGGTAGATAGATGTATTCTGTGAACCGCTTTCCGATTTTTATACAAAAATAAAAAATATAAAAGTTTAAGGGGGGGATTCCATATATGGAAATGAAACAAAAAAAAATCTTCAAATCTATACGTGTCTATGGATAGGTCTTTAAAAATGACATTGAGGATCCTAAAATCATTTTTTCTCAAAGTCAATCATTTGAAAGATAGGCGCGTCTAAAGTGGTAAAATGTGTGTCCCCCCCCCCCCCCTCTCAACTTTTAAAGTAAGGGAGTGAAAAATCTAGAAAAAAAATATTCTGTAGATCTCAATAACAACTTTAAACGAAAATTATTTGGAACGAGATACAGTCCGCAGTTTTTGAGATATAGCGACCGCAAATATAACTTCGTTTTTCATACAAACACTATGAAAAACAAAGTTAATTTTTGAGTTGCGAAAAATAATAGTTATAGAATACTTTACTGTGTTACTGAACCCTACGAGTGCGAGTCCGACTTGCACTTGGCCAGTTTATTTTTGTTTGATAAGTGTCTTCATCGAGAGTGTTCTTAGTTTTGATTCATGAAAATCCGTTCAGTCGTTTAAAAACTATGAGCTTTTTTCTAGATGATGGCGGTATGAAATCAAATTTGATAGATCTGATCAATTCGAAATTCTGTATCCTCTTACTTCAACGATATCACAACACTCGTATCTTACATTCCTAGGAAGTTAAACAGCAAAATTAGCCTGGCCTGGATCTGGTATAATATTCGGCGCACGCGACGATGCTCGCAAGCAAGTGAGCAATTTTCATAACTCCGTGTTTTGCCATCACGTCGGTGGCCTGACCAGACTGGACAGGTTACAGGACTTACAGGATGCGTACGCGACGTACCGTGTAACCAACCGCGTATCGTTTTTGTAAGGTTGCGCGTACGCCGGTTTTGTGGTCGTCAATCATTCACTGCCTTTTATGGTGGATGCTTTTGTATTCTGATTCGGGCGTGCTGCAGCGCTGCTTTTAATTGAAACCGTTTGGTAGAGATACGAGTAGAGAGTTACGCGTTTGCGGATAATATCGTTTTAAAAACTCGGAAAAGGACGAACCAAGTACCTACATTACACTACTCTTTAACAAGATATAGGTATATAGGTTCTGGCCAAATTTGGATATTACAGAAATTTCTTCTTATGCTAACCGGTTAACATTTAAATATGCATTATTATGTATTGTAAATTTATAATACGCTTTTGGATATACCAATTTTTCTTTCTTTTTAGGGTTCCGTACCCAAAGGGTAAAACGGGACCCTATTACTAAGGCTCCGCTGTCCGTCTGTGTGTCTGTCTGTCTCTCTGTCTGTCTGTCTGTCTGTCTGTCTGTCTCTGTCCGTCCGTCTGTCACCAGGCTATAGCTCATTAACCGTGATAGTTAGACAGTTGAAATTTTCACAGATGGTGTATTTCTGTTGCCGCTAGAACACAAATACTAAACACAAAATAAAGTTAAAGATTAAAGGGGGTCCCTATACAAAGAACGTGATTTTAAACGCCATCTATCTAATTAGTTTCGGCAAAATTACATAGATGGCGCTAGTAAACGAGCCCCGTCTTTCTAGATCGCGACCAAACCAAATATTCTTGGTAATATCAATTAATCAAATATATGAGGTTGAAACTCTGTTATGTTTCGTATTGTACGGAACCCTTCCTAAGTGTGCGATAAGAGACGCGATGCTGACTCCCACTTGGCCAGTTTTATTTCATTTTTCTTTGGGACTGACCTCGAATGCCGCGTAAATAAATTGACAATTTTTGTTCTGTGTTCTGTGACATTAGAGTTATCATTAGGATCTTCAAAGCATTTATATAACCACCTCGCAGCTATAGAAGGATTGAACCAAATCGGTCCACGAATGATTGAGTTTTTGATGAATAGGTTAATAGATACAAAACTTTTCTTTGTCAAGTCGGATAAAAACAAAAGTTAGTAAGTAGAATACCTACGTAACAACAAGTAAAACACAAAAGTAAAAATCGTTTATTAAAACAAGATCTTTGTGAAGACTTTATCATGTGTTATGGATAGTTCTACTGATACATACTAGCCCAAATTCGACTGTCCTGTCATTTGTAATATTAACACAGCAAGTTCTGTTTAAGTATTCTGGCTGTATACTCAAAGAAAGCTTGTAAATAAATAAGAAAGAATAAGGGTTTCAAATATTTCGCCGTGGAAACCTGTAAAAGTTAAAATTCAATAAATTCAATAATTCTCGACAACAACGAACAGCATTCAGCATAAAACGGAATAGACCCAGCTTATCTGAGCCCAATAAATTATGTAGTGAAAACAAAATCCCCTCCTTTCTATTTCTCTCTAAATCAAATAATGAACAACGGGTCGAAGATTTCTGGCTGCAACAGAATACGAGTATTATTCAAGACACGTAGGAAAATATTGACTTTCATGTCCATGACATGTCCCACTAAAAAAATATTTATAGTGGAACATGTTCAACGAACAGATTGTTCGGAAGTTTTGATGATCGCAGGATTTTGTCCACGAATTTTGGACCACGAAGGAGACATAATTATCCGGTAGAGGAAAACATCGTTAAACCCCAACCGCCGCATGGTGGTAGGACACTATCAAGTGTTCGCCTGTCCAGCTACCACCCTCCAGTTGGAACATCAGTGTTCCAGCTGCAGTCCTTGAGAGCTAGTTCCCATTCTATGCCTAGCATGCTACCATCCTCGACCGCATCATCACTAACCAACAGGTGAGGTAGTTTAAGTCAAGACTGAATAGGTATCATCTGAGCAATCGTGCTACACCTTAGGCAGCATCGTCACGTACCATGAAGTGACATTGCAGCCAAATGAGTATTCAGTCAGTTATTTAAAACAACAGCATCCAGGTACGAAACTGATGTTTTCTAAAACATACACAAAACTGATTCAACATCTAATAGCGCCACGTACCGCCAAATCTAATAAGATCCGACGTCAGTTTCTCCCACGTATCACAAAAAACCACAAACGCCTCTAACAACCTCCATCCATGCGTTACCGGCGTCGCACGCGCGACATTCAATTGTCTCATTATAAGAAAGAAAGTAACGCATCAACAAAATAACCTCTATGTAGAAGAAGACAAAGTCGATTTTAAATCAGATAACAATTGCCCCGAGGAACAACGTGATGCCAGTAATGTGGCATACGATAAAACTATCAACAATAGGTATTTAGCGAAAGTGGTAGATGAAAGCGAAATTTTCAGCGCAGTGCCCATAAGATGGTTACGACTGATGATTCCGAGGCAGATATGACTAAAATCAGGACGTTTATCGTGGTTAATGTAGTTTGCAAAGAAGGGGTTATTGCAGTAGATGATATAACTAAAATAAATGTAACGACTCGTATAAATAGACATTACGCGATATGAATTGCGGTTGAGATTGCTAATTTGGCTTTTAATTTTGTTCTAAAACACTTTGATGTGAAGGACTTTCGTTTAAGTATTTAATTAGAGACATGCGGGCATTTTACTACAATTTCACTTTATGGAAAGTGATGATGAGTTTGTTCTGTATGATGTGCTTGTTTTGAAGTGGTAGAGTGCCAATTTTCAAACGACTTCCAAAAAGAAGGAGGTTCTCTATTCGTCCGTCTGTTTTTTTTTGTACGTATGTTACGCGATTACTTGTGAACCGATTTGAATTATTAGTTTTTTTATATCGGTATGAAATTACTAAGGGACCACCTCAGAAATGTACCCTTTCCGAGGTGGTCCCATTGTAATTTCATCGAGATATGATAAGTATCTCCAGAGATATGCTACTGAAACTGACTCGCGCGGCATGGAAGTGGGTTGTTTTAGTTGTTTCGACGTGTATCGACATTTATCTGAAGTTACTCATTCTGATGAGTTTTTAATTAGTTTTTCTGAATTATTTTCGATGAAATTACAATGGTACCACTCTTGGGATATTTCCTTTCCAACAAAAAAATAATCATTAAAATCGGTTCATAAACGACGAAAGTTATCCGCAAACACACATAAATATATATATACGGTTGAATTGAGAAACCCTCTTTTTTTTAAAGTCGGTTAAAAACGTGTGTAAATCTGTCACTCTACCTGTTTGTTACCTAATCACGTCTGAACGGGCGATCCGATCTTACTGAAATTTAACAAGAGATGTGATTAACATAGGTTACTAAATTCTTGATGTATCTACGTGAAAAAAGTCGCGGGTATCAGCTAAGATCGTATTTAGATACACATACATGACCAGCATAATATAATAACTTTCATAGAGAAAATCAATTTCCTACGGAACCCCTCGCAAATCACTTTCTACGTCGTGGATTGATGGAGTGATTACAATGTTACTTGTACATGTAATTTATGAGAAAATATTGAACACGCGAGGCTTTCATGGTTTTCCATAGTACTTACTAGTTACTCAGATACATAGACATTATACTAGCTACAATGTGCCTAGAAAGGAGATACAGTCTCAGAGTACTAATACTTTAGTAATTATTGCTCTGAGATTATAGTACATTAAACTTATCTTTATCTTTTGGTATAATGTATCAAAATGTAATAGATATTGTGAACTGCTGTAGAAAAGTGTTAAAAATTCGTTTCTGAATGTCACGCGCCCACGGATTGCTTCTAAAACACCGAACCACAGATTTTTTTTTTATATATCTTATAGGCTAGCGTTTGACCACTATCTCACCTGTTGGTAAGTGATGATGCGGTGAAAGATGGTAAGCACGCCTAGGATGGCCTAGAATGGGAACTGGCTCTCAAGGATAGCTGCCGAAACACATTAGATCTTTGGAGACAGATTTTCTAACATGAGGGTGGTAGCTGGCCAGGCGGACACTAGATAGCGTCCTACCACCATGCGGGGGTTGTTGGTTTATTAACGATGTTTTTCATTCACCGGAGGGCCACTGTGAAAAGCAATTTTTTCGATAAAAAAATGCATAGGTGCACGGCCGTTCAAATCGGTACCTCTGGCATCAAAGCCAACAGTTCTCCCGATTACGCCACGGGGCCCTCAAAAGATCAGATATTATAGTTCAAATCGGTGTTTCGGCAGCACACAGCCTTTGAGAATCAGACCATTCTAGGCCTAGCGTGTTTACCATGCTCGACCACATCATTCACTCTCTTATTCGCTTACCACCAGGCGAGATTGTGGTCAAAAGCTAGTAACTGCTGCAGGAAGCAAGCAGACTAAGCAGGAGATGACGGAACGAACATCTAATTCTAGCGATAAAGAGGTCGTGAGTTCAATCCCCACACATTGCACTATTGACGTGAACCTACTCCAGACAAGCATATTTAGCTTAGTTGGAGGGGTTAACAAGAGTACTAGTAATGTGCAAAACACATTGCGACTAAACCTAAAAAAAATGATAAGATCGTTTCAAAAACTAATAAAAAGAACTGACTTCAATGCCGCGCTATTAATTTTCAGTACCAATTTTGAGGTGTTTATCTACATATTCTCCATATCTCTGGAGTTACTTATCAGACCTCAATAAAATTACACTGGGGATATCTCCTTTCCAACAAAAAAATAACAATCAAACTCGGTTCATAAACGACGAAGTTATCCGCGAACAAACATAAAAAAAAACATATAAACGGTCGAATTGAGAAACCTCCTCCTTTTTTTTAAGTCGGTTAAAAAATTACGTTGGTCAAGCTGGTCAATGACAGAAGTGAGTGGAAGATATTGACGAAGGAGGTTGCTCAACAATAAAACAGTGATGGCTAAAATAATAATATAATAAAGGTACGGACACACCGCAGCGTCCTGCGTGCGCGATCTAGGCGGCGATCAGATAGCGCAGTAGTCTCAGACTATCATAAAAAAGGTTTTTTATGATAGTTTGAGCGCAGTAGTATTTGTACCGACTGGGTCACACCAAACGCGATCAGAAAACAATTGAAAAGTACTGAGATCGCGCCCGCAGATTGCAGGACGTCGCGGTGTGGCCGCACCTTTAGAGTAATTTATTAAATACTGACTGTAAATAAGAGTAAAAGATATTTAATTTACAATTAACAATGGCGTCGAAATATTACATTCGATAATAAATGTAGTTATTAAAAAGCAAAAACCAATTAACTAATCCAATAATTATTAAGTCAGATACAAAACAGCAGCAGAAACAAAAAGCTTGAATTATAATTTAAAACAAATGACTGTATTCACACGAACACGAAAGTAATTAAGACCAAAGTATATACAATCGATTGAAATAGCTTTGTTCCTGTGACCTTTAATATTTTTATTAGCTTTTTATTAGCTTCACCTGTATGTTTGTAACTGACTTCTTTGGGCGCGATTTTGACCCACTTTAAACGGCCAGATTTCGTTCAAATTTTGTAGATTTATCGAGGACCGATGACAATACACTAATTTGATAAAAAAATATTCCATTTTTCAACTAAAAAGCAGAAAAAAAATGATAGTTTAAAAAAACTAAAAAAACACGCTTTTTATAGAAAACCGAATTAAAAAATAGAAAATAAATTTTAATAAATTTAAATTAAGAATAGTGTTAAAAATTTCAATAAATATAAATTAATATTACTTGTCTTGTTTTTCCTCGGACGACAGTCACAATAGTTTTTGTAGTATACCCACGTTAGCAGACTCCATTACTTCGCTAGTCAGTGACGTTTCAAAAAATTTCAATGTTTTCCATATAAATGCACAAAAGCGTTCCTGCTCATTTTAACGATATGCTTGCATCTTTTGAAAATAAAGACATCCATGCTCAATTAATTTCTGAAACCTGGTTGAAGCCATCTCTCTCTTCCATCACTTACGAGATGCCAGGATATCGGCTGATAAGGAATGATCGAACTAGTGGCGGTTGCCATCTATCTTCGTGAACATTTTCCTTTCTCCATTGTTAGTATGTCAGCGCAGCCACCTCCCTCCAATGCTGGTGAGCATCTCCTTATCGAAGTTATCCTGCATCATACTAAACTCTTTCTCGGTGTCTATTATTGCCCTTCTCTTCGCATTAACTTCTTTTCCAGCTTCGAAACGCTTTTAGAAGACTATTCTTCTCCTTATACTCATACTATTATAATGGGTGATTTCAATACTTGTCTGTTAAGAAAGGATTCCAGGGCAACTGCCTTTGAGTCCTCTATTTCGGCAAGTAACCTGAATATTCTTCCACTCAACCCTACTCACTTTTTTCCGAACTCTAAGCCATCTCTTCTAGATCTAATTCTCGTCTCCTCCTTGAATCATGTGGCTAAGCATGGTCAGTGCGCGGCGGATGCTTTTTCATATCATGATTTAATTTACATCTCCTATAAAATCCGCCCGCCCAAGGCAAAGCCAAAAATTCTTCTGCAACGTAGTTTTGGTGGTATAGTTTTAGATCAGCTACGCAATGATGCGCAGAATTTGGATTGGTCTGGTGTTGTTGATGCGACAACCATGGATGACAAAATTGGAGTATTTAACCGTACTCTCACAGAGCTCTACGATATTCATGCTCCGATTCGTTCTATCAAAATGAAACATGCACCGGCACCATGGCTTAATGATGAGATTAGAACGCTCATGTATAAAAAAATGTTGCTAACATCAAACTTAAACATCGAACATCTGAAAAAAATAAAGAAAAGTACATTAATCGTCACAACGTCTGCAATAGGATGTGTAGGGATGCACAACGCCGACATATTCACAGCTCTGTACAAAATGGCAATCCTGCCAAGGTTTGGAAATTTTTGAGATCGCTTGGTGTAGGTAAATCGCGCCAAAATGATATTTCCAAAACCCTAGACCTAAATTCCTTAAATAAGCATTTTTCCACTTCTGCAAAATTTGATGGCCCTTTTAAACTTGCAACTTTGAATTATCTCTCTTCTCTTCCATCCTCAGACCATGACCCCTTTTTCTTTACTCAATTTACTGAAGGTGATGTTAAGAAGAGCATACAGTCGATATCTTCCAATGCAGTCGGCAGTGATAGCATTAGTCGCAATATGATTCTACCCATACTTGATGAAATTGTTCCTGTGATCCAGTTCCTCCTGAATTTTTCTATCTCCTCCGGCAGCTTTCCAGTAACATGGAAAGAGGCACAAGTCACACCCTTACCCAAAAAATCCAACCCATCGTCCTTTTCAGAATATCGACCCATCTCTATTCTTCCTTTCTTTTCGAAAGTCCTAGAACGTCTAGTTCACCAACAACTGTCCTCCTTCCTTATCAGAAACAATCTCCTTAATCCCTTCCAATCTGGATTTCGGTCTGGTCACAGTACTATTACAGCTTTGACTAAAATTACCGATGACATCAGGTATGGGATGAGTAATCAAAAGCTCACAGTGCTGTCACTACTCGACTTTAGCAGTGCGTTCAACAATGTTGATTTCGACATTCTGCTAGGTCTGCTGTGCTCTCTTAACATCTCGCCGACAGTAATTGAGTGGTTTCGTAGTTACCTGTGTGGACGTCGGCAGAGAATACGTATTGATGATTCCTACTCATCGTGGTGCAATATATCTGCTGGCGTTCCTCAGGGCGGCGTTTTATCTCCTCTTCTCTTCGCAATCTTTATTAACTCTATTTCACAACAGCTATCTTCTTCCTACCATCTTTATGCGGACGATCTACAGATTTATACTCAGGCACCTCTAGATCAGTTACATGCGGCAATAGAGAGCACTAATGAAGATCTGAAGCGTATCCGAGATTGGAGTAAATCATACGGCCTCACAGTCAATCCTATAAAAACTCAAACTATTATCATTGGGAGCTCACGTATGATTTCAAAAATTGACTGGTTCCGGCTACCACAAGTCATATTTGATGGAGTCCCTGTAAGCTTTAGCTCGTCAGTCAAAAATCTAGGATTACTCATAGACAACCAGCTATCTTGGGAACCTCAACTAGCAGAAGTCAGCCGGAAAATATTTGCTTCGGCATCTTCACTCATAAAATTACGTAATTTTCTTCCTATCACCACTAAGACTGCGTTAGCACAATCTCTTCTTTTGCCTATACTTGATTACGCAGATGCTTGCTATCCAGATTTGACCGAAGAGCAACTTGATAAGCTAGAAAGACTGCAAAATGTCTGTATCCGATTCATTTTCGGTCTTCGGAAATATGATCATGTCTCCGAATTCCGAAAAAGGCTCAATTGGTTACCTATCCACCTTCGCAGGAACATGCATATCCTTTCTTTCCTTTACAATATCCTATTCCTTCCTACGACTCCACTTTACCTAAAAGAGCGCTTCGAATTCCTCCACCTTACTAAATTCCACCCCCTTCGATCCCAGTATACGCTTCAATTGAAGACACCTCAACATCACTCCACGTCACTTTACTACAACAAATCTTATTCCATGCTAGCTGTCCGCCTGTGGAACGAACTTCCTGCAACAATAAGACAAGCCCAATCTCTGCAAGCTTTTAAAAATATGGTATTTAAACACTATTTTTCCCATAGTTGATTTTATAACTTATTTATTAAGGTATATGTATCTATTTTAATAATATCTACTTAGTTACAATGTATATGTATCTATGTTATGTATTATGTTTGTGTATATGTGTAAGTATTCATTTTAAGTATATTCATATATATGTTAACTTATAGCTGCACACCCCCGCAATATTATAATTTAGAAATCCTCTCCATCCAAAGGTTGTCTAGTAGAGATCGCTCTAAGCGATAAGACCGCCCATTGTACTACCGATATGTTTTGTTCTTCTGTTACTTTTGTTTGTTTTTTGTTCTTGGTGTGCAATAAAGTATTATTCATTCATTCATTCATTCAACTTTCGCGATTTGAACACATAGTTATAAATATGAAAATACGGGACTTATCGCGCCTAAAACATTAATTTTATTCAACTCGACGTTTTGACCAAGTTGCATTGATCCAGTCGTCTCGTGACCACGACCACACGATAAGTCCCGTATTTTCATATTTATTACTAATACTATACGTTGTTTATCTTATCCTGGTCCCCCAGTAGTAGACCACACTACAGAGGATCTATTCTTTCTCTTGCCAGCCACATTGTGAAGATCATCGCTCCATCTAGTCTGAGGGCGTCCTACGCTACGCTTGCCGATGCCATGGAATTTGATTTAATTTGTTTGGTAAAATGCTTAGTAAAACAGTTAGATGCAGGAGAACAGAAACTACTTAGCAAGAAGTTAAACGTTTTACAAATCAACTCAAATCAAAGAATCAAAGCATTTATTCAGTATGTAGGCAGTATTAATAATATACGCACATATACACGTCAAAATCATAAATCTAAACCAATTATCAAGTAAACATAGCAAAAGCAGAATTCAACGCTTTGAATAAAAAAAAAAAAAACAAAAGTAATGAACCATTCAGCTGTCATCGAATCGTATACGTCAGACTATTAAAAAAAAATTGAAAAATAATTAAGAAATAAATTAAACATAAATATTGAATGAGAATGAACCGCGTGTGAATGATAAATGCGTATTTTTGGAAAGAGAGGAAAAGAAAGATTGTGTTTATGTAAGATACGTTATGAATGAAGAAATTAGTGACCGATAAAATTAGGTACCTATGAGGCAAAAATGGTTGGTAGGCAGATATTAGAAATATTATCGCATCTATATCGAACGTCTAAAACTTTGTTCTAGTTCTAGTTAATAAAATATTGGTGAATCTATGTTTCTAAAACAATGTGCAGATATTCTTGCATAATAAGATAGTTTAAAAACTAAAACAACTGAATATTATGTTTCTTTGAAGTGTTTCACACTTTATATTTTTGTAAATTGTTAAACACAATCCAAAATTCAATCGTGCCGACGGGACTTGAACCCGCAACCTCCGGAATAACATGTTCCGGTGCTTTGCCAATTAAGCACTTTGTTAATTAATTAATTTTGGATTGTGTTTAACAATTTAAAACAACTGACTTCCATGCCCCTCGAGTCAATTTCAGTAGCAAGTTTGAGACATTTATCGTCATAACTCTGGAGATACTGATCAGATCTCGATGAAATTGCAATGGGACTACCTCCGAAACGTACCCTGCCGATTAAAAAAAGAATCGATTCAAATTCACAATTGACGGAGTAATCGCGTAACATACATACAAAAAAAAAAGAACATACAGACGAATTGAGAACTTCTTTCTTTTTGGAAGTCGGTTGTTAATACTATTAATGTGCGCAAACAAGTAAACCTGCACATAGAACAGATGTGCGTTGTAATATTAACGAGCAGGCTCGCAATGTAACCAATGAGAGTAGTAAATCTGCAGTCATCGTAAACCAACCTGTCACAATCGAACAAACAGACACCTGTTAACTAGAGCAAGGTAAAATGTTAATTATATCGATACCTTAACGTTAAACACAGCCCTATGCATCCTATTACAAAGACATAAAAACCATTTTTCACTGATTAGACTTAGGCGTGGGACAGTATTAGTTTGAGGTTACGATCGAGTTCCCGTAATTAATTATCGATTCAATCGAACGCTCGTATCGATTCTAAAGTGTACGTGTAAAAACTATGAATGGCCGGAATTTTGTGCTAAATAACTCGCTTGTATAATGAAAACATATAATGCAACAAGTCGTCATATTTTGCAGCTTTGATAGACGTTTTTGTAAAGAAGGTACTAAAGTCGATGTGTATTTTTTATCTTAAAATGTTTATCTTGAACCGTTCTAATGTCTGGGGGTCACATAAAATATTAAGTACAAATAGAAGTTTCTATTTGTACTTAATATTTTATGTATATATTTGTATATATTTTATCTCTAGAGATATGGAGTGAAAACATCGCAAAAAGCAACGCAAAATAGTTCACGCGGCATATGGCGTAGGTTCCCCAATATAACTAATACCAGTTCTCAATCGATATGGATATAAAATTCATTAAATTGATAAACAAATGAATTCTATTCGGCAAAAGAACCAAGGATGTTGATTTCATTCAGTACGATCAATTATTATATTTGTTGATTACCGACTGGAGTACCACAGGGGTCTATTATTATATTCATGAAAAAGATTTCGGATAATCGAGATAAGAAATCGGATCTCGGCGGTGAATATCGACAATCGCGTTATCGAATGAAGGATCTTCCGTCCCCTCCTTAATAATGCCTTTGGTTATGCCAAAATAAATTTGAGCATTGAAAGGCTTTTGTTATCACGTCATTTTTAATAAAGAACCCGGAGACTACTGAATAAGTTTAATTCCAGTTCCAGATTTAATTATTTTTGCATTTTTTGTCAGGTAATTTTGTTTTTAACAAAGATAATGTTAATCTGTCAATCTAATTTATTTATTGCACATTGCCTAAGTTTTCGGCCCAAGCGAAAGAAAAAAAAGTTCCACTTATAGCAAATTATTTTTCTTATTTCCAACATTCATATCCACGAGTGGTATATCAATGTTTCGCCTGCCTTACTACCGAAAACTAGTTTACCACAATCCATTCGAATGATTTTTCTTTCATGAGAACCCTAGGGTACATCTTCACTTTGGTCTCATTATACAAATTCATTGAGATATGATAAGTATCTCCAGAGCTATGGAGATAAACACCTCAAACTTGCTACTGAAACTGACTTGAGCTTAATTATAGGGTTAGTGGTAGGGTGGACATATAGAAAACTTGTGATTACGTAGTAACTATTATATTTACCTGCGGTCACCACCATTTATAAGAGTAAACAAACACAGACGGATACAAATAGAAATAGAATATTTTACGATTCCCAGTAAATTAAAAATTTAAACTTATCCATACATAAAACTAATCTGCATGATGACAGGCTTCGCTTATTTGCCCATTAATTACCTACAACAATAACCGCCCTACGACTTCGTTCTCCTTATAGTTGTTAATAAATCCCACAGATTACCACTTTATAGATGCCACGCGATTAAGTACAATGAAAACGCGCTGTACGTTTGTTCAAATGATTTTAAAGAACGCCGTTTAAAAAGTGCTTTCAGTGCTGTTTAAATATGCGGGCAATTCTAAAGTCGCAGTGTTCTAGCACCAATTGCATTTCCTCCAATCTATTCGACGTTTCACATCATTGACGCAGTCGAAATAACCATATCAGGACTACCAGCTCAGCCGTAGACCGCTGAGCAGTGACTTCATTGACAACCGAAGTCTAGCTATTCCCTCCTCTATTAGAAGTTTACTTTACCAGAAAGCGTCGATAACTATGTAGAGAGTAAGATACTATTCCAATTTTTATTTCATTTTTATTTCATTTCATCATATATGGTTTGACCACTGTCTCACCTGTTGGTAAGTGATGATGCGGTCGAGGATGGTAGCACTCTAAGCCTAGAATGGGAACTGGCTCTCAAGGATACCAATTATTTTTATCGAATCTAAAGCCGATGGTTCGATGTTCGATGCGGTCAGTTATACTACTAAAATATTGCACTATAGTGTGGTGCGTTCTCTTTGTCATGCATGCGAGCTATATAAGGTGGTTATCTTTGATGCATCCCAACAGTAATGGGGGATATAAAAGTACGTAGAACCCCATTTGGGTTGTATTTAACAGTCACGAGCCAATTTTAGTGCTCACGTACGTATCTGGAGACTGCAAACTGCAGGATGCAAATAAACGTATTTTATTTTATACGGTATTGCTGTTGCGAAAAAATAATTAGGTACCATTATTCTACTTTTAATTAGTAATAAAAGTATATTTGTGCAGGGAAATAAACGTTTATTGAATTTTATATAAGTCAAAGATGATATAAAAATATTTTTTATATTTATTAAATATTTACTAAGTAAATTGTTTAAAAATGGTAAGTCAGTTTCAGTAGCAAGTTTGAGATGTTTTTCGTCATAATCTCTGGAGATATTGATCTGATATACAAAGGTATCTGTCAAAGGACAGAAATAATCTTGTTTTTTAGGGTTCCGTACCCAAAGGGTAAAACGGGACCCTATTACTAAGACTCCGCTGTCCGTCTGTCTGTCTGTCTGTTTGTCTGTCTGTCCGTCTGTCACCAGGCTATAGCTCATTAACCGTGATAGTTAGACAGTGGAAGTTTTCACAGATGGTGTATTTCTGTTGCCGCTAGAACAACAAATACTAAAAACAAAATAAAGTTAAAAATTAAAGGGGGTCCCCATACAAAAAACGTGTTTTTAAACGCCATCTATCTAATTAGTTTCGGCAAAATGACATAGATGGCGCTAGTAAGCGAGACCCGTCTTTCTAGATCGCGACCAAACCAAATATTCTTGGTAATATCAATTAGTCAAATATATGAGGTTGAAACTCTGTTATGTTTCGTATTGTACGGAACCCTCCCTAAGTGTGCGATAAGAGACGCGATGCTGACTCGAACTTGGCCAGTTTTATTTATTAGTTAAAATGGCTTGCTCGCAATGTGGGTTGCACATTACTAGTATTCTTGTTAACCCCTCCAACTAAGCTAAATATGCTTGTGTCTGGAGTGAGTTCACGTCAATAGTGCAATGGGTGGGGTGAGGATCGAATTCACGACCTCTCGATCGCCAGTCCGACATCTTTTCCATTGGGCTATCTAATGCCGCTTAATCATTCAAATTGGTTCACAATTGGCGGAGTAGTCGCGTAACAAATATACAACAAGAAAAAAAAAATAACATACGAATTGAGAACCTCTTCCTTTTTGGAATTCGGTTGAAAATGGAGGCATATAAGCTTTAAATTAATTATAATAATATTTAGATTAATTATAATAATATTTAATAGCAGGTAAATTAAGCTCAATTAGAGTCGTGATCCTTTGAAATGGAACATTTTAATTCAATTTAACACTAAATCAGAACAATAACAATTAATTTAGAGAATTATTTACATAATAATTGGCGTAGCTAATTTTGAAAAGCGCGGGCGGCTAATGTGGGGCGACCACACGTTTTTATGTATCTGTCTTTGCTTCCACTTTATACACTTCTTACTTAATCCTTACTTTCTTACTATAATATTATAAATGCGAAAGTAAAGCTTGGTTCATATTGCTGTGTCGGGTCGCCGTCTGTTGTGTCGCCGAGTGTTCATACTAATGTGTTGTCTTGTGGCGCAATATGTCGCATTTTTAGATCATTCTCATTTTAAGAGTTGTGGAGTGAATACGTGTTTTAAAATGGAATCGTCTGACAGTGACTTCGATGAACATATTCCTTATATTCCTTACATTTCGTGTCATAGAGAACTTTGTATTGCCGTACTAATTCAATAAGTTCATCAGACATTTTAAAGAACAAAAAACAGAATTATAATAATTGCATGAACTGTGTTCCCTCGCAATATCGCGTCGTAAATGATAGATTCACATTAGTGTGGCGCGACAGATCCCGCACCACCTCTCTGGCGCGATCGGGCGTCGAGCGATTTTACTGCGATAGAACGCGCCACAACACAACACAACCTACTAATGTGAATCTATTCATAGTAAATGAACGTAAGCGATTGCGTTCTGGCGCGCCCCGACACACCCCGACACAGCAATATGAACCTAGCTTCACTCTGTCTGTCTGTCTGTCTATTGAACCGATTTAAAAAAAAAATTTTGGTACACAGATAGTCTAGAGCCCGAGGAAGGACATAGGCTACTTTTTAATGCGAAACAAGGGTTGTAAGGGGTTGAAAGAGGGGATGAAATGTTGTATGGAAGTATCGTCATTTTAAGAGCTAGAAGCTTGAAACTTATTTTTCAGGCTGTTGATTCGATATAAATAAATACGATATTCAAAGTTTGTAAAAGTTTTACCTTCAAGGGTGTAAAATAACAAAAGGGAATAGGGGATGAAAGTTTGTATGGAAATATTTAAGGTTTATGTAAAAGTTACAAGAGACAAAATATTAGAGCTATCCGGATGTAACTGCATTTACGGAGTCAATACAAAATGTAATAAAAGTGAAGTTAACATGAGGAAGGGGGCGGGGGGGGGGGGCACGGTACGGCGCGGTTTAGGTGGGAAAATATAACTAAGTGTGCTTATCCGAACGAGCAGACAGACGACGATAAAGTATTTATACGTATGTGTCTTATTTGTAAGTAAAATGATTAGCCTTAATAATTAAAAATGCTACCCAAAGCACTATTCCACGCAGACGAAGTCGCGGGAACAGCTAGTCAACTTTATATTTCTTACTTTTACTCCTTGACAAGACAAGATAACGCAACATTCTATTTGTTATTGTAACTTACCTACAACCATAAGCAGACGCGCGACGCGCGTCTGCTTATGGTTGTAGGTAAGTTGTGCGTTGTAGGTTGTGCGTATGGTTGTAGGTAAGTTAGGTTAAAGTAAGGTTATTACCTACACTGTTTTTGCTTACCGACACGATCGCATTATTATTTATATTTCTACATTAAAGTTTTTGGCACCCTGCGTGCACATATTTTTGTATATTATATACTAACTAAGTTAAGCAACATAAAATGTATTAAGTATATCTCTCTGTAAGTTAACTATGTTCTTATAGAAAAAAATAATCTTTAACCCGATATTATATCGATGTTCCGCCTAACTTGCTGCCAAAAAGTAGCTTACCAAGGAAAATCTGCCGACGGTGTTCCGGCAGCACACAGCCCTTGACAGTCAGAGTATTCTAGTCCGAGCGTGTGCACCACATCATCGCTTACCACCAGGCGAGATAGTAGACATACATACGCTAGCCTATAAGATATTTAAAAAAAATCCCATTCCAAGATCGCACCTGGTCACTCTAAACCTTACATCGGACTGACCTTGCTCAGACGCATCTTTCATATATGATAAATAATTGACACCTATAAATAACGGACGCTGTACGGTGATCACCGTGATACATCGCCGACCGTGACACACTACTATAAATAACGGACGCTGTACGGTGATCACCGTGATACATCGCCGACCGTGACACACTACTATAAATAACGGACGCTGTACGGTGATCACCGTGATACATCGCCGACCGTGACACACTACTATAAATAACGGACGCTGTACGGTGATCACCGTGATACATCGCCGACCGTGACACACTACTATAAATAACGGACGCTGTACGGTGATCACCGTGATACATCGCCGACCGTGACACACTACTATAAATAACGGACGCTGTACGGTGATCACCGTGATACATCGCCGACCGTGACACACTACTATAAATAACGGACGCTGTACGGTGATCACCGTGATACATCGCCGACCGTGACACACTACTATAAATAACGGACGCTGTACGGTGATCACCGTGATACATCGCCGACCGTGACACACTACTCCACTGTGGGAACGTTTATCAACTCTTTTTCAATACAATATGTCAATATTTTTATACAACTTCAACTTGTTATTTTCTTTTCATACCTAGCTTATAACATAGTCGCTCCCGCTGCGCTTAGCTTAGATCTTTTTAACCGACTTAAAAAAAAGGAGGAGGTTTCTCAATTCGACCGTATATTTTTTTTTTTTTATGTTTGTTCGCGGATAACTTCGTCGTTTATGAACCGATTTCGATTATTATTTTTTTGTTCGAAAGGAGATATCCCAAGTGTGGTACCATGGTAATTTTATCGAGGTATGATAAGTATCTCCAGAGATATTGAGATAAACATCTAAAAATTAGTACTGAAAATGAATAGCGCGGCATTGAAGTCGGTTGTTTTTTAGTTTTTAAACGATATTATTAACTAGAGCCTGTGCAAAAGGTGCAAAAGAGAACCGTTGTGGCTTAACGATGAACTAATATTATATAAGACCGCCGATTGTACCAATTAAATAAATGTTGTTGGTATGTCTAGATTTAAGTTTATTTATTGGTATTATTTGTATTCAATAAAGAGTTTATATATCTAATATTCAAAGGAATGAAGGTAGTATATACACATACCTTGTATCACCCGATAAAGATAGGAGTAGGTACCAAGGTAACAAACATTTTTAATCGTATTGACAATGACAAACCAATGTTGTCAACGCAACAAAAACAGTAAATTAGAACCATCACCTCGCGCCGGCGCGCCCTCAATTTCTGCGACGGTTCTTATTTTTTAACCGATTTCAAAAAAAGGAGGAGGTTTCTCAATTCGACCGTATATATGGTTTTGTTCGCGGATAACTTCGTCGTTTATGAACCGATTTTGATTATTCTTTTTTGTTAGAAAGGAGATATCCCAAGTGTGGTACCATGGTAATTTTATCGAGGTCTGATGAGTATATCCAGAGATATGGAGATAAACACCTCAAAATTGGTACTGAAAATTAATAGCGCGGCAATGAAGTCGGTTGTTTTTAGTTTTTTAAACGATCTTATTTTGTTGCATAGACTCTACGCAACGTATTTTAACGCAGTTTTCAGAAATAGATGGAGCGTTTCAATAGGAAGGTTTATTCGTATTTATAACCACGATTCTGTACGTACAGTAAGTAGCCTTGGACCTCTAAAAATAAGATCCCGTACCCCAGGGCAGCCAGATAGTTGTACCAATGTATAAGCTTATAATAGTGTCTCAACAAACAGTTATTTGGGGTATCGTATTCCAGCCTCGCTGAATATGACTTGGACCTTTTGGTTTATAGCTGTTGTTGTAAACGGCATGTACTCACTGGAGGGACTAGCGATTAGACAAATATACTATCTTAGGGTACGTACAGACTATGTAACACACATGTAATAAAAATCTGTATTACAATTTATAAACAAGCATTTATTTTCGCTCATACTCATACATAAGACAATACTCTCTCCCGCTCTTTTCTCTATAACCACAGAGTTACTAGCTCTATCTTCTATTTTGACCGCTATAGGCGCCACCCGCTCGATTAGACGCACCATGTAGGTTTTATTACAGCAAAACGCTAACACATGTTATAACATTGTTATTTCACATGTTTCAGATAATGTCGACACGGAATGTTATAAAACATATTATAATAACATGTTATAATATCATGTTTTATAAAATCTCGTGTCCACATTATCTGAAACATGTAAAATAACAATGTTATAACAAATTATGTTACATCCGTACGCACCCTTAGGAAGCCACCGCGGAAAAAAGCAGCTCAAAGCTTTACAACAGGCTTTAAAAATGGAGGAGGTTCCCATTTCGGGTGTTTATTAAATGAACAGGGATCTTCTAGGCAAGCATGCTACCTCGATCACATCGTCACTTACATCAGGATTTCTATCTATTAGGCTCACCTGCACAGAAATTGGAATTATTTCTATTTCTGTGATTAGGCTCATATCAATAAACTGATTATACATAGATAATTTGTAGGTAGTTTCTGAAGTGTTTTAGTAGTGTAACAGTAAACTTATAATGATAGATAGTATCGATTGAGCCATAAAACCAATACGCCGTCTAAGGACTCTCAAGTAAGGCCTAGCGTGCTACCATCCTCGACCGCATCATCACTTACCAACAAGTGAGATAGGAGTCAAACGCTAGCCTATATGATATAGTAAAAAGTAAAGTTTACCCGCTCCCGCTTCAGTCTATAAAATGTCTACACACCCGAGACGTGCCATCACGAAGGCCTTGTCCACAGATAATTAAAATTAATAAATTTAACATCGAGGCGTCGCGTCCTCTTTGGATTAAATAGCCCGGGAGACAGGGCAACCGTTACTTAGGTTACTTTACCGGTTTGATAAATTGTGAGTACCTAACCGGTAGGTATTAAATTTTAGAATTGTTTACGTATACACACATACTCGTACCTACTTAGGATAAATGTCTGAACCCAACATCAAAATAATAATATATATTACTAGCATGATTACCGCGAATTAGTTCACGTACACACAGAATTTAGTAGCCTATGTTCATTGTCATGCTATAAAGTGTTTCCTTGTTAAATTTCAGAAAGATCGGATCGCCCGTTTAGGCGTGATTAGGTAATATAGATAGATAGTTAGACAGAGTGACAGAGTTAAACACGTTTTTATAATATCAGTCTGGATGTATACATAATATTGTACAGTATTGTATACAGTAAGTATATAAATGTAAGCAGTAAGTATACAGTATACTAATTGTATAGTATATTGTATTCTGTCTGTCTGCGAAGAAAATAAATACGACTTTACACGGCACACCTAATTTTTATCTCTTCTGTATTTTTCAACTTTTCTGTTTCAATAAACGTTAAAAAAAACTTAATGAATCCTAGACATTGCCGATATGCGATACATTATAAATAATATCTTTTACCAATAAATTATTTTATTACAAATTTATAACAATTTTACAAATAATATGGATACGTAAACACATGAGAATACGGCATTATAAAATCAGTAGTATTAATGTACTTACTAGCCTCACCACACGTAAACACCTCGACCAGACGCCGTTATGAACCATTTACACATACACATTCCAATACAGGTGCACAATACGCGTCAGGAGATTTTGTCACCTAAATTTATTGTATAGTTTTAATAATCTAAGAGACAAGTAATATGCCATGTACATTAAATAAGTCATTAAAAAGGAAGGAACTAACTACCAAAACACAGGCCTACAAGTCCTACAACGCCTAGTTTGGTTGCTAGGGCCTAGGGACGAAACACAGTCTAATTGTACTTAAAAGAAGAAATCATTAATTATTATTTTTTTAGTTTTCCTGTGTATATTTACTGATATGGCTTGATTTCATGGAATAAAGCCAAGTGTAAATGATCCATTACTGGCTGGCCCCAGTTACTGCAGTTACAGTTCATTACCTGAAACAAACAAGGCATTGTTAGAAACGTTATGGTGAAAATGACAGATTTCTAAAAGTTCAATATTGCTATTCTACACATTTGAAAATAAGCTAGAGTTCGTGAGTACAACGAATATGCTATTAAGCTTCGGCTAGATTATTGTACGAGGAATTAAATAACATAGTTTAAAAACTATAAAACAACCGACTTCCATGCCGCGCGAGTCAGTTTCAGTTGCAATTTTGAGACGTTTATCGACATATCTCTGGAGATACTTATCAGTCTTCGATGAAATTACAATGGTACCCTTGTGTCAGTAAAACACCTTCTTCCAATTGAAACATCGTGTAATGGGCGCAAACTTCGTATAATATACATCCGACCAATGTCGGTACATCACAAACTATCCAATAAATGTCGAGAATTTAGAGGTACTTTTATAACCACGACCTACTAGTTTAAACGCCAAGACCGAACTGAAGCCCGACTGCCAACAATCTACCGCGTTAACTTTCTTGTTTTCTTTTTAAGGTTGGCATCCATGCTTAGAGGCTACAGACAATTCTCATTCGCGGTAGTTTTGAAGTTGGCAGGTTGGCACCATCGATTGACACTGACAGTGTGAGTCAAAACGTTTCCAATGGCAGTTTCACAAAACATAAGTCAAATGAGCACAATTCGTTATTAAAATACATCAATATAAGTAAATTTAACTTATAAAAATAAGAAATCATGACACTCGGCCATCCGACAACGTGATGCCTCCCGGCATACACATAAAAATAACTCAATCATATATTAATAATAATAGAAATATCAAGTATATAATACTGTTCAACTAAGATTCTAATATTTCATCGCTATAATATCATATTACATTATTTCTGATAACATAAATTCCTACAATATTTATCAAATAAACTTTTCCACGAATATTAATTCCAAATAACTCTAATGTTTATTTAACTTAATATAAATTTACTATGTTTACTAATATTTCACACGAATTGAAAAATAATTACTTATATGTATGAACAAAACTAATTCATTAGACTAATTCGCTTTACACAAATTATTTAACTATGCTTTAATTAAATCATGACACAAAATATAATGTGTGAATAAATATATAACATAAAACCCTGGTTTTGTAACCTCAGTAGCTGAAATCATGACATCAGACCTTATTTCATACCACCAGTAAAGATGCCATCATCATAGCTTTGTACATCTACGGATTTAATATATATCCAAGGTCGGATTCTATTGAATGCAGTAACCGCAGTAACTAATAAGTTTAAAAGTATTATTTAATCAAGTTATTTTAATCTAACAAAATTATCAAAAACTTAGTAAAGTATGAAAAGTCGTTCGAAAGATTATTTATGTAAAGAAAACATGACTACGGCTTTTAATAAATGCTGAAAAAGGCACGGAACAACGTAATATATTCAGAACAATAAGGAATACGTCTAAGCCCATAGATTTGACAAGATCAATAAATAACAAGAGCATAACTGCTGATAAACAAAAACATAAGCAGTGAGTTCATAATTAATCACCAAAAGTATATAAATCACTAAAATATCAATTATAAATTGTAACGTTACAAAGGTATCAAGCACCTAAACAATAAAATATTTTTAATCCACTTTTGTTTGAAATACCTTCGACTCCAGCCAAAATAAAATAAATACACTTTAATACGAAACGCTAATTTCGTCAGTCGCCTGTAAGAATCGCTAGCAGAAAGGTTAGCGTTTTTGATTTGCAATCTGCGTGACCCTGATTCGAACACCGTCATTTATCGTTTTCTTTTTTGTTGCCAGCGCAGTAACTTTGAATAGAAACATCAATGTTAGTGAAATGTCAGCAGATAACCAAGATAGCACCACTTGTAGTTTACCTGATTATTTTGAAAATTAATATGGAACTCCCGAAATAATTCCAGGACTTTATATTTAGACATTACAATGAAATTATAGTATTACCTCTTGAAGACGAAACTTTAAAAGGCAAGAATGAAGAATTAACTCTTTGAAACGAACTATATAAAAAGTTATTTAAAGTTTCATTAAATCGAAGTCATTAACTACATCTCAAAAGTAGTAAATCTTCAGTAAAACCTTGATGTGTATTTTCGGGCTGTTGCCCGAACTAAAACAATTATTGATAATATAGACTCCAAAAAAACATTCAACGTTTAATAAGACAGCGTTGACATAGACGGAAAATTACTATGAAATGAACCCAAAAACAAATATTTCATAATTATTTAAAGTCATTAGAAATAACCCAAGTATCCACTACATGTCTAAAGAAGGAAATATCACTTGACATTACCAACAAAGAAATTTGTGTTTAGAGCTCGAAATAACAAATAAAGATAGTAACGGTGGCAGAAAATAATGTACCGTATCATAAAAAGACAGATAATATGTTACTAACGTGTCGTATTCATCCAGTAGTATCTTATGTATGTGTGTATAATAATGTATATGGCTATATATATGTGTGTATGTATAAAATGTGTGTGTAATGTACATTTAGTGTATGTATTTTATGTATTATAATTATTGTTATATAATTTTATAGCTGTACACCCCTTGCAACATGAATATGTAAAATCCTGTCCACCCAAAGCTTGTCTAATAAAGATCACTCCAAGCGCATAGTATGAACATTATCTTGTTATGAATTATTGTCTGTATATTTTATTTGATGTGCAATAAATAATCATTCTATTCTATTCCACCTTTAGATTAATGTCAGTAGCAACAAGCAGCTTGTTACAGATATGGATAAGAAGTTAGCCAAATTACGGAGAATGATTACTGCATTAATCCGCGAAAAGAACTTCAGAATATCAAGTGATCACTTTGGTATATCCATGTAATACATAGTACACTTATAAATATTATACATACTAATAGTATACCTATTATGTCTACCAACTGTTGAATACTCAAGACTTACAATTGAAGAGTAGAATATCTCAATTCCTGAGCTTGAGCTAAAATCAATCACAAGGAAGTAATCCAAATAGGAATATAAAGAGAACAAAAAAAAACCCACAATGGAGTAGTAATTGTCATGAAAAATATTTGTAGCTTCATTGATCTTTTCTTAATTAGAACAAATGTTTCTGTTTTCCTATGTAATAAAATTATTATTATAGTAATAATGATTTCCATATAGACGTACAAAATTAACATCGCTTTATACTTTAATGCTTTGTTTTTTTAATTGATTATAGACATTTTATTAGCATTATTCAATTTTCAAAGCATTAGCATTTAAACAACAGACTATATAAAATAGGAACCAAAGTTGGTTTTATAAATCCGTGCATTGTTTTTTTAAAAAAATAACTGTAAAACTGAACTGTTGAAACTAGCACTCTATGAACACTCTGCACAGCTGATACGGTGTGGAGATTGAAAATCAGTAGTAAAAAGCAGATACTTTTTACAGCACATCTACACTCAAATCTACAATGATAAATAGAAAATAAAAATAATACTCTAAATTCCTATTAAACATTTTATACGCATGTCACAAAAATAAAAATATCGAATAATAAATCGAAAACGTCGTGGTGAATACGTAAATATATCAAACAAAATGTTATCTTAATTCGCAATTATTTTAAGTAAAATAACTTTAAAGTTACGTATGAGTAAATCATACTGAAGGAATATCCTACATCTTAAATGATTATATTGTAAATAAAGTCATACCAATATCTACCACAATTAGGAAACAAAATAACAACAAGGAGCAATTCAAATTGTATGTTCATGTGCCCTTATATACCTCACCTCATATATAATACAATATATTTTAAAACTGAAGGTCACTGAAAAATACCAATTGTGTCGGCTATATTTGACATTGTACTCGTATTTCATTAATGTTAATTTTATGTTCTTTCACATGTCATGACATGGCGAAATAGATGGTCTTATATGATTTCTTCGAAAACCTTTTAAACTCTATTTCATGTGAAATAAATTCATTTCCATTTATTTTATTATAATGCGATTTCTTATAAAATAATAAAACGTGTCATCATTGTCGATCACAGCAAATGTGTTCATACACATGATGCTATCCTATGCTATGATTTGATTCATATTGATGCTTTAAACGAATGCGACGAAAAGGAAACCTTTTCGATACATCAGGTATATATCCAGACAATAAAATAGAAAAAATTTAAAACATTTTTATACAGATATCCAAAGAAAGCTGATTTTTAGTTCATAACTACCGATCCATAGTAATAATGCCAATAATATCCAAACTATTTGAAAAGTATGTAATATAGATATGCATATATATATATATATATATATATATATATATATATATATATATATATATTTCTTCTACAATTAAACGACTACTTCAAGAAATATGATATTTTCTGTGACGAAAAAGGGATATAGATTTACACATTATCACAATAATTAACTTTAAAGCAGAATATAAGTTTCGATGTTGACAACCATAATGCAGTTTATGCGATCAACTGTGACCATGACCATACTACTTAGTTAAAAAGTTACTTAGTTACAAGCTGGACGTCCATGGCGTCAAATGCACTTGGCATAATTATTCATATTTCATATTCTTTTATTCCTAAATCGTCAAATTTACACGTCATTTTTACAGTGTTGTACCCGTGTACAATACACGCAGCCAGCTTACAATAAGATGTAAGTTATCATCTAAATATAATTAATTAAATATACACATCAATTCAACGCAAGGTGAAGTATGGAGTAGCTAGCGTACTTAGCCCACTTCTATTTATCATCTACATTAATGATTTTTCTAGAGCAATCCGATCAATATCCAATGACTCTGTTTGCCGAAGATAGCATGTTAACGATTCCTTGACACCCTACAGGTCTTACGAGGTGTAGCAACTTCTTCGCTGGTATTAGTAGTAGAAGGCGACCTTCTCTTCTGGTTATTACATGGTCGCCGTCGAGTGGCGAGTCAGGCAGGGTTCCACCATTATCAGTAGAAATCATTGGCAACACACTGAAATACACACATTGCCAACGGCATAATCCATTCACAAAGAAAACACCGACAATATTCAATTTAGATTCATTAAACATTTAAAATTTCCAAAATTATCTAGCATACTGAATCCAGTATTTAAAATAAAATAAATAAAACTCTCCTATTTCTATTTAACCCATTTTTCAATTCATATTTACTTTAGTAAGCTGTAATATTTTTATAAACATCACCATCATCTCCACCATCATCATCACTTCCATCAACACCATCACCGTTATCATTATTGCCACCATCATCACCATCATCGCCGTCATCATCGCCGTCATCATCACCGTCATCATCACCGTCAGAATCATCATCATCACCATCATCATCACCATCATCATCACCAACATCATCACCATCATCATCACCATCATCATCATCACCATCATCATCACCACCATCATCACCACCATCTTCACCATCAGTACCATCATCATCACCATCATCACCGTCATCATCACCGTCATCACCATCATCATCACTATCATCATCACCATCATCATCATCATCATTATTATTATCTCGCTCGATTTACCAATAAGTACAGCTAGTCCTTTAACTGATAATCCGACGTGTCTAATCGACTCAACCAACGTACAATGTGACACTCACGTGCCAGCTCAATTAACCGATGAGTACAATTAGAACGCCCCCTAATTAACAATTCGACGTGTTTAATTTACTTAACCAACATCCAACGAGACACTCACGTGCCCGCTCAATTAACATCCAACGTGACACTCCCGTGCCCGCTCAATTAACCATCCGACGTGTCTAATCGACTCAACCAACATCCAACGGGACACTCACGTGCCCGCTCAATTAACCGATGAGTACAATTAGAACGCCCCCTAATTAACCATCCGACGTGTCTAATCGACTCAACCAACATCCAACGGGACACTCCCGTGCCCGCTCAATTAACCATCCGACGTGTCTAATCGACTCAACCAACATCAAACGGGACACTCCCGTGCCCGCTCAATTAACCGTTGAGTATAATTAGAACGCCCCCTAATTAACCATCCGACGTGTCTAATCGACTCAACCAACATCTAACGGGACACTCCCGTGCCCGCTCAATTAACCGATGAGTACAATTAGAACGCCCCCTAATTAACAATCCGACGTGTCCAACCAACGTCTAGCGAAACACTCAGGTGCTCGCCCAATTAACCGTTGAGTCAACTGGCACGCCCTCTAATGTATCCAATAAACTGACAACCAGTCGACCCATCCATTAGAAAATCAATATATTATTTTAACACACTTGTAACTTTATATTCTGTATGCTTGTTAGACTTTCTGTTTGAAACGTTTGTAAATATTAAAATCAAAACTTATATAGTTCAATGAATTTCAATGGTTTAATACTTTCTTATAGCACGCGCAACCACAACATAAAAATAAAAATAAAATGTCAAACGTGTTATATGCTATCGGAGGGTGGCCCCGACCAAACACAAACACGCCCAACTCAAACGCGTACGAAAGCATGCGCTAGGTTCTACCAGAGGGTAGCCTTGGCCAAGAACCCACGCACACCACCGCACACGAATGATCTTGATTTAAGCAGCACATCACCAGAGGGTTGCCCTGACCAGACACGCTGCACAAATCCAACACAA
Source organism: Cabera pusaria (assembly GCA_954871355.1). Classification (NCBI taxonomy): domain Eukaryota; kingdom Metazoa; phylum Arthropoda; class Insecta; order Lepidoptera; family Geometridae; genus Cabera; species Cabera pusaria. Next base: position 3,090,711 of record OX940892.1, read on the forward strand.
TCATGTAACTTGCACGTGTCATGATCCAGTTCAATTTTCAAATAAATGTCAGTTACTTCTGATAAATTACTTTAGTGGATGCATATCAAGCATACCAAATATAGGAGAAAAAAAAACAATCTATTAAAAGCTATCAACATACCCTTTGGGTTATCCCGCTTCTGAATTGTCAGTAAAACACCTTCTTCCAATTGAAACATCGTGTAATGGGCGCAAACTTCGTATAATATACATCCGACCAATGTCGGTACATCACAAACTATCCAATAAATGTCGAGAATTTAGAGGTACTTTTATAACCACGACCTACTAGTTTAAACGCCAAGACCGAACTGAAGCCCGACTGCCAACAATCTACCGCGTTAACTTTCTTGTTTTCTTTTTAAGGTTGGCATCCATGCTTAGAGGCTACAGACAATTCTCATTCGCGGTAGTTTTGAAGTTGGCAGGTTGGCACCATCGATTGACACTGACAGTGTGAGTCAAAACGTTTCCAATGGCAGTTTCACAAAACATAAGTCAAATGAGCACAATTCGTTATTAAAATACATCAATATAAGTAAATTTAACTTATAAAAATAAGAAATCATGACACTTGGTATTTATGCATTAGGAGCGATTTGCTTCCTATTTCACCTACTAAAAGCAATAAATAAAACCAATGTATGATCCGCAAAGACTTGGTCGAAAATACCGATCTCCGATAATGAGTGGTAACAGTTTCTATCCCTTTCGCACACCCAGCGAAAGTACCTGCTGAAGCGAGCTAGTCACTTGCTAATGAGGAATAGATATGATAGACCAAGAGCTAGCTACCTTTTTCGCATAAGGAGAAGTTGTCAAAATGGTTGAGTTGTTTGTCACTATTGTCAGTTGATTTTGGTCGATTCATTCCACTGCGAATATGATCTTAATTTTTATAGTTTGTTAGGAACTTAACTTTAGTTTTTCTGGGCATAGAAATAATAAAGCAAAGTAAAACAGTATAGTAGTTATCATGTACCACCGTTTAAACATGAATATAATATAGTAATTTTATAGCTCTTTAAACCGCATCGTTATACTTTCTATGTGGTAAGAGTTTGGTGAAGACTTAAAGAGCATCTCTGTTTCAATGGTTGGCAGCCGTGCCTAGTGAATGTTACTGTTAAATAATTATACACTTTATATCTATCCACTCAAAGTAACTGTCACTCACACATATATTTGTGGTCACTCACGACACGAGTAGTTTTTTGAACTAGCCAAACACCATCGTATGAAGGAATTCTCATGTGAACCGAGTGGTAACTCCCAGGCTACAGTGCATTCTCTAGGGACAGTGAAATGAAGTGAAAGTTTAGCAACTACTGGGCGTGCGCGTGCGCTGGGCAAACACGAATAATTTAGTCGTCGACGTGATCAAATATCAATCGACGTAACGGTCGGTTTCAACGAAAGCGACGAAATGACGAGCTTCGCGATTGATGGCTTTAGAAATCTTTTTGAGACCGCCCGCTCTTAAGTGCATTCCTATGATTTATGGGAAAACTTTAACTCATCTATAGCTATATCCATCCATAGCTAAAGACAAATTAAAAGATTAGCCTCACCAGATATAGAAAAAACGGTAACTAAACGGTAATTCTAAGCAAAGAATTTCTAACCACAATTTGTGGTAGGCCCACGAAATCTGATAGCATCGTCCGACACCATTCCTCACACGACCGGTTTTTGGAAGGTTCTAAATTACTGTTGAACTAATAAAATTAATCGCATTGCAAGCGCATATTTCAATGTCGATTCGCGCTTTCGATATCGGATATCGCATACGACATTGAATCGACACTCTCCACACCCCACCCGCTATTGTGGTTGCCTATTCGTCTGACTGATCGCTTGTCGGCACTCGACAAATCAAGATCGATTCAGATACTATTCTTAATTTAAATCTATTTTTTATCTCCCTCACTCTTAAACAGACGTATATAGCGGCTCTTTCATTCTCATATGCGCGTGAGCATGTTTCGATCGCAGCACCATTTGTCATGGTAATTCTTTTTACGGACGTCGATAAAGAAAATTCGTTATGACACCTAATAAATTAGGCAAATTGATTTGAATTGATGTTTAAATGTGTAATGTTGCTATAAGCTTAAGCAATTTTAACATTGGGGGATAAATTTCAACTACTTGATATACATGGATTTTAAATCTTAAGATACTCTTATAAACTTTTGACATAAAACTTGGCATAATTTTATAGTTACTGAAATTAATACAATAACAAACAAGTAGCAACAACATACAATATACACAATGAAAGTGTAACAAGTTATTTGTTGTAGTGACTTGTTAAGGTGGTACAATTTCTATACAAAAGTGTAATGCACAAATATGAGTATAGTAGGTAATTGAAGGAAAAACGTGCACTGAAATCACATGTAATGGTTTTATATAAGTCTTTACATGTTAAAGCATATTTATCTTAGTTGTAAGAGTTACCAAGACTACTAGTAACGTGCAACCCACATTGCTAGAAAGCTTTAACAAAAATCCTATAAGTAAAGATAGACATGTAGGTGTGACTTCAGACAAGTTTTTGCTCAATCGTACCACCGCGCCGTAAAGCGATAAAACGTAAATATATTTAAATTACGACAATGTAATTAAAGTAGAGTTTTGTAAGCCAAGACCTACCTATAACCATGTACTATTCATAATTCTGTGCTATAACTCAGTGATTTAAAGCACATACATTAAAGAAGATGATAATCTGTGACTTTCAGTACGCTGAGTGGAAATAGCGAAATGCAGTAGTGCCACACAATATTTTAAGTCGTAACATCTGTAATTGTATACGTGAAATAGACAGAAAAGTAATAACTCTTCCGTCTCTTAAAATATGCAAGCTCATGTTACGATGTATGTGTTGTGTTGTGAATCAAATGGAAAATTGCTTATGTCGTGTCGTGAGGCATCATTGCAGCGAAAGCATTTTAGAAATTTGTTTTATGTCTCATAGGTGCGCAATTTAGTACGTGCTCATGTTCAAACGACTTATTTGCTTGCAGAAACAAATAAAACCTTTACCTAAATGCTGTCAATATAATACAATACAAATACAAAAACTCTTTATTGATCACCAAAGAAATTACAAATTGTACATACTATGTGATGAAAGACAGTAGAATAATAAGGCAATACAATCGGCGGTCTTATCGCATAAAGCAATTTCTTCCAGACAACCTTGGCATGGAAAAGAAGAATACAAACAAAAATTGGGGGTAGCGTACAAGACAAATAAATGGCTGGACTTGCCTAAGCATTTCTAACATATTTGTTGATTCATGACAGCTATTTACAATTTTTCTAAATAACAGAAACCTCACTCAAGCCAAGATTTGAGTACAGCACAATATCTTAGCAAGATAAAGTGAACATAATGCATTACGTCATAAACCACTGATGTCGTTAGATCTGCAGCATGGTATTTACCAGATGCACCTTAAGGTGCATCTGGTAAATACCATGCTGCACCGCCCTGTAGGAAAACATTCGTGTTACTTAAGTAACACGAATGTTTTCCTACAGGGCGGTTCCTAAAAGACCTCAGAGAAATTCCGTGGCGCAACACGAGGAAAACGTTTAGTGGCGCCCGCGCATCCCAGCTAAAATGTCAGGTCACACGCCTTCCGCCCTCAGCTGTGCGAACGTGGTATTACAGACCCTCACATGTTTCTAGTTTACCACTTGCAAAAGTTAGGTAACTAACGCAAAATTATCTTTTATTCTACTCGCTTTAAGGACTGAAGGAAGACTCAAAAACTGAACTAGATGTAAGATTTTTATTTATCTAAGAATAGCCACATTAAATCAGCATCTTAGTAAGATATTGTAACTTGAGATTAATTTGTCCTTGGAAGATGGATAAATCTCCATATACACGACTCACAGAAATCAATCGATAAATCTAACTTTGTCTTGGTAGGCTCTAGCTAGTAACAATTACACAATGTGGGCGCGTCTATCGCTTTGACTTGACGTAACTGCAATAACCAAAGAGTAAGACCATATATATAAAATACGATTGTTTTACTCGTAAACAGGTGCACTTATGTCTTGGAAAATGCTATTCTGTGGGCGGCACCAAAAAAAAACACGCCATAAAATGTCGCAGTCGTAAAATCCACGCCGTTCACTATAAACAAAGCATTAAAGTTTAACAATAGCGAGATAAATCTATTGTTCGACATTTTTTCACAAAACGCAACAAAAAACAAAACGGTACGGCTTTCGATTTTGCTATTAGATACATAATAACATCAACAATTACACAATTGTATTATTAATTCCCGATCCCCGTGATTAGGTTGCGTAAACTAACGCGGTATTATCTGTACATCGCTCTTGGTCTAAACAATATCAATGTGAACATGTTTCTTAATTACGTATTTCATAAAATGTACTTACGTCGTTAGATTTGAAAATCGATATAATTCGCTATAAAGAAAACTCATAGGCGACGGTGACCACTTTCCATCAGATGGACCGTTTGCTTGTTTGCTACTTACTTACACAATCAATTTGCTTAGTCAGTCACGTGGTAATATTTTTTGTCTCAATATTCCTTTAATTTTACATTATAGGAATAATTAGACATTATAGATATCAAGAATACGGAATATATTTACAACCGACTTCCAAAAAGAAGGAAGTTCTCAATTCGTCTGAATGTTTTTAGGGTTCCGTACCCAAAGGGTAAAACGGGACCCTATTATTAAGACTCCGCTATCCGTATATCTGTCTGTCCGTCTGTCACCAGGCTGTATCTCATGAACCGTGATAGTTAGACAGTTGAAATTTTCACAGATGATGTATTGTTCTGTTGCCGCTATAACAACAAATACTAAAACAGAAAAAATAATAATATGGGGTCTCCATACAAGAAACGTGTTTTTTTCGGCATTTGAATATAACGCCATCTATGAACGCTTTACCTAAGCGTCCATAGATGGCGTTATATTGAAATGCCGATCCCTTACACCTTTGTTATACGTTAGATGGCGTTATAAGAAATAAAATGTTTATTAATTATTATTTTTTGCTAGCGATAAATTATAGTGGTATTTTTCGCTCGATCTTATAAAATACTGTAGTGTGGTACCCTACTAGTGCGAGTCCGCTTGCACTTGGCCAGTTTATTTTTGTTTGTTAAAACCTCCAAAATTGGGTATTTTTCCAAAAATTGCTAATTTCCAAATATCTCGTATACCTACTATTAATTTTCGGCCATACATAGAGGGGGCTAAATATGTCGCATTTTAGCCCCCCTATCTGCTCCTGCCGGGAATACGTCAAATTACCAAAAACCCTCTGTATAATGAAGATGATGATGTTTAACAGCAAACCCAAACCCGGTTATTTGAATATCTCAGACGTATGCAATAATCAAAGAAACACTAGACTTAAATAATATCATTTAAAAACTAAAAAAGAACCGACTTCAATGCCGCGATATTCATTTTCAGTACCAATTTTGAGATGTTTATCTCAATATCTCTAGAGATACTTATCAGACCTCGATAAAATTACCATGGTACCACACTTGGGATATCTCCTTTCGAACAAAAAATTAATAATCAAAATCGGTTCATAAACGACGAAGTTATGCGCGAACAAACATAAAAAAAAAATATATATATACGGTCGAATTGAGAAACCTCCTCCTTTTTTTGAAGTCGGTTAAAAAGGTTTAAATGATACAATAAATATCAATACGCAATTAATAACATCTACCTACAGCTATAAGTAAGGGCGGGGGATGCATACGCGCAGTCTGCATGGCGCCTCGGGCGAACTTTCACTGATCGCGCGGGGTCGACGCCCGCGCAGCGCCAAAAATACCGACAATTTCGTCGCGAAGCGCGCCACAGTTCACTCAACAGTAGTAATTACGTCACGAACGCGCGGTTTCCGCAATTTTAGCCGCGGTTTTTGCAATGCAACTATTACGACAGTATTTTTTTTTATCTCCTGCGCTGGGAAAGATGTGACCGCCCAACCCACTGCCACACATCTTTGTGGACTTGTGGGAAACTCTTTTGGGTGTTTATTTATTTGGTCTGGCTGCTGGCTGATCTGTGGGTAATTAGTAAACATTTAAATACGTATAAGCCTACTTTGCCTAAGTGTTGTTTTATTTTATTTACACTTAATTGTGGTAAATATGTACATGTAATGAGCGTTTTATCCACTGCAAACGCTGGTATGGGTCTCTCCCATAGCATCAAAATCTTTTTAATCAGCTACCAGCCACTTTGCAGAAGATCCACCTAACTAGCTGCTATGGCGTCCTAATCTATGTTTGTCGAGCCTTGGCATGGTTTCCACTCCAGAACATGTGTATTAGAAGGCAGAAATACTGACCATCATCATTTGCAACCCAACAATACAATACAACCAACTAAAGAACATATACCTCCCCATTCTTAAGCTACTCATCCCTATTCTGAGCCACTCTTTGCCAAGACAGGTCCCCTTGCTACGAGAAAGGGGACAGCATGAACTCTTTTCGTCGGGTCTGTCCCCTTGCTACGAGCAAGTAGTGCTCGAGAGCAGTGTACTTTTTTCCTATTTGGTCTCATATGCTCTGTAATTTCACTGGACACTTTGCCATTCCTACCTAAAAACATTACAATTTCACGGCTCAATTAATTGACAAAGTGGTGGACCGAAATCTAAATTTTATCAGTAACTGTTATTCTGTTCGGAACAGTTCCTCAGCCAACGCCAAGTAATCGTTAGTTAACGTGACTTCCGATTATCGGTTATCTCAGTCCCGATCGTTTCTACTTCTCGATTTCATTTGTAATCGATCAGTGCGCCCGCGCAACCGCTGCCAAATATTGCGCTCTCTCTATTGTCTCTACTTATCTTTGGTCATTTGATATTCGATCTTTTTTGTTGTTTTTTCGTGTACCTACTTTTACTTTTTTATTTTGGTTGTGCAATGTTTTATTTTTTTAAATTTGGACGTGGCATAACTTTATCATATTTTTTGGAAGGCATTTGCTGGGTAATATTATCTTATATTTTTGCCATTTCTTTATTTAATGTTAGCTGAAAAAAACAGCGCCTCTTAAGTCTATTGTGCGCTATAGTAAGTAGACAAATACAATTAAAATAAATAATGTTAAAGTAGGTAGATAAAGAAATTCTCTAACATGAACAGTTAGTTCGTCTCACTATTAAGTCACGCACAGCGAAAAGGTCACATAAGCTGCATGAGTTATCTAATAATAAATCTTTGACAGACACTCAGACAGACAACACAGTCTCATACGCATTTAATTTAAAAGTACCGGCCTCAGATACCTAAGTACATAATGTAATTAGTTATTGGTAAAGTAAATAAAAAAACCCTTATACTTATAGATTTGAGACGGGAATTTAACGTGACTTACGCGATGTCGATATAGCGATCGACATATGTTTCGGCCTCATCCGGAGGTCTTTTTCAGGATCTTGAGTGCGGGGCGCTCGTCGACGCGTTCAGCCTCGACAGGCGTCTTAAATCTATAAGTTTAAAATGAACGTGAGTTTTTATAATTAAAAAAAACCCTTTATAAATTACTTACGTACATGTACCTTGAACTAACAATATACAAACCTATTATTTACAGATTATACAAGTAAATATTTAACATCTTGACACAAAAAAAAAATAACATTGTTCTCCATTTGCATCGACAGAGCGTTTTTGGTGGTAAGTATTAAACTCAGCTTTACCAGAGAAAAAAAACGTTACCTATCACTGGCTTTAAAGATTAATTTATAAAATTCCAAATGTGTCCGTAGTTATTAAATAATATTTATATAATATAATAATTTAGTTTTACTAAAAAAAAGTAAAACAAAATTATGAGTATAATTTTTTTTTTTTAAATACTTTTTAGGCTAGCGTTTGACCACTATCTCACCTGTTGGTAAGTGATGATGCGGTCGAAGATGGTAAGCACGCTAGGCCTAGAATGGGAACTGGCTCTCAAGGATAGCTGCCGGAACACATTAGATGTTTGGTGACAGATTTTCTAACTTGAGGGTGGTAGCTGGCCACTAGATAGTGTCCTACCACCATGCGGGGGTTGTTGGTTTTTTAACGATGTTTTCCTTCACCGGAGGGCCACTGTGAGAAGCGCACCTAAATTTTTCGATAGAAAAATCCATTGGTGCACGGCGGTTTAAACTCGGTACCACGGCATCAAAGCCGACCGTTCTCCCGATTACGCCACCGAGCCCTATTACAATTCAAAAAAATATATAACAAAACTATTTGATAGGAAAAATATTTCGTTCCAAGAAGCTGAACAAACTTTTCCTTCAATTAATTTTCTCAAAATCAATTAACCTTTATAACTTTTCCACAGGTACCTTTATACCTTTTATCATCATCATAATCAGCCAGTGTCAGCCCACAGCTGGACTTAGGCCTCTCTCATACCTTTTATACTTTTGCTAAAATCTTACGGTGTTCCCGCAGCACAGCCCATGAGAGCCGGACCATTCTAGGCCTAGCGTGCTCACCATTCTCGATCACATTATCGCTTACCATCAGGCAAGATAATGGTCAAACGTTAGCCATTCAGGTATAAAAAATACCTATACAATAATTTAAGATTACAAAGCGAAAAAAACCGACTTCACATGCCGCGATTGTAAAAATATCCACTAGTCATAATCATGTCGTCGAGGTATCAAATTTGTTTATATTGTTTATCTCCATATCTCCGGAGATAATTGTCATATCTCGATCGAATTTTAATGGGACCAAACAGGAGGCATAATCTCTCAAACGAAAAAATATTTTTTCAAATCGGTTAAGATTTGACGAATTTCTGAAGAAACAAACATAATAAAAAAATACAGTCGAATTGAGAACCTCCTCCTTTTTGTGAAGTCGGTTAAAAATATTATATTCTAAGAAATTTAAAACCTAATCATTAATACCATCTTCGAGCACGCCTGTACTTAATACATACGTACAAACATACACACGTCCCTGACTCACTTCGCTACCACGACGATCCTCAAGTGGAATTACCATTTAATTGATCTAAAGGTCTGGTTACACTACATGCCACTGCTTTAAGTGGCCAGTTGCTGTTGCTGCAACTAAAGATCAGTTGGCGAACTCAGTCCTTGACGGTTATTCCCTTTTATCGCCATCCACGACCTCCCCTTAAAAGTCGAAGTAAAGACAGTTTCTGAATCCGAATTTGCTTTCGAATGATTGAGAGTAACCCTGCAGAACTCCAAATATGTGTTGTATTTTCAAGGCAAGAGTGAATAGGTTACTTCTCGGTATGTGTGGTACTTTTTGGACCGCATCGTCAATTATCATCTTTAGCTTATAGAAAATACTTTTCTGTTAGCATTCAGCCGCTAGACGCAACTTCAAAAAGAATGGGAATGATATTTACGATGACAGTAGGTAGTGTTTTTTAAAGCTTACTCGCAATGTAAGGCTGAGTTGATCTTACTTTAACTATAACAAACGTCAAAAATCTGTCAAACTCCATATAAAATCAACGGTTAATAGTTATAGTTACAGTTAAAGTAAGATGGTGCAACTGAGCCTTAGTTGCACATTACTAGTATTCTTGTTAACCCCTCCAACCTCCAACTAAGCTAAGGTGGCAACGCTGAAAGCTGTCTGACAGTGTGAACAAGACATAAATAGTTAACAGATCTCTGGTACTGCCATAAAGTTCGAGTCGATGGCCTCTATGCCACCTATGCTATGTTTTATACCTAGATACAGCAAAAATATACTTAAATATAATGTTTCTTTGAAGTACACACTTTATATTTTTGTAAATTGTTAAACACAATACAAAATTTCATATTATTTATATTTGTCCTGTCGGTACGATAAAATTTTGGATTGTGTTTAACGATTTTCAAAAATATACTTATTTAATGGCCTTTATGGTAAGGTTGAACTAGGTTGTTTCTCCCAACTCTACGTGGTATTACATCGCACCGATATATTTTTGGCAAAACTTTAGGTCCGGATATTGGCGGATATATATCGGCGATGACTATCCGTGAATTCAAAAGTAAGATAAAAAGGTTATAAATAGAATGAAATACCTACTTATCAAATTAAAAATTCCTAACCGACATCAAAACATGCCGTGTGATGTAATCGATGATAATGGCCGCTAACTAATTTATAATTTAACTTTCTCTGCTTAATAATTCCATTCTATTAATATTACAAATGATGTCTTCCACTTGACCTTACTATAACCGGAGTGTAAATGTAATTTAAATATCTAATAGTTATTTTTCATTTATTTATTGCATAGCTTTTACACAATGTATGAGTAAATTTACATTTTAAGACTTGTTGGAGCGGTTATTTCCCTTTACTTTAAATATTATTCATTATCAAAACTGAATGCGCAGTACCTTGAAGATAAAGATATTTAAAAATTCTGTATATTTATAGCCATAAATTTTAAAGTAAGACTTTTATTAAATCGCTTCAATTTTTTTCGTCCATCTTATCGCATGTCGCGACATGCATGATATACGGGTGCTGATTGGTGGTATGACATTTTGGTCTAGCTATGATTGGCGGACGCTTCCTCTGTGTCATGTCACTGCTGCCATAGTATCTAGCTACTATAGCTACACATAAATAAAATTTTACTTGCATCGTGACTTCATAAAAAAACCACACTAATTTTTTTGAGATTTTTTTTTTGTTTAACTATTTGTCAAGGCTTCGCTTAACGTGTAAGTAAGTACATAAGATGATTTCAACATTTAGAAGAAACTAACTTCTTACGAAACCTTAGACCGTCTTACGAATTATATTCGTAAGACGGTCCAAAGGCCGGTAGTCTACATGAAAAGCGATGAATGTTGAACGATGATCGTCGTTAAGATCATATGCAATGATTGCAACCGTCTAGCTGTCTAGCTCCTTCTATAAGACGTTTGCGATGACAGGACGCTGCCATATCAATGTAGGGACTTCCAGACCAGGCTTGCCGGACACCTAAACCATCCAGCCAAAAACCTTGTCAACAGGAGAAACATGGTCATTACATGAGGAGTAAGCTAAGCAAGGGGCCTGAAGATGTATGTATTCCATTCACCGTTCAAGAATCTATAAGTGCACACATTTTTTAAAGCCAAAATCCATTGGCTCAGGACGGGTTTGGACCCCTTGACTTCTGGATTGGAAGTCGAAGCCTGTGGTACAAGCGCTGGCCTCAGGAAAGAATTTCAATATTTAAAAAATTAACGAGTGGTGAAAGCCTTGATACATATGTTTAGAAGTGCAAGCCTGCAGAGTGCAGACATGTCAGCTAGTCATTTTGATAATGATGGTAATACTGACGGATGACGCATCAGCCAATCAGATTGAATGGAATTAAAGTCGTGATTCGTTGACATCGGGCCGACCTTGCGGAGTTAAATCCGAATTATGACGAAGTGACCCGAGCGGGTCAAGCAGATCCACGTGCACATGTCGAATATAAATTAAGTGACTTTTTCAACGTTTTTTCTTTAGGAACATTTGATTTAGTGATCTAGTTAGTACAAAACTAGAATTCAATCTCCTTGGAATACGCTATTATGGTATTGTTTTTAACGCAATCCATAGGGTGGATTTGATTTGAGATGGGATCAGTAAGAGCAGGTAGCTGTTCCGTGGTAGCTACTGTAAAACTTTATGAGGAGACAGTCCATTATTTTTGCCATTATTTTGAGATGCAATCTCAGAATTAGAAAAAAATGTGACTGTAATATTTTTCCAAATTATGTGTAGGCTCGACTGCTCGTTGTTTGTCTGTCAGTCAACCAACGTTCAAGTTTTAAATGTATATGAAAATTTGTAAAAAGGAAGATATGTTCCTCAGGTGGTAGAACCATATTATATGAAGTTCCGCCTGTTTTGCTACTAAAAGGTAGCTTACCACCATCAAAGAGAAAATCTTCCGCCATAACCTTACGGTGTTATCCTTGTGAGTCAGAGTATTCAAGGCCTAGCGTGTGACGATGAAGATGGTGATATCTTTGACCGCATCAACGTGTATCACCAGGCAAGATATTGGTCAATCGCTAGCCTATAGAGTAAAAATAAAATGCTTACTAATAACCGGAAGATCAATAAATTCGTTCCCGTGCCCGTCATGTAACCACCTCTGCGCAGGCGCATATTACGATGCTGCGCGGCCGCAGGTTCAACAAACGCATCTCATTGTCATTCGAAGTCTGTAGAGCCGCGGCGACGGACGACGTGTGCCAATCTATGGGTTTCTAGAAACACTGTGCATATGAAGTCGTTGGAATTGCTGTTGACATTTCTATTTCTACTGAGTATGAATAGGCAATTTCTTTTATTTTATTTTAATGTTATATAGGAAGTCGTTTGACCACTATCTCACTTGATGTTAAGTGATGATGCGGTCGACGCTCTCACTCGCGATTTGAAGACCCCCATTTTGTATTTTGCCGGAAACACAGACTCAGGCAGTGCATTCCATTCCCTGGCGGTTCGAACGAAGATGCAAATCGCTTCGTTCGTGTAGATGGTATATCCACCATAAATCGGTCGCGTCTTTTAGTGTCTCTGGATGTCCGATAATAAGAAAGGAAGGTGGAATCAAATTATGCAGTTCCATAGCATACTCTCCAAAATGTAACCAATAGTAAACCAATAAACAAGCGACTTTGCGGCGATGCGCGAGACTCACAACTCATGACGTCATAAATGAGCTTCTTAGCTCTCCTCTCAATGGCTTCCAGTGTCTCCAGCTGGCATTTGGCAGAACCATCCCAAAGGTGAGAGCAGTACTCCATGCACGATCGGACTTGTGCTTGGTGATAAGCCTGAGCATACCTGATGTTAAGTGACGATGCGGTTGAAGACGTTGCACGCGTGCTTAGAAGATATCTGTTCCGATTAGTTAGTAGATAATTGCGATTAGTTATAGAGAACGATTTGACAAGATGTCTCAATGGCAATATCTAAGTCACAAGTATCTTCTAGGCAAGCCTGATACATCTTCGATCATATCATCACTTAACATCAGGTACCTAATATACTGGCCAAACGCTTGCCATTCAGCAAAAAATAATTCACCGACCGAACAATTATTAGGGAAATTCTATATGTCTCTGTAAGAAGCTATATTGGTGTTTTTACAGTGCTCCACTCTCGACAGCGTCGTCAGATAGCATGAGGTGAGACAGCGGCCAAACGCTTGAACAGTTTGCGAATAAAAAAAAGTTCATTCCAAGCAACTTACTAACTGAAAGCTACACCAGGACAAAATACTATCATCAGAAGCTTAAGCCGAGTTCACATAAGGCAATTTTTGTCGTTCAAATTCCTAGGGATGTATCTTCTTTCGATTTCAAGAACTTTTAGTATCGATACTTTGGAATCGATACTAAGTACCGGTTTAAAGTACTCGTCCCGTTACTCAATTATTTGTCTCGGAAGAACATTTAGGCTGACATTATAGAGCAATAGTAAGGATTAGAATTAACCTATTTGATTTGCTTATCAAGCACGATTTAATCGATAGAAAAGTATCGAATAAGTCCTTGTTGTAACTCGTATCGTTCATCCCTAGGAACTTTAACAACAAAAATCACTAAGTTTGAATGAATACAAGTTAACATAAACTTGTTAACATTTAAATATCACAATAAACGATAACTTCATCCATTTACCACTTCGCGTGTGGAACCATTTCAACGATGAAATAAAATGTACATTTAAACTCATCTGCCTGCGTGTAGATAATTCAGTCAGACTTCCATGAACTTTGTAAACAGTTTGTGGTATATTCCAACATGTTATTACGTACGTACAGAAATATAGTATAAAGATAGCAAGATATCGATATAGCAAGCAATAACATAGCAAGCACATAGCAAGTTCTAGTTATACTGTGTGGGTAAACATCGCGGGCTCGGTTTTGCTGTCTAACAATTTAGTTGTATTGAAATTAAGTATAACTATTTTGAAACTTTACCAATGTCGCGAAAATAATTATGTTTGCTACGGAATGATAATTTTGTTGTAACAAAATCAGACTAAAATCTCACATTTTGCTGGTGCTTGGTAACAACCAAATACAAATATAATACATATTTTTAGGGTTCCGTACCCAAAGGGTAAAACGGGACCCTATTACTAAGACTACGCTGTCCGTCTGTCTGTCTGTCTGTCTGTCTGTCTGTCTGTCCGTCTGTCACCAGGCTGTATCTCATGAACCATAATAGTGAGACAGTTGAAATTTTCACAGATTATGTATTTCTGTTGCCGCTATAACAACAAATACTAAAAACAAAATAAAGTTCAAAATTAAAGGGGGTCCCCATACAAAAAACGTGTATTTTGTATAGCGCCATGTGGTCAAGGTGTCATCTGCGTGTTAACAACCTCAGAGTAACTATTACTCATAGACATATACTACTAGACGGAACATCTCGAACTGGCATTGTCGAATACCGCGAGTAAGCTGGCTGGCATATTCTCGCTCACACGTAGCTCGGCACTCGAAACAACAGCACGCGCTTATGTTAAAAATTGCGTATCCGGAATGCCATCGTGTGTCCTCAGATACTGCAAAAACCAGTCAGGAAAAACAAACTGAGACGACGGAGTCACTTTTCACAATTAAGTTCAGATTTTCGAATTAAAATCCGCATACATAAAACGTTATTTTGTTAATTTGTAATGACACTTCACGACGCGACGCCATGTTTGCTGGCGCCATGTTCGTAGATTATGTAAACAGATCTGACATTATAGCGCGAAATGAAATTGCCTATTTTTAAATTTTGAAGAAAATAGTTTGACATGTGTGTGTATACTGTATAAGTATGTCTGTGGTATCTTAGCTCCCAACCCAAGTGACTGGACCGGATTTTAATTTAGTTTTGTTTATTTTTTTTATTCATACTATTCTATGAAACCGACATAAAAAGAAGGAGGTTCTCAATTCGACTGTGTTTTTTGAATGTGTGTTACGTTACTGCATAACTCCGTAATTTATTAACCGATTTGGAAAAATCTTTTTTATTTGAATGCGTATTAAGTACTTACGGATTGGTGCCATTTTATATAATATCGTATTCTATCCTTTTCTCTTAATAAAAATACATTGGACGTTGTCGGTAAGGACGGTAAGGCGATATGTGTTTAATCTATAATTAGTCACAACCGGCGTCGGCAACCACTCCCCCGAGCCCCCGCGTGAATGATAACCGTTTGACAAAATTTATTTGCTCGGGATGACAACTCTTTGTTTTACCCACAGACCTGCTACATATTAAACTCGATCGCGTACACCGGCCCTCATGAGAACGACCTTGAACGGAGTTTGTCCCTTTCTTTTATATGGACAACTTACATATATATCATACATATAGTATAGAACATATATAGGACTATCAGGTTGTTAGAGAAGGACACACTCCCACCCTGGTGTCTCTCAATTGGGCCGTTTTGTTCTACAAAGCAATTACAACCTTATCGTTAAAGCATACGGATTAAATTGAATTTTACAAAACATCTGCAGTGCACCATCATTTTTAATACGTCTATGGTTTTACCTCAATGCTATTACTACTCTCAAAGTCAAAGTCAAAGCATTTATTCAGTATATGGGCAAATTAAAAATTTGCACTTACACTCGTCAAATTACATTAAATAGATCATATTCAATAAAAAATATTATAGATATAACAGAAACATAACTTATTGCTTTGAATTTACAAAAAAAACAAAGGTATTCAGCTTTCATCTAGACGTCGAACGTCACACTTAAAACACATGTTTAAATAACTCTAGTGACTCTAGTAATAGTTACTCTGAGATCAACAACCGAACAACAACTTTGTGTTAATAATAGCGTTCGTTAGATGGCGTTAAAGTAAACAAGCACGCGGTTCACAACTCTGTCATAGAAAAGATAATAATAATTAATAATACTACGTAACTCTGTTATGTTTCGTATTGTACTGTGTTAACAGGCATTAATATTTTTGTAGCCCTCCCTACGTGTGTGAGACGCAAGTCTGACTCGCACTTGGCCAGTTTTATTAGAATACGACGTATTATCCGTGTTTTCAGTCAATGAAAAACTGCTACAATATTATTAGAATACGAAGGTAAGTTTCGCCACTTTCTACAAGGCTAGCTCGATAAGAAAACAAAGCCGGTCACGAAACTAGAGGGGACTAGGTATATTATATTTTCTGTGCTAGAGAACCCCGATTCGAGTCCAAACCAGATGGTCATTTTTACGTTTTTTACAAGTTTTTTCTTTTATTATTGGGAGCCGAAGAATTGTCAAAAAACACGATTTACAAAAAAATAACACCGAGCAAAGCATGGTGATACAGGTACCTACTGTCTAAAAAAATAAATATTCATTACGAAGGTAATTTTGCGAAAATAGCGTCGCAACCATAACTCGTTAACATTTTATAAATGTTAAGTTTAAATGAAAAATATCTCGATGACCCAGCTTTGCTTGGTATTATATATATATTTTTTTTGTTAAATCGAGTGTTTTTGCATTTTTTTTTGCTCCTAATAGTAGTTTTACTCACAAAAGAAAGAAAAGAACTTGATAAAAAAAAGGAAAGTTAGTCACCTTATCTGGACTCGAACCAGGGACCTCCAAAGCGCCGTCCTATCGATCTTCCACCGAGCTATCATAACGTCTTAAAATACGCCGAAATTACCCTTTGTATTCTAATGATATTGTAGCAGTTTTTCAATGCCTAAAAACACGGATGAAATGACGTTTTCTAAAAAAAATAGATCGATTTATTGCCCCCGAAACCCGCTGCATACTAAATATCATGTAACTCGTTGGAGCCGTTTCCGAGATCCCGATTATATACATATATAAACAAGGTTTTCTCGTTTAAAGGTATTACCTATAATATTATAGATGTTTCGTGAAAATGTTGATGAAATTATTGTGGTGACGCTACATTCGCTAAACTACCTTCGAAAAGTACCTAAATAATAATAATTAGTTGCTCCTGCTTGCCGCTTGCTCGGGTAGCGGGGGGAGTAACGTAACATCACGCAGCGAGCCATAGCCGCGTGTATTCGCGCGAGCGTTGTCATGCTGTCCGGATGCGCTTCGAAACCCTGCCTATAAGTTTGCAATTTGCTACTTGAAATTTCGGTTATTTCTGGTTTAATGATAGAAACTTTGTAGTATTTAGGTGATATTATTTGCGTAACTACGTAAGTTAGTTAACTGTGCAATTTGCATAAATATAAACAATAGGTACCTACTAGTTAAATAAATACAGTCTTCTTATTAAAAATGCCGTGACCACCGTCTAGCTTCATCATCAGACCCTAGATCTAGGTGTAAAGTTCTCCTTATGACGAATCAATCGAGCCCAATCTCGGTGGGTTTATGTTGTTTTATCGCAGAGATGCCGTGGCCAATCAATCGAGCCCAAACTCGGTGGGTTTATGTTGTTTTATCACAGAAATGCCATGGCCACCTTCCGTCTCCATCATCAGACCAGCTCCATGGTACCATATCATTGTTGTCACCGAAGATTCATAAGTTCACCAAATTTGAGTCCAATCAGACATCGGGAAGTGGGTCTACTTTAGCTTCCAAGATTCCACCTGAACATACATAGTGACATACACACATACATACATTGCAAGTTAAATAAAAGCTTGTAATAAAATGTATTTAAGTAGGGCTCCCATACAACGGACATGTTTTTTTTGCCGTTTTTATAGATATTGGTACGGAACCCTTCGTGCGCGAGTCCGACTCGCACTTGGCCGGTTTATTTTATATCTTTATTGACATAATTTACGGTATTAAGGTACAAGTGAATCGTTGAATCCATAGACTCCTGAAGCTGAACTGAATGATAAATATATTTTACTCTAATAAAATATTTGTTACATGAAAGTTGTTTATTTAATGCACAATACGTATCGAATATTTTGGATTATGACATTCAGCAGGATTATTCTCAATCATTCGAAAGCGAATTCGGATTCGGAAACTGCCTTTACTTCGACTTGGATCTTTGCAATTCACAATGCTCCAATCGGTTACTTTTAATATTTCAATTCAAAAAAATCAGTGATTCTATAATTAGAAAGGTTTCCGCGACAAAATAGCTCACGGATTTATCAATATTCAAAATTAAAAATGAAGCTTCCGAATCCGAACAGGTTTTCGAATGATTGAGAATCAGGGGTGTGATCCTTATTATGTTCTAGAATCTAGGCACTCTAGTATACATAACGTGACCATTTATATTTTATGTCAGAGCGGGACATCTGCGAATCACTACATAGCATAGTATAAAACAAAGTCGCTATTTTTGTCTGTTTGTTTGTCTGTTTGTCTGTATGCTTAAATCTTTAAAATTACGCAACGGATTTTGATGCGGTTTTTTGTAATAGGTAATTTGCCTTCCCGCTCGGGGCGCCCGCCTGCCGTGCAACGCATTTCGAACGAGAAAAATACATTTTAAACTATCGTTTGGTCTATTTGCAAAAGCGGGACAATTTTGGCCTTGCGGGGGACACCGGGACAGACTGCCTGAAAGCGGGACTGTCCCGCCCAAAGCGGGACGTATGGTTACGTTAAGTATACAGTACTAAATAGAGCAGACATTTTCTTACCAATGGCATATTAACTGCAAATTGAATGGTAACCCAGTCGTTAGGAATATTTCTTCTACATAGTAAGTCAACACCGGTTGCTGTAATATCAATGTAAGCTGGCCCTAAATGGTGCAGCTCTTTAACCACATCAAAAGTAGTAATTTATTTCACTTTAAAGATACATCATTACACCAACCAATAATTTTAATTAACTAATAATTTTGTTAAATTTTTTAACCTTTCAGTTAACAAAATTGCACATATTGCAATACAAAGTATGTCCACGCGTGTCTTCGTAAATTTTAAGTTATTTTTGTTCGTTTAGGATACAGATTATAATTTAACAAAACGAAAAAAACCGACTTCGAATTCCGCGCTAGTCATTTTCAGTAGTAAGTACTAGGTTTGAGCTTCGAGGTGTTTATCTCCATATCTCTGGAGAGACTTATCAGATCTTGATAAAATTAAATTGGGACCAAACGGGCAGCATAATCTCATAAACAAAAAAATATTTTTCCAAATCTGTTAAGAAATGGCGCAGTTCTGAAGTAACAAACTTAAAAAAAAATTCAAGCGAATTGAGAACCTCCTCCTTTTTGGTGAAGTCTACGTAAGAAGATCCCAAAAAGCCCCCAATCCCAGCCTCGTCCCCATGCCACCAAGGCCAATGAGCCAGGTAACTGGACAGTATCCAGTAATGAGACAGTCATTAGCCTTCCAGTAATTGTCCACACAACGCAGCATAGCTGTACAATAATTGGACACTGTACGGAACGTAAATTAGGAAAATAACACGGGTTGCAAGAACGTTTAAGGCGATTTTATGAAGACTGCACGGTATGATAATTATTACAATTATTATCATCGTTTTTTGATGGATATTATACATATGAAGCATGGATTTTGGATGGATGTTCTGTCTGTAGTATACGTGACAGATAGTTGGGTTAAGATTATGACTCACCAACACGACTCCGCTCCCACGAGGAGACAACAAGAGGAGACAGCGCTGTCTGTTCTTTGTGCTGTCAATGTAATAAAGTATGTCTACAGTAAACGTCATAAGGCTTACTTTTTAATGAACAGTTTTTGTCGGGTGGAAGCGGAGTCGTGTTGATGAGTGATAACCTTTAGTCGTAACGTTGATGTCTCGCTGATGACTTAAATCGCGTGAAGGTTTAAGTCGGAAGAGTCCCTCCCTCTAGCTATAACAGCGACGTAATATCCCTATAGACTCCGAATACATAATCTGTTAATTTAGTTGAAAGTGCTCGCCCTTTGACCGGGGTCTATGGGGTATCAGGTCGCTGAGCTATAAGGAATACAGGTACTGTATCAGCGTTTTAATCTTCTATCCAACTCCATGGTATCATACGAGTAGGATGAGCTGATAGATGGATCTGAAACCATTGGTCTACTTGTAATGTTCAGCTTCCAGACAATAATTTGCCACTAAGACCACATGGCCACCTTCCTCCAGCTGCAGTCGTGGTCAAATTTGAACGTCACTAATAAATAAAACATCAGCAAATCATCAAAAACTAGCCAGTAGCCACAACAGACATCCCCACACCTAATCCACTAATACCTAGATTACGCCGGTACTTCATTATAAAGGCATCTACATACATTAAAGCGGCAATAGCCCAATGGTTAGGGTGTCAGACTGGCGATCGAGAGGTCGCGAGTTCGATCCCCACCCCACCCATTGCACTATTGACGTGAACCCACTCCAGACACAAGCATATTTAGCTTAGTTGGAGGGGTTAACAAGAATACTAGTAATGTGCAACCCACATTGCGAGTAATCTTTTATTAAAAAAAAAAAAAAAAAAAAAAAAAAATACTCCGGAACTGTATGAATGAGCTGTAAATCAAACGCTGCCAGAGCCACGTGGGTTGGAAATGTTGGAATAGCGGTACCTTACGTGGAAACTGTTGTAATAGCCATGGTAGCCAGCCAGTCGTATCGTAGGGGTGCGACCTTATGGATGAGTGGGCAGATAGGGCAGATGTCACTAGATTTATGTATGTCGTATCTGGTTTTATGTCACTATACTAGGTAGAAAGCATGGATGAAGACAGAGTCTATTCTCCGTGGTAGAAAGCGTGGTAGGAAGTATTGCTCGTCTGTGACTAGTAGTGATGTTAGTGTTATCATTTCCACCTGGGCCGGTAGTCTCTACATGAAGAACGATGAATTTCGACCGATGATCGATCGAATGTAAAGACCCTCTGGGGTGGAAGTCTCTACATTGATAGCGATGCGTCTTGTCATCGCAAACGTCTGCCAGAAGGAGATGCAGCTAGACAGTTGTATATTGCATCTCTTTTTTTATCGACGATTATCGGTCGGAATTTATCGCTATTCATGTAGAGACTACGGGTCCTGAAAGAGTATCGTAGCGATTCGCTTGTCAAAAGCTACTCGTCGCAACTGCTATGAAAGGGCCTTTTGATGTTGGCTCCATCAAAGCCTTCCAAACGACCGGACCGGGCGAGGACAACCCGAGAAATTTAATTAATACAATAATATATATGGCAAGTGTCCGATGGCAAGTAAGGACGCGGTCGAGGACAAGCACCCTTGCTTAGAAATAATATCGTTTAAAAACTAAAAAACAACCGACTTCAATGCCGCGCTATTCATTTTCAGTACCAATTTTGAGATGTTTATCTCAATATCTCTGGAGATACTTATCATACCTCGATAAAATTACCATGGTACCACACTTGGGATATCTCCTTTCGAACAAAAAAAGAATAATCGAAATCGGTTCATAAACGACGAAGTTATCCGCGAACAAACATAAAAAAAAAAAATATATATATATATATACGGTCGAATTGAGAAACCTCCTCCTTTTTTTGAAGTCGGTTAAAAAAACGCTGAACGCTCCTAATTATTTCATTACAAAGTATGCTTAGAATAGTTCATTATATAAATGTGTGTATGTAGATAATTTAAAGTGTTACTATCAAACGGATTGGCTACTTAGTAATCTATAACAAAAATGTTATCAAGTAAGAAATCTTGGAACCTTACTAGCAGTGTGTAGAAATGAAATTGATGGATCTATTAAAGGACATCCTCCACAGCGGGACTTGAATACAAATGTCTGAGCCGAAGGTTCCCAGGCGTGTGGTGGGTCTCTATGGATACAGTATTTAAATTAACCCGGTGGTAGGCGTCTTCGAGGGGTCTCTCATATTCATTTATATATTAGATAAATACCAAATTAACCTTGTTAGATTTAAATAAACTGGCCAAGTGCAAGTCGGACTCGCACTCGTAGGGTTCCGTAACATAGTAGAGTATTCTATATATATGATTTTTCGCAACTACAAAAATAACTTTGTTTTTCATAGTGTTTGTATGAAAAACAAAGTTATACTTGCGGTCGCTATATTTCAACAACTGCTGAATGTATCTCGTTCAAACCAATTTTCGTTGAAAGTTTTTATTGAGATCTACAGAATATATTTTTTCTAGATTTTTCACTCCCTTACTTTAGAAGTTAGAGGGGGGGGGGACACACACATTTTACCACTTTAGACGCGCCTATCTTTTAAATGATTGACTTTGAGAAAAAATGATTTTGGGAACCTCAATGTCATTTTTAAAGACCTATCCATAGACACCCCACACGTATAGGTTTGGATGAAAAACATTTTTTTGTTTCATATCCATGTATGGGATGCCCCTCCTTAAACTTTCATATTTTTTATTTTTGTATAAAAATCGGAAAGCGGTTTACAGAATACATTTACCTACCAAGTTTCAATTCTGTAGTCCTAACAGTTTCGGAATAAAATGGCTGTGACATACGGACGGACAGACAGACAGACAGACAGACATGGCGAATCTATAAGGGTTCCGTTTTTTGCCATTCGGCTACGGAACCCTAAAAACGATAGAATAACTCTTTATTGAACACCATAAAGAACTAATTATCTAAAAATAACAACTAAATAATTCGATGATACAATCGGCGGTCTTATTATCACATAAAGCAATCTCTTTCAGACAACCTATTTGTGGACTGGTTAAAATGCACAGTTGTTTGGCGATGGCGTTTTTTTTTTTTTAAGAAACTGAAACTAATGATTTTAACAAAACCATACAAAATGTTCATTAATATACAGAGTGATTCAGTACCGATGGATCAAACGATTAATAATGGAACCTAGCGATAAGACCGCCCTTTGTTACACTAGTTTTGTAAGACGTATTATTTAAGCATAGAACAGATAACAATATTTAAGTTCTTGTCTGTTTGTCAAAGGATCAATAAAGAGTATTCTATTCTATTGATTCGAAAATAGTTTTGTCACAATCTGATAAAATTATCAAAAGTGCTTAGGTATTTTATGATTTCGTAAAAGTAGGTACATTGACTATAAAAAGGAGTGTGTGTACTTATGTACACGCGTTAGAAGTTATACTTCTGTGACGTATGAAAAAAAAAACTAAAATGCAGTAGTGATTAACGATAAACATTAAAATTAATCAATAAGATTTTATTTAAATAAAAAAGGTTTTATTAACGTAAAAATATGACGTTAAATATGACATATACAACTTGATCATAGTCATGCCACCTAGAACTAACTTCACGGTGTAGAATTTAGGTGTCGGTGTGCGCGCGCATCGTACCACCTAGAACTAACTTCACGATGTTCAATTTAGGTGTCGGTGTGCGCGCGCATCGTAAAAATTCACTCTCATCATTTTTCTCGATCGCGCCAAAAGAAGTATAACTTCAAAAATTATTAAACTATTCGAGACATTAAGAAACCATTTCTATCAGTAGGTACCTACAGGCATTTCAACGCATCATTATAAAGGTATTATTATAATTAGCTTAAAGAACGCAAACAACGTTTCATAAAACAATGGCTATTAAGTTATTTATAAAACCAGTTTATAACATACATTAAATACTTACAGAAGCAAATTTGCTCAACTTATTTTAAATCTGCCGACATTGTTGCGAATACTAAATAGTACAAAATAATAAAAGCCTGAAGCCGGCTATAAACTGTCGTATGTCGCTACCGCGCGCCAAACGCGATAATTGTTAAAAAATCCGACGCGCCGAGAATACTCGCACTTTATGTTGTTTTATTCGGATGCCAAGAGATGCAAACCTGCAATTCTGCAATAAACAGGCCAGATTTTATAGTATTTAATCGCTTTTACCGATTCCAAGCAAGAGCTTTTTCAGAAATTATTTGATTTTGATGGCAAGAATGTTTCATGACATAACTTGCATTTTTTTTATTAGAAGGCAAGTAATTTGTTGATTCGGTTTCATCACCTCGGTGCTCTTTGCTTTCCTTCCATTTTTGTGACAATCACAAAAGATATATGTCATTACATTTTTTTTTAATTAGATCGCTAATTTATTTTTAACTAGCTCGAAATATTTATTTATACCTTTTTAAATAGCCTTCAATTTCTCATTGCTATCTCATTTAATAAATATAAAAATTCGAAGGTTATTTACTAATTATATACCTGCATATATATGTGTATATATGACAGTAAAATATAGGAATAGAAATAATCTGTCTGTCTGTAATATACACACTGAATATATGAAATAATCTAATATATAAAATTCTCGTGTCACAGTTTTCGTTGCCATACTCCTCCGAAACGGCTTGACCGATTTTGATGAAATTTTTTGTGCTTATCCGGTATCTATGAGAATCGGCCAACATCTATTTTTCATCCCCCTAAATGTTAGGGGTAGTCCAGTCCACCCCTAAATTTTTTATTTATTTTTTAGACAAAATTTTTAATTTCTATTTTTTTATGATACAACATACAAAAATACATACAATCCTCAATTTTCACCCTTCTACGATCAACCCTTATTTTTTAATAGCCATTTTAGTAATAGGAAATTATTTATATGGCAAAACAACGTTTGCCGGGTCAGCTAGTAATGTATAATTTTCAATAATTATAACACAACACATTGCAACCTAACTGATTTCCAATGACAGTGACGCGGCGTCACATTTTCCACTTTTCCCGCCATCGCGGTCATCGACCCCACATGGCGTACGCAACATGTGAAAATGTTGTAAAAATGTTCATGCGCAACCACTTTCGATCTCAGCTTCCGCTAATTAGAAACTACTTTCGATGATGTATTTTTGTCGCTTATACTATACTTCATTTACCCTGTTAAATCGTGAACTGATTGATTACTCAGTAAGTAATATTGCAGTTACATAGTCAAGTTTATTTTATTTTGTACGGAAATGCTGGACTATATAGTGAAATAATTTTACAATGTACCTAAGTACTTACTTATATTTTTATAATAGCTGGTATTAGTTACTGATAATAACCGTTGGGGTTATCTTGTCCTAGAGTGGAGCCCGCGGTTCGATAATCCATCGACGGGGGTTCTAGGACGTCATGGCATGCATTTTTTATTAGATAAAACTTTTTAACCAAAAAATTAAACCGCCGAAAAAACTGAAAAGCAAATAATATCGTTTAAAAACTAAATAATAACCGACTTCAATGCCGCGCTATTCATTTTCAGTACCAATTTTGAGATGTTTATCTCCATATCTCTGGAGATACTTATCAGACCTCGATAAAATTACTTTGGTACCACACTTGGAATATCTCCTTTCGAACAAAAAAATAATAATCAAAATCGGTTCAAAAACGACGAAGTTATCCGCGAACAAACATAAAAAAAACGGTCGAATTGAGAAACCTCCTCCTTTTTTTGAAGTCGGTTAAAAATAATTAAACTTAAAAGTCGCGTTCATCATTCAAGTAGGTAAAAAAAATTATGTGGAAGTAAATGTATATAAAGGAAACAATTATAAAATTGGGCCAAGTTTAATGTAACTCTTTAAATTAGTAATGACTAAGTGGCCTTGTAAGCTAATTTGTATGCATTCAGTTCAATGTTAGATGTATTAGTTTATAATTAATTTTATATTTTGAATTATGGGTTTTGCAATCCGCTCATTGAATAAGTACAGCTATGAACTTTTACTGAAGTCTCTTCTACAGCTACGGAACCTGATATTAGCCTCTTAATTTACTCACCAGTCACATGCATATGCCTATTTATTATTACCTATATTTAATTTAATGCAGACTTGATCAGCCGTTCCTGGTATTGACAGCACTTTTTTTGCAATGGCAACACAGTTCAGTAAAAATAGGGCTGCGATCAGTGATGTGAAAACAACCGATTCTTATCGATTCTTAAACGTCGATGCATTGCATTCCATCTTATCATTCGCATCAGGCTTCTGTCGTCACAACCATTTAGCAATCGATTCATAGAAGTGAAATTGTAACAGAACAGTCACATAATTCATTTAAAGCTAGATATGATCGGTGCGAGTCGATAAGAACCGGTATGGACTAATTAAGCGGCTTGCAGTAGCCTGTCTGTGTGTTTGTATGATTGATGATGTGCAAAAGGACTTAGTGGAATCGAAAGTCGATTGAAATAGTAAAAGAGATACGATCTCACTTATAAAATAATGAATGCTTTCAACTGCTCCTGAGCCTGACGACTACTCGCTGAATGGAATTATTAAATGTGAAAACGACAGAACTACCTAACCTACGAATATCGAAAACTAATATTACAAAGAGGAAATATTTAATTTTATGTGTTTTTTTGTTACGATTTAAGTCAAAAACTACTGGGCCGATTTCAAAAATTATTTCACTAATGGAAAGCATTATCAGCGAGTAACATGGCTATATTTATCCCCGTATCAGTATTATTATCTTTTCTATGCCCGTATTCTCACGGGTACGGGACGGGAACTACGCGGGTGAAACCGCCGGGCACTGCTAGTATTAAATAAATTCACGCCTAAGTAACGTTCATAAGTAAAGTCTTTTGTTATCACGTATATAAGTGACAAATGTGAGTACGACTAACTTATCAATATTTAAAGCAAATAAAGATGTACTAACATTGATGTCTTTTGAAATAGGGCATGCAGAATATCTTATAGTAAAATTAAACATAATTAATACTTTTAAGACACTACACAGTTGGTAGGGGCATTTTTATCGATGTTCCGCCTGAGATGAAACTTAAAGTAGCTAACCACCATCAAGGAAAAAGTCTGCTGCCATAACCTTACGGTTTTCCGGCAGCACACAGCCCTTGAGAGTCTATTCTAGGCCTAGCGTGTTCACAATCCTCGACCACATCATCGCTTACCACCAGGCGAGATAGTGATCAAACACTAGCCTATCAAATATAAAAAATAGGTATATTACTAGTAGACTTCTGCTAGTGTGACTGGGGCGATACCGCTATTTTGTCAGATATCTGGGTCTATGTATGTCTCAGGGCAACGAGCACAGTACAATCCCGCGCAAAATTTTAGCTTCTGTTTTAAATCCTGGTAAGTCAAAGTCTTAAATTCCACAGTATCAGTATCTTGTTGGCGTCGAAGATTCCCAAAAAGCTTGACATGGTTACCACATTGCGAGAAAATGGCTATTTAATATATATTATAAACAAGCATTTAACCTTAGGTCAATATTAGATCATAAACTAAAAGAGACTCATCGCGTAGGAGTAAAAAGTCACAGTTTACCAGTTACCTACAATGGGCGACGCAACTTTTAAAAAAAAACCTCCAAATTGATTTCACTTCGATGAGAACTATCTCGGCTAGTCATCGCACTCTCAGAGGCTATTAGACGAATTTTTAAAAAAAACTTTATTGCCCTCCATCGATTTTTTAAAGTGATTAGTGCCGAATCCATGATTCACACTGTCGTCGAAAAAGTTATACGATACGTGCAGAAGTGACAAAATGTACAGTACAGTTTTTATTATGTAACGAAACTACCTACCTACATACTTATATAATGGTATTGACTTAAATAGTAGGTACTTATAAATATCGATATAGAATGTGGGAAGTGACGACGCGAATTGCTGCGTCTTCATAATATTCATAACACATTGTCGGATTGTCAGAATTGCATTATAAAGTTGCAAGTAATATAACCAAAGACACGAAAGCTAACAATTTTGTAATGCACATTACCATTCGCCCGTTGATGGACATTCTTACCGAGGCCAGAATTGGAGCTTGGTACTTTAAAAAACAGACGCGATTCTCACTGCTACTGTGGCACTATTATATCGTTGTTTTGTTACCATTTTTCACAGTTTCATACACATAAAATAGTTACCAGAATATCTTCGGTCAGAAGTCATCGGTTATGAAGTATCTATAATCCTCAACTTGGCACTAAGCATACAAAACTAGGAACGAATCTACGAAGCCTTAACGTTATTACGATAGGTATATAACTTAGAGTACAATATCATGTATCCTTTCTACGTCTTCCTCTACTCATTGACACAAAATTGGCTCCCACAGCAGAATCTATCGACGCATCGACGCTCATCTTTTTTTCTGCAAATCATTGTTTTTAGTAAGTGTATCATAAAAGTAAAAGTGTAAAGTTGTACGTTACTTTACGGTAAAAGGCGTCATGGCGTGACAATTTTCGATTGCATGTGAAATAATCATTTAAGATGATGGTACAACGTTATGTGATGATAGTAATATAGGCAATTATATGGTGTAAAAAGAGGTAGATATTACCCAACATGACATTAAAAATTCTAATAAATATGATCTTCAAGCACGAAACTGCTTTGACCATAAAAAAATTATGAAAATATATATTTAGGTACCAATAAAGAATATCTTAGTTTTCCCGTATTACGCACATATAACAGAACTAGCTGTGCCCGCCCGCGACTACGCCCGCGTGGAATAGTGTCTTAAGGTAGCATTAAATTATACAAAATAATGATATATATATATAAAATAATTAAGGAATTAAGCGCTGCAATATCAATAAATTATGCAGGGAGGAGGGGGTTTTAGTCAGTAGGTCGTTGTAGGTTCATTTAACGGAGTCTGACATAACTGCAGGGCCCTAGCCTAGCGGTATCATTGATGATTTCCCCCTCCCACAGAAAAAAAAAAATAAGACACATGCGTATCCCAACTACACCACCACTACGGTCCACTACATATCATTAGTGGTAGGACTTCTGCTAGTCCGCCTAGGGCAGTACCACCACTTTGCCAATTAATTTTCAGCCGTGAAATAGGAACGTTTTTCGGTTGAAATGGCAAGGTGTCTAGTGAAATTACAGGGCATGTGAGACTCAACATCTTTATGTCTCAAGGTAACAGGCGCAGTGCAGTGACATGCAAAATTCTGGCAATCCATAGTTTTGCATGCGGCTGTATCTGTATCTGCTGTATCAAGCGTCGTGCTTGTCCTGCTACCTTATAACATAAAAAAAAATTATACCAAATGCCAGAAAAGGGAGACATACATGAGCATGTATAATATAACTAGCGTATATTTAAATCGATGGCTTTGACTAATTTCAAAATGTTATTAAGCACCTATGAGGTTTTATAGAAATATTCAAAGAACATAATTTAAGATCGTTGACATAACGAAAAAAAACAATTTCTAATCCCGCGCTAGTAATTTTCAGCACCAAGTTTGAGGTGTTTATTTCCATATTTCTGGAGATACTTCAGATCTCGATGACATTCCACAGGATACGATACGACAGGATATACAGTGAGTCAAAAAAATAACAAAAAATTATGCAATTTGACAAATTAATGTAAATTACTGCAAAAACAGCGTCATGACTTTTATTATTTTTTTACTAGATCGATAGATTTTGTGCTAAGCTACAATACAATATTAAATTTACGGCTGTATGTCTATTACTTTAAAAATTATTGTCGTTTGAACATAGCGTATGCGCAAGCACAAAAGACGTTTGGTGAACTTCGGTGGAATCCTAAAAAAAATATTTAAAAAAAATGTTGGAGTGTATAGTGTATATGTGTTGTGTGTTGTTTTTTAACCGACTTCACAAAAAAGGAGGAGGTTCTCAATTCGTCAGTATGTTTTTTTTTTTTTTATATAAAAAGATGTCGAAATATAAGTACCTAAAATATCGCTAGTCCTTGACCAGACAACTGTAGATACTAATCCATCGTGAAGATGTATGTATCCATAAGAAAAAGACATTGGCGAAGTATTCGCGTAACATACATACGACAAAAAAAACATCGGTTTAAAATGATTCGCGAGGCGTGTAAATTCGGAAAAACGTTAAAAATAATGTTGTAACTCTTTACCATCCTACTTCCTACTAATATTATAAAGGTGAAAATGTGTGTTTATGTCTGTTACTTCTTCACGCTAAAACTACTGAACCGATTGAGCTGAAATTTGGTATGTAGATAGACTAGACCCTGGAAATACACATAGGGTGCTTCTTATCCCGGTATTCCCATAGGAACGATGTCTACGCGGGTAAAACCGCGGGGCATAGCTAATAGTCTATAAGTTAGCTAAAATACAACTATATATATCTAAAGCAAAACCCGCCTCGTCTAAAGTCTAACGACATCAGGTTTTTCTCACAGATTATAAATAAGGCTCCTAATTAGGCTCGGCGATATTCTGCCAATGATGGGGGAAATCGGATGTTCTTTCTTATATGGTGGGAAACTCACCGTTCTGGATATACTCGTAGGTAGAATATCCACGTAACGGTGCGGTACTTAACTTCTATGACAAACACTTCCTTCGTCAATAGATTTCTAATAGGGTTTCACTTGTAACTAGACTTACTGGTCGTATTACGTGTCTTACCTGAAAAAAGAGGAAAAGTTCCATTAGCATTAAAACATTAATTAAGATCTGATAAAACTCTAGAGTGGTAGAAAACTCTAGGGTGGTAGAACTTGTGCAAGTTTTTAAATATCAAAGCGTAGTACTAACGTTTACTTTAGTTACAAATTGTTGAACCTCTTCCTTTTTGGAAATTGGTTGTAATAAGAGCATGTGTGTGTGTGGAAATAAGAGAAAACAATAAGTACTACGTTTGAATACAATTTGACTTAAAATAAATAATAGAAAAACGTCCATAAAAATATGATAACACATCGAACGGAAACAATGCACTATTCGTGTGAAGCCATTATAAAATAATTAAAGTACACCAAGTGACAACGACAAATGTTACCATGTTATAAAGAAGTTACTATAATGTCAGGAAATACATTTTCAATAGACTGAAAAGTCTAACAATGGATTGAAGCAACACTGTAAAAGATAGACAGCTTCTTAACATTCTCCGACGACAGTGCAATCCCAAATGATAACAAACAGAGTTTATTACAAAATAAGTGGCTTGTTGACAAATAAGCAACTTTCGCTGCGTTCGCGCAGGTGGAAACGTCCGCCATTGTTGTGTACAGTAAAATTACAGCCACCTGACTTCACCTGAGCTACAATTTGCGAAACTACCCATTTATGCGACAGTCTAATTTCGATGATTATTATTAGCTTGGACTGATACTTTGTGTGCTACTAAGGTGAATGAAATTGGACAATTACATAATATTTAACTTACGTTAAGGTAAAACTCTAAACCGAAGGTTATTTTGAACCTGGTAAAAGAGATTATGTTTACCTTATATATTTTTTTTTTGTTTTTTCAGCGCAACATAATAGTAATCAACATGACAATTATTTTTTATTGATTTTTCCGCCTGACTTGCTACCAAAAAGTAGCTCACCAACATCAAGCAGAAAATCTGCCGCCATAACCTTGCGGTGTTCCAGCAGCACACAGTCCTAACTCCTTAAGAGTCAGAATATTCTAGACCTAGCGTGTTTACCATCTTCGACCTCATCATCGCTTAGCATCAGTTGAGCTCCTGGACATCATCTAATTTCTAGCGTCGAAAGATAAGAATATATCAGACCTTGTAGTAGGACCCCCAGCAGGGTTATTCTCAATCATTCGAAAGCAAATTCAGATTCGGAAACTGTCTTTTCTTCGACCCGAATCTTTGCAATTCACAATGCTCCGATCAGTGACTTTTGACATTTCATTCGTGAAAAACAGTTATTCTAATTGGAAAGGTTAGCGCAAAATAGCTCACGAATTTATCAATATTCAAAATTATAATATCGTTTAAAAACTAAAAAAGAACCGACTTCAAT
The DNA here is from genome assembly GCA_954871355.1 of Cabera pusaria. NCBI lineage: Eukaryota > Metazoa > Arthropoda > Insecta > Lepidoptera > Geometridae > Cabera > Cabera pusaria. The sequence goes on from OX940892.1 coordinate 3,122,495, forward strand.
GCCGCGCTATTCATTTTCAGTACCAATTTTGAGGTGTATATCTCAATATCTCTGGAGATACTTCTCAGGCCTCGATAAAATTACCATGGTACCACACTTGGGATATCTCCTTTCCAACAAAAAAAGAATAATGAAAATCGGTTCATAAACGACGAAGTTATCCGCGAACAAACATAAAAAAAAAAATAAAAAAAATATACGGTCGAATTGAGAAACCTCCTCCTTTTTTTGAAGTCGGTTAAAAAATGAATGAATGCTTCCGTATCCGAATAGGATTTCGAATGATTGAGAATCGGGGACCAGGTAGTCAATAAAACCTCACGTGCTCAGATTAAAGCGGCCACATCCGTCCGCTCTCCATTTCATCAACAAAAAGTATATAAACACATTCAAATTATGCACATATTATTATAATTATCTATCGAACGGGCATCATATAAAATTATCAGTAAACGGTCAAGATAACGACTTATCTCCAAGACGTACGCGCGAATTGATTAATAAATAGCTTTCTTTACGTATTTTGTAAGCGTATATTGAGAACAATATGCAAATTGATATTTTAATAATGATAGTATCCAACGTTCCTACTTGAATTGTGTCGTTTAGAATAATATGAAATGATAAGAGCGCCTGGCGTAGATAAAGTAATTGAGTTTATAAATGAATTCCAATACTGAGACAAAAATATATTGAAAGTATTCATCAATCGCATAATATACAACATACTTTAAAAATAATAATCAAGACGCTAGCCTATTTCTGTTATTGCAGAGTAAAACTAAGACTCCGTCCATTTGTAAAATAATAAAAAACAAAATCTTTATGCCGTACACAAGACTAATAATGCCCAAAATAAGAAAGAATAACGATATAATATTCCACACTTTACTCGCATAACATCTTAACTTATTAAGTAAAAGCAAGATGCACTTTGAAAGATAGCCTTTGCACCAAAAGAAGTAAAATAAGAAATGCAAAATGAAAAGTACCCGCATTTATTTTTTTACTTACAGTGAAAGTGATATGAGAGTTACGCCGCGTAATATCGAGCCATCTAAATTAAGAGATAATACGTATTTGGACATAAGATGAGGTTAAAAAAACTCTGTTGAGTCTGTCGGAAGTCTAGATGAATCAGATAGAGTGGGTACTTATGACGAAGATATGTCTGGGCTGGTTGTTTCTGCATTGGTAGAGATGCGACGACCGATGTTCGTAGTATAGAACGAGATGACGATAAACAGCTGTCTAGCTGTGTCTCCTTATATCGACCTTTGCGATGACAGAAAGCGTCGGAAATTATGACTTAAGACTGCCTTCTTGAGAGTAAAGGAGTACGATCAAAAAATGCTGACAAGGTAAGGTAAATGTTAGAAAATATAGACATACGCAGAGTAATTAACAATGACATTACAATTTACAAAGCTACTCAATATTAGACAATAATTAGGTCTAGAAGAGGATAGTGCATACTACCTGCAACTAGCAAGTCCATCTTTATCAACACTCTATGCAAAAATAGAAGTCGAATCCATTATTAAACGTAAAACTGTCTTATCGGGTCTATTGTTTTTTTAACGATATAAGGTAGCAATACAAGCACGACGCTTGCCTGATGTTAAGTGATGACGTTTGCCTATTTATAGATACTCGTGCAAAATTCTGCGTAAAGTCTTCTGTGTAAGTAAAAGTGATGGTTCCGCCCCAGGTGGTTTTGATACCAAAATACTTTTAGTGCATAAAGCTTTTTTTGATTAAAAAAGAACTTGTTAATAGTAGTAAGAGGAAAAATAAGCTCCTAATACTCCTAAAAGGAAGTTCTGGCTATGTTTGAACCTTCTAAATATAGCCATATTACATAAACATAGACCAGTCCATGCCAACACTCACGAGCCCACCGACAGACAGAAGTGACAAGCTCTTACACAACGCCTGTATGTACCAAACCGGCTTCGCATTACGGAGAAATTTCTTTAATTAATGACAGCTTTTTAATTTGACCATGCTTTTGTAACTGACAAAAATGTTGAAGAGCTAATGTATCCAGTATGCATTATGATAAATGTTGACGTTGGAGTAGAGGTAAGAGGTTTGGTTGTAATGTTACAGATGCTTTTTATTGATTACCTCCAGCTAAGTATTAGGCATGTTTTAGCTAAAACACCGTTTGCATTTGACAAAATTGTAATGATGTATGAATTGCCGCGGAAGATTGACAAGATTTTTCTTATCGTAAATGATTTTAAAAGTACAACAGTGTGTTTAGTTTTGTAAACTTTAAAGGAATTGTTTATGCCAAAAACAATTGGGTTATACTTAGGCGTTATAATAATAATGCGAAGGAAAAGAAATTGACTGCATTTGTCATGCCCTATTGAGATCCGTTTTGGAATGTCCTTAACACGTAGCTCTTTGCAATAAAATCGATCCGTGTATTAAATAACGAAACTTCAGGGCATGCATAAAAAAGATCATTACATGTATCAGCAAGCAAGTCTTGGCCAACGTCGACGTTATTGAATAACGAAAGTGTGATATATTAATCACAAAATCGATTAACTCTCGTCCATATAATCACCAGACATTATATTTAAAATTGAATCAGTGCAGTGTCGCAATTTGCTGAAGTAATGGCATCTCGTAATTACTTGTAATTATGGCGGGTGCTGTCAATACCACGTTATTTCTCTGGTTTCCTGCGAAAATTATGGCTTTCACAGCTTCCTGATTTCCATGGCTTCCTTTTTGGGAAAGTGGCAAGTAAGATTCTTGTTAAACGTTGGAATTACTAGATCCAATTTCCTTCCAATTAGAAGTAGTAGAAGCATTTGATTCAGATAGTAATGGCTATAAAAATCAAGACGTTGTTTTGTGCAATACACATTTAAAACTTATTCTACAGGTCTAAATCATAAATATGTACACAATTTACTTTACTATGTAAGGATTAAGAAAATATAAAATTCTAATAATGGAATTCCCTGCCAGAGTTTGTGTTTCCTGTGAAGTACAATCCGGGGGTTTTCAAATCGCGAGTGAACAGGTATCTTCTAGGCAAGCGTGCTACATCGTCGATTACATCTTCACTTAACATCAGGTGAGTGGTCAAACGCTTGCTTATCTACAATAAAAACATAAATAAATAAATAAATAATTTATTATTAATATATATGTTTTTCTTAATCTTTCGTTTCCCACTGCTAAGCAAAGGTCTCCCCATAGCCTTCCACGAATCTCTCTCCAGGGCAATGTCTGTTCAATCAAACTGGTGGGCTAGTATATCGTCACGTCACCTCTTTCGTGGTAGACCACGTCGTCGCCGACCATCATTTTATTATATATCCACATCAAAATATAAACGTTACCTTTAAAATTGGAGATTTCAGACAAGTAATATCAAAGCAAACGCTAGCCTGATATTAAAAAAATCTCACACTCTCTCTCTCCTGTGTCACAACCGATTAATGGATCAGGTAATTTCTCTCAAAGGTTTCTAGTCCATTCTTCAACGACCCCATTCTAGTAGTCTATTCATATTATAATGTCCAGAATATCAGGCCGGTCATTGTTACCTACAAGAATAGCTGGCATTTGCATGGCCCAGATGGCGACGTTTATAACCAATGTTATGAGAATAGGCAGGTGGATAGCTTACAGCTTCGATGCGAGTATTTCAGGATATGCATATTTCTATTATGAAAATTCACGTTCATTATAAATTTATTGATTTAAACGTGACTTACGCAATGTCGATGTCAGCGAGCACCCCGCACTCGAGATCCTGAAGATGGTCTCCGAATGAGGCCGAAACAATTTCTATATCGACATCATGTAAGTCACGTTTAATTCCCGATTTTAAATCAATATGTATACTTCTATACAGCGAAACCTGGGATTAATTAGAAGATCCTCTTAAGAGGATGAATTGGGTCAGGTAGTTGCATTGGAATTTGCTGTAATGCAAGGCAAACGATAGAATTATATATCTTTTGCCATCTCCATAGGATATAGGAGCATCATATACTAATAGGTAGCAAGTCAGGCGGAACATATATATTGTTCCGCCGCTTGCATAATATATAGGTAGTGGTTGGCTCTAAAACTGTTCTGTATACAATATGAAAACCGCACCATAACACTGCAATCAATAAATGAACGTGAATAAACACATTCAGCTTACGAATGAAGAATAAGTCCATTCAGCTATAAAAGTAGAACTGCTTGCTTCAGTTTTTAGTTAACAGCTGCAAACAAAATAAAATCTCTGATTATCCCGTAGCCCTTCACCAACATGATAAACGGAGAGCAAATATTGAGCCAACGGTTCCGGAACATCTCAATATGAAGTGAACTAATCACCCGTCAGTTAGCACCTCGTTACAGGGCCACAAGGGTAACAGAGTAACAGTATTTGTAACTGTTGAGGGCCTTGAAGGTATACAACTGTATGAACATGGACCTGATTTATCATTTTTGTTCTTTGAGATAAGTAGCTTGCAACTTGAAGACGCCTAGATGGCAAATACTCGGCCTAGGAGGCACGCCCAGCAGTACAGGTGATGTTGGCAGAAGAATAATAGAAGCTCAGTGTGGGCACTGTGGGCTTAAGGAAAAAAGCGGTGGCGCGAAGTCCTTAGATCAAGCTACTGTCAAAACCGCTATAGTATGCGAAATGTTGAATTAAATTGCCAGAATGCAAGAATTTGAATAGAAGGTAAGCGCTAACATATACCAGTTTGATCAAACCAAAAATAAATTGGACACACGGTTCTGGAAGTTACTCAGCAAACATGTGCAGTTACAATCAAGCTTTCCTAATCAAATGTTGAATATTAAGTTAAATGTATATTGAAATAATTGCATTCGCAGTATCTTCTCTACTTAGAGTTGTTTTTTGTTTTTAACTGACCTATGTGCCAAAACACAATACAACCGCTCTTTACAAATTACTATAAATAAGTACATTAAATTGCCTACGCAATATTCTGAAATACGTCCAACATGTGTTGGAGGACAAGAAGCGGAAGAAACAAAAGTTAACAGAATAAGAAACATTTATTTATACGATCTTAAAATTAAAGAAGTATTATCAACAATGATACAATAAGTGTAAATATTCAAGACAATAATCAAACACTAATTAAAGCACGATAACAATAAACAACCGAAACCAACATTTAATTCTGCAAGTTAAAATCTTTCAACCTATCTTTATAACCGTCTATGTGAGTCAAGTCACGGAGCCGTATAATGGACGAAGTCGGCATACCTCTGACGGCCGTTGGTATTTCGATCAAGACTTAAAAATTACAGGCAATTAGAGAGGACGATGACCCCACGCATCATCTGAAGCTTATGAACCATATGCACAGGTAAACGCAACACAATGGAGATAAATAAAGGTTGCCTTTGGAATTAGAGGTGGAATGCAAAGCAACCTAATTTTTTGTTAGAAATGCGCTAATTACATATGCAGAGAATCAATGTGAATTGTTGGTGGAAGATGAATCTATCTATTAGTCTTATTAGTATTATTTTGAAAAGACATAATGTGTAACGTGAAAGTCGTGATGAGATAACAAAACACACTATCCTAAATTCGATTGTCCTTTTATTCGCCATTACGGAGTTCTAGTTCCTATAGCCCGGCTCCATATTATTGCCGAAATTGTCACCTGAGATACGCAAGTATACCTAATTTTAGTGTAATCGAACGTCTGGAGTGTAATAAAACAACTGTTCTAATTTAGCTTCCAAGAATTGACCCACACATACTAATAATACTTCTTAAAATACTTGTAACAAAAGGGCAAAGATCCTTTAAGCTTCAAATTTCTCACTTAAAGTGTTTTACGAAAATATCAAGGATTTGGAAGAGATCAAAAAAAGTAACAAGGCTACCAGATGAGCATGTAAGCATGGAGGACACATAACGGACATTGATTTAATCACTAACCTATGCTAATGATTCAGGAACACCCATAAAGGAAACGGGTAAAGCAAGTGACGTTTACGGGCAAAGCTGGACTGATGTCGAGGGCGTACTCAAGGGAGCTTAGAGAGCGATTTTACCTCTGCCAAAGTGATTACCATAATAACTGCATATTACTAATACCCTACGCAATTCAAATTAGCTATTTTATTTTACTACCATTAAGAAATGAGCTTGAACTTCCAACGTTTTCTCCTAGCTGTCCAACGTTCTGCATAAGTAAGTTAAAGAGTTATTAGATCCTCCTTTTTCTTGTCTTACAGATACTTTGGGATCTTGTCTAACGCCCGCAGAGCTACTGCAAATACTAATGCCCGTATGGTAATTTAACAATTACCTGTTCCTTAGGCTATGTTTTGGTCGGTTTTTTCATTTTATTTGACTTTGAAAATTATATTTCCAACAGGCTATTAGTAGTTTAGCTGTTCTTTACTTATAATGCCGCCATTGGTAGCTATTACCTGTGTATATTTTAAATAACATAAAAATATTTTCAATATAAATACTATTGCGAGGTAGAATAAAATTCTCTTTCAAGTGGATTTAAATTTCTTCTTCTCATAATTTATACCTAGTTTCTTTTTCACTTTAATTACATCAGATACATTATGAGCTGTTATTGTTTCTTCGACAAATAGAGGTATATGTCCTGTATCACTCGAGTCAACAGCTGGTCTAATAGTTTGTACTGCTCTAATCAAGTACTCGATACGTCCACCGTGTCACTACTGTTATAAGAATTCCTTGGACTGGACGGCACCAATTAGCACGGGCGTGTCCACCGTCAGTCCTCTGCGTATAGCTGTTTACTTGGATGATTTGTTACTTTATGGACTGACGCGTGCTTGCTCTTTGCGTATTTTAATCAGATCCAAGTTTCCATGATTCTCAAGGTCGTTAACCTTTTTACCTGACTGTCCAAAAGGAGGGTAATGCTACGAGTGTAGATGTGTTCTTAAATGTTTCTAAGTCACCTCCTGTAACTAAAAAGGCTAAGCCGATTTTAATCTGCCAGTTTTTTTTTACACCGAACTGAGTAGCACTTAAATACTATTTCACCTGATGTTAAGTGATGAGGCGATCGATGATGGAGCGCGCTTACCCAGAAGATTCACTCCCGATTTGAAAACATCAATTTTGTATTTAACCGGAAACACAGATTCAGGCAGGATATTCCAATCTCTGGCGGTTCGTATGATGAACGAAGATGATGTCCTTGGCCATACTAATAACAAACAAATATTTTTTTCGACGCTTTAGACAGAGACATCTTATTAGGTTCACATCAAAAGGAGAGTGTTTTGGAACTATTTTTTTATTAAAACAGCTCATATATATCATTTAAAAGTAGTTGATCCCCAGAAATAAACATAGATAGTAGTTGATATGTAATAATATTAACATTATATTATAACGGTGTTTAAAGGAGGCGATAAATCGTATCAATTTATAGGTTTCTTAGTCATTTAAACTGTACAGCAATTCCAACATTTCACATTTGTCATGATAACTATCAAGTCTCATTAATATCCTCAATCGTTTTACTTCAGCTACTTCTATTTCATGGTCTCAAACTTTTTCAAGATCACGAAACACGACAGGGATACGCAACTGTATATCACAGTACATGCAACTGCCTTCCAGCAATTCAAAGCCTATAGTGTAAACAGGTAACACTAGCCCATTTCTTTGTGGTAATTGAGGGTGCCCACCATTTCCTAGTGCTGCCATAATAGGCGTGGGTGCAACCAGTCCGGTAGCATGGCGGGGAAAAAACTTATTAGCATCGGACCGTCAGAGGGCACTGACTGGCATGGACATGATCGACAACACGATAATTTGATAAAAATAAACAAGCCAGCTGATAGGGAAAATAAAGTTTTTGTTTTTGGTTTTAAATTCGCATTAAGTTTATAAAGAGTTTAGTTTTCAATAAATTTAATTTAAGGCTCGGATTTATAAGGGCCGTAGTGTTGCAGTAATACTGTCGTTTTTAAATAACTGAAGTATGGCTTTCGATGACTTTATTAACAATCTGATTATTACATGGGAAATCATTCACAAGTACAAGTAATGTTTTAAAGCTTTTATGGGTAACAACTACGCAACAAATAATTTGAAATAAGCTAAATGAAACAAACACATAACTTCATATCCGGTATCATTGAGCTATAGCCCAGCATTTATCTTTAATCCGATAAAGATCTAGTTCGTTTTACAGTAGCATGATTACATTAAATGAAACGTAACAGACATTATGTACATACATATTTTATCTTATCAGTATCACGATTTCTTACTTATTGAAACGCTATCGGATATAGACATAAACTATTTTTAAATTGTTCTGATACTTGCTATAAGTCATATTGACAGTGATTGTCATATACTGCTAAAACGTCAGACATATTAATAAATAGGGCCTAGAAATGAACCTTGCGGTGAACGGGTTGGAATGTTTGATGAGATGTTATTAAGTATGAATTAAAAGGTTTTACATGGTAACTAAAGATAGTTAACTAAAGAATAGTACTCTAATAAGGTTCTTCAATAAACTATTGAAGAGTAATCGAAGCTATCGAATTGATTGACGGCGTCGAACGCTCGTTATAAGTCCGCGCTTATCGTTTCTACCATCGGCGATAAAATTCATTTTACGGGCGGTGATGTTTTTTATATACCCGTCGTTTAATATATTCATTTGTGACGTAGTGCAGTTTAAAATCAAGAGAAATGCTGTGTAGTTAGCGGTGCAATCAGCGGGCTAAAATAGCTGGAATATTTAAGCGAAACTGCGGGTAAAAGCGGTCTGTATTACAGAAATTATGTTTGTGTCTGTCAGTCAGCGGTATCTGCGGTCTCGGCTTCCGCATTGCGCGTGCTGGGGCCCGGGGCTGCACGCACAGAGAGAAACACTATTTTGTTTGCAAATATTATTATTCTCTGGATAATTGTATACTGTGCTTGGTATTGCTTCGAGATTTCTGTTTGTTTGATCACGAGCGGGAATTACACAAACAATCGGCAGTCTTGGCAGAAACAGATGTAGAAGAAATACTTATTGAGTGTAAAATAAATATATGCGATGATTTTTAAAATAATAAGTCTGATTGGCTAGCGTTTAATCACCATCTTGACTGGTGGTAGGCGATGATGAGGTCGAGGATGGTAAACACGCTAAGCCTAGAATGGTCTATCTCTTCTGTTGGGACACCGTATGGCTATGGCGGCAGATATTCTCCTTGATGGTGGTAAGCTACTTTTGACAGCAAATTAGACGGAACATCGATATTATATCGATGTTACGTCAAAATTGCTTGCTCCTACCACCTGATGTATATCGGTTTATTGGTTTTGGTGTTTTGAAAGAATATCTGTAGCAAATAATTGTTAAAAAGTAGATAAACTTATGCGTACAAATGAATTTAATTATATAACTTATGAAATTTCAGCAAAAACAAAAACGATGACCAAATAAATATGCCGATATCTCAAACCTCATGGACAAACATGTTTTGATCCACCTGGAGAAACAGATTGAGGGAGATTATGATCGAATCCGGTTAAAAAGAAAACTGTGTTGAATACACCATTACGACAAGTATATCTGGTAGAAAACAGGCGTACACCTGATACTGTCGTTACAAAAGCAGCGGCCGCGCAGCGTGAAGCGTTATTAGAGTAGAACGGTATATTTATACTTGTATAAAGCATACCAGTTTCATAAATACATACCCGCATGATTTTCACAGTGTTGCCATGCAAATTAGCCATGTCCCACTTTCTATTATCGTTTGTTCGAGCCCCAAGTGAAGACATTAGAAATTATAGGCCTGTATAATGATTTATTGTTACGTATCCTTAATTGGGAATCTATTAATATTTATTAGCAACGAGTTTGCTTGTTTTTGCACGTTCCTTCACTTCCTATGTTATGTAGAATTGATTAGTGCAAATTAGTGATTAAATAATGAGAAAAAAATAGCTCTTTCATAATGTTATGATTGGTTTCTCACGGTTTGCAGCTTCCCGTTTAGTATTATCGGTTCTCTATTATTATTTAATTAGTTTTGTCTGTATGTAGATTGACACCTTAATTATTATGGAAGACTCAGGTGTTGCAGAGTGGAAACATTTTTTTCCAGCACTGGGAGTAGCTACGTCATAGAATAATCAGTTATGTTTAGACCGATTGGTTTTTCAACCGACTTACAAAAAGGAGGAGTTTCTCAATTCGTACGTATGTTGATTTTCTTTTTAATTTTATTTGTATGTATGTTAAGCGATTATTCAATCAATTGTGAACCGATTCGAATGATTATTTTTTTAATCGATAGGGTACATTTTCGAGGTTGGTCCCATTGTAATTTCATCGAGATTTGATAAGTATCTTCAGGGATATGACGATAAACGTCATAAACTTGCTATTGAAACTGACTTGAGGGGCATGGAAGTCGGTTGTTTTAGTTTTTATTATGGAAAATGAATTGTATTGAAGATATTGACAGAAACATAAATATATTATCTATTATAGTTATATTCCGTGACCAAATCATATTAAACAAGATTATCTGTTTAGGAAGCAGTTCATGTCGTCATTAGTGTTCATTACAAGCTCACAGTACCGTTTAATATACTACGATACGATCGAAAGTTTATTTATTATTACTATTTATATCTACTACTTCCGTAGGCGTTATTTTATTTCAGAAATTATTTATTGTAAAAGCTTGCGGAAGCTGTAACGCAAGATTGTTATGACCACGATAAGTACTATCAAAGAAGGCAAAGTCTTTAGAAGAACTTATACTGTCGTCGATAATATCGCTTTTTAGGGTTCCGTACCCAAAGGGTAAAACGGTACCCTATTACTAAGACTCCGCTGTCCGTCTGTCTGTCTGTCTATCCGTTTGTCACCAGGCTGTATCTCATTAACCGTGATAGTTAGACAGTTGAAATTTTCACAGATGTAGTATTTCTGTTGCCGCTATAACAACAAATACTAAAAACAGAATAATGTTAAAAATTATAGGGGGTGCCCATATAAGAAACGGGTATTTTTTTCAGCATTTCAATATAACGCCATCTATGAACGCTTAGGTAAACGTCCATAGATGGCGTTATATTGAAATGCCCATCCCTAACACCTTTAAGTTAACTTTCACTTAGATAGCGTTAGACGTTAGATAATATGCACGCGGCTAACAACTCTGTTTTGATAAAATGATTATTAATAACAATTTTTTGCTGGCGAAAAATGATAGTGGTATTTTTTGCTCGTTCTTATAAAATACTGTAGTGTGGTACGGAACCCTACGAGTGCGAGTCCGACTTGCACTTGGCCAGTTTATTTACATAATCTGATAACGTAAACGCTTAAAATTTCTAGTGAAATATGGAATAATAAAACCCATTTAGCATGTTTACAATGCATAAATTAAGTTAATTTATGTCTGAATAAATTAAGGAGACAGTTTCTAGTGTATATTGTTATCGTCTGCTTCTATCGCGGCCTGATGCGCCTGCGCAAGCTGGCGACAATTTGCAATGGCGGCATGTATGGCCATTATTTATACATTAAAGGATACCATTAAAACCACATCACGTCTTCTGTTGCTGTCGGTTTGCTACAGATTCATATTGTTGAGATTATTTATAAATCACGATGCGAAATACTCTAACTAGGAAGCAATATTAATGTCTATTCTTGTGCTAGATAATATACTAGAAGTTTACACAAAAAACAAAGTGGCAAAGAGAAAAGATGATATTTTTTTAACCGACTTCAAAAAAAGGAGAAGGTTTCTCAATTCGACCGTATTTTTTTTTTTTTTTATGTTTGTTTGCGGAAAACTTCGTCGTTTATGAACCGATTTCGATTATTCTTTTTTTGTTCGAAAGGAGATATCCCAAGTGTGGTACCATGGTAATTTTATCGAGGTATGATAAGTATCTCCAGAGATATTGAGATAAACATCTCAAAATTGGTACTGAAAATGAATAGCGCGGCATTGAAGTCGGTTGTTTTTTAGTTTTTAAACGATATTATTTAATATTCTCTACCTCTCTATCTACATATAGATAATTAGAATTATAAGAGCTAACGAAATAATTGGAACCAAAACAAAAATAAGTGCAAGTCGGACTCGCACTCGTAGGGTTCCGTAACACAGTCGAGTATTCTATAACTATGATTTTTCACAACTACAAAAATAACTTTGTTTTTCATAGTGTTTGTATGAAAAACAAAGTTATACTTGCGGTCGCTATATCTCAACAACTGCTGACTGTATCTCGTTCAAACCAATTTTCGTTGTTAGTTTTTATTGAGATCTACAGAATATATTTTTTCTGGATTTTTCACTCCCTTACTTTAGAAGTTAGAGTGGGGGGACACACATTTTACCACTTTAGACGCGCCTATCTTTTGAATGATTGACTTTGAGAAAAAATGATTTTAGGAACCTCAATGTCATTTTTAAAGACTTATCCATAAATACACACGTGTAGGTTTGAAGAACAACATTTTTTTTTTGTTTCAGTTCTATGTATGGGATGCCCCCCTTAAACTTTTATATTTTTTATTTTTGTATAAAAATCGGAAAGCGGTTTACAGAATACATCTACGTACCAAGTTTCAATTCTGTTGTCTTAACGGTTTCGGAATAAAATGGCTGTGACATACGGACGGACAGACAGACAGACAGACAGACAGACATGGAACATCTATAAGGGTTCTTTTTTTTGCCATTCGGCTACGGAACCCTAACAAAAGTGCCACCCTATATGTCAGATTCGGGTGGAGTTCTACACCCTGATTCTCAATCATTCGAAAGCAAATTCAGATTCGGAAACTACCTCTCCTTCGACTCAGATCTTTGCAATTCACAATGCTCTAATCCATAACTTTTGATATTTTAATTGGAAAAGATCAGTGGCTGTAATCGGAAAGGTTTCCGCGACCAAACAGCTCACGGAATAATAAATATTCGAAATTCAAAATGACGCTTCCGAGTTCGAATGTATCCAATTGAAATGAGAACATGCTTGCTCTACTTTCTGAAAATTCGCATATTATCTAGTACAGGTAATGCAATAGGTAGGTAGTTTAATTACCGATTATAAAGTCAGAATAGTCAGAATTCTTGAACCGGCCACACCTGCTGCTTTCCGGCAATATTTCTAACCGTAACTATTCCTTGTAAAGGAGCGTAGGGTTGCCAATAAAAAATACTCGCTACGTTCATAAAGTAAGTAAGGGTACGACCACAATGCGACGTCCTGCGTCCGCGTGCGTGTTCGCGATCTGAATTTGTATTGTTTTCTGATCGCCGTAGATCGAGTTTAGTGTGAACCAGTCGGTACAAATACTACTGCGCTATCTGATCGCCGCCTAGATCGCGCACGCAGGACGCCGCGGTGTGGCCGTACTAAGGTACGGCTAACGGTAACCTGAATCTGGAATTTTTCATTTTTTCTTACTTAACCGTTTTATTAATCTTGTATTAAGATAGCTTAAAGTAATTAAATAAAAAAATATTGAATATATAAAAATTAGAAGCAGTCATTTTGTCTCTTGTCTTGCTGCGAAGAAGTAGTAGCTTATCACCACCAAGGTGAAAATCTGCCGCCATAACTTTGAGAGTCAGACCATTTTAGGCCTACCGTGTTCACCATCTTCGACCACATTATAGCTTACCACCCGGCGAGGTAGTGGTCCCTAGCCTATCACATACATGAAAAAGAAGTTTCTGTTAAAGGGCTTAATTGTGCTGAACCTGATTTAATAAAAAAAAATAGTTTTAGGCAATTTGTTTGACAGGCCTAAAGCGATTCGTCCGTAGAATCATATACAGACATAATCTACAACCAATAGAGTTGACACTGGCAGCCCAGCTGGTGGCAGAGTAGATCGAAACCAGTCTAGATTCCCACCCATTTCCCACCAGTCTGATACAAAATTACACAACTCAGGTTGCTTCATAGCGCCATGCTAAATAACCTTGCTAGGTGCACTCATCGTAAGCTCTATCGCTTGTTATAGCTTTGATTTGATGTTTGAAATGTTTTTATGTTCCGTACCCAAAGGGTATCAAAGAAACTCACTGAGACATCGCTGTCCGTCCGTCCGTCCGCCTTTCACAGAGCTGTATCTCCTAAACCTTAAAAGATAGACTTGAAATTTTCACAAAGTATTTATTACTATGACTCGCACTTGGTCTTATTTTTTTTAAGAAACAAAATAGAGTCCATTATCTTAAGTAAATTCAGCACTGCCCATTCAGAAACTTTAAGTTTAATACAAGATTAATAAATTCGAAAGAAACAACAAAATATTCTTCGTTCTCTTTTAAAAGAGGCACTTTGCGCACATAATTTAGCTTCTGGACGAATGCCAAGCACGACTGAATGATTTATTGTTCTAAGAAAATGCAGTTCCTGCTCCCTAAACCAAATGTAAAGCGGGACACAGTTGCTAAATATTTAAATATAATACTCGTAAGTAGATCAAAAGATGATAGACACCAAGTTGGTTGGAACGGTGGAAAAGTAGGGTACTAATGTTGAGTTTTTTAATTTGTGGTAATACGTTTTTTGTGTGGGTTGTATAGTTCAGAGCGAGCTTTTAAAGTTTTAATTTTAAATACCTAATCATAAACGACCTAATTTAATAATAAATGCCCTATATTTTAACTATTAATTAAAATCATTATTACGACTCATAATTTTTATAATTATTCTGATAGATGTCTCCCATGACCAAAGAGCTGGGCGCTTACCTCGGGCAACGAACTAGTCTTGCCATTCAAAGAGGTAATGTCGCTTTTTGGGTACCCTACCGGCGGACAGCTACCTTCATTCAGTTTTTTATTTGTAGATTTTATATAGGTTGTCTTATTTTAGGAGTAGTTTCTATTGCATATAGTTTTAAATTAATTTTAATGAAATAATATGTCATCATCCGATCCTCATCATTATTACGGCATCTGTTTTTCCACCTAAATACAACCTCGGAGCGTTCAAGTCTAGATTGTATAGGTTTCTACTAAGCAAGCATGCTGCATCCTCGACCGCGTCACTTAGTACCATCAGCTCCCTGATTCTCAATAATTCGAAAACCTGTTTGGATTCGGAAGATTCATTTTTAATTTTGAATATTGATAAATCCATGAGCTATTTTGCCGCGGAAACGCGTCGGAAACGTGCGAAAAATGTCAAAAGTAACCGATTGAAGTATTCTGACTTGCAAAGATCCGAGTCGAATAAGAGACAGTTTGGACTGACTTCACGGGTTCAGATGGATCGAGTAGACATTTTTGTGTAGATTTTTTCTAATGATGTTGTTTTGACCACCACGCGAGTTCAACACTCTCTTACCAACATTATTAAAGGATGCCACTTCATTAGTAATAAATAAAATTCCGCTTCATACTAAAAAAATATTTAAAATTTTAATGTAAAATATTATGTTGCTGGTTCAATATTTTGTCTTTGAGTAGGAAACCAGACTAAGCGGCTACTCCTTGTTGCCCAACTATAAGTTTGGAAACAGGCGAATTTTAATATATTTACAATTCATAAGTTCATAACTCACCGCGTGAGTACCTATCGATATTCGATTGTTGAATTTGAATCGATCCTGATATGCAAACGAAGGAGATCGATAACTCTAGTAGTATCGATTATTCAATATGTATATAATTTATTCACCAACGGTAAAATGTAGAGTAAATGTGGAAAATAAAAAATGTACAAAATGTAGAGAGATTTATTTAAAAACCCGTATATTACGTAATTTAAGTACCTAAGTACAGAACTCTATGAAAAAGTAACAGACTTTTAAAGTGTTCGTTAGTGCAATGATTCGTCATGTTTGTCAGTCGGTGTGTCTGTATTAATTGTTTAAAGCCTTCTAGATTTCACTATTATTTTCGGATAAAAGTGTACTTATATTAATAACACTTTTTGTGAATAAAATCAAAACCAGAACAAAAATAGCCAACAAACCATAAATAATAATATAGGTACATACTAAAAACATCCAATTTACTCGTATAACCCACTTTTAGTTCCATAACCTTATTTAATAATCTCACAACAAGAACATCGACCCTCAGGTCACAAAGAGTCGTAACTACAGATTTACGTAAAAACGCGCCGCCATCAAAAACACGGGTTACCGCCATAATTGAATAATAAACGCGCCAGTTACAAACGATTTATAACAGCTATAAAGATTTATTGGACAAAAAGTTGAATGGGCATAAATGACCCGAAACGCACGATGTGGTGTCATAATTTTGTAATCTTGTAATTTCTTTATTTATAGAAAAATTTGTAATCGATTTAGTTTTATACCACAAAACATTGATTTCGGCATCATCGGTTCCATGCAGCCAGTTGGATTGGAAGACAGGTTGAAACAGTGGATTGGACAGATATCATTTGTCCAGCACCTCGTCTTAGGGCCAAAACACATAACCGCGTTGCGGCGCCGCGACGATGAAATCAGCTGTTTGCGTTGCGGCGTCGCGAAAAAGAGCATTTTATTGTCGTATAGTAGGGTATCCAGTTCCTGATTTTTGATTGTGGATAGACGTGTCTCTGCCATGGACCGTCGTGAGAAACACTTATTGCTTATTTGTTATTAAAAAGACATTTCGGCCCTTACTGCCGTCTTCCACTTCCAGATACGATAATTCTTAAACCGCAACGTCACTTGTGAGGTGAGATACTGTGCTTGACAATTGGCAATAAAAAAAAACTGTTGTGGCGGATTTAACAACTATTTACCTAAGGTTGACACTTGACAGAATTGTTCTTGTTGTCTTACTATAAAATAAAGCTTAGTTTATCCTCTTTTACATAGAGCTAAAAAAAACATGTACTTTGCTAATTAAAACTGGTTTCGTTAAACCTAATTTTATTTTTGCAAGCTTCAGTAAAGTTGAAGATCATACATCATTCTAATTCAATTCTAATTAAACAAATATTTTATCTTATTTGCATACCAAAAATGAACAAATATTTGTATCCAAGCCAGAATTGTATAATTTAGCTAAATTAAAACGACTCAGCGATAATCTGAGAACAAGGGTTTCTAATTAAAATATGACATTTTAATTAACTAATCGTCAAATTGACTTATAATTTTATCATGTGAACTTTTTATTTATGTTCGCTTCAAACCACTTAGCGAGGTTCAACACCTCGCGTGTAAAAATAAACTAAATCGCGTATAGTAGGATCAGGCTGATTGCATATCTCTCGATGGGAAATAAACTGTTGAAATTATGCACTTTAATATACTTAACGATGACAAAGCGAGCGTTGTATCTACTGCAGTAAATTCACAGTTTATTTTATTATTTTTGTAAATTAATATTCTTATTCGGTTTGTCATTACGTTCGATCTGTTTGACTAGCAAAGGTGAATATTTATTGCAAAACAAATTATTTTTAGAAGCTACTTGAATTTGTAATGGTAATATTATAATAGCGTGAAGAATTAGGTTTGTGGAAAGTATTTTTATATCATTATGTACTGGATCTAATTCAAGTTATACCACACTTTTGTTATAATATATAGTTATATATAATAATAATATACAGAGTATTTTACAATGTTAAACTAATAACTTAGGTAGTTTTAGGTTTATACTTATTTACGGAACATTTGTTTTGTTTATTAAATTATTGTCAAGAAGGGGGAACATTTTGTTTCTGTAAAGGCGTTCGATAAAGAGTTAAATATCTATCCATTTTTTCTATCTTTTGGGTTAATATAGAAAACACCAGTTACTTTATAATGCTTAGCTCTCATTATTTGTAATTTGTGACTTAAAAAGTATTACATAATTGTCACGTACAAAAACATCGACCGCTTCAGGTCACAATTTGCACTTACAAAAACCTACAGCCTCGGACACAAAAAAGCAATTTATTATAATGACACAAACCTTTTTCAATCGTCATTGTGTACACTTAACTACGATTCAAATGATCTAAATTATGGTAAAAACAAGCAGACGTAACAAAGGAAGTTCATATTAAAAACCACTTTAGTTAGATTGATGTTATTAATGGAAAAAATTGTTAAAGGTCAGTATGAGCTGCCAAAATTAAATATATTTAGCAGTGGAAACATAAAAGAATTAGATTAACTACTTCCAAGGCGCTTAAAAACCATGGTTTTCCGAATATCTATTCCACATGCAAATCTATCGTCCTGCTTCAGTGTGTATCAGTAAAAACCAGGGTTCGACGTGATAATTATACCTTAACATTAGTGAACATAAAGCAGGTAACTTCTGCAACAGTGGTGAGTCTGATGACTGATGATGCCAAGTTTCCTAACACTGGAAAACGAAGCAGAAATAGGAATGCCTTTCTCGGCGCGCGCGCAGTCGTGCGTGCGATCCGCACTAGTTGGCAGCTGGTTGCGGTGAGCCCACCGATCGATAGAAAGCTGGATAATGTTGTGATAGCTGCATGAATATATAAATTACTTGCCAATATTTGTATCAGAAATTGTCTATTTGTTTAAATGATCATAGAAATATTATAATTTAACTATGTAAACGAATGTTTAGCGTCTTTAGAATGATTTATTTAGTTTAGGCAATTTGTACTCGATGCTGAAACGTTTCGTTAATTCCTACGAAGATGCGTTGGGATAGTTGCAATATGTGTGAGACTAAACTCAGTTGTCCAGCGGCTCGTCCTATTGCCGTTTTCTACTTTCAAACAACACGATTTCAACTTAGATCGCATTTTCTTGTCACCTAAGATTAAGTGAAACAATAGTCAAGAGTATGTCTGAATACAATAAAAACACACAAAAAAATCTCTGATGAGGTCTTATGTCTTTTCGCCGCCATCAATTAGAATGATCTTAAATATAAATATTGTGAAATCACGTATCACTGTTAGCTAAACTCAATTCTATGGTTACGGGAGATTTAACGGAAGATTTAGTCCAATCGTCTCAAAACTCAAAATTCCATTTATGAATGGAGGCAACAATTCACACATAATAAAAATAAATAATAAAACTAATAATCCGCAATTTATTTGTCTCGATATGATACTGAGAATTAAAAATATCAAATTGCGGTGTCATATATTTTATTCAAGGTCTCGCATGTAACAATGTGGAAGGGTCACTTTGAAGACTTTTTTTGAAAAAACTCTTAACACATTAGACCCTAATCGTGATTCGGAGAACCTTGAAATTTATTAGCGATGTAAACTATTATTATCCTCAATTTTGCACTGCAAAGTCCTTAAATTATTAGCAGGCTTAAAAAAGAGGTATTAAAACCGCGTATGATGGAAAGACGATATCTACACCAATGGAAAGCACCTAAATTCCTCAGTCGATCAAAATCCGTAATTTGGGAGAGCAAGACAAGTTTAAATTCCAAAAAAGGCAAGTTGTGTCAAACTGTCAAGGTTCAGATGAACCGTTTTATGCGTCAATTGCAATTTACCCCTTCAGGCTATATAAATAAAGTGCTCGAAACACGGTAATATTATATGTGCATCAAGATTACATGGTGTGTACCGAAGCTCACATCAAGGAAATAATTAATATTAATCAGTTGACAGATTGCCGTTACATAAAAACCGAGTGAACCAGGTTATCTTGCGTTTTTAAAATAATAAATCAAAAGATTGTGTATCTGTTTGACATTGTCGTGGGTAGGAAAGATAAAAAGGATTAACTCGTATAGGTACGTAAAAGAATATAACTCGCAAAAAGTACACGTGAGGTTCAAGCTTAAAATAATCGAATAGTCCGATGGTAACAGCGTAGGTTTTTGTTTTTATTGTTTGATTTTATGGCGGTCATAGTACTCACATATTGTGTCTGCATTTCAAGTGTCTACCTATTATGGTTAAGGATATACAGCCCTCTGACAAACAGAAGGACGGACAGCGAAGTAACAGAGAAAAAACTAACATAACATAATAACTGAAATATTTAAGAATGAAATAACTAAGCAAGTATTCACCCAATAAACAGCATAATTCTGATGAATATAAACATGAACATTCGCAAATACTAAATAATAAATAATAGTTGATGAACTTCAAACCTATGGCAATATAAAATGGCATATGCTGGAAAAGGTCCAGCAGTGGACAGAGATAAGCTGATGACAATGATGAAACAAATATAATCTCGACACTGTTTTTTTATCTGGATTTGATTTGCAAAAATTGCCGAAACTGAGTAATGCACTATTTATTGAGATGTGCGATATCATAAACGCGATGTTCCCTTCCATTAATTTATTGCGGGGCATTCAAATGAAATGTATGCAACGGCTATTGTCGATTATCGGTTCTGTAGCCAAATCGTGGGTCGTATACATAAATAAAGGTATTAAACAGTAAGAGAGATACACATATTATATTAAAATTGGACAGAAGAAGAGTAAGTAAATAGCCAAGCTCATAGAATAGAAAAGAATATATTTATTTTCATAAATTCTACATTTAAAGTTTAATTATAATTTTGATTACACGCATTACCTTCTTCCAACATAGGTACCCTTATGGACGATGACAGCTTCTCCATTGCTGTGGGATTACGTCTGGGCATCTCCCGGACAGTACCTCACAATTGTCACTGCGGCAGTGAAGTAGACAGATTAGGCCACCATGGCCTGTCATGCCGCCGCAGTGCAGGGCGTCTCTCACGTCACGCCTCTTTGAATGACGTCATTCGTCGGGCCCTTGCCACCGTGAACGTGCCGGCTATATTAGAGCCGAACGGTATATCACGTGACGATGGCAAGAGCCCCGACGGTATGACGTTGGTTCCGTGGTGCCGAGGGAGACCGTTGGTGTGGGACGCGACGTGTGCTGACACGTTAGCAGCGTCCCACATATGCGGGACCTCACAAGCAGCGGGTGCGGCAGCGGATGCGGCAGAAACCCTCAAACGGAGGAAATATGCTGCCATTGGTGATGGCTACATTTTTCTTCCGTTTGGGGTCGAAACAATGGGTCCGTGGGGTCGAGATGCCCGGGGTTTTGTAAAGGAGCTGTCCAGACGTTTAATAGACGTCACTCATGACAAAAGAGCTGGCGCTTACCTCGGCCAACGGATTAGCCTAGCAATTCAACGAGGTAACGTCGCCAGCTTTTTGGGAACGTTACCGGCAGACAGCTGCGACCTAGGTTCTGTTTTTTTATTTATAACTAGTTTAATTTTTATTTATAACATTTCAAATAGTTTTATTTATTTTTAAGTTGTATATTTGCTGTAAATATTTGATGTAATAAATATTTTGATTATAACTAGTATAATAATGAATGATTATCTATTGACTATCTTTGGATCCATCGACATTTATTGGTAAAGACCCCTCAAAATGTTATTTATTACTTTAATTTAAAAATAGGCAACGGATCTTAGCGGCTCTAAAGTTGGCTACTATTAGCAGCATTTAACGTGGGAGAGAGGGTGGTTTACTGTTCTTGGTAAAATTAATGAGAAGCAGTAACATTTAGCATATCGGCAAAACGCAGCGCTGGACGCCTTCGAGCATTTACCAATGCTCGAAGTTGGACGCCCGCAGACTAGGTGGAGCGATGTTCTACGTAAGGTGGCTGGCAAGAGCTGGATGAGAGTAGCCGAGGATTGTGCGTTTGGACAGGCCTAAGTCCAGCGGTGGACTAGTAGTATATGCTGATGATGATGATAAGTTAAATTAAAGTTATCTATAGAACAATAAAATTAAAACGAATTATGGCTGTATACTGTTTCTGGACTTAAACTCGTTTTGAAAATTTGGAAACATAGCCTTTTAGAAAGGGCATAAAGATCTTAACTAACCCATACTGCTGTTATTCTATAGCGAAAAGCCTCAAACAAAAATATTATTATGCAAAACCAAAAAGTCGTACTCGAAACGTGAATCTCGAAGATTACGATAAGGTCGCAGCGGGAGGTTTGGTTTCGGCGCCAAAAAGTGTCAAAAAAGTACCAGAGCCGGTCCCAAATCCCAGGGCTGAGTTTAAGGGAACCGAGAGTATTTTTATCATTCATTTTGAGACATACGGGTTATCAATTTACGTGTCAAGAGCCGGGAACTAATGAAGAGCGCTGATAAGTTTCTCGTATAATTTAGATAGTAGCAAGTTTGAGACGTTTATCGTCATATCCCTGGAGATACTTTTCATATCTCGATAAAATTACAAAGAGACCACCTTGGAGATTGGGACAGAGTACACTGCCAATTAAAAAAATAATCATTCGAATGGGTTCACAATTGACGGAGCAATCGCGTAACATATACATACAAAAAAATATAAATAATATATATAAAAACAACATACTTGATGAACTTTGATGTCCATCCGTCCGTCCGTCAGTCTGTAGAGGACTGTGAATCTCCTTAACCATAATAGGCAGACACTTGAAATTTAGACAAAGTGTGTATTGTTATGGCCCTATAACAACAAATAATAAAAATATAATAAAATTACAAATAATTAAGAAATATTTGTGTTTTATCTCTCACAGACTACATATACTGTAGTCCAGCTCAACTGAGAGATCTGGAATTTTGTCTATAAATTGGCACCAAACCTGCATTTATTGGACGCGGATAATTTTTATTTTTAGGGTTCCGAACCCAAAGGGTACCAACGGAACCCTATTACTGAGACTCCGCTGTCCGTCTGTCTGTCTGTCTGTCTGTCTATCCGTCTGTCGACAGGCTGTATCTCATGAACCTTGATAGTTAGACGGTTGAAATTTTCACAGATGATGTATTTCTGTTGCCGCTATAACAACAAATACTAAGATCAGAACAAAGTTAAAAATTAAAGGGTTTAAAACAAAAAACGTGTTTATTACGATATTGCCATTTATGAATCTTCATAGATGGCGCTATCGTGTTTACCTTAATCTCGGAATCTGAATCTGAATCTCGGAAACGGCTCCTAGGATTAAATAAAATTTAGAATACAGGGGAGATCGGGGGCGATAAATCGATCTAGCTAGGATTCATTTTCAGAAAATGTTATTTTATTCGTGTTTTCAATAATCAACTTAAAATATGACTGTTCCCGACATCTATTGGCGAGTAGAAGTAGCTTTAGTGTTATTTTAATTAGTTGGTGTTAGAAGTTCGTTAAATATTCGTTAGATGGCGTTCGGAACGCTCCGTGTGCGGGACAAAAGTCTGAGTCGCACTTGGCCAGTTTTATTTATCTTTTAATAATTTATTTTTTTTAGGTTTGTAATGAAGTATTTACTGGTAGTGTTTATTTTGCATTTAGTTCCTATATCGTTATCCCATTAATTGTTCTGATAAGGGTAGACGTAGCAGTTTGCTGTAATGGTAAGAAACTCAATAGTCTGTGTCGGACACGTGTTCCTCCTCAACATTACGATTTTCAACCGACATCTTAAAATAGGAAGTTCTCAATTCGTCTGTATGTTTTTTTGTATGTATGTTACGTGATTACTCCGCCAGTTATGAACCGATTCGAATGATTTTTTTAAAATCGGTTGGTAGGCCCTGCCGTGTTAACCAACTTGGAAATGTATACCACATTTCCAAGTTGGTTAATTGTAATTTCATCGAGATCTTGTATCTCCAGAGATATGAAGATATCACCTCAAAATTAGTATCGTACTAACTAGCGCGACATATGTAGTCGTTTTTTTTCGTTTTATAAACGATCTTAAATGAATATATATAACAAAAAGATGTGTGCAAGTCGGACTCGTACTAGTAGGGTTCCGTACCACACTATATTTTATAACATCGAGCAAAAAATACCACTATCATTTTTCTTCAGAAAAAATAATAATTAATGACCATTTTATTTCTTATAACGCCATCTAACGTCTAACAAAGGTGTTAGGAATCGACGAGCGTTCATAGATGGCGTGAAATGCCGAAAAAACACGTTTCTTGTATGGGGACCCTCTATTATCTTTATTCTGTTTTGAGTATTTGTTGTTATAGCGGCAACAGAAATACATAATCTGTGAAAATTTCAACTGTCTCACTATTATGGTTCATGAGATACAGCCTGGTGACAGACGGACAGACAGACAGACAGACAGACAGACAGACAGACAGACGGACAGCGTAGTCTTAGTAATAGGGTCCCGTTTTACCCTTTGGGTACGGAACCCAAAAATCACATAAATACACAGAAATTGTTTAAAAAACATTAATACAGTCGTTCCCAAAATAAACCTACATGGAACAATACGGGCAGAACAATCGAACCCTGCCATAACATTATTTTATGAAAATGTCACTCGGATGCGTGCAATTACATGCGTACACGCACGAGAACAATTGAACTGTCGCAGGATTTGCATTGAACGCATAGGTGTGCCGGGAGTATAAATAGGTCACAGATGATATACTTCAGAGATAAGTATGAAGAGGCTTCGCCTTAAGAGGTAATTGTAGGGAAAATATGGAACAAATATCTTGGAATACCTAAAGGAAGTATCTCAAACTATCATAAAAAAGGCAGACAGATTCGTGCCGAACACCCGAGTGAACGCAAGCTCAGTAATACTAAATGCTTGAGTAATACGTTTCAGCGCTCAGTTTGCTACCAAGCGGCAGCAGGGTCGGACGCTTCCGTGCAGTATTACTTCGCAATGTTGCTTACGTGGTAATCATGCCGTATTGACCATGCCGGACTGAGCGCGGAAACTTATTACTCAAGAATTTAGTATTACTGAACTTGCGGTCACTCGGGTGTTCGGCACGAATCTGTCTGCCTTTTTTATGATAGTCTGAGGGAAGTATGGACGAGAAATGGTAATTGAGACAAACTTCCTGCAGTGGACAGGGATAGGCTGATGGTAATAAATAGTAAATAGCTTTATTATTTTTTTCATATATTATTTTTTTAATTGGACTTTAATGGCAAAGTAGAAAGGGAACTGGCTCTCAAGGATAGCTACCGGAACACATTAGATGTTTGGCGACAGATTTTCTAACTTGAGGGTAGGAGCTAGCTGGCCAGGCGGACACTAGATAGTGTCCTACCACCACGCGGGGGTTGGGGGTTTCTTATAGACGTTTTCCCTTCACCGGAGGGCCACTGTGAAAAGCGCACATACATTTTTCGATAGAAAAATCCATTGGTGCACAACAGGATGGAACTCGGTACCTATAGCTTCAAAGCCGCCCATTCTCCGACTACACCACTGGGCCCAAAAATGTTGCACACAGGGAGATATTATAGAAAATATGACGTATTTAAATAAAGTGAAGGTTTACCTTTGTTCTGTAGAGCGGGTTGGAGAAGTCCCAGCCGGGAGCTACGAACAGATATCCACATTTTGATATCTTTCTGCTCGCCTGTTGACAAAATAAAACACATGAATATTATAAAACAAGATTCAATTAGAATAATTCAAGATCTGGATTATGTTTAACAATTTACAAAAATATAAAGTGTGTGACACTTCAAAGAAACATAATATTTGATTTACGCAGTGCAACATCTCTCGTCGGATTTGAAAACTGTAATGATTTCTTCCGAATGATTAACTTACGTAATAAGTAGTCATAGATGGCGCCACCAATGCATAATTGGGTTAACAAATGCAATCCACTAATTTCGTCGTATCGATGGATCGAACCGTGGCTTAATTGGCAGAGCACCTGGACGTGTAATCCGGGGGGTGCGGGTTCGAGTCCCGTCGGTACGATGAAATTTTGGATTGTGTTTAACAATTTACAAAAATATAAAGTGTTTGACACTTCAAAGAAACATAATATTTAATTTAAGATCGTTAAAAAAACTGAAAAACTCGTCTTTTAATGCTACGCTAGTCATTTACATACATACATACAATTACGCCTTTTTCCCATTGGGGTAGGCAGAGAATACTTCTTTCCACATGCTACGATCCTGACATACTTTTTCGCTTCTTCCACTTTCATGAGCGCCTTCATACATACTCACCGGTTACAGGTACTAGTCATTGACAGTGCTAATATTGAAATTGTTTATCTCAACATCGTTGAAGTCTTTACGAAATAGAAATGTGTTTCCATTTTGGAATAAAACTCTTTTGGAACAAAATAATAAATTTGCAAATCCGTCGTCTATATTTGACGGAGTTATACCCGAACAAAAATACAACACATCACACAATATTAGGTTGCGTACAAGTCCTCATTGTATTGTATATTGACACTAGCTGTTACCCGCGACTTTGTTCGCGTATCCAAGAATTTAGTAGCCTATGTTTATCCTCATGCTACAAAGCAGACAACGGCCGCGGCCGCATGCTTGAAAACTGAAAATAGTTTTATCTGCGGCCCTCCAGCTTTTGAAAAATTTAATAAGCCCGCGAAGGTGTGTAGCTTGGACAGGCCTGCTATTAAGTATCTCCTTGTTAAATTTTAATAAGATCGGATCGTCCGTTTAAGCGTTTAGGCGATTAAGTAATAAACAGACAGAGTGACAGAGTTAACGTTTTTATAATATCAGTCTGGATTGTCTTTTATGTATTGACATTATTTACACCGTGACTCTTTTTTTCCTCTTTCCTTCGTGGTACCCAATATTTTTCTCTCTAAATTTTAAATATTCAATAATCTCACAGGTGGTTAGTAGATATAAACTTTTATATAGTTTATTCGAGTCTAGATTAACGACAATTTCCAAGAAAATAAAGCAACGTAAGTTCAGATTGGGAGCAAGCGGCCGCCAAACAGACCGCAGTGGGTCAAACCTGTTTACATAGCCCGTGCATTTCATTGTGTTTATGTACGGGATTTGTGTTATGAGGTTTGTGGATTACCAGAAACACTGTTTTGTAACAATGGTACAGTTATAAAGGTGTTTTCAGGCATGAGAGGGCTCTATCGTCTTCGCTTACCGTCAGGCGTACGTCTTTCTTGTTCTCTTACCATATTATAAAGATAATTAAGAAGAAAAACAACCGACTTCCACAAAAAAAGATTTTTTCAAATTGGTTAAGATTTGATGGAGTTCTGGAGTAATAAACATAAAAATCCCGTCAAATTGAGAACCTCCTCCTTTTTTGTGAAGTCGGTTAAAAAAAGATACTAATGCTTGTCTGCCAGCCATGTCACAGAATAAATAATAGTCTAGACAAACTAGTTTCAACAACGGTGTTTTTAGTGTAACGTTAACTTTAATCCCTTTACATTGTAAGTATCTGAAATATCATTTAAAGTGCTATTCGAATGATATCTGCGAAGAAATTCGATTAATAAACGACAGGCAATACTTACTATTATTACCCTTTTATCCCGCTAGTATCAAGGCATCTCGTCTACTTATCACAGTAACTTAATAAAGATAGCCTGCAGACATCTTTCTGTTGTTTTATTTTATTACCGACCCTGTGTGTGTTACTTTGTAAGGCAATTTGTTTTGTAAGTTGTATGAGAGTTTATATGTTTACACTGACAGAGCCTCGCGGCTACGCCTGCGTTTTCAAGTACTTGTAAAAAATATGTGTTCAAAGTTGGAAGAATTAATTAAATTTATGTAATAAAAATAATTTTAAATTTATTTTAATGGGGTTTAAAGTATTAATCCGGGTACAATCTGTCGGTTCGCCAAATTTTATCCAAATCTGTTCAACCTGGACTGATAATGATGACGATAATATCGCGGCAGATATAGGATAGTCTAGACTTTTATAGACCATTGCATACAAAGATATTCTGACAGATGTATTTATCCCAGATGCAAAGGTTGCATCGGCACTAAAGAAACAAAGTTAACTACTGCCAGTGTTTAAAAGACAAAGACGATCAATTCCCTACTGGTATTATAATAAAAGGCGATGTTAATGCACTATTTGATAAATATTGATAAATAAAACTGGCCAAGTGCAAGTCAGCATTGCGTCTCTTATCGCACACTTAGGGAGGGTTCCGTACAATACGAAACATAACAGAGTTTCAACCTCATATATTTGATTAATTGATATTACCAAGAATATTTGGTTTGGTCGCGATCTAGAAAGACGGGGCTCGTTTACTAGCGCCATCTATGTCATTTTGCCGAAACTAATTAGATGGCGTTTAAAAACACGTTTTTGTATGGGGACCCCCTTTAATTTTTAACTTTATTTTGTTTTTAGTATTTGTTGTTCTAGCGGCAACAGAAATACACCATCTGTGAAAATTTCAACTATCTAACTATCACGGTTAATGAGCTATAGCCTGGTGACAGACGGACGGACAGACAGACAGACAGACAGACAGACAGACAGACAGACAGACGGACAGCGAAGTCTTAGTAATAGGGTCCCGTTTTACCCTTTGGGTACGGAACCCTAAAAAAGACACTTCCTACTTCCTAGTAATAAAACAATAATTTTAAAAGAATTTATTGACAATACATAACATGACTACTTCGCAAATAATTTCATTAATACATACCATAATCACAATGACTACTTAAGTTGAATCATCACATTTGTATAGAACCAGATGTTAGCTGGATATGATAATTAAATATAAGTTACCAGGTAAACATAAGTTATAAACGCAACTTTGTTCACGTTCACCGATAATTTTATCACTGTAAAG
This sequence comes from Cabera pusaria, assembly GCA_954871355.1. Lineage (NCBI taxonomy): Eukaryota > Metazoa > Arthropoda > Insecta > Lepidoptera > Geometridae > Cabera > Cabera pusaria. The sequence continues at coordinate 3,151,073 of OX940892.1, forward strand.
CTCTGTCAATGAATATTTGTGTGATATGAGTTATTTTAGTTGTATGTAAAAATCATGATTTTATTTATACAAAAAGTATATATGTTAAGGTACGGCCACACCGCGGCGTCCTGCGATCTGCGGGCGCGATCTTAGTACTTTTCAGTTGTATTCTGATCGCACGCAGGACGCTGCGGTGTGTCCGTACCTTTAAGCCTATGTTCATCCTCATGCTAAAAAGTATCTCCTTATTAAATACTAGCAGCCCGCCCCGGCTTCGCACGGGTAGAACATATATGCCTACAAAATTTGCATCAGTTTGTTGCATCGAATATAAAATATGAACATATTTAACAATCATCGTCATATTTCATCCAATTTACACAAAATCTTAACGAATTATGCACCTAAACCTTCCTCATAAACACTCTGGCTATTGGTGAAAACCGTATGATAATCCGTTCAGTAGCTATTGAGATTATTTCGAACAGACAGACAGACGCAGTGATGGAGTTTGTTTTATAATACTTACGTAGTGATATTGGACGGCCCTTTGGCGTAAAGGATAGTTACCCTGATTCTGACCCGACGGTCGTTGGTTCTAATTTTACCTATATACCTACCAATGAAAGTGTATGTGCATTCATGAATCATGAGTTTTCGTACAGTGGTAGTGGAATCATTAAATCTACCAAAAAGTAGCTTACCACAAAGGAGAACATCTGCCGCCGTAACCTTACGGCGTTCCCCGACGCAAAATGTAGGGTAATATATATACGTTTAACGTGTGTATCTGTGTGTCTGTCTGTAGCATCTTAGCACCTAACCGGATGAACCGATTTTGTTTTTATTATTGATCGTTTTTTTTGTTTGATAGATGTCTTCATCGAAAGTTTTCTTAGCTTTGATTCATGAAAATTCGTTCAATCATTATTAAACTATGATCTTTTTTCTAGTTAATTGCGCTATGAAATCAACTTTCATAGGTCTGATCAATTCGAAAATCTTCTTCTTCAACGATATTGTAAGAACATGGAAGCATTGACCTGATGCTGGGACATTTCCTGGACTCTACAGAATACTCAAACCTCACCAACTTACAGCTCAGATTTTAAATGTCGTGTTTAGTCATTGGAATGCTTTTAATGAAAAGATTATACATAGATCAGTCGGGGTGGTTTAAAATATTATAATTATTATTATATATGTATATCGATGAATATTATTTCATACAATAGATCATATTATTATACTATATTGACTTCAAATTGATTGTGATCGGTGGGGATCTACAGCACAGCTAAGCTTATAATAATATTTTCGTAGTAACTATGACCTAATCTGTGGTTTCACTGCAAATATTTTATAAATTTTGCGATGCGTGTATGTGAAATTCGTGATACCTTCTAGAGTTTTCATTTGAATTATATACTGTAAAGGACAATTTTAATCTATAATATGTGGCCAAGCAAATTAACTTTTAACTTTAAATTATTTGGATAAGGATTAATACTATATACTTGATAATAGCCTTGGAAATGATGTAATATTTTTTTAAAAACATTTTAATATTAAAATGGTTACTGTGAGTCAAGCTTAAGAGATAGACATATGCTGTCGCGGACTTTTTTGTAGGTCTTATAAGTTGTACAACTCTTGCATAGAAAATATTCTTCTATCTATTTTCAATTAAGCAGCGTTCGTAAGAAACGTGTTTTTTCGACCGTTTTTTTGCCGAATTAGGTTGCAAATTAGGTCTCCACGAATGTACCTTTGATTTAAACGGGATAATTTATAGCCTATTTTCATTCCGAAAGTCCATTCTATGTATTAGTGAAAGAATTTTTTAAATCGGTTCAGTAGTTTTTGAGCCAAATCATTACAAACATACAAAAATACAAATGTTCTCTCTTTATAATATTAGTATAGATTAGTATAGAAGTATAGATATGACATAGTATGGCCTTGTATAAGTCAAGTAAGATAAGGTACCTAATAACCTTTCAGTGGCTGTGGGGCGTGTGTGGGGCCATTGACCCATAAAAACTACCACAGTTCATCGGTACTCAAATATTTACATTCGGCCGAATAACAATAGAAATGTGGGCATCAACAATTAGCGTCATAATAGAAAGATCCATAGGTATCCAGCAGTGGAAACAGGCTGTGGATGATGATGATTATGATGATGATGATGAGGCAGAAAACTGTTTTTTATAATAACCAAAGATTTCAAAATCAAAATATTCCCATACCATATTTTTTTTCGAAATATATTAGATAACATTTAACAGACAGATGCTAAAACAGTTTTATAGTATTCACAAATGTTATGTTAATAGCATGTAACAGCAAACTATATTAGTTGTTAATTTAAAGTAGCAATATACATTTTTAACAGTTACTTTTATTACGTTTCGAGTTTATCACGAGATCATTTGTGTTCTTGTATGGAAACTACTATTTTACTGCGTCTTTGTAACTTTGGTTAAACGTTTATTTTGTGAATAAGACATTTTAAAGTTTAATCACAGTTTAATGAAATAGTGGGAGTGGCCCTTCTTGTTTGTAGTATTGGGAGACTTCTTAATTATCTTTGTTTTATATTGTTATAGTATGATTCTACGAATAAGTTATAAGGTCTTTGAACCTAATTTCACCTTAGTCACAATCGAACTAGCGTTTGTGTAGCACGTACAGAATTACATGTGCAATTATCGCAGATCCATTTAAATAATTAGCAACAATGCTTGCCTCTGTTCTTTATGCACATCAAGCTCGACATTCGAAATTCGTGTTTTCATGTAGTTGTTTCTAGTTCCATTATGTTTACGTGGCATAAGAGTGAGTGCCGCATTTTCCTTTTTATATCAATGTATTTTTCTCTTTATTTATTCACACGTTTTTCTCTAATATATCCAAATAACTGTATCTGAAAGCACCGTAGACTACAGAAAACAGATTTTAAAAGTACTAGTTATGAAGATGTACATCTCCGTTTAAGTATCCGCACAAATCTTCTTTTAAGGGGGGAAACTAGATGTGTGGTGTATGTATTGTATGGTGTAATCAAAATCAAATCAAAATGTATTTTGCCAAACCAAAGACACATTAAAAAAGCCTAGGTATAATTTTTTTGCGATTTCTGCACTAGCACATGCCTGTACCTATATACGAGTAAGATCTATTGTGATTATAAATAAAATTTGGTAACTAGCTGTAAGTTGTATTTCTTAAAATATACTCCACTCATTTTTATAAGGGTTCCGTACCCAAAGGGTAAAACGGGACCCTATTACTAAGACTCCGCTGTCCGTCTGTCTGTCTGTCTGACTGTATGTCTGTCTGTCTGTCTGTCCGTCTGTCACCAGGCTATAGCTCATTAACCATGATAGTTAGACAGTTGAAATTTTCACAGATGGTGTATTTCTGTTGCCGCTAGAATAACAAATACTAAAAACAAAATAAAGTTAAAAATTAAAGGCGGTCTCCATACAAAAACGTGTTTTTAAACGCCATCTATCTAACTAGTTTCGGCAAAATGACATAGATGGCGCTAGTAAACGAGCCTCGTCTTTCTAGATCGCGACCAAACCAAATATTCTTGGTAATATCAATTAATCAAATATATGAGATTGAAACTCTGTTATGTTTCCTATTGTACGGAACCCTCCATAAGTGTGCGATAAAAGACGCGATGCTGACTCACACTTGGCCAGTTTTATTATCTTATACGGTTATCACTACTTCGTTATAATAATCGTGAAGATCTCAGAGAGGCTAATAAAATAAACAATAATTTATGAATCATTCGACGTTTTTATTTGGACGTCATATCGATACTTGGGATTTTGATTACGATCTTTCTAAACACAATTCGTGCAACCAGAAATAAGTTAATGCTATGTAAATCAATAAAATATTGTGCTCGCACGGTGACATAAGTCCATAGTCGTTTTTAATTCACTGCTACCTTCAGGTTATATGAGATTACGATACTAAACAATTTAAAATTATCAAGTCCAATCCAAAAAATATATACTATACCACAGGGTACCTAAAGGTCGCAGTGGAAACAGGCAATGCGATAAAAGCGCAAAAATTTGGCTATTTATAATTTTCCTGGATGCTCTATTTCAGTTGTGGTCATATAACCTAAATTGTTCTCGTTCCGAAATACACAAAATACTTATAAGTTTAAGTTAACTTCTTTTAAAGTGATATTTACAATGCTTTTCACTATTTATGAGCTTAAATATAAAATACATAATATTATACAAATAATAGAATACTGGGGATGAAGGTCTGAGCTGAGGCTTTTATTACACATACAAGTAAATATTATGGTTCTTTGAAGTGTTACGTAATAAGTAGTCATAGATGGCGCCACCAATGCATAATTGGGTTAACAAATGCAATCCACTAATTTCGTCGTAACGATACTTCGCACCGTGGCTTAATTGGCAAAGCACCGGAACATGTTATTCCGGAGGTTGCGGGTTTAAGTCCCGTCGGTACGATGAAATTTTGGATTGTGTTTAACAATTTACAAAAATATAAAGTGTGAAACACTTCAAAGAAACATAATATTTGATTTACGCAATGCAACATCTCTCGTCGGATTTGAAAACGGTAATGATTTCTTCCGAATGATTAACTTACGTAATAAGTAGTCATAGATGGCGCCACCAATGCATAATTTAAGAAAATAAAATTAATAATAAATAATAATGATTGTGTTTAACAATTTACAAATAATAGAATACTGGAGATGAAGGGCTGAGCTGAGGCTTATATTACACATACGAGTAAGTTCCACCCGTTTCATACCTTCCACTTCTACGACTTCCATCAAACACGATAGGATATCATCATTGGTGCCTGGTAGTAGCAGCCTGGTACTGGCTTTATCCACCAGTAATCCGCACCCCTATCCCCAGGTTTCCTTTCTTATTAGTAAAAAAGAAGTTCGTATGCCTATGGCAGAAATAAAATAATATTATATTATTATTTAAACTCCAATAGTTGTAACGATAACTAACTGTTTAATGGTTTTAAACTGTCTTAGTTAATTATAGAAGGAAATGGATAATCTTATTACGATTTAATCAATCAAATATAATGAATGCATGAATTATCTGTTTTAAATTTTTATAATGCATTAATTATTATTTGTTTTTTATAAACACACAAAACTAAAACAATGGACAGTGTAGTAAAGATAACCGAATAATTTTTAGTATCTCAATACTTTATTATTTACATAATTCTCTGATTTTTAGGGTTCCGTACCCAAAGGGTAAAACGGGACCCTATTACTAAGACTCCGCTGTCCGTCTGTCCGTCTGTCTGTCTGTCTGTCTGTCTGTCCGTCTGTCACCAGGCTGTATCTCATGAACCGTGATAGTTAGACAGTTGAAATTTTCACAGACGATGTATTTCTGTTGCCGCTATAACAAGAAATAATAAAAACAGAATAAAGTTAAAAATAATAGAGGGTCCATAGGGGAATTTCACGCTATCTATGAACGCTTAGTTAGTTAAACGTCCCATAGATGGCGTTATATTGAAATATCGATCACTAACACCTTTGTTAGACTTAGATGGCGTTATAAGAACTAAAATGTTTATTAATTATTATTTTTTGCTGGCGAAAATGATAGTGGTATTTTTTGCTCCATCTTATAAAATACTGTAGTGTTGTACGGAACCCTACGAGTCCGACTTGCACTTGGCCAGTTTATTATAATAAAGTAAAGTAATCGAGATGTACAGTTCCTGCGCTCACCATTCGAAAACAGAGTGATAGTACGTACGTGCACCCAAAATACAGGCCTAGCCTAGTTTGGGGCTCGTAGCGTTGACGGACCAGCCATTTATTATTTAACTACTTATAATAATTTTGATTTTAACGTCCAATCTGTAATGTACGATTTTGCATGTGTAAATAAATAAATAAATATAATAAAGATAATGTGAACAACGAGAAAAAAAGCCGTACGTTTACACACAAAATGAATAATAATATAATGAATAATTCAAATTGTTTCAAAATTTGCAGAGTAATCGGTTAATACATATACAAAAAATAAATAATAGACGAATTGTGTACGTCCTCCTTTTGGAATGTCGGTAGAAAAGAAATTATATTAATATAAATTATAATTATATAATATATACCAGTTACGCAAAGTAACAGTGAGGTAACGGGCTGTGATTTGTCACGGGGCCAAACGACCAGCTGATGGTAACGTAATATATAACGGTGACAGCAGGCTGACTGATCACTGCCCACTGACCCACATATGTCCACTGATGGACTTGTGGAACTAATGAGGAATCAGCCATTTAAACATACATTAACTGAAATAGAACCACAGTCCTGGTATTCGAGCATATGAAGGTCTAGACATTTTATCACAATATTATTATTTTTATCCTATTTTCGCTAGAAAAATGGAAATGTCTCTCTAGACATTTCTCTCCATCTTACTAAGCTCAACGGATCTACGAGTACAACAGCATAAACACGGTAATATAATTAAATATTACCGTGGCATAACACCCTCTCTAAAAATAGCAAGAATGATAAAGATCTACCTCTTTAAGTATTCAGAATACAAGATATACCTACTCTATCCACGAGCGTGCTTAATATCCTCGTATTGTCACCTTGCCAAAATATTACCGTGGCCAGAGTCTATAATACGCAGGCATTGATAAATTAAAAACTTTTTTTTGACGCAGGCAAAACTAGATGTAGATGTATTTTTCATATTCTTGATCTGAGATCACTAACTATTAATGATAGTCAGAATAATAATTACAAATTGTCAACCACAGCAGCCTAGTTGTTCATTTAACGCGAACTTTCTAAGGACATCGAGTACTTACTTAGGGCAGGTAAGTCAAAGTAACCAGAGTTTTACATCTCCATTCTACAAACACGTGTCCCATTTAAAACTTTGTCATAGAAAAAAGATCAGTACCCTTAGTACGAGTTTTCATACCAAATTCGATATCGTATATCGAGTAAATGTTGTATTAAAAACAGTACAGCGCCTCTAGTGGTTACTGCACTTCACTAAATTTAGACCAATCAGGGAGCTGGAATAAGTCGAAAACTATGTGAGATCTGTCAAAAGCGTTTACGATGAAAACTCGTACTAGGGGTACAGCTTCTAAACTATAAACAATACTATGAGGTATCACAGAGTTCGCGAACACAGGTCATTCAAACCTATAATTTTTGACATTACTTGTGTCAAATCCACCGCTAGGCGTTCCTCAAAATGCAGACTAATCCAGACTTAATATTATAAAAACTGTCGTTCTATATGTTTGTTCCCTAATCACGCCTCCGCAATCTTACTGAAATTTAACAAGGAAAAGATACTTTATAAGCATAAGGATAAACATAGGCCACTTTCTGTGAAAATAAGTCATGATTATATATATATATATATATATATAGAATTATTCAAATAAAGTCATGATTTTTACACATTACTTAAATAGTTCAGATAACACAAATGTTGATTGACAGAGCTTTACAGTGATAAAATTCTAGGTGTACGTGAACGCAGTCGCAGATATCAGCAAGTTTTCAATAAATCTTTCAGCCGAGACAGAATGCGACATACTTATAATGAGAAGGTTCTTTCTTGTCAAGTTGTATAGTCAGTGGTTACCAGTAGCTGACACACTTGTAGTACCTACTGCGTCAGTCAGTAACCGGTATGCCATTGTTTTGTAGTGAAAATATGTTAATTTGGACGACACTACCTTCGACCTAGTGAGGTAAAGGTGCAGTTAGTATTACTTTCAAACCTGGTGTTAAATTTCACTAGCAGTATGATCAACCTCTACTACGTCCTGTATTTCTGTTCATCCAAAGGTTGTCTGAAAAAAAAGCTGTTAGCAATAAGACCGCCCATAGTAACCTATTAGATATTATGTATATTTTTTCTTTGTATTATTTGTATAAAGAGTTCTTGTATTGTATTGTAATGTATGATTTTCTGGACTAGAGCTTATTCGGTAACGGACAGTTCAAGAATCGATAGATTGTAGCGTAGTTAGCGCGTTATTTGAAAGTTTTCTGTTTTTATATCTTATAGGCTATCGATCACTATCTCGCCTGGTGGCAAGCAATGATGTGGTCAAAGATGGTGAAAACGCTAGGCATAGAATACTCCTAACTCTCAAGGGCTGTGTACTGCCGGAATTTTGCCGAAGGTAGGGAAATATTTAAAACTAATATATGAATGAAGAATTAAGTAGTTTATTTCACGGAAAAGGAGCCATTTATCAATTATACAACCAACAGAAAAATGTCATAGACTGTAGACATAATAGGATCAATCATGCTACACCTACATCCTAGATATTAATCCTTTGATATCTGTGCGTCAAATTATGCTTAACTTGAAGAAATAATACATTCTCAACAATGTATAAGTACTTACAATGAATAATATTTACGATAATTATATACGCATAAATAAGAAATAAACATCACTAAATAACATTCGGCTAACAAAAATCTACAGAAATTTTTCTTCCAAGAATTTCTCATTAAGCGTCGATTCAGAAGCAAGAAATTCCTAAACATTTCAAACAGATCCTAAATCTCCAAAACGAATCGATAGCTTAGGATCTGAAAATATATATGTTTGTGTTCGGAAGCCGCTACCGGATCCCTATTCCGAGCCGTAATCTGTTTTTTACGAGTAGCTTTTTTGATCTTTTGTATGGAATGTTTAAGGCTTGGAGATACTGGTGTAGGAGTTCACAACTTATTTTAAAAGATGCTTAGCTTAAGCAGCTTGTAAGATTGTTCTTATCCATCCAAAGGTTTACTATAATATAACAAGCGATGTTGGTTTTTAGATTAGGTAAAATATTAGACAAAGTATTGTGTTTCATTATTTTTCTCGTGTGTTCATCATTGAAACGCTTCTAAAAACATGATAGGGTTACACTCTCAACATCATCATCAGGCTATGCAATGCACGCTAGTACTGTTAAGGTATAGAATTCCTTGCCGGTGTCTATTTCTCAATAACTACAACCCGGGGGTCTTCAAATCGCGAGTGAATGCACAAAAAATCTTATATCATCTAGGTATGCGAGCTAAATCTTCAATCACGCCATCACTTATATATCAACTTCTTTCTGAAGTCCAACGCTTGTAAGTATAAAAGAATGTCCACAGCTGGACATAGGACATTCCGTATCTGATGTTAATTGAAAGCGAAAAGCTCTCTCCAAGTGTATTGCTCCATGTAACCTCGTCTTTACCTTTGGCTTATGTCTGTAAGCAGCATAAATATGTCGCACGACAGCCGTAAAACCACTGGAGCATGGGATCTCTATGGCATTATAGTCGATTATCCCTTAAAGGGGACTTGAGGTGGGAACTGACAGCGATTTCAAATAAATGTCAACGAATGTTTTTTTTTATTTAAGTTTTATTGTGGCTCCACACGATTAGTGTATTTAGCCAGTGTCAAGTATTCAAATTTTTCAAGTTTTTATGAATCTAGGTCGTAGAGGTGGGTCAAAGTCACATTTCAGGTCAGTTTTCAAGTAAAAGTCAAGTCTAAGTCATACCTTCAGTAAATATGTGGTTTTTACAGAAGATTTTCAGTGGAATTTTGGTGAGAACGCAAATAGCTTGTTTTTCAACATTGTGCTGTTTCCCTACACTCGCACACATTCACCGGAACTTAATGGTTAATAATCCACATTTATTACACACTAATTCGCGGAAGAACACAAGTTTTAGGAAAAAATACAATGATCATCAATTGATCACACACACTTTTCCACGTTCCCGCCAAAAATTCCTTAACTGATTTTATTTCTGTTCATTGTCAATAACCACTCTGATCATGCAACTCTGGTTACAGAGCACGCACTAATCATCTAAATAAAACAAATATCATAATATAAAATCACAAAAACAATAATAATTAGAAAACAATGATGAAAGATAATGATGCTAAGTAATGCAAGTAAGGCTAAAAACGAAATTCATCGAATTATCTCATTCGAGACATCAAATTAGACAGAATAAATATATATAGATAGAATATAGATAAAATACCTTTATATGTATTTGCAGAAAAACTTTTCGAAACTCCATGGGTGATATTTAACCGACTGACTTCCTAAAAGGAGGAGGATTTTTTTTGTATGTATGTTACGCGATTACTCCGTCAATTGCGAACCGATTCGAATAATTCTATTCTATTCGGTAGGGTACATTTCCGAGGTGGTCCCATTGTAATTTCATCGAGATCTGATAAGTATCTCCAGAGATATGACGATAAACGTCTGATACTTGCTACTGAACTCGCGGGGCATGGAAGTCGGTTGTTTTAGTTTTTAAACTATCTTAATTATTTTATTTCTAAAGATGATATCGCTGTCACTTATACCTCACGCGGCATTTAGAAAAGTGCTCCAAGTCTAATATTATAATTGATGAGTCGACTAACACGACATAAACCAACATTATGGCGACGTATCACTCCATACATCTCTCATTCCGTATTTATGGGCCGCTTAATTAGTAACACTGTTTAATTGTGATTTAGCTTCAGATTTCAGTGATTTACGTATGAAAAGACGATTGTCGGCGTCTTTGGGTTTAGAAATTCTGGAAATGTTTATAGACTTTGAAATGTCATATCTCAGTTGTTAATGTGACAACATTAAATTTTTGTGTAATTCATTTGATGATATTATGTAGTTAGTATAAGTCTTCCAAAAGACTTGCTGTGCCGCCATTACCCGCGTAGACATAATTCCCATGCAAAATCGGGATAAAAAGTGTTATTTCAGGGTCTAGGCTAGCTACATACCAAATTTCAGCTCGATCTTTTGAGCAGTTTTAGCGTAAAGAAGTAACAAACACTTACACACTCACGAACTTTCGCCTCTATAATATTAATAGGATTTGATAAAGACTGATTACCTTTATCCTTTAGAAACTGCCTCCGTGAAACTCAACAACGTATTCGAGAGCTCGAGCTCGTCGCATTTCTAACATCGCGATTTCATCAACGCGAGTCAAACAGCGAGACCGACCAAACATGGCGTCCCTCATTATCAGATCGCATGCACTCGGTGCTCAGCCACGATTACTTTCCGAAAGTGTAAATAATTCGGATTACGATAATCGATAGTTTCACAAGTCGCCCGGCAGATGGAGGTCGTGAGGGGAAGGGGGGTCGTGAGAACTGGGGGACTTGCACTTTCGTCGGCGCAAGCGCAGCTCGATGCGCGGGCGCCGTGGAGTCTGCATCTGCACGACTGCTAGGGCACAGATTAATCATTCAACGGTAACAGGCTAACAAGCATTTGGTTGCTTTGAAAGCAGCGGAAGAGATTCGATCTTTAGATAACTTACGTAAGCCTTTTCAGGCTACCTCGCTGGACTATATCTTCGTTTATTGACTGCGACTTAACAAGCTGATAGCCCTGGGTTTATGTTATCTCGATTCCTTAAAGGTTACTAACACGTTTCTTAAATATTTCATTCGTACAACTTTTAAGAGACTGCCATTATCATGAGAATGCCAGACGAAATTTTATTATTGAAAGAAAATAAGCATCAATTAATTATTATTCTGCAGCTAATACAGATTGCAAACAAACAACAATAGTGATAGTTAACTGGACGACAGCAAAACCACCAAAAGCACTTTCTACTGGCACTAAAAATTCGATTGACAACAAAAACTGCGACAATAGATCGGAAATGACGAAGCAATCACCACTTTCGACAAACGATTTTGTAGAGAGAAATAATGAACTTTAAATTACGCGTCTACGTACTGAATAGATCCTTCAGGAAAGATGATTGTCAATTGTCAATTTACTTGGTGAGAATTCGTTAAACATTTTGGGGCTGTAATATTTGATCTTTTTAGGGTTCCGTACCTAAAGGGTAAAACGGGACCCTATTACTAAGACTCCGCTGTCCGTCTGTCTGTCTGTCCGTCTGTCACCAGGCTATAGCTCATTAACCGTGATAGTTAGACAGTTGAAATTTTTACAGATGGTGTATTTCTGTTGCCGCTAGAACATCAAATACTAAAAACAAAATAAAGTTAAAAATTGAAGGGAGTCCCCATACAAAGAACGTGTTTTTAAACGCCATCTATCTAATTAGTTTCGGCAAAATGACATAGATGGCGCTAGTAAACGAGCCCCGTCTTTCTAGATCGCGACCAAATCAAATATTCTTGGTAATATCAATTAATCAAATATATGAGCTTGAAACTCTGTTATGTTTCGTATTGTACGGAACCCTCCCTAAGTGTGCGATAAGAGACGCGATGCTGACTCGCACTTGGCCAGTTTTATTTACAAACAGCTTAAAATTCGGATTTTGTCACTACATTCAAATCTTCATCTTCATCTTCATCACAATACCACTGACATAATCTTTAAAATTCTAAATAGAACCTTTACAATATTTTACGTTCTAATGTTATAGCCTTGCTATTTTCAGAAAACTGTATGACCTACACATATGCTTATAAAATTTTATATTTGTTCATCACATCACATCTCCATCTATATTTCGATGACCAATCTAAATCATCTTCAAAAACACACTTCGAAAGAATTCTAAAAATGGGGTTAATGTAAAATGACCATTCTAGGTATTATTTAGAAGGTGTTCACGCTCTATAAGCACACAAATCCATTTCGATTCACCCACACAACCCCAAAATGAGAATAAATGGTTACCATGACTATGGAATGGCTTACTATATACGATTTTCTAATTTTCGCTTCATTTGCTCCATACGTGATGAATTTATGCCGTATTCTATGCACATGTTAATTCAACTGGTTTGGAAAGTAGCGGGCATAACATAACACTTTGTATGTCTTAAGACGCCCATGTTGGTCCCTAGTAAGAATATGTTATGTGACAACTGTTTCTAAACCCTTTCTGTTGAATAAAATATGTATAGTAAGCGGTAGCTGGTATAATATTACAACAATTCTTAAGAAACTGTTTTGAGAATCAAAACTTTTCCATATGGTCGGTGGGTATTATAGAACTTCAAATTAAATGCTGATACAAGGGCTCTTAGAAACACAGACGAAAGAATGTATGCGTTGGTTCCTTGACTTATGAAGCTCTAAGGCTTTGACTGCGACTTAATTTATCTATCAACAGGACTGCAACGTATTCTAAGTCAGGGTAGAGATGCACTTAGCGCCGGAACTCTGGGAGGGCGTTACGGACTTGTCACGGAATCGCTACCGACACAATTATCGGATCTAGACCACTCTCACTGAAGCAAAAAGTACACCGAGACGTAAAGAAAGCACCGTCAAGCAGGTGCGGCCCCATTTCACTTTCCAATGACTTATCTTCGAAGCCTACTTCAAGCAAAATCGAACTCTCTCCCTTCGAATGTATAGCTCATTTAACATTGGACCTTGACCACTCTGAGTCAGTGGGCATTTCATTATCAAGATTTACGAGGAAACCCTTTAAAAGCGGTTAATTGTGAGTTCATTTCACTTTCTAACTATTTCTGTAAAAGATTCAATTTTAGAAGACAATTTCGCGAGAACAATGACTGTTATTGTTGTTAGCATCAAGAAGCTGAGTCTCGATTAAGACATAAACATAATATCTCTATTAGATACGAAAAATGTGGACTAGTTGAATTCAGATTATGTTCTTAAATTACAGACGATTCCGCGGTCAAAACTATCGTTTACATCTCAATTGTGGCTCATGAGCGGCCATTGTGGCGTGGATGCGCGGGCGCAGCGTTCAAGCGCAAGAAGCGGCCGCCGTAACGATGGACCATTTAGCGCAATATCGCGCCGATCCAATTGAGATGTCGACCACATTCTGACAGATCTCTCTTTTTTATTCGCCTCTATTTAGACTGGCTGACTACAAGACAGATTGTAAAGCGGTAATGTAAATGTTTTAATTTAAGATGCATTCATTTTTTATCGTAGAAAATTGAGACTAAACAAACATCGAACTTTCTTGAGGACTTCAAAAGTTGACAGCTTTTTTATGCCTTTTATCAGAAGATGAAATCATTCGCGTATTGAAATAAAGAAATTTAATAAATGACGACAGTTTATTGAGGACTTTAAATGTTACCTGTCAAAAATCTAAGGATCCGTCTCTTGGGATTTCAAAGTTAACAGCTTTCAACGTGAATTAATGATGATGTAAGAGTTGATTTACTACCATCGGAAATTGAATAATACACGCGAATTGCAGTTATGACGATTAAAACTTTATGTAATGAGGAAATGGGAACCCGACTGACCGTGTCAGCATGCACCGTTACATATGCAAACAAGAAGTTTAAACATCTTTTTTTTGTTTCTTGTGAAATTAAATGGGACTCAATGGGCAGTTGATGTAATGTGGCTAGACTAAGTGACGAAAGGTGGAGTAAGGCGTTCTTTGAATGAATGACCAAGGAATGACAAACGGAGAGTGTCGCGTCGATGGTCAGACGGCATGGTACAAACGTCAAAGCGAATATATGGTTATAGTTGAAACTGTAATTCTTTTTTAAACTTTCACGATTTACAATCATACTGTAACAGTACAACTTCAAGTCTTCTCGTGACCTGTCAAGGTAAAAAAAGTTATGTTTTTAGCGCGATTAGTTCCGTATTAAAATATAATTATAGCTGCTCTATTATAACGTAAGCGGGTCAAACTAGGGTCGTTAATTTCTACGATGATATCGATGCGTCCTGTCATCGCAAACGTCTAGTAGAGGGAGATGCAGCTAGACAGTTGTATAACTGCATCTCTCATCTTTGCGACGATCCTTGCTCTTAATGTCACTTTTTATGTAGACACTTCCAACCAAGACAAGTAAAGCACGGGGTAAAGACGAATGACATAATTTGGGAGTCAGCAATGTCGGCATCATATCCAGAAATAAGATCCAACAGGCTCTGAGATTATGATAGCTTCATTTAGAAGCGTCAAAATGCCAAAACATAATTAAGATAGTTTATAAAACAACCGACTTCCATGCCGCGCGAGTCAGTTTCAGTAGCAAGTTTGAGACGTTTATCGTCATATCTCAAGAGATACTTATCAGATCTCGATGAAATTACAATGGGACCAACTCGGAAACGAACCCTACCGATCAAAAAAAGAATCATTCAAATCGGTTTCCAATTGACGGAGTAATCGCGTAACATACAAAAAATAAACTGGCCAAGTGCAAGTCAGACTCGCACTCGTAGGGTTCCGTACCACACTACAGTATTTAATAAGATCGAGCAAAAAATACCATTATCATTTTTCGCAAGCAAAAAATAATAATTAATAAAAAAAAAAAATTTTTATAACGCCATCTAACGTCTAACAAGGGTGTTAGAGATCGACATTTCAATATAACGCCATCTATAGGACGTTTACCTAACTAAGCGTTCATAGATGGCGTGAAATGCCGAAAAAAACACGTTTCTTGTATGGGGACCCTCTATTATTTTAAACTTTATTCTGCTTTTAGTATTTGTTGCTATAGCGGCAACAGAAATACATCATCTGTGAAAATGTCAACTGTCTAACTATCACGGTTCATGAGATACAGCCTGGTGACAGACGGACAGACGGACAGACAGACAGACATACAGACGGTCAGCGGAGTCTTAGTAATAGGGTCCCGTTTTACCCTTTGGGTATGGAACCCTAAAAAAAACACAGAGGAATTGAGAACCTGCTTCTTTATGGGAAGTCGGTTGAAAAACCATGCTGTTCCAGATTTATTTGTAGACTAACTAACTGTGGGTATCATAATAATTTTGACCAGTTCGCAAATATTTTAGATCCTGTTTACAGTTGACGAACAGGTTAAGACTGATATTATAATACACTTGTCAGTTATTATGACACATGCGTGTGATTTTTTTTAAGCCATTTTATTAAGTCATGCGTTGTCAATCTTGTCAACAAGATACTCGACGTGGGCAAAGTATATACGTGTATGATCATAATCTTTAAGATCGTTTAAAAAACTAAAAGAACCGACTTCAAAATCCGCGATAGTCATTTTCTGTGCCAAATTTGAGGTGTTTATCTCCATATCGCTGGATATACTGAACTTAACAACCGCAATATTGAAAGAAAATTCTTCCTCTTTTGTTACGTTGAGAACAACAAGTAGAACGTTAGTACGTTGAGAAGTACAAGAATTCATTTCAATTGTAATCCAATAAGAAGATCGTTTAAAAAACTAAAAACAACCGACTTCAATGCCGCGCTATTAATTTTCAGTAATAATTTTGAGGTGTTTATCTCCATATCTCTGGAGATACTTATCAGACCTCGATAAAATTACCATGGTACCACACTTGGGATATCTACTTTCCAACAAAAAAAGAATAACCAAAATCGGTTCATAAACGACGAAGTTATACGCGAACAAACGCAAAAAAAAAATAAAGTCAAATTGAGAAATCGCCTCCTTGTTTTGAAGTCGGTTAAAAACTCAAAATCTAGATCATAAAAAAAAATGGATTCGATTTATAATAGAATGAAGACGGAAAACATGTTAGCCAAACAACAAAAAATCTAGTTAAAACGGTGCCTTTCACTATTTATTATTGTTTTACAAGGTCGATGCATTGCCATAACTTGTCTACCACATTATCATTATAATGCAAATGATATAGCCGTGGACATAGCTGTCCGCTATCATAACATTGTCTTAATGTATTTAGATTGATTTGTGTTATTTGATTGTTCAAGTTCGACAATTTGGTATTTCACCTTGGTACTGGTTTTGGGGGACTGACAGTTCTATGTCGAGATAAGATTGCGCGGAGCGGTGGGAAAATTAAATATTGAATATGTTTTTTTTATGCCGGATTCGCCGTCATTTATAAGGCCGTATCTGTTCATTGCTGGACGTAGGTCTCTTCAAGAGTTCTCTTTCTATATTTAAGTGATGCATTTTAAAATGTGGTACTACAGGAGTTAGAAGCATATTATGTCGATGTAACTCCTGACTTACTCGACTATCAATTATTATAAGATAGTTTAAAAACTAAAACAACCGACTTTAATGCCCCGCGAGTCAATTTCAGTAGCATGTTTGAGACGTTTATCATCATATCTCTGGAGATACTTATCAGATCTCGATGAAATTACAATGGGTGGTCCCATTGTAATTTCATGGAAATGTACCCTACCGATTACAAAAATAATCATTCAAATCGGTTCACAATTGACGGAGTAATCACGTAACATAACAAAAAAAAAAACATACAGACGAATTGAGAACCTCCTCCTCCTTTTTTGTGAAGTCGGTTAAAAAGTAGCTTACCACCATCAAGGAGAAAATCTGCCGCCATAACCTTACGGTGTTCCGGCAGCACACAGCTCTTGCAACTCAGTACTCTAGCCTACCGTGTTCACCCACCATCTTCAACCACATCATCGCTGAGATAGTGGTCAAACGCTAGCCTATAAGATATTTAAAAAACAAAAAGTGAAGAAGCTTATGAAGATGGATAGCTATTGAGTGTCAGAATTCTGGGCCAAAAAAATCAATATCAACACATATAAAACTCAATACAAGCATTCATCACACATCAACACCACAGAAGAGCTCATAATCACTATCGTCGTATTGGACTTTACTTTTTTTACAACTTTTAATCTTTGTTTTTTATCCTCAATACATATGTATTAACACATTTATGGTCAACAATGCAGAAATCAATCGAATTCCCAAGCGTAATAACATACACACAAACAATCACATCATTCTACATAACAATCAGGTTTCACTAAGTTAAATACGTTTTCCCGACTCGTCGCTTTCCACATATAATCGCTGAGAACTAATTCACTTTCTAGGTGGTTAGTAGAAAACTATCGTCAAATTACCCTTGACACCTGGCATTTGAAAACGCACCTTAAGTGTCTTCGAGTAAGGAAGGTAGAAGAGGTCTTGGGAAAATGGTCAGGTTAATATCGATGTTTCTTTTGTCGCAACTGCGGTCATTAGCTGAGGACTTAATTGCCCATTGTCTTCAATGAGGGCAATGCCACAGGAGGTATTATAATACTAGGTATTATATAGACCAGGTATGTACAAACTATTTCCTTCGCGTGCCAATATATAAAAACTAAATCTATGGGTGGCCAGTTATTAGAATTAACGATTTTACGCAAATATTTTAATTGATTAAACTTTATTAATTTTAAAATATGCCTAACACTCTGCATTCGCAATGAATACAAATCACGCATGTAGTTGTATTGCTTTACTTCAATGTCGGATCAGCGTATTACATACATCATGCGTTATGAAATTTTGCTTTTTGTTAAATGTTAATTAAAACATTTTTTTTTAGTTTTGGGTTAATGTTCGAGAGCCGGAGGTGGCCCGCGGGCCGTAGTTTGTCCAACCCTGTTCTAGACTTTAAACGGTATACACACGGCCCTAAAATCAGTGGCGATATCGGGACAGTGGTGGGGAAGACCCTAGATCGTACCATAAGCCGCCTCGTGTATAGGCAAGTCGAACCCGAATTTTATTGTTTACCCTAATTCTAAAATCGCTTCGGGCGAGCTCACGATTTAGGGACGATTATCGTCTAGGGAGCGTTGTCGCGAATTTTGCTGTTTTGAGAGTGTCGGCGGCATCTCGGATCAACGAGCAGTCTGTTGCACGGTCAGTTACGTACTGACTGGCAGGGACGTGTGTACTTATGTAGAGTAGTAGCCGATTTCATCCGCCCCACCACCATTGTCCCGATATCGCCACTGATTTTAGGGCCGTGTGTAGGCCGTTTTAGAGTAGACCGAAGTCAAAGGCACTAAGCACTTCAATTACCCGTTCTTCTTGATCGACAAGTTTCTCGATTTACTCCCTTTTCGCCGATCGAATCGTCTCATCCTGTTGCGAACGTACTCGTAACTCGTCTTTAAGTTTTTTATCGATAACTCAATGGAATTGAATTTCTTGATTTGCGATTTCGTTTTATTTTCGATTACGAGTGAATGGAATAGACCTGTTTATTCTTGATACTAGCAGTTTATCATGAATGAGTGCTGATCACAGAACTGGTTCTTCAAGATGTTCTCAAATTAGATTAGATCTATTTCAAGTTCTTCGACAATGAGAAAACATGGAATAGACTGATGATGCTATGGCTTCATATGGAAGGGTTAAAGTTATACACGAAGTTCACTTTTGATTTAATGCATTATTAATCATATAAAATTTGCAAAGGTTGTAGGATTACCATATCAATGTTCCGCCAAACTTGCTAACAAAAGCAGATTACCACCAGCAACGAGAGAAGCTGCCGCCAAATCGTAAGGTGTTCCGGCTGAACAGCTCTTGAGAGTCAGACCGTTCTAGGCCTAGCATGTGGTGAACATCATCACATCATCGCTTACCACCAGGCGAGATAGTTCATACTCTAGCTAGCCTATCACATATAAAAAAATCACTTAAATCAACTATGATACCAAAATAATCTATCAACACGTCTACAATTTCATAGTTTACAAAGACCACCCCAATATAGATAGCTGATTCATCCCTATTTATAGATTCTATAATGTTGTTAATGAGTCACCGGCACAATGGCACAATGTATGTCATTGCAACGACTCTCAATAGGATAATATGATGCAGCTGGAGTCAGCCTTGGTCTCGTGTTAGCGAGGTCAGACTCATCTGGATCAATCTAAAATACCTATCTATACTAAGCTCTATATCTATGGTGATATCTGAGAGGCCTAATAGAGATTCAGGGCCAGTTTCACCGGTGCCTGTTAAAGTTCCAGATAGTTATCTGAAAGGCGATGCCATATAAAAGCTGTCAAAAATCTGTCTGATAAGTTTCTACTAAAGCTATCAGGCACTGGTGAAATTGGCCCTAAACATCATCATCAGCCAATTTTCGTCCACATAATATGTAATAATATGTATTCAATCAATCCCACTATTCTACGATTATCAATTTGTAATAAACAATTAAACATAAACTAAGCCAAGTGTCTGACGTTTTATGCAAAATGATTACATTTCAACACAGTTAAGTAAATGTAAAGCACCATTGCATTTACGCACTCCTAAATCCCAAGTGTGCGGTGGGCGTTAAAAAGCGAGCAGAATGGCGAAAGTGTCTCGTCGGCATGTTTGATCCCACACTAATACTGATAAATCGCTACAACGGCCTTAGAGAAATTCTAATTTATTGCCTACAACACTTGCCGACTGCAGCATGCATTGTTGTTAACTTAATTGATGGTAGATAGGGCTAGCAGTTCTCATGGCTTCATACCATCTGATCCCAGATATAAGGTTGATCTTTGTTTGAGTATTCTAGGCCTAGCGTTGTTCACCAACTTCGACCACATCATCGGTCACCACCAGGCGAGATAGTGGTCAAACGCTATCCTATCAGTTATAAATAAATACAAAAAAACCACAGTCAAAATTACTGCAGAGACTGCTACCACTTATCAGGACCGCAAAAGTTTTCACAGTCGACCTTAGAGCATTTACCAATGGAGATGTTAACGTTGTAATCCGCAAACATTTTTTTCTGCCGATACTTACGGGGGACGAGGTAAACACGCATTGCACACAAACAAATCACTCACTTTAACGATCCCGCACACTAGCTTGAAACACGCACACAGTATTAAAAATACAGCGTAGTTACGCATGCTCATTTGGCCAATAATGGCTATATGGCCAGCAGAGGGGTACGCCTTGCATTAACATCTCCATTGGTAAATGCTCGAAGCAGTCGACTAATTAATTAATGTTTATCCCGTTCATAATTTGTATAGATCATCCAAATTAGTAAAATATCAGTAGTAAGTACACCCTTCTCACAAAATACGTCGAAAACATACGTTGGAATAAAAACATAACCTTTTTTTGCTTCGTCGTAGTCGGGTCAAAATGTCATGTAAGTAAGGAGCAAATTCAAATTTCTCTCGGCTGGTGGTGGTAGTCATTAGATGGCAATCAGTGTTGTTGGACATTATTAAAACACCATCATAATGTAATTAATGTGAAAACATGCAAAAAGATCGGTGCGTAAGATTATATTCATTCATTGTAGAACTTTCATCGCGACAATGGCGTTACCATCATAACTAGTTATTAATATCATTAACGATAGTAAAAGTTGATAATTATTACAGAACTTTATGATTGATCGTTCGATTCAACGGACTTTTAATAGATTTGAAAGTTTTATAACTCCTGATTTCATTGTGGGTTTGGTGATTTTGAAAGTTAGTCGTGTTCCTTGATTTGTAGTAGTAGTAACTAGTTTTTTTCCAGACAATCTACTATTCGTCACCATTATCATCAGCCAAATTCCGTCTGCTGGACATAGGCCTCTCCCATGGCACGCCACTGAGCTCGATCTTCCGCGATAAGCACTCAAATCTACTAAAGTTAATAACTGCAAGACCTTAAACCAATTAAGCAGACCTTGATGGAGCTATTGTTATAGACGTCAGTAAAATAAACAAGAAACAAGGACGTTCATTGGTTCTAGCGGGAATTTAAAAGGCCGACTACCATCTGCTCTGAGCAAAAAAGGGCACGTGCTAACACCCTCCAAAGATCAAGTACACGAAATGCTCATCGTCGATACATCCAGTCCGAGCAAAAAGCAGAAATTGGATAACAAGTCTAAATTAAGAAATAGCAGGTGAGTCGGGTGACATCCATCAGCAAAGAATGCAGATGATAAGACCGAAGTGACAAACGATGCATCCTACCCTGTGATTACCTACACTGCGTTTATCTCCGTTTTTAAGGGCTCAGAATGAAAAATTGGTCTTGGTATTGGACGCGTCGGCTGCCCGATAATCTTTATTGAAAACCTGTTATGTACTTTAAAGTCGTGTTGAAAATATACTTTTGAAATCAGTCCCAATCCTAAGTTATTAGTTTATTGGAATATGAACAAAAAGACGCGTTTGGCTTCTTTTGAACAGTTATCGGTAAAGAGACCGTTCGGTAGCTATCTAGTTAGGTGGACGCAATTAAATCTGTTACGCGAATAAAAAATAGTATATTTCAGCCTGTCCAGGGGTCCGCAAAAAGCGTAAATGTTCGTTATGAGGTCTATTATTTCTCTAAATAGAGCTGAGCGCGCGGGCGACTATTTTAATGGGCTGGCATCTGTGCGACTGTGCGCTATGCGCACTTTTTCTATCGAAACCTACGCTGCAACATATTATTACTGGCCAGACATGTGCCGTTCGAAACCACATTTTTAAATAAACCATTGCATAAGGCACCTGTCATAACTTGTACTTGTACAGTGTTACAAATTTTTAGGTAAGTAAACCTATTTAACTTCTTTTCTGTGGCATAATGTGATCCTAATAGTTTGACGAATTGTTTGCTAGTCTTTTTGTCCGGTCTGTCCCTTTGCTACGAGTTTAAGGGGACAGCGAGAACTTTTTTGTCCGGTCTGGACCCTTGCTACGAGTAAGGGGTCAGCGTGAACTTTTTTCCTGTTTGTCCAGGGGTCTGAATAAGGGGACAAACAGGAATAAACCGAATTAGTCTGAGGCAGAAGTCTTTTACATTGATATCGATGTGTCCTATCATCGCAAACGTCTAATAAAAGGAGATGCAAAATTAGCGTGTGATTGTTTTAGGAAGAAAAATGCAAACATCGATATCTGCATAATTTTACGTTACCGCTCTTATATTATTTGGTCACCGAAAATAGGTTTTTTTTTAACCGACTTCAAAAAAAGGAAGAGGTTTCTCAATTCGACCGTATTTTTTATTTATTTTTTTTTATTTTATGTTTGTTCGGGGATAACTTCGTCATTTATGTACCGATTTTGATTATTCTTTTTTTGTTCGAAAGGAGATATCCCAAGTGTGGTACCATGGTAATTTTATCGAGGTCTGATAAGTATCTCCAGAGATATTGAGATAAACATCTCAAAATTGGTACTGAAAATGAACATTGGAGTCGGTTCTTTTTTAGTTTTTAACCGACTTCAAAAAAATGAGGAGGTTTCTCAATTCGACCGTATATATATATATTTTTTTTTTTTTTTTTTTTTTTAATGTTTGTTCGCGGATAACTTCGTCGTTTATGAACCGATTTCGATTATTCTTTTTTTGTTCGAAAGGAGATATCCCAAGTGTGGTACCATGGTAATTTTATCGAGGTCTGATAAGTATCTCCAGAGATATTGAGATAAACATCTCAAAATTAGTACTGAAAATGAACATTGAAGTCGGTTCTTTTTTAGTTTTTAAACGATATTATTTGTTGCAGTTGTATATTGGCATCTCTTTTCTTAACGACGATCATCGCTCGAAATTCATCCTTATGCATGTACTCTACCGGCACAGCTTGAAAACACTAATGTAACCTAACTCATACATGTATTTATAAATACAATAGAATAAGCGCCAGGGTATGTCAATGACTAAATACGATTTAAAATAAACAAGTGAGCAGTTTTTCGAAGAAGCCTTTTGAGGTCAAACAGAAGCTGTTTGTGATTCAGTTCGAAGAATAAGATATTTCAGAATAACAGATGTTTTTTAAGAACACAGATTCATAATAGGTTTCAAGTTTATAGCTAAACACAAATACATAGTTTATTTAGCCAGTGACAACTGACAACATTAGCGTGTAATTGTTTTAGGAAGAAAAATGCAAAAATCGAAATCTGCATAATTTTACGTAACCGCTCTTATGTATGTAGGACACCGAAAGGTTTTTTTTTTGTTGCAGGTGCCAGTATTTCACACACATCGCAGAAGACTTATGAAGACCATAACATATCAAAATAAGGCAATCATTTTGCTATCATAATTCTTTGTATAATCGCTTAATTCAAGACGCGGCGTTTTACATAACCTCAAATTTATGTGATATTAGAAATTTTAATATTTTAAACCGTGGAAATGACCACCGCGCGCGCCGTTTGCATTGCGTAATTCGATCGCGACTTTCTAACCCGGCCGAACACTGGTGTGACAGTTAGCAAATAGAAAATATAGTGTAAGTTATGCAAACATAAATAAAATCAATTGAAAACAACACAAAGAAGAGTTTTGGCGGGAACGTGAAAATGTGTGAGTGCTTTAATTGTATTTTTTTCCTTAAACTTGTGTTCTTCTGCGAGTTAATGAAATAAATGTGGATCATTAACCATTAAGTGCCGGTAAATGTGTGTACCGTCCCAACGTTCTTTCCCTAAACAGTACAAAATTTGTAAACATGCTATAGGTAAGGTAAGGTAAGAAGACACTGAAACAATTTTAAGCATTTTCGTGGATTTGCCAGGTAAAATAAAATTTTAGTTTTGGACAATAAGTTCACACATTTATGAGTTATCAGTTTTATAACCAGGTTTCAACAGACATAAGTATTTGCATTGTAAGCGCTTGCCGCATCTAAACAATATTCAACCTCTTTGGTCGCATCCAATTCCAAAGGATCTAAATCAGTTATTAAGACAGGGCCATTAATACTGTCTCGTGAAGTATCCATGATTTATGAACCTACATAATTGACGTTTTTTAGTCACAAGTAATTTCATACGAGCTAAAAATATGCCACCATTCTCGTTCATCATCTATATTGGATATATGTCATGCGATATTTTACTCGGTTTATAGGTACGACGTTTTATATGCAGGCGCCATTGTGACATGTTTTAAGACGAAAATTTGTTTGAATTTCGAACAACTCAAATAGGTCGTTAATTCACGGCAAATACATTAAAAAGAAAAGAAAAATAAACACGTCAAGCAAGTTTTTTTCGCGAACTTACTCTTTTTATGTCCTTATCTCAAAGTTCATCATTGTTAAGTTTTATTTATGGCTCACGGTAAAACTCACAGTTCGCTCGTAAATCATATTAACCGGGTGGCATAATATTTAATCCTTTAAACGGTGATTATTTAAAGGAGTTTAAAGTTTATTCCATCGGTTTTATTGTGCCATTCCTGAATGTCTGTCTGTCCAGCATAGCATAAATACATGTCATCGTTAAAAAAAAATGAACGTAAACCGCTACCGCACGGGTAGCCTAACCACCGATTTCAATGCACAGTACATTTATAATTTTCTTTGGGTCACGTAAAAGTCCAGCATAAACAGAGCTCTCATTGTCACCGTTTGCACGCCAAATACGTCTAACTAGGGCATAGTTTAAGGCTCTATAGAATATGGATACGCAGAAGCACGTCCCTTTCAAGATGGCGCCGAATACGTGACGTTTGAAAAGGCGGGAAACAATGGTAGGCCCGTTATGAATATTGAAAGCTTGGGATACGCAAACATGCTTCAACGAATTTCCCCTAGGGTTACTAAATAGATGTGTGCTGAGTCAGCCATGTTCGAGCTACTACGATACGCACATCATTTAAATAGGCTACTATACCATACGCATGGACGTTTTACATTTGGCGCCATGATTCTTTGCGTTCGAATTTCAAAATGACTTTTTAAGGAGTCCGCATTCAAAAAGGTAATAAATTAAACCGTAATGGCGCTGTAATGTAAAAAGTTAATCAGATTCAACGGGTTAAGTACGAATCAAGTTATTTAACAATCATGGAAATATGGGCAATTACGTGCACCCTCACAAGATTGAGTTGAGGAAATTA
The DNA here is from genome assembly GCA_954871355.1 of Cabera pusaria. NCBI lineage: Eukaryota > Metazoa > Arthropoda > Insecta > Lepidoptera > Geometridae > Cabera > Cabera pusaria. The sequence goes on from OX940892.1 coordinate 3,176,731, forward strand.
ACTGTAATTTTAAGGTCTTATTTTAGAAGGTTGTAAAAAAAGTTATTAACTCTGTAAAAATTTAGTATTCTGTGAGTAAATGTTGAACAGCATAAGCTTATTTTTACGCTTACTGCTTTTTCAAACGCCTAGAGGGTAGGGCCACTTTTATTTAGCAATCCACCTGTTATAAGTACTTCAGCTAATAAATTAATAACAAATTATTGGTTTTGAATTGTTCAAATCGTGAATAATTTAATATACAAAAATTTCGAGTCACAGTGTTTGTTATCGAACTCCTCCGAAACGGTTTGGCCGGTTTTTATGAATTTTTTTATGTATATTTGGTAGGTCTGAGAATTCGTCGTAGAGTATTTTTTTATACGCCTAAGGTGATAAGGGTGACTCAAACGCGGGCTAAGCGCAGTTAGAGCCTAGTAACATAATATATTTATGAAAACAAAATTCAGTATTCTCAATATATAATTTAGAAGTAGTGTAACGTGCTACCATCCTCGACCGCATCATCGCTTACCAATAGGTGAGATTGTGATCAAACGCTAGCCTATAAGATATTATATTTAAAAAAAATAAGATCCAATTGCTACCTAAAAGTAGCTTACAACCACCAATGAGAAAATGCCACAAAAACCTTATGGTACTCATCAGCACAGCCCTTGACAGTCAGACAATTCTAGGCCTAACGTGTTTACCATACTACTACATTATCGCTTACCACCAGGCGAGATAGTGGATCCACCGCTAGCTTAGGTATGAGATTAAAAAAAACCGAAGAACATACGAAGAAGATCGACTTGACTCAACCGTTTCGTGCAAAAATTGCTAATTTAAGTACGACAAGATTTATTCAATGAGTCAATTGGTTTATATTCAAATGGTGGCCAAAGGCCATCATCGAAATAACTGTTCACAGAATAAAGATAAGCCATGTGAGATCATTCGATCAGGAAAATGGTAAAATAAATTAAATCGAGGCGCCAGTTATGTTCAATCACTTTGTAGCTTTTTTTGACATTTTCAATAAAATAAAGTATTCTGAGGCATTACGGTTCTATAGTATTTTTAATAAAAAATACGATAGTTTAAGCAATAGGTAATTACTGGCAACATTTAAGAGACTGGAATTATGGGCTGATATTATATTAAAATGTTTTTAACTTAAGTATACTAATCAAACAAATAAACATAATAAAAAAAACAATAAAAACCAAAATGTAGTCTACTAATCTGACTGGATAAATTTACTGCCTCAAACAAATATACATTATTATTATTATTATTTATTATTTCCTACATATTATTATATAATACAATATGAGTACATTATTAAATATACTGTAATTTGGGTCCATAAATATTATTTGAACAAAACTATTTTTTACAATATTTCTACTCTTTACAATAAACTAAACTTTGAACAATATTTTCCCCATTCTTTCTAAAGACGGCGTGTGACAACGCGTAATTTAATAAAAATTTAAGTTGTAGAAATCACAGAAGTCTCTAAAATACATTAAGAAATATACTTGTTTGTACATAAAATGCCTACATCCTCAATAAACGTAATTAATATAAAACTCGCCAAATTAAGCGGACTGTTTTGAAAAGTACCAACATTAATACATATTTTACGAGCAAGACACACTAAAATTTAGTTTAATTTGTGTCAACCATAAAATTCAATGTTTTAAAACAGTCATTAATCGAGTAAAAGTAATCTAGTTACTACGACATTACTAATTAATGTATAATTAATTAACGAAAATGAGCTATAAATTATTTTAAAATATGCTAGTTTTGCAAAAGGTAGTTTATTAGATCTATTTTATAAATGATAATGAATAAGCAAGAGTTTACACAACTATTGAGTACCCACAACAAATAAGAATGCTATTTTTTACCGATAGTAAAGAAAGCTCTGTAAGTCCTGTAACGCTTTTTAACCGACTTCACAAAAAAGGAGAAAGTTCTCAATTCGACGGAATCTTTTTTTTTATGTATGTTCACCGCTTACTCGAAGATACCTGAACCGATTTAGATTTTTTTTTTGTTTCAAAGGGTACCCTTTCCAGGTGGTCCCATTTAAATTTTAACGAAATCGACCGAGCCGTTTTTAATACGCTTTTATTAGCTTCAGACGTATGTATGTTTGTATGTTAGTATGTAACGGAATCTTTGAACATGATTTTAACCCCCTTCAAAACGTCGGATTAACTCGAAATTTGGCATACTTATTAAGGACCGATGACAATAAATAAATAAAAAAAAATCAAAAAAAAAAATCGACTAAAAAATGAAAAATAAATAATAGTTTAAAAAAACTAAAAAAATACGCTTTTATAGAAAATCCAACTAAAAAATAGAAAATAAATTTTAATAAATTTGAATAAAAATTGTGTATGAAAAAAATATTTTATTGTACAAAAAAGCGTGGGGTGCTTTTCAGGAAATTTACAAAATAACCCTTCTAGTCATATCTGTTTATAAAATATTTGGAACTATTGATACCATGCACCCCACGCTTTTTTTTACAATAAAATCATTTTTTCTTACACTATTTTGAATTCAAATTTATTAAAATTTATTTTCTATTTTTTAGTTGGATTTTCTATAAAAGCGTATTTTTTTAACTATTATTTATTAATATATCAACATTTGTGATGTGATGCATCGTGCATTTACTTATCTCGACGACTTACTACTAACTACTGGCACAAATTATATAATAGGTACTACGTCCTTTGACTAGCGCGACGTTTGAAGTCGGTTCTTTTAGTTTTTCAACCGACAAAAACAAAGTTCTCAATTCGTCTGTATGTTTTTTTTGTGTGTATGTTACGCGATTACTCCGTAAATTCTGAACTGATTCGAATTATTCTTTTTGCTATCGGTAGGGTACGTTTTCGAGGTGGTCCCATTGTAATTTCATCGAGATCTGATAAGTATCTCCAGAGATATGACGATAAACGTCTCAAACATGCTACTGAAATTGACTCACGGGGCATTGAAGTCGGTTGTTTTAGTTTTTAACCGACTTCACAAAAAAGGAAGAGGTTCTCAATTCGTCTGTATGGTTTTTCTTTTTTGTGTTTAAACTATCTTAATTATAGAGTGACGGCATTACAGGAAACTTGGTGTTGCAAGAGATAAAAATAAAAAGTAGATTAACTCCGGAATATTTCTGCACTCGGCCTGCCTCAAGGCGGAGTACTTAAATATAGCAGTGCTACCCTCTAAAATATATTAGGTATTTAAAAATTATAGGACCTCAACTAAAAGTTGTATAAACTTATCTTTTAAATTAGATTTCTCTTTTTGCCTTGCTGGTCACTTTCCGTCAGCAAAACATCAATTGAGCAGGTTTTTGCATGAATTAACTTTATTACCATTTATAAGAGCGTACGTATATATACGTATATATAAGAGCGTAGAACTATATTTGATAAATACATCATATTTATCAAATATAGTTCATACATTCAATTAAAAAGTTGGATTAATTATTTTTGGTAGTTGAAGAATATAAACCGGTTCTAACTTCATTATCAATATAAACTCAATACGTTTATTAGTTTTATATCTAACTCATGACTTTTTAAGAAGCAATAAAATGATTGCTCTTTGACGATTAAGAAGCTTGTAAAAGTAGGTTTAGTTCTGAGAAACTAGTGGAGTTCTTAACTTTCTTCATCAGTATGTTTGCTTTTAAAGAAGATATAACGGAAACGCATGACGGCACGAGTGACACCCCTAGTGCTGCAAGTGTTCATAGGCGAGGGTGACTTCCCATCAGGTGAGCCGTTTGCTACCGTAAAAATTAAAAAATAAAATCTAACCGAAGATCGCTGTTCTTACGGTGCGTGAAAAAATCACGGTTAGGGCTTATGGTAGGTTTCACTACCATAAGAAGGGTAAGCCCCTGTGTGGATGGAATCAGCATGTGCGGGACGTTCACTGGGATGCAAGGCTTAGTTTCCAATCATGGACCAATAGCAATAGACCTAAATCAGGTAAAGTCTATGAGCGCATGGTCGAGACTCGTAGAATTTTCAAAGCTCGCCTTAAGTGGTGTCAAACACACCAAGATCAAATAAAAATGGATAAGTTAGCTTATCATCGCTCAAATAAAAATTTTGGCAAGTTTTGGAAATCCACGAGTAAGTTGGATATCAGGCCGGGACTCCCTGTGAGTGTGGGTGGTATGAGTGAGCCAGTAGAAATTGCTGACCTATTCAAAACTCATTTTAGGGTACAATCTCCACTCGGGACCCCAACCGCTATGCATACTCCTGACTATTGCTGTGCGGGGGATCAACCAATACTGCCAATACTGGGATCAACCATTTTTCTGCCAAGCTAATAAAGTCGGTCATCAATCAAATGAGTAGAGGTAAATCCCCCGGACACGATGGGCTCAGTATAGAGCACTACAGACACGCAGGGCCTCACCTTCCTCGTGTACTACTAAGTGTGACGTTCGACGTCTAGATGAAAGCTCAATGGCTCAATACCTTTGTTTTTTTTTTTGTAAATTCAAAGCGTTATGTTTCTGTTATATCTATATTTTTTGTTGAATATGATCTATTTAATGTTATTTGACGTGTGTAAGTGCTAATTTTTAATTTGCCCATATACTGAATAAATGCTTTGACTTTGACTTTGACTTTACTGTCCATGTTGTATACTCTTTGCCTGACTCATGCATATCTTCCTGCCGACTTAATGAAAACCATAGTAGTTCCAATAGTCAAGAACAAAACAGGAGATATTTCTGACAAGGGTAACTATCGGCCAATCTCCCTTGCAACGACTGCAGCAAAAATATTGGACGGTGTGCTTGATACCCACCTCGATAAATATATGCACCTACATGACGCACAGTTCGGGTTCCGACCCGGACTATCCACTGAAAGCGCAATCGTAAGTTTCAAGCACACTGTTCAATATTACACCGATCGCAGAACTCCGGTGTACGCCTGTTTCCTGGACCTCTCCAAGGCCTTCGATCTCGTCTCGTATGAGGTACTCTGGGGAAAGTTGAGGAGCAGGGGTTTACCGGAAGAGCTGCTCAGGCTCCTCCAGTTCTGGTACGGAAACCAGACGAATATGGTGAGGTGGTCCAAAGTTCTCTCGGATCCGTATAGGTTGGAGTGCGGGGTGAGACAGGGAGGGTTAACGTCTCCGAAGCTTTTTAACCTATACATAAACGACCTCATAGTTGAGCTCAGCAGCATGCGTGTCGGCTGTCGAGTTGGTGGAGTTACCATCAACAATATCAGCTACGCGGACGATATGGTGCTGCTGGGCCCAACTGCGGGGGCAATAGGACAGATGCTGAGGGTCTGTGAAAAGTACGCTGCGTCTCATGGGTTGATGTACAATGTCAAAAAATGTGAGTATTTGATCTTTAAGGCCGCCGGTAAATGTCCCGATATATACCCAAAGATTTCTTTAAATGGAACTGAAATCAAGAGGACAAACCATTTTAAATACCTTGGGCACATTCTTACCGACGACCTTAAAGATAATACGGATATAGAACGGGAACGTAGAGCGCTGGCGGTCAGAAGTAACATGTTGGCTCGTAGATTTGCTCGGTGCAGTAAAGAGGTCAAAATTACCCTTTTTAAGGCGTACTGTCAGAGTTTCTACACCGGCAATCTATGGGTCAACTTTACTCAAAGATCGCTTAGTGTTCTACGCGTCCAATATAATAATGCTTTTAGAATGTTGTTGGGTCTGCCTCGATTTTGCAGCGCGTCCGAAATGTTTGCACAGGCTCGGACAGATGACTTTCATGCCGTTATTAGAAAGAAGACGGCCTCGCTGCTAAGTAGGCTTCGAGACAGTCCTAACAGCATTCTAAAAACAGTAGCGGAGAGATACAATTCGCCTGTCATGGTGCGCTTTGTGCATGTACTGGTTGACAGAAAGCGATCAGTGTATGTGTAGAGTGCGCTGTGGCGAGTGGTTCGTTTTCCTCTTTCTACATTTTTTATTTTTAATTTTTGCTCGTATAAATTTGTACTAACCTATTCCTAAGCTAATTAATTACTAACAAATGGATGTGTCTTATCTGAAAATAAAAATATTGAAATTGAAATTGAAATAAGCCCTAACCGTGATTTTTTCAATCTTACTAAGTTGAATGTTAACCTACGACAGAGAGAAAAAAAAGAGAGAACAACTGATTTAGGCAGACAATCACTATTCTAGGCCTAGCGTACTACCATCCTCGACCGCATCATGACTTACCAACAGGTGACATAGTGGTCAAAACGATGATACTTGAACATTAACGTTGTGCATTTGGTCTACTCTCCCTCCGTCTTACGAATTTTCGATCAGGTCACGTGTCCCAGCCTGACGCGAATTAAAAAAAATTTACCCATCCCAAAAAAAGTTTCTACTTTCCCTCCGTCTTACAAATTTTCGATCAGGTCACGTGTCCTGACGCGAGTTTAAAATTTTTTACCCTTCCCAAAAAAGTTCACAACGCGGCTTAAGAAGTTTTCACTCCAATAATTAAGATTATAGTTTAAAAACTAAAACAACCGACTTCAATGCCCCGCGAGTCAATTTCAGTAGCAAGTTTGAGACGTTTATGGTCATATCTCTGGAGATACTTATCAGATGAAATTACAATGGGACCCCCTCGAAAACGTACCCTACCGACCTACAAAAAGAATCATTCGAATCAGTTCAGAATTGACGGAGTAATCGCGTAACATACACACACCAAAAAAAAGCATGCAGATGAATTGAGAACTTCCTCCTTTTTTGTGAAGTCGGTTAAAAATTACTCATCACTGTTCCATTTTGATTTGTTTAAGATTAACCCAACTTGCAACTTAAACATACCTCAAATTGAAATCTCCTACGCATCTTACGCAAGCCATAGTTAAATAATAGCTACAATTAAGTACTCCGCAGTACGAAAATAGACTCAACAAAGACAATACCAGCAAAGTGGGTAAGCGGGCAACAACAATAATTATATAACAACAATTAGTCGACAATCACCTATTTCCCAGCTATTGTGGTAAGGAAAGCAACACGGACGCATCTTGGCAAATTGCCAGGAATGTACTTAAAATTACAGTAGTATGTAATAACGTTTTTAATCTGTGTTATAGTAGTATAGTAAAGCACGACGTTGTAGTACGCCCTTAAACTACACGACAATTTTATTTGAAGCTGAAAAGTAAAACTTTTTGTTATTTTTTTTTTTTTTTAATGGTAGATAAGCAAGCGTTTGACCACTATCTCACCTGATGTTAAGTTAAGATGTGATCGACGATGTAGCACGCTTGCCTAGAAGATACCTGTTCACTCGCCAAGTGTGTTAGAAGTTGAAATCATTAATATGGGATTTTATTAATTTCTAATCTAAATGGTAAAAAAATCTGTTCATATGCCCTGTCTATTTTAATATCATTTTATTAGCCTAATACATGTATACCTATAATGACTTAAGTTTTTAAGATTCTAATCTAAACTAATATTATAAAGAGGAAACTCTAGATTGTTTGTTTGTTACGATTTAACTCAAAAACTTCAGAACCGAATTAAAAAATACTTTCACTAATTGAAAGCTACATTATCGACGTGTAACATAGGGTACATTTTATCCCCGTATTCTCACAGGTAGGGTAACTAAGCGGGTGAAACCACAAGGCGCTGCTAGTGTTTGAATATGGAAACTGGCGGCAATGTGAATTTTGAACCCACATGCAAAAATCTTTACGAACAAAACACTTATATTGGCTATAATAATATGGTCAGGTGCTAGTTTTTGCCTTGTTACACAGGTTGCAAAATAGGTCAATCTTAAATAAAAAAAAAAAATTGTTAAGCAATGTTTATTGTGTATATGATCAATGATAGTGGCAGTTTTTGGAGCTAAAAATAATGTAATATATGAAGTAGGTTAAAATAATTACAAAAAAAAACACTTCTATGGGCTATAATAATATTTTTTGTACCGTTGTTACACAAGTTGTGAAATAGATCATAGTTTTAATTTCCAAAAATTATTTAATATGCAAATGATAGTGACAGTTTTGACGCTAAAAATAATGTCCAATTTTAATCATAAATAAAAATTGTTAGCAATTTACAACCTCAGAGTAAGTATTACTAAAGTCACAACAGATATTACAGTACAGCGAACAAAGACAGTGTTGTCATATGTTGTTATTGCGAACATTTACGCGCAGAGCGTTTACGGAGATAGCTATGTGCTAATCTGTTCCGCGAATTGCGCCAGTGTTGCCATCGTTGTCATTACCCGCCTATTTCCGAGATTATGCATTGAGAGAAAAAATGAATGTAACTCGTTTTAATTACAGATTGCGTGAAACCAGAACGAAAATGAAAGTGAAATATATGGTTGGTAGAACTGGTTGGGAATTGGTAAATTTACTTGGTGCGAGGTATGGTATTATGTAGTGAATATAGTCGCCTAACTTCAGTGTCTTGGGAGAGGCTTATGACCAGCAGTGGACTGATACTGGCAGATTGTGATGATAAACTTCAGCTATGTATAGCGTCGTGTTTGTTACTCTTACTGTGACATGGTTGTCTGTTTTGTTAGTCTATGATTGGTTAGGGATATGTGTGAGTAAAACAGCGCTCTACTAATTCAAAAATCCTATTTTACATGATATCTCAAAACTGCGGGCTAGGCCGATTTGGATAATGGAAAGATGGATGGATGGATTGTTGTTACCCTTTCACGTGAAATCAGCTAAACGGTATTAGATGAATTTTGGCAAAAAGATAGTTTATAACCTAGATTCCTAGACTAACCACACATGGTACTTTTTAACGCGTGCAAAGTCGCGGGGCGCTGCTATACCTATTTAACTATCAACATCTTTAAGCACCATCTTAACAAAAAGGTTTTAAAACGATATAACAACACCAAGCGGAATTTTTCAGTGCACTTATGTATTTTGACGGCTACAAAGTGACAGGACATCCGCAATTTACAATCGAAAAAACTTGCCAGTATCAATAGCGTTCAAATTGCCAGAATGAATAATGACAAACACAACAAGCCATTGTCATTATGGTTCCCATCACTTTTATTTGATGTTGAATATGGTCACGTACGGGCACAGAATATGGCCACGGTATCGTATGTAATGGGGAATTATAGAAATTACCGGGAAGGTAGGGTAATCTCCCCGAAATGGGGCCGGGAACGCTCTATTTATCCCTTCATATTATTACAGCCTAGTATAATATCGCATTGGTATGTGAGGTTATATAATTGAAGCAGCATGAGAAGCACAATCTGGGGCCTGATACGTTTTATGCAGTCGTCATCATCATCATCACTTACCGACACACGCCAATGTCCTGGTGGTCTTTTAGTCATCTTGCTTATTTGAGGTAACACGCCTAACTGCCCAAGCGCTGTAACCAACTTAGCTAATTGCAGATAGCACTAATGCATGCAGTCCAATAGTTTCGTTGTTTCGGTAGGAGTTTTCCGTAGCTAAGTTGCTTACAGCGCTTGGGCAATGGGCATTTACCCAAGAGGAGCGGGATCGAATCCCACCGGATGGCGAAAATTTAGATTGTATACAATGTACTGTTAGCGTTTTGCTGTAATAAAACCTGCATGGTGCGTCTCACTGAGCGGGTGGCGCCTCTGGTGGTCAAAATAGAAGATAGAGCTAGGAACTCTGTGGTTATGAAAAAAAGAGGGAGATCAGTATTGTATTATGAGCGAAAATAAATGCTTATTTATACATTGTAATACAGATTTTTATTACCACAAAATTATAAAGTGAAGAGCAATTAACAGACTAGTGTTAAGTTAGTGTGACACTTAATTAAATAAACGTAATGTTTGCTTATTTGACTTTACACTATGTCCCAAAATTACAACGTATTGAAGACTTATACTTGAGTTAAACTTACTCTAATATTAAATATATTTTTAGCACAGCTGCCTGGCAAAAAAGTAGGTATCACGCTTACAAGTATATCCAAAGTAACGGTATAATTCGCATATTATTTTCGTTAAGTTACTTTTTAAATTATATCTCAATTCAATATTGAACATAAAGAATAAAGTAATACTCTCAAACAAGTTAAAAACTTTCAGGGTCATCGCCCTCAGGGAGGTCCATTAAATGGTTGATAAACCGCGAAAAGACAATGTCTGCCAGATCGGAAATTTCACACGGTTTACTAAATTTATGACCCTTTAAGGCAAATAAGGTGTTCCACGGGGCATTTTCAAGTGGGACGAATTTTAAATTTTTACTTTGTGTAAAAGGCTTGACGAAAATTTACTGTGTGCTGATGACCTTCGATTCTTGAATGGAAGATGACCTCAGACGTACCTGGAAAGAAAAGGATATGGTCAGTATAATCTGTGGTATAATATTATACGGCCCTCTCAATTCCACAAGATAATGTGGTGTAATAACCGATCATTTAGTAAGTATTTTCACGGCTGATTTTCAAAATGATTTCGGACGAAGAAATTTTTTATTTTAGGGTGGTCGCCTTTCGGTCATAATGCCATGATTTCAAGGAAAATGTGAAATCAAAAATCTTTTAACAAGTGTAGTATTTCATTACTAGCTGTGCTTCGCGGTTTTACCCGCGTTGACGTCGTTTCTGTAGGAATATCGAGATAAAAAGTACCCTTTGTGTTATTCCAGGGTCTAGACTCACCCAGCTCAACCGGTTGAGTATGTAGTTTTGGCGTGAAGAAGTAACAAAACAAACAGAATTACGCACTCAGAAACTTTCGCTATTATAATATTATTACCAACTGCAAATTATATTTGCTAAACTGAGAGTTAATTACAGCTTGATTTTAAAGAAGTTCTTAAAGTATAACATATTTTGTAAATAAGTGCCGTGCCACCTTGATGACCTTACGGTGTTCCGGCAGCACACAGCCCTTAAGTGTCAGAGTACCTATTTTTAGCGTGTTCACCATCTTTGACCAGATCATCGCTTCCTACAGGCGAGATAGTGGTCAAACGCTAGCCTATAAGTATAAGATAGTTTAAAAACTAAAACAACAGACTTCCATGCCGCGCGAACAGTTTCAGTTGCTAGTTTGAGACGCTTATCGACATATCTCTGAAGATCCCTTCAATAATCGGTCGGTTCATAAATGACGAAGTTATCCGCGAACATACATAAAAAAAAAATATACGGTCGAATTGAGAAACCCCGTACTTTTCTTAAGTCTGTTAAAAAAAAGTTATAATCACAAAGGTCACTTTGAATTTAAAAGCATATACTACTACTCTATTGCTGGTAATGTTTTGTAGAATCTGAATCCGCAAGCTGTTCTAAAGTATTTATCGTCCAACAATTTACTCAGTTTATGTCTCGATTTATCCTTGATTCAGAAATAAGACTAGAGCTCAGTCCAGGCACTTAAATGTGTCTGGAATCAGGAATTTATTCAGCAAATGTTTTACGTCTCAAACTGTACAACCTGCTTTACGATCAGGAGGTCAAAAACCAATTTCTGACGCAAACGGACATAAAGATTTATTTTATTTGGATCACAAATTGAATTTGCTCTGCCAGGTAAATGTTGACTCAATTTTTGTTTATGCAATCCATACTAATATTTTAAAAACGTTTGTATATATCTGTCACTCTGTCTGTTCGTAACTTGATCACGCCTAAACGGACGATCCGATCTTAATGAAATTGAACAAGGAGGTATAATACCTCATAGCACGAGGATGACATACGACATAGGCTACTAAATTCTTGGTGTACGTGAACGGAGTTGCGGGTATCAGCCAGTAATTTATATTTATTTTAGTATAAGAGGTGATATAATCAAAAGCAATTTTGACGTAACAGTGACAGTTATTGTACAAGGACAAGAAGATTATACACAACCGCCGTCACATCTTCTGGGGATACAGAAAAAGGCTGGCTTGGCCGCAGAAGCAGCTGAGAACCTCAAAAGGCGCAAATATAGTAGTTTAGACAGCTGCTGCCTATTTGTGCCTTTTGGGGTTGTGACTCTAGGACCGTGGGGATCGGGTGCACACAGGATTTTTAATGATCTCTCCGTACGTCTGATTGAAACGAGACGGTATCAAAATGCTGGCATGTATTTAGTCCAGAGACTGAGCATCGATATTCAACGGGGGAATACAGCCAGCATTTTGGGAACTTTAACTACTGGTAGTGGTTTGGTAGATTAAATTTTAGTTTTTATTGTTTTGTTTAGGTTTATTTATTTTTTTATCCATATTTAGGTAGTTTTAATGTTATATTGATGTATATACAATATGTAAATAAACAAATATATATGTTTTAGATATCTTCAGATAAAAAAAGCTGTACCTATCTATTTCCATTAATTATAGTTTGTTCTTAATATATCCATAACGATCCACAAATACGTAATCTGAGAACACTGTCAAGTGTCGGTTTGTCAACAAAGCAGGTTGTATGTTTCGAAACATCACTGAGTCATATTCGATGTTCAGAGGTTTGGTTTACAATTTGTTAGTAAACACAGTTAAGCTGATTTAGCAACGGACGTTAACAGGGAGAAATGACCTTTTGGACACAACAGCCTTACCAATAAAGGCAGTACTAGTATTAATTATAAAAAGCCAAGTCGTGAAGGACTTCATACGAACCGACTATACCTGAGTACTCAGATGGATATAAAAGTCCAATAGCCACCACATAAACCGTGTTCTCATAAGACTGAGAATCGACTCCGAAGAGTACCGAAGCGAAATGGTCAGAAACTAGTTTTTCAACGAGTCGCAATATCATTGAGCTCGAGTACTCGGGTACTAGGATTACATAACTCGAATCGGTTACAATGAATGGCCGACGAAATATCACTTGTCGACTTGAGGCTCAGTTCTTCAATCTTACGTCAGAGTCAGAGTAGAGCATGACAAGTCTTAAATGATTTTAGCAAGTGTCCACTTGACGCTACGCTCGATATTTTTAATGAAAATAGTCAGAATAATATCCGTGTTCCGGTAGGCGAGTAGGTTTTTGCGGAACCAGCCTAATTTATGACGCTACTTAACTTGTTTGCACAGGTTTCGATGACATTACGGTAATAAAATACTGTTTGTATACTGTTCATGTAATATTTCCGACCCAAAGATAAGGTACGCGTAATCTTGCACTAGATTTTTTTGAATCCTGGGAGATATACACGTAAGCACACTCCTCAACGAGTGAGGACTTACGATTATTATATTTATTAGATGAATTAAATAACCCTTTAATTACACTAAAATCAATTGGACATCAATGATATTGAAGTTATGAATACTCAGATTTTAATAATATTGAATTTGACTCATATATAATCTCATCAAATGATTTATCCCCAAATAGATTTCGATTATTAGATGTAGATAATCGAATTGTTTTACCTATAAATAATCAAATTCGAATTATAGTAACTGCAACTGATGTAATCCACTCTTGAACTATTCCTTCATTAGGAGTAAAAGTAGATGCTAATCCAGGACGTTTAAATCAAACTAATTTTTTTATTAATCGTCCAGGAACTTATTATGGACAATGTTCTGAAATTTGTGGGGCAAATCATAGATTTATACCAATTGCTCCGACTCGACGAGTTTCAACCTCCGGAACAGGCCGGGTTTCGAAGCGGTTACGGCACCATAGACCACATCCACACGGTGCGGCAGATTGTACAGAAGACCGAAGAGTACAATCGGCCCCTGTGCTTAGCATTTGTGGACTATGAGAAGGCCTTTGACTCAATCGAAACCTGGTCTGTTCTCGAGTCCTTGCAGCGTTGCCAAGTCGACTGGCGATATATCGAAGTGATGAGATGTCTATATAATGCCGCAACGATGACTGTACAAGTACAGAACCAGCGAACTAAACATGTCCACCTGCGTCGAGGAGTGAGACAGGGGGACGTCATATCCCCGAAACTGTTCACTAACGCCTTGGAGGATATGTTTAAGACGCTGGACTGGAAAGATCGTGGCATTAACATCAACGGCAGGTACATCTCTCACTTACGATTCGCAGATGACATCGTCATTATGGCAGAGACGCTGCAGGACCTACAAAGGATGTTGAATGGCCTAGCTGATTCTTCTCGTAGTATCGGTCTCCGGATGAATTTGGACAAAACCAAAGTCATGTACAACGAGCACGTTGTTCCGGAACCGATTGCCGTAGATGGAATCCCACTCGAAGTTGTCACTAAGTATGTTTACCTAGGGCAAACGCTCCAACTAGGCAAACATAACTTCGAGAAGGAAATCCAGAGAAGAATTCAGCTGGGCTGGGCAGCATTCGGAAAACTCCGTCGAGTCTTCTTGTCGCCTATACCACAGTGTCTAAAGACAAAAGTCTTTAACCAGTGCGTCCTACCTGTGATGACATACGGAGCCGAGACGTGGACACTAACAGTCCGACTGGTCCACCAGTTTAAAGTCGCTCAGCGAGCTATGGAGAGAGCTATGCTCGGTATTTCTCTGCGGGATCGAATCCGGAACGAAGTAATTCGCCAGAGAACTAAAGTTATCGACATAGCTCAACGGATTAGCAAGCTGAAGTGGCAGTGGGCTGGTCATATCTGCCGCAGGACTGATAACCGTTGGGGCAGACTTGTCCTAGAGTGGAGACCGCGAATCGGCAAACGTAGCGTAGGACGTCCTGTGACCAGGTGGAGCGACGACATACGCAAAGCGGTGGGCAGTGACTGGAAGAGAAGAGCCGAAGATAGGGCTCAGTGGCGCATCTTGGGAGAGGCCTATGTCCAGCAGTGGACTGATACAGGCTGATGATGATGATGATGACACTCCTCAAACACCCAAAAACTCGAGCACATCCTCCAATATTCCTTACAATTAATTAAACGTTTGCTCAGAAGCGAACATAAGATAAATTACAGGCTACACTGCCGACTGAGTCAAACACCCAACAAAACTCACCCATTAACATCTTATCTAGATCCGTTCCAAGACTAAAAAGATAACTGTAGTTTTTTTCCTCTTTACAATGACTCGTTTAAAACGACATGCTGCTTTATATCCTGGGAAAAGATAGCTTCTCACGGAATAGTAGTATGTGGAGCTTAAAGATAAACCACTCATACTAAACTGGAGAAGAATTAGCACAAATCGCAGCTCAACATGACGGAAGCTTCAAAACGGTACTTAGGTAGTAGATAACGACACAAGTGACACAACCATGAGATCAGGAACAGCCATCATAATCCACCTGACCGGTCTTGCCAGCCTCAAACGTCAATTTATATGAAGATATATTAATCCTTGCCTGACGGCCGATCACAGTTCTGTATGCAAATGCCGTGTCACGGGTGACAAGTGGTCACAATACAGTTTCGTAATGAGCTTCTCAAATAATTGCTAATGAAGAGATAAGAATGGTTAGCAAACCAGATTGCTAGACTGGGATCTTAATTTCGAAGCCTTTGATCATTTCGTAATGGTTTTGATAATAGAAAGATAATTTGAATGCAACGCCAGTAGATAAAACGTCTTTATTAAAGACGGGTCAGTGTGCTTCGATTTCCTAACTACAGCATAGAATATTAGGACTGCCCATTTTAGATCCTTGCTTTTTCCTTAGAGGAGATAGCGGCGAAGAGCTTGTCAAATAAACTAAAAGTAGATCAATCTGCGCTTGTGAAAAGTGAGTCCATCATACAACAAGTTTTCTGTGAAAATGGCAAAAGGCTCCACTCAACACCAACATTAATCTAACTGCTCGTGCTAAATTCGCACCTCATTGCCGACCAGCAAACAGTACAGTACCAGCAAAAAAATACCAGTTGAACCACGATTTCGCAACTCTGCTGTATGATTTAATTCATGTGGTAAATGTCACTCGTGCTGACCCACTGAGTTTTTTCACCACTTCGCTGCGCTGTGGTCTTGCAATCAGATCGGTATATTTTAAACTGCCTCCGTGAACTGTTACTTCGATTGTTTATGGTCTTTTACTTGCAAGTTCTTCTTTATCTTTGATTCTGCTTCCAGTGAATCAGATTTTACAGATTTAAGACTGTTTCGGTTATATCATAAAGTTTATTTTATACTTCCATCTGCGAGCTTGAGTTGGCTAAAGCTTTTCTTCGCAATAATATTTTGAATCGTAACAGCAGAAGTTTGTACAAATAATAAATCAATCCAGTATAATATACAAGTAGAGACAATTTTAGCTTTATATTGAACGTAAATTGTTTAAAGATTCTTATGCAATATATTCTCATGCCCAAATACTACAAAAGTACATTACATTTAAGGACTTACTAAATTCTATATGAACCTAGATTTAAAGGAAGACCTTCTTTTCAACCGACTTCCAAAAAGAAGGAGGTTCTCAATTCGTCTGTATGTTTTTTTTGTGTATGTTACGCGATTACTCCGTCAATTGTGAACCGATTCGAATGATTCTTTTTGTAATCGGTAGGGTACGTCTCCAAGGTGGTCCCATTGTAATTTTATCGAATTCTGATAAGTATCTCCAGAGATATGACGATAAATGTCTCATACTTGCTACTGAAATTGACTCGCGGGGCATTGAAGTCGGTTGTTTTAGTTTTTAAACTATCTTAATTATAATTAAATCAGCTTTCGACACTTATTAAATAAAACACATATGACAGATGTGTCATACATAGGTAGGTTATTTTTAGGAAGCGGTTTGTCATTTTCGCTCAAACTTTAATGTATTCTCAAAACCCACTCAGTA
Organism: Cabera pusaria; assembly: GCA_954871355.1. Taxonomy (NCBI): domain Eukaryota; kingdom Metazoa; phylum Arthropoda; class Insecta; order Lepidoptera; family Geometridae; genus Cabera; species Cabera pusaria. Next base: position 3,193,477 of record OX940892.1, read on the forward strand.
AGCTTTTTGTAACAGCTCAATAAAAATGTACGTGCCCATGAGTCAATAACAAACATTCGCCTCCAAGTTAGTCTAAAATTAGTCGAACCTTCGTCCAATTACCCATATAAATCGAATCGCCTTTTTAGATCCAGCGAAAGTGTATCGATGCCTTTTCGGTACGCTCTAGCAATATACGAGTAGCTCTATGTAAATAAGGTCGGGCATGCGCTAGCGCTGCGTTTGTGCCACTAATGGAACGCCTGATTTATGCGAAATATAATCATTATTATGGTGCCAGAGCTTTTTTCCACCACCTTTAGAAATATTGTCAACACCGACGGCCTTATAACTCTCATCTCATCGCGCGTTTTTACTACAATTCGGTAACTTATTGCATATTCAGTTTATTTTTCGTTGCATCAGCATACAATGGTCCCGTGAAGTAATGACGAAATTCGGCGTATCGTTAAAATGATCGCAAAAAGGTTTATGATGTGGCCGAAATGGCCAAGTTCATGTCCCATAATGATTATTTAAGTACACATTACGTCCAACTGTATTTTAAATTGGTCTAAAAGGTACACCGGCTTTAGTGTTTTTTTGGGACTGGCAACTTTAAGTAACTTACATTACAGTATGTGACATTTTATCAAAAAATTGTAACGCGTCGTTCCGTGTTCAGATTTTCTATCGGTTGTTTTCGTTCAATATCAACATTAAAAAAAATCCGAAATTTATGATTCAACTGTAGATTATACCTCAATGTTCAATTGTTATGAGACCTCACTGCAGACAGAGTGACTGTGACTCAAATTAAATGAATCAAATGTATACGGCCAATGTAGTGAAATATTACGCCTTATAAGTTTCATATGACAAATATTCGCAACGATCAGCGTCAACTGTTCTTGTGATGACTGATTATAACACCTTTGAGAATGTTTCATTGAAGAATCTACATATGTTTTGTTATGATAAGGCACGTTCTATGAAAATAATAAACCACCTCTCGCACACGTGACTTTGATACTTCTAGTAATCCAACTACAGCGTTTGAAGTCTATTATCTAAACTAAACCAATATTAAAATGAGGAAAGATTTGATTTTTGTTTGTTTATTACGATTTAACACAAAAACTACTGAACCGATTAAAAAAAATCCTTCACTAATGAAAAGCTACATTATCAGCGAGTAACATAAGCTATACTTTATCCCCGTATTCTCACGGGAACGGAGACGACGCAGCTGGAACCGCGAGGCGGTGCTAGTAAAATATAAATAAGTAATTTATCCTTGAGTAATCATGGCAATACAAAATTAGAAAGCAACCGAGGATCGAAGCACACCATCGATCTCAGACGTCAACTTATTTAATCACCCTCTAGGAAATTAATAACTTCCTAAATCGAAATCATTTGCTGTCGGCGTAAAATTAATCAGAGCTATAAATCGATGGCAGCGGCAACCCCATTCGTGCCGTTATGTTGGCAGTAAATATTGGCGCGAAAATCGTTAATTGTTCGGGATATAGAAGAAAGACAGTTTGGACTAAATACTTTTCAAAACGTACACTCCGCTATATAAGCACTTCTCATAATGAACATACTTAAAAAAGTACTTCGCAATATTATATTTTCTTAGAAATAGCACAACGGGATTTTGTAGTCATAATGACCCATGCGTAAAATGTTGAATACTAATTTTCAAAGTACATACAAAAATTAAAAATACAGATGACCAAAAATGTGCAAATGTGTAAAAACATATAGCGGTTCTTTTGTATTTATGATGTCCAATTATTTTAAATATAATTAAATACTGTTTACAACTTAGAAATTGCACACATAAAATATGCATAAATTATCATAGGATAAGCCTTTTGTTTGTAACTTCTCGTAGGTATAGGTATCTATTATATTTGTAACGGAAAGGCCAAGTCAAAAGTGCCTATAACCGGCGAGCGTGTATGAAGGCGCTCATGAAAGTGGAAGAAGCGAAAGAGATATGTCAGGATCGTAGCATGTGGAAAGAAGTAGTCTCTGCCTACCCCAACGGAAAAAACGAGTTAACGTATTTTATCACAATATACACAAATAATACAGTATATCACTGTCATTCAACTGTCGGCAACAAAACCCATTTTCCAGTACAGTACTGATTTAACTAAACGTACGCAGTAGATAACTGAAACCAGACCAAAAATCTACTAAATCTACAATTCAATGGAGTTCAAAGATTACTTAGATTAGTCAACATAGTTGCATCGATCTAGATTTGTAGGCATAATGAGAAATCTAAATAACAATCTCTGGAAGTATAAGCCTCTTTAACAAGCTAGAAACTGGCTGTATGTATATAATTTTATTGTAACAATCCTATCAGGTTTTATTTTTTATTTTTTAACCGACTTCAAAAAAAGGAGGAGGTTTCTCAATTCGACCGTATAATTTTTTTTTTTTTTTGTTTTTAATGTTTGTTCGCGGATAACTTCGTCGTTTGTGAACCAATTTTGATTATTCTTTTTTTGTTCGAAAGGAGATATCCCAAGTGTGGTACCATGGTTATTTTATCGAGGTCTGATAAGTATCTCCAGAGATATTGAGATAAACATCTCAAAATTGGTACTGAAAATGAATAGCGCGGCATTGAAGTCGGTTCTTTTTTAGTTTTTAAACGATATTATATGTCTTATAGGCAAGCGTTTAACCACTATCTCACCTGTTGGTAAGTGATGATGCGGTCGAAGATGGTAAGACGCTAGGCCTAGAATGTATACTGGCTGGTAAGGTGGCGCTTAATTCCATTTTGAATTAAGATGCAGCTGATTCTAAGATATTTTGGAGTAGACTATCACGGTTTTACACGAAAACCAATCATTATACGTTCACCAAAATGTTATTACTCAACTTCGATATGTCGTAATGGTTTATGAAAATGCGCTCCTCAGATCAGTTCAAATGCAAGCTCCTCTCAATGTCTTCGAGTATCGAACTGATTGAATTCTGAACTATCTCGAAACCTATAAGAATGACGAATTATGAGCTAAATCTGAAATCCTTTAGTAAAGACAAATACAAATAAGTTCCAGTTTTATAATAGACTAAAAATGACGGAACGCTTATTCAATGTGTTTTATTGACAATTGCCGTGACGCGACGATAACTTATTAAACCAGGACTTGTACTAGGTATTATTTACTCTGTGACCGGGACAACAAAACCCTGGTCCGTGCAAGTGACTTTCTACTAGACTTTCTTTTGAGCTGGTGTATCTTCCACCACACCAGGAAGCTGTCCAGGAAACTACCGGACCTGATGCAAGTACAAGTACTTCCTGAATTGCTTGTGAGATGTATGTCGATGATGTTCTGAGATACTCGTACTCGTTTCTTGTATACCTGGTATGGTACGACAAGTGGATCTACGAGTACTTATGTATTGATCTTTAAGTGGCCAGTAAGCGGTCATTCATCAATTTCAATTAATATAATATCGTTTAAAAACTAAAAAACAACCGACTTCAATGCCGCGCTATTCATTTTCAGTACCAATTTTGAGATGTTTATCTCAATATCTCTGGAGATACTTATCATACCTCGATAAAATTACCATGGTACCACACTTGGAATATCTCCTTTCGAACAAAAAAAGAATAATCGAAATCGGTTCATAAACGACGAAGTTATCCGCGAACAAACATAAAAAAAAATATATATATATATATATATACGGTCGAATTGAGAAACCTCCTCCTTTTTTTGAAGTCGGTTAATAATAAACATAATAAAAGACCACAAGTAACATTCAAGTACAGGTACTTGTACTATTATTTATTCTGTGGCACAGGTGTCGACAAAACTTCATTCCGATTTCAGAAATTTTAGACACTTGGCGCCACTGTCAAACAATTCACTCAAACATTGACAAGCCACCTTATCGATTACGAAAATTATCGACACTAGAAGAAAATTATCGACACTAGAAGAAAATTATCGACACCGAGTGAAAACTTATGCTCGTGCGCAATGTTGCTAAATGAACTCGTATTAGCATTGTGGTGACAATGTATTGAGAAATGTTTTTAAGTATATGGTGGCATTTTTTTTAACATCGTATAGGCTAGCGTTTTACCACTATCTCACTTGGTGGTGGATACTTATACGATCATATTTTTTTATTTCCAAATAACAATATGCATTGTATGGGAAATCTTAACAAGGTTCATTAAACACATAAAAATTTCATCAACCATAGATAAGATCGTTTAAAAACTAAATAAATAATAGTTAAAAAAAACTAAAAAACACGCTTTTTATAGAAAACCGAACTAAAAAATAGAAAATAAATTTTAATAAATTTAAATTAAGAATAGTGTTAAAAATTTCAATAAATATAAAAAATAATAGTGTAAAAAAAAAAATTATAAAAAAAGCGTGAGGTGCATGGTGTCAATAGTTATAAATATTTAATTGACAGATATCAGTAGAGTGATTATCATTTTGATAATATCTTAAAAGCACCCCACGCTTGTTTTTAAATATTTTTTGTTTTCACACTATTATTAATTTATATTTATTGAAAATTTTAACACTATTCTCAATTTAAATTTGTTAAAAATTATTTTCAATTTTTTTATTTTTTTTTACTAAAGATAAGCAAGCGTTTGACCACTATTATCTACTTAACCAATTTTTTAGTTCGGTTTTCTATAAAAAGCGTGTTTTTTAGTTTTTTAAAACTATTATTTATTTTCTACTTTTTAGTTGAAAAATGGAATAATTTTTTAGTGTATTGTCATCGGTCCTCGATAAATCTACAAAGTTTGAACGAAATCTGGCCGTTTAAAGTGGGTCAAAATCGCGCCCAAAGAAGTCGGTTACAAACATACAGGTGAAGCTAATAAAAAGAACCGACTTCAATGCCGCGCTATTCATTTTTAGTACCAATTTTGAGGTGTTTATCTCAATATCTCTGGAGATGCTTATCAGACCTCGATAAAGTTACCATGGTACCACACTTGTGATATTTTGATATTCTAATGATACTAGCAGCGCTTCGCGGTTTCACCTGCGGAATTCCCGTTCCTGTGAGAATACGGGGATAAATATATAGCTATGTTACTCGCTGATAATGTAGCTTTCCATTTATGAAAGAATTTTCGAAATCGGTCCAGTAGTTTTTGAGTAAAATTGTAACAAACAAATAAAAAATCAACTGTTTCCTCTTTATAATATGTATTAGTTGAGATGTACTTTATGCCAGGGAATTCACGTTTGAAATACTTTTAATTACAATAGATACCTACGGACTATAATCTTACTTACAATAATGACATTGAATGTTGATAAGCTTATCTGCCTAATCAACCATTGTGCTTACCTGTAACGAAAAATACAATACATTAGAATATTACATTAATGCTATGAATTATATATATTTATTCTATGAATAAGATAGATCTTATAAAAAGTATTTACCTAAATATTAAAGAACGTTGACGAAATTTTGAAATAAACTGTTACTATCATAATTTAAGATCGTTTAAAAAACTAAAAGAACCGACTTCAAACATTGCACTAGTAAAAGTAGCCAGCAGTAAGTTTGTATCATCGACTTTATAACAATAGTCGATGCTTTGTATCATGTCATCGAAGTATACAAATGTATCGTAATACAAATGTTGATGTATTAAAAACGGCTCTACCGATTTCGTTGAAATTTAAACGGGACCACCTGGGAAGGGAGCACTTTGAAAATAAAATTTATTATCCAAATCGGTCCAGACATCTTCGAGTAGTAGGTGAACATACATTTTATGAGAAAAAAAAACTGACTACAAATAACGCACTAGTCATTTTCAGTACTACGTTGGAGGTGTCTATCCCCCATATCTCTAAAGATACTCTTAGATTTTGATGAAATTACAATGGGACTGGGACAACCTTGGATATGTGCCCTACCAATAAAAAAGAAGAATCATTCGAATCGGTTCATACTTGGCGTATTAATCGCATAACAAACATTCAGGCGAATTAAGAACCTCCTCCATTTTGGAAGTCAGTTTTAAATAGACAGATATGAAGAAATTCTACTTTGTTGTCGTAGTTACTAATAGCAACTCAGCGCATGATCTCCGAGTGAACGTTGCTCAGGAGTGGCTCTCAGCTCCTCAACTCAGACTCTCAACTCAAGTGGCGCGTAGGCAAGCGACGAGGTGGTCTCGGGTCACCTGTCTCGTGAACCACCACTATTAGCTCGAGAAGTAAACAAAGATTAGGTAAGGCTGTACTTGAACATTTTGCTTTCACAATATTGTTAAAACTTTGCCCTTTTATATGGTGCAAGCTCTTTTAATTTAGACTTGCGCACGTCAGCCGATTGTTTCAAAAGAAAGCGCAAGGAGTGGTCACGGTGAGACGCCGGTACGTCAAAACGCCTAAATTGAAAGAACTCAAAGGACGTACAAAGAGCGATGAAGAACAAGACGCACAGAATATGGAAGGCAGTTCTGGACATGGCAGTTCTTGATTCTTCTTGATTCTTTGATATGTGCCCTACCAATAAAAAAGAAGAATCATTCGAATCGGTTCATACTTGGCGTATTAATCGCATAACAAACATTCAGGCGAATTAAGAACCTCCTCCATTTTGGAAGTCAGTTTTAAATAGACAGATATGACGAACTTGGTCTTTTCCTTACTACGGACGGCTAAAACACTTTTATGATGATTTGAAATGACAACACAATTTAAATTAAAGACAGCTCGTAGGAGCATCGATGTTCTTAATTGATGTTATTTGTGATGACTTGCTTCAAAGTAGCTTACCATCATCGAGGACAAAATCTGCCGCCATAACCTTCCATGTTCCAGCACTCAGCCCTTTAGAGGAACTTATACAAATACTCGCACAATCCCGCTACGAAATTCCCATAAGATGAGTCACCTATGGCAAATCAAACACAAAGTTGTGTCGTCAGCTGATGGCACTTCGTTTTATCGTCCACGAAACAGTTGAGAGTACCGTTGGATTAGAACGCATAAAACGTAATCATTGTGTGCATACATTACGTGTGTGTCAATTTAGACATACCATGGAGCATGGAATGGGTATATGCAGTTTCTTAAAAAAAACCAGTCTAGTGCGAGTTGACTCGCGCCATAGAAAATGCTCGAAAAGGCTTCAGTACAAACTTGTCAAAACAAACTTAACTTTGCTGTTCGATCCCTAGAACTATGCCTAAATACTGTTCATCAAATAAACGCAAATAATGTGTAATGTAATAAATGTTTGTAATAGTAAAAGACGGATGAGCCTTTTTTTCCTTTGAATGAAAATGAAACAATGTAAATTAAATAAAACATAATAAATTACATTGATTTTCAAAAGTTTATTTACTTTTGAAAATCACATGGATGGATCACATTTGTAAACTTTAAAACAATAAAAAAACGAAACGCTCCACAATTCGATTCGAGTTGTAAATATAATTCAAAATCATTGAATGATTGTAAAGCAGATTGTAAAGTTATTGGAAAAGGGCTCAGCGAATGGCCCTAATACTACTTAGTACGTCAATAATAATATTTTGTCAGGACCGAAGCAAATATGAATTTATTTGATCAGGAAGGATAACGAGTAATTGCCGATATACTCGACCAGATTCAGTCCACAATCGTGTATTTCATAGCTCGGAGCTTATAGTTATTGCTGTCCATTTAACTATTTTATGTGATTTGAGTCCGATGCACATTAAGGCTTTTGCTCTACCCTCTCTCATTATAAATGGGATGAATGTATGTGAAAAATTTAAGGTACCTTGCAAAACAGCGACAACCGAGTTCAAATTCAGTACCACGTTTGAAGTGTTATCTCAATCAATATCTCTGGAGATACTTATCAGATCTCGATGAAATTACAACGCGACCAAACGGAAAGTACACAATAAAAAAAATCTAAATCTGTTGATAAATGACGAATTTCTGAGGTCGCAAACAAAAATCAAATTTTATTTTGGAAGTCGATTGAAATATGTTTGTGTTCTTGCCTATGCCTATACTTATAATAGTATACATTCTGTGCCTATGTATTAATAATTTGTATTATTATGGAACTCATTACGGTGCCATACAAAAGAAAATTATCCTATCAGCACAATAAGTCTATAATGTGCCTAGATATTTACATTACGAACAATGTCTAGGTAACAAACACGCTTTATGAAGTAAATAAATTATTATTAATGTCAGAAGAAGAAAGATTTGAACTCAATTGCTCATATAAAGTGTCAATTCCTATTAAAGATCTGTTCGACAGCAGACTGGTAGTGTATGTTAAAAGCTATAAAACAATTGAAAAACCTCAAAAATGGGTTAATCCTTTTCCCCTAAGTAGCTCATTGTTAGCATAACATCTTATGAATCAACAAAGTTATCCATTCAGGAACTCATTAGAACCTTTAACACGGACAAGCAAGGTCGCACACATGTTCACACCTCTTGAACACTTCGTAATCAAAAGGCCAAGTTTAAAAGCCGAGACCCTCGTAAAGTAACTCGCAATGTAAACAAATTGATAACAATGTACCAGCTATCTTAAATTTGTATTTACTATTTAGTTAATGAGATAAAGTACAGTATGGACATGTCATTTTGTCATGAGGAAACCATTGTACGCCCATCCGTGTAAACATATATGAAGTTGACTCGAAGTCAATCGCATCTACCTGCACTCGCCCGATAGTTCAGTTTTTGCATGCTACAATGTAATAAACAACTCACATAAATTCAGCAAAAAGGAGGCTTCAAATTATGCAGCTCGGATGGGATTCATATCGTATAATTCTTAAGCAAATTCAATCATCATACGAAACGCAATAAGATAATTAGCAGTCAGCAAAGTACAACCTGCTAAATTAGGTTTTAAATCGAGAAACGACATTTGCGACCACGAATCTCATTACTCCTGGCCTGGGTGACCGGCGTTGGACAACAAATTGGGCTACAATATATAATATTCTATTTAAGCTGACCTGCAAGCATGACCTGTCAGAATGTCACGTACATTTTATCTCTGTAATATAGGGTTGTCGCAGCGTCGCGATCTCAGCAAACCAGCGCACGAGCTCGTCTAATTGAGATCACGAGGTTTGACAACCCTGGGCGGAGGATAACGGTGGCTTGTTGAGGTCTGAGATAAGGGAATAAAGAACGTGCGTTGTCGTTTTATAGAATGGTTGTAATATTTTATGAGGTTGTTAATGGAATTATCTGCATTCTTGAGATGGATGGTAGAACATGCGGAACGTTGCCGGAAACACAATCGGTCATGAGGAATTTCACACGGTAGCAATAGACTATGGAAAGAATAATAAATAGAATAAATGGCCTTAATTTCAAAAATCAGAAAGTTCATGTATACATGTTTGAAAATAAAGAAATTCTACTTTGTTGTCGTAGTTACTAATAGCAACTCAGCGCATGATCTCCGAGTGAACGTTGCTCAGGAGTGGGCTCTCAGCTCCTCAACTCAGACTCTCAACTCAAGTGGCGCGTAGGCAAGCGACGAGGTGGTCTCGGGTCACCTGTCTCGTGAACCACCACTATTAGCTCGAGAAGTAAACAAAGATTAGGTAAGGCTGTACTTGAACATTTTGCTTTCACAATATTGTTAAAACTTTGCCCTTTTATATGGTGCAAGCTCTTTTAATTTAGACTTGCGCACGACAGCCGATTGTTTCAAAAGAAAGCGCAAGGAGTGGCCACGGTGAGACGCCGGTACGTCAAAACGCCTAAATTGAAAGAACTCAAAGGACGTACAAAGAGCGATGAAGAACAAAACGCACAGAATATGGAAGGCAGTTCTGGACATCAACTAGTTTTGAGATATTGGATTATGAGTATTACAACTACATATATACGCTTTTTATGTAAATTCGTGCAAAATGAAATGCAATATTACAAAGTAGCCAATCAAAATGCAGATAGAAATAATAAAACCAAGGATGACATAAATCTGGTGTGATAATAACAGCTGCGTAAATCCTAAGCTACTAATATTCCTGCATAAAATTACTTGAGTTGAAATCCTATATTATCCTGCGGTACTCGATACAAGATCATCCCAGCTTCATCATTAAGATAAACGGTTACCATTTCACAGATGAGCTGGCTTATTAGTCGGCTTAATTAGAATTAACACTCGGAGCTCCAATATGGAGCTTCCATCAGGGCATGTAATGGCCAAGACTCTAATGGCTTCATCTCAGAAGATATTCTATATTAATTTTATGGACAGGATGTGTAATACATTTGTTTGATAGCTGGTGATAGATACTTCATCAAAGTAAAGATGGTGATCGTTTTTATTGAGGAATTTACTTGAGTATCTACTTCATAAGCAATTATAAATAAATAAGGTAAAACGATAAGCAAGAAGCTTGCCTGATGATAAGCGGTAATTTTGATATTATAAATTTTGATATAAACTCACGTAATTTTAGAAGTTTATGTAGTGCAAATAAAACATTATAATTATTTTTTTCGAAAATTACAAGTATCCTACACCAAACCAATGTAATGTATGAAGGTGCCTAAAGATTTTATTCAGTATCCGGTAGTAAAGAAACAGGCGATCAACGAAGTGGTAAGCGATCACCACTACTTAAGCGCGCTTACAACCAGAACCAAATCTATACAAACTCCACACAAGGTTGCCACTAAATGAGTTTTCATTTGGATTTACGACATATCAATAGGAAACCTTACATAGTGAAGAGCATTAATATAATCAAACGTGTACCTATACAAAGTAGTATCAGATTCCATTGATGTACTACCAGTGCAGGTATCATGGACGCAGGACGCTGCCACAGGCCGTCATTAGCTTGCATCTATCCCTGTCTCTACTGTAATTACTGCTCACACGCGTAGACAAATCACATGGAACTGCGGTGCAAGATACGAGCGATCAACATACTCATTGATAGTCCAAAGAGTTTGTTCCCTTATGATTTTTAAGGGCCTCATACAAATTTTTAACCAAGCCAAAAACCCACCATATGTTAATTTTATGTGGCACTGTAGGCAGAGACTACTTCTTTCCGCATGCTACGATCCTGATAAACCTCTTTCGCTTCTTTAACTTCCATGAGCGCCTTCATACATGCCCTCCGGTTGTAGGTACTTTTGACTTGTACTTTTACACAAAATTACAATAGATAATTTTGATCATTATCGCTGATGTTGGAGTCGCAATAATTTACCGTAATGTTCGGTATTATGGACTGGACATGTAAGATTTTTGTACGACGATGAACTTTAATTATATCGCTCAAAATCGGTCCTAATGTCGCGTTCATCAAGTCCTCAGTGAACGTATCCACTACTCTACGTCAAAGATTTGACTCTTCCTATTTTTCAGTTGTGATCAGCTTCCCCAAGTGTATCATCTCTTCATGCCTTTACTTGACATCTGCTGCAGTATAATTTGTTCTACTCATCATCTTTAGTGGATTAATGGCTAGTGGATCTTGTTCACGGACCTCCTCACCACAGCTGGTAAGACACATTATTTTATCGATGTCCCACCTTACTTACTACCAAAAAGAAGCTTAGCACCATCAAGGATAAGATCTGCTGCCATAACCTTACGGTGTTCCGGCAGCACACAGCCCTCGAGAGTCAGAGTATTCTAGACCTTACGTATTTACCATCTTCGACCACGTCATCGATTACCACCAGGCGAGATAGTGGTCAAACTCTAGCCTATAAGATACAAAAAAAATCTTCTATAAGTAACATATAGAATACCATTTCCTTTCTTAATGTTAAATTAAAGCGGCATCTCACCTCACATAACATCACATGGATAAACTGCATCGACCGATAGATGAGAGTGTTATTAACCTTAGCTGATCTTAACACATCTGGACATAGTCTTCAATATTCCAGACAAGCACACATTTAAAGATAATAGAAATCTGAGCACTACATCACATTCCGAAGCCCTAATTGAATAAGCACCTCCCAACTAAAAAGGGCAAAACCTGGCAGTACCGATGGAAGATTGACAGGACAACAAGTAGGAAACGAACAGGAATATAAATACGTCTTCCCTTGCACTACAGGCCAAACGTAAGTGAGCATTTTTTGCTCGGGCATAAAACTGGGAGATCCGGTATAGATGGCTAGTATAGGTAGAGAGGTTCCCTATTATTACGCGATGCTGATGCAATACTTGTTTGGAAGATGCGTCTTTTTGCGGCGAGTACCACACGCAACACAACCATGTGTTTTTCATTCGTTTTAGTAATTTCTTTGTACTTGTTTTGATAGAAGATGGGTTAGTTTTTGAAGATTTTGATTGCTATAACGCCTAGATTGCGTTTAGCCCAAAGTAGATCGGGCAAGCACTTTCCTACTTGTTTCTTTGTTGCTTTGGTAGTGTATGGTGATTCGATGCATGACTCACGATTCAATTGCTTCAGAAGTTCAAAATTCCCAGTACTTGAGACCATGACCGTTGTATGAGTACGTAGATATTCAATACACTTAAACGCTTGATCTAAATTATAAAGGGACTTACAAGGTAGCACGCTTATTAGAAGATCTCTACCCTGCTAAATTAGCAGGAAACAAGGTTCTATTTCCTCTAATTTCTGAACTTTTGGACTTCTACGCGCGTGTATGAAAGGACATACACTAACACTACAAAACACCCGTAGTTTTCTTGAATTACAAAACTTTTGAAAGACGTTATATCTAACCACAACGACGCCAAACCATTATTTCGATCTTCGATTGTAGTCATACATTTTTACCCACGACTGAACGGAGACTGACATATGCGTTTGGGGTGAGAGGATGTTTGTTTGTTTGTGTGTGCAAATTCATGTTGCCATTTTTCTCCAAAACTACTAGTCCGATTTTGATGCAGTTTTCAGTTATGGGATCGCGTGTAATTGGTGTCAAAGTCAAAGTCAAAGTCAAAGCATTTATTCAGTATATGGGCAAATTAAAAATTTGCACTTACACTCGTCAAATTACATTAAATAGATCATATTCAATAAAAAATATTATAGATATAACAGAAACATAACTTATTGCTTTGAATTTCCAAAAAAAACAAAGGTATTGAGCCATTCAGCTTTCATCTAGACGTCGAACGTCACACTTAAAACACATGATTAATTCCACTGATTAAAGTAGGGTTGCCAACCGTACTATTACGAGCACCCGCAACCCAGTGGATGTTTCAGTACTTCAGACAATTTTTATTCAAAAAATTGTGAAATAATGAAACATAATAAATAAATAAATAAAACGTAGACTGAATTGCAGTACAAATCATATTGGCGCATGTTTTTAGATAGGTGTTACGGTGACAACTCACCAGGGGGCGCCACAGTAAACATTTGTTGGAGCAAATCGATGTTGCCATTTTTCTTCAAAACGAGTAGTCCGATTTTGATGCAGTTTTCAGTTATGGGTTCGTGTTTGATTGGTGCATGTTCTTAAATAGGTGTTACAGTATCAACTCACCAGGGGGCGTTGCAGTAAACATTTGTTTGTGAAAATCCATGTTGCCTTTTTCCTCCAAAACTAGTTCAGTTTTGTCTTTAAACGGTTCATAATTAATCAGTGGTGGTTCTTAGATTGATGTTATGACGTTAATTTTCTAAAGGACATTGTCGTGGGTGTTTATTCTAAATTTTAATTTTGTTACTTGTATCCAGAACATGTTTACGGATTTTGACAAACGCATAATGGTGGATTTGGGACAATGTCAATAATGTTGATTTCAATTGATTTGAATGGTATGGCACTATGCGTTCACAAGCTCTCTCATAGTGTTGTTTATGAATACGCGGCATATTCTCCAAGACCTACTTACTGTGAGTACTCATACAAACATGGACAAATAATTGAAACCGCTGTGCAGTCATTATTGGTTACGTGACTTTAGCAGTACAATGTTCGTTCCCTAACTATGTGAGAATGGGAAACGCAACAATATTTCTTACGTAATCAAAGTCGCGATATCGCGCCACTGATTATCAAATCGGAGCTGTTTTATTGATATATGGAGGGCGAAGTGAATAATAATGAATATATAAGTTTAAAATTAACGTATGTTATTATAATAACGGTATGTAAGGGCGCAGAAATATACCTGCCCGTGGTGCATCCTGCTGACCAACAAACGAGGCTCTGGCGACCGACAAATGGCTGTAGGTATAACCATTTCAAATTATGGCGTAGTTAAATACTACAGGCCGGTGACGGGCAGCAGCGTCACCGGTGCGAGAAGCTACGTCCTGCGATCGCCAACCCGCCTGCCCAGCGTGGCAATTAGGGCATATCCCTCCCAATTAGCAGAAGATCGGGCTCAGTAGCGTATCTTGGGAGAGGCCTACATCCAGCAGTGGACTGACACAGGCTGATTATTATAATAAAATGTACTTACAATGTTTTAAACGGATTTTACTGCATTTTCAGGACACAAAAATAAGTAAATATTTATTAGAGACATTAGAAAATTAGTATAAATAATTCAATGTATCTACGTAGTGACTCGCTTGGTTACTACAGAAAATTAAATACTGACAGGGAAGCATTTATCAAAACTAAAGAATTATATTATTAATATCTCTGATAAAAAAACCTAATACATAGTTTAATTATTATGTCATTGGAAATAAGAATCAAGAATAGTAATTAATGTCGATAAATAATATTTAATTGGTTTAATTATAGGGAACTTTGCAATGAATATGTTATAAATTTACATAACAATTAAAATTATTTTTCAGAAGTACTTATATTCAAATAAATTTACAACATAGATTATGCATAGCTAACTTTTTTATCTTTGATGATTAATATAAAATTTAAGTCTCAAAAGAAATATGCTTTTTGTTTGCATAATTAATTGCATGATTTTGTATTGAATACAGCAAAAGTGCATTTAGTAATTACGTACCTACATAATTCAAGAAATAATAGGTATAATCAGCAATGCAGTTTCGTGACTGTTGGTTTACGGGTCGTTATATCGTTAACGCTAATGAATTTTTCAGCGAAGATTGCACAAAATTAAATTTAAAAGTCTTATTATTTTTAAAATAATGACAGTTAATAATAAAATTATTAAAAGAATGTACTCGGTAGTATTTTGCTTTTCATGTTTAAGTGTTTACTTGTGATTAACAAAAGCAGAATTGAAAATACGGACGCAGAGCATAAACACTCCAATTTTTTTGTGTATCTGATAGGCTACCATTTGACGACTATCTTGCCTGGTGGTAAGCGATGATGTGATTGAAAATGGTGAACACGCTAGGCCTAAAATAGTCTGACTCGCTGCTGGAACACCGTAAGGTTATGATGGTAGATTTTCTCCTTGAAAGTGGTAAGATTACTTTTTTTGATAGCAAGTCAGACGGAAATGCGATATTAACTTTCTACCACCTGTCGAAAATGTTGGCAATGTAGAATATTTTGTGGCACACACAGTTCAAGCAGCAGCCATCGCTTACTATCAGATGAACGTCTTGCTTGAAGAAAAGATCTAACGGTTAGAGAGCTATAAAAGCAATAAGGTACGTATTTATAAGCTAAGTAGGTATCTTCTAGCCAAGCGTGCTACTTCTTCGATCTCATCGTCACTCATCGTCTCATCATCAGGTGAGATAATAGTCAAAAGCTTGACTCTAATGAGCTAAAAAAATATACACATATAAATATGTTTATTTAGCGATATTGTTTCGGTATTTCGAGTATCTGGTGTAATTTGACTAGAATGCAGCAAAATGGTTTTTTTATTACATTACTCTTTGAAATGTATTCCATCTCATTAATAAAATGACGTTGCTGGGTAATCAGCTTTGATTTACGACATCGTATCTCCATCTAAGATAGCTCGTGTTGCACGCACTCCTGCGCATGTCAAAGTATAACATCACATATTTGCAGTTTGTAATGCAAATGAGAAGTGTTGGTAGTAACTTTAGAAATCTGTGGTGTTACTAGATTTTTATTTATGTTCACTAGTTGCGTACTCGCTCATATTTTTACTATAATATTTTAGCATACATACATACATAAAATCACACCCTTTTCAGCCAGAGACTGCTTTCCGCTAATATTTTAACAGCGCGGTTATTGCTCCATTCTATGACCAATCTGGACAATGTGAGTTAAGATATACAATACAACAAATACAAAAAAATCAGACGAAATAATTTTGTCTGAGATCCTATATAAAAATATAAAATACAAAAACTGCTTTGTTACTATGTAGCCTAGCGGTATAATTATAATATGTAGTTTATGCTATTGCGTCTTCTGAAACATTTGGCGCCATATTATATTTTCAGCGGGTAAATCAATCAAAGACTGATAAAAGCTCGTTTTCATATGAACTCACAAAGCGACATTATTGATCACCCAGTTCACATTATCTACTTAAAATTTTCAGAAAAGTGCAACCCACTATTACGAAAGAAAATATAAATAGGCAAGTCTTTTTCCAGCAAAAGTGCCTCAGCTAGGTGTTATGTCTACCAATCTAGTCTAACATTAAGTGCACTAAATAACATAAGCATTAAAGTACAAAATTAATCAAGCATCGTCGGTGCTGACGCGACTAAGTTACGACCAAGTTATGCCCTGACGCCCACAGGTGGTGCTGATTATGATTTGTGCGCAGACGCAGATCTAAGCAAGGAGGGGAGACGGAAGATTTTTAATTTAGCAGTATTTCCGGTATGAAGTCATATAATAAGGAATTGATTGACGCTATATGTAGCTTATTGGCACCAACTTTACTCTATGTCTTGTGTGATGACGATAAATGTTTAGATTGACGTCAAAAACGTAATTGTTCAAGTCGGTAGTCGAAATTAGCAGTCTTTTCAATAATGAAAATCACATGTATGGATTAAATAAACGCGTTAAACGCGAGATGGGTAATTATATTAAATTGGCTTTTTACCCTAAATAAGCCTTATTACCATATACCATGCTAAAGCGGTGAGTTGTCATTTTTGTTTCATTATAAAATTGATTTAAAAACAGGGGATAGGATGCATTTATTGCATTTTAGTCTAAGTGTTGTTTATTTAGTTCAGATTTAATTTTTTTAATGCTGTGGTGATCTTTTTATATATGTAAATGTGTATTAATTAATTCTATTTCATATTTGACGTATGTAAAGCTGCGATCGAATTATCAAGGTACAAATGTATGACAGTACCGGTATTTTCAATTCATCCAGATTATACAGCACGAAAGCAGCTATTCATGACCGTACCGGTATTATTGATGAACTCAGTCCCCGCTTGAAGTCCATCAAGTCTAGGTACACACGAGGTCCAGAGTCGGTTTAATTGCTACCAGCCACTGAGGTACACAGATGATTTATATCTGTCTGTGTTGCCAGTTGACACTTCCGCTATTATTACTGTTTATTGTGTTCGAAGGTGTAACTGGCAAGTTCGCAACACCGGAATATGTGAGATATACCAGGAAATTTGCAAGCGGGTATTTTTATTACTACTTTCTTCTTATATTTGCTAGGTATACATGTACTACAGCTTAGCTTAACTTCTTGGACGAACATATGATTTTTTTTCGTTTACTTGAATTGAGTTATGTACTATAGCTCATTTCCTTGCAAATAAAGATTTAAGATGTCTAGTTTATTTTGAAAAGTGTTTAGACTTCTGCTAGTTTGCGTGGGGCAGTAACACCATTTTTTAAAGTTTGTTTTTACAATTTAAACAGCAAAGTATCCATTTGCGTACCAAAGGTAGACGTCATTGCTATCAAGCAATCGTCCTGCTTGTCCTGGTTTGTAACCTTATATCATAAGAAAGGACTCCACAGTGTCCTTAAAAATTTGTGGCCCTGTAGACAGCTGTCAAACTAATGAACAATTTACGTGGATAGAGTAATAAATGAATTTGGCATTTAAATAATAATAATAATATGAGAAGGATAAAACTATACAATCACTAGTATGAGAGAGCGAGGTGAACAACATTTTTTATCCTTCTCTACATAATGCGATTTTACGAACTGGCTTCCAGTTCTAGTGCACCCATTGGTTTTCACCCGCTGTCATGTATGACCCGACCAAATTACGTTGTTCATTTTATCTTATAGCTGGCATATGTATCACGTGTTCATCATTTTAGTCGGATTATATCTCTATAGCTATTTCATTCGTATAGGCTAATGTTCTCTCTGTTTAATTTCCCTCTACGACAATTTATTACTATTCTATCCTTCTTGAAATTTATAATAAAGTGTCCAATGTTATGTTAAGTCACTTTCAGTTTAAGATAAATCCCAAACTAGCACTAGCAGGAAAGAATGCTATCTGTATAGTTATATTTTTATTATTGGAATCCCCAGGGCAGTATTAGTATTAGCTTAGTCCTTTCATAATACCATAAAATTCCTAAACCATACCAGGACTCCAGAATGTATCAGAAAGCAATCTCTTGCAGGTATCATTATTATTATTACATAAGATGGTAACTGTCGTCACACCTGCGCGAGCGCAGCGGCGCTCTGCAATTACAGTCGATAACAGTCAATGCTGATTTATCAGACCACCATTTTATGGTTTATAGTCTCGCTGGGATAAAGGTGAAATTTTATAAAGAATTTTGGATTTGCATTATGTATAATAAAACTAGTTCACAGCTCATAACTTCATCTAGCTGCCTCTAAAGACCGGCGCACATATATAGAGAGAATTTTTCACTGTCAAACTTTTGTTCGAAATGAAAATTTGAATGAAATTTCAAATCATTAAACACAAACAATATTCGCTTATAGTGTTAGAGCGTCGAAGAGACTATAGGAGATATTGATTTTAGATTGTATTTCGACTTCAGTACTGTCGATAATAGCTTGACTTTGAAAAATGCTCTGAGCTACGCTTAACCAAATGTGTGCCGGGCCTAACGTACTGAGTGATTGAGTATTACGAAGTTTCAAGACTCTCGTCATAATCATTATTTAAATCTGTGTCCATCCTACAAGTTACCCTCAATTTTCTGCAATACAATAATGTAAATAGTTTTTTTTCAGGATGATTTTCGAGAGGAAACCAAAAGTGATGATCCGTTACGTCTCCTCGTATAAAGTAGCCTATCTATTGTTGGAGAAACAAAATCGAAAAACGTTACAAAAATGTTCGTTCCTTTAATAAGTTTAATACGTATTACTCTAGTATTACTATTTTTTATTCTGAGACCAGCCACTTTTACACCTTCTCTCACAGATTTTGAACATTGTTTTTCGATAGCTACTGCGGTCAAGGTCAAGATAACTTGCAATTTCGGTCACATCTCAATAATCCATCCTTTGTCACAGAATAATTATTAGTACTCCGTACCTTTGTACAGACACCTACCCGTTTGTGCACCTAATACATATTTAAGAACGTCTGCTTTACCTTGCAAACTACCTCTTTAAGGCATTTGGCAACATCGAAGATTTGCTTGTCAATATCGACTGATTGTTTTATCCCTACAATTATTTCAAAGCAGTTCTAATAAGTTAATAGATCCTAATAGTTTGGAAACTGGAACAGCTTTCAAAAGCCATAAAGTTTCTCTATAAGCCTCTGTCCAATTAATGCCCACACATTTAGCTTAAAAATAGATAAAACTGTCGGTTTGATACGCTAAAATAATGTAGTATCGTCATCCCACTACTATAATTAATGGACGACAGAGTGGTCGTCAATTTATTGCCTAAACATGTCAAATGTAAACAAAATAATGCCCGTTTAGGGCTTACATTCATCATCATCATCATCATTATCAGCCGGTATCAGTCCACTGCTGGACATAGGCCTCGCCCAAGACACGCCACTGAGCCCGGTCTTCGGCTCTTACATTAAATTAGGGGTTTTAAGTATTTCTCAATCCTGGTCGAAAGTGTGTTGGTTAATTTACGATCGGTTTCAATATAGGAATACGATCTCTACGGCTTTCCTTCAACTGAAACTTGTCTTTTTACCTTCCTACTAATAAATTCAAAATATTTCTCGCCTGGTGTTAAGCGATGATGTGGTCGTAGATGGTGAACTCGCCTAAGCGTCTCACTCTCAAGGGCAATATTTACAAGGAGAACCATGCAACTTGCTTCAGCACCACGGATCGTATTTTTAGGGTTCCGTACCCAAAGGGTAAAACGGGACCCTATTACTAAGACTCCGCTGTCCGCCTGTCTGTCTGTCTGTCCGTCTGTCACCGGGCTGTATCTTATGAACCGTGATAGTTAGACAGTTGAAATTTTCACAGATGATGTATTTCTGTTGCCGCTATAACAACAAATACTAAAACAGAATAAAGTTAAAAATAATAGGGGGTCCCCATACAAGAAACGTGTTTTTTTCGACGTTTACCTAAGAGTCCATAGACGGCGTTATATTGAAATGGCGATCCCTAACACCTTTGTTAGACGTTAGATGGCGTTGTAAGAAATGAATGTTTATTAATTATTATTTTTTGCTGGCGAAAAATGATAGTTGTATTTTTTGCTCGATCTTATAAAATACTGTAGTGTGGTACGGAACCCTACGAGTGTGAGTCCGACTTGCACTTGGCCAGTTTATTTATAGGATCCGTGTTTAGCGCTATCTAGATGCTTTGGATGAATGGATGATTGTTTGTTTGTTTTGTTACTCTTTAGGCAAAAATGGCTCAACAGATTCGGATGAAATATGGCATACAGACATAATTTTGATTAACAGTATTAACACACAGGATACTTTTTGACGCGGGCGAAGCTGCGGGGCACAGCTAGTACTTCCAAAGGTTCTTTTAGTCAAACGCAATCTTTAGTTGGACGAAATGTGTAGAGATCGAATATTGAAAATGACCCTTATTTTGAAGATCACAGAAACAACGTTATTTTTGTTATGAAAAGTTGCAGTAAATCTGTTCTGTTTATAATACTGTGATGAATGGCTCGAATTTATTACCCAACACCTATTAAAGCGCACAATATAAAAGAAAGGTAGGTTTACAATTTTAATCAACGGCATAAATAAACTAGTAGGTACGAGTAAGTAAACAGCCCATGAACGATTACGAGGCGGTTATTTTCGTTAATCATACAGGGGTGTATAATTAGCTGCAAGCATCATTTCCGCAATGGAATTAAGCATTCTGCAGTAACCACACCGTTTAGGTTACCTCACTGCAGGTTGGTCGTCAGTCAGGTTGACAGGGTTAGCAAGTCACAGTTTTTTTTTAAATATCTTATAGGCTAGCGTTTGACCAATATCTCGCCATGATAAGCGTTGTATGGATGCGGTGATGTAGTGGGAGATAGTGAATACTCTGACTCTCAAGGGCTCTGAGCTTCAGGAACACCGTATGGTTACGGCGGCAGATTTTCTCCTTGATGGTGGTAAGATACTTTTTGCTAGCAAGTCAGGCAAAATATGGATGGATATAATATGCTTCTTCCATTCCACCTGTGGATATGTGGATAGTCAACATCAGGCGGGCCGTCCGCGTCAGCTGGTGTTCAAACTATTTCATAAAAAATACACACAATGCCTAGTATCATCGACGTATTGCTATAACGTCGATGTCTAGTATCATCGAGCTCAGTGGCGTGCCATAGGTAAGACATATGTCCAGCAGTGGACAGAGATAGTTTGATGATGATGATAATGATGATAAAGCATGTCCGTCTATTAGTTTGTGATGACAGAATGTGTCGGTAAATACAACTACCCGCACAATAGCAAGACGATTGGTATTGAAAGAGAGATGTCTGTAAGTAGTTCTAATGGTTCATTAGGATTATTAGGACATGGATGTGGACGATGATGATGATAAAAACACAGATTGTGAGTTGACAACCCTACCAGTAAATTATAAATCATGCTATACACGAGCGAAATTAATAATTTAATAATAGCACCGCCGCAAAACTCTCGGTTTCGTGGTGATTTCGCCACATATCCGGTGCAAACCTGGTCTTAGCAATGTTGCATCAGAGTTTCCGTTGTCAATAACTATATTTATCAGTTATTTACTACGTTTTTGCGTTTGTGGATTAATTATATAATTTTTAGCACCATTTCATGTAATTTTAAAACATTCTTTAAAACATTTATAACAGACTACTTCCTGATTTTTTTAGACTTATTAAAATTGATATTATCATGACTTCGTTTCACTTATTTTGATTACATTTTTCTATCATAAATAATTTTGGTCGTTAAATTTTCCAATGAGTTTTTGAGAAACAATTTCAAGCTAATAAATATAACATCGGATAAATAGTATCAATTAATTATACCCACGAATATGCGTTTAATAAAACTATAATTTCAACCTATTTTATCACTCTACAGAAATAAATTCAAGAATAAGTAGTACATGTAGTGAAAATACTAAGTATAAAACTGCAATCGATAGTTCAGAATCATCAATCGATATGTTTATGAGCCCGCAATTATTTTTACAATAAATAATAAATGGTACAAAAACGCTACGGAATGCATTCGAGCACAGACGAATCGATTTCCTAGCCGTCAATCGGCTGATTTATTCGATTCACACACGACATCGATTCGATGCGAATGTGGAACGAAACGCCTTACGGACCGATATAATAAAACTGATATCGTTTTAGTGTGTCATTTAAAGCGTGCGATACTGATGCTTATTATAGAATCAATTTGTAGACTTTTTGAGCGAATTTGCAAAAGGTTCGTATTCAATTTGTGTGAATGTTGTTTTGTTTGATCTTTGTTAACTTAGATCACACACGTGTCATCGTCATCATCATAATCAACCGGCATCAATTCACAGAGGAGCACAAATACCACCTCAGTGCTCCCAGCCAACCTCACCTGCCCGTGGTGTATCCTTCTGACCAACAAACGAGGCTCTGGCGACCGACAAATGGCGGTATAACCATTTCAAATTACGGCGTAGCTAAATACTACAAGCCGGTGACGAGCAGCAGCGTCACCGGTGCGAGAAGCTACGATCGCTAACCCGCCTGCCCAGCGTAGCGATTAGGGCAAATCACCTGCCTGGCTGATTATGATGATGATCAATCCACAGCTGAACATAGACCTCCCCCAAGACACGCCACTGAGCCCGAGCTTCGCCTTTTCCTTTCCAAACTGCAGTAACTGCCTACCGTTTTCTGAAACGCGTCGCTCCACCTGGTCACGCACGTTTACACATTTCAATAGGTAATTTTTTTTTGCTCGTAAGGGCTTAACAACTTCGTTTACTGATATGTGTAATTTTTCTTTTGTTCGAAAATATATAGCTGCAGATTGGTCATATACACATTTTATCTAGAGCTGTAGGGACTATTCTGTAAGCTCGTCTATACTTCTCGGAAGAGGAATTTGTGAATGTTGTAATACGAAATTCAAATCTCACCGCGGATTCCGCTTTCGAGATGTATAAACGAGCTTACAGAGTAGCCCTACTGCAGGGTTATTCGTATTCATTTGAAAGTAATTTCTGATTCGGAAATTATCTCTCCTTCGCCTCGGATATTTGCAATTTACAAATTTCACAATGCTTCGATCGATATTTCAATTCGAATTCGAATAAATCAGCGATTCTAATCGGAAAGGTTTCTGCCAGCAAATAGCTCTCGCGGATTTCTATTACTTGACTTTATATAATCAAAGCTATATATTTTTTCAATAACATGATTATGAATATTATGACCGTAATACACCATCTCCAATAAAAACAATAAAATCGCTAGGGATTCCCAATTCCACAAGCACCACACCCAATACCAACAACAATGTTGTGCAATATCCGTAATAATAATCATAAAAATAAACGCCTACACATGTTATCAACTAATCAATGATTCAAGCGAAAGTAAACGTTGATTGTGGTATCTAATCAGTCCTAATCTATAACTAACAAAATACTCGCACCATATACCACCAAATCCTAGCAATGTGACTTATATTACTTACTGATAGTGGTCAAAATATAAACACAAATAGGTATAATCACACAAATATTAATAAATACGCAAGTTCAAAATGTATGGGAATGACATTTATTTTTCCGCTACAAAGATGTAATTTCCATAGATTTCGAAGCTGCGTTAGCGTGAATGTAAACAGAAATTGGATTTGTCTAGGGGCCCAGGCGTAATCGGGGCCGCGGGAAGAGCTGATTCGATGACGCCCGGTACGCAGACTTCGGACCGCTAAAGAGTCAATAAAGAGTCAAGTAAAGAGCAATCAATATAAACCACGTGGTTTGTCAAGACTATTTAGCGGCACGTACTATAGGTACCTGTCCTTAAAACTAAAACGTTTGTAAGATCAGATCGGATTGGATCGGATCCAGGGTTTTGATATGGAGAGGGCTTGGCCCTGGGTACTGGTAGCATCACCTTATCTAGACGAGTATCACGGGTGAAATAAGACGATTTGGAGGAGGGGGAAAGGAGGCTCGAGCAAGCCTCCTAGAATCGAGGGGTTTACTTATACTAGTTGGATATTAATTTTATAAGAAAATGTAGATTGACACCATCTTATGAAGACCTATCTCTTGGCTCTACTCTACCAATAAGTTGGCATCATAGCGGGCGCACCGACCGGCTAGATCCTAAACCAATTGTGTATCATATTACTGGCCGTCTTTAAGTTCATTAAATAAATCACCGAGTCCGCGCATCTATCCGTAAATGTTGTCGAATTAAACCTCTTCAAAATTTACTATAGATAAATTATATATATTTAATACAGAACCGATTACGGATATTATCTGTAAAGAGATTCCCATTTAGATGCATCGCAACGGTCGCATCTTGTTGACAGAGATGTAGGATGCCATAGAAGTGGCTAAATTATTTTTGATGAGTTTGTTTTTTTTTTGCGATTAATATTGTCAAAATATATATGAACGAATATCATTTTTGTCTCTATGACAATTGCATCGTTTTTGTTCAGGTGTGTTACAGCTTGATGTTCCTTAGTTGATTTAAAACATCAAGGCCAGCCTTATAATATACCTGAGCATTTTTTAAATAGCCGAAGATCGGCCTCAGTAGCGATTCTTGAGAGAGGCCTACCGACCTACGTCCAGCAGTGGACTAACTAACAACGACTTATTATAATAAATGTTAACATCGCAATGATTTAAATGAGACCAAGTTGTGACTATAGAGGAAAATCATTTCTTATTAAACGTCTTCAAATTTCTTATACGTCTCTTTAACTTCATAAAATAACCTCCATATTGTGGTAAACATGAGTAACAGTAACACACGAGATCGAACCGGAAACTATCCGTTAAACCACAAATAGATATAGTCCATTGTGTTCCTAACCGTTCCAGAACTTTACATCCAGGTTCGAGACATAATGGGAGCACCCACCGCAGAGCGTCGCCAACTTGCCAGTTGCCACCGCATTCATTTTAGTGGCTTCAATGTTACGGTACTACCAACGGTGTGCCCTCACCCTTATGATCGGTTGTCGGAGAAAAACAAAGGTAAGAAGTGTGCTTACACATCAAGGGTTCCGTATGGAAATAAGCAAATATTACAATGCAAAATTACGAAAAAGTGGAGCCTCCATATTTTGATTGTTAACTCATAATCTAAAGTTTTTTTTTAGTGATACGTATGTTTATACTTACTGAATACAGTTTTTCATTGATTTTAATAACTGAAGTAATATAAGAAGAACATACCTGAAACAAAATTAACAATACATTAGCATCGAGCTTAAAACATCTTTCAGCAATGAAAGTATTTATATAAATTTTAAAGTTCACACAAAAATTTAAAATTGTTCATACAATGATTTAAGATCGTTTGCCAAACGAAAAGAAACCCGACTTTAAATACCGTGCTAGTCATTTTCAATACTTAGTTGGTGTGGGGTAACTCCCTAATATCTCTGGAGACTGGAGATGTTTATCAGATCTCGATATAGTGACCACTATCTTGCCCGGTGGTAAACGATGATGTGGTCGAAGATGGTGAACACGCTAAGCGTGAATGGTCGGACATGTCGGAACACCGTAAGGTTATGGCTGTAGATTTTCTCCTTGATGGTGGTAAGCTATTTAAGCTAAGCTAGTCACGCGGAGCATCGATATTATGCTCCTGCCACCTGTGGGAATACGGCCTTAGTGTTCTTAGTGTTCTGCCCCTTTTGTCCGCGGATTTTTATTTTTATTTAAACAATATTATGCAGCTGACAGACGGACAATCAGTTCCATTCGGATCATGATATGTACTGTGATCGGTATGCGTTTCTTTAAGTTGTGTTTCACTATTTCACTTTTTTTATAGTCCTTCATATCGTGAATTCCTATTTCATGGTCGAATAACTCACGAAGTGGTACTACTGACCCAAAGTGTACTATCAGATGTATAACAGTAATATTAAAAATGTCCTAGGTTTGAAGATTGCTTGTACCTACCACAGAACCCTAAAACATACCCGATAATACCCTAAAATAAAAATGATTTCACTTCATAGGTTATCTTATCTGTTATATTTATTTTTCCGTAAAGATATGAAATTGAGGGAAATATATTTAATCACAATTATGTTTTAATATTTTAAAACCTTTTTATTTAAGCAACAAACAAGCTATATAAGGTATGTGAAACATTAAAAAAACAATCATATTATTTAGCGGAAAAGAACAGAAGTTTTGCAGTACTTAGTTACTTTTGTATATTATTTAAAGCTTGACTACGTGGATGTCAGTCAACATAACATATTATAGGTAGGAAACTGAATAAAAATATGGCCTACCGATGAACAAGCATAGATATCCTAAATAAGGCAAGACCACTTAATTGCTGAACAGTACTTAATCCGACAAGCCAAAGCTTTACTAACACTTCAAAAGAGGCGGCGTATACCAATCAAACGAAATCTAGTGCATATCAGGTCATCCTAAAGGCAGACACTGACTTGCAACGTTCGTTTGTAATGTATCATTCGATGCGAGCTATGTTACAAAACGAACGCTCGCTTCGAGAGCGTGAGCTCAACTGAGGAATGACGACTGAAACGCGTTTCAAAGGAATTCAGAATACTCTGACAGTTGAGTGAATGATCCGGCGCTTGCATCGAGCGACTTCGCTCGGTGTACCGACTACTGTAACACGTTACAAAAACATGTTACATTACGAATACGTGTTGCAAGTCTGTGTCCGCCTTTACATCAAGATCATAGCAACATGGACCATCATTATCTGGTCAACATTTCAGCCATTAAGCTCGTTGTGCGGAACCCATCAGTGGCTTTAATCTCATCCGCTAAAGCCTTATTTGGATGCGTGTCCGTGCGATCTCTTGCGGATTTCTAATACAACGGATATTGGTTTGAGTAGGGAGTAGTTATGTCTTTGCCTAAAATGATGGAACCGGAATATTTTGGTTGTTGTAATGGAATTAAGAAAATGAAAGACCATCCTTTATTTTTTTGTCAGATGTCTTTTTTTATTTCGATCGTGTAATCAATGTAGCGCCAGCCATTACCTGAAATTGTTTTTGGTCCTTTAATTTTTGTAGTCGTTGGTTGTTTTTTTTTAGTTTCAGTGAATGACTTCAAATCTTTCAAAATTACAGACAATAATACCTACTTATATTATAATTTATTCTGTGACTAAATTATTGAAACATTGAAATTGAACAAAACTAAAATTTAGGGATGTCAATGAATTGGATTTCTTTCTAAATAAGTTAGCAATTCTGAACCTATACTGAGTGAGAATGACATTACCAGGCAAATTGGGGTTGGCACATACGAGTACAGTACAATATATAACTCGTTTATTTCGTTCGTTCGTACTCGTTTATAATATTTACGCATGTAGAAATGTAATAAATTGCCTTCCTACAATCATTGAAACAACTGACATATCGCTAACTGACAGAGCACAAAACAACTAAGGCTGAGTGGCACCATCTTACTTTAACTATAACAAACGTCAAAAATCTGTCAAAATCCATATAAAAACACCGGTTAATAGTTATAGTTACGGTTAAAGTAAGATGGTGCAACTGAGCCTAAGCGTATCATACTGTTTACGTCCCATTTCACATTTCACACTTGAAACAAACATTGATTGTCCTTATTTCTGTAATATTAACAACAAGACAGCCGTCATAAAGCGGCAACAAAAAACAAGATAACCGAATCCCGTTAAGTTTGTTCTAGCCAAGAACCTGTCCGCTTTCGGTTCATTCACAAAAAGCCGCGGCTAATATCAGCGCACGCGCAGCCCGCTACGGTGACCACGCTATCGTCACGTATTTAATATAAATATTTTTGTTCTTCTCTTTCTGACAGGCCCATTTTTTATTTTCAATCTGTTCCGGCACTCCATTTCAATGGAGTCTATGATTTAGTTCAGTAGTACGCGACGTGCGGTATTTTTAATGAAAGTACTTTTTGTTTTGTTTCACGAACAAAGCGAGAACCGTTAATATCTTCGGGTATTCGAATTTTAATATTCTTAAAAATATGGCGGTTTAGAAGAAAGTTCTCACGAATCTCCGAGGCATAAGCGGTGCGATGTTGCCATCCGACAAAAAACAATCAAACAGATTAAACTGTAACTAAATGCTGACCCAGACAAAAAAGTATTTTGCATTCCGACACACGCTAAGTTAAGATATCAAACGATTCATCTCTAAATAAAGTAAAAAGTGTGCAAAAAAATCTAATAGCTAAGTGGCCATTTCTTGTGCTACTTATCTCTTGCTCATGCATGTGTGGAATTAACCGGTTAAATCAGAGCTTATAAAATACTCGTAAGAGTCTGGAGTTTTGTTTAAATTGTTATCATAGTCATTATTATTCTGGTAGTAAACGCATCAGTGTATTGTTAACTGCAGAAAAAATATCGATCTTGTCTCTTATGGTATGTCGCGGCATTTTTAGTAATGGCAACATCCATTACGATAGTGACAGTTTCATTGACACAGTAAAGAAAAGTTTCAAGGGCGACAGGTGCGATAGGGCATGTAATTGTCTCTTCAATGTAAAATTAATTAAATTGCGGTAGATTAAACTTAAATGTATGTTAAATTAAAAGACGATGGTAAAATAAAATGCTTAAGTTAAGTGTGTTTTTTATCGATATTTTAATGACGTTACTTTTATTTTATTATTTACTTAAATCTTTACGGATCACTGCTTCTTGCTTGGTAATTATTATTAATAGAGAGTGGTAATGCTGTCCAAGAAGTATCACGCTTACATAGAAAAGCCTTATTCACTTTTGGAAGACCTATAGGTTTTAATTTATAGGCAATTAATTTCATTATCTGGCAGCACATAAGATTAATGTAGAAGCAATTAACTTAGACCAAATTAATGTTTTATAATCCTTGCTACTGCATTCTAAAACCGAATTGACCCGATTGACAAGCACAAGACCATCTAGATGTCTTTATTGCGCACATAAATCGAAATCTTCGCTGATAAAACTCTACATGCGCTGGACACCCACCAATTTCGCTCAATAAATCATTCCAATAAATTGATCGTAAAAACTTGTTTAAGTTTCATCACTCTGACACACTTATTTTGGTGCGTGCGGCGAAATTTGGAATCGACATCTTCAAACATCTATTTGTCAAATGGCAAAGAGCGTCGAGCTGTCATTGCAAAAAGCAAATACAACACGCAACTACAACTGAGTTGCGCTCGGCCTATATTTTCACTATTTGGAGATCAAGTTTTTTTATCACTGGCAATCTCAGCATTCTAAGCGCGTCTTAACAAGTTTACGTTGTAAATTGTTTACGATGTCAGGTGTTTATGATGAGATCTAACATCTGTCATTAATTATATTAGCGATTACTTTTCTCGGTATCTTGTGTCATTGACATGCCTACGATATCTTAATGAACGGAAATCTTATAAATCACCTTACAGCACATTTATCTTTATTAAATCAATGTTTCTTTAATTGCTCATTTATAGCACTTGCAAGAATGCAGACAAGGCCGTCATCCTTATATAATTTAGCTATGCTATTATATTATAAACTTATTTTTTTTGTTATTGAATACCTATACAACCTATTTTGTTGGTCACGTGAATAGCTCCGCCCACCGTCGCAAGCGCATGTCACTTCCGTCAATATGGCGGACAAATAATGAATGGACTAATCAAATCTTTGCAGTTTTGTTAATTGTATACTATTTGATTTATTGACATCTATTTTTGGTGGGTACTACTAATTAACAATAAAAAGTTACACTAATTGCCAATGTGTTGTACAATTTATCTTCATTCGTGTTATATACTCAAAGCTGTATACTTAGGTTCAAAGAAATTTATTCTCAATAAGACTTAAAATAGTCACTTACTTGAGAACAGAACACTTAACAAAGTCATTCGTAGTGTCTGTGTGTAATATGCTGTCTTCATGTAATTCTAGTGTTTAAATAATTTAAGATGAATTCAAAACTAATACAACCGACTTCAAGTGTCACGCTAGTGTCATTCAAATGTTCCTGGTGACCTGCAATACAGGTTTTTACAAAACCTACAGCAGGCACCAGTCTCTCACAACGTATAATTATATGCCTTTATGTTATAATTATGTCCTATAAACTTAAGTCCTACCTATTCGTAATTTGTTTTTTTTTTTGTAATTTGTAATTTTTGTGAGAGAAATAAATGGATATATTATTATATTATTATTATTATTAGTCATTAGTATTAAGTTTGAGGTGTTTATCTCCATATCTCTGGAGATACTGAACATATCTCGATGAAATTTAAATGGGACTACCTGGAAAGTATACCGTTTCAAACAAAAAAAGAATTTTCGAAATCGGTTCAGACGTCTTCGAGTTATCGGTGAACATAGATATACATTAAGAAAAAGATTCCGACGAATTGAGAACCTCTTCGGTGAAGTCGGTTAATGACCGAATGGACTGTACCTAAATAATATGACTATACATATAAATAACTAACTTAGGTACTCTCAATTAATCTAGTTCTACGTTTTAGCGTTTCGAATATAGAAGATGCTAAATCTAACTAAACTCTTACAGTGTTACTTATAAACATCTATTGATCAATTGCTGAACTGCCTCTCAGCTCTCAAGGACTTGATCATTGCTCAACTTTTTTTCAGTCATAAACGTTAGTCAGCCATTGCTTGGTTGAGACACGAAATAGATATGCTCCATGGGCTGTTGGCATAGACTAAATCCAAATTAATCGACTAAAGAAAGATTCCAGCCCCCAGATATTCATTTTTTATCTGTAACGGACTAAATTTGACAGATCAAGTGACAGAAAAAATACCGCGAAATCCTCGCCAGTCTAGACTTGGCATATATCAGCTGATTGGTTCTGCTAGCGCCATCTTGCCTCTCAGCAAGTGCTTAACACGGTCCCGGCGGTGGTTAACTTTGAGAGCTGTCAATGCAATTCTCAACGACCTCTCAACTTTGATTACCGTTTATGAGTGAGATTTTCCTTGATCAATAGATCAGCAATTGCTCAAAATTTGAGACACGTTTATAAGTAACACTGTTATTGTGCATATTGCCTTTATTGTAACGTTCTTGGCTCAGTTATTGCAAAATACATACTTACATTTAGATATGTAATTAGAGCCTCATTTAGTTCAGAAATGTAAAACAAATGTATTTTAGATACAAATCTATGTAATCAACAAGTAAAGTGGCACCGCCCATTCCTTCTCTTAAGTAAGGTAGGTAGGTACATAGATTCATTTATAATAAAAATATTTCTACATAAATATAAATAGAAAAAGGCCGGACGGGTTGACTCTGGTGCCTTGGAAAAATGGCAAGTGCCTAGTTTGGGACGCGACTTGCGTTAGCACTTTAGCTGCCAGCCACCTCAGTCGCACCGTCCACTCCCCGTCAGCAGCAGCAGAAGACGCGGCTAGTAAAAAGAGGCTAAAGTACGCTGCTATGGAGCCGCTTTACCACTTCGTGCCTATCGCAGTGGAGACCCTGGGTTGTTGGGGGACAGAGGCCAAGAAGTTCGTCCATGAAATAGGTCACAGGCTCAGGGAGAGTACAGGTGACTCCCGCTCCGGCTCGTTCCTGGTGCAAAGGATGAGCATTGCCATTCAACGTGGAAATGCGGCGAGTGTGATGGGCAGTTTTGCGCCCGGAGCGCTCAGGGGCGGGTTATTTGACTAATATATAGATATATATTTTAATTTAAAGTTGACATTACTTCATTTTGGAATTATTATATAAATTATGATGATTAATAGAAATATTAATATAAATAAAAATTACTCTACTTAATAAAGTAGAGTAATGTTTAATAAATGTAAAATTCTAATAATCTGGTATATTATGTTTTTATTAGCGTTATACATATCCTGCTTTTATAAGAGGATGTTTTATGTAATTATTATATTATTTTTCTTATCATGTTGCGGTGTGTGTTTTCCTTGTTTTATATACATTACCTATCTTTATATTATTGCTATTAATGTTAATTATGTATATTATATATATTATATGTCTTATGGATGGATTCATATTTGGACGGGTTTCCGTAAATCAAGTCTATATATGTGAAGCATTTTTTTTTTCTTAGACCGCTGTTTATGGCATACTAGCTGGCTGCGCCCCGTGGCTTCACCCGCAATATATATGACCTGGTCTACTATACTAGCTATCTCTGTACAAAATATCAGCCAAATCTGTCGAGACCTATGACCCAAACAAATAAATATACAAACGAACTTTGGATTTATATTGGTGTTTATGCATAGATCTTTACAGCGTTTTACTTCAGTAAGGTATACAGTAAACACACAACAGTCGTTTATAAATTTTCACTGGGGTGATAATAGTAAATACATATAATCGGGATATTCGGGACCTAACCTTTGTAGAAAGCGGGCGTCTCTTTCAAGACTCAAACCAGTGAAAATGAAATACGTTTAACGTGTTTTTCATTCGATCAATTTCATAGTCTTAGCTAACAGCTACATAAGTACTTAAGTCGTGTTAATATGACCTTTAAAAATTACTCAACGCTTCTCGTATTTCTTTTTTACATCGAGTGAGGACAGCCGCCTCGTCTTACATGTATCGAGTCGAGGGTAACTCGATCCTATAAGGGTATCGATATCGACACGCGGAAATTGCGATTTTTGTTGACGAGGATATCATGTCCAAGCCTTAAGCTTCAATTCACCGCAAAAAAAAACTTTTCTCCAAATTCAGTACGAGCCACACGGGGTCACGGCTTTCGAGATTATGCGAGTATTTTAATCGATATTTTGATCGATGCCGCGCATTTATCGAATGACACGGAGAAACAAGGTTGAGACCAAGTTGAGATGAAACATGCCGCCTGAATACTTTTGAAATTCGAATGCGGAGTACAACTTAATACAAATATGGACATTTACTATATATCAGACAGAAGTTGTAGTAAACTTTAAACTTTCACGACTTGAACATATAGTTATAAATATTAAAATACGGGACAACGGGACTTATCGCGCTTAAAACATTAATTTTTATGGAACTCGACGTTTCGACCAAGTTGCATTGATTGTGGTCATGAGACGACTCTGTCTCTATCTCTCTATCTAGTCTCTATGACTATCTCTGTTACAGGGAGTCGTCTTGTGCACCACGATCAATGCAACTTGGTCGAAACGTCGACTTACATAAAAAATAATGTTTTAAGCGCGATAAGTCCCGTTGTCCCGTATTTTAATATTTACAACTAGACAGAAGTTGGTCGATCATTTCGTTCGTAACACGAAATCTTTATAAACTCTTTAAAACTTTCTGTAAATCATAGATCGTTATCATAACTATTGTTATTAACACTAACAAAGCGAAGAAATAAAACAAATAACTGTTGTATTGTTTAACATCCAATATTAGAGTAGTGCTGTAACTCACAATAACGATAAATATCGCGAATAGCGTACATAGAAGATTAACACAACGGTGTCGGCGCCATGTTTAATCGCCTTCGCTATCAAAAACCTGTCGTGGTTATAAAAAACAAATTGGCCTACATATTGCGGACAAATAAAAGGAATTTTACACAGTCCGATATAGCTAGAACTGGTAAAACCGTTAAACTATTGTGTAGGGGAAACGGTCACTAGAAATTGGCGCTTCGTAATCGATTTTTGAAACACTGTATAAATAACGAATATATTAATGAAGACACAGGTATTTACAATTTTTAATTAAAAGTATACCATATGGTACTAATTTGCATTAGAAATGAGGTTAAGATTTTAAGTAGCGGTGAGCCCTAAATGCATGAGGCAGTAAATTAGTCGAAAATCTGTAATTGCACGATAACTTACTAGTTCGCTCTCTCCTATCAGAAAATATAATTTATATGACCCTTCCAGCGATGAGAACGGATAGTTTAGAGGCCAAGTGTAGCTAATGTAAGCTAATATCAATAAACAGCCTCCTCTCTAATAGCCATCGAATATAATATTTATTTAACAAAATGCTATTTTCATATCTATTTAACATAACGCTAATAAGGGCATTGCACCGGAAATATATTTAGTTTATCAAGATGTCAATAGGCGGCAGTAAGTAGTAAGTAACTTGCCATTAGATGGGCTGCTAGCCTGTTTGCCGCTCCATATTAAATAAAAAATGCCAAAAACATATTTCTATTACATACATTTTACAAATATATATTTGATCAGGCGATAATCTATAAAGATCTATTGAACCTAACTGAGTGAGATATCCATAAGTCAAGAATGTTGGGATACTAAGATTTTACGCGATGTCGAGCAGTGTGGTAACAAAATTGCGAAGCTAGAATGAGGTGAAGAGTTCCTCAGAGCACTTGCCATTGAAAATCTTAAGGAAGACACAGAGCGCAGCGCACCAATATCCGGGCATAGGCTCAGAGGCTTTTATTTTTTCGCAAGATCTAAAACGTCAATATTGACATGACGATAAATTCAATATCAATCTTTCCCATGTCATTATTTCAACAAGTTCGCCCGTGTCACAATAAATCTACAGATCAAATAAAGTTTACTAAATCGCAACCTATAAACATTCCCAGCAGTACCGCTACCTATAACTTCTAGGAAATGTAATATTGCAGTTGCGCCAAAGAATTATCGATACGTTTTACCAACACTAGTCACGTATCACATGTCTCGATACTTTGACAGCTCGAGAGCACAATGCGTGTAGCGTCCTTCAAATTTTAAAATAAACGAATAACTAAAAGAACAAGAATAATATAAGCGTAAGAAAACGTGCTCTGAAATCCTAAATCTTCGTAAGGCATGATTTGGCACAGTAATCTTTGGTCCTACATAACTTTTGATAGATCTGATCTCATCTCTGTGGTACTGTCTCATCCTGTCACAATGCTTTACTTTCCACGTCGATTTTATAATTCGATGACTTTATAAATACAACCCTGATATTATTGTAATCGGCACACTTTTAAAACGGATACGAACTCATTTATAACTCTTTATAAGATTTATCAGCAGAAAACAGGAGCAAAATGAAATCTGTCTTTGCACAACTGAAACACAATAAAGATAAACACCCCCGACCCTTTGAAGGATGAAAAAGATGTGCGGACAAAAAAGTTGGATCGTAATAAGGGTAACAACAAAACGTAGTGACAGTAAAAAAAAAAATCTGTAATATTATTTTTTTACGTTTCGCAAATATCCGTCATTATGAAAAATTTCCAACAACGGAATCGACAAAAAGTCCATGTAATTATCGAACCAGCTCACAATTTTACAAGAATCGGTTGAGAAATGCGACCCAGAAGGAGAACAGACATCCGGAAATCCGGACATACGAAAGCATTCTTGCCCAAATACCAATATCTTTTCTGTGCCCAAACTGAAACAGAGACCTTCGCTTCGCTTCGCAAATATGATAATTGTTTTCGGAAAGAAATGCGACCTCATTGGACACAATCGGCAAGTCGTTTAAATTAATAGTCGAATCAGTTTTCTTATAAAAATATCCAATGAATATTTATGGACAACGCTGATGAATAACGTTTAAAAGTTGGATGGTCAACTTTTGTTTAATAATAGACTAAACTAAGATGCATCTATTTTCAAAGAAGTCATAGGGACTATCATTTCGTAGCTTGCAGGTGACGAGGATGATAAAACCATTTAGAAACAGTTGTGATAATTTTATTATAAAAACTCACGTTCATTTTAAACTTATAGATTTAAAAACGGGAATTTAACGTGACTTACGCGATGTCGATATAGCGATCGACATATGTTTCGGCCTCATCCGGAGGCCTTCTTCAGGATCTTGAGTGCGAGGTTGAAAGCGTCGGCGAGCGCCCCGCACTCAAGATCCTGAAGAAGGCCTCCGGATGAGGCCGAAACATATGTCGATCGCTATATCGACATCGCGTAAGTCACGTTAAATTCCCGTTTTTAAATCTATAAGTTGTGATAATATTTTTAAACCACCCGACTTATCTATGTATAGTGGGTTCATTGAGGCCCTTCGAATAAGCCCAAATACAACATCTCTGCTGTAAGTTTGTGAGGAGTAGGATATTCTGCAGATGCCAGGAGATTCTTCAGCATCTGATCAATTTTATGATATTTATTTATTTCCAAAATATTAAACTAGTTATAACATTAAGTCTTATATATATGAACACAAATTAACCATCATTTTAGCACCCTGAAATTCCACACTAGGAAAAATCCTGTGTTGTGGAATTCAGTAAGATTGACACAAAGAAATGTTACAAATACATGTACCGTGGGTAAACTTATACATTACAATCAATCAATGTTCGTACTATATCGTTGAAGTAGGAGGATACCGAATTTATAATTCATCAGACTTACGAAAGTTGCTTTCATAGACTAGAAAAGAGCTCATTCATAGACTTAGAACGGCTAAACGGATTTTCATGAAATACCGATTATGTTTATTTTAAGTGTTATCTACACTTTGTATTATTTTTTGTTCATTGTTATGTACAATCCAAAAATGTATTGTAACGACGGGACTCTAACCCTTATATATCTATTATATATATACCCTTATATATCATATATATCTTGCCTCCTATTCATGATGCAAAGCTAAGAATACTTAACTTAAGTCTCGATTAAGTCACCTATTCTTCTTAAGAGTTGTTACAAGTACTTAATACAAATTCAAAAAGAGCTTGAGGTTTAACTCCATAATCCATACATTATCTTGAAAATTTCGGCCATACAATGAGGGTTTGGGGGAGTCTAAATATTGTCGCCTTTTGGCCCCTTTATTTGCTCCTGCCGGGAATAAGTCGAATTACCAATAACTCTGTATAACTCCAACCAAAGGCTTTCTCTAAGATTTCTATGTGCATAATACGTATTTGAAAAATCGCATCTCAGGGTGTGTGTGAAATATCTTTTTTGGCAATGTCTTTTATTATTTAATTTAAATAATGTGATATCAGTGTTCTTAATAGTGGATATTCTTTATTGTTTTTGATCCTGTATAGTAAATACTAAGTACTATCAACTCGAACATGGTTCCTTGTCCCAGTTTGCGACAATGGTGTTCTCTCGATCTCGCTAACTTGGTATCGTGACTCTCAGCATCGTTTATCTATCTATACCTTACAAATATTTCGACATATCGATAACAATCTGACATTACATTTTATGATTTTACTTCGCAAATTGTCACACGATCGCCGATCGGTTTCTCTGGAAAACTACTTAATTTGTTATAAGTGAGCTTTACTTCATTTTTTATTGTATTTTGTTAACAGATTCTAGATAATATTTAAAATAGAGAGAGAGAGAGAGAGAGAGAGAGAGTACTAGAGGCTCTAAACTAAATCCTACTATTATTACACGTGTGAAATATTTGTGTAGTTATCGTTTGCGCAATGCAGGATCTCATTCATACATTCTCATTTAGACAATATTTCTGTGCTATTTACAAGGAAAACTGGGCAACCTACTCCAGCGCAATCTAGACGCTTTTATATATGGTTAAGTTGGTTACTTTGGTTAATAGTATCGATGGATGGATGGTTATTTGTGACTCTTTCACACAAAAACGGCTTAACGAATTTGGATGAAATTTGGCATACAGATACTTTTTAAACTGGATTAGCACATAGGATACTTTTAAACGAGGGCGACACCGCGAGGCGCAACTAGTAATCCATAAACCCACAAAAAGAAAATGTTGGAGTCAACGCAACATTATTTTAATTTATAGAGACTCCACCTTACAAATACCTATACCTAACCTTTGATTTCGACCTAATCAATTTCGCGTTGCATTTAGTACCTTATCGCTTAAAAGATAAGAGTTACTGATACGTAGATAGATAAGTACAGGTAACAGAGTTTAGCAATGCATGTCGCAATAGATCGCAATGCTGTGGATCAGGTTTGGGATCTGTTTGACTGAATACAAAATATACAAGGTCCTTGATACTTATCGATTTTTTCTGCAATTCGATTAGGCGAATAAATCGTTATGATTATCGATATCAAATTATGCATCAATCACGTATTTTTCGACCTCCATTCGCAGACAATATCGCCGTCTTATCTATATTTTTTATTACATTGTGCTGTTTAAAACCAGCAATGACTCAAGGAACTCGTATCCGGTACTTAAACAAGCAAATCTTAATTGTAAACAATTTTATAATTAAGCCTTTGCTATCCTTGATGAAATACTTAAAGAAAATCAAGTTTTTTATTAACAAGCACATATATATTATCCTCTGAATTTACCGTAGTCGATAGTTTACATCCTTTACAATATCCAACTTTTCTTGCTAAGAAATCATTGAAAAGTGGCTAATATATTGACTCTAGTCAAGTACAGTTGCCATCCAAAAAAGGGAATATAACAAGAAGTATTTCAAATTGGACGGATCTGGCAACGGCGTCATTCGGACAAGAAGTAATGTACGTATTATGCCCAATATGGACGAGAGGTGCAATTTGTATTGTCCCTTTTTCGTAGCACATATAATTACCGTAAGGAAGGGACTTACCGACATAGGCTTCTAAGGCTGTACGAGTCACGGAGAAATCATAGGTATATCGACAAATGCCTAAGTATTGACACACAAACGTGACTGTTGGGTAAAACTGAGACTTTCTTTTAAAGTAAGTAAGTACAAAATAGGGAATCGAAAAAGCATTTAACCACAAACCTAACACCATATGGATGGACAAGTGCTTTCAAAGTGTTTATTTTTCGCAGTAAAACGTAAATAGTAGGCTTTTCCTGAACAGGACTTCACTGCCTCCCGTAAAATCAAGTTTCTCGTAAATCAGCATTTGCGTGCAGTAGGCAAACTTGGGGTTTTGTTTTTGCGTTTACTTTGGCACTTGC
The DNA here is from genome assembly GCA_954871355.1 of Cabera pusaria. Lineage (NCBI taxonomy): Eukaryota > Metazoa > Arthropoda > Insecta > Lepidoptera > Geometridae > Cabera > Cabera pusaria. The sequence goes on from OX940892.1 coordinate 3,232,870, forward strand.
ACTCCTATGTTTGAGCGTGTGTTTGTTTGGACCCTGTTTTATGTCTGGCGCTAAATTAAAAGCTCTTGCAGTTTCTTAGATGCTTTTAAAAAATCATTAATTTCTTTAAATTTTTAACTGAAATATACGTATATGTCTTGATGCAACTAAGTTTCCAAATTTTACTACCCAGGAATAAAATTGATAGAAGAAATGCTACGAAAAGCACCTAGCGTGTACTTGTTTTGCCATATCATAGTATAAATAAATACCTCGATTTATGAAAACGTGACTTGGAACTAAGATGTTACCTTAGTGCAGACATTGTAACATTGACTATCTCACATCTGCCTGATTTAACATCTCAGCTGCTCTCGTCGAACCATTATCAGTAAACATGTAATTTGATATTTAAGTCGATTTTGTACGAGGCAAACTGGTAACAATTCTTGTCTAATATATAAAATTCTCGTGTCACAGTTTTCGTTGCCATACTCCTCCGAAACGGCTTGACCGATTTTGATGAAATTTTTTGTGCTTATCCGGTATCTATGAGAATCGGCCAACATCTATTTTTCATCCCCCTAAATGTTAGGGGTAGTCCACCCCTACATTTTTTATTTTATTTTTTAGACAAAATTTTTAATTTCTATTTTTTTATGATACAACATACAAAAATACATACAATCCTCAATTTTCACCCTTCTACGATCAACCCTTATTTTTTAATAGCCATTCGCCGGGTCAGCTAGTATTCTATAGAAACTTTCATCCCTCTTAACTTCCATATCATCAACCTGTAATTGTCCACTGTTGCGTATTTATTTCTTTGATTCTCTATAACATCTTGTCATCTCAGTACACTCATCTTTCTAGTACACTTGCCATTTAATTCCCAACGGGACATATTTAAAAAAATGCTTTATAATTACTCACTTCAAGTAAGGAAATCTTGCTTCTAGAACCCAAGCGGCGCAATCAAATAAGCGGCGTTAACTGGAGTCAACAGTTAAACTTCTGTTCAAAATTTGGTGAACTTAACTACACATGACCCTAATAGTGGGTAAAAATTCGTTTAAAATCAATATTTTTACTGTAATCATTGTAAGTTTTGATACAACGATGCCCGCGACTAGTCCATCACTTGGTCCATCCAGCCGCTGTCGTGTTTGCACGGTGAATCCTGTACGGAACGTGTTGAAAACCTCAGGTTTACTTAGAAATCTATTGGGTTTTGTATTTAGTACATTGTCGGTGTACGTAAAAGTTGTTTGCACTTTATGGCGTTTTGTATGGCTTGTATGTTGCATCTCTCAATGCGAAAAGGTCGCCTTCGGAGATTTAGAAAGCCCTTGCCTTCATAGGCTCCGACTCCATAGTCGGAATGAAATATACAAAAGACGTGGTCATCCATGTCATCATGGTCTTTGAGCAGAAAGTTCAGAATATGTAGTAAATTAAGTGATTTAAAAAATGGTATAATTGGGATTTTTGTTTAGCGGCAGGACTTCTGTCTATTTTAGTGGCAGGTTTTTTTGGCTAGTCCATCTAGCTAGGTAGGATTAACTATATATGTTTATTACCTACGCTTTATACTAGACATTCTACTACATCAAAATATATTAAATAAAACTGGCCAAGTGCGAGTCAGCATCGCGTCTCTTATCGCACACTTAGGGAGGGTTCCGTACAATACGAAACATAACAGAGTTTCAACCTCATATATATATGAAACTAATTAGATAGATGGCGTTTAAAAACACGTTTTTTGTATGGGGACCCCTTTAATTTTTAACTTTATTTTGTTTTCAATATTTGTTGTTTTAGCGGCTTAACAGAAATACACTATCTGTGAAAATTTCAACTGTCTAACTATCACGGTTAATGAGCTATAGCCTGGTGACAGACGGACAGACAGACAGACAGACAGACAGACAGACAGACAGACAGACAGACAGACAGACAGACAGACAGACAGACAGACAGACAGGCAGACAGACAGACAGACAGACAGACAGACGGACAGCGGAGTCTTAGTAATAGGGTCCCGTTTTACCCTTTGGGTACGGAACCCTAAAAATCAAAGCATTTATTCAGTATATGGGTAGATTAAAAGTCTGCACTTACGCGCAGTAACATATTATACGTAAACTACATATGAAGCAACAGCAGTTAGTGATTGACTACTCCGCCTGAAATACGACAAGGATCAACGAAAAATTCTGATTAAAAACAGAGTTGTAATCACTTAGTGTGATCAAGATTGCGCAATATACAAATGGCTCTTAAAGCATTGACTAATAGTTGAATTAAGAGCTCATCATGAGGTTATCAGAAACCATATATTAAGTAGAGGTCAGTGCTATTGCTATTACATGACACAAGTTTGACACCTTTCGAGAGAACTTGAAAAAGATTAAGCAGCGCTGTTGCGAAACTCATAAAACGTTCTCAGATATCTCGTGTCCTAATATCTTGAAAAATTCACATCATTAGGGTTTCAATACTGGAATTCTAATGAGGTTTCGTATCGGAATGTTTCTATTGGAACTAAGTTGTTTCTATGTTGGGCACATAAGCACTTAACCTCTAACATCTTACCTGATTTTAAGGTACGACCACACCGCCGCGTCCCGCGTGCGTGATCTAGGCGGCGATCTAGTATTTGTACCGACTGGCTCACAGCAAACGCGTTCAGAAAACTATTGAAAATCAGATCGCGAACGCGAACGCGGACGCAGGACGCCGCTGTGTGGCCATACCTTTAGTGACGATGCGACCTAAATTCTAATATGGAATTGCGCTTGTCTAAATATGGAAGACGGCAGTAAGATAAGATAAGGCACTGGACAATTGACTTTAGTCTAATCCACAAACCGCCGCTATCCAATCCGTTGTCCAAATGTTAGACATTATAAATATTATAATAACTTTAAAAAAATACTGGAACTGACACCTGTACTCGGTGCAAGAACATGCGTATGAATGGTAGGGACATTGCCGTCTTTGAATTTCAACAATTTGGGAGATTAAAATTAAAAGTTTTTATCGAATAAGGATCGCAGGAAGCATACATATAAAATGTAAACCGTAACAGTAAGTTAAGTTCTTTTCTTTTCACTGGCGTGATCATTTTGTCTCAATTTTACATATCATTTGAAATTTCCGGGACGTAAGGCAGAAATGGAAAGTGTTAAATGATGTCAAGGCATACTGCACATCCGGCAGGAGTAATTTAATGCATTTAGCACAAAACGAATTATCATCCACCCACTTTCAATTTCAGCGAACTTGCATCAAATTTACTTTTTTATTGCGTTTATTCACGTTCCCTCGATATTTGCTCAGTCCTTCAACGGAATAACATTGCAAGGAGGTGTTAAACGCATCCTCATGTGCAACTACATAAATACCAAACCATTCGAGGACTTTGTCAAAATAAAGAATGAAGAAAATTTTCTAGAAGTCTTCAAGATCCGTACTATTGGCACATCGTGACATAGTTCGCAAGAGTAATTGTATCACATTCAATTGTGGTCGTTATGATGCATCATGGATGTTTGCTCAGAGGCGATGGTGCGTATGCGCATAGGGTCGGAACGTTGTTGAAGTGCTGACATGGTTTTACTCGCAGGAAAAGCGACAGTTGTTGGGTCAATATGTTATCCCAACAACTGTAATTTCAAGTCACGTTGTTTCTGTAGAATTTATACAAATCTCTCATCAGTTTTGGTTTTTATATTCTTTGTCATTAATATCATCAAAACGTTTCTTATATAATCACAGCAAATATAAATACATTTATCATGCTGGCGTGGTCAACAACTGGTTGTTGATAGATAGATAGATATATAAAACTTTATTGTTACACCACAAATAAAACTAGAATGTTTATACACAATAGCTTACATTATAGTGTTACAATGGGCGGTCTTATCGCTAATAGCGATAAGATCTCTCCCAGACAACCTTAGTATGGATTAGCATCTAATTAAAGTAAAAAAAAAATTAACTAAAAACACAAAGTTTACCTAAATATAACATAACTATACACTAACTTACTACCAATAAACAATAAAATATATATATATATATATATATATATATATATATATATATATATATATATTGATATTGATTGATAAAATAATACCTATCGCAAATGACATCTATAACAAAAGCAACATGTGTCACAAGACTATAAAAGAACATAGAAAGAAAGATATTAGAAAAGAAAGATAACTCGCAGACAGACGTTTAGCTCCTACCCGACAAAGATCAGCATCAACAAATACTTGCGACACGATCTATCGCGACCACCTCGTTTTATTGTCACGACCTGCGCACGCGCATTGAAAAGCGCTTTCCACTGGCACCTGCACTTTGACATTGGAAAACGGCTGGACGTAATCACCTCTTTGGAACCTGTACGATAAAAGGCCGGGTAGTTTAGATAGTCATCTTGGAAGTTTCTATGTAGATGAGGTAGTTAGAAGACCTCGATAGCCTATGATGATATTGGAGAATGAAAATGTCAGTCCTGATTTGAATGGAGTTGAAACGGATTCGTTGAGAATTTGCTATTCTGAGCTTTAATAGATGACTCATATAATAAAAATATATAGCAAATGCTTGCATACATTTTATTCTATCTGTGCACTAAAGCAAAAAGGTAGAACTGGATGGTGTAAATTTAAATTAAATTGCTTAGTAAATTTATGCATAAAAAGGTTCATAAGTTTATGCATTGTTATACGTAACTGTCTGACCCTGACGGTTTAATGTCGAGAAGTAGGTACCTAAACACCTAAACCTATCAAAATGGTTACCAACAGCATATATCACACAGAGCTAGAATTAAAAATATGATCAATGACCATTTGTTAATCTGATTTCAAAAAGAACATGAAAATGTGTATTTTATACTATTACAAAAAAATTATATGATGTGCTTTTGGTTTCAGTTTCAAAGCCATAAAAGCTATTGGTGTTATAGCTACTGGCTATAACCGAGGAGGAAAGCAAGTGTTACCAATATAAACATAATTCCAAAGGAACCGTTGGTTTTATAGCGTATCGACCGCGAAGTATTAATTTGTACTAATTAGCGGTAACAATGCATTGAGGTTTACTGTTAACTTAAAGCACAGGGTGCTCTTGAATAGAGATATACGAAGTAGATTGCTTTCGTCAGATGGTAAGAAATTATCGGATCGCTTTGGTAAAAGTTATTCTACACTATTTGTAATGTGTTCGTCAAATAATATGCTCTTGGTAAGGCCTAGGAGCGAAACAATTCTACGAAGTAAACTGAGTGAAACGTGATTTTTATCTATAGTAAAAAATGATTGATTATTATCTAGAGGGAGTCTTCTACACAATCACTTATCTTCAGCTTTAAGGTCTACGATATCTCAAGGCAATTAGGATGTTACTGATCTACGGTCTGAAGAAAATGAAAATATAAGTCCATCAGAAGCCATAAGGCAAGAAGCCTTTGTCCTCCAGCTAAAAGCTAAGCTACCTTTAAAAACAAACACCCTGTCGCCATCATCCAACCGCAACATTACCTCGTTACTTGGTAATTGGTGACCACCCATTGTCTGAACAGTTACAGGAATGCTACCGACCTTGTTGTAAGGGCTGGCTGTACTAATAGAGGTCCAAGAATTGAACATTTTGATAATTTGGTTGACGAAATTGTTTCCGGATGATGGGATTGCTGGTACTTAAATTACGGATTTTGGGTCTACAAATCACAAAATACAATCAGGTAAATACACAGAGAAAATAAAAATTGAAAAGTAAATTGGGAAAGATAGGTTTTGAATTATTAAAGTGTTTAAGTTATATTTTATTTTCCTCTTGTAGATTTCATGCTTATGATTTTGGATTAATAGCACTTAATACAGCCAAATCCACCCATCCAAGTTAAACAAGCAAATAATATTAAATTACCAAAGTATATTTTAGACCTTTGATCCAAAGACAAATAAACCTCAACCAAAAACAATTAAGTAGTAAAGAATGACGTAGAAAGAGGTACTTAGACCCCAATAAGTGCCCGAGCCGAGCGCTTGCTGCGTACTTAATTTACACCGAACATAAAACTAATCTTTCGGACCACGCTTGCAGCATCGTTAACCGTTAATAATGTGTTAAAATAAACAGACTTTATTATCAATCGGCAGTCGGATCGATATAGGTCAGTCTATATTTGTAGAGTAAACGAAAAAGTTGGATAGTGTGGATTAAAACACTGCTAAAATATAACTGTGATATTGGACACCAAAACACATGCTAAAATAACCATTATTCAAAGCTTTTCAAACCGTGTTCAAAGACTTAAATTATATCATAATCTTCTGTGTGTGTTACAGTCTAGCTAAGCTACTTGTATAAGAAGTGGTCTTCTACCGTTTTTCCAATGCAAACGATTGCATGCGCGCGCGTAGCCAACGGGCCTTTAAGCTCTATTTGTCGATGGCCAGTAATTTCACACGTTATTGCCAATGCCCGATTCGGATTATTGGCTTTATAGGTCGGATAGTTGATGTTTCAGGTTTACTGTTGATTTGTAGCCGCACTGTTTGATTTTCTGATGTAATTTGGTTATGAATAGTCCGAGTGAGAGCATAAATAAAAATTTCCGGCAGCATAATCAGTTTAACGTACATGACACATGCTACAAGCACTGCAAGAATTTTTAATGCTTTTATAAACAAAAAATACCTCCCTCCTCCTAAGTTATGAGAGGAGCGGAGGCACAGCAACCATTTCTCATTTCTGTCATTCTAGACCTTGCATCATTAACAACTATTTCTCTAATTACAGTTTTTGCATCGGAATGTCTCGGAACTGCCTCCTTCGTATAGGAAGAAATGCCTGCCCCTATGAAGAGGCGAACGGTAATTAATAGAAGGTCGCTTGCCGTTATGCGCTTGCCCATCTCGACATATATAGCCAGTAGATGCCCGTAGCGTCCGGCAGCTAGGCCTCATATAGAGCGCACCGCTTAGCGCGCCCTCTGTTGATGTGTCCAATAAATAAACCGAGGGTTTCGCTTTTTGCTGCAAGATTAATGGCTGAAAAAGTCTTGTTTACTCTGGTTCCTAGTGTTTATGAGGGCATTTCTTAGCGGTTACTGCGTCGCAATACGGAGGACAACTTCTTATGTCTAGTGGCGTGAATGATGTTATCCTTAACACTATAAAATTTGTAGAGCAAGCTGACACTTATAAGGAAACCACGGAACTCTAGACTGCAGCTATTATTTTATTAATATGTGTTGACAGATGTTGGAAATGATATTGTTCTCTAGCGGCATATAAAACCAAAGTATAAAACTAAGTCCGTCAAGTTTGATAATGTAAGTGATAGTTTGAAAATTAAATCCAAAATTTCAAATTAGACATTCTATACTATGACTTCTTTTTTAGGGTTCCGTACCCGAATGGCAAAAAACGGAACCCTTATAGATTCGACATGTCTGTCTGTCTGTCTGTCCGTCCGTATGTCACAGCCATTTTATTCCGAAACTGTTAGGACTACAGAATTGAAACTTGGTAGGTAGATGTATTCTGTTAACCGCTTTCCGATTTTTATATTAAAATAAAAAATATAAATGTTTAAGGGGGGCATCCCATACGTGGAACTGAAACAAAAAAAATTTTTTTTTCTTCAAACCTATACGCGTGTCTATGGATAGGTCTTCAAAAATGACATTGAGGTTCCTAAAATCATTTTTTCGCAAAGTCAATCATTTGAAAGATAGGCGCGTCTAAAGTGGTAAAATGTGTGTCCCCCCCCCCCCCCCCTCTAACTTTTAAAGTATGGGAGTGAAAAATCTAAAAAAAAATCTGTAGATCTCAATAAAAATTAACAACGAAAATTTGTTTGAACGAGATACAGTCAGCAGTTTTAGAGATATGGCGACCGCAAAGATAACTTTGTTTTTCATACAAACACTATGAAAAACAAAGTTAATTTTGTAGTTGTGAATAATCATAGTTATGGAATACTTAACTGTGTTACGGAACCCTACGAGTGCGAGTCCGACTTGCACTTGGCCAGTTTATTTGAAATTAAATAATTTATGATCGTACAAAACGAAAAAAACCGACTTCACGTGCCACGATAGTCAAATTAGCCAGTAGTAAGTACCATCAGTCATCAAGGTATACAAATGCATCGATTTCGAGTTTAAGATGTTTATCTACATGTCTCCGGAGATTATAATCAGATCTCAAAATTTTGAATGGGACCAATCGGGAGGGAATATTTCAAACAAAAAAAAATATTTTGCATTTTGAATTTTTCGGTTAAGATTTGACGGAGTTTTGAGGCAACAAACATTAAAAAAATACAGTCGAATCGAAAACCTCCTCCTTTTTGTGAAGTCGGTTAAAAATAGTAACCTGCATTTAGTCTACACCTATCGTCAAATGTCTCAACACAGCACCACCGTTAGGTAGAATAATTTTTTTTTTTTTTTTTTTTTTATACGTTATAGGCTAGCGTTTGACCACTAACTCACCTGTTGGTAAGTGATGATGCGGTCGAAGATGGTAAGCACGCTAGGCCTAGAATGGGAACTGGCTCTCAAGGATAGCTGCCGGAACACATTAGATGTTTGGTGACAGATTTTCTAACTTGAGGGTGGTAGCTGGCCAGGCGGACACTAGATAGTGTCCTACCACCATGCGGGGGTTTTGTTGGTTTCTTAACGATGTTTTTCCTTCACCGGAGGGCCACTGTGAGAAGCGCACATACATTTTTCGATAGAAAAATCCATTGGTGCACGGCGGTTTGAACTCGGTACCACGGCATCAAAGCCGAACGTTCTCCCGATTACGCCACCGGGCCCTCAAAAGATAGATATATATATTATAGAGATATTACGTGTACACATAGACGATTAGTGTTCATTGATATCAATTAGCGAATATCAATGTCGTGTTAGCTTGATGACGGATGTATCTTTGAAACATAGAAGACTTGTTCGATGCACGCAAGTTTCTTCTCGATTACTTATTTATCTGTATATGTAATATGAACATATACGTACATTTGTGACGTGACTTCAAAATGATGATGGTTAATTAATAAGTGATTTTGATATGATAATTGATGACATTTCACATTTTGAGTTATTACCGTTTGACCAATATTGATGGCATTTAACTTTAATTTGAAATTCTAAAGTTTCCGTTCCCATTCTACACCTAGCGTGCTACCATTCCCGACGGCATCATCACTTACGAACAGGTGAGATTGTGGTAAAACGCCTAGCATATAAAATATATTCTTTTTAAATTACTAGTAATCTTATGAAGTATGAAAAAAGATCACTGATATGGTGAATGCACACAGACTGAGAACGGGAAACACGCATCTAAAAAAATGCGTTTTCAATGCTGAAGTGCTGAAGGCTGAAGGCTGACAGTCTGAATTGAGTCTTGTGGATTGGCGGAAGACGTTCACCCTTTATCAACCGATTTCCAAAAAGGAGTAGGTTCTCAATTCGTCTGTAAGTTTTTTAAAATAATTTTTTATGTATGTTACGCGATTACTCCGTTAATTGTGAACCGATTCGAGTGATTCTTGTTTTAATAGGTAGGGTACATTTCCGAGGTGGTCCCATTGCAATTTCATCGAGATTTGATAAGTATCTCCAGAGATATGACGATAAACGTCTCAAACTTGCTACTGAAACTGACTCGCGGGGAATGGAAGTCGGTTATTTTAGTTTTTATCTTTTTTTTTATCTTAATTATTATTATTGAAATGTTCTGAACCCTGAACTTCTGAATCGGCTTTCAGTTTGGGCAGCTATGACGAGGGCAGATTTCATAAAATATTATCTGAACTAACTTCCAAAGCAGCCCATATGCTGTTTGATTTTTTGAGACTATTTAAGTGACCGTTATATGTATAGTATATATTTTTTGTTTTTGTATAATTATTGATTCAAACTTCGATTGTTTAAACATTTTTTTAGTATTAAAAGTCCTTAACGTAAAAATGGGTGTTGACAGACGGACAGACAGACAGACTGACGGACAACTAACGTACGGAGCCCTAAAAAAGACACCACAAGTTTTCCTTTAATTAATTAAAACAGCTTCCAAGTTCATAAAATTGCCAGCTGTTTGACACAATGCTGGTTTTCATGTCACATTATAAAACACGATTCTTGTTATTGTAATAGTAAGCTAGTTACTATTGCACCGTATTGGCTATCGTACACGTAATCAGCGCCTGGCTGGGTCGGGTACCGGTCACTATTTCAGGAATTTTAACTCGCGGTAGAACGCAACTAGTGTTGGAGAACTTGGAGACCTGCTGTTGTGCAATGAACGTCTAGTGTCTGATGGATATTGCAAACACATCTGTAAAGAGTTTGTGCAGCAAGCAGAGTTTGTTTCCTTAGGTCAGTGATTCCCAAACTTGATAGGGCTGGTTCCGATCCACCTAACAATAACTGCCAAATTCGGGACCCACCTCTCGGCCGTCTTAAAAAGGGGGCATAACATATTGTTAACGCTCAGATTTCCCAGTTTCTGAGGTCAGACGAAAGAAAATATTTATTATTTTATACGTGGGCCGACTGAGTTTTTTTTTTCCAGTTCAAGACCTATCTCATCATCATTCACTCCCTATCCCACGCGACCCACCAGTGGGCCGCGATCCATACTTTGGGGACCTCTGTCTTAGGTCATATGTTTTACATTATCTGTTGTTTTGCCAAATGGCTGTTTAGAATACGCAAATACACGAAGTAAACTATTTCACAATCTAAACATTACCATCTGGCTTCTTTTAAGCGAGACAAGATATACTGAAACTTTAGTTCTCATATTGCTGCGAATTTCAGATAACATATTCTTGTATAGAGATCATAAATAGTTTTAATTTAATTTTGAAATATTGTGTGACTTTTATCAATCTACTATATTAGCAGAAATAAGTAGCTAGGTTTTTTTTAATCTTTTTTACAAAATTATGAATGTATAAAGAATTGGTACAGTGCTGCCAGTGCTCATCCTCAAAATTAACCAAAGTTAGTTCGAAAAGTACCGTTTTGACAAGAAAAGTAACGATTTTTTAAATTTACGTATTTTGACCTTGCATTACAGTATGTATTGCTGAGCGACCATGTTACGTTCAAATCGGGTCAAAAAGTAACGTAAAACGTTACAAAAGTATCGTTCTGGCAACACTGATAGAATATTATATTTTAGGTTAATAAATAAAAAATAAAGGTATATCTAAAACAGCAAACTATAAACTTCTTCATATTTCATGGTCAGGTAAGTTAAGCTTGAACATAATCTGTGGCGAGGCTGAAGTTCCGGTCACGGCTGACCGTTTGACCGAGGGTTGACCAGACCGCGTAACAGTGACCTTCTTTCTTGGCTTCATGATTATTCATTAGCCATAACTTTATGAATATCAGCTCGTTGGCGAAGTCATCAACCGTTGGAAATAATAATTTAAGACGTTCATCAATGCCAGCACGACGACGCCTCGAGAATATCGTGCTACAAGCTACAAATACTAATACTGTACTACAAATAAACTAGAATATCAGGTAGATTCATCTGTTATCGAGAATATTTTCCAATATGGCAAAAATCCATTCCATAAATCAAATCAAATCAAATTAGTTTATTTGCATAAAAAAAGGTAACAAAAGTTGTACTTATCAAAATATAATGGTTTCACTTCTTCTGCCCTTTCGGGCGTGTAAAACTTTCTCATAGCTTATACATACAATACATTTAAATTTTCCATTTTCCTATAATCCATAAAATTTCATTACAGTTCATAATCATGGTTCAGACGCATGAAAACTATAAATCTTAAGTAATCTATTTCTAATATTTTATACGGCTTCGTACGCCCTTCCTTTTAAGGACTGTTCTTTGAATATTTTTAGTACATTTCTAGGGAATTGTTTTTTTTTAGATATATATAGCATATAGCAAGCAAATAGAACACACATTTTAAAGGATCTGGGTTATAATAAGCATAGAACAACGAATTGCAAAACTAAGGAAACTCAGAACACAATAAGAATGATAGATGAAACGAATTGTTTACTGTACTATACTCGTTAAGAGAACGTGTGTACATTTTCGATTTCTACGTAGAAGAAAATAAGCTCTTGAAATAGCAGTAGCAACCCTAATTCAGTGACATATGGCATCATGCGAAATTAACAGCTATTCGGAGAACCTGTCTGCAGCCTTCTGCAGGGCATAGACTAACGGGAACCAGATCCGCAACATTGGACTGTTTTATTAAAGTACTAGCTAATACCCGCGACTTTGTTCACGTGCACCGATTTTATCACTGTAAAGCTCTGTCAATCAACATTTGTGTGATCTAAGTAATTTAAGTTATGTGTAAAAAATATGATTTTATTTTCACAAAAAGTAGCTTATGTTCATCCTCAAGCTACTAAGTACCTATCTCCTTGTTAAATTTCAGTAAGTTCGGGTCGTTCGTTTAGGTGTGCTTAAATAACAAACAGACAGAGTGACAGCGTTAGAAACTTTTTTATAGTATTAGTCTGGATACAATGTGTTACACTTTAATCGTTATTTATATACTGTATGCATAGATTATAGAGGTTCATAAATACACGCATAGAATACTTATCTAACGATATCTAGGGCTGCCTCTTTAATCTGGTAGGCTAGCGGTTGACCACTATTTCGCAGCGATGATGTGTTCGAAAATGGTGAATACACTAGGCCTAGAATTGTCTGAATCTCAAGGGCTGTGTGCTGCCAGAACAGCGTAAGGTTACAGCGGCAGATTTTCTCCTAATTTTAATATTACTTTAAAATCAACAAGAACTTTGAAAATATCCTTTCGGTACAGCAAAATGACTGTGACTGTGATTGCGCTGTTGTTTGTGTATTGCTTAATTGTCCTGTTGTGAGTGAACTGTTTTAAGTAGTACCTACAATTAATAATTCAGAAGATTTTATGAATTATAAATGTAAAGAAAAACAAAAACGAAGCATCTACATGCTGTGAGTAGGTAGCATTTAATACGTGGCAAAAGCACTGCAGAAGTCTGCAGTCCTGAAAGACTCACGCAGACAACGCGTCTTCCCAAAGCAAATGTCAGGAATAAATCTAACAAAGCTTTATATAACACAGACAGAAGTAAAACACAACTACGAAGCTGCAGTCTGGGAAGCTTCAGCTTCCCAGTATTGATTTTGTCTGGAAAATATAGGGTTGACCAAATCACTGGGTCAAAACATAAAACAGCGCACTCGCAGAAGAAAATATGACAGTGTTCATAGATTATATTAAGACAATTCCTATGCATTAAGTAGTAATAAAGGTGAGTTTATTGAAATAGGAATCGTTTCAGAGGATCAAATAATCATAATTTCTTCGGCAGAATATAGGTGTAAGTATACAAATATGTAACTACACATGACATTGCTTGTGGGAGTCCCATTACATTCTGAGCCATTACACATTCAAATATTCAGATTAATGGTAATAAATGAAAATGAGTCTTCGCAAAAGAACAATGTTAGATTGTTTGGATGGTGTTCTTAACCAATAACCATAGAATCGCTTATTTGTGTCCCCTTTCCTGTAAGGACAGATTTTGCTTTAAGCAATTTCTCGTCACAACAGAATATTTTTGCGTCAGATCCGTACAAAAGCTTAGTGAAAGGCGACACCCCTAACGTAACTAAGTTTAGACTAGTGCAGACACCCATACAGACTGCACTTGGTTTTATTGTAAAGACCGCAATAAAGCCGACGAAATTACACGACAAGATAGGGGATACTTCAATACAGATCTCTAGAATAGCTAAGGTAATACAAAGACATTATTGAGTAGGTACTCTACGATTTTATTGGCCGTTCAAATATTGTTACGCGTAAAGAATTGCATCTGCTATTTCTATTATTATTATTATTATTTTTAAACTTTTATGATTAAAGGGGCATATCGCCATGTCGATTCTTCAGCGATCTATATTCGAAGGCAGTCTTGAACTGCCGTACTCAAAGATCAAATACACGTCTTTCTGTAGTGTCTCTAACATTTTTGTCTCTTTATACTTTGGTCTATTAGATCTAGTCTTGACATAGATTTGCAAGCATTAAAAAAATAAAGATAAAAACGATGATAGTAATATTGCATTTAGGAATAGCATTTATCACGACAATGCTTGCCAGATTGCAGCGCAGTTCATTTCATTTTAAACCATTTAATGGAACGACTTTGCTGGCGCAAGTCCTGTCATAAAATCACGAATACGACGAATCGGTTAATGATATAGAATAAACTGTAGGACATTAAATTAAAGGTCCACAACTTCAATAGCTGTTTTATGGATGGATGGACATTGTACTGGTCAACTTATTTCCTCATTCTTAACATCGCTGTATTTATAGGCGAGCTGTAATTAGTCCGACAGAGTTGTAACAGCTATAATTTCAATATAGATAATATAATAGTCACTAAAAGTCACACATTTGACCAATTTCAAAATGGAGCTACTCAATCCGACTGTATTTTTGACGTGACAACGTCTAATAAATCGATGAACGCCGGCTGCATGCATGCACGAAAAAGTGTCCCGTTACGCTCATTGCACGCATGCGCCGATTTCATCCATGTTTTGTTGTATGAATGTGAATATGAACATGAACATGAACATGAGCATGAACGTGACCATCAACATTTTGTTATGACGTTGTCAACTTGTCACGTTAAACTATTGTCCTTAAACCAACTTTACAGACAACCATTTTTTTTAAATGTTTGTTATCTCAGAACTCCCGTCATTTATGAACGGATTTTAGAGATATTTGTTTTTTTTTTGAGAGAGTACCCTATCTTTACCTACTTTCCGTTTGATTCCATTGTAATTCCATCGAGATCTGATGAGTATCTCCAGAGATATGGAGATGATCACCTCACACTTGGTACTGAAAATGACTAGCGCACCATTTGAAGTCAGTTTTTAGGGTTCCTTTTTTACCTTTTGAGGTACGCCTCAAAAGGTTAAAAAGGAACCCTTATAAGATCCCTTTCTTGTCCGTCTGCCTGTCTGTCCGTCTGTCTGTCCGTGTGTCACCACTGATTTTCTCAGGAACAGGTGTACCTAGCGAGTTGAAATTTATACCTGATACTGAAGTCTATAGTCCCTATTGGGTATATAAAAATGAAGGTCTTGAGTCAACACAATAAAAATATATGGGCAAATTTAGATTTTCGGAAAAACTTCTTAGTACCAAAATGTACCATAATTTTCAACTTTTTTTATTTTTCGGAATTTTTCCTTTACTTGTGCTCTAAGACCTTGCTTGTAACCAAAATTGACAATTCTAGGTCAACCGGAACTACCCTATAGGTTTTGCGTCGAAAACCTATAGGGTACTTCCCGTTGACCTAGAATCATGAAATTTGGCAAGAAGCAAGGTCTTACAGCACAAACTAAGGAAAAAATCCGAAAAATAAAAAAAGTTGAAAATTAAAGGGTACATACATAGTATAAGCCAATTAAGGTAGACCTCTGAGTTATATGAGCGCTGATACAATTTAGAGGTCATACCAACGTTGGTACGGAAGCCTCGGTGGGCGAGTTCAACTCGACTTGGCCGGTTATTATTTTTTATTGTTTTGTAAACGGTCTTAAATATTTTTTTAATAAATCGTTGATGTTTATTCAATGTCTAAGCCGAGGACCTATTTATCTATAATGTTAACAATTGCAGTTAGTCATTAGAGCTTACTTTGACTATCATTTATTCTGTGCTTTGACACGGTATTTTAGCTGAATACAATTAGTCTTAAAGCCTGCGACAATGTCGAATTTTAAGTTATGTCTGTCTTTCAAACAAAGATAGCAAAGCTACGTCTGAAAGATGTAATGACTTACGACTAACTTTTTCGTCACGACTTTTGAAAGCTTAGCTCATACTTGTGCTAACATTAGCGCAGTTTGACAAAAGCCTGAAGTAGCACGTGCGCAGGAGTGCGATTTATTTCGGTAAGCAGGTCGCCGGGGTCAATGACCGGCGCGTCGCGACGTCTAAGAATAAGGCCGGTTCCTGACGAACTACTTTCGTCAAGCAGGAAAATTGCAAAATGGACAGATAGGTATCTGACAGATACAGATACTATCTGAAATATAGATTCTGTGGTTGTTATTTTTATGATCTAAAATTGAACGCGTTGCTTTGCATCCTATTTGTATAATATTAATGTATTAAAGTGATATGAAACCCAACTACTAACTAATATGGCAATATCATCAATTATATTTTTTTTCTCCCGCATGCAGACTCTGCCACTTTATTTGAAAAGTGTATAATGTACCTTGTGTGTGCCATTTTGTGCTAATGCTACACAAGTTTATCTAAGTTCAATTTGGTAGCAGTATAATCTAAAACTATTTTTAAAAGAATATTGACACGTTCTAAACTTGAAAGAAGGAAGTCTGAATAGCACCTATAAGACGCGCATGCTCATACCCACGAAGAAACTGCTTAATAATCTGTGTCTTGCGATGTGCACCACGAAGATTGATTGATGACTCCGGAGGGGGTTAAAAAAGTTGCTGCTATTATGAAAATCGCTGTGACATTTAAAATTGTTTTTTACTGCTTCCGAAGCAATCAAGGCGAAGAAATGAAAAAGTTGTTCAGCTGGTCGGTTTTATTGTCTTGTGAATTGGAGATTTTCTTATCTTCATTAGGGTGTCTTTATAAGGTTGGGATAAATCAAGTTACATTTTAATCTATGCCTGCCCATATTAATTAGGTAAATGTAAAAACAACTCTCTACAACTTAGAAAAACATAAAGGCATTTAGATTATAGTTTGACATGAGGCCGAACAAAATAAACATTTCCCAAGATCGTTTGTAAAACCGTGCCGCTAGATTCGTGAGATATGGCTGTCGATCAATGCCCCGATTCTCCGAAATTTTATTGATTCTAAATGAAAACAAGTCGAGTTTCAGTTCATTAAGTAGCCTCCATAAATCACCAGTTTTATTAACCTAAAAAGAAATAGGAGCAACACTAAAACGCTGTATTTTTCTGTTAATTTCCTCTGAGACCGTAGCAGACCTGTGGTCGCACGAACTACAGTAAATTACCAAGCTTTAATTAAAAAGTAGATATCATAGCGGTGCCACCTAAAGAAACCGAGCTCTGTTCTAATCAACGATAAATTATAAGAATTTTCCTCGAATGATAAACGCCTACGTGAGGTTCAAACGGCAAGATTGTATCGATTAGCGTCAATGGAAACCGATAGTTCCAAAGACAAAGTAGAAGTGGCATAAACGGCATAAACCCATAAAAATAAATCGTAGTATCATCTTGATTGAAAGTGAACGTAGGTGCGCACCTGTGACGATTAACCGTGACCGGTCGGACGATCTGCTCTTTTTCGACGGGTCACTGTGACTGTGACGCCGCGATACCGTTAACAATTTTTGAACTTGAAACGAGTTTTATTTTGAAGTTTTAAGGCCAGACATTTGCGAAGTCCGACTGCCAAGCCAACGCCATATCGGTTCATACGTGTGACTCATCGTATCCAACCCTCGAGATGTGCAGACAGGACAATGCGCGCAGAAAAACTGTTTTGCGTGCAAACGGGATGAGAAAAAACGCCCCACTGAAACGTTCACCGTTGCGCACATGATTGAGTAATAATATATGAATTATTTACGACGTGGTAATATCCTGGCCGGCCTTTTTAGGTGGTTTGCAGTAAGGCGGGTTATCTTAACTCATACATGGGGCACTCTGAAGGTGTACTTTATGTGCTCACTTCGCATAATGTGTTTGCCTGTGAGAGATTTATGTTGTTTTTCATTTGGGGATCTCGGAGCGGTGCCTTGTGTCGAAACAATATTTATTTTCGCTCATAAATATTTGCTCATTGATGTTTAAGCAGGTCCTAACGTGTTAAGCGCATGAGAACGTCCTAAATTAGGCGGTGGGTCAAGAAACTCACAATAATGATTTCACAAATTGATTTTTACTTATAAATAGGTTTGGTGGTAAGCGATGATGTGGTCTAAGATAGTGAACACCCTAGAATACTATGACTCTCAATGGAAACTTGGCAAGAACATACGAGTATCTGTTGCCGTAGATCACATACGGCTAAATATTATTTTTACTCCACCAGTTTTTAGCTCAAACGTCTATTAGTGGATTTAATTACTGAGCTCCGCCAATCTATCCCTATATGGCAGTACAACCAGCCGTGTTGATATCTAACGACTGTTCAAACTTGGTAACACATACACATAGACAGATGCATTTACTTTCAAGGAGACTTGGCTAACTTTTGTAACCAATGCTTTTTTTGCTTCAAATGCATTTATATTCAATCAGTTAAGGTAAGTCAATATGCACTCGAAGCAACAACAGCTGTTCATGAACTACATCATATACTTTTATTTCATTTGTTCAATTAAACTGGTAAGTTTATTAAGCTAATAAAATCCACAATGAACCAGTAGCTTATAAAAACTATAAAAAGTAGTCAGAAATACTTGTATGCTAATTAAAACATTAACTTCAGTAAAGACATCCTAATTACGTCAGAAATTACGTTAAGATATTATGCTATGGCTGCAAGATGCGTAAGCGCAAGGTAGTTACACAGATTGTGATCAGATAACGACGTCATGAAGGCGACGAGTCGGCGGGAAAATAAACATCATGGCAGATCTCGAATGTTGACATATTTATACATCTGTCTCTTGTTTGCTTTTGATCTGTTGGTAGATAAAGACACCCCAAATGAGGCAACTTGTTGGCGCTTGCCTTCGCTCCGCCAACTAGGCAAACGACACCGAGTGATGGCAAGCAAAGACAAATATGCTGTTGGTATTTTTGGCCTTTGCTTGACAACAATGACAACGCTCGGCCAACATGTATTGCAGGCTATAAATATATCATTTAATTCACGCCATCAAGTGGCAAGGAATTAGG
Organism: Cabera pusaria; assembly: GCA_954871355.1. Classification (NCBI taxonomy): domain Eukaryota; kingdom Metazoa; phylum Arthropoda; class Insecta; order Lepidoptera; family Geometridae; genus Cabera; species Cabera pusaria. The sequence goes on from OX940892.1 coordinate 3,251,862, forward strand.
TATACATATTTCTAAAATATTAAAATAAAAAATATTTATAAAAGTCTGTCATATTCAACAGCCAAGTTTCTCACTATTGAAAATGCAACACGTTTGTAAATAAGTTAAAAATTAGTTGTTTCCTCCTAAAATCGACCGCTGCATCAAAACATCTATTGGGTGCTTCTTGAATAGCAACCAATCAATCTATTATCGTCAAATGTCATCGTCATCTTACGAAGCTACGAAACGGGCCCGAATTCCAATGGGTACCTATTAGATTTCGGGCTGTTGACCACAATCTGAATGCGTTGCCCAACCATCAGTGGCACGTTCAACCAGCAAATAGAAAATGACAAAAGTTAACAGTAATCGGCACCACGGCACCGTTAGCTGGTTTATCAGCCGGTGACGTCAGCACGCCCCCGCGGATTACCAGCCTGTTGGACTGTGGCACGTGCTGTCACTGTCACTGCTCGTGATGCTTCTACCATCAGAAATGTCTATGCTTGTTTGAAGTTGTTTGGTTAGTGATAAGTCTGTTAGCTGTACTTGCGTTAGGGCCTAAATGAATTTGCCTAAAGGTACTCGTAAGAAAAGTACTCAGCAAATTAACTGTTTTAAATGCATTTGAATTAAAAAGTTCCATGTGCTGATTTAACTGATATACCTAAGTAATTTCCGCCTATGAAATTGCCTAACCGTAAAGGTACGACCTCACCGCGGCGTCCTGCGTCCGCGTGCGCGTTCGCGATCCGATTTTCAATCGTTTTCTGATCGCCGTAGATCGCGTTTGGTGTGAACCAGTCGGTACAAATACTACTGCGCTATATATCCGATCGCCGCCTAGTTCGATCACGCAGGACGCCGCGGTGTGGTCGTACCTTTACGGTTAGGCAATTTCATAGGCGGAAATTACTTAGGTATATCAGTTAAATCAGCACATGGAACTTTTTAATTCAAATGCATTTAAAACAGTTAATTTGCTGAGTACTTTTTAACCGACTTCAAAAAAAGGAGGAGGTTTCTCAATTCGACCGTTTTTTTTTTTTTTTTTTTTTAATATTTGTTCGCGGATAACTTCGTCGTTTATGAACCGATTTCGATTATTCTTTTTTGTTCGAAAGGAGATATCCCAAGTGTGGTACCATGGTAATTTTATCGAGGTATGATAAGTATCTCCAGAGATATTGAGATAAACATCTCAAAATTGGTACTGAAAATGAATAGCGCGGCATTGAAGTCGGTTGTTTTTTAGTTTTTAAACGATATTATCTTACAAGTATTGAACAATAGTGCAATAGAGTCTTTGCATAAATAATCAGTCAAACGAAAAGATGGCAGAGCATTATATCGATTTAATGGTGTTTGGCCTCACTTACTATCAAAAAGTAGCTTATCACCATTATAAAAGTATATTATCACCATCAAAGAGAAAATCTGCCACCATAATCTTCTGGCAGTACACAGCCCTTGAGGGACCATTCTAAGTCTAGTGTTCATCATCTTAGATCCTTACCACCAAAGAATCAAAGAAGAATCAAAGCATTTATTCAGTATGTAGGCAGTATAAATATACGCACATATACACGTCAAAATCATAAATCATAACCAATTATCAAGTAAACATAGCAAAAGCAGAATTTAACGCTTTGAATTAGAAAAAAAAAGTAATGAACCATTCAGCTGTCATCCAATCGTTTACGTCAGAATATTAAAAAAAAATTAAAGTAGGTTAAAACCAACCATACATGTAAGTGTGTGTTTCAGTACTTCAGACAATTTTTATATAAAAAAAATAAAAAAGTGAAATAGTGAAACACAACATAGAGAAACGCCAAGCGAGATAGTGGTCACTAGCCTATCAGATATAAAGACATCAGCGCAAAATAAAATTCAGTCAATAAAATTAATTGAACCCCAAACCACAGAATAATAAATAATACAAGTACAAATATCAAATTCAGATACCTACATACTTACAGAGATTAGCTAGGGGCTTTCAATGACACCGTTCGAGTCTTAAGGCCAGTTTCACCGGTTCCTGGTAAAGTTTCAGACAGTTATCTGACAGATATCGCCTTATGAAAGCCGTCAAAAATCTGTCAGATACGTTCCTAATAGGACTATCAGGAACCTGTGAAACTGGCCCTTAATCTAGCAAAACAGTATGATCGAGACCTCGCTGTGTTATGATTATGAAAGAAATCTTGTGATACAAACGACTCTACGCATGTAGAGTTGGCACGCCATTTACAGTTGGTTGAATAAATTTCATTAGTGATAGGCTGCTTGCAAGGCTGTTAGAATAAAATTTTAACCGACTTCAAAAAAAGGAGGAGGTTTCTCAATTCGACCGTATATATATATATATATATATATATATATATATATATATATATATATATATATATATATATTTTTTTTTTTTAATATTTGTTCGCGGATAACTTCGTCGTTTATGAACCGATTTCAATTATTTTTTTTTTGTTCGAAAGGAGATATCCCAAGTGTGGTACCATGGTAATTTTATCGAGGTATGATAAGTATCTCCAGAGATATTGAGATAAACATCTCAAAATTGGTACTGAAAATGAATAGCGCGGCATTAAAGTCGGTTGTTTTTTAGTTTTTAAACGATATTATAAATATTAGTATACTTAGCAAATATATTAGCATGTGAAGCAATATAAATAGCTTTTCATTAATGCAATAAGCTATTATTATGTTTCTGGGGTTAAAGCATGCGGAAAATAAGAAGAACGTTAGAATTATTTACTTATTTATTTTTATTTATTTACTTATACTTTTGCACACAAAAAAATTATACACGGAGGACTTAATGCTAGAATAGCATTTTCTACCAGTCATCCTGGAATTAAACGAAGGACAACAATCAGTAACAGTATATATTACAGCAACGACATCTGTGTTAGCTTTTCAACTTCTTTTAATTTGTCTTAAACATACAAGTCCATGCAAGTCTTGCAATGTTTCTCGTATCTGGTCATACAAAAAAAAAAAAAAAAAACAGACGAATTGAGAACATCCTCCTTTTTTGTGAAGTCTGTTAAAAATATGATCTAGGGGCATGGTAGTACTCCCGCCAAGACGAGCCAAGCAAAGCGTAAGGGCACTACCTACCCTTTCTCGAAGCGTTTCGTCGTTTTTTTGAATCCTCATAACTGGGTTTGGATAGTATTGTTTGAGAAGCTAATTACAGATCTGTTGTATCTACTTACTAAAAGCAATGCAAAATAACCCATTATTATAAGGTTAAAAGCAGTATAAATAGCCACATACAAAGTCTTAAGTTAGAGTGTTACTGCCAATGCCTGCACTGAATCTGCAGTTATCAACCAACGACCACTCTAATCAGATTCACCAAGTTCATAATAAACTCTCAAACAGCACTTCTGAGGCAGCTTACCTGAAAATAAACAGAAAAAGGTACATTAATTAAAAGAAACGAGCTCAAACTCGGGGATAAAAACGCTTTTTAATGATCGCACTAAAAACGGCCATAATGTCTTCACAATTTATTTCGTGGATGTACATTTTTGTGATGCTAACCCGAATGGAGATTTAAAGAGCCCTAAGAAACCGTTATCTCAGTCAGTCAACGCACTAATAAATCCATAACATTTAAAATTTGTTAATTTATACAAAGGCTTCATAAAATAAACGGGTATGATACTTTTCACCTTATCTTTGAATTAAGCATTCTGTGATTAAGCCCAAAATCTGAGAATCGCAATTGAATCCAAATTGAACTGAAATTAAGAGCGGCGCAAGCGCAAGCCCGCGGCTACAAAGCCAATTTCAAAATTGGGTACCTCATTTGAATTTCGGTCGTGCTAAGGAACTTCGCAATAGTGAAAAGAATAAGTACCTAGTCGTGTTTATTTCCAAATCTTTTCAGATTACACGTGAATTTTGAGTACATAAATTGTTGAGACAATAAAGATTTAAACAGTCACCTACGCTACATCATGATCAGAACAGCAAGGGTTTGTTATGGGAAATATGATTGGCAAAAGCTTTAAAAAGAAATCCGTGCGAGAACTCGACTCTGCCATTGTTTCACATCATGTTTAGATGCTTCGGCATCGGATTTCGAAACTTCCACCGTCCATTGTTCAACCCAGGATCCACTGTACACTGTCAACACGCTCGTTTTCATCCGCTGTTTTAGAATTTCAACCATTTGTTTGTGCTATGCTCAGAACGCTGTCCATTGTTGTCGCCGTGAATTGAAACCTCATACTGAATTTATAAACAATAAACAAATTCCGAACGAGTCAAATGAGGCTTAGGCGGTATATGTGGGTATGTCGAAACCGCGAGGGCGCGTGTCCCACGGTGAACAATCGAACAAAACGTGCACCGATGTAACTTCAGACTCGTATGCAAAGAATTAGCATACCGGCAAAGCGCCTTGCCCACGCGGCCCTCCCGCTACCAATCCATCATAATCGCTGCTGTGTGCGTAGAGCATCACAAGTCTTACATTCTACCAACATACGACTCAATTTTCAACTCTACCACGCACAATTAGAAACAAGTTCGCGAAGAAACGATCCGGCTAATGCTGCAGTCGCAACAGGAAAGCTAATGGCGGACCGAGAATCGATCATCTTTTGTAGCGAAAACAAAAGTCATATTTCTAAGGAAAGCAGAAAATGAAAACAATGGCGATGCCTGTGATATTTATGTTGGTGCGGTTTCTGCTAACTGCTTTGGATTCGAAGTATTTTAAGCATGTCGCAAAGCAAGTGCGAACACAAATGCTAAAGGTACGGACACCGCAGCGTCCTGCGAGCGCGATCAAGGCGGCGATCAGATAGCGCAGTAGTATTTGTATAGACTGGTTCACACCAAACGCGATCAGAAAACAATTGAAAAGTACTGAGATCGCGCCTGCAGATCGTAGGACACGCGGTGTGGCCGTATCTTATCTTAAGTCAGTAAAAAAATATCTATGTATTCATATTTCACTTCAAAAATAGTACTTTTAAATAGTTTTAACTATGAATCATGTAAGTAAAGTAGCTGTAAACTAAAATATCTATTCGTTGTAGAGAAGACGTATTAAATCTTCCTAGTCGTGACAGTTGTGAGTTGAAAGTGAATAGACTACTCTGAGTGTCCATTTTCTAAATAAATGAGATGCACCTTGACTTTCCGTACTAAACTTTAATGAAGATGGTTAGAAAATTGTAAAATGTTATTTCACGAAGTAAATGTAACGTTTTTCAGCCGTCAATCACTTTGAAACCAGCCCCCAGGGACAACATAAGGTGGAGTCCTGTTAGCTCAACATTTGGCAAAACGCTCAATAAACTACATACCCCGATAGATAAAATAACTGCATTAATTTTGCCAATGTTTCCATACATTGCTATCTAGAAAGAATGCTTGGACTAATCGTGAAACGAAAAATACCGACTACAAACACCGCATTATATTACAAAAACTCATTTGCAGTAGCAAGTTTGAGGTGATTTTCTCTATATTTCTGGAGTTTCTTATCAGATAATCGATAAATGTATAATGGTTGGTACCATTATCAGGAATACCTCCCTCAGGAATACTTTAGGAGGTTATTGTAATTTATTTCGAACGAGTATAACATTTCTTTCGAATAAAAACATATTTTAAAAATCGGTTCTCAATTGACAGCGAAATTGGTGAACATACATAAATTGGGAACCTCCTCCTTTTTGAAGTAGGTAAAAACTAAAACGCGCTCCAAAAATTCGTCCAATGACAAAACATCAACAAAAAAATTAGCAGAAAGTTTCTCATCGAAAGTTTCTAAAAGAAATCTATAGGTTCTATGTTATAATATACTTCATAATTATTATGTAATCAATAGTAGTTTATTATGCATGCAAGGCATGTTTGAAACGACACTAACTGCTTATTAAATATTGACAATAACTTAATCACAAGCCACGGCCGGCATTTCATTATACAGGTATCTATTATTTGTAATTATGTAATACGTGGTAACAATATATATTCTATAATACAGTTATCAAAATTGCAGAGATAGAATAAGTTACTGTAAATTGTTAAACACAATCCAAAATTTCACCGTACCGACGGGACTTGAACCCGCAACCTCCGGAATAACATGTTCCGGTGCTTTGCCAATTAAGCCACGGTGCGAAGTATCGTTACGACGAAATTAGTGGATTGCATTTGTTAACCCAATTAAGCATTGGTGGCGCCATCTATGACTACTTATTAGATTGTGTGTAACAATTTACAAAAATATAAAGTGTGAAACACTTCAAAGAAACATAATATTTAAGTTACTGTAAATTGGAAGATGGAACGGAAAAGACTTCAAATACCGCGCGTCACTTACAGTACCAAGTTTAAAGGTGTTTAACTCCATATCTCTAGATTAATTAACAGATCGAGACAAAAAGCAAGTATACTCTCTCAAACTAAATAAGAATTTTTGAAATTTTTCCTTACTATAATCCTACTAATATTATACAGGTAATAAAAGTTTGTAAGGACTCTTTCACGCTAAAACTACCGAACCGATTGAGCTAAATTTGTTATGTAGATAGCCTAGATCCTCGAATAACACATAGTTAATTTTTATCCCGATATTCACACGGGACCGATGACTACGCGGGTAAAACCGCAGGGCACAGCTAGACTGTTAATAAATGACAGAGATCTGAGGTAACAAACATAAAAAACCTATGAAGATGCTTACAAGATCTGTGATAGATGGAGTTAGTAGAAAGATTGATAGTCATTGAATACAATTCATTATCCTTGCATAATTTGTGCATTACGTTTGTGAGTTATTAGTCATCTGATCTGCTTAGATCCATTAAGATGCAGGAAACTAAGGAATAATTGAATTGGAACAATACAAACTACAATGCAATACAAAATACAAATGCTTTTAATAATGTCGATTTTGATCTCTTACTAGCAATACTTGGCTCTCTTAACATATCTCCTACAGTAATTGCATGGTTTCATAGTTACCTGTATGGGCGCCGGCAGCGTGTTCGCGTTGATGATTCATATTCATCATGGTGTGATACGACTGCAGGCGTACCTCAGGGCGGCGTTTTATCTCCTCTTCTCTTTGCAACTTTCATAAATTCTATCTCTCAACAGCTTTCTACTTCCTACCACCTCTATGCAGATGATCTTCAAATTTACAGGCAGGTCCCTCTCGCTCAATTATCAGATGCAATCACTCAGACCAACTCTGACTTACAATCCATTCACGGCTGGAGCAAATCTTACGGTATCAGTGTTAATCCCCTTAAGACTCAGGTGATAGTTATCGGCGGTTCCAGGATGATATCTAAGATTGACTGGTTCCGCTTACCACAGGTAATATTTGACAGAACACATATTCCAATCAGTAATAGTGTAAAAAACCTAGGAGTAATTTTTGATCGCACTCTCTCTTGGATACCACAAATAGCTGAGGTAAGTCGAAAGATTTTCGCATCTGCGAGTTCACTACGTCGTTTACGTAATCTTCTCCCGATAACCACCAAAACTGCGCTTGCACAACCACTTCTGCTACCGATACTTGATTATGCCGACACCTATTTGGATTTAACCGAAGAACAGCTTAGCAAGCTCGAAAGACTGCAAAACTTTTGTATCCGGTTCATATTTGGTTTGCGCAAGTATGACCACATATCAGAATTTCGGAAAAAGCTGAAATGGTTACCAATTCGCCTTTGCCGAAATAGTCATACCCTTTCTCTCCTTTATTCTGTTCTATTTATCCCTTCCACTCCTCCCTATCTTAAGGAACGTTTTACCTTTCTACATCTCTCTCATCCTTGTTCTCTTCGGTCCGCAGAAACCCTACAATTGCAAATTCCTGTCCATTATTCGCACGTCTATGAAAAATCTTTTACAGTGCAAGCGGTTTATTTGTGGAACGCGCTCCCCGTAGAAATAAGGCGTGCGAAATCACTAGCAATCTTTAAAACAATGGTAAAAAATTATTATTTGTCCGAACAGAGCTAAAAGTACCACACTGCTGTAATATAATAATATTATTTGATCTAATATATAGGTTGTATGTATGTGTATGTTTAGTATATTATATTATTATTATTGTATTGTATATAATATTTTGTGTATGTCTATTATTTATTTATTTTATTTTTATCTATTTCAGTTATAAATTGTACGCTACCGCCATGTTTTGTTTTTATTTTATTTTTTCCATACTAGGTTGTCTGGAAGAAATTGCTTCAAGCGATAAGACCGCCGATTGTGTTGCCATTCAGATATATTATATTTTATTGTTTTGTTTTTGTACAATTTGTTTAATTGGTCAATAAAGAGTTTTTGTATTGTATTGTATTGTATTGTACCTTCAGTAAAGATGTGGTGTTTACTGAAGATTTTCAGTGGAATTTTGGTGAGAACGCAAATAGCATGTTTTTCAACATTGTGCTGTTTCCCTACACTCGCACACATTCACCGGCACTTAATGGTTAATAATCCACATTTATTACACATTAACTCGCGGAAGAACACACATTTTAGGAAAAAATACAATGAGATCACACACACTTTTCCACGTTCCCGCCAAAACTCCTATACTTAAGTTAAGGTAGAAACTAAACTCATACCTCAAGTCTAGTATAAGATAATGTCTAATTAGTACCTAACCATTAACTAGGAACTAAGTAATTAAAGTTTATAGTAATTTATCACGGAAACAGACTTTACTGCGGCATGTCTTTTCCGGATGTCATTCGTTTTTAAGCTTCCTGAGTAATTGATTTCAGCTGATCGACAGATATACGATGTATTATAACTAAAATAGGGAAATATATAAGTGTTTGAAGCAACCACAGAAATATTAATATTATATTATGGTATTATTATTATTTATTTTAGTTTCATTATGGCTCTACACGAGTAGTGTATTTAGCCAGTGTCAAGTATTAAATTAGAATCCTTCAAGTTTTTTTGAGTTCAAATCATAAAGATGGGTCACTTTTCAGGTCAAGTTGAAGTCATCGTCCAGTCCAAGTCATGCCTTCAGTAAAATGTGGAATTTTACTGAAGATTTTTAGTGGAATTTTGGTGAGAACGCAAATAGCATGTTTTTGAACATAGTGATGTTTTCCTACACTCGCACACACTCGACCGGCACTTAATAGTTAATAATCCACATTAATTACACATTAACTCGCGGAAGAACACAAGTTTTAGGAAAAACTACAATGAAAGCACACACTTATTCACGTTCCCGCCAAAACTCTAATGTAATATTTCTGTGGAAGCTACGAACAATGACAAAATATTCCAAATACAAAATTCCGAATTATTCAAGCTTGCCGTACCGGAACCGTAAAATTAATAGGTTAGGTGGACAGAATTCAGCACAAAACATTCAATATTCTGTCACCATTCATTGCCGTAAATATAATTTGTCTTTCATTGATTGTTTGGTTAGGACGGAGTACGTGTGACCTCGTCGCCCACGCGCAATCTATTGGCTGGTATGTTAGGCTATACTCATACTATGTACTGAAGTCAAGCAAACTAAATTTCTGAAGAATTTTTATGAGAAATGCCTATGACCATTTGTCAACTTTGTAATTTGCTTGTAAGGTATCATAAGGTTTATCATAGGCAATGCGTAGGTTATCATAGGCAATGCTTAAAGCACAGTTTTACAACTGTAGAAGGAGGGAACTTGATTAAGAGTGAACGCGGGTTGCAGTTTTCCATACAAATGTATTCCCCCGTTTCCTCCCTGGAAAATGCTTCCAGAGCAAATTTTGCTTCTACAAAATATCAAGGCCTGCCGTAGATACTCTATCATTTGCTTTTTTTGGCCAACCAATTGCAAATAGAAATATGACCGTTCAAAAATCTTAAAGAGAAGATTAAAAGGCTTATATTTCTTTTTGCAATTGGTTGGTAGCTACAGCAGACCTTTATATTTTGTAGAAGCAAATTTTGTTCTAGAAGCATTTTCCAGGGAGTGAAACGGGGGAATACATTTGTATGGAAAAGTGCACTCTGCGTTCGCTCTTAATCATTCTGCCTTAAATCTACATTGCAATAGCATTTAACTGCTCCTGCTGCTAAAGCTGGAGAAATAGACAATGACTGCTAGAGCAATAAAGTGAAAGAAATAAAGAAATCGTTTATTTGGCAAAACTCACATTTACGAATGAAAATTAATTATGCGTTAGTTAATAATGTATGACAAAAAACAATAAGGTATTTATAAACACTTATGATTTATTCGTAGATAAACAGATACAAAATGGAAGAAAACATATTTTAAATTATTCTAGTAAAAATGAGGTGAGGTGCCAAAAAGGTTTAAACTCAGCACATATGTCTGGGGTTACACACCTAGACGCTGGTTTTCAGCTAAGCCTGCGGGTGATGGACTAGCGCGAAATACTTGTTGTTGAACTAAAAGCTAAATATTGATTTGTCTAGAACTGCCATTACACAGACTGCGAATAGTGAGTGTAAACATAGCCTTACTACCAACTGAGCAAACAAATGACATGGGCGATAGAAATGACGTTTCGGCAATCTGTGTCGAAATGCTGTGAAACAAAGAGTCATGGACCAGTCATGGAAACCAAGGTTAATACTGTAAACGCCCTGAAATAATCGAGTGAAAACGGTATGGCGAAATAACTACCTACCTCAGTTCTATACATATTTATTACTATTAGTAATATTACTGCTTATTAAGTAATTCATTTAGGTGTATGAAACTATTTTTTAGCTCACAAACACTCTAAAGGTGTCTGCCCACTATCCCGTAGCATACCATTACCGTACTAGGACCGTTTCGGACAAAAAAACTATTCTTTGTATTGAGAAGTATGAGACTATGCCCACTAGACCGTTCCGTCACCAGCCGACACCGTAGCGTACCATGCACGGGCCGTCAACTATTTTCAGTTCAGAACGCTGTCGGCCCGCTTCAGTGGGCAAAATAGAGCGTATAGGACTGCTTTCCGTGCCGGAAACGTTCCTAGCACGCTCATGGTATGCTACGGGATAGTGGGCAGAAAGCTTTATACACACATGCGAATATTCGCTTGTCCTATTCCTAAATACTAATATTATAAAAGCAAAAGTTGAATGTACACATGTCGCATGTCGGACGAGCTGTGGGCTAACTAAGCTCACCACTGAGTGGAACCCACGCAACGTTGAACGACGTCGCGGCAGGCCCAGGATGAGATGGCGGGATGAGCTAGACTCCATGACTCCAAGACTGGCAATCCATAGCTGCCCACCGGGAGCAATGGAAAGAGGTAAGGGAGGCCTTTGCCCAGCAGTGAAACAAGAACGGCTCAAAACAATAACAATAATTGTGTGAGGTATGTTGGTTTCCCCTTCATGCAAAAACTACTCCACCGATTGAGCTGAAATTTGGTGTACACATAGATAGTTTAGACTCTAGAGTCTAGACTATCAATGTACATCAGTCTAGACACTAGACTATCTATCTTCATACCAATTCCAGGGTCTAGACTCTAGAGTTCTAGACCCTGGATGTGTTATTCCAGATAACACATTGTAGGGTACTTTTTGTCCCTATATTCACACGGGAACGATGTCTACGCAGGCAAAACCGCGGGGCACAGCTAGTGCAATAATAAGTGTGGTGATAACTAATATGCCACTTAAATGCCAACTTATTGGGATCGAAATAACAAAAATATTTCTTAGTTACTTACTTAGTTAGTCCGACTTGCACTTGGCCAGTTTATTTAAGGAAGGCGACAGTCGTTATTCAGTCAGAATTATCGCCGTGCAGCATTAGACAACTTTGTCTACGAGACCTTTCGTTTGAAGTGTGCGCGTCTTCATATTTTATATTATTATTATTACATTAACTGACATAAATAAATAATAATTATATGGAATTATATGTGATTAGATCGAAATTAATATTCCTCCTCTCTCCTAATTAATTAGTTAGTTAAGTGACATTGCTGTCAAAGTCAAAGTCAAAGCATTTATTCAGTATATGGGCAAATTAAAAATATGCACTTACACTCGTCAAATTACATTAAATAGATCATATTCAATAAAAAATATTATAGATATAACAGATACATAACTTATTGCTTTGAATTTACAAAAAAAAAACAAAGGTATTGAGCCATTCAGCTTTCATGTAAACGTCGAACGTCCCTTCCAGGGTCTATAAACAACTGTACATTTCTAATAAAATCTTTGTAAATACTTTTATAGATGCAATAAATACTGAATACTGAAAACCTACCTATTATTAATTAAATATCCCTATTTAAAAAGAAAATTATTAACAATTAACACGTTAATTACCATATTGTGTGGTCTACTAAACGGGTCATTAGTAAAATGGAATAATAGTTATTATAACCTTCTTTAGGTAACTGTTAAGTAGAGAAGGGGATCGTATTCGTATTCAACAGCAATCAATCATTGGTACCTAGGTATTACCGTGCACCAAGTGCGAGTTGTAGTAATTTAGCTGGGTTCCGAACACATAGAATATCTTAATACGACTTTGGAGAGACTAGGTACCAATTGAATGTAATGCAAATAGGTAAACACCTCTAACTTGCTACTTACTAATAATACCCGACTGATCTATGTGATCTGTTCATTGAGATCACTCTAATGAGCCAAATAAAACACACAACAAAAAAAAAGTTTGTTAGGAGTAGAGTATTCTGCAGATTCCAGAAAATGCCCCAGCATCTGTGTAAGGTGTGTGTCTATTTGTGGCATCGTAGCGCCTAAATGAATGGACCGATTTTGATTTAGTTTTTTTTTATAGGTGTCATAGTGTTCTTAGCTTTGATTCATGAAAATCCGTTCAGCCGTTTTAAGGCTTTGAGCTTTTTCTAGTTGCCAACGCTATGAGATCAAATTTCACAGGTCTGATCAACTCAAAATTCGGTTGTCTGTTAAATACTTCAATGATTTTGTGAGAACATTGTAGCATTGACCTGAAGCTTGGACATTTCAAGGAATTTTCAGAATAGTTAAGTATTCTGAAAATTCCTCACCAACTTACAGCAAATATGTAGGTAGAGGTTGCGCTTTAGGCTAAGCGCAGACTAGAGTCACGTCGGTTTTAAGACAGAGTTGTCTCTTAAAGTCTTAAAATAACTAAACAATTTAAAAATTAAGCGACTATACGAGAACGTGCGTCGACTTGACTACGTCGATAGACAGGACTACGTCGATAGACTACGTCGATAGACTACGTCGATAGACTACGTCGATAGACAGTCGTCTCGTGACCACGATCAATGCAACTTGGTCGAAACGTCGAGTTGAATAAAATTAATGTTTTAGGCGCGATAAGTCCCGTATTTTCATATTTATAACTATGTGTTCAAATAGCGAAAGTTTACAGTCGATAGACAGTTTTGTATCGGTCTGCGCGCTCGTATACTTTTAGCCGAAGCCGACAGTCGTTATTCAGTCAGACTTGTCGCCGTGCAGCATTAGACAACTTTGTTTACGAAACCTTTCGTTTGAAGTGTGCGTCTCTTCATATTTTTCAACCGACTTCCAAAAACAAAGGAGGTTCTCAATTCGTCTGCATGTTTTTTTTGTGTGTATGTTACGCGATTACTCCGTCAATTCTGAACCGATTCGAATGATTATTTTTGTTATCGGTAGAGTACGTTGCCGAGGTGGTCCCATTGTAATTTCATCGAGATCTGATAAGTATCTCCAGAGATATGACGATGAACGTCTCAAACTTGCTACTGAAATTGACTCGCGGGGCATTGAAGTCGGTTGTTTTAGTTTTTAAACTATCTTAATTATTGTACAGCAATAGTCTGTTTTAAGACTGTCGTGACTATGATCTGCGCTCAGCCTTAATTTATGGATTTTTGTTACATCTATGTACTGAACCCTAACAATAGTTATTAAGTGCAATAGCCTACAGCAACTACGGTAATTGTTAATTGGATACAATACACCAGGTACTTACTGCATTATTCATTTAGTAATTAAGTCATTTATATTGGTCATTCGCATGGTGGTAGGACACTGTCTACTGTCTAGTGTCCGACTGGACAGCTACCACCATCATAGTCATTTCCATACAATTTATTTACGTTGAACGCTTACAGACATAGGATTTTGTGTAGGGGCTACTGATCCCTCCTGTGATGTTGATAGTGTGATGGGAATCAAAATGTTTTTTTTGTTCACTTTTAGTTTAAAGTGTAAAGACCGACCACACAGCGGCGTCCTGCGTGCGCGATCTAGGCGGCGATCAGATAGCGCAGTAGTATTTGTACCGACTAGTTCACACCAAACGCGATCTACGGCGATAATAATATCGTTTAAAAACTAAAAAAGAACCGACTTCAATGTTCATTTTCAGTACCAATTTTGAGATGTTTATCTCAATATCTCTGGAGATACTTATCAGACCTCGATAAAATTACCATGGTACCACACTTGGGATATCTCCTTTCGAACAAAAAAAGAATAATCAAAATCGGTGCATAAATGACGAAGTTATCCCCGAACAAACATAAAAAAAAAAAATAAAAAAAAAATATATATACACGGTCGAATTGAGAAACCTCCTCCTTTTTTTTAAGTCGGTTAAAAAAACGATTGAAAATCGGATCGCGAACGCGCACGCGGAGTAGGATGCCGCGGTGTGGTCGTACCTTTAAATTATCTCCATTATTAGTATTTAAATGTCAATTTAGTGTGCATTAAAATTATTGAATCCTTAGGCTTCCGAACTATATAGTATTTAACTGTGTTTCAAGAGTCAGTGGCTTATATTATGTTACTGATTTGCAGCTCCTAGATTTGAGTCCTAGACTTCGATAGATTCGAATATTCTATGCAGTATCCTATACTAAATCAGGAACAAGTCAACTCTGCTACCCAATTGCGTATCGAAGTTTACTGTTTCTGCTTGGAACGACACGGATGATCACGGATAAACAGGCAATTATAAAATTAGCATACGCGGCCGACCGCCGGCTAGCTTTTTATTGGGCGCGTTTGTAACGGTCCGCTTAAAACCAGGTTCAGACCAGCCGATTTTTGTTATTAAATTCAACTTCCTAGGGATTTACGATACAAGTTATAACAAATATCATTCGATACTTTTCTATCGATTAAATTGCGCTTGATTAGCCAACCAAATAGTTTAATTATAAACTTTAGTATCGCTCTATATAATACCAGCCTAAATTTTTTTTCCGAGACAAATACTTGAGTTACGAGACGAGTACGTTTAAGACTTTTAACCTTACTCACTCATTAATTAGTATCGATTCCAAAGTAAACAAGTGTTTTTTTTTAAATTAAGTATAGTCACCACTTTTTATGTTTATAGTCAGCGTTTGACCACTATCTCACCTGGGCCCCTAGACAAAATCCAATTTCCTGTTTACATTCACGCTAACGCAAGTTCAAAATCTATGGAATGACATGTTTCTGCAACAAAAATGTCATTCCCATGCATTTTGAACTGGCCCTGATGTTAAGTGATGATGTTAATTAACATGGAATCGAAAGAAAAGTAGAAAGAAGTTGAACAACAGAAAGTTGAACAACAAAAATCGCCTGTTGAGAACTCGACATAAGATTCGCTCCGCTACGTCTCATCGCGCGTATTAAACCGGCCGCGTCTCAGATCGAACACCACTGATAAACATAAAAACAACACTATCTAGCAATACCCATTTAGCGACGAGAAAGTGACGTTATCAACACACGAACTCCAATAAAAAAATAAACCGGCTAAGTGCGAGTCGGAACGGCACACGAAGGGTTCCATCCATACCACTACTGTAATAAGATCAAGTAGATTTTTTTTTAAATAAACTGGCCAAGTGCAAATCGGAATCGCACACTTTAGGGTTCCGCATCACAGCATAAGATTAATTTTAACGAAAAACACGTTTCTTGTATCGCGACCCCCCTTTCATTTATTTAAATTAAGTTTATTTATTGAGATAATAAATGGTAAAAGTTTATTGTTATTTTTTTAGTGCCAATCACAGAAATATTATTATAATTATTTTAATTTATTTGTTTCACCAACAAGTTAATACACATTATTGACATGCATTTTTTTGTACATGTTAATAATACATTGTATGTATAACCTACAATGAGTGAATACATCCTTATTATTATTAACATTTCTTTGGTGGCAATAGTAATGTACTCTGTGAAAAGTTCAAGTGTAAGTAACCTATACGGTTCGAAAAAGCAGAAGATCCTGTGTCAGCGGACGGACGGCGGAGTCTCAGTAATTCCCGCGGCAGTCCCGTTGGAAACTTGGCACAGCCTTCGGGTACGGAACCCAAAAAACAGCGTAAATAGCAATTAAAAGCACGCGGCGGGACACTCATATGCGAATGCACCGCCATATTGCCTTGCTAGCTGCTTCAGAAAATGAAACAAATTGTATTTTTAATGTTTTAATTAGAGATTCGCTTTAGTCTGGCGCCGCTATCTGGCGGCTAGATTGTGAATATGTTAATGTGTACAGGCATCGTGACTCGAGGAACATTTGCACGATAGTTAACTTGAAATAAAAAGCTGTTAATGATTCTTGTGTTGTTGTGACCGGACGGCAAGCGAACGGGAACGGGGATTTTTACCGCCAAGTTGGAAATGTTGCCATATTAAAGTCAAATACTCATTAATATAGTTACCGTGATATAGTCGCGCGCGAGTCTATGGCTACTGGCTATGATGTTTCGATACTATATAAGTATCAATACCTACACAAATGAGTACTACAGAAAGATAGGCGAAAGTTATTTCATTTAAAAAAAAGTGCACTTTACACTTCGTGGAATGCAAATTGCGCGCCAAGATGCACAATACGAAAGATGCGTTTCTCACATGCACTGTAATTTCACTGGACACTGCCATTCAAACCAAAAAACATCCCCATTTGACATCTGAATTTATTGCCAGTGGCAGGTGGTACCGACCCAGGCTCAATACCAGAAGTCCTACCAAATACCTACTAAAAGTAAGTAGGTACTCGGTATCGGAACAAAAGTATCGAGTAGGTACTTATACTTACTTGTATTTACTTGAATCGGAACAGTGGCTAGAGTTGAGTTTAATCCAAACCTGCGCATTCTTACTGACTCAATGGCATGTATAATAACCCCACAATATCCGCTCAGTGTCTTATTTAACTAACATAAAAAATATTTACCGTGTTAGGTACAAACGCGTATCCAGAAATAATCTGACAGGTGTGCCCGTGAGAACAGGTTTCTCTATGAATTTGATATGTGACATCTCGGCCCGTAGACAGAGTGCCTCGTAAACTTTAATTCGTCGAATAAATAACCTTTATGAGACTTACCAGCCTGTAACGCAATACTGCCGCGGCTCAAAGAATGGGGATAGATGGTGAATAAAGGACTGTCATTATGGATATGACTCCATACACCAGTCGAGTAATATAAATAAGCTAAGCTTGCCTTAGAATCGCTCTAAAAATTGTAAATCATGTTTTAACGTCTCTATGATTGAAGCTTCCTTTTTGAAAGAAAATAATGACAACTTTTATGTGTAATAATGTAGTCATAGCAGGCCTGACTTCCTGCTTATTTATTAGTTAATATTTAAGTATCTCAGAGATGACCATGAATAGTACGCAAACAAAAGGATCACTTAAACAAATGTTAGCTAAAATTGTAGGTAAAGCATACATTGTATTATAATTTCCTACGTTAAAGATAATACTGATAACGCTGATAACAAACGTAGTAGAATGACGTAACGATGCGGTAAATTTATCGTACCAAGTTCCTGCTTTAGAATGAAATGAGTTTTATTTATTTAGCTGATTAATGAAGACGCCAAATACGAATCGAGTCTTCGAATAGGTATTCTATTTTCTACTATCATGTAAGTGTAGGTTTAAAACTAAACAAGGTGGTTTGTAATCGACTCGTCTGATCAATATTTATTCAACATAATTCGAATTAAATACATACATACGAGTCGTTGTTAAATAACATATTTTGTCAACCTACTTTTAAACGCATCAGTGTTATGGCAACACATTCCAACACGATCAAATTACGTACCACGGCCGCTCTATTATAAGACAACAAGAGACATGTATCTGTAATTAGATGAGTTTATAATGAAGACGTTCGTTCACATCGTGTTACGCAGTACCGTCATTTCGCATTAGTCAAGTACCTAGGTGCTAATGTTCGACGATTGTTCTCTTTACCCGGTGTCGCGTTGACTCCTCGACCCACTTAATATTGTTATTTACAGCTGGCGACCCATTGTATAGTTAACGGTCCTCGGATACCATTTGAATTTAGAAGACGAACTTTTGCCGATTCAATGGACTTAGTGACTATGCAAGTATGCGCGTGTCACGACATTTCTCTATAAGTACGTCTATTTGTACGGGCCGTTCGGAATGACGGCGTCGATTGGCGCCAGGGATCGTTTCCAAATCGTTTTGGGGCTCACACATTAGGTGTGCTCACACACAAAAATGCCAGTCGGAGGCGGGGCGCGCGGCCAATGCACCTGGCGATCGCGGCGCATTCCTCACGCACTCCTTTTTATGCTACACTACAAGTTTAGTCCAGCCGAGCTAAGCGGAGCCGCCGTGCCCCTCCTCTTTCAACATTAACAGACGAGGTAAGGTCACGTCTACGTTCCGTCGCGGCTCAAATTACACCGGCCACCGATGCAGGAACGGAACGCAACATCTTCCATTTTCTTTCTTTTTAATTTAACTATTCCATCTCCACGTCTTTGTTGGCCGGCAGGTCGGATCAAAGAACTTTTTTGGGTGTTCTAATGCTATAGAAATGGCGTCGGAGGTGTTTTAAACGTCAGAACAAATATTTACTTTGTGTGTTCATATGTTTGTGGGATGGATTTATGACGCGGTTAGGAGCACTCGACGTTTGACAGAAGGAATTAACATGTACCCTCGAATTGGTTGAGATTTTAATTGGACTTCGGCAGGTTTGCGGACAGCCTATTGAGAATAAGTGACATCCAGCCAGACTAATATTACGAGAACCACAGCTGATATATTTGTATATATATATCTGTTACAAGAATGTTTGTAGCTCTGTCACTATATGTCTGTTTGTTATCTAATCACGTCTAAACGGACGATCCGATCTTACTTAAATTTAGATACAATTACAATTTAGATACAAGGAGATACTTTGAGGATGAACTTAGGCTACTTTTTGTGAAAATAAATTCATGTTTTTTTTTTACAAACAACTTAAATTACTTAGATCACACAAATGTTGAATGACAGAGCTTTACAGTGATAAAATTATTTGTGTACGTGAACCAAGTCGCGGGTATCAGTCTAGGTAGGTATAGGTATACGTGTAGGTACAGTATGTCTTCTCAAGGACTTATAAAGTATGCCATGTGTAACGCGATACGTACCCCAGTTCATACTGTTAAAAATGTTAAAATTACCAGTTGTATTGCGTTGCGAACGTGACATGTATGAGACAAAAGTGTGTCACAGTACTAAAAACGAGCGTTTGCGTTCTGTTCTTACGCATTAACCGCAAAAGTGTGTTCCGGCGCCACCGGTCCAACGAAAAACAAACCTGTTCGTGCGAAACGTAAATATAAAACGACAAATGCGAGTAGGTTAGGTACCTCCTTGTATACATCAGACACGAAACGAAACTACCCGCGCGGAACGAGAAAGCGGGAAATGCTTAATCATCATCACGGTAGGTATAATAATTTTAAATGTATAATAATATGAGGTAACGGAACAAGTAAAATGGTAACATGATGTTTACAATTAACATACTCCTTAGCACGCATCTGGGGTTACCAGTTTTACGCGACATTGTAGCCATCATATTATACTATTCTTCAGTACTTAGCTACTGCGTCCGATGGTCTTATTATATATTACCTGTACTCAACTCCAACCTCCATATCACGAAATTTGACAGTTGATTATTGAATGAACAAAATGAACTATAGGACGAGGACGCAGCTCTATGCAGGCTGTATAGCCCCATCTGTGTCATGTTCCTTCATTTCAATCCCTATCAAATTTCGTGATATGCCTGCTGAAAGGCCTACCCTTTATATAATATTCCCTTCTAGCTGTGCCCCGCGGCTTCGCCCGCGTTAAAAGTATTCTATAGCCTAATCCATAATACTGGCTATTCAATGGCAACATTTCAGCTAAAACGGTCCGTTGACCGTGAAAAAGTACAAAAAAAACATATATAAATAAACATAAACTGACTTTCGCGTTAATAATATGTACTCATACACAGTTACATACTTTTCACGTTTCCGCCAAAACCATAATCTATAGTTTTAGGTACCACAGAATACTTAATAGTAATAAGTATAGGTACTATAACTACTCAATGTAATCGGTCAACGACCAGTTTTGAGGTGAAGGTTCACAAATAAATTACCCATTTTAAAACTAAAGGTAAACAATAAACAAATGGGTAATCGTTAGTCATGGTATTGGATAAAATATGACTTACGTTATTTATTTGTAAAGGTAGTGTTATTGTGGTTAAACACATCTATCTGCACAAAAGAGAAGCACATGTTTGTGGTCAACCGGCTAAACATTGTAGTGTCCAGTACGAAATTATTACCTAGCTTTATATGTATGTTTGTTCTTATTCTAATTTAACATTATTCGATTGCGTTTCGGTTAAAAACATCTAGTTGTTAAATAATGTAAGACCGTTTATAAAACGAAAAAAAAAACGGACTTCAAATCATTTCAGAGTGACGCGGCATTTGAATTCGGTTTTTTTCGTGGAACGAACGAACTGAAACAGTCCAGTCGTTTTCAGTACCTACCACGTTTATAGTGTTTCAAACTTGCTACTGAAACTGATTCGCGCGACATTGAATATAATGTCGGTTGTTTTTTAATTTTTAAATCTTAATTACCTACTTACCACCTAAGTAAAGGTACGGACACACCCCACCGTCTTGCGTGCGCGATCTAGGCGGCGTTCATTATCATTTATTTCTTAATAACATTTGTCATAGGTCAATTTAACAATATATAATATCGTTTAAAAACTAAAAAAGAACCGACTTCAATGCCGCGCTATTCAATTTCAGTACCAATTTTGATATGTTTATCTCAGAAGTCGGTTAATAATTTTATGATAGCGCGGTAGTGTTTGTACCGACTGGTTCACACAAAACGCGATCAGAAAACAATTGAAAAGTACTTAGATCGCGCCCGCGGATCGCAGGACGCCGCGGTGTGGCCGTATCTCGCGAGTATGTAGTATGTTATTTAGGTACTACGAATATATAATATATAATATTTTGCCATCCCATTCCAATCATGCGAGGTGAATTAAACTTCACTGAGCGTACGCGCAGTTACCGTCAAGGAATTGTCAAGTCATCAGACATATTTTGCTTCTACCGAAAACTTTCACCGATAGTTACACAAGTGCAAATAAAACTAAATTAGCATCTATTAAGCTTGTAAAAAAGACTTGTCCGTCGTCGTAGACTTCTTGGTGGTGAATCTGTACTGAGGGGCATAATAATAATTGTAGTGGTAGGACTGTAGTGGTACCACCACTTTGCCAATTACTTTTCAGCCGTGAAATAGGAATATGTTTCGGTTGAAATGGCAAGGTGTCCAGTGAAATTCCAGGGCACGTGAGCCTCAACAGGCAGTGTAGTGACATGCAAAATCCTGGCAGTTTAGAATTTTGGATGCCGCTGTATCTATAATAGGTAGACGTCATCGCTTACCATCAGGCAAGCATCGTCTTATCCTGTTACCTTAAAACTTAAAAATGGATTGTAACAAATTAAAATCGCTGATTTGGCACGATTTAAATAATCCGGCCAATAAATGAATGGGACCTCAAATCGCTGGGATCGAGGGGTCCACATATACTAGACGGACAGGAATTTTATAAGAAATTGTCGATTGCCTCCATTTTGTGAAGACCCATCTCTTGGCTTTACTATAGCGGTTTTAGGACCTATAAGTTGGTACCATAGCAGGCGCACCGATGACCGACAGGCTTTACATTATCCAAAATGTGTTTTTGAAATTGTGTTTAAATCTGTTTATATGTATTTTTAAAATGTATTGCTTCTTTTACTACTGTACTGTGTTGAATATGATCCACGTTGGTCGATAATAAACGTTTATTTATTTATTATTATTTAGTATGAGTTTTCATCGTAAACGCTTTTGACAGATCTCACATAGTTTTCGACTTATTCTGGCTGCCTGATTGGTCTAAATATAGTGAAGTCTAAAAACCACAAGACGGCATTGATAAAATAAGTTATTTTATAAATGATATACGGTATCGAGTTTGGTATGAAAACTCGTACTAAGGGTCTTACTAAGGTCTAAGGTAGTGGTACTATAGGTTGTGTCTATGTGATTTGACGAATTTAATAACAGTGGCGATTGTTTTCTCGAGTGGCGTCTCGATTATGCGAGTTTATTAGTACTACTATAATAATGTAGTACTGGCACAGAATATATAATAGTACAAGAAGTAGCAGGGCTATATTCTTAATTATTGTGAATTGCAAAGATCCAAGTCGAAGTAAAAGCAGTTTCCGAATCCGAATATGCTTCCGAATTATTGAGAATCAGGGGGTAGGTAGGAGTTTCTGCTGGTCTGCCGTTAGTGGTACCTACCTACCACTCATCGACGATTGCTAGGTCGTCGATGCTACCACTCCTTGTCAGTTTATTGGTCGTGTACCCTTAGTACGAGTTTTCATACCAAATTCGAAATCGTATATCGAGTAAATGTTGTATGAAAAACAGTACAGCGCCTCTAGTGGTTACTACACTTCACTAAATTTAGACCAATCAGGGAGCTAGAATAAGTCGAAAACTATGTGAGATCTGTCAAAAGCGTTTACGATGAAAACTCGTACTAGGGGTACAGGAATGTTTTTTGGTTCGAATGGCAAAGTTTCCAGTGAAATTACAGGGCATGTGAGACATCTTTGTCTCAAGGTAACAGGCGCAGTGCAGTAACGTGCAAAATAGGTAGGTAGGTACTATCTATGCAGAATTTGCATGCTCCTGTACCTGTCTGTATAATTAGTCGACGTCATCGCTTACCATCAGGCAAGCGCCGTGCTTCTCCTTACTTTATATATCATAAATAGTAACGTAGACGTTTTAACAAGATCTGAAGCAAATATAAAGTTTTTAGGTCATCATAAGAACTAAGTGATCAACAAAATAAAATTACTGACGCGGCATTTGTATGTAGGTCTAGGTAGGTAGGTAGGTAGGTAGGTAGGTAGGTACTTGCATAAATTTTTTAAATCGAAATGGTTGTTTACGACAAGTGGAGGGATTAAGGCAAGCCTTGTCGAGAATGATCGAAACATGTATGTGCGCTTTTTACAGGAGCCTTCCGGTGCAGGAAAAACATCGTTAAGAAACCCCCAACCTCCGCATGGTGGTAGGACACTATCTAGTGTCCGTTTGGCCAGCTAATCACCCTCAAGTTAGAAAATCTGTCGCCAAACATCTATGAGAGCCAGTTCCCATTCTAGGCCTAGCGTGCTACCATCCTCGACCGCATCATTACTTTTCAATAGGTGAGATAGTGGTCAAACGCTAGCCTATATGATATAAAAACAAATGCTTCAGATCATTAGTAGATCTGAACGTTTTGGTCATGATCGTCCGAGCATACCATACCATATTCTGTGGCTTAGAGCGCCTCGCGACTTCGATGGTACCTTTGACCTTGGGAAGGAGATAATATTTCAGTCGCGGTTGTGAAGACCTTGGCTTTGACATTGTCACGTCACCATACCGCGATGTTTTGTCCTGACTTTTTTGCTGAAAGCGGAAAACGGCCGCTTTTATTCACGTAAGACGAAATTGTTACACGTGATGCCTTCAACAACCATTGCCAGATGCACCTGATATTTTCAACCGGCTTCCAAAAAGGAGGAGGTTCTCAATTCGTCTGTATGCTTTTTTTGTTTGTTGCGCGATTACTCCGCCAATTGATAACCGATTTGAAAGATTATTTTTGTCATAGGTAGAGTTAATCTCCAAGGTGGTTCCATTCAAATTTCATCAAGATCTGATAAGTATCTCCAGAGATATGAACGTAAACATCTCAAGCTAGCTACTGAACAGACTCGCGCGGCGTGTGAATTCGTTTTTTTTTTGTTTTTAAACTATACCTACCTACCTATCTTAATTATTTTATCTGTTGCCAGCCAAGACGTATGAACTTAGGTAAAGTAGTTTGTTTACAAAAAAATGATGAAAATTACGCGGGCCCCAAATGGGTAGCGAACGTGTGCGGTGTTGCCACAGGTGCCCCGTGTTTGTTTAAACCGAAATTGTCGACTGAGTCCTCTGAGTCTACCACTTCATGTAGGTATCTATTTTTTTATATCTGATTACTAGCCCGGTTTAGCCTGTCTCAATTTTGTGTACGTTTTAAATTATAATAGATCAGCCCCCTGATTCTCAATCATTCGAAAGCAAATTCGGATTCGGAAACTGCCTTTCCTTCTACTCAGATCTTTGCAATTCACAATCTTCTAATCCATAACATTTGATATTTTAATTCGAAAATTTCTGTCATTCTATTCGGAAAGTTTTCCGCTACTAAATAGCTCACGGAATAATAAATATTCGAAATTCAAAATGACGCTTCCGAATCCGAATTGACTTTCGAATGATTGTGAATCGGGGGCCAGATCAGGTAGTATAGGTACCTGGTGGGTGCCAGTCCAAGTCCAAGAGCTATTTAGAGACGAGACGACGTAGGTTAAGTAAGTTCTTTTAAGTAGGTTTATACCTACAAATACTTCTAACTATAGGCACAGTTTTACAATCATATGATTGTAAAACTGTGCTAAAGGTTTCATTGAGTAACTATTAATAAATGTTGTATTGCGTAACATTAATAGTATTTATGTACATTTAAATACATCAAAGAATGAAAGCGCAAATAAAATAAAACTTATTTCATGCTACCCCCCTCGCTTGAGCATCACTCAGAGACCAATAACCGCGCACTAATTTTAGACGGTAGATAGTAATTATTTATGCTTATTAAGATTCTTTTACAAAATCCCAGTTATAATTTATTAGTTACCTAAGTTCAAGTACCTTCCGAGAGTACCGACACTTCTCAATTCTATTTTATTAACTTGATGAAATCCGTTAGATCAACACCTTCAAGAGTACGAGTGGACGGCCCACACACACATGCATAGGTACAACACTAGCCTAACACCACGCAAATATTTCGGTTGTTCGTGTTTAGAAATTGACTACATTAAAAAACTAACTCACCCGATTAGATTCCAATGCTTCAGCACTATGCTCCTCCTTCTGCCGGAAGCAATTGGTGCACTTGCTCTTATTGAATATGTTCGGTGCGAATTTCCTGCAATCCGATCGCCCAGACATGATTGTCAGAGGTCAGGGTCAATTACAACGTTCACTATGTCACCTTGCACAGCATGGTGGTACTGCAAAACACCCACACGATCGGCTATTCGCCTTTTTCAAAAAACGAACACGTAGTTTATCACGCGCGCACCCACCGGTGAAGTGAGCTATCAGCGAAATCACTGCAAGTGAGCGCTAACGTCATACAAAAACACATGCACTATTTCACATTCTCCTTCGGCAACCGGACACCGAAACAGTCGTATATTCGCGTAAATAATAACTATTCGTATTCACGTCATATATAAACAAATTCGTATCACAACACATCGATATTACAACGGACATGCGGAGTTCTCGAGCACGCAACGACACGCCGACCGCTCGTCCATTTTACATCTGATAGAAAAGCAAGCAACAGCAACGAACAGTTTGTTGTTTTACAACTTCTCTTTTCTTGTTTATGCGTCAGCACAACACTATCATCCATGTGTAGTATTGTTTGAATGTAGTGGTAAGAATGCTACCTCTTTCTTTCTTGCAGTTACGACATATCTCTATCCTTCTCTTTCCCTGATATTTATTTGCTGTTCTTATATAAACTAGTGCTGCCATCTCTTATCACAGCTGGGCATATTTTAAAAAAAAAGGTAGGTAAGCATTGCAAGGGCAGTTGTTGTAAGCTGAATAGTGATTTGGAATGTGGAGAGAATGTTAAGAGATGGCGCTAGCAGCTAAGGAACATCGACAAACTGACATTGATATTTGTAGTTTCAAAACTGACATTGACTGACGGTAGTGCGATTTGACATGAAATGTTACTCATATTGACATTTGATTTTACTGACAGATCTCGCTCATACGATATGACGTGCGTGTGGACGGTGTGGAGGAGGAGCCAATGAAGTAGCTTGTGCCGCTAATTCACTATATCGGACGATTCCCTCTAAAACTTCTCAAAATTATCATCAGTCCTACTCGAAGCGTGTTGTGAACAATAGTTTCTCTCATTCTCTCCCACAGTTTTACTCGGAAGCACCATTCAGTTTCAAGGTGAGAACGTGACCATTCAAAAGTCAAATGTTTCTCGTATAAATTTAATTAATTCGGAGTATTTGAAATCTAGGAGGGAATTTAAATGGTTTACGCTTAGAGGTTTAATCATCCGGTGTAGTAAATTTGTTGCGGAAGGGCGTGAATGGTGTGATTATAATATTCAATTTGGTGCCTGGTTTTAGTATGGAGGATTTGAGTTTTGTGCCGGATCTCCCGAGTGGGCCCCTGGATGATTACAGAGCCACTGCCTCATTCGACTGGAAACGCCTTAAATTGGCCCTGGAAGGAGATTTAAATCTGCTGAAACTTAAGGTTTGTGATCACTTGCTGTGTTTTAGATTTTCATAGTATATATACTGCTGGTATTAAATTTTTCTTCGGCAATTAAATAACTTAATCATGAATTTAAATTAAATGCCTAATCAATTAAATGTAATTGATAGTTACATATTTTCTATGTTGTTTTTAGCTCGATAATAATTGGTAAGCATATATTTAGATTAAAGTTGAAGTAGGTAGAGTTAAGTAACGTTGTGAAAAGTGAAAAAAAAAAAAATATTATCACCTAGATGCAATAATGTGCCTAGGTTATTTTAACTTTTGTTATGAATAATTAGATCCCCTTGCATGGTTGTATGAATTAAATTATCTAAACACTTAGTTGTGTTGTACAATGGAACTCATTATTCTTCTCAAGACTATAATCAATATAACAACATCTACAGACATCAAGGCAAATAAAATTTACATATCAATACTCAATACTCAATTCTTTATTGCTTCCATACTTGTTGTACATACAGTTCTTATATTTAGATATTATCTAGGTACATGAGATCATTATGGACCCTGTTGGGCACATGCAAAATTATAAGACTAATTGAGAGAGGCTGAAAAAAAAAGGAGCAGGATATAAAATTGAAATGAATTATAATATTGTTGTATGGTTTAAAATTGTTTGCAGTAAGATTTTAATGTTACTTGTAGTTGTTTTATTTAACTGTCAAGGTCAACATTGGGAAAACCGTCTACAAGGCAAGATCATCTGTGTGCAATAACTTGTAATTGCAAATTTGCATCGACAGGCGATACAACAGTGATATAGTTAGGTTCAAATTTTTATCATAAATATTGCTAGCAACACTATGGTGCAGGTGAGATAAAACTAGCTGTAATTTTTTCTCGCCCTTTAAAGGTCTATTACAAAGTGACCCGCGCCAGGCCCACTCACTCGCCCATAGCTACAGCGCTTTAACTTTCTACTAACACCAGCGGTCCGTTGGTTGTCACTGCTCACGCACTCGTTATGTATATTATTGACAAATGACGGGATAACTGCACATTCGTGTTCTATATTAGAAACAATTTATGTTTTTCATAGTCATTTTGCGGGTTTGACAAAAAACAGGCATAATATTTTTTATTTTTATATATACATTTTTTTTTATGCTAACGATACTAAAATGACAAGAAGGCATAAAATTCACTTTTCCGACTTAAAATTCGACTCTTAGTTAGGATGTTGTTTTGTGAGGTAGATAAAAATAATTCGTAAACTTTTTTTTCATTTCATTGAGTCAACCCTTTACTGTATCGGGCGCACGCCGGTACATCGTGCGCTGAACGAAGTAATAACAACACTAGGTCGAGCACCTCAGAATCATTTTTGCTTGTATTGTCTGAAATAAGCGTTGGTATTGTGTTTTAGTAGGGGAGTGAAATATCTGTTACGTAGTAACTATTATATAAACTGTGCCCATGCTTTTGAATGAAAAATAAAATAAATTGAACGAATTTCTTAGAACAAAGAGGTTGAGTAAGTATTTCAATAATGCTTTTGACAATATTATGTATTAGATTATTCTAAATGCCCTTAGTTTTCAACCGACTTCGAAAAAGAAGGAGGTTCTCAATTCGTCTGTATGTTTTTTTTTTCTTCTTTTTTTTGTGTGTATGTTACGCGATTACTCCGTCAATTGTGAACCGATTCAAATGAATCTTTTTGTAATCGGTAGGGTACGTTTCCGAGGTGGTCCCATTGTAATTTAATCGAGATCTGATAAGTATCTCCAGAGATATGATGATAAACGTCTCAAACTTGCTACTGAAATTGACTCCCGAGGCATTGAAGTTGGTTGTTTTAGTTTTTAAACTATCATAATTATGTTAACTTTTGTTATAATTTGCGGTGACATATTTCTAACAATATATATAATACTAGCTGACCCGGCAAACGTTGTTTTGCCATATAAATAAAATAACTAATTAAATGACGATTGATCAGTTTTCGACCGGAGAGGAAAATTGATTAAATTACTAAAATGGCTATTAAAAAATAAGGGTTGATCGTAGAAGGGTGAAAATTGAGGATTGTATGTATTTTTGTATGTTGTATCATAAAAAAATAGAAATTAAGTGTTGTCTAAAAAATAAAAAATAAAATTTAGGGGTGGACTACCCCTAACATTTAGGGGGATGAAAAATAGATGTTGGCTGATTCTCATAGATACCGGATAAGCACAAAAAATGTCATCAAAATCGGTCAAGCCGTTTCGGAGGAGTATGGCAACGAAAACTGTGACACGAGAATGTTTGTAACTCTGTCTGCTTGTTACCTAATCAAGCCTAAACGGACGATCCGATCTTACTGAAATTTAAAAAGAATATACATTATAGCATGAAGATGAACATAGGCTTCTAAATTATTGGTGTACATGAACAAAGTATGTATAAATGGAGTATGTATGAATATATATCTATACGGTTAATTATATGTATTGCGTCTATTGTATTTGATTAGATGAATAATTTTAAATACTTTGTTATTTCATAAATGCACACTGCGATCGATAGTAATAATAATGTATCTCCAATCGTCTCCCGGTTGCCTGGAAAAGATCGCTGTTTAGCGATAAGGCCGCCGATTGTACAGTTAGTTCTTTAAGTGTTTGTAAATACCTATCTCTGTATTCCTTATGTGCAATAAAGTGTTAATCTATCTATCTATCTAACAAAGTCACGGGTTTCAGCTTGTAGATAATAAATACAAGAAATTGTCTGCATAGACAATTTAAATCACTTTTATTTATTAACTAGCTGCACTCCGTGGCTTTGCCCGCATTTAACACTACAATTTTATTTATCTGTTGGTTTCAATTTTATATTTGCAGAACTCTATTCCTTTTCTAAAATAAAAGTAGTCTAAGTTACCCGTTATAACATCAGCTATCTGCCAGTCAAAGCCCTTTTAAAATGGGTTCAACAGTTTCAGAGATTAGCCGGGACAAACAGACAGACATAAATTTTAAAAATTGTTTTTTTTTTTATGTAAGTACCGTATATACTTTAATAAGCATTTAGTGGAAAGCTGTTAATTTGGAATTACTAACAAACATTTCAATTTTTAACCGACTTAAAAAAAAGGAAGAGTCTTCTCAATTCGACCGTATATATATATATTTTTTTAATGTTTGTTCGCGGATAACTTCGTCGTTTATGAACCGATTTTAATCATTATTTTTTTGTTCGAAAGGAGAGTTGTCTGAGAAGTATCTCCAGAGATATTAAGATAAACATCTCAAAATTGGTACTGAAAATGAATAGCGCGGCATTGAAGTCGGTTCTTTTTTAGTTTTTAAACAATATTATATAATCTGTATAGATGCTTGACAGTACATCGACCCGTCGCCGACCTTGATTCTGACCTACAGGGTGATATTAATACCTAATAGGTCATCACATCACTATGTGTAAAACTAATTTTAATTATTTTGAATCAAATTAGCATACTATGTGGATATTTAAGTTTTCAGCAAAATTACAGAACATGTGAATAGATGCAACATTTGATTGAAGGTATTTAATTCCGTAAGCAAGTGTATTTATTTATTTAGCTCCCAGTAATAGTCACATGAATACAATACTTAACAAATGTTTAAGTCAGCATAGATTAAGTATAAGCATTATATCATAGATATAGCATTTCACTCGCATCTCGCTCGTCCTTTTTAACCGACTTCAAAAAAAGGAGGAGGTTTCTCAATGCGACCGTATATATTTTTTTTTGTTTTTTTTTTATGTTTGTTCGCGGATAACTTCGTCGTTTATGAACCGATTTTGATTATTTTTTTTTTGTTGGAAAGAAGATATCCCAAGTGTGGTACCATGGTAATTTTATCGAGGTCTGATAAGTATCTCCAGAGATATTGAGATAAACACCTTTTTTATACTGAAAATGAATAGCGCGGCATTGAAGTCAGTTCTTTTTTAGTTTTTAAACGATATTATCGTAATCTGTTAAGCGGGGTACACACCGGACCGGACGATCTCTGAATAGAGGGAGATGGAGCTGAACGCCTCCTGTATAGTTGCGTCTTTTTCCATTCGCCGTTCCTTCGCATTCGTTCGCTTCGTGTGAACTCGGCGTAAGGTAATCTCAAAGCGCATAAGTATATCACCCTGGATAAGATTTTTGTTGGCTAGCTTATAGAATTGGGGTCTAAATGCTGTGCAGTGACGCGAACAAAGCCGCAGTATCTGTCAGTGTATAGACAGACGTCATCGCTCATAAAGGGAGCATCTTTCTTTACCTTTTCTACGAAATAAAATAAAATTAACCTGCAACGTGCGAGTCGGACTCGCACACGGAGGGTTCCGAACCGGCATACAATATAATAATAATAACTTATATGATAGAGAATGAGATCGTTTAAAAAACTAAAAAGAACCGACTTCAATGCCGCGTTATTAATTTTCATCAGTACTAATTTTGAGGTGTTTATCTCCATATCTCTGGAGATACTTATCAGACCTCGATCAAATTACCATGGTACCGCACTTAGGATATCTCCTTTCCAACAAAAAAATAATAGTCAAAATCGGTTCATAAACGACGAAGTTGTCCGCGAACAAACATAAAAAAAAACATATATACGGTCGAATTGAGAAACCTCCTCCTTTTTTGAAGTTGGTTAAAAACGTCTAAATCTGTCTAAAATTCAACGGAGATTCAGCCCTGATACATGACGCGACGTCAAAGTAATAAGGTTCCGTTGGCACCTTGTGGGAACGGAGCTCTAAAAAATAGACAGAAAACCAACAGAAAGCCACTTGCGCGACATTAAGTGTCGATGTCGGCCCATTAATAATTATGTAACTCTGCGATGTAGGTATCGAAGCGATTTGCTTCCACATTCATCATACGTACCGCCAGGGATTGGAACTCCTTGCCTGAGTCTGTGTTTCCGGAAAGGTACCATCGGGGGGTCTTCA
Source organism: Cabera pusaria (assembly GCA_954871355.1). Taxonomy (NCBI): domain Eukaryota; kingdom Metazoa; phylum Arthropoda; class Insecta; order Lepidoptera; family Geometridae; genus Cabera; species Cabera pusaria. The sequence goes on from OX940892.1 coordinate 3,283,636, forward strand.
AGTCGCAAGTGAATAGGTATCTTCTAGCCAAGCGTGCTACATCGTCGACCACATCGTCACTTAACATCAGGTGAGATAGTGGTCAAACGCTTGACTATAACGAATAAAAAATAAAAAAAAAAAAACTACCTTTTTTATATCATACTAGCAGCCCGCCCCGGCTTCGCACGGGTAGAACATATATGCCTACAAAATTTACATCAGTTTGTTGCATCGAATATAAAATATGAACATATTTAACAACCATCGTCATATTTCATCCAATTTACACAAAACCTTAACGAATTATGCACCTAAACCTTCCTCATAAACACTCTGGCTATTGGTGAAAACCGCATGATAATCCGTTCAGTAGCTATTGAGATTATTGCGAACAGACAGACAGACGCAGTGATGAACTTTGTTTTATAATACTTACGTATTGATATTGGACGGCCCTTTGGCGTAAAGGATAGTTACCCTGATTCTGACCCGACAGTCGTTGGTTCTAATCCTAGCTATATACCTACCAATGAAAGTTTTATGTGCATTCATGAATCATGAGTTTTCGTACAGTGGTAGTGGAATCATTAAATCTACCAAAAAGTAGCTTACCACCAAGGAGTACATCTGCCGCCGTAACCTTACGGCGTTCCCCGACGCAAAATGTAGGGGTAATATACGTTTAACGTGTGTATCTGTGTGTCTGCCTGTAGCATCTTAGCACCTAACCGGATGAACCGATTTTGTTTTTATTATTGATAGTTTTTTTTTGTTTGATAGATGTCTTCATCGAGAGTTTTCTTAGCTTTGATTCATGAAAATTCGTTCAATCGTTATAAAATTATGAGCTTTTTTCTTGTTAATTGCGCTATGAAATCAACTTTCATAGGTCTGATCAATTCGAAAATCTTCTTCTTCAACGATATTGTAAGAACATGGAAGCCCCCTGGGCTCTACAGAATACTCAAATCCTCACCAACTTACAGCTCAGATTTTAAATGTTGTGTTTAAAGTCATTGGAAAAAGCTATTATACATAGATCAGTCGGGGTGGTTTAAAATATTATATTATATTATTATATATATAGATGAATATTATTTTATACAATAGATCATATTATTATACTATATTGACTTCAAATTGATTGTGATCGGTGGGGATCTACAGCATAGCTAAGCTTATAATAATATTTTCGTAGTAACTATGACCTAATCTGTGGTTTCACTGCAAATATTTTATTAATTTTGCGATGCGTGTTTGTGAAATTCGTGATATCTTCTAGAGTTTTCATTCGAATTATATACTGTGAAGGAAAATTTTAATCTATAATATGTGGCCAAGCTAATTAACGTAATTATTTGGATAAGGATTAATACTATATACTTGAAAATAGCCTTGAAAGTTATGTAATATTTTTTAACAAAAATTTTAAGATTAAAATGGTTACTGTGAGTCAAACTTAAGAGATAGACATATGCTGTCGCGGACTTTTTTTTGTAGGTGTTATTAAGTTGTACAACTCTTGCATAGAAAATATTCTTCTATCTATTTTCAATTAAGCAGCGTTCGTAAAAAACGTGTTTTTTCGACCGTTTATTTGCCGACTTAGGTTGCAAATTAGGTCTCCACGAATGTACCTTTGATTTAAACGGGATAATATATAGCCTATTTTCATTCCGAAAGTCCATTCTATGTATTAGTGAAAGAATTTTTTAAATCGGTTCAGTAGTTTTTGCGCTTACTCATTACAAACATACAAAAATACAAAAATACAAATGTTCTCTCTTTATAATATTAGTATAGATAGTATTGGCTAGTGTTCTGCCACTATCTCACCTGTTGGTAAGTGATGATGCGGTCGAGGACGGTAGCACTCTAGTCATATAATGGAAACTGGCTCTCACTCATGGCTAGTTGCCGGAACACATTAGATGTTTGGTGATAGATTTTCTTACTTGAAACTTTACATATTTTTAGTACAGTAGGTACCTCAAAAGGTAAAAAGGGGCCCTTATGCGATCACTTTGTTGTCCGTCTGTCACGAGACCCTTTTTCTCAGGAACGAGTATAGGTATCAAGTTGAATTTACTATTACAAACTTATGGATTTGACTTGGCCGGTTTTTTTTTCTTATAATTTTAATAGATTTTGCAAGATTGTCCTTAACAATTGGCATTATTTTATTTCCTCATAATTATGATAAGTAGATAAAAGATAACATTTTCAATCACAATATAATCTTTAATTTACGCTTTAACGTACACGCTTATCGACTGAGTCATAATATGGCATTGTTTCTGTTACGTACTTACATTTTACCAGTACTTTATCTACTTCAATACAGATAAATAGAATATAAGTGTCTGTTTGTAATTCCAAATTAACAGCTTTTCACTAAATGCATATGAAAGTATATACGGTACTTATATAAAAAAAAAGTTTGTCTGTCTGTATGTTTTTTCCGGTTAATCTCTAAACGGCTGGACCGATTTTAACTGGTCTTTCACTGGCAGATAGCTGATGTTATAAGGAGTAACTTAAGGCTAATATTATTTTAGAAAAAAATATAGAGTTCCGCGGAAACAAAATTGAATTATATGTACATTTCACCCGTGCGAAGCCGGGGAGGGCTGCTAGTACTCATACAATATTGTCACTGCTAGTCACCACAGATGACACATCTATCTAGGTGTCTCTCTCAGGGTAAATAGTGCAGTGCAGTGACGCCTAATTATCTGACTTTCCAGGGTTTTGCCCATTCACAGTATCTGTCTGACAACGAGGCGGGTTTTTTGCTTGTCCTTTAAAAACATTAATAAATTGTCCTTAAAAAATTACGTGACATCTCATAGGCTAAACCAGGAGACAATCAAGGGGTTTCTAACGATTAAATTATACCGCATGATAAAGAGTTTAGAAGTTACGTCATGGTTATGAGGGAACAAATGAAAATACCACCCAATACAAAAAACATAACCCTTGTAGTCGGGTAAAAAAATATATAGATGCGTCGAATTGAGTTACAACATGAGGGGGCGTCCATAAATTACGTGAGGTGTTTAGGGGGGGGGGGGAAGGGGTCGAGTCATAAATCTCATCTAATCTTACATTGGAGAGAGAGGGGGGGTCTCGGCAAATATCACGCATTTTTTTTCTGATTGAAAAAAAAATAATTAAGTATTACACTTATAATTAAACTCTCAGCAATATTGATTACTAGTCTTTTTTTTCTTTTTACAATAACAATCCAACGCGTTTACGTAAGAAACCCTCATTTAGAAATAGGGGATGGGGGAGGGTGTTGAATAAAATCTTACAACATCTCACCATACAGAAGATTTAAAAATAAACTGGACAAGTGCAAGTCGGACTCGCACTCGTAGGGTTCCGTACCACACTACAGTATTTTATGAGATCGAGCATAAAATACCACTATCATTTTTCGCCAGCAAAAAATAATAATTCATAAACATTGTATTTCTTATAACGCCATCTAACGTCTAACAAAGGTGTTAGGGATCGACATTTCAATATAACGCCATCTATGGGACGTTTACCTAACTAAGCGGTCATAGATGGCGTGAAATGCCGAAAAAAACACGTTTCTTGTATGGGGACCCTCTATTATTTTTAACTTTATTCTGTTTTTAGTATTTGTTGTTATAGCGGCAACAGAAATACATCATCTGTGAAAAATTCAACTGTCTAACTATCACGGTTCAAGAGATACAGCCTGGTGACAGACAGACAGACAGACAGACAGACAGACAGACAGACAGACAGACGGACGGACGGACGGACGGACGGACGGACGGACGGACGGACGGACGGACGGACGGACGGACGGACGGACGGACGGACGGACGGACGGACGGACGGACGGACAGACAGACGGACGGACGGACGGACAGACAGACGGACAGCGGAGTCCTAGTAATAGGGTCCCGTTTTACCCTTTGGGTACGGAACCCTAAAAACACCTCACGTAATTTATGAAGCCGCCCCCCAAACACTTATATGTTATGACCTATATAAGTAACCCTACCTTTATATTTTGTGACGTTAAACAAACAAATTCTTACGGATATTCTAGATTAGCAAGTGCCTAAAAATGGCATCTAAATGGCCTACAATCCCACGAGGCTACAGCCTTGACCACCAAATGCCGGCCGATGAATAGTTGATAAAGAACCTGTTATTTCAACGGCAAAGCCTTTGTTTCGTAATAGCGAATACCTACACTTTTTGTCGTAAGGCAACGTCTATTTATAACAGCTTGTTCTCGCTGATTTGATTTTTTTGAACCGATATTTGGAGCTTGTGATGTGTGATTAAAGTTTAGTAAGATTGTAGTTTTTGTATTAAAATATTGCGTAAATGTTTCAATGTGGCGGGCGGTCTTAAACTGAAGATATTAATTGCCTTAAGATTTTACTAGTTACAACCAATGGTTACAGACAGAGTGAAATTTCAGATTACATTTTGTGAATTTTACCCTTACGTATTCTTAACATCTATCCAGATAGTATAGTTCGGTCCAGAGTCCAGATCTATAGGTTACGGTTGAACTAAGACCTGCGTTCAGTCGCAAGCACTTTTCTATCTGTAGCTCAGAATGAAAGAGTCTTAAACCTATTTTTATACTTGATACTGATAAGCAAGCTCGATCGCATCGTCAATTAACATCAGCTAAGATAGTTCTCATCTGATGTTAAGTGACGTTGCGATCGACGATGTAACATGCTTGCTTAAAAGATACCTGATCACTCGCGATTTCAAATTAATTGACCCCAACTGATCTATGCTTAATTTGTTCATTGAGATTGCTAAGGAGTTGAGTATTCTGCAGGCTTCAGGATATTCTCCAGCATCAGGACTTGAATACCATGTTCTTACAATATCAATGAAGTAACAGGATACCAAATGAAATTTAAAAAAAAAATGTGCTCTCGTAGGTTCATCAACTAGAAAAGATTTAATAATCTACAAACGGCTGAACAGATTTTCTTGAATCAATGCTAACAACACTCTCGATTAAGTCACCTGTCAAACAAAGAAAACTAAATCAAAATCGGTTCATCCGTTTGGGAGCTACGATATACCTCAGACAGATACTCAGACAGACACTCAGATACACAAATCAAACATATTTTATAACACTTTTTTAACCGACTTCCAATAAGGGGAGGTTTCTCAATTCGACCGTATATATTTTTTTTATGTGTGTTCGCTGATAGCTTCGTTGTTTATGAACCGATTTTGATTATTTTTTGGTTGGAAAGGAAATATCCCAAGGGTAATACCATCGTAATTTTATCGAGATCTGATAAGTATCTCTAGAGATATGTCGATAAACGTCTCAAACTTGCAACTGAAAATAACTCGCGCGGCATGGAAATCGGTTGTTTTAGTTTATAAAATACCTTAATTATTGTAGACGCGTTCTGGAGTGGAGACCATGAATTGGCAAGCGTAGTGTGGGACGCCCTGTGACAAGATGGAGCGACGCAGGGTAGCTGGCAATGACTGGAGGAGAAGAGCTGAAGACAGAGCTCAGTGGCGTGCATTGGGAGAGGCCTATGTCCAGCAGTGGATTGATGTGGGCTGATAATGATGATATTGATGATATAGATATATGATACATGAATTGTTCAGAATCAGAATGATTTATTTGCCTAAAATGTTGGTATCATTGGTGTTAACAAATTGTAAAAAATAGTTCCGTAAACATGTTACCACAAAGCGGCATGCAAATATCACATATATAAAATCAAATTAAAATCTAATCATTAAAAAATATTTTTATCACATTTACTAAGTCATAATCAAAATAAAATAGAATTATAATTTTACATGTATAGTAAGTTATTGTATCGGGGGTTAGAAGTAACAGGTGTCCTTTCCATTACAGTATAAAGTATGGCACACGTTAGAGAAGGACCCACTATTCGCGCAGGGCCACGTGACGCCGTCGGTGGAACAGCAAAAGAGGATCACACAACTCCAGCTGAAGAAGGTCAACGAATATAGATTCTTAACCAACGAAATGGTCAAGGCTAGCTATAGTAAAAGGGTAAGTTTCATATTACTTTTTAACCGACTTAATAAAACTGGCCAAGTGCGACTCGCACTTCGTCTTCGAGCATCGCGTCTCTTATCGGAGGGTTCCGTACAATACGAAACATAATAGAGTTTCAACCTCATATATTTGATTAATTGATATTACCAAGAATATTTGGTTTGGTCGCGATCTAGTAAGACGGGGCTCGTTTACTAACGCTATGTCATTTTGCCGAAACTAATTAGATAGATGGCGTTTAAAAACACGTTTTTTGTATGGGGACCCCCTTTAATTTTTAACTTTATTTTATTTTTAGTATTTGTTGTTCTAGCGGCAACAGAAATACACCATCTGTGAAAATGTCAACTGTCTAACTATCACGGTTAATGAGCTATAGCCTGGTGACAGACAGACAGACGGACGGATATTACTTTCGACTGTATTTATATTTATATATATTTGTTCATGTTCACCGATTACTCGAAGACGCGTGAACCGATTTGGAAAATTTTTGTTTAAAAGGGTGTACTTCACAGGTGATCCCATCTAAATTTCACCTAGATATGTTCAGTATCTCCAGAGATATGGATATGAAACCTCAAACTTGGTTCTTAAATTTAACAGGCGTTTGAAGCCGATTCCTTTAGTTTTTTAAACGTTCTTAAATTATTTGTACATTTGAAGGTGTAAAGAGGAGACGAATCGTTGGAGATGATAAATATTTTTTCAAATAAGATAAAGCTCTTGTTGTTTTTATTTATTATTTAATATGACTAGATGACGAAAATGTCATTGAGACAATTCCAATGAACCCAAACACGACATCTCTGCTGTAAATTGGAGGAGTAGAGTATTCTGCAGATTCCAGGAGATGCCCCAGCATCAGGTCAATGCTACCATGTTCTTACAATATCATAGACGTTAAAGGATACCGAATTGCCAATTGATCAGAACTATGAAAGTTGATATCACAGAGTTATTAACTAGAAATAACCGGCCAAGTGCGTGTCGGGCTACGCGCAGTGTAGGGTTCCGTAGTAGCCCGTTATTCAATTCAAGTCTTTACCCGTTATAAACAAGCAACTAGGGACTTCGTCTTTGTCACTTCAATGGATTTATTGTAAGGATTTTGTATTTGGTACAAAATTATCCAACACCCAAGTTCAACGACTGTTACTGCTAAACTAAAGTTATCTTAACCGCTATAGTTTTCCTTTAAAGTTCATGAAATGCACTATTATCACAAATTTTTACAGTATTTTTAAGCCAGCAGTTTAGCTTTTAGAGCGGGGGGGGGGGGGGACGTCCTACTGGAACAAAAATTTGCACTTTAAACTTCAATATTTCGTAAATGGAGCATTCAATCGAAAAATGGTATTAGCAACCCTTAAGTCATTTTAAGAGACCTATTCATCAATACCCCACACGGTAGACGACGAAAAAAAATTCATCCTCACTTCTCATGTAGGGGAGCTACCCTAAAAAATTGTTTTTCAAAATTTTATTTCACCACTTTGTCGGCGTAATTTATATACATACCCCTACAAAATTACAGCTTTCTAGTATAAACGGTCAACGTATCAACGGTATAAACCTCGGATAGACAGACAGACCGAAGGACATGACGAAACTATAAGGGTTCCTTCCTTGTCAGGACTACGGAACCCTAAAAAGTCATACTTTAAAAACGGCAACAGATTTTCATGACTCGAAAGCTAAGAACACTCGACACCTATCAAACAAACAAAAAAAAAACTCAATCAAAATCGGTTCATCAGTTTTGTCGGCGCTACGATGCCACAGACAGACACACAGATTACGTAGTAACTATTATATAATCTATGACACATACAAAGATTCGCACGTCTTACTTTTAACACCCACTTTTTTTTGCGTCGGGAGTTAAAAAAAAATACCGATTCAGAAAGAGATGTCCAACTGATTGCGTCAGTGCATGTTACTGATTCAATAGGTGACTCACGCATATATAGTGCACGTGAGTAACTTTTCCTTATTACCGGTATATAGTAACGGTAAATCCCTGAAACGATATTTACGTTACTATTTATATCCTCCATCGAATGTGTATTTACCCGACTACCAACGAACGGTTGTTTTTCGCGCGTATATTGTATGTTTTGTACTTTTCTTTATTAGGTACATCACTATCCTCCAAACGGCGAATGGATTTCGATAGCTAAAGTTTTTATTTAACCGACTTCAGACATAAAAGGAGGAGTTTCTCAATTCGACTGTTTTTTTTAAATGTTTATATCCTCAGAACTCCGTCAAATCTAAAGCGTTTTGAAATATTATTTTTTTGTTTGAGAGACAATGCCTTGCGTTTGGTCCCATTCAATTTTATCGACATATGACAATTATCTCCGGAGATATTGAGATAAACAATTTAAGCAAATTTATATATGTAGATGACATCAGACATGATTCGGACTCGGACTATTCTCGGACTATCACGGTATGTGAAGTCGATTTTTTCGTTTTTTACGATCATATATTATTTATATATTAGGTAAGCAAGCTTTTGAGCACTATCTTTGTGATCGACAATGTAGCACGCGTACCTAGAAGATAACGCGATTTAAAGACCCCCCCGATTGTACTTAACAGGAAATACAGACTAATTAACTGCCGAGATTTCGTTATATTCGTCTTAAAAACCCAAGTGTCCTTAGATAGGTATTTGAAAATAATTATGATAGTTTAAAAACTAAAACAACCGATTTCAATGCCACGCGAGTCAATTTCAGTAGCATGTTTGAGACATTTATCGTCATATCTCTGGAGATACTTATCAGATCTCGATGAAATTACAATGGGACCACTTGAATGAATCATCGTGAATCCATACCCTACAAAAAGAATCATTCCAATCGGTTCAGAATTGACGGAGTAATCGCGTAACATACAAAAAAAACATACAGACGAATTGAGAACCTCCTCCTTTGTTGTGAAGTCGGTTAAAAATGCCGGTATTTTGCTAACCAAACCTATCGAGTAGGGTATCAAAATGAAGGAAATTTAAAGGAGATTACCAAAAGACACATAAGTTGTATATTTAAATTTAATTAGGAATGACAAATTATAAAACAACAAAACATTTATTTTTCTCGTAGTTGGGTTTTTTGTTATTTACAATAAGTTACTTGTTATATAGTTTGTCTCCTCATGTGCCTTTTCAATGTTATACATCGGAAAGTCAGTGTATTCGTTTCCCCTTCACGCTCTACTGATTTTGATGACATTTTGTAACATTGCATAACTAAAATATAGGGTACACAGATTAGTGTACTTATAGTTGCTAATAAAGGTCTTGAATTCCTGAAATAATATCTTACGTTGTAAAGCTGACTTGCTACCAAAAAGTAGCATACTACGTTACCATAATTTTTTTTAACCATCATTTGCATGGTGGTAGGACACTATCTAGTGTCCGCCTGGCCAGCTACCACCCTCAAGTTAGAAAATCTGTCGCCAAACATCTAATGTGTTCCGGCTGCTATCCTTGAGAGCCAGTTCCTATTCTAGGCCTAGCGTGCTTACCTTTTTCGACCGCATCATCACTTACCTACAGTACCATTAGTACGAGTTTTCATACCAAACTCGATATCGTATATCAAGCAAATTTTGTATGAAAAACAGCGCCTCTAGTGGTTACTACACTAAACTAAATTTGGACCAATCAGGAAGCCAGAATAAGTCGAATGTCAGATCTGTCAAAAGCGTTTACGATAAAAACTCGTACTAAGGGTACAGGTGAGATAGTGGTCAAACGCTAGCCTATAAGTTATTAAAAAAAACCATCATCAAGGAGTAAATCTGCCGACATAACCCTTACGGTGTTCTGGCATAACACAGCCTTTGAGAGTCCGAGAATTCTAGGCCTAGCGTGTTCACCATCTTCGACCACATCTTCGCTTACCACCAGGCGCGATAGTGGTCAAACGCTAAAATAAAAAAATAAAAAAGTACCGACTTTAAAATGCCTATAATTCACAAGAAATGTGATACCAACACCTAATTCTTGTAACTTATAAGGTAACAGGTGCAGTCACAGTCTAATAAAGCGAGACATCATCACTTACCAACAGGTGAGATAGTAAATTGTCAAACGCTAGCCGACTTATATGATTTAAAAAAAACATCATTGTTTACCACCTGGTAAGGGTCTTGCTTGTCTTATCACCACATAGCATTAGATACTATTAAACGTTGGGAGGCAACGTTAAGAGCAAACGGTAGGTAAAGTACCTACCGTTTTTACTGTTTCATAAAAGATCCAAAGACAAAGTTTCGCATCGCAGCCTCTGACCTTATTTCCGGATGGCCATTGTTCTTGAAATCCAACATATATATAAGTTTTTATGCCCTAGATAAAATACTTAATAATGAGTTTTAGAGGCCTTAGAAACGCCTAGGAAGGTCACGGTAAATTAGGGTTACCATATCTCAGGATTTGTCCTGAGATTTCAGGATGTTTCGACTTTTCTCAGGATTGCGGCCGGATTTAGCAAATCTCGTGATATCTCAGTCGTCTCGTAATGCAGGTTACATTTTAAAAATCTCTAATCAAAAGTTAAACAAACCAAAAATAATCTTCTTTTGGTAACAATGGAACAGTTAAAATCAATTCTCATTTATCCAATTAGAACAAACTAAAAACCACCCCCCGCCCCACCGCTTTGAGTGCGATGTGCAAGTGTATAAAACGATAATAATACGTTTTTTTAAGAGAACATTCTGAAACTGTATAAAATCTCAGGACTTTTCCATGGAAATCAGGCTTTTTCTCCGGTCTTTTGATTTTTTCATCTGGTAGCCCTACGCTAAATGAAATTACTTACGGAAGAGTTTTCTGTTTTGGATTAAAATAATTCTTAATTATTATTATATTACAATGCTTTTAGCTAGTCTTAAGTATGATAATTTTACAGTTTTAATTTTACATTATTATCTCCCTGTGTCTAATTCGTTGATCTCCTTTTTAACAGATTTTCATTAGCTGCTCCTGTATCTATGTAACGATATATTGGAACGTGACATTCATTCCCTTTATTACTGCTGGAAGGCTCTTTACAACTTACCTTTTATACTAATAACTAACCTAACTCACTAACATTATTGAGGGCCCGGTGGTATAGTGGGAGTATGGTCGGCTTTGATGCTAGAGGGTACCAAGTTCAATCCCCGCCGTGCAACATTGTATCTAGTGTCCGCCTGGACAGTTGTATCAGTCGACTTAGGCTTCTCTCAAGCCAAGCCACTGAGCTCGATTTTCAGCTCTTCTTTTTTTTTCTATCACTGTCCACCTCTATACCCATATCACAGTATAAATACTAGGACAAGCACAGAATAACTACAAGTAGTACATGGTACTCATATAGAAATCGCATCTTATATCATCTTATATCAAACCTTGCGGTAGGCCCCTTAGTGGCAATGACCCATTGACCTATAATATATGGACTGGAAATACCTAAAATAAGGTGTATTCCTAAAACTCATAATGTCACGTAAAATTATTTGCCATTGATTGGCCATTGATGACCTTGATTGGCACAACCCTAGCAATGGCAGCCATTTTTAACCGACTTCAAAAAGAGGAGGAGGTTTCGCAATTAGACCGTATATATATATAATATTGTATATATATATTATTTTTTTATGTTTGATCGCGGATAACTTAGTTGTTTGTGAACCGATTTTGATTATTCTTTTTTTGTTGGAAAGGAAATATCCTAAGTGCGGTACCATGGTAATTTCATCGAGGTTTTTGATAAGTATTTCCAGAGATATGGCGATAAACACCTCAAAATTGGTACGGAAAATTAATAGCGCGGCATTCAAAGTCGGTTTTTTTAGTTTTTTAAACGATCTTATATGTGACATTATGAGTTTTAGGTATGTACCTTTTTTGGAGGTATTTCCTAAGAGGCAAATGTATCACGGCACCTCCATGTTTTTTCTATCTCGATGCAATGACCCCACAGTTTGTACAGTCCGGCAAGTATAACTTGGCGCGGCTGAGCGCCACTGTGCTTTTACTTTGTACTTTGATAACAGTTTCTCTTAAACCATTTTTAATTACTTTTGGCATTATTGAACTATTTTAATGTAGTAGATTTATCAACAATAATGTCGCGGTAATCTCTCAAACGTCAAACTCACAGTTTCAAGAGAGCGGAATTAGTTCCAAAAACCACCACCGCCAAGTTATACTTGTGGCACTGTATTCAATTTTGACAACCTTTATTATTGTCCACAGACTAGAACGATAATGACAATAAACGAAGCTATACAGTCTGTGAACCCGAGCGTGTCTGTCAAAATGGCCATCGGCATATACCTGTACTCCAATGCATTACTATCCCTGGGGACGGAGAGACATTACAAGTTTTATGAAGCTGCTGTCGTCAATAGAGAGGTAAGGAATTAGAACTACTATGGTAACCTCTGAAGAACTTTTATGTGGGAGACCATATAGTGATGGACTTATTGTTTACTAAAAAAAAAAGCGTAAAAAAAGTATCCCATAGCCAAATCCACAATACTGGCTATGGCTATATCTGTGCAAAGTTTCAGCTAAATCGGTTCAGCCGCTTGACCTGGAAGAAGTCCCAAACAAACATACAAACTGACTTCCGAATATATAATACCTATTAGTTTTGATGTCGATGTAATTTATTTATAATTAGCTTTTCTGTCTTAAAATCTCACTGAAGTAGTCAAAATATTTTTATCTTGTTTTTGACTGACTCTAAAAAAGAGGTTATCAATTAGTTTGTATTTTTTTGTTTGTTTTAATAACCGATTTGGAAGCATATTTTTTTGTTTGAGAGATATTTCCCGTTTGGTCTCTAAAAAAAACTAACTGTTTACTAAAAATGTAATTGTCTAATGAATCATGAATGTATAGTACGAATCATGTCTCACTTTTCTAAGAAATGGTCTTATAGTGACTGTAAAAGATAAGATTGTCTTCAAGCAACGTAATCTTATTGTAACCGATATCTTAAGGGGTTGGAAGACGGCCATGCGTCAAGCGGCACGCATACATTTGTTTGGCTTGAGAGTTTCTTATACTATAATATCGTTTAAAAAACTAAAAAAGAACCGACTTCAATGCCGCGTTATTAGTTTTCAGTACCAATTTTAGATGATTATCTCCATATCTCTGGAGATACTAGTCAGACCTCGATGAAATTAATATGGTACCACACTTGGGATAATTCCTTTCCAACAAAAAAAGAATAATCAAAATCGGTTCATAGACGACGAAGTTATCCGCGAACAAACATTAAAAAAAATAAATATATATATACGGTCGAATTGAGAAACCTCCTCCTTTTTTTGAAGTCTGAAAAGAGTTATATTGTTCCCAGGTCCTAGCCAGTTTCGCGTTAACAGAGCTCGCGCACGGCTCTGACGCGCGTCTGATGCGCACGACGGCAACCTACGACAAGAAAACGAGGGAGTTCGTAATACACACGCCGGACTTCGAAGCCGCTAAATGCTGGGTTGGTAATCTAGGTAAAATTGTGGATTTTTATTTATGTGTTGTCTTTGGAAGTGCGTTAAATGGAGCAAGTGTTCGTTGAGTCTGATCGTTTTGAAGAAAATCTTTTTAATTAACATTTTGTTGTTATATGTTGCTATATCTACCAGATATTAAAAAAAAATCTGCACTTTCTTACATAATAATATTATGTAAGAATGAATACTGTTTAAGAAATGGACCAAACTATCGGCCGATGGTAAGTCTATGGTCTGCGGGACTCTATTAAACAATTCGACATTTTCGAATATGATCGAAATACTCGTACACCCTTAACTTCATCGAAAACATTATATAACTAAAGGTTTAAGGGTATACCCTATATAAGTCATCTGCTGGACATAGGCGTCTCCTAAAGAACGCCACTTGGCTCGATCTTCAGCTTTCCACATCCAGTCTCCTTTTGCAGGTTATCGCTTCACGTGGCATGGTGTACATATCATTTATTTCAATTTCTGTCACATTTATTAAACGGTAAAACCCAAAAGGATGTGCGTCAGCAATACGCAAATGAAATTCGATGTTTTGTGTTTAAATTCCGCGTAGTTTTACTTTTAAAATATTGTTATAAGAGCTTTTTGCTGGCGTTTTGATGACTACTGTAAAAATCAGCGGTTGTAAAGGCAAGAGCCAGCTAGGCTTAGAGCTAGTTTCACCGGTTTATGATAGCGCTAATATTAAGAAATCTGACAGATTTTTGACAGATTTTTATGGCGTCATGTGTCAGATAACTATCTAACGCATTATCAGGAACCGGTGAAACTGGCCCTTAGTGACATAAAAAAAAAATCGCGAGGGTTTTCGTCTTGATGGAAACTGACCCTAAGTGCGTAATCGACCCCGTACAATCACAAATCTCAAAGCATTTATTCAGTATAATAGGCAGATTAAAAATCTGCACAAGTCAAATAACTTTTAATAGATCATATCAATTGAGTCATATAAAATCAAACCTGGCAATCTCCATATTTTGTCAAAATTGAACTGTCAATGCAGGATTTTTTATCTGTGATTTATCTCTCTACTGAAAACACCACAACACAGCAAAGTCGGCAATATCCCATAGAAATAAGCTTCTAAAAGTATGATTCCAATACAAACATGGCAATCTCCAATACATTCATGCTATTTTTTATATCATTTTTCTATTTCCCTGACAATTCGACGTAATGGAGATTGCCAGGTTTGATTTTATATGACTCAATTATAATATACTAAATATTTAAATTAAAAACATAAGCAATTGGTTTAAATTAAAAATAATAATAATTAAGATAGTTTAAAAACTAAATCAACCGACTTGAGCCATGCCCCGCGAGATTTCAATAGCAAGTTTGAGACGTTTATCGTCATATCTCTGGAGATACTTATCAGATCCCGATGAAATTACAATGGGACCACCTCGGAAATGTACCCTACCGATTTAAAAAAAAAAATCATTCGAATCGGTTCAAAATTGGCGAAAATATCGATGATAATACACAAAAAAATACATACAGACGAACATAGAACTTCTTCTTTTTGGAAGTTAGTTAAAAACAAATGTAATGGTCACAACTTGGTCGTTTATCCGTATTCTATAGAAATTTAATTGTAAACGCGACTTTATAACTGAACCACTTTATTTCTAATAATACTTAATAAAATGTCCGTGACATCAGCTGGCCAGGATTATGTCATACAATTATCTTGACATTTTATCAATTGTACTACTCAACATGACTCGTAGTATTCCAAATATTCACTATAATAGCCCCTATAGATTAGATAACTTTGTAGTTTAATGGTACTTTGAAGAGTAATGATATTATAGATAGTAGATAAGTTAGATATTTATAAAATGGAATGACGTAATACATATAATAATATCGTTAAAAAACTAAAAAACAACCGACTTCAATGCCGCGCTATTCATTTTCAGTACCAATTTTGAGATGTTTATCTCAATATCTCTGGAGATACTTATAATACCTCGATAAAATTACCATGGTACCACACTTGGGATATCTCCTTTCGAACAAAAAAAGAATAATCGAAATCGGTTCATAAACGACGAAGTTATCCGCGAACAAACATAAAAAAAAAAAAATAAAAAAAAAAAATATACGGTCGAATTGAGAAACCTCCTCCTTTTTTGAAGTCGGTTAAAAATGTAGTGGACTTCTGCTTTTAGTGGCAGGACTTCTGCTAGTCCGCCTAGGGCGGTACCACCACAGCCAATTCATTTTTCAACCGTGAAATAAGAATATTTTTCGGTTGGAAATGTAATGGCAAAATATCCAGTGAAATTACAGGGCATGTGAGATTAACCATCTTTATGTCTCGTGGTACTAGGCGCGGTGCAGTCTGGCAGTCCAGAATTTTGCATGCCGTTGTATCTGTAATAGGTAGACGTCATCGCTTACCATCAGGCGAGCGTCGTGCTTCTCCTGTTACCTTTTACCATAAAAAAATGTACCTAATATATATTAGACATATGCTATTTTTACCGGCTACACCACTACCAATTGGCTTATTTTTAGCAGGCTATATCTGTATATATAATCATCATGAGCCTATTCTAGTCCACTGCTGGACATAGGCCTCTCCAATCGCCCGCCAGAGATAAAATCCAGAACCTGGTCGCAAAACTTTGCGAGAATCGTTTGAGAAATTACGATCAGTTAAGAATAAGAGACGGGCAGCAGCGTCACCGGTGCGAGGAGCTACGTCCTGCTATCGCCAACCCGCCTGCCCAGCGTGGCGATTAGGGCATACCCCTCCCAATGAACCGAAGATCGGGCTCAGTGGCGTTTCTTGGGAGGCCTACGTTCAGCAGTGGACTTACACAGGCTGATTATGATGATGGTTGAGAAATGCGACCCGTAGAGACAAACAGACGGACATATTTGGAGAGCCCCGTTTATCTTGTATCCTATTTTCTATCTGTTTCAACAAATATGAATAGAATCTGTCGTTCTATCAGTCTTCTTCAGAAATTGTTTAGTTAAAAGGATAAACCGGTTTCACCGCTCGATAATCTTATTTAATATCTCTGTATATAGAAAAGGCAAACGTTAGTGACTGACTGATTGACTGGCTGACTGATCTATCAACACACAGCTCAAACCTTTTAAGGGACCGGTGGTGTAAGAAGGAGAACGGCTTTGATGCCGAGTTCAATCCCCGCCGTGCACCAATGGATTTTTCTATCGAAAAATTTATGTGCGCTTTTCACAGTGGCCCTCCGGTGAAGGAAAAACATCGTTAAGAAACCAACAATCCCGCATGGTAGTAGGACACTATCTAGTGTCCGCCTGGCCAGCTACCGTCCTGAAGTTAGAAAATCTGTCGCCAAACATCTAATGTGTTCCGGCAGCTATCCTTGAGAGTAAGTTCCTATTCTAGGCCTAGAGTGCTTAGTCCTTACCATCTTCGACCGCATCATCACTTACCAACAGAAAAAATTAATAATATAAAATAATAATGTAAAAATAATATAAAATAAATAATAAATTTAAAAAAACCACTGAACGGATTGCGCTGAAATTTGGCATGCAGATAGTTATGACATATCATTTCATTCCATTTACATCATTTCATTCATTCATTCATCATTTCATTTCATTTCATTTACATAGGCATCCGATCCGCTAAAAATGGATTTTCAAAAATATGCCCCTTACGGGGATGAAACGGGGGTTTAAAGTTTGTATAGAGAAACAAGATAAAATAGTCTTCTTTATTCGAAACTTCACACAAGTACTTCTATAAATAAATAAATAAGTAAGTACTTGTTTCAGGCTTTTTCGAAATTTTACCCCTAAGGTAAAATGGGGTAACAAAGTCTGAAAATCAAAATGGATTTTTGTGTTTTATAAAAATGAATCCCTATTTACCTTGGTCACGCCATAACTTGGAAACGGGTGGACCAATTTGGCTAATTCTTTTATGATATATGTTTCTGAAAGAAAAGTTTCTACAAAATTTAAGTTTGAAATAAATGAAAGAGATTTTTAACGCGGGCGTAGTCGCGGGGCACTTCTAGTAATAATATAATTCGAATGTATTTTCAGAAAACCAGTTTTAAATTACAAGGAAGTAAATTTTGGAATATTCAAGATATTATCATCATGCAATTATTAGAAACGACCTTGTTTTATATTGTAACGTTATGCGATAGCGCGAAATATTTTATCTAAATTTGTTGAGATATCGAGTTGTAAAAGTCAATGTCATGTGTCATATAAAAAAAATTATAGGCAGTCATACCCTAGTATTACATACATAAAAAATCACGCCCTTTTCCCGTTGGGGTAGGCAGAGACTACTTCTGTCCACATCTACGATCCTGACATACCTCTTTCGCATCTTCCACTTTCATGAGCGCCTTCATACATGCTCGCCGGTTATAGGTACTTGTGACTGTGAGTAGGTATTATATATTGGTAGGTACAACCTACTCTTATCACTATTGGGTGGTACTAGGTACCTTCCTTCCATACCTTTGAATGTTAGTTAATCGTAAAGCCACGACGGTTATCTCTTTGCGCAGACTAGAGAGTCGTGTAGAAATCTGTTAATCCGTGTATTTGGTCAACACACTCGCTGAAACTTTCGCCGAACTTGTCTCTTGCTTAGAGATGCAAGAGTCTGTTGATCAACCCCCATTCTTCCAGGCAGGACGTGCACCCACACGCTGCTATTCGCCCAGCTGATCACACCTGACGGAACCAACCACGGCCTGCACGGGTTCGTGGTCCCCATCAGAGACCCAGCCACCTTGGAGACATATCCTGGACTCATTGTGGGGGATATGGGCGAGAAGATTGGAGTCAATGGGATTGATAACGGGTGAGTGGATTTAGGAAGAGTAATGAACATTTTGATTAGACACAAGCCTAATTTTTGGGGTTCCGTACCTCAAATGGTAAAAAAGGAACCCTTATAAGATCACTTTCTTGTCTGTCTGTCTGTCTGTCCGTGTGTCACCACCAATTTTCTCAGGAATGGGTGGACCTAGCAAGTTGAAATTTACCAATCGCGCTGGTGAAAGCGTCACTGTAAAAACACAAGCTTAGTGACATTTTCTGTTTGTTCTAGGTTCATAATATTCAACCAGTACCGGATACCACGAGAGAACCTGCTGAACAGAACAGCTGACGTGGCGGAGGACGGCACATATGAGAGCTCCTTCTCAGACCCCTCGAGGATGCTGGGGGCAGCGCTGGAGAATCTGTCGGCAGGTTGGTCTTTGTCTCTTGGAAATTGTCGCAATATCTTTAGGCCTAGCGTGCTAAGATCCTTGACCAGATCGTCGCTTAGCAACAAGTGAGAGAGTGGGCAAAATATAGAATATACGCTTTTAAAAAATACTTTTCTCGGGCCTTTTTAATCGACTTCAAAAAGAAGGAGGTTCTCAATTCGTCGGAATATTTTATATTTTTTATGTATTTCCCCATTCCCCAATTACTCAAAGACGCATGAACCCATTAAAAAAATCTTCTTTTATTACTCGACTACGGTGAAGCAAAAAGGAGGGTTATGTTTTTGACCGGTATGTGGATATCTATGTATGTATGTTCATCTGTCCCCTCATAAGTTCTACACTACTTATCATAATTTGACAAATAAGTTGTGTCGTTAAGTGTCGTTGGACGCGTCTTATTTGTCTGCTGGTTATAGGCTATGTAACATCACAAGAAATTAAATGTGGCGCCCTCTAGAGGGCACGAAGTCGAGAACTAAAAAAAAATGTTCACCCCACCCCATCGTGTGGGATATCGTTAAATAGGGATTTTAAAATGAAGGGAGGGTTTGGTACATCATATTTTTGTCAAGCGTAGCGTTTGCGAGATATATCCCGAAGAAGTCAAGAAAACTAATTTTTACCCCACGGCGCGGCGTCGCAAATAAGCAATAGGGAGGGTTATGTGTTTGTTGATCGCTATGTATGTATGTAAGTATGTTGACATGTATGCATCTATACATTTATGCAGAAACCCCAAAATACTTGAAATAAAAAATAAGTAAAACCCGACTACTGAAATATCACGCTCTAAAAAGTATGAAACAAGAAAATATTCTCACCTGAGATCGCTATGTACAAACTATTCAATATGTATCGTTTATTATATAGAAAACTTACTTTTAATAAATGTTTTATCGTATTTCATACATATTCTTAGTGGTGCTCAGAAGATAGCCGTGGTCGTACGTCACCTACCGTAACAAAACAATACATTCTGAAAAGTAGCATACGGCCACGGGTATCCACTGAACACCACTAAGAATATGTATAAAATACGATAAAACATTTATTAAAAGTATGTTTTTTATATAATAAATGATACATATTGAATAGTTTGTACATAGCGATCTCAGGTGAGAATATTTTCTTGTTTCATTCTTTTTAGAGCGTGATATTTCAGTAGTCGGGTTTTAGTTTTTGAACTTATTTTTTATTTGAAAGGGTTATACTTGCCAGCTGGTCAGTATTAGGTTTCTTAGAGTGTTACTCACTTTATATTTTTGTACATTGTTACACACAATTCAAAATTTCATCGCACCGACGGGATGCGTACCCGCATCTCCTTGGCATGTTTCCCGAGGAGGTGCGAGTTCGAATCTCTTCAGTACGATGAAATCTTGGATTGCGTGTACCAAAAAAAAATCTAGCTGTTTATTAGGTAATGTTATTTATGTTCAGGTCGCATCGGCATAATGCAAGAGAGTTGCCACTCCATATCGAGCGCGGTGGCGATAGCGGTGCGGTACGCGGCCACTCGCAGACAGTTCGGTGAAAGAGACAGCGAGATAGCTCTCATCGAGTATCCGCTACATGTGAGTATACCAGAGACATTTAACTATCTAGACTGTGCACTACCACGATACCGGCAGGCCTCCCTCACTCGCCCATAGCTACAGCGGTTTATACCTAAAGTTTTGAACAGCGCCGGCGCTGGTACCGTCAGTCGCTTGTCACTGCTCACGCGCGCGCAACGTATGTTATTATTCAAATGACGGGATAACTGCGCATTCGTATTCTATATTAGAAACGATTTACGTTATCCATAGTCATTTTGGGAGTTCGACAAAAAACAAGCATAATATTGTTAATTTTTTATGCTACGATACTAAAATGACAAGATGGCGTAAAATTCACTTTTTCAACTTAAAATTCGACTTTCAGTTAGGGACTTTGATGTTATTTTGTGAGGTAAATTAAAAGCATTTCTAAACTATTTTTTTATTTGATTGGGGCAACCCTTCACTAATGCATATCGTATAATGCGCGCGCCTGTACATCGCGCGCTGAACGAAGTAATAACAACGCTAGGTCGAGCGCCTTAGACACATTTTTGCTTGTATTGTCTGAAATAAGCGTTGGTATTGTGTTTTTGTAGGGAAGTGAAATATCTGTTATGAAGTAATTATTATATAATCTGTGATACCGGCCCGAAAGAGACCGACAATTGCATGGAGTTTGTCCCTTTCTTTTGTAGCAGCCACAGGTTGTCCGGTAATGAATAACCCTGCAGGTACTTATGAGGGGCGCCCAGGCCGCTTAGGAATAAAATAAAATAAAAATATATATCCCCAGAAATCTGGAAAAAGAACCCTTTTTTCTTAAAATACTAAATTTTAAATTAAGATAGACTTCTAAGTACACACTCTCTTCTAGGTTCCTTTTTATTGAACCGTTTTGCTGTACACAGCAATTACAACCTTATGTTCACAGCATACGGATTAAAAACGAATTTGTCAAAAATCTGCAGTGCAGGATCCCTCCATGGAGTATAATATTCAAACATACATACATTTATTCCAAAATCTCAAATGCCATTTGCTTGTCCCGATTTTTTTATTTTTGGAACGAAGTTCCTTATTGAACGTTACACTTAAGACGCTTGGCGGATTGGGCTTTTCCACTGGTAGTAGAAGCATATTATATCGATGCTAAGCGATGATGCGGACGAAGATGGTGAACACGCTAGGCCTAGAAAAAACTTTTGTCTCTCAAGGGCAGTGTGCTACGGGAACACGGTACGGTTATGGCGGCAGATTTTCTCCTTGATGGTAGCAAGCCAAGTCAGGCCAAACATCGATATATAATATGCTTCTGCCACCTGTCGACGAACACCCGTGCTAGGATTCGAATCGGCGACCTCTCGCTTAGAAGTTAAACCATCGGGTCTCCCAAATTATCCATTTTTTTTATACTATATAGGCAAGCGTTTGACCACTATCTCACCTGTTGGTAAGTGATGATGCGGCCTACGACGGTCCCACGCTAGGCCTAGAATGGGAACTGGCTCTCAAGGATAGCTGCCGGAACACATTAGATGTTTGGCGACAGATTTTCTAACTTGAGGGTTGTAGCTGGCCAGGCGGACATTAGATTTATATTTTTGTAAATTGTTAAACACAATCCAAAATTTCATCGTACCGACGGGACTCGAACCCGCACCCCCCGAATTACACGTCCAGGTGCTCTGCCAATTAAGCCACGGTTTGATCCATCGATACGACGAAATTAGTGGATTGCATTTGTTAATCCAATTATGCATTGGTGGCGCCATCTGTGACTACTTATTACGTAAGTTAAATTAGAATTTATTTTTTTTAAATTAGATCATCTTTCTACCATCATATAAAAACTTTTCTAATATAGATTAAAATTAATAAGGTAAATATTCCAGCAATGGCGGTTATTTGGGTACGTGGCAGCGGCAGTCGTATTCCGGTTATACATACAGAACTTCACACAGACCTACCTCAATATTGTAGAGAAATCTAACGCCGGACTCAAGGTTGATGACTTGGTAAGTAAGCATTTATATAGTATTTTTTTCGTACAACTCCATCTGTTGAACTTTAGCGAATACGTCTTCGTTGTTACTCCGTTCTACAATAGAGGGCGTTTATCTATATATATAAAATAAAATCGTGTTAGTTACTACACTTATAACTCAAGAACGGCTGGGCCAATATTTATGATTTTTGTATTTTTGGAATTGTCTTTGTCAGGAATAGTAATTAAAACAATGAATAATTGACCTAAAAAAATTATATAAAAAAAAAATTTGCCAAAATGTTCCTGTGTTTAAAAACTGCCAATAATTTGATGTTCAATTGTTTATCCCGCCGTATTTTTTTTTTTGTATAATTATGGCTCCATACGATTAGTGTATTTAGCCAGTGTCAAGTATAAAAATTCTTCCCATGTGTGGATAGCATTACAATATTCGGATTATCGCATTTTTTTTGGGTATAATTATGGCTCCACACGATTAGTGTTATTATTTAGCCAGTGTCAAGTAGTAAGTCAAGTAAAAATTCTTCAAGTTTTTGTGAATTCAAGTCACGTAGATTTTTAAAATGTTGTTTGATTGTAAAAATTATTGTCAGTAATGATAATTGTTTGTCATATTTATTGAATAGCAGCCCGCCCCGGCTTCGCACGGGTAGAACATATATGCCTACAAAATTTGCATCAGTTTGTTGCATCAAATATAAAAATCATCAAATTTAACAATCATCGTCATATTTCAACCAATTTACACCAAACCTTAACGAATTATGCACCTAAACCTTCCTCATAAACACTCTGGCTATTGGTGAAAACCGCATGATAATCCATTCAGTAGCTATTGAGATTATTGCGAACAGACAGACAGACGCAGTGATGGACTTTGTTTTATAATACTTACGTAGTGATATTGGACGGCCCTTTGGCGTAAAGGATAGTGACCCTGATTCTAACCCGACGGTCGTTGGTTCTAATCCTAGCTATATACCTACCAATTAAAGTTTTATGTTCATTCATGAATCATGGGTTTTCGTACAGAGGTAGTCAAAAAGTCAAAAGTCAAAGCATTGATTCAGTATATGGGCAAATTAAAAATTTGCACTTACACACGTCAAATTACATTCAACAGATCATATTCAATAAAAAATATTATAGATATAACAGAAATATAACTTATTGCTTTGAATTTACAAAAAAAAAAACAAAGGTATTGAGCCATTCAGCTTTCATCTAGACGTCGAACGTCACACTTAAAACACATGTTTA
The DNA here is from genome assembly GCA_954871355.1 of Cabera pusaria. Classification (NCBI taxonomy): domain Eukaryota; kingdom Metazoa; phylum Arthropoda; class Insecta; order Lepidoptera; family Geometridae; genus Cabera; species Cabera pusaria. Next base: position 3,307,309 of record OX940892.1, read on the forward strand.
ATTCCCCTGATTAATGTAGGGTTGCCAACCGTACTATTACGTGCAATAAATAAATAAAACGCAGACTAAATGCAGTACAAATCATATTCCGAATTGAACTGATTGTCCGACTATCAGCTGCATAATACCGTCTTAACAGACAACCCTAGATCTGCAAACAGTAGTGGGATCATGAAAATCAAAATCAATCAAATCATGGGATCAAAGAAGGGGTATTATACGTTTAACGTGTGTATCTGTGTCTGTCTGTAGCATCTTAGCACCCAACCGGATGAACCGATTTCGATTTTATTATTGATATTTTTTTTTTGTTTGATAGATGTCTTCATCGAGAGTGTTCTTAGCTTTGATTCATGAAAATTCGTTCAATCGTTATAAAACTATGAGCTTTTTTCTAGTTAATTGCGCTATGAAATCAACTTTCATAGGTCTTATCAATTCGAAAATCTTCTTCTTCAACGATATTGTAAGAACATGGAAGCATTGACCTGATGCTGGGACATCTCCTGGACTCTACAGAATACTTAAATCCTCACCAACTTAGAGCTCAGATTTTAAATGTCGTGTTTAGAGTCATTGGAATGCTTTTAATGAAAAGATTAGGTATACATAGATCAGTCGGGGTGGTTTAAAATATTATATTATTATATATATAGATGAATATTATTTTACACAATAGAGCATATTATTATACTATATTGACTTCAAATTGATTGTGATCGGTGGGGATCTACAGCATAGCTAAGCTTATAATAATATTTTCGTAGTAACTATGACCTAATCTGTGGTTTCACTGCAAATATTTCATTAATTTTGCGATGCATGTATGTGAAACTCGTGATAATTTCTAGAGTTTTCATTTGAATTATAAACTGTAAAGGACAATTTTAATCTATAATATGTGGCCAAGCTAATTAACGTAATTATTTGGATAAGGATTAATACTATATACTTGAAAATAGCCTTGGAAGTTATGTAATATTTTTTAACAAAAATTTTAAGATTATAATGGTTACTGTGAGTCAACCTTAAGAGATAGACATATGCTGTCGCGGACTTTTTTGTAGGTCTTATTAAGTTGTACAACTCTTGCATAGAAAATATTCTTCTGTCTATTTTCAATTAAGCAGCGTTCCTAAGAAACGTGTTTTTTCGACCGTTTTTTTGCCGACTTAGGTTGCAAATTAGGTCTCCACGAATGTACCTTTGATTTAAACGGGATAATATATAGCCTATTTTCATTCCGAAAGTCCATTCTATGTATTAGTGAAAGAATTTTTTAAATCGGTTCAGTAGTTTTTGAGTCAAATCATTACAAATATACAAAAATACAAATGTTCTCTCTTTATAATATTAGTATAGATTGTCAAATATGCGTGCGTTCAGAAATGTATGCTTACAAGCAACTTAAAAAAGTTTATATTTCCAAAAACCATTTTTACCAATTTTTATTCTATATCTGTATTGCCACAATACATTAAATAACTTAATATCTCTTTTGTATTAATTTATTACGTTCATAAAAGCCTAAAACAAGTTAATCTAAAAGGTGACGCGACATTCATTGTCTGTTAGGTGGTACGAAGTTCGCCGGGTAAGCTAGTTATATATAAAATGTAAAATGAAGCTTCCGCCATAGAATAGATAATAATACTACGTATAGAACGGACACTCTGTTCCCCCCACCAATTCCGGGCTTCCTCACCCCGCCACCGGTTTTGATTTGTCGAGGCGTCAGTCTGAGCAAGGACGCTACACGCGTACGGCTACAGAGCAATAGGTACTACTCTGGAGGAGAAGAATGGAGGTTCAAATTTACGTAAGTTCTTATTATGTAGGTATATTATAAATACTTATATTAATTATACCTATATATTCGTATTTTAGAATTCATTTTCATAAATGAAACAACGATATATACTCGTGCGTAAAAACATTTAGTTTGTAAAATATTTAAAAAAACTTTCACGGCAAAACATTTTTATAACACAGCAATTAGGAACTTGATGTAAGTACCTTCGTAGTATTTATATTCTCTTTGCTTGTTAAAGTGTTGTGGTTTAATGTTTCTGTAGACGATGGTTTACGAAATAGCGACTAATATTTTTAGTGTTAAAAGCTTTTTGGGTAAGTGTACAAAAAATATTCATACGGTCAGTACGTAGTACGTATGTACGAAGTAACTATTATATAATCTGTGATACGGTGATTACGGGCGACAACCTTAGACATCACGCACACAAATGCACGTATAGTATATATAGAAAATATATATAGAAAAACGACATGTGTGTTGTGTCTGTGTCGGTGACACAGTGTCGGTCGTGAAAACGCTAGTTTGTATGGAGATTTAGCGAGTGTCCGGGGTGTGCTTCCGCTGCGTTCGGACCGTGACGCTACGTCACATCCGTTAAATTTTACCACAGTGCGACTAAAGAAGTTTTACTTCAATAATTTAAGATCGTTTACTAAACTAATAAACTGGCCAAGTGCAAGTCGGACTCGCACTAGTAGAGTTCCGTACCACACTACAGTATTTTAAAAGATCGAGCAAAAAATATCACTAACATTTTTCGCCAGCAAAAAATAATAACTAATAAACATTTTATTTCTTGTAACGCCATCTAACGTCTAACAAACCTAGGGATCGACATTTCAATATAACGCCATCTATGGGACGTTTACCTTACTAAGCGTTCATAGATGGCGTAAAATGCCGAAAAAAACACGTTTCCTGTATGGGGACCCTCTATTATTTTTAACTTCATTCTGTTTTTAGTATTTGTTGTTATAGCGGCAACAGAAATACATCATCTGTGAAAATTTCAACCGTCTAACTATCACGGTTCATGAGATACAGCCTGGTGACAGACGGACAGACAGACAGACAGACAGACAGACAGACGGACAGCGGAGTCTTAGTAATAGGGTCCCGTTTTACCTTTTGGGTACGGAACCCTAATAAAAACCGACTTCACATGCCGCGCTAGTCATTTTCAGTACTAAGTTTGAGGTGTTTATTACCATATCTATGGATATACTTTTTAGATCTCGATAAAATGACAATAAGACAAACAGGAAGCATTCTCTCTCAAACAAAAAAACCGGCCAAGTCGAGTTGGACTCGCCCACCGAGGCTTCCGTACCAACTTCTCAGACTAAGTTGAAAAATTTAAGGACAAACTTAATTTTGTATTTCGATCCATAGAAAATGTACTGCACCAACTACAAAAAATAAGTTTGTTATAGTAAATTAACTGTTTTTTTGTTATTACACTACATATTTACAGTTTTCAGAATGAATGAATTATTTTGTTAATATAAGTTATATAATTAATGGTATACAATAAAGAGTTGTGTATTGTGTGTTTAGTATTTCTACATAAGACTTCTCTAGTAGTCTAGTACATAAGGTCTTACAACACAAGCAAAGGAAAAATCCCGAAAAATAAAAAAAGTTAAAAATTAAGGTAAATCTTGGTACTTACAAGTTTTCAGGAAAATCTGAATTTGCCCATATTTTTTTATCGTGTTGACTGAGGACCTTGATTTTTATACACCTAATAGTGACTATAGACCTCAGTATCTGGTATAAATTTCAACTTGCTAGGTCCACCCGTTCCTGAGAAAATCGGTGGTGACACACGGACAGACAGATACAAGAAAGTGATCATATAAGGGTTGCTTTTTTTATCTTTTGAGGTACGGTACTAAAAATTGTATTTGTGTTTGTTATAGAGTGAAGCGGTATCAGAAATCCACGCGATGGTGTCGTGTAGTAAACCACTGCTCACGTGGACGGTGCTAAATGCCGCGCAGCAATGTAGGGAGGCTTGCGGGGGACACGGGTTTTTGAAGGTGAACCTTATTTCATACGCTACAGAGCTTAATTTCCTATATTTTGCGAATGTTTGAGTGCCTGGTGGCGTAATCGGGAGAACGATTGGCTTTAATGCCAGAGGTACCGAGTTCAAACCGCCGTGCACCAATGGATTTTTCGATCGAAAAATGTATGTGCGCTTTTCACAGTGGCCCTCCGGTGAAGGAAAAACATCGTTCAGAAACCAGCAACCCCCGCATGGTTGTAGGACACTATCTAGTGTCCTTCTGGCCAACTACCACCCTTAAGTTAGAAAATCTGTCGACAAACATCTAAAGTTCCCGTCACGAGAAGCTATAAATTATGTAAACAAACATCTTTTACTAAGTAAACATTTTATACTGCGAGATAATAATAAATTGACCATATTCAATCGACATGAAATATAGACGGGTTATATGAAAGTAACAACCTATTTAATTTAGTTGGATCATATTTTAACGACGCAAAGCGCTATCGTTTGTGTTTCTTGGTACCGGACGCAGGGATTGTAAACTATCGGGACGCCATTTTGAAATAAACGCGTCATTCGAGTTTCGAATGCGTACGAGTTTGTTTCATAATGAAAAAAATTGAAATGGAAACATCTGAATCTGACGAATAATTATTCTTAAATAATATATGTTAATTAATATTTGTTACTTAATAATTTATTAAATCTTAAACAAATTAATTTTTTTGTTGGTCCAAATGTTGTAAACTCCTGAACACTTGTTTACATAATTTATAGCTTCTCGTGACGGGGACTTTAATGTGTTTCGGCAGCTATCCTTGAGAGCCAGTTCCCATTCTAGGCCTAGCGTGATTACCATCTTCGACCGCATACCAACAGGTGAGATAGTCGTCAAACGCTAGCCTATAAGATATAAAAAAATAACTGCTCATAACACTAGTAGGGTTAATAATAATAATATCTGTATTTATAAAAGGCCAACGTTACTGACTGACTGCATGATCTATCGACACACAGCTCAAACCACTTAACGCATTGCGCTGAAATTTAGCATGCAGATAGTTATTATGACGTAGGTATCCGTTAAAAAAAGAGTTTCCAAAATTCACCCCAAGGGTATCCACGGGGGGCTTCAAAGTTTCTATGGAGAAACACGATTAGATAGTCTTTTTTATTCGAAATATCACATTAGTAGTTCTGTTAATAAATAATAAAATACATGTTTTAGTCTTTCTCGAAATTACACTCCTAAGAGGGTGAAATGGGGTAACAAAGTCTGAAAAATCAAATCGGGTTTTTGTGTTATCCAGGGATTCACCCTATTTCCCTTTGTCCCGCCATTACCTGAAAACGGGTGGACCGATTTGGCTAATCCTTTTTTTGATGACTTTTTATGAAAGAAAGGTTTTTACGAAAGAAAAGCTTTGAATAAATGAAAGAAGTTTTTAACGAGGGCGAAGCCGCGGGGAACTTCTAGAAAATAATAAAATATTTATTTGGAACAGGCAAAATTATACATTAAATTGCCAGTGGGCCCCAAACTAGCCACGCCTGTATCTTGGGTGCCCAAACTATACCTGAGGAGAAAATCACCAAAGCCAAATAAACTGCTACAAGTAATCTGTACATCTTTACAACATTTATTATGTTTCCAGTGCGCAAACCTAGGCGACATTCGCAACAACCACGAGCCCACGGTAACATACGAGGGTGACAACAACGTACTCTCACAGCAGACCGGCAACTGGCTGTTACGGCAATACGAGACGGCAATGAACGGCAATACGGTGGACTCGCCGCTTGGAACCGTCACCTTCTTGAAACATTGCAGAGATATCATGAAGCAAAAGTTTTGTTGTTCCAGTACAGCTGAATTGAAGACGACAGAATGTGAGTTATAAGTCTTATGCTTTTAATAATAAGACTCAATATCAAAGTGACTGCAGACTTCAAATTCGCGATAGTAATTGGCCATTAAAACAGTACCTCGAGCACGAAAAACCCTCGAATTTGTATTGTAAATGTATCGAGTCGACGATACAATAACGTGGTGTTACGATAGCACGAAGCACACTCTGACAGCTATCGAGAGCTCGATACGATTATGTTAGTAACGTCATCCTAATGTAAGTAGGGACGAGCCGTTGTGAACAAAATGAACGTCTATTTGAATGAATTATACGTTCAAAAATTAAATTGAATAGTGAACTTTTTAATACTTCTGGCTTAGCTATCTATTTATCGGAAATTATATTTAAAAAATACTTTTACAGAATAAACATCTTCCAATACGGTATGCATTTTATTTGAAAAATAGAATTATTATTAATACCTTTAAAAATATATATATATCAGTTTATGAACGAAAGACATAGCGCCACCAAAGACTTGTTTCTTTGGAGTTTGGGTTCCGTACTTCGAGAGGAAAACGACGGCGCGAGGCTTCCCCACACCACAGATTACTTAATAGTACTACGTGCCCACACCTCGTTCATTCTATCAAGCGTTTCTTTGCCTCGTAACATTGTTCATAATTTTATTATATATTTTAATTTAAAATTGTCATTAATAAATTGTGTTGAGCGGAACACTCAGTGGAAACCCGACTCACACTTGGTATATTTTATTTATTTACATGGATGGATGACATAGGGACAGTGTTGAATTTGAAGTTTGATAATCAAATATGGCCGCTGACAACGATGAAGCTTGTCAACTTGGAACGAAGGTTTTATTAACTCGAAGGAGGATTAACTACGAGGGAAGATTTTTTAAGTTGATTTTATGTTTGATTTAAAATGTTATTAATAAATAAAGAGATTTTTAGAAGATAGAATAGGTTAATCTGATTTGAGAAAATCGTCCCCTAGATCCTCTATGTTCAATTCCCTTAATTTCAAGTAAACCTGCAGGGCTAGCATGGCGAGGGGATAAAATGTTTGTCCCCTGTTTTTCTCCTCTGAAAAGAGATAAAATTGTTTTCTCTACCTGTCAGAGCATGGCTAAGTGGAAAGACAATATTTATCCCCGTATATCATTTGACGTTTAAGTATTTCCACCTTGCAAAGCATGGACGACAGAGGGAAAGGGAATAACTGCGATATTTGACATTTAAAGAGGACAAATGTATCTACTATCATAAGAGGTGGGTTTATGTTTATCTATCACCGCAATTTGCCTAAAAATGTCGCGTGCGCATTAAATCTACATTTTATCGTTATTAGAAACGCACAAAATGGAACGTAAATTACATATTTTCGGATTTTACCGTTACATGGACATGTAAAAGATATACACAATACTTACTTGCTTTTTCCCACTCGATCTATGCATTTTTTTTAAATACTTTCATTTTTTTACACTTATCACTCGCGGAAGAACACAAGTTTGAGGAAAAAATACATTAGAGCATTTTCGAAAACACAAACAATTTTATATATATACTAGATGCGTCCCGCGGCTTTGCCCGCGTTTGGGCCACCCTTAACACTTAGGGGTTTTAAACATTAGTTGTTAACCTATTATCATACCTACTTAATATACATATAAAATTTCATCAAAATCGGTCAAGCCGTTTAGGAGGAGTATAAACACTAAAACGGTGACTTAACAATTTTATATATATACTAGCGGATCCGGCAGACTTTGTCTCGCAGCGCCACCTATCGGGTCCAATTGTGTATCTAAACCATCTACGGACTAACTCAAACACACATACCAAAATTCATCAAAATCGGTCCAGCCGTTTAGGAAGAGTTCAGTGACAAACACACGTACAGTAGAATTACATCTATACTAATATTATAAAGAGAGAACATTTGTATTTTTGTATGTTTGTAATGATTTGGCTCAATAACTAATGGACCGATTAAAAAAATTATTTCACTAATATATAGAATGGACTTTCGAAATGAAAATAGGCTATATATTATCCCGTTAAAATCAAAGGTACATTCGTGGAGACCTAATTTGCAACCTAAGTCGGCAAATAAACGGTCGAAAAAACACGTTTCTTACGAACGCTACTTAATTGAAAATAGATAGAATAATATTTTCTATGTAAGAGTTGTACAACTTAATAAGACCTACAAAAAAGTCCGCGACAGCATATGTCTATCTCTTAGGTTGACTCACAGTAACCATTTTAATCTTAAAATTTTTGTTAAAAAATATTACATAACTTCCAAGGCTATTTTCAAGTATATAGTATTTATCCTTATCCAAATAATTACGTTAATTAGCTTGGCCACATCTTATAGATTAAAATTGTCCTTTACAGTATATAATTCAAATGAAAACTCTAGAAAATATCACGAATTTCACAAACACGCATCGCAAAATTAATAAAATATTTGCAGTGAAACCACAGATTAGGTCATAGTTACTACGAAAATATTATTATAAGCTTAGCTATGCTGTAGTTCCCCACCGATCACAATCAATTTGAAGTCAATATAGTATAATAATATGATCTATTGTATAAAATAATATCCATCTATATATATAATAATATAATATAATATTTTAAACCACCCCGACTGATCTATGTATAATAGCTTTTTCCAATGACTCTAAACACGACATTTAAAATCTGAGCTGTAAGTTGGTGAGGATTTGAGTATTCTGTAGAGCCCAGGAGGCTTCCATGTTCTTACAATATCGTTGAAGAAGAGGATTTTTGAATTGATCAGACCTATGAAAGTTGATTTCGTAGCGCAATTAACTAGAAAAAAGCTCATAATTTTATAACGATTGAACGAATTTACATGAATCAAAGCTAAGAAAACTCTCGATGAAGACATCTATCAAACAAAAAAAAACTATCAATAATAAAAACAAAATCGGTTCATCCGGTTAGGTGCTAAGATGCTACAGGCAGACACACAGATACACACGTTAAACGTATATTACCCCTACATTTTGCGTCGGGGAACGCCGTAAGGTTACGGCGGCAGATGTACTCCTTGGTGGTAAGCTACTTTTTGGTAGATTTAATGATTCCACTACCACTGTACGAAAACTCATGATTCATGAATGCACATAAAACTTTCATTGGTAGGTATATAGCTAGGATTAGAACCAACGACTGTCGGGTCAGAATCAGGGTAACTATCCTTTACGCCAAAGGGCCGTCCAATATCAATACGTAAGTATTATAAAACAAAGTTCATCACTGCGTCTGTCTGTCTGTTCGCAATAATCTCAATAGCTACTGAACGGATTATCATGCGGTTTTCACCAACAGCCAGAGTGTTTTTAGGTGCATAATTCGTTAAGGTTTTGTTTAAATTGGATGAAATATGACGATGGTTGTTAAATATGTTCATATTTTATATTCGATGCAACAAACTGATGCAAATTTTGTAGGCATATATGTTCTACACGTGCGAAGCCGGGGCGGGCTGCTAGTATATACATAAAGATAGAGAAGAGATAATAATGTACTTAACACTGGCTAAATACACTAACTGTGTGGAGTCATAATGAAACTAAAAAGAAAAACAAAACATCAAAACTGACGACTTGAATCAAATAATGATGACTGATAATACAATATTAATTTATTTTCTAAGTATGGCAACAATGAAGGGGACAAGGCTTTTCCCTCCATATCCACCGTGACAAATGTATCCACCTGTGCGCCCATGCTCTGAGTGTGGACAAAATGACAGACGGGGAAAAGATTTTTATCTATTCCCCGGGATAAATAGTCCCCTCGCCATGCTAGCCCTGCTGCAGCAAGAAGATAATAAAGAGGACGACGTTGGTAAAGCGGGCGGTATTTGCATTAAATACACGCAAAAAATATGTTTTATGCAGTTAAAAAAGTTTCAAAACTTTTCTCACCGGAAAATCCGAAGTGAAAATATATGTGAAAAAATATTCGACTTTGCTCGATAGCCAGCCTTCGAAATTTACATTACCTTATGTCAAAATAAAGTTCATGCTCTCATTTTGTTTATAAAATCTCAAGTATCGTTTACGTAACGATACGTTTGCGATACGAAAGTAAATCATAATCGTTCGTGCTGCCGAATTTAGTTACTTTTACGCACGATAGGGGCGCTGTACAATTTTCATACATTTTTACGCCGATGACGATACGAATACTTTTTCGCAAGTCGTTCGTGCTCGAGGCACAGTTCGCAAAAAACTCATGATTTTAATGCAAAAAATGCGGGCTTAAAGTCATTCTTTATGGCGCGAAAACGGACAAACTGCGTTGACGTCACCGTTGTCGTATTTTGTCAAATGTAAACGTATGGCAACCGCGGTCTTTTACGTTATCGCAGTTTGCCAAAGTCATTAATGACAAGCTGTCAAGCAAAGCTAAATTGAAAATGAACCAACCAAGAAAATTTGGCGGGAATGTTGTTCACCAACAACAATATTTATTGACATACAGTATATACATCGCTAGGTGTTATAGAATACGTTCCATTTTACATAACTTCGAACTAATAAAAACATGGTAGTGGACTAACAAACTCTTTTTTAGGGTGCCGTAGCCGAATGGATATATAGATTCGTCATGTCTGTCTGTCTGTCTGTCTGTCCGTTCGTATGTCACAGCCATTTTATTCTAAAACTGTTAAGACTACAGAATTGAAACTTTGTAGATAGGTGTATTCTGTGAACCGCTTTCCGATTTTGATGAAATAAAGAACACTAAGAAGATTTGAATAAAGATTTAATGAAACTTTTAATATTTTACAATATACGTGTATGTGATTTGGAGCGTTGACCTTACAAGAGAGCGATACAGATCATACAATATAAAACAGTGTTGCTATAATATATTGAGTAGGTGTTTGCGTTCTATATTCCAACATCCTCCTCTGAATGCAAACCCATTGCTTTCATGTGGTCTTCATGTTTAGGCCTGTGTAGTCCTTTCGTCAGAGAATCGGCCACCATGTATTGAGTGCTCTTGTAGCGAACAGTGACCTGATTGCTTGCAATCCTCTCTCTTACAAAATGGTAGCGTACATCGATATGCTTGCTTCGTGCGTGATAGATGTCGTTACCTGAAATTCTAATGGCACTTTGATTATCACAGAAAATTAAAATTGGCGCACCTGACAAAGACGGCCAAAAATCTTCTTCTAGTTGTTTTAGCCAAATAGATTCTTGAACAGCTGTGGCCAGTGACATAAATTCGACTCTGTGCTGGATAATGCTATGGTGGGCTGTCTTTTAGAACACCAGCTGATGGCAGCACCCTGAAACAAAAAAATATATCCCGAACAGGATCTTCTGTCTTCGGTGTCTGTTGCCCAGTCCGCATCACAGTAACCAATAATATTGGCACAGTTCTTTTTAAACGTTAGTTTTGTATTCTGTGTGCTTTTCAAATATTTCAGTATTCTCTTCGCAGCAGTCCAGTGTTGCATTGTAGGTTTATTGTTAAATCGACTTAGCTGGTTGACTATGTAACATATGTCGGGCCTGGTTCCTTGTGATAGGTATAACAGACATCCTATGAGTTCTTGATAGGGGATGTTAACCAGTACTTCCTCCTCTTTTTCTGCCTTCTTTAATTGCAGATTTGCCTCGCATGGTGTATACAGAGGGTTGCAGTCACTCATCTGGAACCGATGTAGTATTTTATTTATGTAAAACGTTTGGTCCAGTGATATTTCATTCTTTGAAGTGTTCTGGTCAATTCTGAAACCAATGCAGCGTTTTGCTTCACCCAAGTCCTTCATATGAAACTTTTCATTTAGCTTCTTCTTTATCATCAAAGCTGTTTGTTCATTATTGAATAAACATAATATGTCGTCTACATAGACTGTTATAAACAATATGTCTTGTTCATTAATTATGCGATGATAAATACACGGGTCTATTTTTGAACGTGACATTCCAATTTCTATTAGAGCAGCGTTCAGCTTTCTGTTCCATTGTCTACTTGCCTGTTTAAGGCCATAAATAGATTTATTAAGTTTGCATACTAGGTTGCTTTCTTCAAAATATGGAGGCTGTGTTATGTAAATGTCTTCCTCTATGTCCCCTTGTAGGAAAGCAGTTACGGCATCCATCTGGTGAATTTTCAGATTATGCTTTACAGCTAAACCAATCATATATCTGAGTGAGGAGTATCTTACCACAGGAGCATAAATTTCATGGTAATCTATGCCTTCTTTTTGTTGGTAGCCTTTGACAACAAGTCGTGCCTTGTACCTCATGACATTGCCGTTCTCATCTGATTTAGTTTTGAAAATCCACTTACATGGGATGACCTTCTTATTATGAGGTAATTCAACCAGCGTCCATGTATTATTCATTAGTAAGGATTGATATTCTTCCTCCATTGCTTCTTTCCAATTATCAGCCTTTTCACTTTTAAGTGCTTCGGAAAGATTTTGTGGATCTTTGTCTAACATCACCATAGCAGACTCGCCATTCATACAGATAAAAGATGAATCAGCATTATCTTCATCCGGGGCACCGTCGGTAACGTCGGATATTCGGTATATTTCATCACCGGGATCATAATATGATGATGATTGTGTTGGAGTGTTATAATTCAACGATGAGTTTGACTCTTCAGTTTCATCTTTATCATTATCACAAATCTGTACTTCTTTTTCAGAGAATAATGGTAAGTTAAACACTTTTGATTCCTTTTTTTCTTTACTATTGTATATATTTTCTTCATTTTTCTGTACTTTAATTTTGTTATTAATTATTATTTCTTTTTCAGAGGGCTGTTTCATCAAATTATTATTTTCAGTGGATTCAAGAAATACAACATCTCTGCTCGTTACAGCCAGCTTGCTTTTAGGGTCTATAAAACGGTAGCCCTTTACACCGTCACAGTAGCCAACAAAAATTAACTCATGTGATTTAGCGTCTAGCTTCCGACGACGTTCTTTTGGTATATGCACCATCGCTTTGCATCCAAATACCTTGATATGACTCAGATCAGGTTTCTTGGCAGTCCATACTTCCTCAGGGGTGATGTAGGAGAGAGCTCTGGTCGGAGAGCGGTTGATGATGTGCGCAGCTGTGACGACTGCTTCTCCCCAGTAGCTGTTCTGTAATTTTGCATTTAAAATCATACATTTAGACCTTTCTATGAGAGTTCTATTCATTCGCTCACTTAAGCCATTTTGTTCGGGTGTGTATGGATTGGAATGCTGGTGCAATATGCCAAATTGTTTTAAAAAATTTTGGAAATTTTTGTTCATGTACTCCTTGCCATTGTCAGTTCTTATTTTTTTAATTTTTCTATCCAGTTCATTTTCAACTCTATTTTTAAATTCTATGAATTTTTCAAGGGCATCTGACTTATTCTTGATTGGATAAACAAACACTTTACGTGAGAAATCGTCTATAAAAGTAATAAAATACTTGGCACCTCCAAGTGATGTCGTCTGAAATGGTCCACATAAATCGGAATGGATGACTTCTAGCAATTCAGTTGCTCGGGAGCCTTCATGTGGAAATGACTGCCTTGTCTGTTTACCTTCTAAACAACATATACAGGTTATATTTTCTTTCAGCGGAGACAATTTCACACCGGTAGTGCAATTAGGGATCCTCATAACATCGGTGAGGTTCAGGTGACCCATACGTTGGTGCCACAAGTAGATATCATTATCAGTTGCAGCGGACATGGCATGGGCTGTTTTATTTGTGACATTTAAACAATACATATTATTTACTAGTTTGGCGCTTGCAATTTTGTGCTTATTTTGATTCAATATATCACAGCCATTTTCTTTGAATTCAATTTTGCAGCCACTTTTTATCATTTTACTCACAGATAATAAATTTGTAGATAATTCTGGTACATAAAGAACATCTCTCACCTGGATTTTATTGCTTTGTCCTTGATCATTTGGTACTGAAATAGTAACTTTACCACAACTTTCCACACGGAGCATTTTGTCATCAGCGATCCTGATGTTTCTTACAGGTGGAGCAGTTTCCTCCTCGAGCCACTCCCTGTGTGTTGTCATATGCATCGACGCACCCGAGTCAATGTACCAGCTCAGATTGTCATTTTGTGTGGTGGCTGAAAAAGCAGCAATAAAACCATTACTTTTAGTATCTGTTTTGTTTTTTTTATGCCAACGATTTTTCAACATCTTGGCCCCTTTGATTGCCCTTGCTCCTGTTTTCTCTGCCCTTGCTGATTAGCACTTTTGTCTTTCTTCTGATGCTTCGTGTTGGAATAGAAAGCGTTTGCGTCACAGGTCTTGACTTCTTGTAATAATTTACTTTTTATTGAATCCGCACAAATTTTGACACCGGAGCTCTCTATGGCCATGATCATGGGTTTGTATAAATCCGGCAAACCCGCCAACATCAGAGTACCAAGCCATTCATCATCTACTTTGAAACCGATATTTCTTAGTCGGTGTGCAGAGGTCATAATTTTATTAACATATTCTTCTACACATGTACTAGTTTCTAATGTAGTGTTTATTAAATCTTTAAGTAAACCAACTTTCCTGGTTAATCCGGAATCTTCAAATGCTCGTGACAGATTGTCCCACACCTCCTTTGCCGATTCGGCTTCCCTTATGTGGACGTAGATAATCGGGTCAAGCAAAAGAATCAATTTGGATTTTGCCTTGACATCCTTCTTCGGATCTACAGCTTGACCTGCTGTAACCTCGATGCATTCCCATAAGTCTTCGAGAAGCAAGTATGCCTTCACTGCAAAACTCCAGGTGCCGTAATTTTCTCTTCCTGATAATTTCTCAATGTTCAAAAAGCCATTAAGGTTATTATTTGTCGACATCTTTAATAGATAGCTGAAAAAGAACACTGATTTTGACTACTTGATACGCGACCGCGTGCTTTTTGAGGTTATTATTTTTTGTAATTCCACTATTCACGCGAATAAACTTGAAATTTTTATGCGTAGGTACGGGACGGCCCATAACCTGATGAAATAAAGAACACTAAGAAGATTTGAATAAAGATTTAATGAAACTTTAAATATTTTACAATATACGTGTATGTGATTTGGAGCGTTGACCTTACAAGAGAGCGATACAGATCATACAATATAAAACAGTGTTGCTATAATATATTGAGTAGGTGTTTGCGTTCTATATTCCAACAGATTTTCATACAAAAATAAAAAATATAAAAGTTTATCCCATACATGGAACTGAAACAAAAAAAAAAATTTCTTCAAACCTATACGTGTGTCTGGGATGTCTATGGGGTGTCTATGGATAGGGTTTTAAAAATGACATTGAGTTTCCTAAAATCATTTTTTCTCAAAGTCTAACTTTTAAAGTATGGGAGTGAAAAATAAAAAAAAAATATGTGCTGTAGATCTCGATAAAAACTAACAACGAAAATTGGTTTGAACGAGATACAGTCAGCAGTTTTTGAGATATGGCGACCGCAAAGATAACTTTGTTTTTCATAAAAACACTATGAATAACAAAGTTATTTTTGTAGTTGCGAAAAATCATAGTTATAGAATACTCTACTGTGTTACGGAACCCTACGAGTGCGAGTCCGACTTGCACTTGGCCAGTTTTTTATATTTTTGTAACATTTTAATTACTTAAAATGAATTATTATTAATTTCGCATCTTCTCTATTAATCCAGACTTCCAGAGTAATATTATAAAAACGTATGTCACTCTGTAACTTTGTCTGTTTGTTACCTAATCACGCCTAAACGGACGATCCGATCTTACTGAAATGTAACAAGAAGATACTTTGTAGTATGAGGATTAACATAGGCTTTTTGTATTACTTTTTTCGTTCGCACCTAAACACACAACTTAAATAACTCGCATCACACAACGGACCACTGGACTCGGACCCACTGGTGGGCCGCGAGCGAATATTGAGTGGGTCCTGAACTTTGAAAAATTCTCAGTCGGTCCAGTTCGTGAGGCTTCGCGTCTGTCAATATTTTCTTCCCTCTGACCACAGAGACTTGGAAATCGAGCGTTACCAATATGTTATGCCCTTTTAAGACGGCCGAGAGGTGGGTCCTGAGTTTAGCAGTTTTTTTCGACCCCACTGGGGTCGGAGCCCAATCAAGTTTGGGATCCACTGAGCTAGTGTGTTATATAAAAATAGTCCCTCGTTTATTTCAGTCATAACGTCAACATACAAATGGCTCCTGTGCTACCTGCTGCAAGAGACGCACCACACGTACGAGAGCCACCTGGCGGCTGGTCTGACCAAGTTCGAAGCCCGCGCCAGGTCGCAGGTGTACAGGTGGAAGGAACTGACCAGGGTGTACGCGGAGTACCTGGCTGTTATATACTCCTTGCAGTCCATTGGTAACAAGGAGGAGTCGCTGCAACCAGGTGATTATTTCTTGTTTTTTTTTTATGCCAGTGGTCGACTAGTGATAGAAATAATTAATTTAATATTTTAATGTATTTTTAATGCACTTTATTTAAAAAAATTGGTTGTCTCTAAAGTTGGTTTACGGACGATAGTTTAACGTGATAACGTCATAACAAAACACCCATGTTCATGTTTATGTCCATATTTACATTCACACAACAAAACATTGATGAAATCGGCGCATGCGTACAATGAGGCGTACGGGACATTACGCTCGCAACTGGACATTTTTCGTACATGCAGCCGGCGTTCGAGCCGGCCTTCATCGTTTTATTAGACGTTGTCTTAAAACGTCGACGACGTTTTCTCGTTGTCAAAAAATAGCTTTATGTACTTCTCCATATAAACTATAACTGTGTCTCACGTTCATCCATTCGCCTAATTTGTTTAAAGGTATACAAAGTTTTAGCTTTACGTATATATAATATAATATATAGAGCTGTTGGCTAGCTTATTAGATCTGTGACCACTATCTCACCTGGTGGTAAGCGATGATGTGGTCGAAAATAGTGAACACTTGCAATAGTCACAAAATATGTACTACTATAGCCTGTTACAACATATAATAAAAAATATAAACAACAATACAAATATAAACAAACCATATATATATATTTCTTTCTCATCGTTTCCAGTACTACACAAGCTATTCCAGCTGTACAGTCTATGGTCACTGGACCAGCATCTAGTGGAGCTGTACCAGGGGGGGTTCGGCTCCGGGCCGGAGCTGGCTCGGCTGGTGCGGGGAGCCGTGGGGGAGCTCTGTGCTGACCTGAAGGGGGAATTAGTGGGGGTGGTAGATGCCTTAGCTCCCACTGACTTCGTGCTCAACTCTGTGCTGGGGAAGAGCGATGGCAAGGTTGGTGTACTCTTTAGATCAGCTATACTCAAAGTGTGCTCCAAGGAGCCCTAGGCGACAAGGGCTCCTTGGAGCACTCCCTAGCAAAGCTTTTGTATGGGCCCCACGAAAATATTGGTCATATTGTAATCAAAGTACTATAAGGGGGTGCTCTTTGCTTATATAATCGTCGCTGCCTAATAACACTACCGGAGAAGAATTTTTTAACAAAATTGACTTATTTTTTGACAAATACCATCTAAATTAAAACAATCTCAACCTCAACGTTTGTACAGATGGAGCAAAGACAATGACAGGTAAAACAACTGGAGCAGTATCAGGGGTAAAATTTAAGCACCTAATTAAAAACTAGGTTATGTTTTATTTTAGGGCTATGTTAGATTTTTGTTTTCCAAACGGGTTCCAAAAAGTTTGAGAACCGCTGCTCTAGATTAACTACTCTTACATATGTGCCAACAACTCTGTGCTGATCTGAATAGGGAGCTCCCATAAAAATCATTTATTGCTATTAACTGTGGGTACATGAGATCTTTACCTAACTATACAAACAGACCCCTTGACAGTTGCAACAATAAAATATAATTTATGTTGGATATGGTAGATTATGGGTAAACCAAAATAAAATTGTATAGTATATCTGTTTTATTAAGACTTATGTAAATATTTTATTTTGCCATGATTGAGCATCGTGTGACGTCATGATTTTTAAACCTCGTAGTGATTACTTGCTCAGTGCAAGAACTTCTATTACAATATGACGTCACAGCTAAGTATGTCACGTGAGCGACTGTTATCGCGCGCATTTAAGATCTACGAAGAGAAGGCCTATGTCCAGCTGTGGACAAAAATAGGCTGATGATGATGATGATGAATAGAAAATATGTTTTATCGTATATATAAAGCTTTTTCGAGAAAATCTAATTATAAGAGTTATAAAATAAATTAAAAAAATAAAAATGTAAAAAACATTTAAAAATTTTAAAGTACTTTTCCAAAAAATGTGAACCAGCCAATTTACGCATACTAGTGTAAAGTTAAAATTACCTTAATCAAATTACTAATAGTATTATTAACTTCATGAAATACCCCAATCCTAACTGTAAGGCGTAATTTTAAGTCAATTTAAAATCCTTTTTTTTCAGCTTTACCAAAACCTGCAAAAGGCATTCTTCAACCACCCGGGTACATTCGAGCGCGCGCCGTGGTGGCAGGAGGTGGTCAATATACCCCCGTCCAAGTTGTAACCTTACTGTAGCACAATATCTTAGACATAGACCTTATATTGAAATAATTTAACTAACCGCCGGTTTCTATATTCAATCCATCAGACTTACCTTCGACCGAAGATTGCAATCTTAATCACAAATACTTTTCTAGTTTTTTTAGGTCCAATAGTTTTTTTTAAATTGCTTATACGTTTGACCACTATCTCGCCTGGTGGTAAGCGATGATGTGGTCGAAGATGGTGAACACGCTAGGTCTAGAATACTCTGACTCTCAAGGGCTGTGTGCTGCCGGAACACTGTAAGGTTATCGCGGCAGAGTTTCTCCGTGATAGTGGTAAGATATTTTTTGGTAACAATTTAGGCGGGACATTGATATAATGTGCTCCTACCGTTTGAGGAAATATTGTTGATTTATGTTATAAAATAAATGGACAGATAGCTACAATGTAACACATTTTATATTAATTCTAGTCAAGGTTTGTGATAAGAGATTTATAAAAATATGCCAAATAAAATGGTCCTTAAAACATGCAAAATGTCATCGTCACTTATCATCAGGTGAGATTGTATCCAAACGATTATTCAGAAAGTTATGTATAAAAAAAAGTAAGATTTTAATATTTTTTTGTTTTTAACCGACTTCAAAAAAAGGAGGAGGTTTCTCAATTCGACCGTATATGTATAACTTCGTCGTTTATGAACCGATTTTGATCATTCCTTTTTGGAAAGAAGATATCCCCAGTGTGGTACCATGGTAATTTTATCGAGATCTGATAAGTAGCTCCAGAGATATGGAGATAAACACCTCAAAATTGGTACTGAAAATTGATAGCGCGGCATTGAAGTCGGTTCTTTTTAGTTTTTTAAACGATCTTATATATTACTTGACCATTACTTGACATTACTTTAAAATACTTGACATTTCTTAACAATACTTGACATTACTCGTGTAAAGTGCAGATTGATTGTGTATAGAAACCGGCGTGATTTGTAAAGTGAGGCCAAATACTATGTGATGGAATATGTTGGAAATTGCTAACTTCGAGATTAGAAGAGATTGTTATCGATGCGTTTCTTTTTTTCGTTTAGGATTGTTACGTTTGTATTAGCTGATCTAGCTGAGACAGCTTGCGTTTATGTAAAGCTAAGCTAGTGTTTTTTTAAGCTAAGCTATAGGCTAGGTAGCAAAGACTAGCGTCATTTTAAAGCAAAGCTAGCGTCAGCTTTGCAACAATCAACTTCCCACTCAGCACCTTGTCAAATAATCGAAGATTACGATACGACTGTTCTAAATTTTTAACGATATCGTTTTTAGGGTTCCGTACCCAAAGGGTAAAATGGGACCCTATTACTAAGACTCCGCTGTCCGTCTGTCTGTCTGTCTGTCTGTCTGTCTGTCTGTCTGTCTGTCTGTCTGTCTGTCCGTCTGTCACCAGGCTGTATCGTGATAGTTAGACAGTTGAAATTTTCACAGATGATGTATTTCTGTTGCCGCTATAACAACAAATACTAAAAACAGAATGAAGTTAAAAATAATAGATGGTCCCCATACAAGACACGTGTTTTTTTCGGCATTTAACGCCATCTATGAACGCTTAGTTAGGTAAACGTCCCATAGATAGCGTTATATTGAAATGTCGATCCCTAACACCTTTGTTAGACGTTAGATGGCGTTATAGGAAATAAAATGTTTATTAATTATTATTTTTTGCTGGCGAAAAATGATAGTGGTATTTTTTGCTCGATCTTATAAAATACTGTACTGTGGTACGGAACCCTACGAGTGCGAGTCCGACTTGCACTTGGCCAGTTTATTTATTATTTATAAGCTAGAGTTCGACAACTATCTCGCCTGGCGGTGAGCTATGATGTGGTCGAAGATGGTAAACACGCTAGTCCTAGAATACTCTGACTCTCAAGAGCTGTGTGCTGCTGGAACACTGTAAGGTTATGGCGGCAGATTTTCTCCTAGATTACGGTGAGCTATCTTTCGATAGCAACTCAGGTAGAAGCTAAAGCACTAAACTAAAAACTAACTAAAGGCTAAACCCATCAGGCAGTTTATTAAAAACAAATCGTTCTCCCGAATCGACGCTAGTCTTTGTAAAAGTGCCGTTTTTAATTGTGTCATTCGATACCTTAGAGTTATTTATTACGAAGTATCGTAAATTCCTTTTTAGTTATTGCTGCTGTCATAGTAGCCAATCATTTCATGATATGTATTTTTTATTTGTATTTTATTAGAATATAATTTGAAATGGTGACTATATATACTATACATATATATATATACTACCCGGACTAATATTGTAAAAACGTTTGTAACTATGTCAATCTGTCTGTTTGTTACCTAATCACGCCTAAACGGACGATCCGATCTTACTGAAAAATTAACAAGGAGATATAGAGGACTTTATAGCATTAGGATGAACATAGGCTACTTTTTGTGAAAATAAAATCATGATTTTTTAGACGTAACTTAAATCACCCAAATGTTGATAGACAGAGCTTTACAGTGATAAAATTCTTGGTGCACCTGGTTATTCACTAAGTACCTAAGTACCTAAGTATTCACCATAAGTCGCGGTTATTAGCTAGCTATATATATATCAGATTACATATTATTGAAATCTTTAAAACGCAGGGAATAAGGTTGAGAATTCATCGCGAGTAATATTCGATAATTGGAACCCATTCTAATATCCTTATTGAATAAAATTAATAAATGGTAAACTTCAGATAACATAGGGCGTAGGGAGAGTTTGTTTAGATTTATTTACTAACTCGATCACGCTGATTTGTATGGAAATTACAATGTTAATGTTACCCATCATGCAAACTAGATGGCGCTTTTTTAGTTGCATACAAATCTGCGTTTACTTTAATGTGACCGAGTAAGTAAACAAATCTAAAGAAACTCGCACTAGGCACTCTAAACTAAATATCACAGTTCTAAAAAAGTTGTGCCCTTTTTGAATTTGCTATGAAAATTATCGTGAGAAATAATAATACATAAGGGGTGGTCCACTAACTTTTAACCCCCTCCCCCCTGGTTATATGTGGTGAGGTTTTACACTAACACCCCCCCCCCCCCTCCTACCCAAAATCACGTGTATTTTTTGGTACAAATTATGTTGAGATTTTCAGAATATTATCGTACGTTCAACGAAAAATAAATACACGTGATATCTCATTATAGCCCCCTCCCCTCTTTATAATATTTCGTGATTTTTTCGAAACACCTCCCCCCCCACTCCCTCCCCCCTTTTGAATCTCACGAGATTAATGGACGATCCCTAAATATTTGAAACGGCTTTACATGGGTTAAGTAAGATACATACAGATACATACATACATCACGCCTTTTTCCCATTGAGATAGGCAGAGACTACCGGCTTTCCACATGCTACGATCCTGACATACCTCTTTCGCTTCTTCCACTTTCAAGATAATTATGATATAATTAATTATAAAATACTAGTTTTGCCCCGCGGCTTCGCCTGCGTTAAAAACAACTTTTATTTATTTTAATATTTTTTTTCATAAGAACCATCTCCTGACGATAAAAAACACAACAAAAAAGAATTAGCGAAATCAGTTCAGCCGTTCACGCGTGATGCCGTGACCAAGGGCAATTGGGATTCATTTTTTTATATATAAAGATATAATTATAAGTGTAAACTGTAAAGAGTGTAAACTGTAAAGCCGTTTAAATAATTAGATTGCATTTATTGTTATATGTATATACTTACTTGACTTTACTTATATTTTATATTATTGATTGTTACAATAAAAGATACAAGAAAAGTTATCAAGTGATTTAAGTTTTAGAATTAAGTTTGTGTTGTATTATTATTATTTCTTTTGTAAAATCAATGTGAATCGATGCATTTAACTGCGTTTATGATACTGTCGTACAAACTATGTACCTACGTTTATTTTAGGGATCTATGCATAGTAACGTGAAACCTCATTAAATTAAATGCACTTTAATATTTAGGTTTACGAGGTATTGTTTTTTAAAATAATATTTAAATGAAGCCTTTCCTTCTGTTAGGGTTCATACAAAAATTCATACAAAAATTACGTGAGGCGATTTTGGCGATTTCTTGACCCCCTCTCTTCCCTTCGTGAGACCTCCTCTACGTCACCCCTCCCCCCCACGCCCTTCCTTAATCTCACGTGCGATTTCTCAAATTTTAATGTAATGTATTTTTAATGTAAATAAGTTAATCTGCGCTTGATTTTTGGATGTATTGGATTTATTTAAAGAATAAATTTGCTTCATAATTATTTTTATTTAATAGTCTAGAATCATAATTAGAAAACCGAACAATAAAATGCTGAAATAAATAACAAATAAAATTTGACACTGTTTCTTGCGGCAAAAAT
Source organism: Cabera pusaria (assembly GCA_954871355.1). NCBI lineage: Eukaryota > Metazoa > Arthropoda > Insecta > Lepidoptera > Geometridae > Cabera > Cabera pusaria. Next base: position 3,329,961 of record OX940892.1, read on the forward strand.
TACGTGATATTTGCAGAGACCTCTTCTATCCCGTAGCTACGTGAGATTGAGTGAAGTTTGGATCAACCCCTCCTTATGCCCTCCCCTCCCCTCCCCATCCTGCCCTGCCCTCCGCTCCCCCTCTGCCCTGTCCTGCCCTCCCCCTCTGCCCTGCCCTCCCCTCCCCCTCTGCCTTCCCCTCCCCCTCCCTCTCTGCCTTCCCCTCCCTCTCTGCCTTCCCCTCCCCCTCCCTCTCCCCGTCCCCCTCTAAATGCCTCACGTAATTTATGGACGGCCCCTAAGTACCCCTTAGTAACATTTATTTAATAGCGGCTCGTTAAATCAGTTAAAGTGTAAATCACTGCCAATCAATTAGCAATTTACTATAGTGTAAAATGTGTGCTGTATCTATTAGTTGCTATAATATTTTATTACTGTTATTTTGAAAGGGTTATAATCGATTTTTCTTAAAATAAATAATGTCAATAATATTTTTGATACAGGAATGTTGATTTATTTTTAATACAATTTTTAGTGTACATTTTTAATTTAAATTTCCGTGAAAGATAATTTTTATGTAAATGTATGTTTTAAATATGTTTTTTTTACTGCTAAAAATATTTTTCATTCCGATGCAGAGATGGTCAAATTATATTAATTGTATATATTATAAATTTGAACTGTTCATATACTTCCGTAATAAATAATAAATTACATTTTATTTAGAAATCCGTGAGATTGTTTAAAGCTGGGTCCATATTTTTGTATAATACCGAATATTAATATTACTTTTTTTAATTAAAAATATATAATTATCAAATAAAAATTAAAGTTAATGAATATTATGTTGTATCAAAATGCTATAATAATAATATCTGAATAATCTAAATAAACATATCTTTGTCTGTTACATTTATTATAAAACTAGCTGTGCCCCGCGGCTTTGTACCCTTTTAATCCTGGTTGCAAACCTTTCTCTTAAATCACTCTAGCTATTGCTAAAAACTGCATTAAAATCTGTTGTGTAGTTTAGAAGATCTAAGCGTACAGACGCGGGAACAGACTTTGTAGACAAAGATATAATCTTTAATAAAATCGACAATGTCAACTATCTAGAGATTCCATTTATATCCAATACTTATATATCTTTGGTTTGTACAAACATTGTAATTTACTAAGTAAATGCATGATATATTTTTATTTGTATCAATACAATTTTTAATTTGATAAACAATCTTTGGATGTCTAAATATTACAAAGTAACGCGCGCATTTTGTTATTTTGACATCACCCTAACTCAGGTCTTAGGCACCTCGCGCACTAGACGGTCGTGTCATAACAAGTTATATATATACTCATACCAAATTCATTTAATTATTTTAAAAAATCGTTTAAAATATAGGTTAGCAATTTTTACACCAATTATATTTTTGCAAAACGTTACATTTCTGTTATGCTGCGCAAAATATATAGAATAAAATAAATGTAAATAAAAATATTTCTACTTATCTTTAAATTCACTTGAGATAACATTGTTGATGCACACCTATAGAAATATGACTTGGCCTATATTTCTAAGTGTTTTTATATAATATTCAGTATTGTTATCATGATTATAATGTCTATTTCGAATAATATGGAATATTTATAAATTAATATTGTGTGATTCTGACGCCGGAAACGCACCAAAAAAAAGGAGAACAAAGCTATATAAGTCTTATACTAACCGGCATTTACCGGATTATGCTCCGACTGGTTTCGACTCAATTTGAGAGTCTTCGTCCGGGAGCGGCTAGGAGGAAGCTTCACACACTCTTCTTCACAGCTCTCCTAGTAGGAGAGCTCCTAGTAGGAGGAAGTTTCACACACTCTTCTTCACAGCTCTCCTAATAGGAGAGCTGTGACTCGCGGCGTGCCGCACAAACCTCCCGGCGGGACTTAACTTCACTTCATAACTCAAAAAGTAATAAGTTATAAACTTTTTAAACACAAACTTTTTGTAAATACCTTGTAATAATCAATGAAAAGTACTAATTATAAAAATACCTACATAATAGCCCAAATTGGACCGTCGTACCATTTGCCGTTACGGAGTTCCAGTCCTTACAACTCGGATCCATCATCAGGTTAGCTCGGTGGTACTCAATTTTCTCAATCGGTAAGCTCATATTATTGCATGTCACCGAATATACGCAAGTACATCAAATTTGAGTGTAATCGAACGTCAAAAAGTGGTTTTAATTTTGCTTTCAAGATTTGTACCACACAAACATACATACATACTAATAAAAGCGTGTAAAAATGTTCATAAAAGCGTACTGATTGACTGACTTAAGGCGTCATTACACGGTAGGTAATCCGTCATTCAATACCATAAGTCATGACTGATGGTTGCTCATGCAGCAAATCAAATTATGTAAATATAGATCAGTCACCGTTAGTCACCCCATTACACGATCAGTTATCCATCAGTCACAGCCGTGACTGTGAGCAAACTGACAGCAAAACCTATCGTGTAATGGACGCTTAACGTGATGTCTCAATAATAACCTACGGAGCCTTACATTTTCCATGTAGTTTCTCATATTACATCTGCCAAGAAAGGACATACAGAAAGAGATTAATGAGTTAAATCTGTGGCTAACAGTTATAAAATATGACACTGACACTTAAGGCACATTTTCGATTCCCAATCGTCTTTGCTTGGTTGTTTTGGTGCGCATTCGACATAATGTGACTATTAAACGTATCGTGGTGTAGAATTACTCTATCGTCGTATTTAAATTATATAATATATAGCTCATGTACCATAGAGAGAACAATTCATAAAAATATCAATAGAAGAGTATAATAAAGCCTTTATTGAAGTAAAACTTCTTTAGGCGTACTGCGGTAAAATTTGACGGATGTGACATAGCGTCACGGTCCGAAGGCAGCGGAAGTTACGTAAGCGTCATTTTATATTTATAAACGCCCTCTATTGTAGAACGGCGTAACTACGAAGACGTATTCTCAATCATTTGGGCATTTGTCCCGCTAAGTTCAACAGATGGAGTTGTACAAAAAAATAATTAGTGATGTTGAGAAATAAATTTAATGAACTTGAAGTTTCATTTCTAACGCGTAGCTTTCTGCGCATTATTTAAAAGCAACCGTCCCTTCGATAATTTCTTTAAAACTAAATGGCGATACGTTATTAATAAATAAAAACGACGAAATTAGATCTTTACGTTAGTACAGTATGGTTTCATGCCGAATAAGCAGAGCATAATAGTAAATAAGTTTATCTTCTATCTATGGTACAGAGACAAAGTATGAAACCTATTTACTCCACTACAGCGGCCACGGGGTACAAAATAGGTTTAGCACTTATTTTTTTTTTACTATACAAAATTATTGCAAATGCTATCATACTCGAGTATTCTCGAGCTTAGTCTTGTACTATTTTTCTTTCTGTGGCGTAGTATTATATTCTCTTTGTATTTTCGATTTCTAAAAGTGCCCCGAACTGCTGTGTGAAGAGTTCCTAAACATCTTCTGTCCCACTCTAGTGCCTTCCCTGTCTAGTGAGTGTAATGTAATTCTGTATTGTTAATGTAATTGTAAGTACATGTTTATGTTGAAGCGAGAACTTCTCAAAGTTTTATGAAAATAAATGGATTATGAATTTAGTTTTGTTTGATTTTTTGTGTATTTTCAAATCAAGCTTGCACTGCCGTCATGCATGCGCAGATTTTAAGTTCGTTATTAGGGTTCCGTACCTCAAAAGGTAAAAAAGGAACCCTTATAAGATCACTTTCTTGTCCGTCTGTCTGTCTGTCCGTGTGTCACCACCAATTTTCTCAGGAATGGGTGGACCTAGCGAATTGAAACTAATACCAGATACTGAGGTCTAAAGTGTATAAAAATCAAGGCCCTGTGTCAAAACGATAAAAGATATGGGCAAATTTTGATTTTTGCAAAAACTTGTAAGTGCCAAAATTTACCTTAATTTTCAACTTTTTTATTATTCGGAATTTTTCCTTTATTTGTGCTGTAAGACCCCATACATACATAGTATACGCCTATTTAGATAGGTCTCTGAGTTATATCAGCGCTCCTACAATTTAGAGGTCTAGCTTAATTGGTTACCAACCAACGTTGGTAGCCGTGAGCGAGTCCAACTCGACTTGGCCGGTTTTTTTTATATCTGATAGGCTATCGTTTGACCACTCACTCGCCTGGTGGTAAGCGACGAAGATGAACATGCTAGGCCTAGAATACTCTGACTCTCAAGGGCTTTTTGCTGCCGGAATACCGTAAGGATATGGCAGTAGATTTTTTCCTTGATGGAGGTAAGCTACTTTTTGGTAGCAAGTCAAACGGAACATCGATATAATGCTCTTACTACCTGTGGAATAAAGAAAAATATAAGTGCTTGCGGTGCATGGTGATGTATATGTGAGCGAGTGACATCGGGTGACCCTGCTCGTGGCTCATCTGCAGGCGATACGGCCGCCTGAGCACCACCGTGGTGCTCGCCGGGTTTGACAATGTGCAACTTTTCGTGATCACCCAGGATGCCCGCTATCTTCTTCCCAAGGTAACAGTTGTTTTCAAGGATTCTGTGAACTTCATAAAGAGTGCTAAATTTGGGATCAAAAGCAGTTTGGTTCCTAGGATTATTCTCAATACGCAGACGATCACTGCTTTGGAAATAAATGTTAGCACGGCCCTTGTAAAGCTTTACTTTATCTTTTACTTGATGACTTGTAAATTTTACGCTGTACAATGACAATGTCGTTCAAGTCTCCCATATCAATAGAAGCATCGTAGAGTCTTACTAAACACAGCTGCTCGGGTGGAACACAGTCTTGAACATAGAGTTGATAGAATGAGTAGAGCAATATCTGAACTTTTATTATTCTAATTGCAGGGCTAGATTTTTTTTGTTCGGTGGATGGTTCCTACAGCTAAAGGATTATGTGTTGGATTTAGGTTTAGTTAGTTTAGGTATTCGATGCTGTTCCCTTCATTGTTTGACCACTATTTCACCTGTTGGTATGTGATGATGCAGTCGAGGATGGTAGCACGCTAGGCCTAGAATGGGAACTGGCTCTTTAGCAAGGATAGCTGCCGGAAGACATATTAGATGTTTGGCGACAGGTTTTCTAACTTGAGGGTGGTAGCTGCCCAGGCGGACACTAGATAGTGTCCTACCACCATGTGGGGGTTGGGGGTTGCAAAGATGTTTTGTCTTCACCGGAGGGCCATAGCGAAAAGTGCATATTGTATAAACGGCGGGGATTGAACTGCGTACCTCGGGCGTCAAAGCCGACCAATCACCCACTACACCACAGGGCCCTCAAACTATAACAAACAAGCTAGGATACATTTATTGTCCAGAAAGAGAAACGCCATTATTTTCAATCATTTTCTTTATTGACCAAAACACGTAGGTAACAATATGCAGTAAAAACGTGATAGGTAACATGGAAATGTCATTTACGTGAAGAATTTAAAAAGGTGCCGTAATATAAAAGTGCAACATACACTCAAAATCTACTGAGTTCACGAGAATAGACTAGATTTAATGTTTTAGTTCACTGGATTTGCCTGACCAATACATATTTTGTTTTGAACACTGGTCTTGCTCGCTCAGTGGATTTTGGACTTTAACATCAAGATGGGAAAACCTATAAAGTGCTGTCATTTTACGTAGACAAGTGAAACCTTTATTTTCTAACAGCAGAAACCTAGGGCGTACATAGTGCCACCTTTTAGTATAAAATTTTAAATCAACGAAAATTTGCCGATGTCGTCAGTATTGTGTGTCGCAATGGTAACTCCGAATAAAGTCAAATGAGGGTAGTTCCAAACTACACTCTCAATTATAACAATGCTAAAATACCCACAAATTCCAGTCTTCTCGTGACCACGGTCGAAGTAAATAAAATTAAGTTTTTAGAGCGATAAGTCCTGTATTACATTATATGTATGGTTTAAAATAGTCCTTGTAATTTAAATCTTCATCGTCTTTAGGTCACTTTTTGTTAGCTTTTCACTTGTTCACATAAAAAGAAAACAGCATAGACATCGAATAATCATCATTTTTATTAATTGATAAAGACACGATAATGGTGACGATTCTGATGTTGTAGGTACTAACTTTAATTCTAAAACTCTTGTTGTCTCTATTTTATTATAAAGGTATGACAGGGGTAGCACTATTTTTAGTGCTGACATAGATTACCTAACTCAAAACCAATATTGGTTCCAATGAGTCGTATAAATAGTTAGGCCATTCGTACACAAAACGACGTTTATCTCCCATAGCCAACGATTTTAGTATCGAGCTATTGCACTAAAAATCGAAATATCAGCGACGTGTGCAAGTGTACAAACCTCTTTAGATAGGTACTGATCGGTGTTACGGGGCGTAATGTATCATTCGCAGCGAGAATGATACGTTTCGCCGCGTGCTAAAATACATGTAACACGCTCGTTTCTAACTCTTGGCTCGCCTGTGCTCCAGCGCGTAACACTCAAATAAAAGGATTCGCGAAAAACCGACAGCGGGGTGGATGGAGCACTCACAGCGAACAACGAACCGCTCGTTGCTCGCTGCGAGTGCCTTGTTTCCCTGTACTGACTACAAATACACGAACGCTCGCTGCGTAACACGTTACATTACGCCTCGTAACGGTGGTCAGTATAATAGGTATTTAAATTTGTATTGCAGTTGTCGCCTCGATACTACTTCGGGTATTGGAGATTTGCGTCGTACTGTGTACTACGGACCTTAATTACATCAACCGGTTCTGGTCTGAATAAATGCATTCCAAACAATATTCTAAAAAATATAGACGCTATCTTATCCTTATGAGTATGTTAGGGAACCCTCATATCGTTTTAGTTAAATAATTATAAATACTAGTTAAATTATATTAAAATCTAATTCTACAACCATCATAAGTACCAACCGAGTGCAGTCTTCAGTAAAGTTAATCTTTCAATGCAATGTTAACACAAAGGCACTGGTTTCAATGTCAGCGAATATTAAGGTATAAATTGTATGATTTCTAGAATCTGTGCAATAAAAGAACCGTGTGGCTTTACGATGAACTAACATTCAAAGGTAAGGAAGGACGGTATATACCTACCTAGTACTACCCGATAATGATAAGAGTAGGTACCACAAAAATATGATTAAATTATCTATATTTCTGTGGTAGGTACCCGCCAAGGTATCAAACATTTTTATCGTATTGACAATGACAGAGCAATGTTGTCAACGCAACAAAAACAGTAAATTAGAACCGTCAACACGCGCGCCCTCAATTTCTACTACGGTTCTCTTTTTGCACAGACTCTAAAGTAAATAAATAATCATGACAGTGAAAATATTAGTATATTTAATACCTAATATTAAATTTTTTCAAATCGTTTTTGTATTTTTTCGAGGCTTAACATTTTTACATAGTTGATTGTTAGGTAATATTTTTAACAAGTTTTAAAACAATGGCGGATTATTCTATGCAGCTTTTACACATTCATTCATAATCAGCCTATCTCTGTCCGCAACCGTGGGCTCCTACGGCACGCCACTGAGCTAGATCTTCAGCTCTTTGTTGCCAACCGCTGCCAGCCAGCTTGCGTGTAATATCGCTCCATCGCGCTTTTGTGTAAATAAGGGGCATAGAATTATCAGCCGAAATTCTGTCTAATACCTAAAGCAAGTTTAAATAATAAGGATATAAAATAAACCTATTTACCCTCTATTGAGCAAGTTTTGCGTTTCTTTCTCTATAGTCTATAATATACTAAAACCAGGAAAAAGTTTGAGCCGACGTTAAATTTCGGTGGATTCATTAATGGCTCTGCGATGTTGATATTATTTTATTTCAATTTTACCGACAAATTAGACTTTTTAGTTTGTCAGTCGATATTAGACGGAGTAAAGAATTTCGCTCAATCTATAGACATGATCGGCTTTAGTAACAACTTGGTCGCATGTTTGTAATTAGGTATTTTAATAATAGTGGAGTGAACTGAGTATCTAATACGAAATTCTAATCTAATTGCCATGTTATTCATTATTAACCGACTTCCAAGAAGGAGGAGGTTCTCAATTCGACTGTATGTTTTTTTTGTGTGTTTGTGTTACACGATTACTCCGTCAATTGTGAACCAATTCGAATGATTACTTTTTAATTGGTGAAGTACATTTCCAATGTGATCTCATTGTAATTTCATCGAGATCGGATAAGTATCTCCAGAGATATGACGATAAACGTCTCAAACTTGCTACTGAAACTGACTCGCGCGGCGTGGAAGTCGGTTGTTTTATTTTAATTATATTAATTAGTGAATACGTGATTAGAATATCAATGTATGATCTGTTAGTGTGTTAATTACGTGAGAAATACATTGGTCATATAACTAACATTCATTTACATATACAACTAGGTATTTTTAGTACGCTTTCGTCCGGTTTTTGTCACTCCTGTCAAAAACAAATAGAGATTTGTGTCTGTGTTTACTTCACAAGCTTGTCAGTTGCTTCGAGATTTGATTGGCGTTTCAAATCGGACGTTAGTGCGCGTCACATAAACTGATAAATAAATAATATCAACTGATTTTTGTTAATTGCATAGTTAATTAGGCTATTTTGACTTTTGACACCATTATTAAATAAATAAATTAACCCATTATTAAAGCTTGCGCTACATTTGGCGTAGCTGGCTGAATATAAAGGGATGCTTCTTTTTCGTATTTCGTAGATATATGCATCTCAGTTTTTTACTCCATAAACGTCACTAATGTATAGGTAGTACAGCATCTATACAATGTTTTAGCTATACAGTTTAAATGTCAAGTAGAAGCAATTTTTCATACACAAAAAATGTGTTAACGCTAATTAAAAAAAATCTTTCAACTATGCATTCGCAGATAAAATTCTTTAGTTCAGATTACACGACACGCAATATATTCGAGTTTCATTCAATTTTAATTATTAAAATATAATAAACAATCAACTTAAATATAATGTTTTCTTTTCAGTGTTATCTACACTTTATATTTTTTGTAAGTACATTGTTTCAATCCAAAACGTTATCGTACCGACGGGACTCGAACCTGTGCCTCCAGGAAACAATAAGATCGTTTAAAAACAAAAAAAACCGTATCTCCATATCTCTGGAGATACTTATCAGATCTCAATGAAATTACTATGGTACCACTCTTGGGATATCCCCTTTTCAACAAAAAAAGAATCATCAAAATCGGTTCCATAAACGACGAAGTTAACCACGAACACCCATAAATATATACATATGTATATATATTTTATTACCGTCGAATTGAGAAACCTCCTTTTTTGAAGTCGGTTAAAAACGGGTACCGAGTACCGTGGTTAGGATAAAATGTTGAATTTTATATAACAATGTAAAAACCAACTTATTTTACAACACTATTAAGTCAGTCAGTCAGTCAGTCAGTCAGACTATTGAGTGAGCTTCAAAATACATACATAAGTGTGTGCAACAATGTTCACTTTTCGTAAACACGTCTGCAATAATATTATATTCAATTTTTCAAATTAAATTTTCAAAGTTAATTGAATAAGTAATATTTAGTTAAAAACCGTGATACTAAATACTTGAACAAAATTAATCATTGCGTTTTTAAATAATTTATTATGAAAAAGAAATTGACTTTAAAAACACCGAAAAACATAGAAGTACGAATTTTGATTTACTTTATTATTTAAGAACAAGGCAACACTTTCATCCAGATAGATTCGAAACTATGGATATTATAATAGCCGCATCTAAGTCAAATACATGGCCCATAAAGTTAAGCACAATAGAAATATTGCCTGGGTAATGTAATAATTATTGTAATCAAACCTATCAGTTAGATTATCAAAATATATTGGACACGTATTTTTAACCAAAAAATAAAAAAAGGAGGAAGTTTCTCAATTCGACCGTATATATATATATATTTTTTTTTTAATGTTTGTTCGCGGATAACGTCGTCGTTTATGAACCGATTTCGATTATTCTTTTTTTGTTCGAAAGGAGATATCCCAAGTGTGGTACCATGGTAATTTTATCGAGGTATGATAAGTATCTCCAGAGATATTGAGATAAACATCTCAAAATTGGTACTGAAAATTAATAGTGCGGCATTGAAGTCGGTTGTTTTTTAGTTTTTAAACGATATTATTAGTTTACAAATCAATAGAAATTTACAAAGATAAAGAGCGTCAAAGTTCAGGAGTGGGTGCTCGTGACGTCACGAACCGCTAAAATGTAATCGGTACACTTTTTGGCGGTTCGTGCCATCACGCGGAATTCTAACGCTCTATATCTTCGTCATTTTTTGTTCAATTGACAAAATTAAGAATATGTATCCAACATTTTTTGATAATGACGGATTATAAACATTTCTTTAAGAATCTAGCCTATTTGGGTAGTCTTGAAGTCACGAGTGAAGTTTCTTCTGGGTAAGCGCGCTACATCGACCGCATCATCACTTTACATCGGTCGGGATAATGATCAAGCGAAACTCATTTTGGTGAAAACAAAAAACATCTCTGCATTAGTTTTCAAATACCAACATATTATAAAACAGTCAAAAAACATCATGGACAAAAGGGCAACCGTGTTCCTAAGAAATTCCGTGCAGTATTTAGCTATTATCGCTATCAGAAACGGTGGAGCTGGTCATTCTAATAACAGGATTCTGCGTAGAATCGCTCGAATCACATTCCACCATCAATATCTCGTCGGGACTCTCATTCCTATCTGAATTACTCTCAGTGTAAGTCCCAGTGGGAGACTTATCTTCGATTACCGCTTTCAAATAGGACTCCCGATCCATGATCGTCGTATCTCTCGCTAAAGCTAACACATCCAAAGACATCATGCTTTTAGATTTCTCAGTTTTACTTATCGGTGGGTTCGTGTGTTCGTAAACAACCTCTCGACTTATAGACTTAGTTCTAATCAAGTTGGTGTCGTTTTTCCAACTATCACTGGGTGGGGACCTCGCTTGATTGGTACTGGTTGATGGTGCGCTGGCGTTCCTAGGCGAAGTCTCCGTGAATTTCGACCTCTTTTGCTGATTACTCTCTTTCATGAGGAGTAGTTGATCTAGTTTGTTTATGGTCTCGTTTAATTCCACCGCCCAGGCGTCGTCTGTTTCTACTTCTTTGTCTATGGGTTTGAGAGCCAACTCTCGAACTCTCTTCCTTAACTCTTGGAGACTGGATTCAACATCTTGTGTTTTGTTTTCGTCGTGTATTGGATCTCTTTCGGCGCCTACGCCGGGCTCTCTCGGTCCGACTGGTATAGTGTCCTTCCCAGGTGGATATTCCCCACGTCTTCTGTGTATTTCTTCTGAGATTTCCTCGAGAGCTTTCAAGGACTTGGAGTATCTGAATTTAGCGTCTGCGATCAAACGCTGCAGTTTTTCGATCTTATCGCTCTGAGCTCGCAATTCTTCGTCGCACAATTTCTTCTCGTCGAAATATACGCGGGATTTGATGATGTTGCGTCGCAAGTTTTCATCTAATTGCGCAACCTGCAATCGATTAAAAGGACAAATTTTTAATTACCATCGATGTATTTGTACTACGTGCCAGATGTGGCGTCGCGAACTAGCTCTACGTTCAAATAAAAAGCAGTGCAGAATCAACATCTCGCTTAGTTTAGCGTAAGTGCGCCCGATCGCGCGCCGCTCGGCACGTAAGTCAGTTTATAATGGGCGCCTCTGGTTTATACAATAGGTGGTTGGAGATTGTATTGCAACAGAAAATAAAGAAGGATCAGCAGTATGACAAATGTGAAATCAGTTTGAATGTTTGTTAGAGCGATTTGGCTGAAATTATCGCAGGGATAGCGTTATATCCTTATATTATAAATGCGAAAGTAAGTGTTTGTGTGTGAGGGTTTGTTACCACGTACGAGTATCTCCATAACCACTTAACCAATTTTAACAAAATTTGAAATGTAGATAGTGTAGGCTCTTGAATAAGACATAGGCTTATCGCGCTAGTCCATCACCCGCAGGCTTAGTTGAAAACTAGTGTCCAAGTGTAACCTAAGACAGATATGCCTTTTTGGCACCTAACCTCATTTTCATTAGATGAATTTAAAACCTGATTTCTTTCTTCTTTTCATGTTTTAAATTATTATAATAATTAATAAATTATTTATATATAATGTAAATAATTTAAATTTGTTAATGTGAGTTTTGCCAAATAAACGATTTTCTATTTTTTTCCAATCTTATTAGAGAAAATCATACCCTAAAGGGGATAGGGTGATAAAGTGTATATTTAAAAAAAAATATTCCTTGGTTCGATTCCCTCAAAACTCGGCACACATACATCTTCAAATCCTTTTAATATTATAAATGCGTGTAAATCTGATATTGTTCTCCACTTGCCACACATATTTCAACGCGGGCGAAGCTGCGAGGCTCACCTAGTACTTTATAACTACAAAAATGTGAATTTTTATTTAATCAACCTATATTGGTTCACGGCTTAACTAATTCTTTTATAAATTTCATATAGGCTTGCGTTTGACGACTATCTCACCTGTTGGTAAGTGATGACGCGGTCGAGGATGGTAGCACGCTAGGCCTAGAATGGAAACTGGCGCTCAAGGATAGCTGCCGTAACACATAAGATTTTTGGCGACAGATTTTCTAACTTGAGGATGGTATCTGGCCAGACGGACAGTGTGTAGTGTCCTACCACCATGCGGGGGTTGGGGGTTTCTTAATGATGTTTTTCCCTCACCGGAGCGCCACTTTGAAAAGCGCACATACATTTTTCGATCGAAAAATCCATTGGTGCACGACGGTTTGAACTCGATACCACTGGCGTCAAAGCCGATTATTCTTCCACGACAACACTAGGCACTCAAAAAGTTCTCCCAAACATCCCATTTCTTTCTGTATTTTGTGAGCTCGAACCAACTAGACTAGATGGATATAAAATAATCAAAGAAGCTCAGCCTATGATTGCTCACCCTGCGATCAGCAGCGATGCAAGCTGCCACTTTCTTCTGATGTTCGCGTCCACTCTCTGTCTTACGCTTCTCGGCATCCATTACCTGATACGAAACGAAACAAAACACTTTATAATTAAACTAATCAGGTAAAATTAAATAACAAAATAAATAGTTTGCTCTAAAATCTTGTACATTTAAAATAGGGTTACATTATTATGCTTTCATATCACACGCATTACGGAAAATCCTGAAAGAATGACTTACGCATTAAAAAAAAAGGAAATTAGTTTAGGAAGCGTGCAAGTATTAAATAACGCAATTTTTGAACATTTTGACGAAATTTTGGAGACGCTTCTGAATTTGAATGTATTCGATTGAAATGAGAATCAGGAGGCCCGGGGCTGACTGATGTTAAGTGATGATGCTATCGACGATGTACGAATTCAAATATTACAATTATGTTACAATTAAAATGTTCATGCGTGAACAAGGTGCTTCTAATAGCACCGAAATATCGCAACTCACATTAAATGAAAACCATGGTAAATATCCCGTAAATAATACTAATAATATGAAATGACAATGAAATTTTAAAATTTTATAAAAACGTGTTTTTAATTATTATTATCATATGAAGTCGTGATAAGGCAATTTAACTGCTGGGATACCAAAGCGAAGACAGGACGATTCTTAAACGATTGATTGATAATAATTTTATCGTGCAGTCAATACCGAGGTCTGCAGAAATCCTGAATCCTAGTTTTTGCTAATATCCCGCCTTGCTTCGCTCATCTCAACTTTAGCGAATTTAGCACATCTTCCTGATTCCTGTCATGCTAAGGACGACTTCAGTATTGGAGGTATGGTATCTCACCATCACCCACAAAGTGAAAGGCTAAGTGAAAACCAGCGCCTAGGTGTAAGCCCAGGCAAATGTGCTGAGAACAAGCCCTTTTGGCATCTCATAAAAAATAATCTTTGTCCTGACATACTGACTGACAGACAACAAACAGCCTAAGCCGCTGGTCGTAGAGACTTGAAATTTGGAGGGTATATTTGTCTTAGTACGTAGGGTACACCCCTAAGAAAGGATTTTCCAAAATTCACCCCTTAAGTGGATGAAATGGGGGTTCAAAGTTTGTATGGAGAAACAAGATTAGATAGTCGTTTCTATCCGAAACTTCACACAAGTGCTTCAGTAAAAAATAAGTAAATACGTGTTTCAGGTTTTTTTGAAAATCCACCCCTAAGAGGGTGAAATGGGGTAACAGAGTGTGAAAATCAATATTGTTTCGGATTGCGCTGAAACTTGGCATGCAGATAGTTATTACAACGTTAATTACCTCTGAGAAAGTATTTTTCATAATTCACCCCTGAAGGGGATGAAATGGGGGTTCAAAGTTTGTATGGAAAAACAAGATTAGATAGTCTTTTATATTTGCAAGTACTTAAGTAAGTAAATACGTGTTTCAGGCTCTTACCCCTCGACCCCTTAAAGGGTGAAGTGGGGTAACAAGGTCTGAAATCAATATTGTTTCGTATTGCGCTGAAATTTGGCATGCAGATAGTTATTTTGACTTAGGTATCCGCTAAGAAAGAATTTTTCACAATTCACTCTTGAAGGGGATGAAGCGGGGTTTCAAGGTTTGGATAGTCATTTTATTCCACATTTCACACAAGTACTTCTGTAAATAAATAAGTAAATACCAGTTTCAGACTTTTTCAAAATGCCACCCTAAGAGGATAAGGATAAGATAACAAAGTCTAAAAATCAATATTGTTTCGGATTGCGCTGAAATTTAGAATACAGATAGTTATTATGACGTAGGTATCCGATCAGAAAGGATTTTCTAAAAATTACTCCCGGATATGGAACGGGGATTCAAAGTTTGTATGGCGAAATAGAGGTGATAAAGTACGTGTTGTAGGATTTTTTTTAATGAGGTAGGTAACAAAGTCTGAAAATTTGGGTTTTCGGTTTTTATAAATATGAATCTTATAGATTTAAAAACGGGAATTTAACGTGACTTACGCGATGTCGATATAGCGATCGACATATGTTTCGGCCTCATCCGGAGGCCTTCTTCAGGATCTTGAGTGCGGGGCGCTCGCCGACGCGTTCAGCCTCGCACTGTACCTCGCGCTATATCGACATCGCGTAAGTCACGTTAAATTCCCGTTTTTAAATCTATAAGTTTAAAATGAACGTGAGTTTTTATAATAAAATATGAATCTGTTGAAAAAAATGAAAATGTTTAAGTATATAGCTCTTACAATTATTCATTGTATTAGTTATTAACGTTATTATTTAAGTGTAGTTAATATTGATTATAGTTTATTTGGCAAAATCCTCCCGATTTTGCCAAATAAATTGTTTTTTTTCTTTCTCACCTTGATGATGGCATGGTTGAGAACCTCCTGCCAGTTGCTGTCGAACTGCCATTCGTCTTGTTTGCTCACAAACCGCTGCTCGGCTAGAGTCACTGTCTCCTTTGCTGCTGCGTGCAGCTCTGCAAAATATACGTCCGATATACAATAACATCCATGATATACTGATGACTTTTATATTCTAAAAATCAATCACAATCCTTAAGAATATACCTACACAAACAAAAATCACGCCTTTTTCCCGTTGGTGTAGGCAGAGACTACATCTTTCCACATGCTACGATCCTGACAAACCTCTTTCGCTTCTTCCACTTTCATGAGGGCCTTCAGACGTGCTCGCCGGTTATAAGCAGATACTTTTGACTTGGCAGTTACCCTTTCTTTAAAACGAAAGAATATATACCGCAAAGATGTTGAAAATGTAATTTATACCTACATTTCAAAAAGCGGTTCTCAATTTGTGTATACGTTGCTTTTTAAATTTATGTTGCCTCAAATGTTTGGCAATTATGCATTTCGTTCTCAAAGGCAGTATCTAGCTAGATCTCACCACGATAAAGAATGAGACAACGAACAACAGATACATTTGGTAAATATCTCAGACTATCATAAAATAAGGCAGACAGATTCGTGCCGAACACCCGAGTGACCGCAAGTTCAGTAATACTAAATTCTTGAGTAATACGTTTCCGCGCTCAGTCCAGCATAGTCAATACGGCATGATTACTACGTAAGCAGCGCTGCGAAGTAATACTGCACGGAAGCGTCCGACCCTGCCGCCGCTTGGTAGCAAACTGAGCGCGGAAACGTATTACTCAAGCATTTAGTATTACTGAACTTGCGTTCACTCGGCTGATAGGCACGAATCTGTCTGCCTTTTTTATGATAGTCTGAGGTAAATATCTGTTTAATCATCAACAATGATATATCTCTAATAAATAAAAGTATCATGTCACAGTGTTTGTAATCGAACTCCTCCGAAACGGCTTGACCGATTTTTATGAAATTATTTGTGTATATTTGACAGTTCTCAGTATAGCTCGTTGCTATTTTTATAGCCCTATGTACCCATAGGTAGGTAGCGCAGAACTCTTCAGCGCAAGTGCATGCGCGATAAATCGGTTTTTTAAAACAATATACTTAGTTCTACTTTTACTAAAGCACTATAATCAAATGAAAATGTTCAATAACTACGTATTAATAAAACAAACATTTAATCATCGACGTAAATGTAATTACCTCAATGCATTTAATAAACAAAGTTCGAATGAAGTCCCCTCCCTACTTTAGTCACTAAGTAGGTACAATGGCCCTCTGGGAAACATCGCGTGGTGAACCCCACTTTGTTTTGGTGGAAATAGCTTTAGCTCTTATTAGCCCTTCCCTAACCTATATTTTGTAGAATCAAGTTGTTACATAATTATACATTGCATTTGGATTCCAATCATTTGACTGAGACTCACGAACAAAATAATGGTGGGGCCACGAAGAAGTTTGTTGTTTCTGAAGTTGGCTCTTGTTCTACCCTTAGAGGTATTCCTAAATTAATAAATAAGGCCCGCCACATACGGAATTCCGTTCGAAATTTGGAACGCAGTCAATCTATCGGTACGGTAGTTTTCCGTTCAAAATGTTGTCTTCGAAACGGAATTACGATTTCCGTACGTATATCATCATCATCATCATCATTATCAGCCAATTTCCGTCCACTGCTGGACATAGGCCTCTCCCATGGCATGCCACTGAGCTCGATCTTCAGCTATTCGTTTCCAACCGCTGCCAGCCAGCTTGCGTATATCATCGCTCCATCTAGTTGGAGGGCGTCCCACACTACGTTTGCCGAGCCGTGGTCTCCACTCTAGAACTCGTTTACCCCAACGGTTATCGGTTCTGCGACAGATGTGACCGGCCCACTGCCATTTCAGCTTGCTAATCCTCTGAGCTATATCGATTACTTTGGTTCTCTGACGGATGACTTCGTTTCGAATTTGATCCTTCAGAGAAACTCCGAGCATAGCCCTCTCCATAGCTCGCTGAGCGACTTTGAATTGGTGAACTAGTCGCACTGTCAGTGTCCACGTCTCGGCTCCGTAGGTAATAACAGGAAGGACGCACTCGTTAAAGACTTTCGTCTTCAGGCTTTGTGGTATGGGCGATGTAAAGACTCGACGAAGTTTTCCGAATGCTGCCCATCCAAGCTGTATCCTATACGTATATGGCCGGCCTAAAAACCAACGTACTACGTTTAAGTAGCTGTACAGTATATTATAGAATTTATAGAGGTGTTAGTTAGTTGGGTATCTAGTGGTAACGCGGGGGAGTCGCAGGATATAACTTATCAGTGCGATGTGTTTAATTTTAACTCGCACATCGCGAACATTTTAAATCGATTTAGTGTTTGGTGCATATTTCTACGAGGTACTTACCGATCGTTTATTTATGACAATAATAACTCACTTTATTCTTTTCGTACCTACTAGCTGAAGCTGTTTCACCTACATCAACAATGACAAATAATTAGACACCTAATTTGCTTTCAGAGTTCATCATCATCATAACTGCTGGACATAGGCCTCTCTTATGGCACGCCACTGATCGATATTCAGCTCTTTGTTTCCAACCGCTACCAGCCAGCTTGCGAATTGTGTATATCATCGCTCCGCCTAGCGACCTTCAGCTAAGTTCTAGCTGAAGGTCGTCCTACGCTTCGTTTACCGAAGTTCAACATTGAAATTATATAAATAGTAAATACAATATGACATAATTTTGGCGTCAAAAAAGAAATAACAGATTTTCTCATTTGTATAAAAGGAAGTTAGTAAGTAGGCAGATAATATTTTTTAATAATAAAAAAAAAAGTTCTTTATTCAGATTTACAATGGATATGGTACTGCTCTATATCTATTCTAGCGATTAGCATTACATCACTGTCTTTGTATAGCACCATCAATGTATCCTTGCATTTTTAACCGACTTCACAAAAAAGGAGGAGGTTCTCAATTCGTCTGTATGTTTTTTTTTACATTTACTATCATCATCCGCACCTTTTTAATCCCACTGTTGGGTCTATGGCTCTCTTGTCCAAATTATTGATTATATCATGCTGCTGAAAAAGGAAAACAAGCTAAAATTCACAGATGCTGAATTTGCTGAAGTCATAGCCACGATGCCATCTCTACGATTCCAACAACACGTATAACTTAGTGTAAATAATGATAACACACACGTGTTGATAAGCAAAACGATTTTCCTGTAAACCGTACTTATGCTACATACGAGTACATATACATCCAGATTAATATTATAATAACAGGCCAAGTGCGTGTCGGGCCACGCGCAGTGTAGGGTTCCGTAGTAGCCCGTTATTCAATGCAAGTCTATACCCGGTACTTCGTCTTTGTCACTTTAAAGGATTTGTTCTAAGGATTTTGTATTTGGTACAAAATTATCTAACACCCAAGTTCAACGACTATTACTGCTAAACTAATAAAGTTATCTTAACCACTATAGTTTTCGTTTAAAGTTCATGAAATGTACTATTATCATGAATATTTCCAGATTTTTCAAGCCAGCAGTTTAGCTTTTAGAGGGGGGGGGGGACACCCTACTGAAACAAACATTTGCACTTTAAAGTTTAATATTTCGTAAATGGAAAATTCAATCGAAAAATGGTGTTAGCAACCTTAAAGTCATTTTAAAAGACCTATTCAACGATACCCCACACGATGGGGTAACGACGAAAAAAAAAATCATCTCCACTTCTCATGTACGGGAGCTACCCTAAAAAAAATATTATTCAAAATTTTATTTCACCACTTTGTCGGCGTAATTTATATACATACCCCTACGAAATAACAGCTTTCTTGTATTAACGGTATCTTAGCAAAACCTCGGACAGACAGACAGACAGACAGACGGACATGACGAAACTATAAGGGTTCCTTGTCAGGACTACGGAACCCTAAAAACGTTTGTAACTCTGTCACTCTGTCTGTTTGTTACCTAATCACGCCTAAACGGACGATTCGATCTTACTGAAATTTAACAAGAAGCTTTATAGCATGATGACACATAGGCTACTATTTGTGAAAATTAAATCATTTCATTACATGAATACACACAAATGTTGATAGACAAATCTTTACAATGATCAAGTTCTTGGTGTACGTGAATGAAGTCGCAGGTATCTGCTAGTAACCTGTGTTTGAAGAGAGCACATGATTATTTAGAGCTATTTTCATGGCTGTTATATTTAATCACACAAAATATTAAATGCGAAAGATTGTGAATCTTTGTTTGTTATATTTTCAAGTCAAAAAACCATTACACGATCAGCAGACAAACTCAACGAACCACATCGATAAAGCTTTTTCATACCAAACTAGATATCGTATATCGAACAAATTTTGTATGAAAAACAGTACAGCGCCTCTAGTGGTTTTCACACTTCACTTTTAGACCAATCAGGGAGCCAGAATGACACGAAAACTAAATGAGATCTGTCAAAAGTGTTTACGACGAAAACTCGTACTAAGGGTATAGACTAGTTTATAATTTTTTTTACAGCGTAACGTCAGCAAAAATTATGGATTTCATCTGAAATAAATAATTTAATAATAGGTAATTTAATGATAATATACTTTATAGTCGAAAACTGAACTTGAGTCTAGGAAACGTGTGAACTGGGCTAAGGTTAAAATCTAATTAGGTACAACAAGAGTTAAGACGGTCACTTCATTCATAATGTAAACAATGATATATACTTAAAACAGTAACTGTGGACGGAATATTTTGGATAGCCAGAATGTTTACGTCACTGCACTGCGCATATGGTCTTGAAAATATTGCATTAAAACTGATTCACTTCTCAAAATATGTATATCTAAAATTAAGTGAATTATTGAAGAAAAATAAAACAAGAAACCCTACTACGTGAAAAGTTAAAATTTCGTTGTTTTTATGCATTTCTCATTCCAAATTACATTTAAACACATAAGTTGTAACATTTTTGTAAGTTTTAGTAATCGAGCGCCTGAAAAAAAAACTCTCACATTTTTAGAGGTATTTATGTACCTAGTGACTTTCGCGCCAACAAATGTAATATTTTTTTCAGATTATCAAATTTAAAGGAACTTCACTGCACTGCGCATATGGTCTTGAAAACATCGCATTAAAACTGAATCACTTTAACTTCTCAAAATATCTAAAATCAAGTGAATTATTGCAGAAAAAAAAACGAAAAACCCGACTACGCGCAAAAATTAATTTTCGTTGATTTTATGTCTTTTATGCATACCACATAAGTTGTAATATTTTCGTAAGTTTTAGTAAGTCGAGCGCTTGGAAAAAAATAATTTATAACTCTCACATTTTTAGAGGCTATATAAATAGATTCCGCCATATTGATCATTTAAGCATTTTATGTACCCAGTGATATCCGTGCCCACAAATATAAAAATGAGGAATGAATAATGAGGGCCCGGTGGCGTAATCGGGAGAGCGGTCGGCTTTGATGCCGTGGTACCGAGTTCAAACCGCCGTGCACCAATGGATTTTTCTATCGAAAAATGTACGTGCGCTTCTCACAGTGGCCTTCCGGTGAAGGAAAACATCGTTAAGAAACCAACAACCCCCGCATTGTGGTAGGACACTATCTAGTGTCCGCCTGGCCAGCTACCACCCTCAAGAGAAAATCTGTCACCAAACATCTAATGTGTTCCGGCAGCTATCCTTGAGAGCCAGTTCCCATTCTAGGCCTAGCGTGCTTACCATCTTCGACCGCATCATCACTTACCAACAGGTGAGATAGTGGTCAAAACGCTAGCCCATAAAGTATATAAAAAAAAGGTATAATTTATTAAAGTCGTTTGAGCCGTTCAGTGGTTACGAGTGGACATAGGACAACAGGGTTAGAGAGATGAATGGCTGGAACTCAGAGTAACAATTACTGTACCTCAGTAATTTTAATTTTAATTAAATTTTTAAATTTTAATTAAAATAGTTACTCTGAGGGCTGGAAGCAGAACTAGGCACACGTAGGTTACCTATACTGAGAGATTTACCAATAAAAAATAAACGGGCCAAGTACAAGTCGGACTCGCGCACTCGTAGGGTTCCGTAACACATTAGTGTAATTTATAAATATAATTTTCCACCACCAAAAAATTAATTTTGTTTTCATAGTATGAAAATCAAAGTTAGGTACATTTGCGGTTGCTATATCTCAAAAACTGTTTATTTTTCAAATTTCGTTGAAAGTATTTATTGGGATCTTACAGCATATATATTTTTTAGATTTTTCACTCTCTTACTTTAAAAGATAGAGGAGGGGGGAGGGGGGAGACATTTTACCACTTTAAAAGTGTCTATCTTTCAAATGATTGACTGGGAGAAAAAATGGTAAAAAACCTTAATGTAATTTTCATTTTCATTCAAAGACCTATCTATAGATATCCCGCACGTGTAGGTTTAATAAATATTTTATTTATTATTTTCCGTTCCTATATTTGGGGAGAAATTTTTTTTTTTTTGTATAAAAATCGTAAAGCGGCTTTCAGAATGAATCTATCTACCAAGTTTCAACTGTGTAGTCCTAACAGTTTCGGAATAAAATGGCTGTGACATACCGGACAGACAGACAGACAAAACGAATAATACGAAAAATATAAGGGTTCCGTTTTTTGCCATTCGGCTACGGAACCCTAAAAAGGCAAATCCCTGTTTGTTATCAGGGTAATACTTCCGTCGCGACGCTTGGCAGCGGCTCAGGGTTCAGTACGGTCAAGGTCAGGGACCACCATATTACTGAACATTATTTATGAACGCCGGAAGGGCGCGATCCCGAGAGGAGGTGCAAGTTGTATCACACCGCAGTATTACGTAAACACTGAATATTCTAGAACACATTACTTGTTTTAAACACGCTGTGTGCTTTATGATAAAAAGTCATTGTTTGTTGTGCGATTGTTTTCAAACGACTTACAAAATTGTGGAGGTTCTCAATTTGTCTGTATGATTTTTAGGGTTCCGTACCCAAAGGGTAAAACGGGACCCTATTACTAAGACTCCGCTGTCCGTCTGTCTGTCTGTCTGTCTGTCCGTCTGTCACCAGGCTGTATCTCATGAACCGTGATAGTTAGACGGCAGCTATCCTTGAGACTCAGTTCCCATTCTAGGCCTAGCGTGCTTACCATCTTCGACCGCATCATCAGTTGCCAACAGGTGAGATAGTGCTCAATCGCTAGCCTATAAGATATTTTTAAAAAATGTGAACTGATTCGAATGATTCTTTTTAGGGTTAAGGTAAAAAAGGAACCCTTATAAGATCACTTTCTTGTCTGTCTGTCTGTCTGTCCGTCTGTCCGTGTGTCACCACTGATTTTCTCAGGAACAGGTGGACCTAGCAGGTTGAAATTTATACCTGATACTGAAGTTTATAGTCCCTATTGGGTGTAAAAAAACAAAGTCTTAAGTCAACACAATAAAAAGATATGGACAAATTTAGATTTTCGCGAATACTTCTTAGTACCAATATGTACCTTAATTTTCAACCTTTTTTATTATTTTTCCTTTACTAGTGCTGCTACCTTGCTTTTAACCAAAATTGACAATTCTAGGTCAACCGGAAGTACCCTATAGGTTTTGGGTCGAAAACCTATAGGGTACTTCCCGTTGAACTAGAATCATGAAATTTGGCTAGAAGCAAGGTATTACAGCACAAATTAAGGAAAAACCCCAATAAAAAAAAGTTAAAAATTAAAGGGTGAAAAAAATTAAATTAAAGGTTACATACATAGTTTACGCCAATTAAGGTAGACCTCTGAGTTATATGAGCGCTGATACAATTTAGAGGTCTAGCTTAATTGGTAAATACCAACGTTGGTACGGAAGCCTCGGTGGGCGAGTTCAACTCGACTTGGCCGGTTTTTATTTAATATTGAATATTGATAAATCCGTGAGCTATTTTGTCGCTAAAACCTTTCCAAATAGAATCACTGATTTTTCTTTATTTGATTATATATCTGACTAGCAGCCCGCCCCGGCTTCGCACGGGTAGAACATATATGCCTACAAAATTTGCATCAGTTCGTTGCATCGAATATAAAATATAAACATATTTAACAATCATCGTCAAATTTCATCCAATTAACACAAAACCTTAACGAATTATGTACCTAAACCTTCCTCATAAACACTCTGGCTATTGGTGAAAACCGCATTATAATCCGTTCAGTAGCTATTGAGATTATTACGAACAGACAGGCAGACGCAGTGATGGACTTTGTTTTATAACACTTACGTAGTGATATTGGACGGCCCTTTGGCGTAAAGGATAGTTACCCTGATTGTGACCCGACGGTCGTTGGTTCTAATCCTAGCTATATACATACCAATGAATGTTTTATGTGCATTCATAAATCATGAGTTTTCGTACAGTGGTAGTGGGATCATTAAATCTACCAAAGAGTAGCTTACCACCAAGAAGAACATCTGCCGCCATAACCTTACGGCGTTCCCCGACGCAAAATGTAGGGGTAATATACGTTTAACGTGTGTATCTGTGTGTCTGTCTGTAGCATCTTAGCACCTAACCAGATGAACCGATTTTGTATTTAATATTCATAGTTTTTTTTGTTTGATAGATGTCTTCATCGAGAGTTTTCTTAGCTTTGATTCATGAAAATTCGTTCAATCGTTATAAAACAATGAGCTTTTTTATAGTTAACTAGCTGACCCGACAAACGTTGTTTTGCCATATAAATAAAAAATGGCTATTCAAAAATAAGGGTTGATCGTAGAAGGGTGAAAATTGAGGATTGTATGTATTTTTGTATGTTGTATCATAAAAAAATAGAAATTAAAAATTTTGTCTAAAAAATAAAAAAAAATGTAGGGGTGGACTACCCCTAACATTTAGGGGGATGAAAAATAGATGTTGGCCGATTCTCATAAATACCGGATAAGCACAAAAATTTCATCAAAATCGGTCAAGCCGTTTCGGAGGAGTATGGCAACGAAAACTGTGACACGAGAATTTTATATATTACAGATTGCGCTATCAAATCAACTTTCATAGGTCTGATCAATTCGAAAATCTTCTTCTTCAACGATATTGTAAGAACATGGAAGCATTGACCTGATGCTGGGACATCTCCTGGACTCTACAGAATACTCAAATCCTCACCAACTTAGAGCTCAGATTTTAAATGTCGTGTTTAGAGTCATTGGAATGCTTTTAATTAAAAGATTAGGTGAACATAGATCAGTCGGGGTGGTTTCAAAATGTTTTTTATCTATACTAATATTATAAAGAGAGAACATTTGTATTTTTGTATGTTTGTAATGATTTGGCTCAAAAACTGCTGAACCGATTTAAAAAATTCTTTCACTAATGCATAGAATGGACTTTCGGAATGAAAATAGGCTATATATTATCCCGTTTAAATCAAAGGTACATTCGTGGAGACCTAATTTGCAACCTAAGTCGGGAAAAAAACGGTCGATAAAACACGTTTCTTACGAACGCTGCTCAATTGAAAATAGATAGAAGAATATTTTCTATGCAAGAGTTGTACAACTTAATAAGACCTACAAAAAAGTCCGCGACAGCATATGTCTATCTCTTAAGGTTGACTCACAGTAACCATTTTAATCTTAAAATCTATTCTATCTATTTTCAATTAAGTAATGTACCTTTGATTTAAACGGTATAATATATAGCCTATTTTCATTTCGAAAGTACATTCTATGTATTAGTGAAAGAATTTTTTAAATCGGTTCAGTAGATTTTGAGCCAAATAATTACAAACATACAAAAATACAAATGTTATCTCTTTATAATCTAATATATAAAATTCTCGTGTCACAGTTTTCGTTGCCATACTCCTCCGACACGGCTTGACCGATTCTGATGAAATTTTTTGTGCTTATCCGGTATCTATGAGAATCGGCCAACATCTATTTTTCATCCCCCTAAATGTTAGGGGTAGTCCACCCCTAAATTTTTATCTTATTTTTTAGACAAAATTTTTAATTTCTATTTTTTTATGATACAACATACAAAAATACATACAATCCTCAATTTTCACCCTTCTACGATCAACCCTTATTTTTTAATAGCTATTTTTTATTTATATGGCAAAACAACGTTTGCCGGGTCAGCTAGTATTAGTATAGATTAATTGATTCAAAAGTAACAGATCGGAGCATTGTGAATTGCAAAGATCCCACTCGAAGGATGAAGGCGGTTTCCGAATCCGTTTCTACTTTTAAATGATTGAGAATAAATAACCCTACTGAGCTGTTACAGTTATATTTGACCAGGAGTTACGAGAATATCACGACATTCACGACTCAACAGATTTGTTACTACAGAGTTTAGAGGAGTAACGTTAAAGTCACGCATAAATAATATCGTTTAAAACCTAAAAAACAACCGACTTCAATGCCGCGCTATTCATTTTCAGTACCAATTTTGAGATGTTTATCTCAATATCTCTGGAGATACTTATCATACCTCGATAAAATTACCATGGTACCACACTTGGGATATATCCTTTCGAACAAAAAAAGAATAATCGAAATCGGTTCATAAACGACGAAGTTATCCGCGAACAATCATTAAAAAAAAAAAAAAAAAAAAAAACGGTCGAATTGAGAAACCTCCTCCTTTTTTTGAAGTCGGTTAAAAAACAAGTTAGTGTGTATATGTCGCAGCCAACTAGGTGGCTTGATTAGCCGTTCAATCAACAGCCAGCCTGTTTACTTTCAACTAGTGGCCTAAAAGATATTCAGCTGTAGCGTTTGTTACAAAATTTAATAAACTGGCTTAGTCTGATACTAAGGCAACACACTAGAGAACAGTGACCACCGCGTGACATGCGCCGAGACGTGCGAAGCGAGGAGGAGAGCGGCCGCGCGTCACCAGAATCGACGCCATGGCGTTTAAATGAAGGTACAGAAGACCTTCAAACGGCTGAATATCATTCAGGCCATTAGTTGAACGGCGCTGTTTAGTAAAGAGGCTAGGCTGTTGATTGAACGGATAATTAAGCTAGTTTGCTGCGATATATATAAATTTTATTTTAATTATTCAAGTATAAAGTAGGTACGGTACTCCTTTAGTCACAACATAATGATCATATGACATATTGACATTCGCAAGTTTTTAAGTGTGTGAGTTAGTATGTTTGTTATTATTTTACGCTGAAACGGTTGGATGGATTTGAATGAAACTTGGAAAGAATATAGCTTATACCCTGAATTTACAAATGCACTTCATTTGGTTCTGGAAAACCGCGATGGTTTTCTTAACTTATCTATGCTGCGAGTAACAACACGGAGCGCAGTTGGTACCTAAGACATAAATAAACCAACAATTTTTAGGGTTCCGTACCCAAAGGGTAAAACGGGACCCTATTACTAAGACTTCGCTGTCCGTCTGTCTGTCTGTCTGTCCGTCTGTCACCAGGCTGTATCTCATGAACCGTGATAGTTAGACAGTTGAAATTTTTACAGATGATGTATTTCTGTTGCCGCTATAACAACAAATACTAAAAACAGAATAAAGTTAAAAATAATAGAGGGTCCCCATACAAGAAACGTGTTTTTTTCGGCATTTCACGCCATCTATGATCGCTTAGTTAGGTAAACTTCCCATAGATGGCGTTATATTGAAATGTCTATCCCTAACGCCTTTGTTAGACGTTAGGTGGCGTTATAAGAAATAAAATGTTTATTAATTATTATTTTTTGCTGGCGAAAAATGATAGTGGTATTTTTTGCTCGATCTTATAAAAGTAGTAGTATTGTAGTGTGGTAAGGAACCCTACTAGTGCGAGTCCGACTTGCACTTGGCCAGTTTATTTAACTCTATAAAACTCGATCCCAGCACCGTTAATGTATGTGGATATAGAGGATTGATAACGCAGTCGGAAGCTTCAATATTTAGCGCATGATTAGAATGCAATACCACAGATTATATAATAGTTACTACGTAAGCAATACATCACTTGCTATAGTTGCTATGCCATCATATTTAACGAGCAGTTTCCATTAAAACAATAATTTCACTACACTTGCTAGGTTCGGTAATGCTCGCAGCATTTCGGGATATATATACCTCATTAAAATAACCGGCCAAGTGCGTGTCGGGCCACGCGCAATGTAGGGTTCCGTAGTAGCCCGTTATTCAATGCAAATCTTTACCCGTTATAAACAAGCAACTAGGTACTACGTCTTTGTCACTTTAAAGGATTTATTCTAAGTATTTTGTATTTGGTACAAAATAATCCAACACCCAAGTTCAACGACTATTACTGCTAAACTAATAAAGTTATCTTAACCGCTATAATTTTCCTTTAAAGTTAATGAAATGCGCTATTATCACGAATTTTTCCAGATTTTTCAAACCAGGGGGGGGGGGGGGGAGACGCCCTACTGGAACAAAAATTTGCACTTTATTTCGTAAATGGAGCATTCAATCGAAAAATGATATAAGCAACCCTTAAGTCATTTTAAAAGACCTATTCAACGATATCCCACAAGATGGGGTAGATGATGAAAAAAAAATCATCGCCACTTCTCATATACGGGAACTACCCTAAAAAAAAATATTTTTCACAATTTTATTTCAGCACTTTGTCGGCGTAATATGTCTCTTAGCAAAACCTCTTGTCTACTACTACGGAACCCTCAAAAATAAAAATTCCAAGTCGGTTAATAAATGACGGAGTGCTGGGGTAACAAACATTTTAAAAAAAATCTTTATAAAACGAAAAAAACCGACTTCCATTGCCGCGCTAGTCATATTCAGTACCAAGTTTGAGGTGTTTATTTCTAGAAATACTTATCAAATCTCGATACAAAAATAATGAGACCAAACTGGAAGCACACTCTCTTAAACAAAAAAAGAATTTTCCAAATCAGTTCACAAATGATAGAGTTCCGAAGGAAGTAACAAACATTTTAAAAAAATCCAGGTGAATTGAGGACCTCCTCCTATTTTGTGAAATCGGTTAAAAATACCAACGAATTGAGAACCTTATTCTTTTTTGAAATCAGTTAAATATCACGTCGCTACCTTAGAAAAAAAAATAGCTACATGATCACATAACTCCACATCATAACACAGACACAACACGATAATAAATAGCACATTTACACATTGCCTACAGACAGACAGATGGTTGTTGTAACGTAATACGCTCAATTTGCTCCAATTTGCGTATCCATGTTACGCATACCTCTGTTGATTAGATATGTATGGGTCACGGTACTTGATGGGATTGAAACTTTATTATACATACATACTTCATACAATCATACCTTGTTCCCGTTGGAGTAGGCAGAGCAGAGACTACTTCTTTCCACATGCTACGATCCTGACATACCTCTTTCGCTTCTTCCACTTTCTTGAGCGCCTTCATACATGCTCGCCGGTTATAGGTACATTTGACTTGGCCTTTCTTTAAAACGTCTCCGATCTGGTCGTGATACGTTCGCCTAGGCCGACCTCTACCGGGTGGCCCATACACACGCGTATTAGAAAAAAAAAATAGCTACATGATCACATAACTCCACATCATATCACACACACAAATCACTCACTTTAACGATCCCGCACACTAGCTTGAAACACGCACACAGTATTAAAAATACAGCGTAGTTACGCACGCTCATATGGCCAAAAATGGCTTTATGGCCAGCAGAGGGGTACGCCTTGCGTTAACATCTCCTTTGGTAAATGCTCGAAGGGCAAGACAAGTAAGACATATACGCATGTTGGTAAGCGATGACGTCCGCTTCCGCCTATAACAGATACTGTGACACGCAAAATTCTGAAAATCCAGAACTTCAATGAACTCCATCAATAAATCCATTGCCTATAATTATTTGAAACGGCTTTACAAACATGGTCAAACAATGAGAGCACCACACACTTTTTCACGTTCCCGTTAATATCTTGTATATAATTGTATCTATCGATTTGAATGTTCCTCGTAATAATCTCAATATGCACACATATTGAGATTATTATAAAAAATAAAGAAGTCTACACATAGACTTCTTTATTTTTATTTTTTGCCAATTCTATTCTTATTACATGATCATAATTAATAATTAATTGTAATGCTTTGTAAATTTGAAATATGTGAAATGCGATATTATATATATTTTTATGTATCTTTATATAGGACTATTACTATTAGTATTTATAGTATTACTATTAGTATTTTTTAAATGCTGTTTTTGTCACGATGTGTGCGTGCGATACTGGACTACAGAATCGTATTGATATATTCACTATGTTATTTAGTAATTATTATTCTGTAATCTGTGGTATGCTCCAAATAAATAAATAAATATCAAAGTAAGTAAGTATACTCCCAACAAAGTGCTTACCATTCAATAAAATAATATCGTTTAAAAACTAAAAAAGAACTGACTTCAATGCCGCGCTATTCATTTTCAGTTCCAATTTTGAGGTGTTTATCTTAATATCTCTGGAGATACTTATCAGACCTCGATAAAATTACCATGGTACCATGGTACTTGGGATATCCTCTTTCCAACAAAAAAATAATAATCAAAATCGGTTCATAAACGACGAAGTTATCCGCGAACAAACATAAAAATATATATATATATATATATATATTTACGGTCAAATTGAGAAACCTCCTCCTTTTTTTGAAGTCGGTTAAAAACTAGATCACTTACCGCTAGACCGCTGGAATTGAACTGCTGCTTTCTGGCACTCGGTCCTTGCAGCCGCCGCGACTCCTACTGCGTCGTAATAAGGCCTAGATTTGTCTACGCAGGTCCCCAGGCGTTTAGTCAGAGCTTGCAGACGTCTGGATGTGTCGTTCACTTGCAGGTGGTATTTTTTCATTGACTCCTGGAAGAGAAGGAAATATGTTTTTAAATTATAATAATTAATATAGTTTAAAAACTAAAACGACCGACTTCCATGCAGAGCGAATCAGTTTCAGTAGCAAGCTTGAGACGTTTATTGTCATATCTCTGGAGAAACTAATCAGATCTCAATTAAATTACAATGGGACAACTTTAGAAATGTACCCTACCAATTGAAAAATAATCATTCGAATCGGTTCACAATTGACGGAGTAATCGCGTAACATAGGTACATACAAAATAAATATAATAATTTAAAAAATACAGACGAATTGAGAACCTCCTTCTTTTTGGACGTCGGTTGAAAAAAAAAACATACAGGCGAATTGAGAACCTCCTCCTTTTTTGAAATCGGTTGAATATATAATAATGCAATGTGGTGTTACCACAAAAAAATTATGAAATTGGCGCTAATTATTCTTGGCAGTTTTCCATATACCCTATATTATTTAAATTATTACTAAATATGTTATCGTGTGGGTGTGGATGTAGAGACAAACCAATGGCAGAATAAAAGATAGTACAAGGGTACCAATGAGCAGTAAAACCAGGTTCACACCAGGCGATTTTTGTCGTTCAACTTAGCATGTACTTTTCTTTCAAATCCAAGTAATTTTAGTATCGATACTGAGTAGGTACCGATTAAAAGTACTCGTCTCGGTACTCAATTATTTGTCGCGGAAGAACATTTAAGCTGGCATTATAGAGCGATAATAAGGTTTAGAATTAAGCTATTTGATTGGTTAATTAAGCGCAATTTAATCGATACAAAAGTATTGAATGAGTATTTGTTGTAACTCGTATCGTTTTTAACTAGGAAGTTGAACAACAAAAAACTGGCCAAGTGCAAGTCGGACTCGCACTCGTAGGGTTCCGTAACACAGTCAAGTATTCCATAACTATGATTTTTCGCAACTACATAATTAACTTTGTTTTTCATAGTGTTTGTATGAAAAACAAAGTTATCTTTGCGGTCGCCATATCTCAAAAACTGCTGACTGTATCTCGTTCAAACCAATTTTCGTTGTTAGTTTTTTTATTGAGATCTACAGCATATATTTTTTTTAGATGTTTCACTCCCATACTTTAAAAGTTAGAGGGGGGGACACACATTTTACCACTTTAGACGCGCCTATCTTTCAAATGATTGACTTTGAAAAAAAATGATTTTAGGAACCTCAATGTCATTTTTGAAGACCTATCTATAGACACCCCACACGTATAGGTTTGAAGAAATTTTTTTGTTTGTTTCAGTTCCATGTATGGGATGCCCCCCCTTAAACTTTTTTTTTTTTTACTTTTGTATCAAAATCGGAAAGCGGTTCACAGAATACATCTACCTACCAAGTTTCAATTCTGTAGTCTTAACAGTTTCGGAATAAAATGGCTGTGACATACGGACGGACAGACAGACAGACAGACAGACATGGCGAATCTATAAGGGTTCCGTTTTTTGCCATTCGGCTACGGAACCCTAAAAATCGCCTGGTCTCGTGGATGGAGTATTGAGTAGATCGTGGCATTGAAATAACAATAATAATATGAGAAGGATAAAACTATACGATCACTAGTATGTGAGAGCGAGATGAACAACAATTTTTTTATCCTTCTCTGCGTATGCGATATTACAAACTGGTTCCAGCACTGGAACCAAGTTCTAGTGAACCCATTGGCTCTCACCCGCTGTCAATTATGACCCGACCAAATTACGTTGTTCATTTTATCTTATAGCTGGCATATCTATCACGTGTTCATCATTTTAGTCGGGTTACATCTCTATAGCTATTTCATTCGCTCTACATATATATACTTTCTCTATGCCTGGTCTGAACCTGGTACATATTAAGTATTCTGTGCCTGGTATAAGGTATCTACGAGGTCAAATTTGATTGGATCAATTGGACGCTGGGACCGGTTTGCACTTAAATTGTTTACATATTTAAATTAAAGGAGTTCCTTCGACAGATTTATGTAATGAACGACGATTTATGATCGTGCCATGTTTAGTCAGATGTTTACGCCTAATTGACATTACCCGTGACCAAAGAGCTGACGCTTACCTCGGCCAACGTATTAGCCTAGCTATACAGTGTATCTGGTCAAGGCCTAGCGATATCTTAGGTTATATTTCGACATTTTTTATATCAATAAACACTATTTAAAAGGTTAAGTGTTTTTATTGGTTTTATGTTTAGGATTCCAACAAACGTCTTTTGTGCTTGCGCATACGCTATGTTCAAACGACAATAATTTTAAAGTAATAGACATACTTACAGCCGTAAATTTAATAGTGTAGCTTAGGACAAAATCTATCGATCTAGTAAAAAAATAATAAGAGCCATGACGCTGTTTATGTAGTGATTTAAAATAATTTGTCGATTTGCATAATTTTTTGTTCTTTTTTTTTAATATTTCATTTTATTATTTCAAATCCGGTAATGTGAAACATTATTTCGTATTTTTTAACAATAGGCAATATTGTTACCTTTCGAATAAGCCTATTTTTATCTTAGTGGGATCAAAACTTTGAGAGATATGATTTTTTTGTACACACGTAGAGAATATCTCTACATAAAAAACAAAATGGCTGCCACTTTGAGGTGAGGGGGTTGGACCCGACTGTATAGTGTTTTTTGATATAAAAATGTCGAAATATAAGTACCTAAAATATCGCTAGTCCTTGACCAGACACACTGTATAACGAGGTAACGTCGCTAAATTTTTATGAACATTACCAGCTGGTAGTGACCTAAGTTCTGTCTTTTATTTGTAGTTTAGGTATTATATATTGTAGTTTATATGATATTGTCATTGGGTAATTATTTTTAAGTTGTTTAAATTAACGTAAGAGAAAAAGGAAATAGATAAAACATTTTAACAAAAAAATTAAACCGCCGAAAAAATTGAAAAGTAAAAATAATAAATCTTTGTTATTCAACCTTAATAACGAAGTTCTTAAGCTACTGTTAATATACCTCAGTATATATTTTTATAATGGTTTTGAGTTTTTAACTAAATTTAATGACTTAGTTCCTAAATTAATGTAAGTATGTATAGTTTTGAGTTGGCGCCAAACAATCAACATGCAGAGATCAATAAATAACCTTTAATTTAAAGAACTAACCAAATCAAATTAACAATGCAACGTGAAATGTCGAGCGATATCCAGCGATGAACATTAACATTCCAAAAAATGCGCTTTCACGCGCCCCAAAGACTGAGTAGAGATGCAAGACCTCTCGCAACGACGTGTGCCCTCACGTGTTTGCCAATCATGGGCCATCACAGATTACTATATGTGGTGCCCGTTCGGGTTGCTGTATCGCTGACATCAGCTTCGTCAACACTCGGCATTTTTCGGCGAACTGGCGTCTCGTGACGCGCCTCCGCCGTGCATCGCGCGTACGTATTATATATATATATATATATATATATATATATATATATATACATACTTAAATTAATTTAGGAACTAAGTTATTAAGTTTAGTTAAAAACTCAAAACCATTATAAAAATATATACTGAGGTATATTAGCAGTAGCTTAAGAACTTCGTTATTAAGGTTAAATAACAAAGATTTATTATTTTTAACTTTTCAGTTTTTTCGGCGGTTTAATTTTTTTGTTATAGTTTTATATTATATTTTTTTGTGGCCATAATCTACTAATTACTACATTCTTAATTTTTTATTACTTTTAAAATATCTACCTACCGTACTTTAGCTATTAACTGTTATATAATCCTACTTTATCTATACTTTGTTGTAAAATAATTGTAAATAATTTAAAAAAACAGGCTTTATATACCAACATGGGTAGGCCTACAAAAAATGCCGCTCGAATGAAAATAAAACTGGCCATGTGCGAGTCAGACTTTGGTCCCGCACACGGAGGGTTCCGAATTTCCGAAGTCCGAACGCCACGAACTTCTAACAC
Source organism: Cabera pusaria (assembly GCA_954871355.1). Classification (NCBI taxonomy): domain Eukaryota; kingdom Metazoa; phylum Arthropoda; class Insecta; order Lepidoptera; family Geometridae; genus Cabera; species Cabera pusaria. The sequence continues at coordinate 3,364,190 of OX940892.1, forward strand.
CAAATAAGTATTTAATAAGTAAGTATTAACACAAACAAAGTTAAATAATATATTTAAATATCTGGAAGGCCGAGTATTCGTACGACTAACTTTCTACTGATTTTAACTAATTGAAGCTCTTTCAGTACTAAAATTGTGGATATATTATTCAATACTGTACACTACATGTGTGCAAATGAACCTGAACTAAGTAAACAAATCGACCGAGGCCCACAAATTTAACAAATGAAACGCTTGCGCGTGCTAATTTTTCCTGTGCTGCCATCTAGCTGCGTCGAGGTGAATTAATTTCGTATCGTATGTATCGTAATGAACACGTTTTTTTTGTTTTAAACCCTTTAATTTTTAACTTTGTTCTGTTCTTAGTATTTGTTGTTATAGCGGAAACAGAAATACATTATCTGTGAAAATTTCAACCGTCTAACTATCACGGTTCATGAGATACAGCCTGGTGACAGACGGACAGACAGACAGACAGACAGATAGACAGACGAATAGCGGAGTCTCAGTAATAGGGTTCCGTTGGTACCCTTTGGGTTCGGAACCCTAAAAAGATAATTAAGAAGAATCTAATAATTAGAATAACACGTTCACAGGAGAGCTTAGATCAGCACGAGGTAAGACTATAGAGAATGATAATCTACATTAAAGGTGTAACCACATCTTCACTTTGCAGCAAGTTTTCTGTGCCACATGTTATAAGCAGGCGTCATTGAAAGAAAGAAAGAAAGAAAGAAAAATCATTTATTCAGCGGTCCTCAAGTTAAAGTACAGATGAAAAATATATTTGACATTTTGAGTAAAAAAACTTAACAAAATAAAACAAAAAAAGAAATACAATATGAGGTGCTGAAACAGACCAGTCTCAGCACAAATGTCTAGATTCTTGGATCGTAGACCCCAAAACCAAGACGCTGATTTTCAGAATGGCCTGAGAGCGGGAGTAGGACTAACACCGATAACAATAACTTAAATAAAATAGATACAATAACATAAATTAACAATAACAGATAACATATTTATAAATATATATACATATATATATATATATATATACCCCTTTACCCATTACCATTGCGTACCCCTGGCCTAGACAAACGTTTTATAGCTCATAATATTGAAAATGCTTAATAATAATAAAAATAATTTAAGATCATTTAAAAAACTAAAAGAATAAGACTTCCAACGTCACGCTAATCAATTTCAATACTAAGTTTAAGGTGTTTGTTTATCTTCATATCTCTGAAGATACTGAACATCATCAACATCTCGATGAAATTCAAATGGTACCACCTGTGAAATAATATCATCATCATCATCATCGTAATCAGCCGGCATCAGTCCACTGCTGGATATAGGCCTCTCCCAAGAGAATCCACTGAGCCACAGAATAATCAATAGTACAAGTAACTGAGCCCGATTTTCGGCTATTTTTGTTTTTTTCCAGTTTGTCAATCGATATACATTGACGTTACGATGAAATCATCAATATAATAATATTTTTATCCATTATTCTAGTTGATTTATTGAAAGCCGCTCGCCCGATTTCGTTAAAATTTAAATGGGACCACCTTGGGGGTACACCTTTCCAATAAAAAAAGAATTATCAAAATCAGACTACTCTGTAAAAAGTTATGCGTGGTCACACATTAAAAAAAAATATATATATACACGTTGACTTGATAACCTCCCCCGTTTTTTTTTCGTCGGTTAAAAATATTGATTGTAGATTGTAAATTTCAAACTGTCGCGATCTGAACACATAGTTATAAATATTAATAAAATTATATATATTAAATATAAATATTTATAATTATATATAAATATTAATAATTATATATATATATAGATAGATAGATAATTCTTTATTGTTACAACTTCTTAAAACTAACTAAAATGGGCGGTCTTATCGCTAATAGCGATCTCTTCCAGACAACCTTAGGATGGAGAGGATAGAACATGTGACTAATGACGGGTGTATCTAAAAACTCTAAACACTAATCACTTACATATATACCTATAAATAAACTTAACTATCTTATATACCTAAATACCTAGTGGCTCAAATATTATATATATATTATAAATATTATATACATATATATATATATATATATATATATCGTACATCACATCGAACAAACCAAGCGCAATTTTGCGGAAAGAAAAAGGAGAAAGAGAAGATATTAAATAAACTGGCCAAGTGCAAGTCGGACTCGCACTCGTAGGGTTCCGTAACACAGTAGAGTATTCTATAACTTTGATTTTTCGCAACTACAAAATTAACTTTGTTTTTCATAGTGTTTGTATGAAAAACAAAGTTATCTTTGCGGTCGCCATATCTCTAAAACTGCTGACTGTATCTCGTTCAAACCAATTTTCGTTGATAGTTTTTATTGAGATCTACAGCATATATTTTTTTTAGATTTATCACTCCCATACTTTAAAAGTTAGAGGGGGGGGGGACACACATTTTACCACTTTAGGCGCGCCTATCTTTCAAATGATTGACTTTGAGAAAAAATGATTTTAGGAACCTCAATATAATTTTAAAGACCTATCCATAGACACCTCACACGTATAGGTTTGAAGAAAATTTTTTTTTGTTTCTGTTCTATGTATGGGATGCCCCCCCTTAAACTTTTATATTTTTAGGGTTCCGTAGCCGAATGGCAAAAAACGGAACCCTTATAGATTCGTCATGTCTGTCTGTCTGTCTGTCTGTCCGTCCGTATGTCACAGCCATTTTATTCCGAAACTGTTAGGACTACAGAATTGAAACTTTGTAGGTAGATGTATTCTGTGAGCCGCTTTCCGTTTTTAATACAAAAATAAAAAATATAAAAGTTAAAGGGGGGGCATCCCATACATAGAACTGAAACAAAAAAAAAATTTTTCTTCAAACCTATACGTGTGAGGTGTCTATGGATAGGTCTTTAAAAATGATATTGAGGTTCCTAAAATCATTTTTTCTCAAAGTCAATCATTTGAAAGATAGGCGCGCCTAAAGTGGTAAAATGTGTGTCCCCCCCCCTCTAACTTTTAAAGTATGGGAGTGATAAATCTAAAAAAAAATATATGCTGTAGATCTCAATGAAAACTATCAACGAAAATTGGTTTGAACGAGATACAGTCAGCAGTTTTAGAGATATCGCGACCGCAAAGATAACTTTGTTTTTCATACAAACACTATGAAAAACAAAGTTAATTTTGTAGTTGCTAAAAATCAAAGTTATAGAATACTCTACTGTGTTACGGAACCCTACGAGTGCGAGTCCGACTTGCACTTGGCCAGTTTATTGTTTTTGTTAGTTAAGTTTTTTGTCAAAATATCGCATATTTATTTTCATCTGTGTAACTTGAGGATTGCTGAATAAATGATTTTTCTTTCTTTCTAAAGCACAAATTGCCAGCCAATTCGACCCCATAACTATATAGCTTTAACGTATAGCTTTATCTACCAGTTTTTGCGTAGTTTAGTTCCTATCGGATTGGCGAAGGCAAACATCGGAAACCTTGGATTTATTTATACAATTTACGTTAATGGTGGTGTAAAAATAATATTTTTTTTATTGTGATTTGTGACGTAGATGTATCTATAATTATGTTATATGGCTTTATTATCTTCTTTGTTTATGAATGGGAATCAGACATATTAAAATTTAAATCCACTGTGTCGATACACAGGTAGAAAGATACAATAATAACCGGTCAAGTGCGTGTCGGGCCACGCGCAGTGTAGGGTTCCGTAGTAGCCTGTTATTCAATGCAAGTCTTTACCCGTTATAAACAAGCAACTAGGTACTCCGTCTTTGTCACTTTAAAGGATTTATTCTAAGCATTTTGTATTTGGTACAAAATTATCCAACACCCAAGTTCAACGACTATTACTGCTAAACTAATACAGTAATCTTAACCGCTATAATTTTCCTTAAAAGTTCATGAAATGAGCAATTATCACGAATATTTCCAGATTTTTCAAGCCAGCAGTTTAGCTTTTAGAGGGGGGGGGGGAGACGCCCTACTGGAACAAAAATTTGCACTTTAAAGTTTAATATTTCGTAAATGGAGCATTCAATCGAAAAATGATATTAGCAACCCTTAAGTCATTTTAAAAGACCTACTCAACGATACCCCACACGATGGGGTAGACGATGAAAAAAAAATTCATCCCCACTTGTCATGTAGGGGAGCTACCCTAAAAAACAGATTTTTTCACAATTTTATTACAGCACTTTGTCGGCGTAATTTATATACATACCCCCACAAAATTACAGCTTTCTAGTATTAACGGTCTCTTAGCAAAACCTTGGACAGACAGACAGACGGACATGCCGAAACTATAAGGGTTCCTTGTCAGAACTACGGAACCCTAAAAACTTAAAAACGGCTACTGCACATATATGTTGTCTTACAACTTATTTTCAACCGACTTTCAAAAAGGAGGAGGTTCTCAATTCGTCTGTATGTTTTTTTATGTATGTATGTTACGCGTTTACTCCGTCAATTCATTGTGAACCGATTCGAATGATTCTTTTTTTAAGGTCATCGGTATATTTCCGAGGAGGTCCCATTGTAAATTCATCGATATCTGATAAGTATCTCCAAAGATATGACGACAAACGTCTCAAATTTGCTACTGAAATTGACTCGCGGGGCATGGAAGTCGGTTATTTTAGTTTTTAAACAATCTTAATTCTTAAATGCAATATATTTGTTATTTCCCCCTATGTAGATATACGAGTAGATCTCAATTAGCAAGACCTGGAAATTGTTAAACACAATCCAAAATTTCATCGTACCGACGGGACTTGAACCCGCAACCTCCGGAATAACATGTTCCGGTGCTTTACCAATAAAGCCACGGTGCGAAGTATCGATACGTCGGTACGATGAAATTTTGGATTGTGTTTAACAATTTACAAAAATATAAAGTGTGAAACACTTCAAAGAAACATAATATTTGACCTGGAAAGTAGTAAGGTACACAAGAACCCCTAAATGTTCTACACCAATCTTAAACAATTCAAGGAACTACCTATCGAAACAGTAAGTACATTGTAACTACAGTCTTCCAGCATATCTTCCCTTTCAAGCATGTATTTTTCTAATCGAAAATTTTCTTTCAGAAGAAGTTTTGTTATTTATGCTCTGATTTTCTACTAAAAACTAGCTTACCGCAATCAAGGAGAAAATCTGCCGCTATAACCTTGCGGTGTTCCGGCTGCACACTAACCTTGAGAGTCAGAGTACTCTAGGGCCTAGCGTGGTCACAATCTTCGACCACATAATCGCTTACCACCAGATTTGATAGTAGTCAAACGCTAGCCTATAAGATATATAAATAAAATGTTCAGCTAAGAGATTTTGCGAACGGATTAAGAAGGCACATATATTATATGTATTTTGGTTGACACATTTGAACTTATTTGGCAAGAGGCAAGGGTTAGCTTAGCCGTCTGTGTACAGCCTGCCAAGTAATATCGACCGGTGTACGCACCCGAGGACTACACGCCAGTCTTTAAATATTTTATAAGATACGTTATTTTCGGACTCAGTATTAAAGAGTATTTGGTAAAAGGGTTACTGGAATAACACTAACACAAAATTTCATTGTTTTACGGTCCATTTGGCGTAGGACTATTTAAGACTATCGTCCTACGCCACGTCTGATTTAAGACTAAGTAGTCTTAAATCGTAGTAGTCGTAAATAATTGTAAATTAAGAGGGAACTCGGGGTGCACTTATCCATACAAATGTATTCCCCCGTTTTCTCCCCGGAAAATGCTTCTACAGCAAAATGTGTGTCTACAAAAAATCAAGGTCTGCTGTGGCTACCCCTATCATTTGCTTTTTTTTACCAACCAATTGCAAAAAGAAATATAAGCCTTCTAATCTCGTCTTTAAGATTTTTGAAAGGTCATATTTCTATTTGCAATTGGTTTGTCAAATAAGATAAGATCGTTTAAAAAACTAAAAAGAACCTTCTTCAATGCCACGCTATTAGTTTGCAGTACCAATTTTGAGGTGTTTATCTCCATATCTCCGGAGATACTTATCAGACCTCGATAAAATTACTATGGTACCACACTTGGAATATCTTCTTTTCAACAAAAAAAGAATAATCAAAATCAGTTCATAAACGACGAAGTTATCCGCGAACAAACATAAAAAAAATTTATAATAAAAAACATATGTACGGTCGAATTGAGAAACCTCCTCCTTTTTTTGAAGTCGTTTAAAAATGGTAGGGGCATAGCTACAGCAGCAGACCTTGATTTTTGTGTTGAAACAATTTATTTCTAGAAGCATTTTCCAGGGAGGAAATGGGGGAATACATTTGGTGGCGGTAAGAGCTGGATGAGATCAGTAGAGTAATCATGCTCAGTGGTGTACGATTTGAAAAGGCCAGCAGTAGAATACTAAAGAGTCAGTATTAACTAGTTCTAGCATGATGTACGCTTCGCTTTGGCACGGAAATGTCACAGTTTTACAATCATATGATTCATAACATGATATCATAACATTACCGAGAATTAGGTGTCCAACTGTAAGTGCTGCAGCATGAATTTTTTTTCATAAATAATAATATCGTTTAAAAACTAAAAAAGAACCGACTTCAATGCCGCGCTATTCATTTTCAGTACCAATTTTGAGGTGTTTATCTCAATATCTCTGGAGATACTTATCAGACCTCGATAAAATTACCATAGTACCACACTTGGGATATCTCCTTTCCAACAAAAAAAGAATAATCAAAATCGGTTCATTAACGACGAAGTTATCCGCGAACAAACATAAAATATATATATATATATATATATATATGTATATATATACGGTCGAATTGAGAAACCTCCTCCTTTTTTTGAAGTCGGTTAAAAAAATAGAAGACATGATTATGATATTCCCTGCAATTATCCAAAGTTTAACCGTTGGACTCTCAAGTTATTTGCGATTACTTTCTACTTGCCGAAAGATCTATTCCTTGAGCTACAACAAATTGTTTTAATTCTTCTAATATTTTACTTGCATGCAAGAGCAAAATTGTTGATTTTATTTGTAAATTTTTTCGTTGGAAAAAACTATAAATTAATCAATCAATCACCATGAGGCTATCTCTGCCCACAGCTGGACATAGGCTTCACCTTGCGATATGAAACTGTAGCTAATACGTTATGTATATTATAGTTGTAGCTATTATATTAAAACCTTTTAGGAGAACCAACTCCACTTACAAAGGACTACATAGAAAGGAGGTATTTCCACAATTTCCAATAACATGCAACCCTACAACCGCCCAACTTTATAATCAGTCACACGATTCAATTATCCAGTTTAACTAGTTACCAACACAATAAACAATGAAGGCTCACACAAAACAGGTACAATTATGTAAACCAAACAAGAAGGTGGCGTGGTAACTGCCCTTTATGTGTATGACTTGTTATTACACCATACATGTGACATCTGAGAATGAGCATAAGATGACGATCAATGATTACAAGTTGTGAGTGATTCTTATATAATATCGTTTAAAAACTAAAAAACAACCGACTTCAATGCCGCGCTATTAATTTTCAGTACCAATTTTGAGATGTTTATCTCAATATCTCTGGAGATACTTATCATACCTCGATAAAATTACCATGGTACCACACTTGGGATATCTCCTTTCGAACAAAAAAAGAATAATCGAAATCGGTTCATAAACGACGAAGTTATCCGCGAACAAACATAAAAAAAAATATATATATATATATACGGTCGAATTGAGAAAACTCCTCCTTTTTTTGAAGTCGGTTAAAAATGACAGTAGTCTTAGTACAAGTTTTCATACCCCCAACCCATTTCGATATCGTATATATCGAACACATTTTGTATGAAAATGAAGCGTTTAAAAAAACCAATACAGCGCCTCCAGTGGTTTTCACACTTCACTAAATTTAGACCAATCAGGAAGCCAGAATAAGTCGAAAACTATGCGAGATCAAAAGCGTTTTCTATGAAAACTCGTACTTAAGAGTACAGGCAATAACTTAGGATCGTTTACAAAACGAAAACAGCCGACTTCAAATGCCGCGCTAGTCCTTAACCGACTTCACAAAAAAGGAGGAGGTTCTCAATTCGTCTGTATGTTTTTTTTGTGTTGTCAATTGTGAACGGATTCAAATGATTTTTTTTTAGGGTTCCGTAGTCCTGGCAAGGAACCCTTATAGTTTCGTCATGTCCGTCTGTCTGTCTGTCTGTCCGTCCGAGGTTTGCAAAATATTTTTTTTAGGGTAGCTCCCCTTCATGAGAAGTGGGGATGAATTTTTTTTTCGTCGTCTACCCCATCTTGTGGGGTATCGTTGAATAGGTCTTTTAAAAGGATTTACACTGCGCGTGGCCCAACACGCACTTGGCCGGTTATTAATACCTAGGGTACGTTTCCGAGGTGGTCCCATTTTAATTTCATCGAGATCTGCTTAGTATCTCCAGAGATATGGAGATAAATACCTCAAACATAGGATAATGTAATGGTTTTAGATGAAGAGTCCCAAGAAGATTATACACAATGGAGGTTGCTATTGCATATACTTTTGAAGACTAAAAATATGACCTTGAATAATGTTTTTACATCTTTCTTCTCGTTGATTTTGGTTTTTGACAGATATTCTTACGGTAACTGTTAGCGAGATAGAAACAAAGGTGGGGAGAATTAATTGTCTCTCACAGGAATGTTCTACCGGGCAAAGTCTTGTTAGGGTGCAACGTTTTTTTGAGCATACCTAATATTTTTGACATGATATGACGTTTGGCGAAGATGGCGGCCATATGGCGGCGATTAATGTTAATAATCGCAAATAATACTTTATAATATTCATTTTGGAATACAACTAGTCCGTGTTATAAAAGTATTTGGAATTATTGTAATAAAATAGACAATTAATTATCGCGTGTGTCAGATGCTTTTATTGCACAGGGCCATTTTGGACATTGTCCTTTGATACCTTGATGACATCATTATTACTAGTGAATATTTTCACTAGCGCGGCATTTGAAGTCAATTTTTTAGGGTTCCGAACCCAAAGGGTACCAAATGAACACTTTCTGAGATTTTGCCGTCCGTTCGTCCGTCCGTCTGTTTGTCCGTCCGTGTGTCTATATGTGCGCACTTTACAGATCTGTATTTTCTTAACCGTAATAGGTACATACTTGACATTTTCACAAAGTATATATCCGTCAGTGTATAACGGCCCGGACACGAAATTTTATAGATGCATGTATTTTAATTAAAACTTGTCTTGCACTAAAAATACATTATTTTTCAAAAAAAATAAAACTGACTTCATAACCACAAACAGGCACTCAAAAGCGAAAAATAAATTACTTAATATAATTATTATAAGCGCTACCCACTATTTGAAGTCGGTGCCAGCCAAGCCTAATAGGTAGTAGATAGATACTACCTACATGTATCTACCTACATACTACTACTACATACATAGTATCTATCTACTATCCAATAGACTTGGCTGGCACCGACTTCAAATAGATAAGTGGGTAGCGCTTATAATAATTATATCAAATAATTTATTTTTCGCTTTTGAGTGCCTGTTTGTGGTTATGAAGTCGGTTTTATTTTTTAAGAAAAATAATTTATTTTCAGTACCAAGTTAGAGGTTTATCTCCATATCTATAATCTAGAAGAGATACTGATTAGATCTCAAGTACATCACAATGGGAGTGGGACAAAACGGGAAGTATACCTACTGTGCCAAACAAAATAAAAATCGAAATCGATCAAGAAATTAATGAGTTCTGAGGTAACAAATATTTGAAAAAAATAGTCGAATCTTCGAACCTCCTTTTTATTGGAAGTCGTTTGAAAACCATATGCATACGAATTCAGTACCACATAGTCCATTTCAGAGTGGGCAAGGGGGTTACCACAAGGTCTAACTGTGCTACTACTATATAAAATAAAATATTAGAAATTTGATTTGCCGGAGAGAACCAAATGCCCTGCGCCCGCGCGGCCTTATCGCTTCATCTCGTGCTATGCGGCTTAGTTCAGGCCTGTCTCACTTGCAATTTCATCCCCAGAGGCCGAGAAGGTAGAAATGGGGGTGTCTGCCGACCACGAACGGCCTCGAGGTGGTGAAGCGCGCGTGGTGTTCCCGCGCGCTTCTCAGACGCAGGTTAGGAGCGGAGTATCTCCAATTCCGCCCATTACTAAGAAGGGGTCCTCGCGGACCAACGCCGTCGGGGCCGCGGGAGAGTGCGAAACCGTACCCGTAGCCCCGGCCCGGTCCTGGTTGAACACAGTGGGGTTTTAGTCGGTTGGATTCCGACATAACCACATCGCTGCCCCAGTAGTGGTGTGGTAGCCGTGCGGGTTTCCCCACTCAAAAAAATATAGCATGCATAAAATGTAGTTCCTACTATTAATTATACTGTGCTAAAACTTTCGTAAATTTTAATAAAAAGTAACGCATTACAGTATAATTAAAGTATCTATTAACTACCTCGACAATAAACATGAATGTACTTATTATCAGTAATGTGTGTTACATTGCACGTCGGTGTACTACGTCTACTACCAATTATTATCAAATTGTTATTAGTCGTAAGTTTCATTCAAAATAAATCATTCATTCAAATGTTTTCTCACAACACCAAACCCTACAGTAGCAGCGGCCTTATGAAAGGCGCGTGACGGGCTGAGTAATTCAGACTCTCGCTGCGTGGAGTTAAGGTGCATTCCGACTTAACACGAGCGCCGCAACTATTACACAATATATAAAAAGCTATTATTTTCAAGCAGCCGAAGCGTGTAGCATATTTGAACGTTACCGACATAGTAAGTAGGTTTAATTTCGCATATTTGCCATGAAAGAGCTTTCTGTACATAGTAATATTCAGTATTCTGTGCTTACTCGTAGACTAAAATAATAATGTTTTAGACCGTATATAGTAGAACTCCAAAATGGCTGATATATCAGGCATATATCATAAATTATCAGGCGAGTAAAAAGCGAATTCTCGAATAAATAAAACATCACGCAATTAAATGTGATAAAACATTAATGTGAGTAAAGCTTGTATTATTATTTTACTGTGGTAAAATGCGAAAAATGTATGCAAAATTAATATGCAATTGTATTCTCTCATACCTCAAAAAGGCATGATGTGAACATTCAAAGGTGTTTATTATTTTGTAAAAAAACTGTGTTCCATTCATTCGCCAGGGCCACCTTAACTTACCACTTAACGAGCCTGCAACTTCCGCTCTCCGTTACATTTTGAGGCGAATAATATATATTTTTATTAGCTTTTTATTAGCTTCACCTGTATGTTTGTATGTTTGTAACCGACTTCTTTGGGCGCGATTGTGACCCACTTTAAACGGTCAGATTTCGTTCAAACTTTGTAGATTTATCGAGGACCGATGACAATACACTAATTTGATAAAAAATTATTCCATTTTTCAACTAAAAAGGAGAAAATATATAATATTAAAAAAAAAAACTAAAAAACACGCTTTTAATAGAAAACCGATCTAAAAAATAGAAAATAAATTTTAATAAATTTAAATTATGAATAGTGTTAAAAATTTCAATGAATATAAAATAATAAGTGTGACTAAAATAAAAATATTTTTAAAAAAGCGTGGGGTGCTTTTAAGATATTATCAAAATGATAATCACTCTACTCATATCTGTCAATAAAATATTTATAACTATTGACACCATACACCTCACACTTTTTTTTAAATAAAATATTTTATTTTTATTCACACTATTATTAATTTATATTTATTGAAATTTTTAACACTATTCATAATTTAAATTTACTAAAATGTATTTTCTATTTTTTAGTTCGGTTTTCTATTAAAAGCGTGTTTTTTAGTTTTTTTAAACTATCATTTATTTTATAATACGTATCTTAAAGGCTAGTTTGACCACTATCTCACCTGTAAGTAATGATGCGGTCGAAGATGGTAAGCACGCTAGGCCTAGAATGGGAACTGGCTCTCAAGGATAGCTGTCGGAACACATTAGATGTTTGGCGACAGATTTTCTAAATTTAGGGGGGGTTACTGGGCAGGCGGACACTAGACAGTGTCCTACCACCATCCATGCATGTATTTAATATCGTTTAAACAAAAAGAAACCAATACAATTCAACAAAAGAAACTCGCCTGCATACAAACACAATAATTAATATTAATATCGTATCAGTATATTTTAGTCATACGTAATTACAGTACGTCATTACAGCAAGTATACCTATAAAGGGTTTCAGTACCAACATTTCTCACATTAAAATTTTTATTTTGAAAAATCCTTAATAGCCTCCTTAATAAGCCCTTTAATTTGATACCAAATTTAAAAAAAGGCCAAGTGCGAGTCGGACTTGCGCACGAAGGTTTCCGTACTATCTATAATAACCGGCCAAGTGCGTGACGGGCCACGCGCAGTGTAGGGTTCCGTACAAGCCTGTTATTCAATGCAAGTCTTTACCCGTTATAAACAAGCAACTAGGTACTCCGTCTTAGTCACTTTAAAGGATTTATTCTAAGGATTTTGTATTTGAAACCAACACCGACCTTTTTTATCCAACACCCAAGTTCGACTATTACTGCTAAACTAATAAAGTTATCTTAACCTCTATAGTTTTCCTTTAAAGTTCATGAAATGCGCTATTATCACAAATTTTTCCAGATTTTTCAACCCAGCAGTTTAGCTTTTAGAAGGGGGGGGGGGGGGACGCCCTACTGGAACAAAAATTTGTACTTTAAAGTTTAATATTTCGTAAATGGAGCATTCAATCGAAAAATGGTATTAGCAACCCTGAAGTCATTTTAAAAGACCTATTCAACGATACCCCACACGATGGGGTAGACGACGGAAAAAAAATCATCCCCACTTCACATATAGGGGAGCTACCCTAAAAAAACATATTTTTCACAATTTTATTTCAGCACTTTGTCGACGTAATTTATATACATACCCCCACAAAATTACAGCTTTCTAGTAGTAACGGTCTCTTAGGAAAGCCTCGGACAGACAGACAAACAAACGGACATGACGAAACTATAAGGGTTCCTTGCCAGGACTACGGAACCCTAAAAACGGATTAAAAATCATGTCTGTTGTATGGGAGCTCCCCCATATTTGTATTATTTTAATATAAGTAATGATTTATTTTTTAAGTAAATATACTATATAACTAAATATTCTGTGAATAGTTCAAGCATCTAACTTTTGCTGTTATCAATATCGAGAAATAAAACTGGCCAAGTGCGAGTCAGCATCGCGTCTCCCATCGCACACTTAGGGAGGGTTCTGTACAATACGAAAAATAACAGAGTTTCAACCTTATATATTTGATTAATTGATATTACCAAGAATATTTGGTTTGTTCGCGATCTAGAAAGACAGGGCTCGTTTACCAGCGCCATCTATGTAATTTTGCCGAAACGAATTAGATAGATGCCGTTTATAAACACGGTTTTGTATGGCGACCCCCTTTAATTTTTAACTTTATTTTGTTTTTAGTATTTGTTGTTCTAGCGACAACAGAAATACACCATCTGTGAAAATTTTCTACTGTCTAACTATCACGGTTAATGAGCTATAGCCTGGTGACAGACGGACAGACAGACAGACAGACAGACAGACAGACAGACAGACAGACAGACGGACAGCGGAGTCTTAGTAATAGGGTCCCGTTTTACCCTTTGGGTACGGAACCCTAAAAACGAGCAAAAAATATCACGTATGTTGTATGTTTTTGAGGGGACTCCCATTGGAGCCACCTTAAATATTTATTTTATTCTGTTTTTTAGTATTTGTTGTTATAGCGGCAACAGAAATACATCATCTGAGAAAATTTCAACTGTCTAACTATCACGGTTAATGAGATACAGCCTGGTGACAGACGAACTTACAGACAGACGTAAGGACAGCGGAGTCTTAGTAATAGGGTCCCGTTTTACCCTTTGAGTACAGAACAGTAAAAAATGCTCCTTGTTTAAATAATTACGTTTGACATGCGTTTGACTGGACAAGTCGAAGTACGGCGGCCTCTTAAGGGCGAACGCGGGGTGCACATTTCCATACAAACGTATTCCCCCATTTTCTCCCTGGAAAATGCTTCTAGAGCAAAATGTGTTTCTACAAAAAATCAAGGTCTGCTGTAGCTAAGCCCCTATCATTTGCTTTTTTGACCAACCAATTGTAACTATAAATATGACCATTCAAAAATTTTAAAGAGGAGATATAAAGGCTTTTATTTATTTTTGCAATTGGTTGATCAAAAAAAGCAAATGATAGGGGGCATAGATACAACAGACCTTGATTTTTTGTAAAAACATTTTTTTCTCTAGAAGCATTTTCCAGGAAGGAAACGGGGTAATATATTTGTATGGAAAAGTGCACCCCTGCACACACTTCAGACTCAAGGAGTATTATGCTAACTGGCATAACAGGCTTATTAAACTGGAGCAGATGACTTACTACTTAACTAGGTATGTGGTAGCGGTAGTAAAGTAGCAAACAAATATGTTTTTATTATATACTAGGCGCACGGTGCAGCTTTGCCCACGTTTTAAAGTATACTATCCTATTTTACGGTCAAGGAACCTTGCTTGACCGTCACGCGGACGAATACACAGCTCTTCAAAGTTTCATCATGAATAGTTTAGAAATGCATAGAGGACAAACATACTTACATTGAGTTTTATTTACATGTAAGGTAACAGAATAAGCACGATACTATATTTATACTAATGTTAAGATATGCCTTTAGCCTGTAACATATATTTCACTAAAAAACTACGAATTGCCATTCGAGCCTCACATAACCTGAATACATATATTTTTATATCTGACTGAATAATACTCTTCTATTGGGACTCTGTTTTGAATGTCTAGTACATTGTCCTACCACCATGCCGGGGGTTTCTAGACTATGTTTTTCACTAACCGGAGAGCCACTGCGAAAAGCGCACTTATATATTGTTCGATATAAAAATCTATTGGTGCGCGGCGAGGATTTGAATCCGGGAATTTGAACCCGTTACCTCTGGCGTCAAGGGCGACCATTGTCCCACTGCACTTACGTAGTAACTATTATTTATAATCTGTGACTGCGCCCTCAAAATTATTTAGAGGAGGTTTCCCAAGTGTGGTACCACGGTAATTGCATCGAGGTCTGATATGTATCTCCAGAGATATGGAGATAAATACCTCAAACGTGGTACTGAAAATTAATAGCGCGGCATTTGAAGTCGGTTCTTTTAGTTTTTTAAATGGTCTTAATATTATTAAATTAACAACACCAGAATCCATCCTGATGAATACCCAAGATGCAAATCTAGACCGAACCAACAATAACATAGAAATCAGTTTCTAGACAACTCCAGAATAACCCTCCAAAGAAAAATTCCAGACAAGAAAAACGCAACCTATATTCCAGCAAGTTGCATAACTCGGCCTTATTATTCTATTAGCAAAATTGAACTGGGTGTATAACGTGATCCGTATGACGTCATATTGCGGCAGGATGACGTCATCCAGTTCCAGAGGGCACTTTAGTTAATAATTCCACGCTAATATAATGTTACTTTAAAGTTCTTCGCCCACTTACACGACCCTGCTCCAACACCGCTCCCACACAACACAAGTAACACAACCTTAAAGGAGGTGACTACTCGATGTCCACGCGCTGACAGCTAGCAGGTCACCAGCTGTCCACGCAGTTACAGCTGTCAGACTATAAAAAGTAACGTGCTTCTACTTCAAGCGAAACAATCATAGAAGACCACCCGACAGGAAGAGCTTCCCAAGGGACCTCGTCGCTGGGAGCAGCGACGATAAGGATGTTGGCGGTTGACCCCTTAGTCGGTCCCCGGGAGCTTAGTCGGTCGCTGGGGCGTCTAGCTGGAAACCCCGAACGGGGTTTCACCTGGCATGGGCATCTCGCCCGGCTTTCCAGTTCCTGGGTTAAACCCTCCACCTCTACACGCGGCACCCCAGTACTAACAGAAGAAACTCGACTCAGCACCTGGTCACCCTGCCTGTCGGGCAAATTACCACGGCCGAGAAGTGACCAACCCAACAACCGCGCCTCTTCACGTGCGGCGGTAGACACTCTGGCCAGGGGGCAATGCCCCGGAACCAGGTCCCCATGTAGTCCGAAGGCAGGCCTCCCTCACTCGCCCATAGCTACTGCGCTATATACCTAAACTTTCGTCAACGCCGGCGGTACTATCTGCCAGTCGGTTGTCACTGCTCACGCGCGCGCAACGTATATTATTATTCAAATGACGGGAGCTGCGCATTCGTATTCTATATTAGAAACCATTTAAGTTTTTTACAGTCATTTTGCGGGTTTGACAAAAAACAAGCATTATTTATTTATTTATGGTAAGCTAACAGTTTCAATTAAACCTCAATGACAGTATATAAACCATAAAACCAATTAAAGGCTCAACAGATTATGGTATGAAAAAATGTGAGCATAAACATTAAGTAATACATAACAATATAAATGTAGAAAAAATAAAAATACTTATAGATCTTGAAAAGAAAAATTCAGCAAATACACTATTCACAAAAAATACTAGTTGATCATGAAAAAAATTCAGCACACAACCGCCGTCTTACAGTCGCGTCACTGGTACAAAATAAATCGAAATCATAAAGTTGACTTAACTCATTGAAGTTGCTGCTTGCTCGCCATATGAAACTATTTTGCCGGTCATTTGTGTTTACTGAAGGAATATGGATAGGTGGTTATACCGTAAACACTTAACAGGGACATTCAGTTTTATTTTACTTGTGAGTTCCGGGCTGTTATCTGTTACGTAGTAACTATTATATAATCTGTGCCGAAGGTTCAAGCGAAACAGTCTCAACAGTCTGCGCGCGGTCACCGCGCGGGCCGCTCGCAGTCGCCGGGCGGGCCGTTCGCGCGGTAAGCGAGACGAGTAGTACGCTGACGGTAACGTAAGCGTACTACTCAGCTACAGCGAGCATATTTGCTCATTTGTAAAGTCTGTCTACAGATGACGTCCTAAGGCTCATATTTTAATGAATATTATTTTGCCGGGTGGGAGCGGTGGTCGTGCAAGTGTGCGACGACCTTTACTGTTACACACTTTATATTTTTGTACATAGTTTGTTCAATACAATTTAAAATTTTACCGTACCGTATCGGTAGATTCGTCGCCGTGTAGCTAAATTGGCACCGGGCGTGTTTCCCAGGAGGCGCCGGTTCGAATCCCGCCGGTACGGTGAAATTTTACATTGTATATAACAATTTAACGCTAATTCAATACTTGACAAGTAGTAATTTTAGTAAAGAGAGTCTAGAGAGGATGGATGAAGGAAGATTGACAGCTGAAAGATACTGTAGACCTGAATTTTTTTTTATAAGTTTCAACTTGATATATCTACGCGTTCCTGAGGATCTTAACAGACGAACAGACAGACAGTCGGACAACAAAGTGATCCTATAAGGGTTCCTTTTTCCTTTTAAGGTAGGTACGGCACCCTAAAAATGCATTAAGATCATACACACATATTCACGTTCCGCCAAAACAAGTCCGCGCCCTTTCTTCATACATCTCTTCTGTGTAATCTAACCATATCTTTACATAGTATAAAACAAAGTCGCTCCCGCTGTCAGTACGCTTATGGATAAAAGGGGGCTACCCCTTTTTAAAATAATTATCTGTGTTGAATCAGGTCCGGTTTTCTCCTACTTCCGAGTAGGTAACATTTTATGTTAAAAAGTACACAATAACTATTATTTATTCTGTGACCATATTGAAGTTCCGTCAATCGCATAAAAAAAATCTTGAATTTTTAAAACAAATCTCGTCATAATGTAAAAACTAAAACACTATTATGTTTAGTTCCGCTCGTGATCGTGACTCGAGCGGAGCATTGCTTGAACGCTCCGAGAGGCAGGAAAATTGTAAACGGGCTCTTAAATAAAGTGAAGCTAAGTAAACATTTCACCAACTTGCATGTAGTTCTTTATTGTATGCATACGCATGTTTAAAAAAATATCTACCAATCAATGAATGGACTACTGGAACTGGAGGTACGCTATATTTGGACGCCACTCGCCAGGTGGAGCGAAGACATTCGCATAACATACATACAAAAAAAAAACATACCTACGCAAGAATTGAGAACCTCCTCCTTTTTAACCGACTTCAAAAAAAGAAGGAGGTTTCTCAATTCGACCGTATATATATATATATTTTATGTTTGTTCGCGGATAACTTCGTCGTTTATGAACCGATTTCGATTATTCTTTTTTTGTTCGAAAGGAGATATCCCAAGTGTGGTACCATGGTAATTTTATCGAGGTATGATAAGTATCTCCAGAGATATTGAGATAAACATCTCAAAATTGGTACTGAAAATGTATAGCGCGGCATTGAAGTCGGTTGTTTTTTAGTTTTTAAACGATATTATTGGAAGTCGGTTGAAAAGAGATTGTAAAATCCTAAGGTAGCTACTATCGGTCAAAGAAATGTCCCAACGAAATTGCCACTATTTACTATCGGTCAAGTCGAAGCGATTCAAAGTCACGAATGACAAAAGAACCAGTCACCACAATGACATGTCTGTCTAGTGTTTACCACTACCATTAGCACATAGACTAACGACCTTTCCGAGGAGGCTTTTAGCACATAATGGTAGGAACATTGTATGATAGATGACATGGCTTGTCAGCTCTTCGTTTTCGAGGGTCATTTTAGGCTTTCCGTACCCCGGATGGGTCCACACGGGACACAATAGAATTTCCATTGAGTCTGGAATCCCGGAATACGAAAGGATTAAAAAAAAAGCTTACGGAGTGGGTTCACGTCAATAGTGCAATAATGAGTAGGGATCTAACTTACTATTACAAATGTGAAAGTCAGTTTGTATTTTTTTAATGTATCTACAGGTGGAGGATATTATATATATTTTCCGTCTGACTTGCTACTAAGGCGGCCTGACGATCGAGAGGTCGTGAGTTCAATCCCCAACCATTGCACAACACACACCCCACTCCAGGCACAAGAATATTTAGCTTAGTTGGAGGGGTTAATGAGACTACTAGTAATGTGCGACCTACATTAACGCAATTTAAGACTACTAATAATGTGCAACCCGCATTGCTAGTAAGCTTTTTTAGGGTTCCGTCGCCGAATGGAAAAAACGGAACCCTTATAGATTCGCCATGTCTGTCTGTCTGTCTGTCCGTCCGTATGTCACAGCCATTTTATTCCGAAACTATTAGGACTACAGAATTGAAACTTGGTAGGTAGATGTATTCTGTAAACCGCTTTCCGATTTTTATACAAAAATAAAAAATATAAAAGTTTAAGGGGGGGCATCCCATACATAAAACTGGAACAAAAAAAAAATTTTTTTTCAAACTTATACGTGTCTATGGGTAGGTCTTTAAAAATGACATTCAGGTTCCTAAAATCATTTTTTCTCAAAGTCAATCATTTAAAAGATAGGCGCGTCTAAAATGGTAAAATGTGTGTCCCCCAAAATTTCAAAGAAAATTGGTTTGAACGAGATACAGTCAGCAGTTGTTGAGATATAGCGACCGCAAGTATAACTTTGTTTTTCATACAAACACTATGAAAAACAAAGTTATTTTTGTAGTTGCGAAAATTATAGTTATAGAATACTCTACTGTGTTACGGAACCCTACGAGTGCGAGTCCGACTTGCACTTGGCCAGTTTATTTTAAATATTGGTGATGATTCTATTCGGATGACATAATTGATGATGGTATCGTATTTATCTATGTAGGTCGTAGGTACTGTAATGTGCGTACAAATTATACAGCTATAAGGTATTATTTTGCAAGTTGTGCCATTTTCCCGGGCGTCGTTATACGTTACATAAGCCGGGTATGGCCTAGTTGGATTTTCTACGGTATTACTTACATCACACTCTAACTTTAACAAAGGTTATAAATACATGGATGGTTATAATTTTCACTGATCCATTATTATGTGTATAACCGAACTTTCATATGGGATATTTAGTTTCATTTTGGGTACCAACCTGAGACTTCACTGTCCGTCCGTCCGTCTTTCAGAGGTTGTAACCTGTATGTCTTCAACTACAATTAGACACTTGAAATTGTAACAAATGTGTATTGCTGTGCTGCTAATAAAATTTAAAATCTAACTTACCACTTACTTACTTTTTGTGTCGGGGGTTCAAAATCGTCATTATTATTCGATAATATCTAATTTAACTATGCACTCGTGTGAGTAAATTGTGCCAGGTCTGTTGTATGTAGTTATTAAGATCTCATGTACCCACAATTCATACAAGGGCATTGAGGGCCCAGTGGTGTAGTGGGAGAATGGTCGGCTCTGACGCCAGAGGTACCGAGTTCAATCCCCGCCGTGCACCAATGGATTTATCTATCAAAAAATGTATGTGCACTTTTAACAGTGGCCCTACGGTGAAGGAAACACATCGTTAAGAAACCTCCAACCCCCGCATGGTGGTAGGACACTATCTAGTGCCCGTTATTAAGATCTCATGTTCCCATAATTCATACAAGGGCATTGAGGGCCCAGTGGTGTAGTGGGAGAATGGTCGGCTCTGACGCCAGAGGTACCGAGTTCAATCCCCGCCGTGCACCAATGGATTTATCTATCAAAAAATGTATGTGCACTTTTAACAGTGGCCCTACGGTGAAGGAAACACATCGTTAAGAAACCTCCAACCCCCGCATGGTGGTAGGACACTATCTAGTGCCCGTTATTAAGATCTCATGTTCCCATAATTCATACAAGGGCATTGAGGGCCCAGTGGTGTAGTGGGAGAATGGTCGGCTTTGACGCCAGAGGTACCGAGTTCAATCCCCGCCGTGCACCAATGGATTTATCTATCAAAAAATGTATATGCGCTTTTAACAGTGGCCCTACGGTGAAGGAAGAAACCCCCAACCCCCGCATGGTGGTAGGACACTATCTAGTACCCGCCTGGCCAGCTGCCACCCTCAAGTAAGAAAAATCTGTCGCCAAACATCTCATGTGTTACAGCAGCTATCCATGAGTGAGAGCGAGTTTCCATTCTAGGACTAGCGTGCCATCCTCGACCGCATCATCATTTACCAACCGGTGAGATAGTGATCAAACGCTAGACTATTTGATATAAAAAAATGGTTTCAATGGTAAATTACATTCTAGCATATTTTGACTGTTATATTATTACACATTTTAACCCTAAAATTATAATCAATAACCAATAACCGTTAAAACTGATTAAAACTACTCAAACTAAACTGTTTACTAAAACTGTTCAAAGTTAATCCAAAGTATCACTCCAAGGACCGTAACCCTCCGTGAAATATTTCTCGTAAATATGAACATGAATTTTGAATGGAACGTAATGAAATGAAAAGGGTATCTCATAATCTCATTTCTACGTAATATGGAAAGGTGTTTGTACCCTTATAACAAAGCTGTATTTGCTTTTAAAAGGCTGCGGTCACACTTAGCTTAATGATACCGGCTTATTGTCTACAGATAAGCCTAAATAGCGGCTAATGCGGCACAAAATATTATCGTGTGTATGAACAATTAGAAGCGCCTTGTGGTTTCAACCCGCAAAGTTCCCGTACTCGTGAGAACGGCGTAACGGCTAGTATGAAGCCTATAGATAGATAGCCTATAGATAGCCTATAGACGTTACTCACTGAAGTGAGTAACATCTATAGGCTTGTGGCATTATATCTTTAATCACCTCATGCATTTATGCAAAAATATCTATTTATCATTGATGTTTATTACAATTCTACGTATTACTAGAACACATTTGATATATTTAATGTCGTATTTTCATGATCTGATATTTATTATCCGTTTTTATTGTAAAAAGGGATTTTAACGCGCTAAGACTGTTCTATGTTATACTTTATTTTAATGATTATTAACGAACATCTCTTTTGTAATTTTTTTACTATAAATTTAAAAAAAATAACCATTGCAACAGCTTTTATAATACTTAAAAAATTACTTCCGGAAATTATACAAAACGCGAGTTATGTCACTTTACCTGGACCATTTTTTTACGTCAGGCAACAGAGATGCGTCACCTTCGGCAATAATAATTTTAAATTAAATTATTTATATTATTAAATTTATTAATTTATTTATTTTATACATTAATTTCGGCAAGAATTAATTGATGGCAATTTATACAATAAATGTACCAACAATATAAAATAAATTATATGAAATATATTTTATTTATTTATTTTCCAACACACATTAATCTTACATTAAACCCAATATATTAATGCACTCAAATAAATATGTATCATGTTTCAGAAAAAACACTTTAGATATTTTAGTGGCACATAAAAATTAGAACACACCGCTAAATAAAAAGTAAACCTAGTTATAATCACAGTCATAAAAGGTTTGTCACCGCTGCTAGACCACTGAAAGGTCAACGCACTTTAGTGCCAATCTATATGGCACATATTATAGGTAGGGTGCATTCGGGTATTTACGAATGAATTTTTGATGAGTTCACAGGGTCTTTGTATTATCACCAATATGTCAAAATTGATAGACTTCGTGTTACCAGCTTATATCACTGTGTGAATATATGCCCAAGTACTATTGCTAAGATTTGTATAAATATATCATTGTAATTAATAATTAGAAATGTTTGAAAACATTGTTATTTTTTTTTTGTCAGAGTGCAATTCCGAATTATGTTCGTTATTTTTTTTTTGTCAGAGTGCAATTCCGAATTATGTTCGGGTAATTCTGAATGACACTCAAAAGTGGGTTTTAAGTAGTTATGCCTTAAAGTACGTGTTTCTTTTTCGTACAGGTTTACCTTCACGAAATGTATGTAGCGGTTTGGCCACTGAAAGGGCCAAACATTGCATGAGTGCTACTTTCATTTCGGAATTACCCGATAAGTAGCCTACGGTACTCAAACTCTTAGAAGGCATTGACAAATTCGGAATTGCCCTATTCGGCTAAATCTGAAAAGTGCAAAAAATCTTGAGCTAGATAGTTCTAAGCCTACACAGAATTGCAAAAAATGTTAATCTAGGGAATAAAGAAAATAAAAGTTAAATATCTTAACAGGTTTTGTAATTATGGATGTTTGGGCAAATCCAAAAACACCAAAAAACCCGCGAAATCGCCGTTACTTGGAAAAATGACAATTGATGACGCGCGGTATCTCGTAGCAGCCTGCGGTGACCTGCAGGTGGATGCGTATTAAAATGGCCGCTAGGTGAATGTTGCCAGAGCATGAAATATTGCCGTGTCGATTGGAAAACTTTAATTATTAGAATTCCCAGATTTTCGGAGTTACCCGAATGCACCCTACTTTTAACCGCAAACTACATAATAAGTAAATTTTAATCTATGTAGCGTCCTTTCAAGTAAGGTAGGCGCTGCCTAACAAGTGCAATGTGCGCCTACCTTACGTATAATATTCACCTATTAGGCGGTACTCGGTAGTGAGGCGAAATTGACCCTAATGACATTTATTCATTGCGCAACTATTTCTATTTGTCTACCAAGTTAGCTACATAGAAAATTTATTTGGATGGCTAATAAGAAAACCTATACCATACTATTATTTACAGACTTCCCTTGCTTTTTACTTCAATTTCTTTCTTATAGTTTTTTTAATATGCGATAGGCAATCGTATGACCACCATCTCGCCTGCTGTTGATTAGAGATGATGTGGTCGAAGATGGTTATCACGCTAGGCCTAGAATGTCAGACCATTCTAGGCCTAGCGTGATAACCATCTTCGACCACATCATCTCCTGACTCTCAAGGGCTATGCTACCGGAACAATAAGTTTATGTCGGCAGATTTTCTACTTGATGGTGGTATGGTTAGCTACTTTTTGGTTGCAAGTCAGGCGGAAGATCGATATATTGCTCCTACCACCTGTGGGTAATTAAACTTTCGTGATTTGAAGGGAATAGGGGCCCATCGACATAGGATTTCGATAAGAGCGCCGCAACGTTTCAAATCCACCCCCTACGTATGGAGTAATGAGTAAAGGTACCTAGGTATACGCGGGTAATATTTGGTCGACTCTGCCTTTATTGTAGGCGCTTACTAATGACTCACTGTAAGCCAAAAACTGCCTTACATAGCCAGCAATGAACTCAGCATTTCTTGTAGATGTAAAGAGAAAATCTGATTAATATTTCATGTATCTCATCTACACAAATTGTGATGGATTGTAAAAAGCGCCGACAGCCTCGCAGTCAGTTCGCTGGGAATAGCTAAAATATTCGTTATCTTTACATTGGTTTGGCATGTACATACGAATTACATATTATAAGTTTAAGTAATATTTTTTTTATATACCCATTTAGGAACGGGAATTTAACGTGACTTAACTACGCGATGTCGACATAATGTTTCCACATATTGCATGTTTTTAACCGACTTATATATATTTTTATATACCGATATATATATATATATATATATTATGTTTGTTCGCGGATAACTTTGTCGTTTATAAACCGATTTTGATTATTATTTTTTGGTTGGAAAGGAGATATCCCCAGTGAGGTACCATGGTAATTTTATCGAGGTCTGACAAGATCTCGAGAGATATGGAGATAAATACCTCAAAATTGGTACTGAACATTAATAGCGCGGCATTGAAGTCGGTTCTTTTTAGTTTTTTAAACGATCTTATACATTTTTTAATTTAAGCGTATTCTAGACGGATGTAATCCAGCGTCTCAACAGGTCAGGTTACTTACCTACATGTGTAACTTATAAAGGTTTGCAATTGTAAGCAAACAATACAATATTATGAATGAAGCATTTATCGATTAAAATCGTAATTATCTGATAATAATTGCATGATAAGTTTGCCTTATATTCATAATTTTTAAGAACGTACATTGCATATTTCCAGATACTAGAAACAAACTTAAATGATACAAACGTTATCTTTTTAACCGACTTCCAAAAAGGAGGTTCTCTATTCGTCTTTTTTTTTGTGTTTGTTACGCGATTACTCAGTCAATTTTGAACCGATTCGGATGATTCTTTTTGTAATCGGTAGGGTACGTTTCCGAGGTGGTCCCATTGTAATTTCATCGAAAACTATCTCCAGAGATATGACGATAAACGTCTCAAACTTGCTACTGAAACTAACTCGCGGGGAAGTCGGTTGTTTTTTTTTTCTTTTTTTTTTCTTTATGGCTCCACACGATTAGTGTATTTAGCCAGTGTCAAGTATTGAAATTTTTCAAGTTTTTATGAATGTTAGTCGTAGAGATGGGTCAAAGTCACATTTCAGGTCAGTTGTCAAGTAAAAGTCTAGTCTAAGTCATACCTTCAGTAAAGATGTGGTGTTTACTGAAGATTTTCAGTGGAAATTTGGTGAGAACGCAAATAGCATGTTTTTCAACATTGTGCTGTTTCCCCACACTCGCACACATTCACTGGCACTTAATGGTTAATAATCCACATTTATTACATATTAACACGCGGAAGAACACAAGTTTTAGGAAAGAATACAATGAGATCACACGTACTTTTCCACGTTCCCGCCAAAACTCCAAGTCGGTTGTTTTAGTGTTTAAACTATCTTAATTATTATAATATTAGTTTATGTAGATAAAACCTCGCCTATAACCGGCCAGCATGTATGAAGGCGCTCATGAAAGTGGAAGAAGCGAAAGAAGTATGTCAGGATCGTAGCATGTGGAAAGATGTAGTCTCTGCCTACCCCAAAGGGAAAAATGCGTGACTTTATGTATGTATAGATATAACATGACAAATATGATTACAGATAGATGCCGGAATAATTGGATACGCGAGACACTTTCCTACCAATTTAAGGGCCCTGTAACCTAATTCTCATCCAACACAAATCTTATATATACTATACATTGCTGAGGATCCAATTAGGAGCCTTTCTTATGTGTCACATGTTATTATAAGACAGAACATATAGAATGTACATTGTACATTTATGGTGCGTATCTTTTTTCTAATAAAAGTTTGTTTCTGTTTGGCACTGGAAAATTAAATTACCTATTTATAAGTTTATATCTGCCAGAAAAATTAATAGACGCCGTGACCGTCATGTGACAGGAGGACATTATAGTTCAGTTATAGGACATGTGAATTCTCACAACTTGAATGAAATATGGTAGACAAATTATAAGCTGTTTATACTGGTTATAATCTGTATAGAGTGGACCTGGAGTAACACAAAGGATAGCTACTTTTATCCCGTTATACTATTCTATTCACGTTTTAATGCAGGCGAAGCCGTGGGGCTCTACTGAGAGTCAGATCCGATGGTCAGGGCCCCTAGACAAAATCCATTTTCCTGTTTGCCTTCACGCTAACGCAAGTTCAAAATGTATGGGAATTACATTTTTGTTGCGGAAACATAAATTTCATTCCATACATTTTGAACTTGCGTTAGCGTGAAGGCAAACAGGAAATTGGATTTTGTCTAGGGGCCCAGATCATTCTAAACCTAGCGTGTTCAGCATCTTCGACCACATCATCGTTTACCACCAGGCGAAAGAGTGCTCAAACGCTAGCCAATAAGATATAAAAAAAGTGTGGTGTGGTTTTTAACCGACTTCAAAAAAAGGAGGAGGTTTCTCAATTCGACCGTATATATATATATATTTTTTTTTATGTTTGTTCGCGGATAACTTCGTCGTTTATGAACCGATTTCGATTATTCTTTTTTTGTTCGAAAGGACATATCCCAAGTGTGGTACCATGGTAATTTTATCGAGGTATGATAAGTATCTCCAGAGATATTGAGATAAACATCTCAAAATTGGTACTGAAAATGAATAGCGCGACATTGAAGTCGGTTGTTTTTTAGTTTTTAAACGATATTATATGAAACCACGACGCAAGTGATACTTTTTGTTTGTGAGTAGCTATCGCAGCTAGTTACTATGGTTACTTGTACTATTCATCATTCTGTGCTATGGTGTAGGTATGATACATTAGCATGTATACAAATATGGTTGCGGAAGCGTCCGCCAATCACAGCTAGGTGGATATGATGTACGACCTAAACGTCAAACATCATATCCACCAATCACCGGCTGTAATGCGACATTCATGTCGGAGTACATACGATAGATGGACGAAAAGATTTGAGGTGATGAATTGAACGTTTCACTTTAAAAACTACATAGTGACAATAAATAAATAGAACTTACATCCAACTCCAGTTCCAGCTTGTTGATTTCATCAGTGGCAGCATTCAACTTCTCCAATTCCACCTGGAAATGTTTGAAGAACTTGAGACAATCGCACGGAACCCACACTCTGTACTCCACATAAGGCAACAGCAAGCAACAAGTAGCGACGGGAAACAACCGAGACATTAAAAAAAAATCACATTTAATACACTAATAAAAGTCGGCTAAAAACTAACTGAAGTCTTAATATCACGACGGACCAAACATGGTATCTTTAAAAAAAGAACGCGAGATAATTTTATCATCTGTCATCATCTCGTCATTTTATCTATAGTATGTCACGCGACTTATGTACCTATGGGATTGTTTCCTGTCCTACATATATAAAGCACTACATACAAACATTACTTACTTATTTACTTCTTCTTGTGTTGGCAGTTTATTTAAATAACATACGAGTAAATGCTAAAATTACAATTTTATTTCAATTTAACATTAGATACAATTTAGAATACATGCGATTTTCATCTACCGATACAAAAATATTTTTATTTCTAGTTTTCCTTTTGCACAGATAAATAGTTAATTACAGATCGGTGCTTTGCTTGATTTTGTCGATCGATACTGTCGATGTCAAATTCAATCGATAAGTTGTTGTTTCGTCAAATCGATTTGAATGTATCGCGGGATGTACGACTAAGTAATCAGTCGAAGTTGACGCTAATACCAGGTTTAGATCAGGCCAATTTTGTTTTTAAACTTCCTAGCGATGTACGATACGAGTTACAACAAATACTCATTCGATACTTTTCCATCGATTAAATCGCGTTTGATTAGCAATCAAATAGCTTAATTCTAAACTTTATTATAGCTCTATAATGCCAGCCTACATTTCTTCCGAGACAAATAATTGAATAATGAGACGAGTACTTTTAACCGGTACCTACTCAGTATCGATTCCAAACTCTATACTAAAAGTACTTGGAATCTAACAAAAATTACATCCCTAGGATGTTGAACAACAAAAATCGCCTGGTGTAAACTCTGCATTATTCCGTCGATCGGTTTTGACTTTCAATTCAATAAAATATTCGATCGTCAAAATCTTGCAAATAGACCACCTATATAGATATTATTAGCCGATATTTTTTTTATAATGCACCTTATAATAACAACATTGTGATAAATAAAGAAAATACTAAAATAAAATACAGATTAAATGGAATGGTTCAGTTATACGGACCTTTAAGATAATATGAACACTTCGATTTGGTAATTGTATAAATCTATTCCAAAACTACATGTTTAGGATCAAATCAACCAGCGAGGATAGCAAATAACTGAAAGACTATTTTTAAGCTACCTTAGTTAATTCAAAAGAATATGGATAATTTTATTTTACAGAATAAAACAATTACAGAATATCTCATTTCAGCTTAAACTAGCCCCGCGATTGTAGAAGAATCTTCGCAAAACTTAAATAATTGAGATTACATGAAATGAGTAAATATTATAATGTTAACATGGTGTAGCTTAGGTCCATAAGAAGAGAGTTTCAAAAAGAAATAAATCAGAACCGAAAACTCTGAAAGCTTTTTCAAGGTCTTCGAGGAAATTCTCAATCATTCGTAAGCGAGTTCGGATTCGGAAACTGCCTATTCTTCGACTGAGATCTTTGCAATTCCCAATATTCTAATCCATAAGTTTTGATATTATAATCCGAATAAATAGCTCACGGAGTAATAAATATTCAAAATTCAAAATGACGGCTCCGAATAGAAATTGCTTTCGAAAGATTGAGAATCAATTTCAATACCCTTAGTACGACTTTTTATACCAAACTCGATATCTTATAAAACTCGATATCTTAAATCGAACAAATTTTATATAAAAAACAGTACAGCGCCTCTAGTGGTTTTCACTATACACAAAATTAAGACCAATCAGGGAGCCAGAATAACTAGTACTAGTACGATAACTAGTACTAAGGGTACAGAGGGGGCTTATCCAATTACATTAATGGACTCAAAATATTTTATATATGTTAGTGGGAAGTTAAAAAGAATATGTCTTTTTAAAATGTATCTTAGACATCAGTAGCCCAAATAGCAGGTGGACAAAATGTGTCACGAATAATTGAAATAGTTTAAAAACTAAAAAACCAACTTCACACGCGACTTCACGCACGAGTCAGTTTCAGTGGCAAGTATGAAATGTTTATCGCCATATCTCTGGAGATACTCATCAGATCTGAAAGAATTGTATAATAGGACTACCGGGGACGTACCCTACCAATAAAAAAAAAACTGGTCAAGTGCAAGTCGGACTCGCACTCGTAGGGTTCCGTAACACCGTTAAGTATTCCATAACTATGATTTTTCGCAACTACAAAATTAACTTTGTTTTTCATAGTGTTTGTATGAAAAACAAAGTTATCTTTGCGGTCGCCATATCTCTAAAACTGCTGACTGTATCTCGTTCAAACCAATTTTCGTTGTTAGTTTTTATTGAGATCTACAGCGTATAGTTTTTTTAGATTTTTCACTCCCATACTTTAAAAGTTAGAGGGGGTGGGACACACATTTTACCACTTTAGACGCGCCTATCTTTCAAATGATTGACTTTGAGAAAAAATGATTTTAGGAACCTCAATGAAGACCTATCCATACCCCACACGTATAGGTTTGAAGAAATTTTTTTTTTGTTTCAGTTCCATGTATGGGATGCAAAAATCGAAGTCGATCCAAAGCCAAATGAAAAAATAATAATTGTTCAGTCAGAGCATACAAATTTTCTTACGTTTCAATATCTTTGACATAATCGAAGAAATTACATATTTATCGTGTTAGTGGCTTGACAACCCTATACGATAAAGGTGCGCGTAATTTATGTATCAGTCATTTACAAAACGAAGCCTTTCAATACAGCGATGCTCAAATAAAATATTCAGTTTCTTTGATAAGAAAATATTAATACCTAACCTACTAACGAAAATATCAGCAGAAATTCTCGCTGTTTAACTGACTTCAAAAATAAGGAGGATGTTTCTCAATTCGACTGTATATAATTATTTGTTTTTATGTGTGTTCGCTGATAACTTTCTCGTTTATGAACAGACTTATGATTATTTTTTGTTGCAAAGGATATCCCAAGGGTGGTACCCTTGGAATTTCATCGAGATCTGATAAGTATCTCCAGAGATATGGAGATAAACACATCAAACTTGATACTGAAAATTAATAGCATTTGAAGTCGGTTCTCTTAGTTTTGTAAACAATCTCATCGGTATGAATTTTATGTTTCTAGATGTTTCCAAATAAGTACTATTCGTAATAGCAGATTATATGTATTATAAAATACTCATATATAAGGTAAAGGCAGAATACAAAATCGTAATAAAATCGTTAAATAAAATCAAAATAACGTAAGAGATTCGAGGAATCCTATATATTAGAAACTAAGTCGACAATTTTAAGGACAGTAAATGTGCTCTTACGCAACATTATGGCCGATACGTAACAAGATAATTGAGACATAATATAACAAACAACACAATGTTATGTGTTACGGAACAATTAGATACGTCATGACTCAAACAAACTCTAGTATCTCTACAGTGCAGTAGGGTTGCCATTTGCCATCTCTAAAATTTGGCAACCAGGACAAGACGCGCGAAAACCCCGGATTTTAGCCAAGAACACGGACATGTTAACAGGTTTTTAAACATAGTGTAATAAAAAACAGTTGAAAATGTCATAAATAACAGCAGTGTGTACGTGGGTCGTGCGCAGCCCAAGACTTTAATATTTTTAAACCCGGACTACAAATGAAGCCCCTTCCGGACGCTCCTCGGATGCCTTCTAAACTAGGACAAATTCGAGGAAACCCGGATGGATGGCAACCCTTCTGTACAGGGTTACTCTTTGCAACTCTATTTGAAATTAGATAAGGTTGACAAAACATGTGTTCAATATCAACACAAGATTTAATTTTACGCAAAACTGGGCAAATATGTTTAAAAGACGTCGGAATAATTTTATTAAATAATTAAAAGTACCCCGCGGCTTTGCCTGCGTTAAAAACTTCACTTATTCAAAACTTTTCTTTCGTAGAAACCTTACTTTCTCTAAAGCCAATTCGGTCCACCCGTTAACCCCGTGGGCACGCCATAACTTTCAAGTTATGGCGTGCCCACGGGAAATAGGCATTCTTATTTGTAAAACCAAAATACATATTGATTTTTACCCTATTTTTTTTATTTCACCCTTATGAGGGTGACTCAAGGGTGAAATTTCAAAAAAGCCTATGCTTCTATGTGTATAAATAAATAAGTATATATGTCTTACTTATTTATTTACATAAGTACTTAGGTGAAGTTTCGCAATCCCGTGGTTTGAGCTGTGTGTTGATAGATCAGTCAGTCAGTCAGTAAGTCAGTAACATTTGCCTTTTATATATACACAAGATTAGAATTTTATATAATTAGATGTTAAAAATGTACAGTATCTCAATGCTCTTGTTGCTTTTTATGTTTGGACACCATTTATAACAACGCAACGCTTGTGGCCTTTCAAGGTTAAAATTATATTATGTGACGTAAATTAGGCCTTTACAAATAAAAACTACATCCTAACTTACTTAATACACTCATAAAACGACGTAAATGTAAAAGTTAAGATAACATTTAAAAAAATATTTATATAACCTTGATAATGTATCTATTACAATGTATGAAAGTAGCCTGCTCATTTATTGCTATAAACATTGAACGTTGTTGGATCAATATTTATATTATAGAAAAATAATTCATAGATATTTGTTTACTACTCATTATTGTGATGCACGACAAACAAAGAACGCATCGTGAGAACATACATAATACACAGTAAATGGCACGATTCCTAATCAGAAAATAAGTTAGAATCCAAAATTTATATCTAACGAATAATACAATTCGGAAATTATATCTAACAATTTATAAATCGAAAAATTGACAGCTATTTGTGATAAAATCGTAATTGGTGGACAGGAAACAGTCCTATTAGGTACCAAAGGTCGGAGTCAAGGCGAGTACGCGGCGAGTGAGGGGCGCGGTACTACGGGGGAGGTCGGCTCAGTGCACGTCGCTATCACAAATGTATTTCCCGGAGACGAAGCGGCGCTTCACGAGCGAGAGCCGGTACCCACTGCCGATTAGCTCGAACTCGATGCCGGACAGCGTCGCGCCCTCGCAGTTGAACTGCGCCGAGATGGTCGCCTTCGGCGAGGGCCCCGAGTCGAGTTCGAAGCGCGCTTTCAGTGAGCCCACGCCGCGGTCCTCCGAGTGCTGCGAGAGCTCCGTGAAGCGCCATAGCGCCTGCGCCGCGTCCTCGCTCCACGCCGCCGCCGGCATCGCGATCACGTTGCGCACGCCGCCGCCCACCGGCGCACACACGGACACGTTCAGCAGCGGCGAGGGCGGAGACATCGCGTGCAGGTTGTACTTGTAGTCCACTTTCAGGTCCGTGTGCTCGCGCTCGCACTTCCAGTACGACACCAGCTGGAAGGGGCACGACGCCGCGCCGCTCTTCGGCCGGATCTGGTACTTCAGGATGTCCACGTTGAAGTACTGCGCCGTCGGGTTCTTCTCCGACTGCCGCTTCAGCAGCGAGCTCAGCGCCGGCATGTTGAACTCCACGACGGTCGTGTCGCGCGTCGACATCATCGCGTTGATGCTGATCAGCTGCTTGTTGGGCAGCACCGTGTCCAGTCTGTGGATATTCTTCAGCCGGAAACAGAGCTTGGCCGGGTTCGGATTGTTCGCGAGCACCCCCACGATCCCGGTGGGAAACGACAGCATCATGTCGCCCGACATCTTCACTTGGCACTTGGACTCCTCGGTGCCGCGGAAGTACGAGTGTATGATCTCGTGGAAGGCGACCGCGAGGGGTATGGTGTCGGCCATGCCTATCGTGAGCGGCGAGGGACCGCGCGAGCCAGAGGAGCCGCCCGCGCGGAAGTCCCCCTCGGAGCGGCGCGACGGCGGCCGCGGGAGGGAGATCGATGCTATCGTCGGCGTCGAGGTCCGTACGGTGCTCTGGCTCATCTCGCCTACCTCCGAGAACAGATCGCCGACGTCGGCGTTGGAGACGGGCGTCGGACTCTCCGGCACGTGGGACTGGTTGTTCCCTTGAAGAGGCGCGTACGGATTAGATGCGTTCCCGTGTGGCGAGGTCGGGTTGCTAGCTGTGGGACTCGGGAAGAAATCTATGAAGTCACTGCTTGCTTTGCTAGTGTTGGCGTTGGAGCCTCGTCTCGTCGTTGTCCCGATCTTGTACAGCGAGATGTTTTCGATAGTGGCTCTCAGTTCGTCAACACTAGCCGACATTTGTGGCGTGCCATTGCTAATGGGCTTGATTTCTACGTGAATCTTCTTTTCTTCTCTATCTTCATCCGAGTCCGTATCTGAGGAGGAGTACACGCTACCTTTTTCATTTTTCGGTCGGATGCAGTACCCCTCCTCGTCTACCTCAGGCGAGTTCATCAGATCCTCTTTGGGCACTTCTTCCTCTTTCTCTTCAAGGTCGGATTTGTCGCCGACGTTCGAGTTTTCTGAAATTTCGTCCTTCTTCTTTTTAGATTTTTTTGGTTTAGCTTTTGTTCTTTTGCTTCGGAACCACTTGGACTCTCTTAGAGTAGTGCGGACTCCTATACTTTCGTCTTTATCCGGTGCCACAGGGGTGGCGGGCGTGCCGCTCGGGCTTGAAGGTGCAGAGCACGGTGCTACCCCCTCGACGCTTCCGCTCGGCTCATCCTTGCTATGAAAGTTAGGTGTGAATAGATTCAATAAGGAAGTTGTCCGTCTAGAAGTCTTAGTAGCAAAAGATGGCTCTTTCTTTGGAGCTTTGGCAGGTGGGGCGGGTTTGTGGGACCCATTAGAAACAGTCGATATCTGATCAGCTTCCGATATTGAATTATTGGCTGAGTTGGGCTTCGGTAGTGAGGGAGGCAGTTCAACTAGCACCGCCTTCTCTATTGCATTGTATTTCTCTATCAGAAACTGTTCCAGGAGTTTCTCAACAGTTAGTTCGAGACACTGGTGCTTGAAGTCTCTATGGACTTGCCCCATGAGGTCATGGTTGTTCTGTATTATTTCAGCGTAAGAATTTACAAACTGTTTCATTTGCTTCAAGTGAGCCTCCTCCACATCTTGGAAGTGCTTGCATGTTTGAGTCATTTTCTTTTCAAAGTCCTGTTTAACTAAATTATACTTTTCAGCTAGTTGCCTGTAGTCTTCATGAAGCTTTTTTAACTTCACTTCAGCCTTCTCAATGTCTTTGGCAGAGCCATTATCTTTACGTAACTTCTCTAGCTCCGAAGACTTTGTTGTGTACACATCCTTGGCTTTTTGCAGAGCCTGTTTGGTGTTTTGAATTAGTAGGACTACTTCCAAGGTGTTGGATTCGGAATCCTTCACCGCTTTATGTTTCTTGTGAAGCTCTTCAGCATAATGGGCCACATCTTTGACCAACTCGCTGACTTTTTGGAACATGTGCTGATGTAAGTTGGACAGTTTCTCGGCGGAGCACTTGAGGACGCCCCAGAAGGGCGCGAAGGTGCCCTGTGAGCAGTTGTTGTTCGCCTGTTTCGCTAATTTAGCCAAAGACTTGGAGTTGGTCTCCTCAATGTTAGATCTTTCTCTCAGATACTCTGATAATTCTTTGCTGGCGATCAATCCGTATTTCATGTTTTGGTAGAGAATATCGTATCCATTATGCTCGTTGGCGAAATAATCTACAAAGTTGACACTCATCTTTGCAAATAGGGAGTCGCTACGTTTACAGTTACTCAGTACATTATATTGTCACTCACTGACCTGTATCCTAGGGTCGAGCTCAGTTTCACCATTGTCGTCGGCTGGGATCGTGAATGAGGACTCTTCCATTGTAATGCTAGGACGAGGAAGCCACCCAATCACCCAAATTACATCACCGACTAAACGGAGAGAAGCGTCACCTTCACTAACTACAAACACAAACTGTCGTTGTTATCTTACATCACAACGGTGTTTTATTATTTTCGTTTTCTACTAATTCACTCTAGTAACCTGTTCAATTTAACAAAATAAATACTAAAATAAAAATTTCTCATTCAAGATGACGTCCACCTTCGTGACGTGACGTCAAAACAAAACAATAGACAAGGAAGTTATTTTTTATATTTTTTATTTATTTGCCTAATGTTAAGCTAGTGATGTAGCATAAATAATCAATTAAAACTTAGTCGATTCAAAAAATAAAATGGATATTACCGGCTAGGCAAAACTTAGTATTAGGCATCTATGATAAGATCTATGATAAGAATCTATGATGATGAATCAGTCTACGTTAGTAACTAGAGGAACTCAGCTTGTCATGTACAGCGCCTTGCCATAGTAAATACATAACAGTCGGTTATCTAAGGCCGCCCGCCGAGTTATTAGCCTACTCTTGCGTTGATCCCCAGGGTTGTCACTTTTACTTTTAGTTAATATTTTCGAACAAGCAGCACTTGATCTAAATTTATGCAATAAAAAGCATATTGTGATTGAATAGTTTACCAATTTATAAATTTAGTAAAAATAAAAAGCCTTTATTCACATAACATTTATTATATTATGTTACAAATTTGATACCGAGAAAAATTTTCTCCGTTTTCTGCACGTCCGGAACGCTTTATTATTATTTGTTAATGTAAAGTAAATTCTCATTCTTATGTAAAATTTTTGTAAAAAGCTTTTAGGAAAGCATAAACAGGGCATCTTAAATTCTATAATATCATTCAGTTGATCGTAAATTGACCGGCCAATTTTAATGTTGATATGGTCCTTTTCGAACGCTTTGCGAAACACCTGCTCCATCCTTTCTACATTATCGACAAAATCATCAGGTGGGATCATGAGTAAATTTCGATCTTTGCCGTAATTCCTGTAATGGGTGTATCTAGATTCTACACTTAAATTACAAGCTCGTTAAGCAAGCTCAGTAGGAACTATGAAGAATGATTAGTCCGGGTTTGCGAAATCGTTATTGAGGCACCCGAAAACACTACAATATTTTTTTCCCCTTTTTGAAGTCATGATACTCGTAATAATTAATATTATGGTAAGTGGCCGGCGAGAGTTGACGAACGCGAGCGGTCATGTAACGTACGCACGTGCTCACAGTCGCGCTGCACAGCCCGTACTGCCGCCACCTTATTCCCCCATATATTATGCTGGAAGTATATCAAAATTAAATTGCAAGATTTGATTACAGAGACAGGTCAGATACCGGGACATGTGAAATTGCATAACGGCTTAATTAAATTAAAAAAAATACAGTCCGTTGATAAAAATTTGGGACCTAGGTCAAATTCTTTAAATTGAGTAAATAGCAAACAGTCGGTCCCACCTTATACCGTTTCTAAGGTTCAAAGATTTGCTTATTTTCTAAGGTTTACTACACCAGACTTTAATAGTCGATTAAAATCAATATTCCAAACATAAATATTGTGGACTATTGAAATCACTAAGCTCTCTATATTGTCTATAGTGATCTGTCAAAAAACAAAACCGCTACGGCCAAATTAGGAAACTATCGAATATCTCTTTCACTCTCATTATATTTGGCGCAGCAGTAGCGCTACAAGGTATCAGTGTCTCTCTTCTGCACTTGGCCGAGTTTCATGATGCTTTTTGTGCAGTTTGACGTAAAACAGCTTCAGTTAGTTTGTACCTGTTTCGTTTTTTCGTCGTAGTGGAATTAGTGTAAAATTCTTTTTATGAGTGACATAACTGGCGTTTGCCGTGTGTTGCTCTCGGTTTCGACTAGCGTTGCTCGTGTTCAGATTTTGCTTTTGGGGCCGTGATCGCATTCAATCTGTATGCAACTGTTACGCGTCGCCTCGACTATGTCTTACCAAGGATCACCTTATTCGGGGCCAGGGGACGAGTATGACTTCGAGGACGACGGATACGACGACCTAGACGAGTACAGGGACAGAGAAGAGCAGCTACAGCCACCTCCGACTGCCGAGGATAGTGACGAAGGTGCGTTATGTTTACGATCGTCTCGTTCACTTGCCCCGTTTGCATCGTAAATTCGTTCCCTGATGGTAAATGGGCACGCGTGTTTATCCCTGCATAGACATGTAAACAGTGGTTATATAATTACAACAAGGTTAATTTGTGTACATTGAAGCGCGACTGAGTTCCCGCGTATCGCGACCAACCTGTTAGATGACGTAATGGCGATGTTTTTGTGTCACTTTCTCCATAAATAATCCCAAACATTGGTTCGGTTCCACTGCCTGGGCTTATTTTCTGTGCTGGTCTACTTTTGTATAAGTACTATTATTCTTGTTGGAAAGTGAGTGGTACATATGCATATTTATTTACCGCGTCATCACTTATCATCATTTGTAGTCTGCATTAGTCATAAAAATTCTGAAATTGGATATTTTTAATGTTGCCAAAATGTGACAATCAACATTAGGTGAGATTGTTGTCAGATCCTTGTCTTTCCCCAATAGACAGAAAGAAAAAGAAAAATCACCTATACAGCATATTCATATTCAATAAAATATCAATGCATGATGCTTTCTTTTCATGGATGCCATGATAATTAATATTAGGGGGGTGCACCCTCCTGAATATAATGTTCACCCCCCCATACTCATTATTCTCGATGATGGGAAATGTGAGATTAAGCAGTACATATGTGCATGCTTAGTGTTCATGGAAACAGTTAAGGTAGCAGGACACTACATTTAGTTTTAATGGAAACACAGTTACTTACTAAAATAAATTTCTTTAATAATAGGAGGGTGCAATTTCACCCCTTGCAGCCCCCCTCCCGGTGCCCATGTTTCTATTCATACAATGTCACTAAAGACATGCCTACACAACTAATTGGTCAAATAAATAATCATCAAATCGCAAATGTTGAAATTGCCTTGTTATTAAAGGGACTGTGAGAAAATACCATCCTAAACAATCCTTATGCAGACAACAACTCTTCAAGATCATTTCTTCAATGGCTAATATGTAGTCCTGAAAAGATAAAAGCAGTAGAGAATGTGCTGTGAGATTTAGAAACTTGTTTTAATAAATATCAATTTTTATTCAAAGTCACTAGAATTTAGCTTCTAAGTATACCGTAATGATGTCTCTCATACAATTCAATTCAATTCATTTATTTATTTTTATTTATTCCAATTTGTTACGTGGTATACTATTGAAAGTCAAACATTGACAATCAAATAAAATATTTCATATTATATTTACAGTACAGCATTTCTACTTTAAATCTAATACTATAAGAATCTTTGTCCTGACATACTGACTGACTCACTGACAGACAACGCACAGCCTAAACCGCTGGTCGTAGAGACATGAAATTTGGAGGGTATATTTGTCTTAGTACGTAGGGGTGTACTAAGAAAGGATTTTTCAAAACTCACCCCTTAAGGGGATGAAATGGGGGTTCAAAGTTTGTATGGAGAAACAAGATAAGATAGTCTTTTCTATCCGAAACTTCACACAAGTGCTTCAGTACAAAAATAAGTAAATACGTGTTTCAGGTTTTTTTGAAATTCCACCCCTAAGAGGGTGAAATAGGGTAACAAAGTGTGAAAATCAATATTTTTTCGGATTGCCCTGAAATTTGGCATGCAGATAGTTATTACGACGTTAGTTACCTCTGAGAAACGATATTTTAAAATTTACCCCTGAAGGGGATGAAACGGGCGTTCAAAGTTTGTATGGAGAAACAAGATTAGATAGTATTTTCTATTCAAAACTTCATACAAGTGCTCCAGTAAAAAAATAAGGAATAAGTGTTTCAGATTTTATTGAAATTTCATCCCTAAGAGTGGTGAGGTGAAATGGGGTAACAAAGTGTGAAAATCAATATTGTTTCGGATTACTCTGAAATTTGGCATGCCGATAGTTATTACAACGTTAGTTCCTTCTGAGTAAGGATTTTCCAAAATTCACCCCTGAAGGGGATGTAACGGAGGTTCAAAGTTTGTATGGAGAAAAAATATTACATAGTCTTTTATATTCGAAACTTCATACAAGTGCTCCAGTAAAAAAATAAGTAAATACGTGTTTCAGGTTTTTTTGAAATTCAATCCCTAAGAGTGAAGTCCCTGTGAAAATCAATATTGTTTCCGATTGCGCTGAAATTTGACATGCAGATAGTTATTACGAAGTTAGTTCCTTCTAAAAAGTATTTTTCAAAATTCACCCCTGAAGGGGATGAAGCGGGGGTTCAAAGTTTGTATGGAGAAACAATATTAGATAGTCTTTTATATTTGAAACATAACACAAGTACCTAAGTAAGCAAATACGTGTTTCAGGCTCTTTCGAAATTCCACCCCTAAAAGGGTGAAGTGGGGTAACAAAGTCTGAAATCAATATTGTTTCGGATCGCGCTGAAATTTGGCATGCAGTTAGTTATTTTGACTTAGGTATTCGCTAAGAAAGAATTTTTCAAAATTCACCCTTTAAGGGGATGAAGCGGAGGTACACAGTATGGATAGTCATTTTATTCGACATTCCACACAACTACTTCTGTTAATAAATAAGTAAATACGAGTTTCAGACTTTTTCAAAATGCCACCCTAAGAGGATAAACTGGGGTAACAAAGTAAAAAAATCTATATTGTTTCGGATTGCGCTAAAATTTAGAATGCAGATAGTTATTATGACGTAGGTATCTGTTTAGAAAGGATTTTCTGAAAATTCCTCCCGGATACGGAACGGGGATTCAAAGTTGGTATGGCGAAACAAGTCTGAAAATTTGGGTTTTTCGGGTTTTATAAATATGAATCCCAAATTGCTTTAGTCACGCGATAACATAAAAACGGGTGAACCGATTTGGCAAATTCTTATTTGATGTCTTTAATGATAGAATCGTTTTTACAAAATAAAAGTGTAAAGTAAATACAAGAAGTTTTTAACGCAGGCGAAGCCGCGGGACACTTCTAGTTTGAATATATATGTCTAAATATTTACAATGTCAAAATATTGTCAAATATGTGTATAAAAATTATAAAACAATAAAACAACAATACAAGTAGGCATATAACATAAGGAATTGTCAAATAACAAGGAGTCTATTTATCGTCTTCAAGACAATCAATACTTTGCCAAGCCTTTCTGTCATCAATAAATTAAAAAGTAGACTCGTTAATTCAAACCTGCGATAATTCGAACCTCTCTATATTTCAAAGTTGTCACTAATCACAAATCAATACATTTTTATGTACTTGGTAATTCCAATAAAAATATCATCGCTATGTAACAAAACAACGTGTTAATTCGAACTCGTAGGCGTCAATAATTCGACAATTCAAAGTTGCAAAGAGAGAAATATTACGAAATTTGCAGAGCTACTACCTACATTTTTAAACAAGTTCAAACTTGTATCATCGTACATGTAGGGTTGCCAGATGTACGGTTTTCGACCGGACAGTTCGGTTTTCTTTAGGCATGTCCAGTCAAGAAAATCTTGGTAAACCGGACAAAAAAACTAAAAGCAGTGGCATCGAACACTAAATAACAGGCTAATAAATAAAACTTTAAAATTTGTCCGGTTTTTTTTTTCAACACATCTGTTAACACTACGTACATGTTGTATACAGATTAAAAGTTTGTGTTAGTTATGAGTCCTAAATGAATAATGCATGATTATTTAATTGATTATTACTCAATAATTCGAATTATTCCTTTACTTTCAAGAATTACAAACTATTTGATATTTCAAACACTCGATAATTCCAAACATTGTAAGACTCCCTCGAGTTTCGAATTAATGAGAGTCGACTGTACAATACAATAGAAATTACTTTATTGTACACCAATTAAACTACCTTACAAAACAGTTAACTCTGGAAGTAGTTCTAATTTAGCTTCCAGGAATAGGTAATATGCATGTTTTTTTTTAATATTTTTATTTCACTCATTACATCCATATTACATAATAAAAAAATAAAATACTGCTGGAATTAGTCTAATAATTTTTTAAATAAACATTTAAATATACAAATAAATTTGAACAGTTTCAACGCCATCATTTCCCGGGCTCTTTGGTAGTGCATTGTGACGTCACGCACTTTCGTCAGACACACGCCGCTTGAAGCAAACTAGCTTTTGTTTTCTTTAACTAAGACTCCGCGCGATTATTGTATTTAGCCAATGACATGTTTTTATTAAATTATACATTTTCTCTAATCTCGTACTCATTTTTATCTATATTAAATGGTTAGTAATATACATCTTTGCACAATAATACGCGGCAAACACAATATTTGGAAATAAATACAATAAGACCACATCATACAATTATTTTTATGTTCCCGCGCTCAATGTTTCTATCATGTGGAGTAGTGCATAATGACATCAACTTTCGATTAGACCAATGGTGATCTGTTTTACAAACTTAAATTTCCCTCGCTTAAATTGCATTTTTAATTTATTATTTTAAGCAAATAGAATGGAATTAAATAAAAAACTAAAATATTCACTATGACTAATAATAAAAAACTAAAATATTCACTATGACTAATAATTAAAATACAAACATAAAAACTATAGTGTAACAATTTAATACTCTTACTTACTTACTCTATAAATTAAGACTTAACCTCCTCGTTAATGTCCACTAATTTGTTTTATCTTTGACTGTTATTTCAGTTTATTGACTTATTATTTACCAAATATTAAGTCAATAAACGAATTTTAGAACTTTGTATTGATTGTTTATAGACATAACGACATAATGTTTGACGTATCTGAGTGTGTAAAACGCCTTTAGACAAATAAATACAATACAAATAGGTCAAGATATGCCTGAAACATAGGGTAACAGAAAAAAGCAAAATTCTCGGCTTAAAAAAAAAAAAAAGATTTTTTTTTTAAATATTGCAGACACTGAAGAGGCAAGTGAAACAGAAATAGCCAACAATGAAGACCCTCCAGAAACACAAAACGAAAGGAAGGAACAGTAAGTTATATCTAAATAAATATCTTTTTAATATTTATAGCTAAATTAATTTTATTTTTTTTAATTTTTATAATGGCTTCACACAATAAGTATAATTAGCCAGTTTTAAAGTATTAGAATATATCAAGTTTTTTGATAAATGATAAATGATATATTCGCTTGTGGTTCTAGGTTGTACATAATATGTGGTGTTAGTTAGTTTTTATAGATTCAAGTCGTAAAGTGGAGTCATAGTCACATTCAAGTCAAGTTCAAGTCATAGTCCAGTCTAAGTAATTACCTTCAGTAAAGATGTACACTTTAATAAAGGCTTTCTTTGGAATTTTGGTGTAAATGTATAATGGCTTGTTTTAATGGCCGTCTATACACATGCACACATTCACCCGCACTAAATAGTTAATCCACATTTATATTATAACACTTTTTATCGACCGTGCCAAATGCAAGTAAGTACGCGTGAGCCTCTCGCGG
Source organism: Cabera pusaria (assembly GCA_954871355.1). Lineage (NCBI taxonomy): Eukaryota > Metazoa > Arthropoda > Insecta > Lepidoptera > Geometridae > Cabera > Cabera pusaria. The sequence continues at coordinate 3,406,901 of OX940892.1, forward strand.
AATGAACCGGTTTATAGAGGTCTTTAGAGGTTTTCGAACGAAATAATTAAAAAACCGGTTTATGCTGTATTTAAACTGGTTATCCACAAACCGGTTTCTAACCCTGCTTCGAGCGAAATAATTGGTTAAAACCGGTTTAAACCTTTAAGAAACGGTTAAGCATAAACCGGTTTCAAGCCTTGCTATACGTTAACTTGCGGAACAAGTTTTATGAAAAATATCAAAGTGAGCACACACACTTTTTCACATTCCTGCCAACACTCCGTAGTTTTAAAACATTATGTTGACCTGTGTAGGTAAAATTTTAAATTACATAATTGTCCACAATAATTTGTCTTATACTGTCTTGATGCATTTTAACATAAAAGCGTTAGCTTTGCCCAGCGGTTTCATCTGCAAAGATATCGTTCCCGTGGGAATATCGGTATAAAAAGTAGGCTATATGTAATTCCAGGGTCTAGGCTACCTAAATACCAAATTTCAGCTCAATTGGTTCAGTAGTTTTAGCTTGAAGAAGTTACAAACATACACACAAACTTTTGCCTATATAATATTAGTAGGATTTAATAATCTGAGTGTTACTAGTAGAGTCAATTTAATAGATCACATTTGACACTTCATCAAAATTCAACAACGTGACCTTGTACATAAAATTATTAATTATTTCAAAGTCAGAACTGAATAATTACTTAACATTTTTCAGTTACAAATACATATTTATTCTAATAATTACAAAAGAAAGCGTTTTTACGATTAACTTTGACTAATAATTCGTTTTAAACAAAATGAACAATTTTTGTTCAAAGAACTAAACGTCAGTACAAGGTTACATCAGTGAACACCTTTTCTTTATAAACACTGGGGATGCTACCCCAAAAAATCAAAAGATTGATCAGTCGATAGGTTGAATCGAATGCAATGATTACTTGTATAGGATGTTTAACTATAAAAATAACTATACTGTGATTGTAATTAACACATAATATTATTCTTTGACTTAAAAAATACAAAAATAATTGAATAGGAACTAAAATCAATAATAATTTGGGTTAAATAACTAACAATAAACTACTAAATGTTAGATCCATATGTACATTTGAGTGTGTTTTTTATTTTATTGGGCCGTTTTCTATGGAGCTACACTCTAATCCATAAATACATATTAAATCGTTTAAATATGTACAATTTCCGATTTGTATAATTTATATAAACGTGTCTTATCAATTTCATATAAACGCAAAACAAACAAGTAAATAACACTAAATAATGTAAATACTAATTGTATTTCTCATTTAGAGCTGCCGAAAAATGGGTTATTTCGAATAACATCAAACTAACATCATTCTTGTTTGTGTTGATGCGTATCGATTCATCAATTGAATCGATGTTTTTAACCTTACTATGAAGCCAAGACTGACAGATGTCAAATGTGATCTATTAAGTTGACCCTACTATAACAACATGTGAAAAGAGTCTTCAAATAGTCAGTCTTTAAATATTGGTATCAATTAGAGACAAGCCTTCTATAAATTAAAATGCTTGGTTTCAGAATGTTTCAGGATAAGCTGACAACCCTGAAGAAGCAGCTGCAGCAGCTAGAAGATGGAGACCACCCAGAGCTACTGCGGAGAGTGAAGAGGCTAGAGCATCAGATGCACGAGAGGCTCAGGATAAACAGGATATCCAAGTGAGTTAGAATGTAAAGTTTACTTGACCTAAGACTTGGACACGGTAATGTAATATAACAGTATTGTGACTAGGCTCTGTCCTTGAAATCAATACAAGCGTTCCACGCGGCACCACTCAGTACGTAAACACGAAATAGGGCTGCCCGCGTACAGTATTTTAATTTCATCTATCTACTTGACGATCTTTCTAGTTTTTTGTGATTGCAAATATTATATTATTTATTTAATAAAATGAAATTATTATCATAATTATATTAAATTTATCGTGAGTTGGGTACTGAGTGCGTACTGAACTCGAGGCGCGTAGGCATGACTCGCGTTCCGACCTTTTGTATGTCACAATACTGCTATATTATATTACCGTGACTTGGTCATCATCACGTGAGTAGCTTACTGGTTTTAGAGAGTAATTTACTAGTTATAGAGAGTAGTTCACTGGTTATAGAGAGTATTTTACTGGTTATAGAGAGTAGTTTACTGGTTAAAGAGAGTAGTTAACTGGTTATAGAGAGGTAATTTATTGGTTACAGAGAGTAGCTTACTGGTTTCAGAGAGTAGTTTACTAGTTATAGAGAATAGTTCACTGGTTATAGAGAGTATTTTACTGGTTATAGAGAGTAGTTTACTGGTTATAGAGAGTATTTTACTGGTTATAGAGAGTAGTTCACTGGTTATAGAGAGTATTTTACTGGTTATAGAGAGTAGTTCACTGGTTATAGAGAGTATTTTACTGGTTATAGAGAGTAGTTTACTGGTTATAGAGAGTATTTTACTGGTTATTTATAGAGAATTTATGGTAATAATTATATTAATAATTCCGTGTTCAAAACATGGTAATAATTAACTTCAAACATTCGCAATTTGAAAACATAGTTAAAAATATTGTCAAAATATTAAAAATATTGTTGTTGTAATATTAAAAATATTAAATATTGTGTTGTGTGTCGCAATGGCAACGCTGATAAAGATTGAGGGTAATTCCAACATACTCTCTATAAATAGCAGTGCTGACACTCACAACTTTCAGTACAACTTGGTTGAAACGACGAGTTAAATGAAATTAATGTTTTAACTTGATAAATCCCATATTTTTATATTTGTAACTAATAATAAATAAAAATTATACCTAATAATATAACTGTATTGTTCTTTACTTTAACTATTTTGTTCTATATTGTTCTACCAACAGAGAACATATGTACGAGGTAGTCGAAAGAGAGTACATAGCAGAGAAGAAAGCAGCTGCGAAAGAGTTTGAGGAGAAGAAGGTGGAATTGAGGGAGAATCTACTCAGTGACTTCGAGGATAAGAAGAAGATGATTGAGAGTGAGAGGCACAGTATGGAGCTTAATGGGGATTCTATGGAGGTAAGTTATAATCTATCAGATAGAACATTTTTTGTTTTACTATACCAACCTAACAATATTTGTATGGCTCCGAAACTGTATGAGACCCCCTGCAGAAGTACACACCACAGACTTTCCATTTCCAAGAAGATTGGATATGCATGGTGACAGGACACTATCTAGTGTCCACCTGGCTAGCTACCACCCTCAAGCTAGAAAATCTGTCGCCAAACATCTAATGTGTTTGAGCAGCTGTCTTTGAGAGCCAGTTCCCATTTGAGGCCTAGTGTGCTTCCATCCTTGACCATATAATCATTTTCCAACAGGTTAGATAGTTAAAATACTAGAAAAATGTTACTATTTAATGATCAGTCTTCAAATCTGGCACCCTTGAACTCTATCCATTGATTGTTCATAATTTTTAACCGACTTCAAAAAAAGGAGGAGGTTTCTCAATTCGACCGTATATATATATATTATGTTTGTTCGCGGATAACTTCGTTGTTTATGAACCGATTTTGATTATTCTTTTTTTGTTCGAAAGGAGATATCCCAAGTGTGGTACCATGGTAATTTTATCGAGGTCTGATAAGTATCTCCAGAGATATTGAGATAAACATCTCAAAATTGGTACTGAAAATGAACATTGAAGTCCGTTATTTTTTAGTTTTTAAACGATATTATCGTGTTATAGGTTCAAAAATTGCATCATGATGGGTTTCATCTCATCATTAACAGCCAGTAATTGCCAATTGACGTAGATTCAAAATAAGAATCACTTTCGGAGTTAATGTTGTGTTGTTGTTGAAGTTGAATTCGGAACGAAAGCAGGGATTGGTTCGCGCATGTGCTGCAATGTCCGTTGTGACAGTTGTTTCAAACAAGACAAATGTCCGACTAATGACGCGTTAGACAAGATTTTTAACCCCGCCTGCTTGGACACGACTTTTGTTGGGTCATTTTTATAACGCAGTAACTTTTCCTGACTTCTTATTTATTCGTAGGTCTACCCCAACTGTTATCAGTTCTATGACAGATGTGACCAGCCCACATCCTCTTCATGTATTCTTATGAATTACTGAGATACATATATTATTACTAGCTGATACCCGCGAATTCGTTCTCTTTTACATCAAGAAGCCTATGTTTATCCTCATGCTACAAAGTATATCCTTGTTAACCTACTTCAAAAAAAGGAGGAGGTTTCTCAATTCGACCGTATATATATATATATTTTTTTTTTATTATTATTTTTTTTTTTTTATGTTTGTTCGCGGATAACTTCGTCGTTTATGAACCGATTTCGATTATTCTTTTTTTGTTCGAAAGGAGATATCCCAAGTGTGGTACCATGGTAATTTTATCGAGGTATGATAAGTATCTCCAGAGATATTGAGATAAACATCTCAAAATTGGTACTGAAAATGAATAGCGCGGCATTGAAGTCGGTTGTTTTTTAGTTTTTAAACGATATTATTAAATTTCAGTAAGATCGGATCGTCTGTTTAGGCGTGATTAGGTAACAAACAGACATGAGTGACAGAGTTACAAATATTAGTATGGATTGCATACTGCTATATAATTGGTACATAAATGTTAACTAATCTAACTTTACATATCAACATGTCAATGTCCCAGGTAAAACCAGTAATGAAGAGGATACTCCGGCGGAGAGCGAACGAGCCCGCCCCAGCGCCGGAGAAGCGACGGAAACCTCTCGCCACCACCCTCACCTACCAGCTTGACGACAGAGATATAGAGGCTGATCTCAGAGCAATACAGCGACATTCGCCACCACCTAGCTCCAGACATCACACACCGGCAGCACAGCCGAGAAAGCACCTTAATTCTACCAGCTGTAAGTAGATTTTACAATAACTTTACAGATTAACGACTGTGTTATATTTTCAGGCATATCTTAAGGTCTTAGAGTAATACCAACACATTCATTTCACATGTAAGAAAGTATCTTATTTATACGAACTGTAGGTGTATTTTTGCTTATCACATTCTAGGTCTATATTATGAATGTCTGGGATTTAGAGGCATATTAAAGCATGTGTTTAGAAGCTATAGGAGACTCATGATTGTAAATTTCTATGTTTTGGTGTTAAATGTATGTATTTAATTAATATGCTCTTCGTCAGTCAGAGATATAAGCGGCAATAGCCAAACGGCTAAGGCGTCGGCCTGGCGATCTAATAGTTCGTGAGTTCGATCCCCACCCATTGCACTATTGACGTGAACCCACTTCAGACACAAGTATATTTAGCTTAATTTGAGGGGTTAACAAGAATACTAGTCATGTGCGATCCAAATTATCCATATTATCATATCCCCATTAGGCACTCTCGCCTTTCACATGTAAAAAGTCAATAAATTGACATAGTAGTCTGTTTAAATAATATCTCTGTAAAATTTCTTCTAAACTTTTAATTCAATTTCAATTTAGAACGTGTTATTAACATTCTAAAATAGATATACATCGAATTATAACCTACAGAAACCAAGTACACGCGTGCTTATGTACCATAAACTTCAGAAACGATATTTTCGCGAAATTCGAAATCAGCCACCTTGATGTGGGCATATTTCAGAGCATTCTATCTGATCCATCGTCAGACGCGGCTAGAATGCTCTATCTTTGTGTACACAGAGTGGTTGAAGAGCGTTCGTCGTAACAAATTTTTACTTTGTAAGCTAATACGGGGCTGCCATAGCAATATTTAGCCAAAAGCTCCTAAATAAAAGTTGAATAAAAAAAAAAAAAAAAAGTACACGCGTTTCAAATTCGCCGTTCATTTGGGTCAGAACCTGACCCAATCGACGCTCGCGTAATCAGTGCTCCGAGTCAAATGGTAGCGAGTGCATCTCCCACAAAATAATTAAAATATGACATATTGTACAGTGATTTTGTGCCACAAAGCATCGGAAAAGGATTATAAGGTTTCTAGAGTATCATACCACAGTTAATACATACATTTATTAATAAAACAAATACAGTGAATCAAATTAACTAGCTCTGAGTACGAGCGGAGTGTTGCCAGATGAGTGGGTGTGAAATTGGCCCAATTTAATTTACACATTCTTTACCAAATTTTCTTTACTTTACAATAATTACAAAAAACATTAGGTACATAATATACCTAAACTAAACTTTACTTGTTTACCTATAATAATTTAGTTTTTTAGTAGGTTCTGTTAATTACTTATTTCGTACATAGGTTCTGTTTAGGGTCGTCTCGAACAGTTACACAATATCTTCGTCGATTGTGAATGTATTATTACCCGACTGCGCAAGGAGGGTTATATTTTCGAGTGTGTATGTATGTATGAGGTTTATGTAAGTATGTATGTATGTAAGAGATTTAACCGCGATTAAAAATTAAGATGATGATGAAAAGTTCACTTCTCCGACTCACAAACGATACCTATGCAAAAATCACGAATCATCTTTACCCAACTTTCAGCCTTAAGTCATTCTTACTGGCAACATTATAAGTGCGTCTGTGTGTGTGACATGGCAAGTAAACACAGCGCAGTTCCGCACACATAGCGAATTTTCGGCCTAGCTTCCGAGCAAGCATTGTTTGTAAACCTACTTTCTGTAGGTAATAATTTGATGTAGATAAATCAACATTTTTATCTACATTTCCATATTTAAATTCTATGGCTATATTTCCAGGTGAATCCCCAGTGAGAGAAACAAATGAGAACACAACAGAGACGAGGGTAGAAGACGGCAAGTTGCTCTACGAGAGGCGGTGGTACCATCGGGGACAGAGTGTATTTGTAGAGGGACGAGAGATGGCCAGGTTCCCGGGACATATACATGCCATCACTGATGAAGCGGTGAGTATTGTGAGAACAGGTTAGGGGTGGCCCTTGACCATTACAGGCCTTCACACCCCGGACACTCAACTCGGACTAAATCCCCATACAAAGCCGCGTTTTAACGACCTATTATATTTACACCGACACTACACACACATGTATATGTATCTATGACGTGTATATGTTTGTGTATATGTGTAAGTATTAATTTTAAGTATATTCATATATATATATATGTTAACTTATAGCTGCACACCCCCGCAGTATTATAATATAGAAATCCTGTCCATCCAAAGGTTGTCTGGTAGAGATCGCTCTAAGCGATAAGACCGCCCATTGTACTACCGATATCTTATGTTCTATTGTTACTTTTGTTTGTTTTTTTTGTTCTTGGTGTGCAATAAAGTATTATTCATTCATTCATACACACATGTCGTTTTTCTACAGGCGCAATTGTGTGCGTGAAGTCGAAGGATGTCACCGTAAGAAACTACCTTAAGTCGGTTTAGACTTGCTAGCGAGTACTTCGCTATGATAGATAGTAAAATTATTCACATTTACTCTACGCGATACGCCATTACTAAGACACTTGTCTCGCTGCGAACGAACACCGACACGCGTGCGAGTGAAACAGTTGCGAAAGATTTTGCAAGTGTACAGTTAGGTAGGGACATTTCATATACTTAAGTTACTTGATTTGAAAAAGTTACGAAGATAAATAAATTATTAAGAAAGTTTTTATTCAATAAATATTTTAAAACTAAGCTTTATTTACGCCCGAGTTTAACGTTGTTTCATTAATGAAATTGAATTGTAAAATACGAATGTATAGTTAGGTATACAAATATAAGTGTATTAGTATATATATTACATAGAAACTACGTAAATTTGAACCTCCTGTGTCTACCCAGTCCCACAGAAATATTTCATAATACTTATCTATACTAATATTATAAAGAGAGAACATTTGTATTTTTGTATGTTTGTATTTTTGTATGTTTGTAATGAGTAAGCTCAAAAACTACTGAACCGATTTAAAAAATTCTTTCACTAATACATAGAATGGACTTTCGGAATGAAAATAGGCTATATATTATCCCGTTTAAATCAAAAGTACATTCGTGGAGACCTAATTTGCAACCTAAGTCGGCAAATAAACGGTCGAAAAAACACGTTTCTTACGAACGCTGCTTAATTGAAAATAGATAGAAGAATATTTTCTATGCAAGAGTTGTACAACTTAATAAGACCTACAAAAAAGTCGGCGACAGCATATGTCTATCTCTTAAGGTTGACTCACAGTAACCATTTTCATCTTAAAATGTTTGTTAAAAAATATTACATAACTTCCAAGGCTATTTTCAAGTATATAGTATTAATCCTTATCCAAATAATTACGTTAATAAGCTTGGCCACATATTATAGATTAAAATTGTCCTATACAGTATATAATTCAAATGAAAACTCTAGAAGATATCACGAATTTCACAAACACGCATCGCAAAAAAATAAAATATTTGCTGTGAAACCACAGATTAGGTCATAGTTACTACGAAAATATTATTATAAGCTTAGCTATGCTGTAGATCCCCACCGATCACAATCAATTTGAAGTCAATATAGTATAATAATATGATCTATTGTATAAAATAATATTCATCTATATATATAATAATATAATATTTTAAACCACCCCGACTGATCTATGTATAATCTTTTCATTAAAAGCATTCCAATGACTCTAAACACGACATTTAAAATCTGAGCTGTAAGTTGGTGAGGATTTGAGTATTCTGTAGAGTCCAAGAGGCTTCCATGTTCTTACAATATCGTTGAAGAAGAAGATTTTCGAATTGATCAGACCTATGAAAGTTGATTTCATAGCGCAATTAACTAGAAAAAAGCTCATAATTTTATAACGATTGAACGAATTTTCATGAATCAAAGCTAAGAAAACTCTCGATGAAGACATCTATCAAACAAAACAAAACTATCAATAATAAAAACAAAATCGGTTCATCGGTTAGGTGCTAAGATGCTACAGACAGACACACAGATACACACGTTAAACGTATATTACCCCTACATTTTGCGTCGGGGAACACCGTAAGGTTACGGCGGCAGATGTACTCCTTGGTGGTAAGCTACTTTTTGGTAGATTTAATGATTCCACTACCACTGTACGAAAACTCATGATTCATGAATGCACATAAAACTTTCATTGGTAGGTATATAGCTAGGATTAGAACCAACGACCGTCGGGTCAGAATCAGGGTAACTATCCTTTACGCCAAAGGGCCGTCCAATATCAATACGTAAGTATTATAAAACAAAGTTCATCACTGCGTCTGTCTGTCTGTTCGCAATAATCTCAATAGCTACTGAACGGATTATCATGTGGTTTTCACCAATAGCCAGAGTGTTTATGAGGAAGGTTTACGTGCATAATTCGTTAAGGTTTTGTGTAAATTGGATGAAATATGACGATGGTTGTTAAATATGTTCATATTTTATATTCGATGCAACAAACTGATGCAAATTGGTGGGGGTATAGAGTCAGGCCTCCCTCACTCGCCCATAGCTACTGCGATTAATACCTAAACTTTCGTCAACTCCGGCGGTACTATCTGCCTGTCGGTTGTCACTGCTCACGCGCGCGCAACGTAATTTATTATTCAAATGACGGGATAACTGCGCATTCGTATTCTATATTAGAAACGATTTCAGTTTTTCATAGTCATTTTGTTGGTTTAACAAAAAACAAGCATAATATGTTTCATTTTTTTATGTTACCGATACTAAAATGACAAAAAGGCGTAAAATTCACTTTCTCGATTCCAAATTCGACTCATAGTTAGGAATTTTGATGTTATTTTATGAGGTAAATAAAAGAATTCGTAATTTTTTTCTATTTCATTGATTTAACCCTTTACTGTATCAGGCGCGCGCCGATGCATCGCGCGCTAAACGAAGTAATAACAACGCTAGGTCGAGCGCCTTATACACATTATTGTGTTTTTGTAGGGGAGTGAAGTATCTGTTACGTAGTAACTATTATATAATCTGTGACAGAGTGTCCGTTCTATACGTAGTATTTTTATCTTTTCTATATTTTTCTTTTTATCTTATCAGCGCTGACCTCCAGGCGAGATAGTGGTCAAAGGCAAAGCTATCTATGTTGTCTAATAATATATATTTATATATGTATGTGTATGTATATAATGTATGTGTGTATTATGTATTTTATATTATTATGTAATTTTGTAGCTGTACACCCCTCTGCAACATTAAATCCTGTCCATCCAAAGGTTGTCTGATAGAGATTGTTCCAAGTGATAAGACCGTCCAATGTTTTTCTTTTTTTTTCGCCCAATGTATGTCAACCATTGTTGTAACCAACAATGTATCATTGTTTTGTTATAAAATATTTTTTGTATGATTTATTTATAAAACTAGCTGTGCCCCGCGGCTTCGCCTGGGTTAAAAACAACTTTTTTTTTTTCATAAGAACCTTCTCCTGACCATAAGAAACACGACAAAAAAAGAATTAGCGAAATCGGTCTAGCCGTTCACATGTGATGCCGTAAACAAGGGCAATTGGGATTCATTTTTAGGGTTCCATAGTCCTGACAAAGAACCCTTATAGTTTCGTCATGTCCGTCTGTCTGTCTGTCCAAAGTTTTGCTAAGAGGCCGCTAATACTAGAAAGCTGTAATTTTGTGGGGGTATGTAAATAAATGACGCCGACAAAGTGCTGAAATAAAATTTTGAAAAATATTTTTTTTTAGGGTAGCTCCCCTATATGAGAAGTGGGGATGAATTTTTTTTTCATCATCTACCCCATCGTGTGGGGTATCGTTGAATAGGTCTTTTAAAATGAGGTTGAGGAAAGGGTTGCTAATACCATTTTTCGATTGAATGCTTCATTTACGAAATATTAAACTTTAAAGTGCAAATTTTTGTTCCATTAGGGCGTCCCCCCCCCCCCCCTCTAAAAGCTAAACTGCGAGCTTGAAAAATCTGGAAAAATTCGTGATAATAGCGCATTTCATGAACTTTAAAGGAAAATTATAGCGGTTAAGATAACTTTATTAGTTTAGCAGTAATAGTCGTTGAACTTGGGTGTTGGATAACTTTGTATCAAATACAAAATCCTTAGAATAAATCCTTTAAAGTGACAAAGACGGAGTACCTAGTTGCTTGTTTATAATATAAGGGTAAAGACTTGCATTGAATAACAGGCTACTACGGAACCCTACACTGCGCGTTGCCCGACACGCACTTGGCCGGTTATTATATATAAGACTAGCTGTGCCCCGCGGCTTCACCTGCGTTAAAAACAACTTTTACTTATTTTAATATTTTTTTTTCATAAGAACCATCTCCTGGCGAATAAAGCCATTTTGTTCCGAATTTGCTGCAACTTTGACAATACTTGATTTCTATTTATGTTTGTTATAGTATGTCTCGCAAATCGGCGTGCCTTCTGGCATAGGCCTCCTCCAGCTCTCTCCACTGAGCTCTATTCTCTGCTACTCTGGTCCAGTATGGCCCCAAGGTTAGGCGCATATCGTCTTTCCATCTTGTTTTCGGGCGCCCCTGTCTTCTAGTGTCTTCTCTTGGGTACCATAAAGTTACTTGTTTGCTCCATTTGTTTGCTTTGCAACGTAGCATATGTCCTGTCCATCTCCATTTTAAATGCTCTATACCAGTTACAATATCAGCTACTTTGGTTTTCTTTCTTATTTCGGAATTAATTTATGATTTTATCACTAAGTCTGATTGATACCCAACATGCTTCTTTCCATTGCCCTTTGTGCACAAGCTAATTTTTCTCTATGTTTGTCTGTTAATGCGCATGATTCACAGCCGTATGTCATGCACGGGAGGATGCAAGTGTAGAAAGTCTTTCTCTTGATGTGTATGCTTAGATCTGTGTTCTTCATTATTTCTTTTAGGGACCAGTATTTTTTCCACCCACAGGCTATTCTTTTATTTATTTCTTTGGACATAGAGTCCTCGGGGGATATAATTTGACCTAAGTAAACATATTCTTTCACATATTCTAAATTGTTTCCTGAAACCTCTATGTTGACTTCGGTGGAGTTAGTCATCAGTTTTGTTTTATTTGCATTCATTTCTAATGCTACCACTCTGCTTTCTTTCACTATGGCTTTTAGCATTTTTTCTAGTTTTTTAGGGTCTTCTTCTAGCAGGACAATGTCATCAGCGAATCTCAAGTGGTTGAGACGGCAACCGTCGATGTTGATACCAAAGTTTTCCCAATCTAATTTTCTAAATATGTATTCTAGCACCGCATTGAACAGCTAGGGAGAGAGCGGATCTCCTTGTCTCACGCCTCTGTTTATAGGAAATGTGTCTCTTTGGTTTCTAATTTTATGCGGCTTTTGTATTTTTTGTATATAGATTTAGTTATTTGTTTTTTTTAGTGTACAATAAAGAAAATCATTCTATTTTATTCCGTATGTAATAAAATGTAAAAAGAATGTGAAATTTTTGAAAGCACGAAAGTGTGGTGACCTGACGTACACGTTTTTGCTAACCTAGCACCAGCTTACATAAAATAGCCACTTTTTTAGCAATTCATCACTTACACTATAGTCTTAAAGTTAATGGTTTAAAGTTACATACTTTGTGTTGAAGAATTAATAAAATCTTTTATTTTAATTCTCAAACTATAACCTCACTATTTTGTTTCAGATATGGGTAAAGAAACAGAACCTAGAAAGGATAAGGATATATGTGTCACAACTAGCGCGGGGGAAAGTAACATTAAAGAGACGCGCATCGTAATTATCTGTATATAGTGTATGTGTGAGTGAACATAGACAAGCTAGAGTGTGGTGTGGACAGTGACCGTCCGGGGAATAGTGACCACATAGTGCCCAGATGTCGACTATGAAGTGCCCACATGTCGACTACATAGTGCCCAGAAGTTGACTACATAGTGCCCAGAAGTTGACTACATAGTGCCCAGAAGTTGACTATATTGTGGCTATAAGTGACCGCTACCAGTCGAAGAGGGACTCTGGACTAAACGGAAGTATTCCATTAGCACAAATGTCATAGATTCAGCAGTAAAATATGTGGTTTTCTATAGATGTCACAAGGTTTAATAGAATGATATTTAGCTTGATTTTGACTTGCATTATACAACCTCAAAAGTATATACACATAACAGCGAACACAGTAGAATAACAGTCTTTTGGTATTGTTAACATATATAAACCAAATATTTCCATTAATCGTTTATATTAATTTAAATGTTATATACTACAAAGTGCACATCGAAATCAAACTAAATAACTCGGTAGTCAAGAATCTCCTAAGATCCTAAACTATGTGATTGTAAACGATTCCTGGTCAACTATAGTCTGATTTAAGATGTTAATGACAAAATCATAATAGCCTGCCTCACCATCGGCAATTTTATCATCAACTGATCAAATGAGAAAGAGGTGCAGCTATACAACCATATAGATCCGTCTCTCTCTGATCAGGACTTGTTTGTTCCAATTTACCGATAAAATTGTATGGTGTGGCCAGGCCTATAAATAACAGGGTTGTATCATAATCCATTCATAATGTTGTACATAAATCATTACCATTTTATTTATTATTTGATGATGGATTATATGTGAAATAGACTAAATTATAACTAAAGAATCAATTTGAGAAGAAAAATTTTACAGTGTACAGACAAACTTACAAATATAGTGACAAGATTTGCTCGTAGCTAGAGTCTGACAAACAAAAGAAGTCTATGAAAAATGGCAACAATTAAATAAAATTCTTAAGCTGTGAACGTGACTATATGCTGCATAAATGGCATTGGTAGAGTATGACCTACAAAATCTGTCAACAAATTCTTTAAGAAACTAAGATATTAAAATAACTTCTGGTATTATATTAAACCTGTTAAACATCAATATTTTTGTCCTAATAACATTAAATCGATCATACCAATAATAATAATTTATTGCTCTGAATAAAAACAAAAAAAAAACATATGTTATAAGCCGTTCGGCTATCATACATAGGTTGACGTCAAACAACTAAAAGAATGAGTTCCTCTGATTAATGTAGGGTTGCCAACCTTTCTATTCCATGCACCATCAACGCATGCTTCAGTACTACAGACAATTTTTGTCCGAAAAATTCTTCGAGCATTTACCAATGGAGATGTTAAAGCAAGGTGCTGGCCATATAGCCATTATTGGCCATATGAGCGTGCGTAACTACGCTGTATTTTTAATACTGTGTGCGGGATCGTTAAAGTGAGTGATTTGTGTGTGTGCAATGCGTGTTTAGCTCATCCCCCGTAAGTATCGGCAGAAAAAATTTTTTGCAAATTACAACGTTAACATCTCTATTGGTAAATGCTCGAAGGAAAAAATACATAAAATTAAAAAAAAACGTTAACTAAACTGAAAACTGTATCAATAACTTTATTTATAAATCAGATTGATATATATCAGATATATTTCACAATTATTTTATGTGTTATTCTCACTATGTTAAAAATGTTGCCATTCAATAATTTCTTAAAAAAATCGTGTACACTTTTATTTGTCATACTCTACGAATCGCACTTAGAGTCTGTGCAAAAAAAGAACGTGTTGATGATTTTAATTTATTGTTTTTGTTGCATTGACAACATTGCTCTGTCATTGCCAATACAACTAAAAATGTTTGATACCTTGGTATATACCTACTCGTATCATTATCGGGTGTTACTAGGTAGGTATATACCTTCCTTCCTTACCTTCGAATGTTAGTTCATTGTAAAGCCATGACGGTTCTCTTTTTGCATAGACTCTACCTAATATTTTCCTGTCCAAGTAAATTTGTTATTAACTATTTTAAATTTTAATAATATTTTCCGACTACTACTTACTAGCTCTGCCCCGCGGCTTCAACCGCGTTAAAATGTATCCTATAGCCTAGTCTATGGACTGTAGCTAGCCTAGTATACTGGCTATTCCTGTGCAAAATTTTAGCTAAATAGGTCCAGCCGTTTGACCATGAATAAGTCCAAAACATACAAGTATACAAATTGACTTTCACATTTATAATATTTGTGTTTATATGATATACCCATAATAGTTATGTCAACTGACTTGACCTAGGTTTCATGTATGTTCAATTACATCCCTTAGGGTCAGTTCAGACCGCGACGCGACACGGCGCGCCCTTATTAAGAGAGTAATACAACAAAAGAACTTTATCTACTACACAATAAGGGCCAATTTCACCAGTGAATATAAACTCGATCAGGTCGACTTGTACTTGGTTTACGTGTTTAACTGAGATTAAACCGGCATTTTGCATTTTTTTCCACCACAAACTGAACGTGGTTACAGTTAAACGAGTTCTTATTCTGAATTACCGATTTTGGGCGTTTAGCGCTCTTGATCCCGTTTACACTGTTTACAGCCACTGTCACTCGTATTTTACGCGTTCGTTTCCGTGTCCGTGAATGGCACTACAGGACGAGACGTCTTGCTATTCCGTTATTAAAATTATAAATATTTTAATTCCTTGCGCTACATTTTTAACCGACTTCAAAAAAAGGAGGAGGTTTCTCAATTCGACCGTTTTTTTTTTTTTTTTTTTTTTTATGTTTGTTCGCGGATAACTTCGTCGTTTACGACCCGATTTCGATTATTATTCTTTTGTTCGAAAGGAGATATCCCAAGTGTGGTACCATGGTAATTTTATCGAGGTATGATAAGTATCTCCAGAGATATTGAGATAAACATCTCAAAATTGGTACTGAAAATCAATAGCGCGGCATTGAAGTCGGTTGTTTTTTAGTCTTTAAACGATATTATTAAATTTGAAATTCACTATACTGAACACAAAAATATATACCATGCACGGACGGAAACGAATGTGGTAATATGAATTTTTGAGTTTGACAATGCCAAAACAATCTAATACGACAACTCTATGACGGCATTTACGTTCCATTGTGCGTAATAGCATAAAATCTAGGTTTTGGTAAATGCGATGAAATGGAGCCTGATGGGAGGTGGTGAAATCAAGTACGCGTTTTGACGTTTGAACACGTTTTAGTAGAACTTAGTTCAGTAAATCTCGATTAGTAGCATAAATCGTGAAATCAACCCTTAGATACACATTTCATTGAGTTAATTCGAAGACAGGCTGCGCCTTATAGATAGCCTGTGTGTCTTATAAGTAGTTAATAAAGTTCAATTTTTTATCACACGGCTTCCCGCTGCGCCGCGCGAAACCAGAAGCATCGTCACGTCGCGTCGCGTCTCGTCGCGTCGCGGTGTGAACTTACCCTTAGGATATGGTCTCTTGATTAGAGCTCAGATCACTGCGGCATGGGTATGTGAGTATAGAAAAAAGTCTGAAAGTATAATTACGAAAAAACTCAGTAACATTTTTAATCAAAAATGTTGTTCAGTATCAAAATCACGTTTAAGAATTACAAACTGTTGTATGTCCATGTATTTTATATGAATGACACCATGAAGTTTGCATAACTTGCCATGCATTTAAATCACGTGTAATTATGAATTGTTTCTCACGGATTCTGACTGTGATTTTATCGAGTAAATTAGTTAATATGACGTTTATTTGTATCAATCTACGAATAAATAATAAGACAGGAAGTCTAATTCAGAACAAATTCCTCACAAAAAGTGTACGTCCTTCAAACAAAAACGATGTAGATTCAAAATAAGAATCACTTTCGAAGTTACAAATAATTGGCTTGGATATAGATTTAAATTAGGAACGAAAGCAGGGATTGGTTCGCGCATGTGCTGCAATGTCTGTTATGACAGTTGAGTCAAACAAGACAAATGACGCGCTGGACACGACTTTTAACCCAGGCGGGCTTGGACACGACTGTTGTTGGGTAATTTTTTTAACACAGTTATATTTCCTGACTTATTATTTATTCTTAGGTATCAATCCCAATTGCTCACATAAAAGCTTTTGAGACAAAATTGTTTAGACGAAATTCTGACTTCTTTTACTAATGTATTATGTTTATGTATGATGCGCCTGGTTGTTGGTAGACGGCATCGCTTACCATCAGGCGAGCGTCTTGCTTGTCCTTATATCGTACAAAAATATGGATGTATGTATAATATTATAATCTTGTAGCAGAGCCTATTTTGTCCTAATGGCTAAGGCGATGACCTGGCGATCGAGAGGTCGTGAGTTCGAAAAATTAGCAATGAAACGAATTATAGTGCTTTCAAATTTGGTTTAGTTTGAGCAATATAAGAATCGGGAGCAAAGTGTATTTTTACACTACGTACAATATTTTATGAAAATAGATTGGTAAATGTATTATCTCTATTCAATACCGATGAGTTGCCATGATAATGCAATGGACTTTCTTCCTAATTAACTGACTATCTTAAAATTAATTTTGTCTTACCATTTTGTCTCGAAGTGATATCTACCAAATTATATCAATCAATGTTTTGTATATATGAAATGTTTAAATAATTTCTTATTACGTTATCAATATGTTTTTATTGGAGACAGGCAAGCACTCGTCCATAATATCATCAACGCGTTAAAAAAAAAGAAGGTGCGCATTAAGTTACGCGTTAGAAGTTAAACTTCAAGTTCATTCAATTTATTTCTCAACATCACTAATTATTATTTTGTACAACTCCATCTGTTGAACTTTAGCGAATACGTCTTCGTAGTTACGCCGATCTACAATAGAGGGCGTTTATAAATATGAAATGTAACACGACGCTTACGTCACTTCCGCTCCCTTGGGATCGTGACGCGTCAAATTTTAGTGCGCTAAAGAATAGTTTCGCTTAATAATATCGTTTAAAAAGAACCGACTTCAATGCCGCGCTATTCATTTTCAGTACCAATTTTGAGATGTTTATCTCAATATCTCTGGAGATACTTATCATACCTCGATAAAATTACCATGGTACCTCCTCCTTTTTTTGGAGTCGGTTAAAAAATAATTAAGAGAGTTTAAAAAGTAAAAAAAACCGACTTCAATGCCAGTGCTTGTTTGTTTACAATTAAAAAGAAAAAGCGTTGTTTGGTCTAAATATAAAAAAAAAATATCCTAAAATAATTTTAAACACGCTTGCGTCCATTTCCTCGCTACTCGAACAGTATTTTTGTATATATGTAAATGTATAATGTAGTATATACGGATCAAATGTTCTACGTGTACATGACTTTTTGTATGGTCGCCTTTATTTTGGAGGTTTTTTTATTATTATTTTGTGATTTTTATGAAATACCCATATGACGCGACAAATTGTAAATAAGAGTATGAGAAGATTTTACAGATGTAAATGTTATTGATACTAGATCTTTTAATTATATATGTATAATAAGTGAGTTTTTGTTGTTTTGCCTTTTAAAATGGAGTGCAGTATATCCTTGGGGTAAGTAAACTAACAGACCGAATAATGATGATCAAAATAAAAATAGTAGTTGTAACGCACAAAGCATTGAGCCGGGCAGCGTATTTCCGTTTCCGTGTTCAGTAGGAAGCTGAAAACGGCAGAACAGTTGGGGTGAAAACCCGTGCGCGATTGGAGTCCGCCCGAAAACCTGTGCGGGTTTCGGGGCAGTACTGCCTCCTGCCTGAATACGGAAACGGAAACACGCGGCCGGGGCATGTTAGCCTTATGCCAAGCGAACTCTGGCACAAAATAATGAATAGTACAAGTTCTGAAGATGCACTCCCTGAGAGCAAAAATGCGAGATTAAACCTAGTTACAAGGACGGAAACGTTCAAAATATGCTATGCGCCTCGGATGCGAACTTGAATTTGCGACACAGAATAAAATAAGAACCGCGTGTTACCGCGTGTTGCGCACCGTAAAATGCACCGTAAGTCCGTGTGGCGAGAGTCTGTATCACTCGGTCAGCTCGCGGGCCGTCGGCTATCTCTTACTGTAGGGTTGAGTGTTGTGAGAAAACAGATTGAATAGTAAAGTAAAGGCGTGCGTCCGATCGAGAGCGCGCGTGATACTACTGACTGAACTAGAAGCCGGCCGGCTACCGCGTATGTAGTACTTATAATTTCATAGCTACAGCGTGAAGTGCGACAGGCCCTGACTCTGGGCCAAGATGTCCACTGACTGGAATCCTAACAAAGGCCGAAAGGATTCGCGGAAGACCTCGACGGAGATGACGGTATCTGAATGACAGTGAGGGAGGCCTTTGCTCTGCTGTGGGACAGTTACAGCTCACAGAGCCACTAGTAACAAATTTATAATTTACTTTATTAAATTATAGCAAAATGTACCTATATTGAAGTGCCTGGTTGATTGTTCATAGCAAGTAGGTACTATATTTTTGCTAAGCTTAAAGCTTATAGTTGTTATAGTTAACAACTGCGCTCGTTATCTGTGCATCCACGCAGCCAGTTAGGACAGTTAACTACGAATAGAGTGGTACTCAACTAATAGTACATTACGATATTAGTGCGTTATGATGGTTATAACATGCGAGGCGGAATTTCAGCCCGAGCCGAAGGCGAGGGAGTAATTGAGCCGAGCATGTTATAACCAATACGCACGTATATCGTACGACGTTTTTTAACACATTTGCGAGAAAACAGAAGAAAAAAAACATTTTATATTTTGTTCATTTCTAATTATTGAAACAGTTAGTGAAATTACAATTATTAATATGATACGTAGTTGTAGTTGGTTTTTTAATTATGTTTTCATACGTGGTTATGTATCTGTCTTTGGATATTGACGGCAGCAAGCTGTCGCATGCGGTTCGCGCTTCTGTTAGTATATCCGGTGGAGTTGAAGTAATATATGGCTCTTCTTCATTATTGAAAGTTGTCATATTTAAATTTTCACAATACAAGTACAAAGAAAAGAAAATTTGAGAAAAATGGCGCGAGGATTATTTTCTGCCGTAGCTGCGTGAAAATGTTGGCAAAGACGTTAGAGCATGCAGCCAAGTTTTTAAATTACCGAATAAACTGATTTTTTTATTTTAAATAAACTGAATCTGTGAATGCACACTGTTGCTTTCCCGCCATTTTAACAGCGCGCTAGCGCTGCCTACTGACTGGCGCCGCGCGGCGATTAGTTCGAAATTTGAATAGCAACAGCGCGCGAAATGGCAAATAATACTGTTATGGAATTTGTATGGACTATAACTTAACTATTTGCTTTGGTAACACACGCGTTTTTTATGACCCGCTTTACATATTTAAAACCGGTGGAATTACATCAGCTTTACGAGCAACGGTGTTAAAAAAGTAAGTAACCTACCTAGATTACCGCCTCGTCGCACTATCGCTGTCAACTTCCTGAAGACGGACCTACTGAATAAGCCTAAAACCTATTATTAAACGTCGCCATTGAAGTTTTTCATCACTAGGAGCGTACCTAGTTGATGCGTTGCCGACCTGAAGGTAGTGTCAAATCAGATCAGACCGAACCTTCGGCTTCGGCCAAAATGGCTCGAAGTTTTGACCGAAGCCGAAGGTTTCGACCTGAGAAATTTGTAGATCAGATAACATTATCCTATTTTACGCCGCGTCATTTCCCATATCTTATTTATTATTATATTATTATTATGTACATATTAAAATGTAGCAATAATTAGATCCAATATCATTTAAGTTCATTTAAAGAACTAAAAAAGTTGTTTTCAGTGGCGAGTTGGGCTAGTGGTTAGCTAGGTGTTTATCTCCATATCTCAAATATCAGATTTAATTTCAATCAATATACAAAGTGACCAAACGAGACACTTTATGGGGTATCACCATCATCAGCCTATATACATAGTCCAGCAGTGGACTAGTATAGCCTATGCCTCTCCAATTTCACGCCACTGGGCATGATCCTCGGCAACTCTCTTCCAGCTCTTGCCAGCCATCTTGCGAATATCATCGCACCACCTAGTCTGAGGGCATCCTACGCTACGCTTACCAATTCGCCAAGAAATCGTTTACTCCAGCAGTCGTTGCTTCTTTTACTACTCTGACCGATTATGTAATTAATTATGAGGTATACGTCCAAGTAAAAAATAAAATTTCCAAATCAGTTAATAAATGACGGAGTAATACAATACAATACAAAATACTTTATTGTACACCACTTAAAGTAACTTACGAAACAGTTAACTCATAAAAACTACAGTACAATGGGCGGACTTATCGCTAAGAGCGATCTCTTCCAGTCAACCTTTGGATGGAGTAAGAGAAATAGTGAGTTGAGCAAGGTCGGTGGTGATCTATTGCAAAATAATAAAAAAAATAAATAAATAAATAAGTAACTACTGAGGTAACAAATAAAAACAGTCGAATTAAGAACGTCCTCCTTTTTTAAGTCGGTTAAAAGTCGCGAAGGAGTCTGTACTCAATCGGTTAATAATATGAAATGAACCAAACATTTTAATTTCATGTAAGTACTGCAAAAGGATTAGAACTAATTTAAGTATTTATCGACCACTCATGTATTTGTCATAGCAAACTTTTAAATCACTAATCCGATGTACACGACGCAAATATTGTGTTTCGCGCTGGTTTAAAAGCTCTTCAATCTGAAGATTTGCATATTTTAGGGTATGGTTCAAGATAAAAGAGTAGCTATCGCTACTTTTACTATTATTTTTAAACGACTTCACGAAAAAGGAGGAGGTTCTCAATTCCTCGGAACTTTCTTTTTTCTTTTTTTTATGTATGTTCACCGATTACTCGAAGTTACTTATTTTTTTAAAGGGTACCCTTCCAAGGTGGTCCAATTTAATTTTTAACGAAATCGGCCGATACGTTTTTAAAACATCAACATTTGTATTACGATGCATTTACTTATCTCGACGACTTACTACTAAGTACTGGCACAGATTATATAATAGTTACTGCTTCTTCTGGCTACTTTGACAAGCACGATGTTTGAAGTCGGTTCTTTTAGTTTTTTAAACGATCTTAAATTATATTCTGTGCTATCACCCAGGTTTCTTTGCCGTGTTTCTTAGTTTTGTCACAAAATAATAATACTACGGTTTTGTTTCACAACATAGCTGTCAAAAAAAATCATTGTATTGTGGAAGTCGTATCTAAAATCACTCATACACTAGTAGTACTAGTAGACTCACGGACTAATAAACTGTGTCGAAGTTCAGGATTACTTTCGAAATAATTAAATGGTCCTTTCTAGTACAAAAACATACACGTAATGATAATGATACTACTCTGTTATGAAGTTAACGAACCAAACTATAGGTTTCAATTTAAATTTGTAATAATATTTGTGTTTTATTTCAAAGGCGTCTTGAACATTGATGCAGTTTATGAGTCCGTTAGTGTAGTTGGTAAGTGCCAAATTATTAAAGAGTCAAACCACTCACGACATGGCAAAAGAATCCGAAGATTATAAGATTCAAAAAACATTAATATAAAACCTAGCTTACGATAACTATTATATAATCTGTGACCTAGCTTGTAAATTACTCAACACATACCTAGAGGTAGGTGACCTACTTCATATTTCATTTGTGGAGTGATTTGAATGATTCTTTTTTAATTTGTAGGGTAAATTTCCAAGGTGGTCCCATTGGCCAATTTCAAACAATTTCAATAATCAACAAACATAGGGCGGCGATAGCCCAATGGATAGGGTGTCGGACTGGCGATCGAGAGGTCGCGAGTTCGATCCCCACCACACCCATTGCACTATTGACGTGAACCCACTCCAGACACAAGCATATATAGCTTAGTTGGAGGGGTTAACAAGAATACTAGTAATGTGCAACCCACATTGTGAGTAATGTTTTTAAAGACAAAATAAAAAAAAAAATGTAATTATACAGATATCTGATAAGTTATCCAGATATATGACGAATTGACGATACACGTCTCAATGTTGCTAATAAAACTGACGCGCGCGGCATGGAAGTCCAAGTTCCAAGAACACGTGAAAATATTTACGCATATTTTCTGTTAAGTAATATTCTATTTAAAATGTCCTAAATGTCCTACTTACCTACTAGAATGTATCAACATAGTGTGATTGTTTTGTGTGTTTGCAGCTGTGCCAACATAGACAGATTGTGTAAGGCCACTGCTTGCCAGATATGGACCAAATGCATAAACTCAAGGTGTGTGTTACACCTTTAAGGTCGCTAGAATATTTCAGTATGATAGTTTAAGCACAGACTACTTAATAGTATGTTTTAAGATCGATTAAAAAAACGCAAAAACCCGACTTTAAAATGCCGCGCTAGTGATTTTCAAAAGCAAGTTTGAGGTGTTTATCTCTATATCTCTGGAGATACTCTTTAGTTCTTGATGAATTTACAATCGGACTACATCAGAAGTGAGCTCTTTCGCACAAAAAAATAATTTTGAAAATAGGTTCACAACTGATTACTATTTTTTTGTATGTTCTTGAGAACCTCCCCCTTTTTGAAGTTGATAAAAAAAATAGATACTATTATGTATTTATAGTTTTCTGTACTGTAACTACTAAGCAAAGTTCTAGGATAGTGTAAAGGGTTCTGCTCGTTCAGCCAACAGAGCGCGAAATCCTGGACACAGTGCGGTACCGCCAGCCACGTTTATCAGTTACACACTTTAGATTCTGAATCCCGAAGAAAACTTCGATGTGTAAAGGCCAGAAGATGAAGCCGAAAACAACAACGGGTTGCAATCCGGGAGTGTTGGCAGAATTAAAAACTTGAACATTAACGTTCGATCAGGAGACGTGACCTGACGCGAGTTTAACATTTTTTACCCATCCCAAAAAAGTTGACAACACCGCTAAAGAAGTTTTCTCTTCGAACATTTCGATAATTTTATCTATGTCAAGTAAAGTAAGTTAATCACGTTATATTTTTAACCGACTTCAAAATAATATCGTTTAAAAACTAAAAAACAACCGACTTCAATGCCGCGCTATTCATTTTCAGTACCAATTTTGAGATGTTTATCTCAATATCTCTGGAGATACTTATCATACCTCGATAAAATTACCATGGTACCACACTTGGAATATCTCCTTTCGAACAAAAAAAGAATAATCGAAATCGGTTCATAAACGACGAAGTTATCCGCGAACAAACATAAAAAAAAAAAAATATTAAATATTAAGCACATACCAAGTTTTTTTAAAGGTTCTTCAAGAGAAAGGTTATAAAAGAGTGTTAAGGGGCAGGCTATACATCAGTTCATAATAGTACGGTTGGCAACCCCTACATTAATCAGGGGAATTAAACATTTGTTTTAAGTGTGACGTTCTCCGTTTAGATGAAACCTGAATGGCATTACTTTTGTTTTTTTTTTTTCAAATCAAAGCAATGAGTTTTATGTTTTTGTTATATTTAGAATAACTATTATGATTTATTTGACGTGTGTATGTACAAATTTTTAATTCGTCCATATACTGAACCAATGATTTGACTTAGTTATAAATATGAAAATACGGGACTTTCGTGGTCACGAGACGACAGTCGTCTCGTGACCACGATCAATGCAACTTGGTCGAAACGTCGAGTTAAATAAAATTAATGTTTTAGGCGCGAAAGTTTAAAGTTTACAAATGATTTGACTTTTGACTTTTGTACATCGACATCCTGTAGCACTTCTGGTGTACTAGACGTTCTTAGGTGACGGTGATAACTTACCAGCAGGCGGGCAAACTTTAGCTTCTTTGTCGCCTACTGCTAAATAAAAAAACTCCTACCAGTATTAAGCATATTATATCGATGTTACGCTGGACTTGCTAGTAAAAAGCAGGTCACCACCATCATGGAAAAAATATGCCGCCAGAACCTTACGGTGTTCTGGCAGGACATAACCCCCCTTCCTTGAGAGTCAGGGTATTCTAGCCTGTTCATCATCTTCGACCACATCATCACTTACCACCAGGTGAGAAAGTGGTCAAACGCTATAGTCCGGCAATCTCGTGCGCGACCGTCTCGCGGGGTGACAGACGGTGGCGGGGACGAGGTAGCGGTCATTCTAGCACACGGCTACACACGCTTCCCTTCTCCACTACACCACCCGCTACCCGCTGACATCTTGGGTACCTCGTCCCCGCCACCGTCTGTCACCCCGCGGGACGGTCGCGCACGAGATTGCCGGGCTATAGCCTATAAGATATAAAAAATTAACTTTAATAACTTCTTAGTCGTTTCGCGCCTATAACTTGCGCCGGCGCAGCACCCAGATTTACGGTAGATCATTATCAACGGATTTATTGAGTTGCTTCTCTTATCTGTCTTGTGCCATGCGATGTCGATGGATTTTGATTGTAATGTTATCCTAGAATATACCTTATTAACCGACTTAACAAATAATTTAAGATCGTTCACAAAACGAAAAAACCGACTTCATATGCCGCGATAGTGAAAATATCCACTCCAATCATGACGTCAAGGTATCAAATTTGTTTATATTGTTTATCTCCATATCTCTGGGGACAATTGTCATATCTCGATAAAATTTAAATAGGACCAAACGGGAGGGATAATCTCTCAAAAAAAAAAAAAATATTTTTAATCGGTTTTGATTTGACGGAGTTCTGTCTGAGGTACCTAACAAATAAAAAATAACATTCGAATTGAGAACCTCTTCCTTTTTTGTGAAGTCGGTTAAAAAGGAGGAGGTTGTCTATTCACTAGTTTTTTTTTGTCTTGTTCGTTACCTTAGTTACTCTGTCGTTTATAAACCGATTTGGATTTTTTTTTGTTGAGATTGTACCCATATTTCTCGTTCAGCCTCATTGTGATTTCAATGAGATCAGCCCCCTGATTCTCGATCATTCGAAAACCTATTTGGATTTGGAAGCTTCATTTTTAAATCCTATTCAAATTCAGAAGCTCGTAAAATAAAAAATCATTTTTAATTATAAAAATTGATAAATTCTTGAGCTATTTTGTCGCGGACACCTTTCCAATTAGAATCACTGATTTTTTCGAATTGAAATATCAAACGTAACCGATCGGAGCATTGTGTATTGCAAAGATCCAAGTCGAAGTAAAGGCAGTTTCCAAATCGTAATTTGCTTTCGAACGATTGAGAATGACGCTGCTGATGTTAAGTGAAGATGTGATCGACGATGTAGCAAGCTTGCCTAGAAGATACCAGTTCAGGTCTTCTCTGGCAGGGAATTCCATTCCTTTGCTGTACGTATGATAAATGTTGATGCAAAGCGCTTTGTGCGACAGAATGGAATATCAACCATGTATCGATGGCGTATATAATCTGCATATACCTGCAGTCTATTGTGTCGTATATTTTTTTATCTTATAGGCTTTTGACCACTATTCTACCTGTTGGTAAGTGATGATGCGGTAGAAGATGGTAAACACGCTAGTATTTTCCTTAGTTCACACCTTTCTTCACAAATAAAGCCTCCATACGAGTGTCTGAACATTTGCCGTGTTTGCATATCTGCTTAAATAACTATTTGTTCATTAAAACAAACGGATGAGAGGTAAATGCGCTTTTTCGTTTCGAAGTCAAGTTGGAATTTCTAGCTCGGCTGATTCATTTTTTGAGCGCATTATTACCTACCTATTTAAAATGTTTCAACTAAGTACCTACCTATACACCTACTAATTATAAGAAAATCCATTCTTTTTAACCTCCGACAAGACAGACTTTGTCTGTGTCTGTGTGTGGCATCGTAGCGCCCAAACGGACCATCCGTTTTTGGCTTAGTTCTTTTTTGTTTGGAGAGTGTTTACTTTAATTCATAAAAATCCGTTTACCCGTTAAAGAATATGACCTTATTTCTAGTTGATGACGCTATGACATCAATTAAGTGGGTCTGATCAATTGGAAATTTAGTATCTTCTTGCTTTAATGACATCAAGGTATTGTAAGAACATGGTAGCATTGACTTGATGCTGGGACATCTCTTGGAATCTGTAGAATACTCAACTCCTCACCAACTTAATATAGCTAAATAGATTTGGTTGGGGCTGCTTAATTAAGTTGATAGGTAAAATCACCGTCAAGATTTAGACTCAAAGCTATTTTAAAACTTTATTCTGAGTTGAGATTTAAGGAAAATTCGACAATAGCTTAGGAGGTGCGAGATAAGGTGATTCATGTTTTCACGTCATTAATTAACATTCATACATTATCGCCATATTAGTTACAAGCATGTCGTAGAAAAATCTAGCCAAATTACAGTTAAGTACATGTTTATGGACAAAGTCAATTTATAAAGTCGATGTCCTGGCAGCTTGGTGACCAGTGTATGAGCGCTCGCCGCGACTCATTCATAACCTCGCCACCGATGCGGCACTACCGCTCCCAAAATTTCGAAAAATAATTTTGGAATCGCAGCCATCACCATTCCAATCACGCGTAGTGCCTAGGCCGTCCGCCACGACGCGCCACTGACACATTTCTGCGGTTTCGCGCGCCGTTTGAATATAGAATAGTTTTTCATTTGTTTTTATCTTTTTCTTCGCTTCGGTGATTTGGACATATTGTGCCAGTATCCACGTGCACTTGGATATTGTCTGTGATTTTTTGGGCTGTGAACACTTGGAGTTATTTTTGTGGTGAGTTCAGAAATTCGTTGTCATAGTGTAAGCCTAAATGGATGATAAATGTAGCAGGAAATGAACTATTTTCTTAATTTATGCAATTACGTGCTTAAAGTGAGTAGGTATTTAAGGACCGAAGACGGTGTACAATTCGCTTCGGGCATGTTAATATCAATAATCTGACAAAGCCGTTATTATTCTGGACCTGATCATTACCGACGAGCACTGAGACATTATGGATTGAAAAAGTTGAAAGAAATATAATTTACTAATTTATGGACCTGTTTAACGTCTGTCGCATGCATTAACATTACTTATTCATAAAAAGTAAAATTAATTATTTTCTGTTTTATACTGTTATAGTAATTATTATATCCTTAATTTATTTATTCATAGAATGTCATATAAAATAATTGCATGAACATTGGATGAATAAATTAAATTGACTTTGAAATCAATTAAGTAGGTATTTTGTGCTCGATTAGAGCTTTCGATCTTTAATTGAGATTAAAGTTTGCTGGTATCTCAGAGTAAGTATTATTAAAGTATAGTATGTAATATTTATTATAAAAACTCACGTTCATTTTAAACTTATAGATTTAAACATATGTCGATCGCTATATAGACATCGTGTAAGTCACATTAAATTCCCGTTTTTTAATGTATAAATATAGTATGTAATACTTTATCTGAGGTTGGTACCCACCTATAAAATGTGCAAGAGTCAAAATCTAAAATAAAAAAACAAATATTTTAAATTTTGATTTAGGTAGGTAGCCTAACAGTAGACATAAAATTAATGGAAGTCTAAATAGAAAACTCGGTCAATAATATACAAACCTAAGCACTAGTGGCTAGCCCAACCTTAAAATGTTGCCATTAAAAAGCTATAAATTGT
Source organism: Cabera pusaria (assembly GCA_954871355.1). Taxonomy (NCBI): domain Eukaryota; kingdom Metazoa; phylum Arthropoda; class Insecta; order Lepidoptera; family Geometridae; genus Cabera; species Cabera pusaria. Next base: position 3,435,196 of record OX940892.1, read on the forward strand.
ATCCTCGGAGTCATAATGAAATGTACCGTTTTTAGACAAGTCAAACACCGGTTAAGCACCATCGATTTATTAATACAAAGGAATATATTTATATCTAAATTCTTATACGAATAGACATACTGATTAAAAACACTAATAGTGACATCACGATCCAATCTTATTATCATATTGATGATAAACATATTATATCAAATAATTTATGATCGTACAAAACGAAAAAAACTGGCCAAGTGCAAGTCGGACTCGCACTCGTAGGGTTCTGTACCACACTACAGTATTTTATAAGATCAAAAAATACCACTATCATTTTTCGCCAGCAAAAAATAATAATTAATAAAAATTTCGTTTTATAACGCCATCTAACGTCTAACAAAGGTGTTAGGGATCGACATTTCAATATAACGCCATCTATGGGACGTTTACCTAACAAAGCGTTCATAGATGGCGTGAAATGCCGAAAAAAACACGTTTCTTGTACGGGGACCCTCTATTATCTTATACTTTATTTTGTTTTTAGTATTTGTTGTTATAGCGGCAACAGAAATACATCATCTGTGAAAATTTCAACTGTCTAACTATCACGGTTCATGAGATACAGCTTGGTGACAGACGGACAGACAGACAGACAGACAGACAGACAGACGGACAGCGGAGTCTCAGTAATAGGGTTCCGTTGGTACCCTTTGGGTACGGAACCCTAAAAACCGACTTCAAATGCCGCGCTATTAATTTTCAGTACCAAGTTTGAGGTGTTTATCTCCATATCTCTAGAGATACTTATCAGGCCTCAACGAAATCACCACAGTACTACACATGTGATATCTCATTTCCAACTAAAAAGAATAATCAAAATCGGTTCATAAACGACGTAGTAATCCGCAAACAAACATAAAAAAATATACGATCGAATTTAAAAACCCCCTCTTTTTTTGAAGTCGGTTAAAAAGTAAGTTGATTTTTTTAATTCGTCCGTAAATATAGATTAAAAAGAAAACACTAAGCTTGAGCTTCTGAAACTTTCTTAACTTTATACGAATACCAGTGTTGTAGACATATAGAAAAAGTCGATGCATTAACCATAAACTGTAACTAGTAGCTATAACTTGTGTCTCTTCAAGTCAAGAGTGAACAGGTATCTTCTAGGCAAGCGTGCTACACCCTCGATCACATCTTCACTTTCCACCAGGTGAGATAGTGGTCAAATGCTTGCCTATCTGCAATCAATTTAAAAAAAATACGTTTGATACTGTACGTAATCTTTCGTTATGTATACTTGTCATTTTAGCTGCCCCTATTGTTTTCGATCTATCTTACTAATTACTAATCACACACTGGCAAAAAAAAGCTTATTAAAACAAGGTATAGAGGGAAACGGTTAGATCTTTACTTCGAGAGTACATCAGGGCCCCTAGACAAAATCCAATTTACCTGTTTCCATTCACGCTAACACATGTTCAAAATGTATGGGAATGACATCTTTGTTGCGGAAACATATATGTCATTCCATACATTGCATTAGCGTGAATGGAAACTAGAAATTGGATTTTGTCTAGGGGCACTGCAGGGCTAGCATGGCAAGGGGACTATTTTGTCTTTCCACCTATCCGTGTTTTGTTTGGTGGAGAAGGCAAATTATAAGTAAAGTTTTTTGACAATTATAAACGCTCGCTGACTTTTAATCAACTCTTTTTTTAAACTTTTTAATACGAATCAAAATCAAAACTCGGGGTTAATCTTCACCGAGCGTTTAAATTGTTGTGTTGATCTCCTGTCAGTGGCGAAAACCAGGGAAATAATTTTATCTTTCCCCCGAGGATAAGGCCATGCTACGAGTAGCCCTGCTGGTGATATAGTACTCAAGCGTTAATAAAGATTTTGCGCGTAATTTCAATAACGCGTTCTAGGCCTACCGTGTTCACCATCCTCGACCCCATCATCGCTTACCACCAGGTGAGATAGTGGTCAAACGCTAACCTATCAGATATAATACAAAACACTACTGTATATATTATATCCTCGGCGTTTACTTAAATACTTTCCATATTCCACAATCCACGTTGAAAATAAAGTTAATAAGCTCGATCCATAAACAAGAACGGTTGGCTATTGACAAACGCAGCCGGTAATAATATTGAAACAAGTTGTTGTGGCTGACATTTTCTTTTATAAAAAGAAGATGGCGATGGTTGTCCGGTGATACCAATCGCGCAGGGCTGTCAGACCTAAACCAGACCGTGCATTTCCATTTTAGGGTTAACACCTTTTTTGCCACGTGTATAAATGATATATTGACTCCATTTTTTATTGAATGCGGTAATTTATACACTCAGATCTTCTTAATGTGCTTTAAAACTTTTATTTTTGTAACATAAAGTATTATTAAGTAGCAGTGGTCCGCGGCCTCGCCTGAGTTAAAAAGTATTGTATCTCCTAATCTATCTATATTCAAAATAGGTATCAGCTAAATAATATCTGGAAGATATCGCTTTTAGCGATAAGCCCCCATTGTACTGGATTTTTAAGAGTTTATTGTTTCAAAAGTTATTTTAATTGGTGTAATAGTATTTTCTATTGTATTGTAATGACCATCAGGCAAGATAGTGGTCAAACGCTAGCCTGTAAGATTAAAAAAAAACGTCAGCAACAAAAAAAAGAAGTGCGTAGAAAGCTACGCGTCAGAAGTGAAACTTCCTTCACATTGAAACTCTGACACTTCCGTTGCATCGGAACCGTGACGCTACGTTACTTCCGTTTCACTTAAAAAATATACTAACTACTTTCGCTATAACGAATATTCGTATTTGAAAATAACATCTCATGATCTCAGTAAGATGGGGTTCGCACCAGAAGGCACCTAGTGTCAGTGTAGATGAATATGTTTTCAACGAAAACGACTCATTTCTTCAAGTTCAAACTAGAAAATAAAGTTTTAAAATGTTAATCCATTATCACAAAATCATTTAAACAAAGCTATAACATTTTTAAATAATTAAAACCTGTCTATTATTGTTATTCGTCATCAGCTTCGGTTTAATGGCTGTTGACCTATTCAAATAAGATCTGCTAACGATCCAATAAGATAAAAATATCGTTGGGGTCATTCCTTGGTCACTCTACGACATATTCGTCTTCGTTTTTATTGGCTTGGATGACCTTAAACTTGATTTCCGATCATGTTGTAGCTGAACTTATGATTAAGATGTCATTGTGTCATTTTAGCTGATCTTAAAATAAATAATAGCTTAAAAAAAATTAAAAAACACGCTTTTTATAGAAAACCGAACTAAAAAATAGAAAATAAATTTTAATAAATTTAAATTAAGAATAGTGTTAAAAATTTCAATAAATATAAATTAATAATAGTGTGAATAAAAAAAAAAATATTTAAAAAAAAGCTTGAGGTGCATGGTGTCAATAGTTATAAATATTTTATTGATAGATATGAGTAGAGTGATTATCATTTTGATAATATCTTAAAAGCACCCCACGCTTTTTTAATTTTTTTTTTTATTTACACTATTAATAATTTAAATTTATTGAAATTTTTAACACTATTCTTAATTTAAATTTATTAAAATTTATTTTCTATTTTTTAGTTCGGTTTTCTATAAAAAGCGTGTTTTTTAATTTTTTTAAACTATTATTTATTTTCTACGTTTAAGTTGAAAAATGGAATAATTTTTTATCAAATTAGTGTATTGTCATCGGTCCTCGATAATTCTACAAAGTTTGAACGAAATCTGGCCGTTTAAAGTGGGTCAAAATCGCGCCCAAAGAAGTCGGTTACAAACATACAAACATACTGTTGAAGCTAATAAAAAGCTAATAAAAAGGTTCTAAGTTTTTTCTTTTTATAACTTATAGACTATAAGCGTTTGACACACTACCTCGCCTGTTGGTTAACGATGATGTGGTCAAACATGGTGATACGTTTAATTTTTTTATATCTTTTATTGTATGTTTACCGATTTCCCTGTCAATTGAAGAACGATTTTCAAATTTGTTTTATTTGAAAGCGTATACGTTTGAAGTTGTCTCAATGTAAATTCATTGAGACACATTCGGTGCAAATACTACTATACGCGCTATCTGATCGCCGCCTAGATCGCGCGCGCAGGACGCTGCGGTGCGTCAGCCAATAGCTTAGGTATGTGACATCTCAAATTTGATACTGAAAAATGTACATAGGCATTTAACGTAGTCTTTTTTTATTTTAAATTATTACCTAATCGGAACCAGGTAATAAAAAATATATTAGGATTCCTATATAGGTATTCATAAAGAAAGGAACTATTGGAGTTGAGAATACATCGACATTATCATTTTCGAGGATTAATGGAAAATGTCACGTCATGTCGTCTCCGTAATTCCAGTGCATCTATAGCACCTCAAGCACTATATTTAGTGTTGTCGTATTAAGCGATTAGATATGATTATGCGATACATGACAGCACTAAAAATCTTTTTATCTGTATTTTATCCATAGATTTTATCTCAGAGATCTCTCAGATCTAGATATATATATTGTTTGCTAACTATTACATTATATACCTATTTTTAACCGACTTCACAAAAAAGAAGGAGGTTCTCAATTCGTCGGAATCTTTTTTGTTTTATTTTTTTATTTTTTATGTATGTTCACCGATTACTCAAATATTCCTGAACCGATTTGGAAAATTCTTTTTTTGTTTCAAAGGGTACCCTTCCTAGGTGCTCCCATTTAAATTTTAACGAAATTGGCCAAGCCATTTTTAATATATCTACATTTGTATTACGACGCATTTACTTATCTCGACGACTTACTAGTTACTACTAACTACTGGCACAGATTATGTAATAGTTACTGAGTCTACTGGCTATTTTAACTAGCGCGACGTTTGAAGTCGGTTCTTTTAGTTTTTTAAACGATCTTAAATTATTAAGATTATGAAGATCCATCATTGCTATGTACTTTATAACGATTTTTGACGTAACGTCACTCTGTCTGTTTGTTACCTAATAACTCCTAAACGGACGATCCGTTTTTACTGAAAGCCTTTTCCTCCGCCTCTGCCATGGAGGCCTCCATTACAAGACAACTTGTTAAAATAAACAATATCTGTAAATCTGACGATGTAAATATATCATTTAAAAACAAAATAAATTTTTGACCATTAACCTACAAAACGCTTCCATTAATCTCTTTGCATTCTGAAAAATGCTTGACAATCCTATAATAGCACGACATCCCGTTTTAACGAGCGGCTACGAACGTTAAATAATAATCGTTTTAATTTATTGCCCCGATATTAATTATAATTATCACCAAACTAGGAATTAACACGAATATTTGTATAATAGCAGTAAAATGTCCCGCCGTATTTGGTAGTTGATGTTATAAAATTGTACGGAATGCACGAGATAGCGTGATATTTTATGCGCAGATTCATTTTGTTATACTTAACAATCTTGACTATTTTTTATTATTTAATAACTACCTGCCCCGCGGATTTTCCCGCGTTTAATCATAGTTTATATATACCTCGTCTATTTGAGTCGGATATTGATCACTAAGTTATTTAACACCCGTTAAAATTGGTCCAGTCATTTCAGAGCTTAACCGGAACAAACAGACAGACAGACAAACAAACATTTTAAAAATTGATTTTTGTCTGTAATGTAGTTTCGTAATGTTTTCTTTATGTACCGTATATACTTTCATATGCATTTACTGAAAAGCTGTTAACTTGGAAATACATACAGACAGAGTTTAAAAAAAAAAATTTATACGCTCGCTAGCGTTGACCACTATCTCTCTCAGGTGGTAAGCGATGATGTGACTCTTAAGGGATGTGTGCTGCTGGAACACCGTAAGGTTATGGCGGCAGAATTACTTACACATAAATTGTAAATGAAAAGAAACATTTAAATACTTTATTTACAGTACTAGAACATAATTAATACAAATAGTCTTAAGGTTAACTCGGTATTAGGTACTACAATCATTAAAATTAAGATAATTATATATAATTAATTAATAATAATAGTGATTGATCACTTACTACTATTATTACTTTTTATTAAATAATTCGCAGTAATCTATTAGCACCTAAGCACCTAATATACAGTGTGGAAATTAAACTCAGGCCCTGGAGGGAAACTACTTTAAATCCTTAAGCTAGCTCATTTTACTTAAAGGAGACATTCCTTTATATTTGAAAAGAAACAAATCTGCATTAAAAGATTTTTTAAAACTCGCTTGCTTCGCCCGGGACTCGAACCAACTAAACTTAAAAAAAATAAACACTCTTTATTTTATTATACTAATCGGTAGTATTAATATTCAGGATAAAGTTTCTCTAACAAACATTAGGTCTTTCAACAAGATGGTGCACCTGCCCACAACAGCAGAATTGCCAGGGCATACCTTAATGAAAATTTCAATGCCTGGATAGGTACAAACGGGACGATTAGATGGCCTGCAAGAAGTCCAGACCTGACGCCCATGGACTTCTTTTTATGGGGTCATGTAAAAAATGTTGTTTATGAAACTTGCTATGAAACCGTTCAAGAGCTAAGGATTGCGATAGAAAATGTTATTAGGGGCATACACCACAACACTTTGCTGAAGGCTACAAGAAATGAATTTCAACGGCGACTAATGTTGTGTAGCCGGAACGACGGGGCTCATTTCGAACAATTTATCAGTTACATAATTTAAGTGTTACAAAATTGATAGTAAAATAAAGTTGATGTTAGATTTAACGATTATTTTTATTTTTAAGACCTAATGTTTGTTAGAGAAACTTTATCCTGAATATTAATACTACCGATTAGTATAATAAAATAAAGAGTGTTTATTTTTTTAAATTTTAGTTGGTTCGAGTCCCGGGCGAAGCAAGCGAGTTTAAAAAAATCTTTTAATGCAGATTTGTTTCTTTTCAAATATAAAGGAATGTCTCCTTTAAGTAAAATGAGCTAGCTTAAGGATTTAAAGTAGTTTCCCTGTAGGGCCTGAGTTTAATTTCCACACTGTATACTAGTAGGTATATTTTGTTTCAACAATTTTCCATATTAGCCGATGACATTTATTACATGTCAACTGACAGATTATTAAAAAAAAAACAAGAGACTTCGCACGCCGAGTGCGTGCGAAGTCTCTTGTTTTTTTTTGTGTATTGTGTATCGTGATGGATCATTTGTAACGGCCATCGGTGACAACCACACCGGACACTTTAAACGCTTCGTGTGGGTAGATGCATGATTACATGCATTGAGTGGCTCTGTGACATTATTAACGAGGAATTGATTTGTACTTCATGTTATAAATGCTTTTGAATAGGTATGTATTTAAAACGGCCGTCAAACGTGTTAACTGTAAATGTGCTTGAAATTATATATATTATATTGTTCGTTGTTGACCTTCATTTGATCTCAATTTGCAAAATAGCATTGTATTTTTAGAACATATATTTTTTATTCATCATCATTAGCCGGTGTCAGTCCACTGCTGGACGTAGGCCTCTCCCAAGATCCCTCACCTGAGCCCGATTTTCGGCTCTTCTTTTCCAGACACTGCCCAGTGCCCACCGCTTACTTAGCGTATGTCGTCGCTCCACCTGGTCTCAGGACGTCCTACGCTACTTTTGCCAATTCGCTGTCTTCACTCTAGGACAAGTCTACCCCAACGGTTATCAGTCCTGCAGCAGATATAACCAGTCCACTGCCATTTGAGTTTGCTAATCCGCTGAGCTATGTCGATAACTTTAGTTCTCTGGCGAATTACTTCGTTCCGGATTCGATCCCGCAGAGAAATACCGAGCATAGTTCTCTCCATAGCTCGCTGAGCGACTTTAAATTGGTGGACCAGTCGAACTGTGAGTGTCCAGGTCTCGGCTCCGTAGAGCCGAGATCTGGACACTCACGGTTCGACTGGCTACCTGTGATGACATATTACGTATCATTACAGGTAGAACGCACTGGTTAAAAAAATTTGTCTTTAGACAATGCGGTATAGGCGACGAAAAGACTCGACGGAGATTTCCGATTGCTGCCCAACCCAGCTGAATTCTTCTCTGGATTTGTTTCTTGAAGTTGTATTTGCCTAGTTGGAGCGTCTGCTCTAGGTAAACATATTGCGTAACAACTTCGATTGGGATTCCATCTACGGCAATAGGTTCTGGAACAACGTGCTCGTTGTACATAACTTTGGTTCTATCCAAATTCATCCGGAGACCGATGCGACGAGAAGAATCAGCTAGGCCATTCAACATCCTTTGTAGGTCCTGCAACGGTATGAAATGGTTATACTTACCGCCATTTGTCGGTCGCCAGAGACCCGTTTGTTGGTCAGCAGGACGCACCACGGGCAGGTGAGGTTGGCTGGGAGCACTGAGGTGGTATTTGTGCTCCCTTACATCCCATATTTCTTAATATCATATTTGAATTATTATTAATATTCCATAACAAAGCCTAATGAAAGCTCTCTACTCTTATGACGTTTATTAGATTTCATCGTTACGTGTTTTGTTTTGCATACATTTATTCGTATATTAATTATTACCGATTATTTATACATATATGCTAAATATTAGATAGTCATTTCCTATTTTTTCACCTTGAAAAATCTCCTACATTCACTTCCTCACGCGTTAAATTTCTTTGTACTATTTACATTGTTTCAATTATTAAAAACCTGTAAAACTAAATTGGAAAAGTACTCCTCAAGATGCGTAGTTTACCTTCGAAGCCTCATTGATGTTCGGGACAATCGACAATCCGGCATTTATATGGCGCCTACTGATCACTGTATTCGCGTTTCATTTAAATTGTTTATTAAAAAGGGCAAAGTGCGAGCGTGCAAAGCGTGGTTTAACGCTGGCTTATACGATATAAAATGGCTTTTTTTTGCTGATTATGTTTTACTCAATTTTTTATATGATATTAAGTAACAGGACAAGCACGACGCTCTCTTGATGGTAAGAGATGACGTCTACCTATTACTGATATAGCGGCATGCAAAATTCTGGACTGCCAGAATTCTGCATGTCACTGCACTGCGCCTGTTACCTCGAAACATAAATATGTGGAGTCTCACATGCCCTGTAATTTCACTGGACAGTGGACACCTTGCCATTTCTACCGAAAAACATTTCTAAGTATTTCACGGCTGAAAATTAATTGGCAAAGTGGTGGTACCGCCCCAGGCGGACTGGCAGAAGTCCTAACACTAAAATTGTTGTGAATTGAATCACACGTGACGTACGTTTCAGTTGACCACAAAAACCGCATAAAGCCGTGGCACTTTTGTAGACTTGTATAATTTTTTAGAATATGCTCGATACACCGACCTGTGTAAACTCAACTGATTCCAACAATTTACGGAACCCTAAAAATATCCACAAAAAGTTTTTCCACTGAATGCGGTTTGACTGGATCGGTCCATTTTTAGCAACTTCTTTACAAACTTGCTCCATTTTCGCTCCGACTCTATCTTGACCTTTTAAGAATAATAACAAGTATGAAATCTATGTCTTTTTGCCTCCTTGATAAATGTTTATTTGTAGATTGTATAGTAAAGCATTCCTACATCGGCCTGTTTTTTTAATAACGTTTTTTAGGGTTCCGTAGTCCTGACAAGGAACCCTTATAGTTTCGTCATGTCCGTCTGTCTGTCTGTATGTCTGTCTGTCCGAGGTTTTGCTAAGAGACCGTTAATACTAGAAATCTGTAATATTGTAGGGGTATGTATATACATGACGCCGACAAAGTGCTTAAATAACATTGTGAAAAAATTTTTTTTAGGGTAGCTCCCCTATATAAGAAGTGGGGATGAATTTCTTTTTCATCGTCTACCCCATTGTGTGAGGTATCGTTGAATAGGTCTTTTAAAATGACTTCAGGGTTGCGAATACTATTTTTCGATTGAATGCTCCATTTACGAATGATTAAACTTTCAATTGCAAATTTTTGTTCCAGTAGGGCGTCCCCCCCCCCCCCGTCTAAAAGCTAAACTGCTGGCTTGAAAAATCTGGAATAATTCGTGATGATTTGAACTTGGGTGTTGGATAATTTTGTACCAAATACAAAATCCTTAGAATAAATCACGCACTTGGCCGGTTATTTTTAAATAATTTTTGAGCGTCATTGGGGTGTGCAGGGTACGTTTTGTTAGTTTTTAAGCGTCAAGGGGGTATGCAAATTGGTAATACATCGTCTGTCTGTGCCTTAGCCACATTCGTTCAGATCAGGGGGGAAAAAAGTTCCTGCCGGGTTTCTCAATCATTCGAAAATTCGGATTCAGAAAGTGCCATTACTTCGACTTGGATCTTTGCAATTCAAAATGCTCCAATCGGTTACCTACTTTTGATATTTCAATTCGAAAAAATCTGTGATTCTAATTGGAAAGAATCTTTTTCGTATTGAAATGTCAAATCCGAATTATATACTTTGCACATGTTGTCTATATATGTAAAAATTAATCCCAATTTCCCTTGGTTACGGCATCACGCGTGAACGGCTGGACCGATTTCGTTAATTCTTTTTTTGTCGTGTTTTTTATTGTCAGGAGATAGTTCTTATGAAAAAAAATATTTGAATTAATGAAAGTTGTTTTTAACGCAGACGAAGCCGCAGGCGGCGGGGCACAGCTAGTTATTGATAAAAATAAAATGATTCATATCAACTAACTGTGAATATCTAAAAAAAACATTGATTGTATATGAATTGGAGGTAATTCAAGTAGTTTACAACTAAGTATACAACTTTATATAATATCGTTTAAAAACTAAAAAAGAACCGACTTCAATGCCGCGCTATTAATTTTCAATACCAATTTTGAGATGTTTATCTCAATATCTCTGGAGATACTTATCAGATCTCGATAAAATTACCATGGTACCACACTTGGGATATCTCCTTTCGAACAAAAAAAAGAATAATAAAAATCGGTTCATAAACGACGAAGTAATCCGCGAACAAAAAAAAAAAAAAGTTCGAATTGAGAAACATCCTTTTTTTGAAATCGGTTAAAAATATCTGTCGTTTTTACAAAGTATTGATTGGCACGCACGATCATATTTTTGGAGTTATTTTTGTTCAAAGAAGTAGGCACTTCGTGTTTCGTGCGTAGTTTTTTTAAATATCTTATAGACTAGCGTTTGACCACTACCTCACCTGTTGGTAAGTGATGATGCGGTCGAAGATGGTAAGCACGCTAGGCCTAGAATGGGAACTGGCTCTCAAGGATAGCTGCCTGGAACACATTAGATGTTTGGCGACAGATTTTCTAACTTGAGGGTGGTAGCTGGCCAGGCGGACAGTAGATAGTGTCCTACCACCGTACGGGGGTTGTCGGTTTCTTAACGATGCTTTTCCATCACCGGAGGGCCACTGTGAAAAGCGCACATACATTTTTGTATAGAAAAATCCATTGGTGCTCGGAGGGGTTTGAACTCGGCACCTCTGGCATCAAAGCCAACCGTTCTCCCGATTACGCCACCCAAAGATTAGTACCTACCAAATACACATTTTTTTAAAATTCTTAATAACTATGATTTACCTTATTGTATTTTAATATTGTATTAGATTAGGATCTGACATAATATATCAAATATTATGTTTCTTTGAAGTGTTTCACACTTTATATTTTTGTAAATTGTTAAACACAATCCAAAATTTCATCGTACCGACGGGACTTGAACCCGCAACCTCCGGAATAACATGTTCCGGTGCTTTACTAACATGTTGCGGGTTCAAGTCCCGTCGGTACGATGAAATTTTGGATTGTGTTTAACAATTGACATAATATATGTTAGGGCATACGAACATTAGACATTTGGATGCAATGCAGCGCGCTGTAGGTATACATTATAACACATCTTTACATAGAATAAAACCAAGCCGCTCCCGCGTCTGTACGCTTAGATCTTTTAAACTGCGCTACGGATTGTAATGAAGTTTTCAACAATCGATAGAGTGATTCAATAGGAAGGTTTATAACCAGTACAATTAACAATTAATTGTACAATTAATAAAAAAAAAAGAGAAAATGTCAAGACATGCCCCATAGAGTTTCTTGGTGTTTCTTCTCTGATGGGAGTATTGCCGAAACACCGGTAGATTCAACAGCCATTCAGCTTTCCCCTTTTGTCCGCAGATTTTCTTTCTAGGCTTGCCATTTTTATTTTTATTTAAACAATATTATGCAGCTGACAGACGGACTATCAGTTCCATTCGGATCATGATATGTGCTGTGATCGGTATGCGTTTCTTTAAGTTGTGTTTCACTATTTCACTTTTTTATTTTTTTATATAAAAATTGTCTGAAGTACTGAAACACACAGTTACATGTATGGTTGGTTTTAACCTACTTTAATCTTTTTTTAAATATTCTGTCGTAAACGATTGGATGACAGCTGAATGGTTCATTACTTTTGTTTTTTTTTTCTAATTAAAAGCGTTAAAATTCTGCTTTTGCTATGTTTACTTGATAATTGGTTATGATCTATAATTTTGACGTGTATATGTGCGTATAATAATACTGCCTACATACTGAATAAATGCTTTGATTTTTTTGATTCTTGATTCCAGGATTAAACGCGGGCAAAGGCGCGGGGTGCAGCTAGTTTCAAATAAAATGAAGGCATTACTAATAATGCGTAAGTGTGGTTTTTACAAAGTAAAACCTGTAGCAGTTATATAGAGTGTATACATAATTGGAATTTAATTTATAATTTATAGCTCTTACACAAGTATTTCAATTAATTTAATTGTTTATTAATCCACATTAATTATCGGAAAGGTTAACAAGCGATTATTGAAATGCTTATGCTCAATAATTATGTCAATTAATTTAATTAAAAAAGTAAACGCGTTTTATTATTCACATTATTTCAATCACATTTAAAGCACCTTTTCATTAAAATAACTTTTTTTAAATTTTTAATCTAATTTCAATTGCAAACTAATGTACTACTTAAAAATGTTATAAAACTAAAATGTCAGCTATGATGACTAATAATTAAAATAAAAACTACAAATAAAAATGGAATTTAGGTCGTTTTCTGCTGCTAGAGTACCCAAAAAGCTGGCGACATTACCTCTTTGAATCGCGAAACTAATGCGCTGCCCGAGGTAAGCGCCTTTTGTCGTAGGAGACATCTATTAAGGTACGGCCACACCGCGGTGCGATCTCAGCACTTTTCAATTGTTTTCTGATCGCGTTTGGTGTGAACCAGTCGATACAAATACCACTTTGCTATCTGATTGCCGCCTAGATCGCTCACGCAGGACGCTGCAGTGTGGTCGGTGTGGACCTTTAGGCGTCTGGACAACTCCCTAACAAAACCACGTGCTTGTTGACCCCACGGGCCCCTATTTTCAACCCAAAACGGAAGAAAATCATAGTCGTCGCTTTTTTAAACAGTTTTCATCGAAAAATACTCAGAAAGTGTACATCGATGAAACAATTATTAGACCGACTCACTGTATGAGAAGGGAGAAGTACCTTTTAATACTAATACGAAAGCAAGAATAAAAACACATGCGAACAGACAGTCAGCCAGGCGCAAGTCCCCCGTCGCGTCTGTCGGTTCGCGATAAACTAAATGCATGAAAGTCCGTTCAGTAGGAACGGATTTTCATGCGGTTATCACCAATAGATAGATTGATTTATGAGGAAGGTTTAAGTATGTAAAGGTTTTGTCTAAATTGGTTAAATATAACGATGATTTTTGAAGTCGTTAATTGATACTCGACGAATATCCATAGAATTAGAGGAATATCCCACCATGCATTGTTTTGTTATATCTCAAAGGGACTAATTAAGCAGCGTTGTCGATGTAAGCTCCCAGTTGGCTTGAATTTTTCCGACACTTTCAACAATTATCTTCATATTTGAACCAATTTGCACAAAAACTTGACAAATTATACATCTAAACCTTCCTAAATAAATCACTCATTCTATTTATAGGTGGAAACCGCATGAAAATCCGTTCAGTCATTTTTGAGCTTATCGGTAATAGACAGGCACACGCGGCGGGGGGACTTTTTTTTATAATACATTCACGGACTCATAAACTGCATCAAAGTTCAGAATTCCTTTCGAATGAATTGAATGGTCCTTTCTAGTATATTAACAATAAGTACAATCTGAGAAAACCTTTTTAAATACAAGCTTTTACATAACCTAGGACCAGAGAAAGTCAAGACAAATGCAACGAGCCCAAACACGACGGGTTTGTTAAACCCGTCGTGTTTGTGTTCGTTATTGTGTAGTTTAGTAGTTCCTTTGGCCACCTTCCAGCTGCATCATCAGATCAGCGCCATGTCATCATAATATTGCATTGTCACGCGATTTACACATGTATGCAAAATTTCAGCTCAATCCAACCCTTGGAAGTTGCTCTAAAATCAATCGCAAGACTTGTGACGGAAAAATAAATTAGCCGTGAAGTAGAGATAAAGCTTCTAATAAAAACATACACATAGGGATATGACACTACGCTGTTATGAAGTTAACGAACCAAACTATAGGCTTACATTTTTTTGTACACTGATGAACTCGGAAAGGACTATCCAATTAATTCGAAAGTTATCCTGAATGTTGATGCAGTTTATGAGTCCGTGAGTGTATGTAGAGTGTTGTACAAAAATGTAAAGTGTATCATCATCATCATCAGCCGGTGGTCCACTGCTGGACGTAGGCCTCTCCCAAGGTGCGCCACTGAGCCCGGTCTTCGGCTCTTCTTTTCCAAAGTAAAGTGTACAAAGTACAAGTAAAGTGTAACAGTGTGTGTAAAATAATCATGATATATAATTTTTTATTTTTTTATATATTACCTGTGTTTTCATAGACGAAGCAATACATTTTAATGATACTCAGGTTCACCTTGATATTTCATATATTCGCATAACTGATCATCTTCAAACTAAATGAAGCAATAAAGATATTATTGATGAGTAAGATCACAAGAATAAACGGATTTTACAATGGGTAATTTACCATTAATTTGCAGTTAATTGCGTCTTTTTAACTTTTAAATATGATAATATTTAGCTACTTGTATAATAAAAGGTTAATCGTAAAAGAAAAGGGCAAATAAGACGATGGTTTTGGAACTTTGTAAAATTAAATGTGCATTGTTGTAACAGTATATTACTTACTCGCTGCTAGTCTACACTAATATTATAAAGAGGAAAACTTTGTTTGTTTGGTTGTAATGAATAGGCTCAAAAACTACTGGACCGTTTTTAAAAATTCTTCAGTTTCTAAAAATTCACCATTCGAAAGCCACAGTATCCACGAGTAACATAAGCTAAATTTTATTTTGGAAAAAAATAAGGTTCCCTAAGATATTTGGGTTTTAGCAAAACAACGTTTGCAGGGTCAGCTAGTAAGTAATATACTGTCAAAATAAACAGTGGGCTATCGTCTCAAGCAAGGACAGTGATAGTATAGGCATAGAAAAGATAATACATTCTACGGTATGGGACTATATTTTTTGAGCAAGTGCATTCTTCACTAAAGTCTAGAAATACTAAAATTGTGACACATACTTATTGTTTCAGTTTCACGCTTAGTAGCATGGCAGTCGTTTTATAAATCAATTAGTATAGAGATGGGTACTTTCTTAGTAAACGTGGACTATTTAAACAAGTTTAGGTCATTATGACAAAAGTCTGTATTTGTACATTTCATGTAAAAAAATCTTGAAAAAACTGGCCAAGTGGAAGTCGGACTCGCACTCGTAGGGTTCCGTAACACAGTTAAGTATTCCATAACTATGATTTTTCGCAACTGCAAAATTAACTTTGTTTTTCATAATGTTGGTATTAAAAACAAAGTTATCTTTGCGGTCGACATATCTCAAAAACTGCTGGCTGTATCTCGTTCAAACCAATTTTCGTTGTTAGTTTTTATTGAGATCTACAGCATATATTTTTTTAGATGTTTTACTCCCATACTTTAAAAGTTAGAGGGGGGGGGGGGGGGGACACACATTTTACCACTTTAGACGCGCCTATCTTTCAAATGATTAACTTTGAGAAAAAATGATTTTAGGAACCTCAATGTCATTTTTGAAGACCTATCCATAGACATGTATAGGTTTGAAGAAAAAAAAATTGTTTTGTTTCAGTTCCATGTATGGGATGCCCCCCCTTAAACTTTTATTTTTTTTACGTTTGTATAAAAATCGGAAAGCGGTTCACAGAATACATCTACCTACTAAGTTTCAATTCTGTAGTCCTAACAGTTTCGGAATAAAATAGCTGTGACATACGGACGGACAGACAGACAGACAGACAGACAGACATGACGAATCTATAAGGGTTCCGTTTTTTGCCATTCGGCTACGGAACCCTAAAAATGAAACGAAAGAAAATGACGCATAATAAAATGAAATGATTGATTGAGTCATCATTTACGACAACCAACTAAATAATCGTCGCGGATGTTAACAACAATTTCTGATGACTATCTTTCAGTTCATCTGAAAGGCGACAATACCTTTGCCTTCTGAGAATTTTGATTGCTGATTATATTGTTTGTTGTACAAGAACCATCCAAGACTCATTCCGTTCAACATAAATTCAGTCTTCAGATTGTCCTTTTCAATCCACTTCCAAAAATAAAGAGGTTCTCAATTCGTCTGCATGTTGCTTTTTAGGGTTCCGTAGCCGAATGGAAAAAAACGGAACCTTTATAGATTCGCCATATCTGTCTGTTTGTCCGTCCGTATGTCACAGCCATTTTATTCCGAAACTATTAAGACTACAGAATTGAAACTTGGTAGGTAGATGTATTCTGTAAACCACTTTCCGATTTTTATACAAAAATAAAAAATATATAAGTTTAAGGGGGGGGGGGGAATCCCATACATGGAACTGCAATGGAACCAAAAATATTTTTTTTCTTCAAACCTATACGTGTGGGGTGTTTATGGATAGGTCTTTAAAAATTACATTGAAGTTCTTAAAATCATTTTTTCTCATTTTATTTTTGTAGTTACGAAAAATCATATTTATATCTAATATATAAAATTCTCGTGTCACAGTTTTCGTTGCCATACTCCTCCGAAACGGCTTGACCGATTTTGATGAAATTTTTTGTGCTTATCCGGTATCTATGAGAATCGGCCAACATCTATTTTTCATCCCCCTAAATGTTAGGGGTAGTCCACCCCTACATTTTATTTTTTATTTTTTAGACAAAATTTTTAATTTCTATTTTTTTATGATACAACATACAAAAATACATACAATCCTCAAGTTTCACCCTTCTACGATCAACCCTTATTTTTTAATAGCCATTTAAATTTATATGGCAAAACAACGTTTGCCGGGTCAGCTAGTATGTATATAGAATACTCTACTGTGTTACGGAACCCTACGAGTGCGAGTCCGACTTGCACTTGGCCAGTTTATTGTTTTACATTTAGTCGTAGTTGCTTGTACTATTATTTATTATGTGTCGTAGGCAGGTACAGAAAGGCAAATAAGCCGTTAATGAATAATTTATTGTCAGAGAAATATCTTAAGCCATATCTGTGAGACAATAGCCTTTTAAAAGCGGGTAAAAAAAGTTTAAGAAGTGTCTGGGCTGTGCACGGTTCGTATGTATATAAATAAATGGTTTCCAAGATTGTTATATCCTTTCGACCACTATCTTACCTGTTGTGTTAAAAATTTGATGTTTCTTCCCACTAATTAATCACAGCACGATACAGTGTCACAAGTATAACTTGGCGGTGGTGGTTTTTGGAACTAATTCTTTTAATTGAAACTGTGAGTTTGACGTTTGAGAGATTATCGCGACATTATTGTTGATAAATCTGCTACATTAAAATAGTTCAATAATGCCAATAGTAATTAAAAGTGGTTTAAGAGAAACTGTTATCAAAGTACAAAGTAAAAGCACAGTGGCGCACAGGCACGCCAAGTTATACTTGCCAGACTGTAATTGTGAGATCTCAAACTTTTAATACCGACGTTTTATTTTATAGTATGATAAATTATTTAATTATGGGTAATGTGGCAAGGCATGTCACGTTCAGCAAGCATAAGATGGGATCACAAATACAGAAAATATTTCTTTTCATACAAAATAATTGACCTGTCTCTGTCAAAATCGTCAAAGCGATTTTTGTATTAAGGGTTCTGTACTTTAAAAGCAAATAAGGAACCCTTATATAGGTCTTTATATACTTTGTTGTCCGTCTGTCTGTCTGTCCGTCTGTCAAGACCGTTTATCTCAGGAACCCGAAGAGGTATCAAGTTAAATCTTATATCAATTACTCGGGTCTACGGTATCTTTTGGCTGTAAAAAAATTAATCCTGCAAGTCAACGCGA
The DNA here is from genome assembly GCA_954871355.1 of Cabera pusaria. Taxonomy (NCBI): domain Eukaryota; kingdom Metazoa; phylum Arthropoda; class Insecta; order Lepidoptera; family Geometridae; genus Cabera; species Cabera pusaria. The sequence continues at coordinate 3,453,527 of OX940892.1, forward strand.
TCAAAAGATATGACCGTGTAAGTAGCATTTTTAGCATATTTTGCGATTTCAAAAGGGAATATCTAATCGGTAGTTATATATCTACTTCCAGTTGCCCTAGAATCATGAAATTTGGCATAAAGCAAGGTCTTGAAGCACTTATATAGGAATAAATCTGAAAACAGTAAATATGTAAGTAGTTTAAAAAGAAAAAGTGAATTTACTATAACAAACATATTATTTGCGGTTGGTGCAATACATTCTCTATGGATCGAACTGCACTGTTAAGTTTGTGATTTTACCTGCTTGAGATAACGGGCAATCATTAATTAAACTAAAATTGTGACTAGTATAAAAACTAAAACAACCGACTTCCATGCCCCGCGAGTCAGATTCAGTAGCAAGTTTGAGACGTTTATCGTCATATCTCTGGAGATACTTATTAGATCTCGATGAAATTACAATGGGACCACCTCAAAAACGTATCCTACCGATTAAAAAAATAATCATTCGAATCGGTCACAATTGACAGAGCAATCGCGTAACTTACACAAAAAAAAACATACAAACAGACGAATTAAGAACCTCCTTCTTTTTGCAAGTTGGCTGAAAAGCTCCAAGACCATTATGTCGCACCAAATAGAGTGTTCCATCCATCAGTCATCAGGCAACTCGTCAGTAGACTATCTTTCCGATAAGCTTGTCTCCTTAAGTCAAGATACCTACAAGGTGAACTGGGAATCGTCTTATACGCATATATATGAAACTAGCTGTGCCCCGCGGCGTTAAAAAGTACCCTATATCCTAATCTATAAAACTGGCTATCCATGTGCAAAATTTTAACGAAATCGGTCCAGCCGCTTGAACGTGAAGAAGTCCGAAACAACCCGATAAACAAATAACCGGCCAAGTGCGTGTCGGCCACGCGCAGTGTAGGGGTACGTAGTAGCCTTTTATTCAATGCAAGTCTTTACCCGTTATAAACAAGCAACCAGGCACATCGTCTATGTCAATTTAAAGGATTTAGTATTTAGTACAAAATTATCTAACACCCAAGTTCAACGAATATTACTGCTAAACTAATAAAGTTATCTTAACCGCTATAATTTTCCTTTAAAGTTCATGAAATGCGCTATCATCACGAATTTTTCCAGTTTTTTTAAGCCAGCAGTTTAGCTTTTAGAGGCTTTTAACATTCAATCGAAAAATAGTATTAGCAACCCTTAAGTCATTTTAAAAGACCTATTCAACGATACCCCATATGAAGTGGTAGACGACAAAAAAAATTATCCCCACTTCTCATGTAGGGGAGCTACCCTAAAAAAAACCACTAAAAGCCACTTTGTCGGCGTAATTTATATACATACCCCTACAAAATTACAGCTTTCTAGTATTAACGGTCTCTTAGCAAAACCTCGGACAGACAGACAGACAGACAGACAGACGGACATGACGAAACTATAAGGGTTCCTTGTCAGGACTATGGAACCCTAAAAAATATACAAACTGACCTTCAACTTTATAATATTGGTATTGATTAGTAATAACGTAAATACTTCAAATGCTTGCCAGGATGTGAACTGGAGACCTCTTGCTTAGAAGTCAAGTAATCTATCCTTTACGCACTTCGAGCATTTATTGGTAAATGCTCGAAGTTTACGCAAGGCTCTCACGACATTATCTACGATATATATTTTTATAATTTAAGATCGTTTAAAAAACTAAAAGAACCGACTTCAAACAACGCGCTAGTCAAAGTAGCCGGTAGACCTAGTAACTATTACATAAACAGTGCCAGTCAGTAAAGTGCCAGCCAAGTAGTAAGTCGTCGAGATAAGTAAATGCGTCGTAATACAAATGTTGATATATTAAAAACGGCTCGGCCGATTTCGTTAAAACTTAAATGGGACCACCTGGGAAGGGTACCCTTTGAAACAAAAAAAGAGTTTTCCAAATCGGTTCAGGCATTTTCGAGTAATCGGTGAACATACATAAAAAAAAAGATTCCGACGAATTGAGAATCTCCTCCTTTTTTGTGTAGTCTGTTAAAAAGGATTAACACTTATGTTTACGTAGTAATTATTATATATTATACTGCTTACGTTAGAAAATCAAAATTATAATGACGAGTTTCAAACTTAAAATATGTTAAAAATGTTATTATACCTCAGAAGTCTGTCATTTGTCATGAAACATGTACAGATGATAGTAGCGAACTCGTACTTCATGAGTTTTTCTCATCTGGGGCCTTATTCATTATGACCAAAGAGATAACGCGTTCCTTAACGCGCCACGTTACGTTATTGAAAAATTGTATTCTGTATGCCACACGATAAGTTAATTATACAAAACGCGCGCGTTACACGTCCTCATATGTCACGATATTTTGACAGCTCAAAACGCGCTCATAACCTTACCCTACCGCGTTTTAATTGGCATAGAGAATACCATAACGCGGAGATAACGTGACACGGCACGGCAAGACTTTAAAATGGTCATACTGAATAAGGCCCCTGGTAATATATTGGGCACCCAAGACACAGGCCTAGCCTAGTTTGGGGTCCACTGATAAATTACTTATTGTTATAACTCTATGAAATTAAATCTTAGTCAAGTGATAATAATATAATTGTAAACATAAATAGTGTATTATAGCATATTATCTAATGTACATGTACATCTGAGTTATAATTTGTAATAAATATCTTTATCTTTATTTATGAATCGACTAGATGTGCCTCGTGGTTTTACCCGCGTAGACATCGTTTCCGTGGGAATTTTGGGATAAAAATGACCCTATATGTTATTCCAGGATCTAGGCTATCTACATACAAAATTTCAGCTCAATCGGTTCTGTAGTTCTTGCGTGAAAGAGTAAGAAACATCCATACATCCATACATACAAACTTTCGCGTTTGTAAAATTAGTAAGGATACGAGATGTTGTTACCTCTAGAACTTTTTTTCATTTATGAATCGAATTGGGAAATTATTTTTATATTTGAGGGAGTAGGTACGCTTCCCGTTTGGTTCCATTGTAACTTTATGGAGATCTGATCAGTATCTCCAGAGATATAGATATAGACATAATTATCTCCATATCTCCGACTTGGTACTGAAACTTGGTACTGAAAATTACTAGCATACCCTTTGAAGTCCTTTTTTTTCCTTTTGTCAACGATCATTAAAATATTGAAATAAACGTTATTATTTTTAGATTAAGGCGATATCCTTCGGCCAAGATCAGTCAATCCATAAAAAAACTAGTTGGGGTCAACGCACAGTTAATGCTGCTGAATTATTTATCAGAAATCAAGACGAATCTTTATTCTGAGAGCCTTTATTTGTTTGTGGACGTCGAATCACCGAATTAACAACAAATAAACTTGTCAACTTAAAAACTTGTTGAAATTTTGAAAAATATCTGGGATTTCAATATGGATAGTCAATGTGGGGCATTAAGATTTATGATAGGCACTTAAGAGGAAATGCGATGTGGGAGGAATTTGAAAAATAGGTAACATATTTTAAAGAAACTATTGCCGTCGCGCAGTGCCCGAACAACCAACAAGAGTGTGATAGGGTCAACAGCAACTCAAACCCATTTTTACCTACAAAATGTTGAATATAATAGGGTTTCGTGTTCGCCTGTTTTCTCTCCGAGCGTAGCTAAAGTAGACCTTGATTTTTTGTGGAAAAATATTTTGCTCTAGAAGCATTTTCCAGGGAGGAAACAGAGGAATACATTTGTATGGAAAAATGCACCCCGCGTCACAGAATAATGAATGCCCGCGTACCCTCATTCGAAGCTGCGTAATTAGTTAAATAAAGTAAATAATATTTAATAAAACATAGGTACATACATACATAAAATAAAATCACGCCTTTCTCCCGTTGGGGTAGGCAGAGATTACTTCTTTCTTTAAATAAGTTAGGTAGTAATAATAAACACCAATTTTCATATTATAGGCACCTACTGTCTCTGATAATAGTAATATCTATTAACCTACTCCAATTGACATTCCAAATGTATCAAGAATACATTAAAATAATTAATTTTACGAAGTACTCAATTGCATAAATCGTCGAAAATATGATATTAGTAATTTACGCGTAGATTGAAGAAGAAAACTCGTTTGAGCAAGCTCTGGGCTAATTGACATTTGTACAATGCTGCAATGCCAAAACAATGGCTGCCACAAGGACGAGTACAGCCGCTAGTCCAATTAGGGCCACCTCTTTTCCTGATATTCATCATCAATCCTGAAACAGTATTTTTGGTTTTAAGTAATGTTTTATATGAGAATCAATAGGTACTATGGAGATTGCTTCGGAGCTCTTAGAATGAAATCCCTTAAGTACTTTTTTTTCCAAAACCACAATGTTATAAGTAGGCAGATAATATAGATCGCATCGTTTATCATTACCAGAGCATCTTATTGTTTCTTGTTCTTCGATGACCATACTTCGAAGTGGTATAATCCTAAAGAGAATAAATATCAAATAACATATGTAATATGTAAAAAATCAACTATTGTTATTTTTTTTATTACTCTCGTCATGTTAATCAAATCAAGCTTGGCTTTTTCATTAGCACTAGAATGTCAACATGTCTCATAAAATACAAATGACACAATGTACCTATTCAATATCATTATCCAATCAATTCCAAACGATTAAATGGAATCAAAAGCTTGATTTGATTCTAGAGGGCGTTGGTGTCAAAATAATCGCAAGTGATTTAGAAAGTTAGTGACTAATACATATTTAGTTTATAATATCTGCGGATCTACCTCAAAGCAATTAAGGTAAAGGGGTAATCTAATCTTACTACATCTACACAGTTTTCAATTTTTTTTTGTAGTCTCAGCAAACTGTCACTGAATGGAAAAGAGTAAGAACTCAATGAATTAGTGGATAATCACTAAATTAATATTTTTATAATTTATTTCCTATTAACATTGGTTCTAAGTTAATTTAACAATATAATGAACAATATAATTCATTAACTAATATTATAAATTCGAAGGTAATTATGTCTCTTACTCTATATGTTTAGTAGGTTATTTTACGATTTTCGTTGCTGTTTACAGTTGAACCGATTTGGATGATTTTTTTCATTTTTATAGGCAGTTTGATAGAAAAGGATATACTTAGTAGGATAGTTTGTAGCAAATCCGCGAGTAACAACTTTTTTTTATGATCAATACGCAAGCTATTGGCCACTATCTCATTTGATGTTAAGTGACGATGTGGTCCAAGATGTAGCATACTAAATTGAACTAAATGAAATCTTTATTAATAGAATAGCGTCCAGTCTCCAGTGTACACATGCAACAATGTTTGACAACAATCTATATAGATAGTCTGTGGCTGCGGAACCGATCGTGATAGTTGTCGTAATGTCAGGGCCACTAACTGGTCCTCGGTGACATTTCCGATGTGGAGGCGAGAGCTGGAATGCTGTTTAGGTGAATGATCAGCGAATTTGATCAAGCAGGGGTCGATCAAATTGTCAAACGTCCTCCATGGAAGAACAATAGATAGATCTTTGTGGTTGAATTTCTGTTTGGTAGACTGCGGTGGTATGCTAACGCTATTCTTACCCGACTGCGAAAGAAGGAGGGTTATGTTTTTCGAGTGTATGTATGTATATTTCTTTGGCACGCCGTAGAGCCTAAACGGCTTGTCGTATTTTTATGTGAGTGGTGTCAATAGATTCATCTTAGTCGTGGGAGTGACACTAGGTACATCAAAATTAAAAAAAATACAAAATTATGGATTATTAGCGCCAAAGGTAATCTAAAAAAAGAATGTTTTCGAAATACATCAAGTTTGGTATCAAAATAAAGGTATTTTAACGGTGATTACGAATATATATATAACTCATATGTTTTATTAGAGTTTAGAATATGAAATGCTAATAAATATTTTTTTCATGAAGTCATATTTTTTGTACTTTTCAATAATTATCTTGTTTGTGGCATTAACATTCATTTCATTTCATCGGTCGAAGCAAAACTCTTTTAAGCAGACGTGCCAGCGGTGTGAAGTTTAAATTCTGAAAATACACAAAACAATATAATTATTAGTCAAAATAATTGAAAATAATAAATGAATCACAGTTATAAATCAAAAACACTAGGTACACTACAGTCAATTCAATCTCCAATCAACCGTGACATGAGTAAGTTGTTCTGTTTAACAAGTCAATGTAAACGATGTAGTAATAGTAACTCTCATTGTTAATCGTAGTGCATCTCCTTAGACATAACGTTGCCAATATTTGCAACAGACGCAGCGCACAATGTTGCACCTCGAATGCTAAATTGATCTATTTCTTTTCTATATGCTACTAATAAATAAGAAGTCAGGAAACGTTATAAAAATGACCCAGCAAATGTCGTGTCCAGCGCGAAATTAGTCGGACATCTGGGGCCTTATTCAGTATGACCAATGAGATAACGCGTTCCTTAACGCGCCACGTTACGTTATTGAAAAATTGTATTCTGTATGCCACACGATAGGTAAATTATACAAAACGCGCGCGTTACACTTCCTCATATGTCACGATATTTTGACAGCTCAAAACGCGCTCATAACCTTACCCTACCGCGATTTAATTGGCATAGAGAATACCATAACGCGGAGACAACGTAACACGGCACGGTAAGATTTTAAAATGGTCATACTGAATAAGGCCCCTGTCTTGTTTGACTCAATAGGAAATATGCATGTGGTATAAATTTACTTAAAATCATTTATTTTCGAATCATTATTGTTCTGGTTACAACACCAGTTATTTATAAATAAAATACTCTCACATGTGTTAAAATATTATATGAAAAATGCAAAAAAAGCGTAGGAAATTTAAATTTGCTAAACACATCACCACTTGTCAATTAGAAAGTGACGTTACAGTGCACAACACGGTCTCCACAGATAAAATCTTTTTCATAGTATATTTTTCATAGTAGCATTTCTATTAAAAATATTTAATCTGTAGAGACCGTGTCGTGCACTTTGACGTCACAAACGCGCGCGAAAATTTGGCAGCGTTTTAGAAACCTCATATTTTTTCAATGCTAAAACTATATTTTGTAGCTTAATTTGAACACTTTCAGTGTTATTTAATTTTTTTACTGTGTTAAATGGATGTGTTCAGTGAAATAAACATATTAAAAAAAATCATCCATATTCCCTATTGTCATAACAGACATTGCAGGCATTGCAGCACATGCGCGAACCAATCCCTACTTTCAGTTCCGAATTTAGATCAATCTCCAAGCCAATCATTTGTAACTTCAAAAGTGATTCTTATTTTGAATCTACGTCGTTTTGGTTTGAAGGAAGGCCACTTTATGTGTGGAATTTGTTCTGAATTAGAGTTCCTGACTTATGATTTATTCGTAGACTATATGTAATAGAAAATATCTTATCACTTTATATAATTATGCAGTAATGGGTAATCTACAAGTGCTTATTTATTTTTAACTTTTGCCTGAAGGAAAGTCGTACTTACATTGATAGTAGCAGTTGAGTATTACTCAAAATTCATAAGTTATTTTTCAAAAAAAATAAAACCGACTTCATAACCACAAAAAGGCACTCAAAAGCGAAAAATAATTTACTTAAAATTATTATAAGCGTTACCCACTTCTCTATTTGAAGTCGGTGCCAGCCAAGTCTAATAGGTAGTAGATAAGATAGAAGATAAGTGAAGACAAATTATTTATATTTATATATAATTATTTATTATAATTATTAATATATAATTATTTATTGAGGGCCCGGTGGCGTTATTAGGAGAACGGTCGGCTTTGATGCCGTGGTACCGAGTTCAAACCGCCGTGCACCAATGAATTTTTCTATCGAAAAATATATGTGCGCTTCTCACAGTGGCCCTCCGGTGAAGGAAAACATCGTTAAGAAACCAATAACCCCCGCATGGTGGTAGAACATATCTAGTATCCGCCTGGCCAGCTACCACCCTCAAGTCAGAAAATCTGTCGCCAAACATCTAATGTGTTCCGGCAGCTATCCTTGAGAGCCAGTTCCCATTCTAGTCTACTTCTCTATCTTCGACCGCATCATCACTTAGCAACAGGTGAGATAGTGGTCAAACGCTTGCATATAAGATATAAAAAAAAATATCCCCACCTTTATTTCTATCTCGCTCACAGTTACCGTAAGAATATCTTATATGCAATAGCAACCTCCATCGTGTATAATCTTCTTGGGACTCTTCTACTAAAACTAGTACATTCTCCTATGTTTGAGGTATTTATCTCCATACTAATCAGATCTCGATAAAATTAAAATGGGACCACCTCGGAAACGTATCCTACCTATTAAAAAAAGAATCATTTGAATCCGTTCACAATTGATGGAGAAATCGCGTAACATACACACAAAAAAAAAAAAAACATACAGACGAATTGAGAACCTTCTCCTTTTTTGTGAAGTCGGTTAAAAATTAGTCTAATTTAGATAATTCCTTTCTTCTGAAAATATTGATACGATTGCAAGGGATAAAAATCAATATAAAGCAAGAATATTTAAATACTAATGGCCCTACATACCAGGGCTACCTATTTTTGGTAATTATTAATGATCAGTGAGACTCATTTTGAATTTTAAGTAATACCCAACTACAAAACGGCCACGACCAAAAGAAGTTTTAACAATTTTTTAAAGCTAAGGTATAGAAGATGAAAATTTGACTTTAAATATATTCATTTTCAGTAGCAACAATAAGTTTCGAAATAAAACATAATTTTGAAAATCGGAGCACAATTGACAACATTACATAAATACATAAAAAATACATACAGATGAACTGAGAACCTCCTCCTTTTTGATGTCGGAAAAAACGTAAATGAACTAAGTATAGTAGCTTCAAATCATGTGTTTGTATTTTTTGTATGTATTCTTCATGTGTATGTTTAAAACAGTGATTAAAACAGTCTTGCCAAAATACGAAATATAAACTCGGGCATGATTAGGCAATAGCACAGAATATATGTATTTTTTTAATATCTTATAGGCTAGCGTTTGACCACTATCTCACCTGTTGGTAAGTGATGATGCGGTCGAAGATGGTAAGCAGTCTAGGCCTAGAATGGGAACTGGCTCTCAAGGTTAGCTGCCGGATAGTACTCCGGCAATACGCAGTAAACACTTGTACTGAAATGAATAGCCATACAAAAAACCTTTAGATTGCTATGCTACACAGATGTCTTAACAAATAGAAACAGCCTCGCAGCCTCTTAATATGCCATACCACCCAAGACTCCCATGTTATCAGAACTCCAGAAATGGACATAAAGCAAAATTGTCAGTCGAAAGGCGAAGGCACGAGGGCTATGTAACATCACTAAGTACGTGATCGGAATGAAGTCCTACCAGCAGGATTCTCTTTACGCCGAGTTCACACCTGACGATTTTTGTAGTTAAGCTTCCTAGGGATGTACTTGTCTTTCCATTCCAAGTATCGATTTAGTATCGATACTGAGTAGGTACCGGTTAAAAGTACTCGTCTCGTTACTGAATAGTTTGCCTCGAAAGAACATTTAGGCTCGCATTATAGAGCAATGATAAGGTTTAGAATTAAGCTATTTCAGTCCTGGATTTGTGAATAGGCCGTATAGGCCGCGGCCTAGTGGCGGCAGCGACCTAGGGGCGGCAGATTCCAGAGGACGCCAGGTTAAAAGTTAAAAAAAAAGGTACATGGGGCGGCGGAAATGAAATGGCCTACACTTATAAAAAGTTTAAATCCGGCTTTGAGCTTTTTGTTTGGCTAATCAAGCGCGACTTAATCGATAGAAAAGTATCGAATGAGTATTTGTTGTAACTCGTATCGTAGGTACATCCCTAGAAAGTTAAACAACAAAAATCTCATGGTCTGGACCTGGTATTGGCAAATAAAAGATCTCAAGGTCGTTCGAAAGTTAACGCCCGTTGTTTACTATCTGTGTTATGAAGTTATCGCTCTTTTCAACCGACTTCCTAAATGGGGAGGTTCTCAATTAGTCTGTATGTGTTTTTGTATGTGTGTGACGCTATTACTCGGTCAATTGTGAACCGATTCGAATTATTATTATTTTTAATTGGTAGGATGCATTTCCAATGTGGTCCCATTGTAATTTCATCGAGATCTGCAGGTAAGAGGTAAGTATTTCCAGAGTTATAGAGATAAATACCTTAGACTTAGTATTGATAATAACTAGCACGGTATTTGAAGTCGTTTTTTTTCGTTTTGGAAACTTAAATCTTAAATTATGTAACAAATTGCTGCTCTAGACTACTTAAATAACATACAATTGATCTTTTATTTTACTTTGAATGTTTTAAATCGGTACCTCTCATAATCATATACTTATACATTTTACTTTCAGTGAAATCGCCACGTGATTTAAATGTTATACGTCATTTTGTGTGATTCTCGTTTCCTTCTTCATGACTAAATAGTTTGAATGACTTGACTAAGCAAATAATGATGGAATAAAGTTTAAATACTTTTTAAAAGTTATCAGCTTGCCAATATTAAAAATAGGTTAGGAAAGACCCACTTTGGCGATTAGAGTAAAATCAATTGATTCTATCTTAGATCGTATCGTCACTTAACATCAGCTGACATAACTATTGTTTATTCTGTGATAGTGATCATTTATACTTGTGTAACATATAAAAGCTATTCATACATTTTACTGAAACTGTACTTACGCGTGTAACCTTTTCACATGTTGCATGATCTACATTTTGTTCCAACTCGGTTAAAGTTCATTCGAATATCAATAAAGATATACGACAGTTTTAAAAGATTGTTAATGTTGAGGACATTTATATTGCAAAGGTAAACGATAACGTTTATATTGGAGCACTAAATTAATATGCTTTATATTGTGTCAATGTAGGTGGCTAATTGGCTAATGTAGCATTTTATCACTACGCCGCTATAAATGTCCTAAAACTGGCAATAAAAGGACACAATGTAAACATTTATGATGTAACTGTTGGTATTTAAAGTCAGGCGCATAAAAGTGCAATCAAAAATAAGAAATGGAAAACCAAATCAATATAATGTATGTATTTAAATAATTACAGTGCGAAACCACATAATCTGTAAAGCTTCACAACCAGACAAAGTAAATCAAAGCGTGGCAATAATCGATTTTAGATTTTAAGCAAGCGGCATAAGGTTTATATCATTAAAATCCAATGACTTTTTATAAAGTTGTTTGTGATAAATATGGTTGGTTTAATCCAAGCGTTATCGGTAGTTGTGGTCCGCGGTGTAATGTATCGTTTCATAGTTCCTCGTGAATGGGATTTGATATTTTATGAACTACCTCAGAACCTTCATCCAAAGGTCCTTTTTAATCCAACTTGAACCGAATTGCTTTTACATCAAACTTCTCTTATCAATGTACAACTCACTACCGGCGTTTGTGATTAAAATAAGGCATTTAAATATCATCGAATAAACTTTAATATACCAATTTCAATAATATTACTTTAAATGGACTTTATTATCGTCGTCATTGATAGGTATCATTAAATTTTGTGACCATGCGAATTAATGAGACAAATTGTATAAACATATTATTCAAATAGCAGTCGTTTGTTCTTTATGTAGTTCCTACGATACGAATTAATCAAAGCTCATATCACAGAATAGTTAATAGTAAAAGCAATTATTATCATAAAATTTTATACAAAATATCTCACTGACATTTGATACAAATAAGTGGAAAATAAAAATATTCAAGAAATCGAATTTAATAAAGCTAACGACATAGTCGTTTAAAGACGAAAGCGTCTTAACTCCTTAAAAAAGTGAATGTAATTTAGCACTCATATATTCAAAATGTCAATTAATACTTCTATGGAATTATTCGTATTAAACTTGAAACAAATAATAGGTACTAATACGGTAAGCCAATTAGGAGTGCTACAGGGTACTATTTTTGGTCTAATGCTATTATAAGAGTCATGAATCATGACTCATGACCTGCTGATGAATGAGATCTCATTGATTATTTTAAGACAATACTGCTGTTGGTTAGTTATATTGATAAGTTTAAAATATGCAATGGAAAACATTCCATCATCTCGTAGTTAACTTATAAGTCGTCCAATTATTATGACAAAAGTCTGAGAGTATAGCTTCATACGTGATATATCTTGTCAGTTTATTTTTGAGACAATCGACTATGTAAATGAGCGTTCACTTGACACATTAAGGACGGTGGTTATCGTGACTGGCTGACTGAATCACCTTAAGAGCGAACGCGGGGTGCTCTTTTCCATACAAATGTATTCCCCCGTTTCCTCCCTGGAAAATGCTTCTAGAGCAAAATTTGTTTCTACAAAAAATCAAGGTCTGCTGTAGCTATTGCTTTTTTGATCAAGCAATTGCAAAAAGGTAAACGATGGCCGAGCGCGGTAGCGATAGTAAACGATAAGCCTTTTTATCTCCTCCTTAGATTTGTTTAAGGGTCATATTTCTACTTGCAATTGGTTCGCCAAAAAAGCAAATAAGAGGAGCGGGGCATAGCTACAGCAGACCTTGATTTTTTGTAGAAACCAAATTTGCTCTAGAAGCATTTTCCAGGGAGAAAACGGGGGAATACGTTTGTATGGAAAAGTGCACCCCCCGTTCTCTCTTAAGACGTGGTCCTGTGGTCTTGTAGTCTGTGGTCGAGCGGCTGTGTCACAACTGGGGCCCAAAGCAGGTGCCGGACTTTCGAAGAGCTAGGAAGAGAATAAGGAAACTCACCCGAAATATCTGTTTTGAACGTTTTGCAAGGTTCTTTAATTTCGCAATACTGTTGTTGGTATGCAAGTGTGTAAGATGTTACGGCTGTTTATTTAACAAATTTCACGCATATGATTCTTCAATTTGTTTTAAAAATTGAATAGTATTTTTAACCGATTTCACAAAAAAAGGAGGACTTTATTCCACTGTATTTTTTTAATGTTTATTACTCAGTTTTCTATTACTATATTTGTTACTCAGAACTCCGTCAAATTTTAACCGATTAGAAAAAAATCTTCTTTTGTTTGAGAGATTCTGCCTCTCGTTTGGTCCTATTCAAATTTTATCGAGCTATGATTATCTCCGGAGATATGGAGATAAACAATACTAACGAATTTGTATACCTTGATGACATAATTTTGGCAACTAGCTATTTTTACAATCGTGGCATGTGAAGTCGGTTTTTTCGTTTTGTACGATCATATATTATGCAAAGCAATATTCTTAGTGGCAGTACCTTTTTTGAAGTAAAACTTCTTTAGGCGCGACTTGATAGTAACTTAGATTATTTTTCAGACGGAAGTGACGAAGTTTCCGCTATTTAAAAATATAATTTTGTGTAAGTAGGTATATTCCTAAACAAACCTATAAACTACGAATAAATCATAAGTCGATTTAGTCGTAGCCTCCAAGGATTTTCCAAGCAATGGTACCATCTAGGGGTCTTCAAGTCGCGAGTGAATAGGTATCTTCTAGCCAAGCGTGCTACATCGTCGACCACATCGTCACTTAACACCAGGTGAGATAGTGGTCAAACGCTTGACTATAACGAATTTAAAAAAAAAAAGCCTACGAGTATATCTTTTGCATCCTCGTCCAAGCAGTTATTAATGTACCTACATTTTGGTGCGTGATTGTCGACCCCATAGCTTTGTTCTTCACGTTTTGCCACGGTTATTATGACACAAGGCGGTACCATGCTAATTATTGGAGTTGATTTGAATATACTTTATTTTTTAGAATAATTTGTTGAAAAATTTAAACTCTTTAAATTGTACAACCAGCTTGTAAAAAAATATTCTAATAATAATTGTACAGATTTGAAAGTTTGTGTATGTGTTATTCAATCACGTAAAAATGACTGAACGCATTTCGATGAAATTTGCACAGCAAGCACAGGGACAGTATAACATAATTTTTATTCCGGTAACTGACATAGTATATTTTTTTATGCAGGCGATATTTTTGTAGTCTTGTTACTACAAAAATAAAGCACGGAAAATAAAAACTTTTTTTCCTGTATACATTTAAACAAATTAATCACTTTACAGTTTATTTATTTATTTGGCTACCAAGTAATAGTAACATGATTACAATACTTAACTTTACTAACAAATGCATTTAGCAAAATTATTTACAAATGCATTGGCGGTGTTCAGAGAATAACCGTGGTCGTATGCTACTATGCAGAATGTATTGTTTTGTTGATAAGTGTTGATGTTTTTTTGTTGTTTTTATTTGTAGATATGTTTTTGTTACGTGTTTAAATAATTTAGAATAGATTCTAATTGTTTTGAAGTAATATAACTAAGTATAATATGTCAAATGCCGATACCATCGGAATGTAACGATTTGGGTCTTTTATGTATCTGTTATGTTGCGTTCTTTTTTTTCTGAAATAAATAGAAATTGAAATTGAAATTGTTACGGTAGGTGACATACGACCACGGCTATCTTCTGAGCACCACTATGTATATGTATGAAATACAATTAAATATTTATGACAAGTAAGTCGTTTATTTAATACACGATACATATTGACTAGTTTGTACATAGCAATCTCAGTTGAGTATATTTTCTTATTTCATACTTTTTAGAGTGTAATTTTTCAGTAGTCGGGTTTTAGTTTTTTAACTTATATGTTTATTATAAAATCTTGGTGAGAATACAGAAATGTCAAGTTTTAGAAACAAATATAGATCTATGTAGTATAACTGTGAATTTCAAAAAGATTTATAAGCTTATACGAAGTGTTTCTCACACTACAAATAATTTTACCAAAGTTTAAAGTTAATATATATTTAAAACTGGAAGTGGCCGGTAACGGTAAATATAAAATTTAAATAAACATTGAACACGTTTTAGTTCCTCATGACATTTTTATTTCCGATATTTGCAGACCCAAGTGGTGTCAAGTTTCCGTTATAGCCGTGTTAGAACGTATTTTTGCGTGCATTAAATAAAGTTAATCTTATCAGGTTTTAAAATAAAATTTAAAGTGTTTGAGTATTTTGATATTTTAATGGTTATATATGGTTGTACAAAAAAAGATGAGTCTTTTAGCTTCCAGGCACTGCCCTTCATGGTGATTTTGAGGTGACTTTGGGACACCCTCAGATCTCCCATTTAAACAAAGCTGCTCAAATGGCTGACTGAAAATTGTTTCTATAACCAAAATGAGTATATTAATTTAAAATATTGCAGACATTTGTATAAATCATAATTATTTGAATTATTTGTAGGTAGTATAATATATGACATTATAATTTTTTATTCAATTCAATGAATGACAAGAAATCACGGAAGAATCTATTACAAACGTGCTCTAGCTCTGTAGATCGTGCCCGTCTCTTAGCAGTTGCAGAGTGGGAATCGGGTTTGTGGCTACAGGATCTTCCATCCCTAACACAGGTACTTTGCTCGATTCTTCATCATTCAGAGTATCAACATCTCTTCGCTTGGGCGTACAGTGTTGTGCTCCACACCACTGCCAGTGCGGTAGTGCCGTCAGCCAGCTTGGTCACCACGGTCTCTCCAGCATTAAGAGCGCAGGCAGAATTTCTTGCTACGGTAGCCTTAACGACATCATCCACCGGGCTTTTACCAGCATCAACTGCGCAGCCATTTTAGAACCAAACGGCTTAATGCGCGATGGTGGTAAAGGACCTGATGGTATGAAATTAATACCATGGAAGATGGGGCGGCCCTTGGCATGGGACGCTACTTGCGTCGACACTTTGGCACCGTCACATCATCCCGGAACACAAAAAAAGGCTAGTGTAGCTGCAGAAGCAGCTGAGAACCCCAAGAGACGCAATTATAGTAGTTTAGACAGCTGCTACCTATTTGTGCCTTTTGGGGTTGAGACTCTAGGACCGTGGGGACCGGGTGCACACAGCATTTTTAAAAATCTCTCCGCACGTCTGGTTGAAACGACACGGGACCAAAATGCTGGCATGTATTTAGCTCAGAGACTAAGCATCGCCATTCAACGGGGGAATACAGCCAGCATTTTGGGAACTTTACCTACTGGTAGTGGTTTGGTAGACTACATTTTAGTTATTATTGTTTTTGTTTATGTTTTTATAGTTAGTTAGGTAGTTTAAAAGTTATAATAATGTATATGTTTTAAATTCCTTCTGTAAATAAATTGTTAATTATGTATATGCACATAAGTACAATATTATAGAAACATTTATAATTGTAAGACAAAAAATAATAGTAATATATATTTAATTTATTTCCATATTAAACAATATTTACAAATAGTACATATATATACAACTTAAAACTAAATTAATATAAAAACTATTTAAACTGATATAAATACGTAAAACGTTATAAATAAAGAACAGAACCTAGGTCGCAGCTGTCTCCCGGTAACGTTCCCAAAAAGCTGGCGACGTTACCTCGTTGAATTGCTAGGCTAATCCGTTGGCCGAGGTAAGCGCCAGCTCTTTGGTCACGAGCGACGTCTATTAATCATCTGGACAGCTCCTTTACAAAACCTCGCGCATCTCGACCCCACGGACCCACTGTTTCGACCCCAAACGGAAGAAAAATGTAGTAATATTATCATAATAATAATATAGAATAGTCTAATCAATTCACATATGAATGACATACTCGTACTTAATTTAAATGTATTATCGGAAGTTTTTAATCATATATGAATGACATGTAATTTTAATATTTTAATATTGTATCTTTTACTAACAAAATGGAATTTATTCTGAATTAAACGAATTAAATCAAAATTATTTAAATTAAATTAAATTTAATATTATGTTGAGATT
Source organism: Cabera pusaria (assembly GCA_954871355.1). NCBI lineage: Eukaryota > Metazoa > Arthropoda > Insecta > Lepidoptera > Geometridae > Cabera > Cabera pusaria. The sequence continues at coordinate 3,470,341 of OX940892.1, forward strand.
CATTTAATTCATAATACTCTAAATATTTGCATGTCAGTGTTTTGGTGAAATATGCTGCACATAACACAGTGCTTAACTGTCATCTGTTTTACCATATTTCTTGCAAATAAATAATTTCATTTCATTTCGGGTTAGACTACGCCACAGAAGTATTAATAATAAGTTAGAGGCTAGCGTTTGACCACTCACCATCTCACCTGTTGGTAAGTGATGATGCGGTCGAAGATGGTAAGCACGCTAGGCCTAGAATGGGAACTGGCTCTCAAGGATAGCTGCCGGAACACATTAGATGTTTTTGGCGATAGATTTTCTAACTTGAGGGTGGTAGAGTGGTAGTTATATTAATTATATTTAATAAAAAAAAAAAAAAAAAAATTATATTTAATGGATTGAATAATGAAGTATAATACAACAATAAAATTAGTTAAAACTTTTGAACGTAAATAAAGGAAGAGATGCTGCGTAGCAGTGGTAGGAAAAATGAGCGTATGAGAAAAAGAGAGAGGGAGAGAGAGAGAGAGATCTAAAAGCATACTTCGTTCCAAAAAAATAAATATAAAAATACTATTATAATAAAAAGTATTGCTAATAAAAGTCAAGATAAATCCAATGAGCCCTAACACGACGGGTTTCACGTGTGTAGTAGCTATAGGAGTTCCTATGACCATCTTTCAGCTCCATCATCAGATCAGACCCTGGTAACCATCTAAAAATAATGTACTCGCCAAGACGAATCGAAAACGAAACTCGATGAGGTTGAGTCGTTTCATTGCGAAGTTCCTTTGGCCACCTTCCAGCTCCATCATCAGATCAGCTGGTGCTGATCTGATGATGCTGATTTTATCATTGCATTGACACGCGATTTACACATGTATACAACATTTTAAACCCAATCGGTAAGCGGCAAGGGGATCAATTTTAATTTGATGACAAACATCGGGACGGGGTGAAACTACATATTAAAAGCTTGTAATATAATTTTCTAATACAACATCAATATTATATATACAAAAGTCAGTTTGTATATTTGTTTGTTTGTTTGGAACTTTACGGTCAAACAGCTGGACCAATTTTGCTAAAATTTTGCACGGGGATAGCCAGTATTATATAGATTAGGCTATAAGATAATTTATAACGCAGGCAAAGCCGCGGGGCACTGCTAGTCAGTACATAAATGACGGAGTTCTGAGGTAACAACAATAAAAAAGAAAACAGGTTAATTGAGAAACTCCTCCTGTTTTGTGAATTCGGTGAAAAATATGTTTTTTTATTATTGAGTCTGCTCAAAAAGAAGGCTTCGATGTATTAAAAGTTATAGTGTAAGCATTAAAGGGTTACACGTGGACAAAGTTCGTATAGTATAATTGTTACTAATTTACTTTATTAAACACTAGTAACCCGCCCGGCTTCGCACGGGTGAAATTTATACAAAACTAGAAGTGCCTTCGCCCCCCGCGGCTTCGCCCGCGTAAAAACTTCTTTCATTTACTTACTTAAACTTTTTCTTTCCTAAATACCTTTCTATTATAAAAACTCATTAACAAAAGAATTAGCCAAATCGGTCCACCCGTTTTCGAGTTATCGCATGACTAAGGAAAATATAGATTCATTTTTATTATAAAACTTGAGAAACCATATTGATTTTCAGACTTTATTACCTACCCCATTTTACCCTCTTAGGGGTGGAATTTCGAAAAATACTGAAACACGTATTTATACAGAAGTACTAATAGATAGATAGATGATTACTTTATTGCATACCAATTAACACATTATAATCTAAGACAAGGAAAAACTAGGTGTGACAATGGGCGGTCTTATCGCTCAGAGCGATCTCTACCAGACAACCTTTGGATGGACAGGAGCTAGTTTTGAAAATAAGCGGTTGGGGGCATACAATAATATTATTTTACATAAACCTACATACAAATATAGTCAAAATACTAGATAATGGTATCCATACAAGTACACATACACTTACATATAACATTATAGATCCATATAAATAGTATAATTATAATATTATAATTATAAATATTACTAATGTAAAGTTTAAAATATAAAAGACTAATCTTGTTTCTCAATACAAACTTTGAGCCGCCGTTCCAAGGAAGGGGTGAATTTTTGAAAATCCTTGTTTATCGGATAATAACGTCATAATAACCATCTGCATGCCAAATTTCAGCGAAATCCAAATCAATATTGATTTTCACACTTTGTTACCCCACTCCACCTACTTAGGGGAGACATTTTTAAAAAGCCTGAAAGACGTATTTTCTTATTTATTTGCTGAAGTACTTGTGTGAAATATCCAATTTAAAAGACTATCTAATCTTGTTTCTCCATACAAACTTTGAACTCCCGTTTCATCTCCATAAGGGGAGAGTTACGGAAAATCCTTTCTTAGTACACCCTCACGTACTAAGACAAATATACCCTCCAAATTACAAGTCTCTACGACCAGTGGTTTAGGCTGTGTGTTGTCTCTAATTCAGTCAGTATATCAGGACAAAGATTCTTATATTATTAGATATTGGTTGGCTCAAAAGGATAGTTACCTTGATTCTGATCCGAAGGTCGTTGGTTTCTTCTAGGTTAGTTCTAATCTAGCTATATACCAATAGATGTTTTATGTGCATTCATAAAATCATGGGTAGTGGGATCATTAAATCTATGTTCTACCTGACTTGCTACCAAAAAGTAACTTAACACCACAGAAATATTAATAATAAGGTATTCATTAACCTTCTTCACAAAAAAGGAGGACGTTCTCAATTCGTCGGAATCTTTTTTTTAATATTTCTGTACACCACCAATGGAAAAATCGGCCGCCTTAAACTTACGGAGTTCCGGCAGCACAGCTCTCTCGAGTCGGAGGACCATTCTAGCCTAGCGTGTTCACCATCATCAACCGCATCATTACTTTTATCCACGTGACGCAAAAAGAAGGGGTGTTATAAGTTTGACGTATGTATCTGTCTATCTCTGTATCTATATGTGTCTGTACGTAGCTTCATAGCGCCCAAATAGCTGAACCGAATTTGATTTAGTTATTTTTAACCGACTTCAAAAAAGGAGGAGGTTTCTCAATTCGACCGTATATGTTTTTTTTTATGTTTGTTCGCGGATAACTTCGTCGTTTATGAACCGATTTTAATTATTATTTTTTTGTTGGAAAGGATATATCCCAGGTGTGGTACCATAGTAATTTTATCGAGGTCTGATAAGTATCTCCAGAGATATGGACAGAAATACCTCAAAATTGGTACTGAAAATTAATAGCGTGGCATTGAAGTCGGTTCTTTTTAGTTTTTTAAACGATCTTATTAGTTTTATAGGTGTCTTCATCGACAGTGTTCTTATCATTGATTCGTGACTATCCGTTCAGCTGTTTTAAATCTACGAGTTATTTCTAGTTGATGACGCTATGAAATCAACTTTTTGTAGGTCTGACCAATTCTAAATTCGGTCACAGTAAATAATAGTACAAAATCGGTTTACTCTTACTTCAACAATATTGTAAGAATGAGCACATTAATATTATCAGATCCCGGGACATCTCCTGGAATCTGCAGAATACTCTAACCCTCACTAACATACAGCAGATATGTCGAGTTTAAGCTCATCGGATTGGTCTCAATAAACAGATTATGAATAGAAGGAAGGAAACAAGAAATTGGATTTTGTTTAGGGGCCTAAACAAAATCCAATTTCATGTTTCCATTCACGCTAACGCAAGTTCAAAATGTATGGAATGACATATATGTTTCCGCAACAAAGATGTCATTCCCATACATTTTGAACCTGCGTTAGCGTAAATGGAAACAGGAAATTGGATTTTGTGTAGAGGCATAGATCGGTCGGGCGTGGTTTTAATTTTTTTATACTAGATAGGTAAGCGTTCTCAACTGATGTTAAGTGACGATGCGATCGACGATGTAGCACGCTTACCTAGAAGATACCTGTTCACTCGCGATTCGAAGACCCCCGGGTTATAGTTACTGGGAAACACAGACACCGTTAAATTAAGTTTTATTATAATCTATACTTCTATACTAATATTATAAAGAGAGAACATTTGTATTTTGTATTTTTGTATTTTTGTATGTTTGTAATGAGTAAGCTCAAAAACTACTGAACCGATTTAAAAAATTCTTTCACTAATACATAGAATGGACTTTCGGAATGAAAATAGGCTATATATTATCCCGTTTAAATCAAAGATACATTCGTGGAGACCTAATTTGCAACCTAAGTCGGCAAATAAACGGTCGAAAATACACGTTTCTTACGAACGCTGCTTAATTGAAAATAGATAGAAGAATATTTTCTATGCAAGAGTTGTACAACTTAATAAGACCTACAAAAAAGTCCCCGACAGCATATGTCTATCTCTTAAGGTTGACTCACAGTAACCATTTTAATCTTAAAATTTTTGTTAAAAAATATTACATAACTTCCAAGGCTATTTTCAAGTATATAGTATTAATCCTTATCCAAATAATTACGTTAATTAGCTTGGCCACATATTATTAATTAAAATTGTCCTTTACAGTATATAATTCAAATGAAAACTCTAGAAAATATCACGAATTTCACAAACACGCATCGCAAAATTAAAAAAATATTTGCAGTGAAACCACAGATTAGGTCATAGTTACTACGAAAATATTATTATAAGCTTAGCTATGCTGTAGATCCCCACCGATCACAATCAATTTGACGTCAATATAGTATAATAATATGATCTATTGTATAAAATAATATTCATCTATATATATAATAATATAATATAATATTTTAATCCACCCCGACTGATCTATGTATAATAGCTTTTTCCAATGACTCTAAACACGACATTTAAAATCTGAGCTGTTAGTTGGTGAGGATTTGAGTATTCTGTAGAGTCCAGGAGGCTTCCATGTTCTTACAATATCGTTGAAGAAGAAGATTTTCGAATTGATCAGACCTACGAAAGTTGATTTCATAGCGCAATTAACTAGAAAAAAGCTCATAATTTTATAACGATTGAACGAATTTTCATGAATCAAAGCTAAGAAAACTCTCGATGAAGACATCAATCAAACAAAAAAAAAACTATCAATAATAAAAACAAAATCGGTTCATCCGGTTAGGTGCTAAGATGCTACAGACAGACACACAGATACACACGTTAAACGTATATTACCCCTACAATTTGCGTCGGGGAACGCCGTAAGGTTACGGCGGCAGATGTACTCCTTGGTGGTAAGCTACTTTTTGGTAGATTTAATGATTCCACTACCACTGTACGAAAACTCATGATTCATGAATGCACATAAAACTTTCATTGGTAGGTATATAGCTAGGATTAGAACCAACGACCGTCGGGTCAGAATCAGGGTAACTATCCTTTACGCCAAAGGGCCGTCCAATATCAATACGTAAGTATTATAAAACAAAGTTCATCACTGCGTTTGTCTGTCTGTTCGCAATAATCTCAATAGCTACTGAACGGATTATCATGCGGTTTTCACCAATAGCCAGAGTGTTTATGAGGAAGGTTTAGGTGCATTATTCGTTAAGGTTTTGTGTAAATTGGATGAAATATGACGATGGTTGTTAAATATGTTCATATTTTATATTCGATGCAACAAACTGATGCAAATTTTGTAGGCATATATGTTCTACCCGTGCGAAGCCGGGGCGGGCTGCTAGTTTAATTATATATTTAATTATAATTTTTTATTTAAGTTTTAAAACGATTTAATTTGATGTAAGTTCAGTAGCCACAATAAAAACATATCATATCAATGATCAACAGACAGTCGAAAGATAAAATAAAAGTACTTACAATACAACAAAGTTACATACACAAACATTATTTAAAATTAAAACTGATAGTAAGTAATGTATATATATATATATCTGAGAGTGTGATAGTAACATTGTACTTTTTATACGCTTGGCACTAAAATTAGTGTAGAAGCACTTTAAAAATGTATTCAATCAATTCCAAATATACAGAATATCAATTGGCATTTAGCCATTCTCCATATTTATAATCTCAAATGAAACGATTGCGAGTTCTAATTTTTCCTGTGGCTCCATCTAGTATTTAACAAAAGAAGGTCTGTTTGTTTGCGACATACTCAAAACTGCTCAAAAGCTACATGCAATATCACCCGTATTCAAGAAAATAATTCAAGAATAATTCAAGATCGTTACAAAACGAAAACAACTGACTTCAAATGGCCCGCTAGTCATGTTCAATACCAAGTTTGAGATCTTAGAGATACTATCAGATCTTGTTAAAATTTAAATGATTTACCCTACCAATGAAAAAATAATCGTTCAAATCGATTCACAATTAACGGAATAATCGCGTAACAGACAAAAAAAAAACATATACAGATTAATTGAGACCCTCCCCTATATTGGAAGTTGTTTGAAAATAAATTGTATACAATTATGCAATTAAATACATTTATTACATACAATTGATGCGGGAGTGACCGTATAAATTGTAAATCCATGCTACATTCAACAAAAATAAAAAAGGAGGAGGTTCTCAATTCGCCTGTATCTTTTTAACCAACTTCACAAAAAAGGAGGAGGTTTTCAATTTACCTGTATTTTTAGAGTTCCGTAGCCGAATGGCAATAAACGGAACCCTTATAGATTCTTCATGTCTGTCTGTCTGTCTGTCCGTCCGTATGTCACAGCCATTTAATTCCGAAACTATTAGGACTACAGAATTGACACTAGGTAGGTAGATGTATTCTGTGAACCACTTTCCGATTTTTATACAAAAATAAAAAATATAAAAGTTTAAGGGGGCATCCCATACATAGAACTGAAACAAAAAAAAAGGTTTTTTTTTTCAAAGCTATACGTGTGGGTTGTCTTCGGATAGGTATTGAAAAACGACATGAGGTTTCTAAAATCATGTTTTTTCAAAGTTAATCATTTAAAAGATAGGCACGTCTAAAGTGGTAAAATGTGTGTCCCCAATTTGTCTTCAATCAGTGCGTCCTACCCGTAATGACATGGTGCTGAGACGTGGACACTCACGGTGGGGCTGGTCCACAAATGCAAAGTCGCTCAGCGAGCTATAGAAAGGGCTATGCTCGGAGTTTCTTTGAAGGATTGAATCCGAAACCAGGTAATCCGACAGAGAACCAAAGTCATCGACATAGCTCACCGGATTAGCAAACTGGGGTTGGGGTTATTTCATATTTTTCATATTTCATATTCATTTATTCCGAGAACAAAATCAATTGTATTGGAAATTACACATAAAAAATAATAATATTACCGATACATACATTAATTTAAAAAATATCAAAAATTAACAATGAAATCATTACATATTCAATTAAATTAATAAATTAAAAATTATACAATTGCAATTAACAATTATACATTGGTAAAACAATTAAACAATAAATGTGAGTCAATTTTGAAATATGCCATTAGTCAAATTAATAAAAAAAAATAAATCAAAAAGTCAAACAAATAAAGGTTCCATTAACGAAATTCATTTTCATTAGTCAAAATCAAAGTATTACAACACATGTTAAAACAAAACAAAAAGGTCAAATTACAATTACTTATTTAGAAAGACATATCATATTTTGTTAGTATCTCGGTCTTCCATATATTCCGTAACAGTATAGTAACACTTTTCCAACAAGAAGGACTTTAAATTATTTTTAAAAGAGTTACTATTTTGAATAACTTTTAAGGCAGTTGGTAATTTATTAAACAGGCGAACTGACTGCACTCTGACACAGTGACTAACAACATTTAGGGATGAGACAAAATTATTTTGTATATCTTTCCTTCGCGTCCGTTCTCTTTTTTTTCGATCCTCTTCTGATTCAAGACTACTTAATTTTTTTACAAAGTTCGTAAGTATTACTAGAATGTAGAGGCATGGCACCGTCAGTATTTTTAAAGCGATAAAATGTGGTTTACATGAGTCCGTTTGAGGAATACGAACCATAGTTCGAATGGCTCTCTTTTGTATGATAAAAGCTGCTTCTGTGTTATATTTATAGCTGTTGCCCCATAACATTATACTATACCTAAACTTAGATTCTATTAATGCAAAATATACTTGTCTCAGTTGTGCAATTGTAACTTCGTCTCTTAATTTCCTGATAGCATAACACGCAGAACTAACACTTGCTTCAATAGTTTTTATTTCGTCCTTCCAGTTTAGGTTATCGTCAATATGTATTCCTAGAAATTTAACTACTTTTACACAGTGAATTTGATCACCATTGAACTTTATGTCAAGTGTGTCTTTCTGTCTAGCTGTAGTACGAAAGAGCATTAGATTGGTCTTACCCGTATTAATTACCAGGCCATTTATTGCAAACCAATTATAAAAGTTATTTAATGCATTATTTACCTTATCATTTAATTTTTCAATTGTCTGAGATGATAAAATTGCATTTGTGTCATCTGCAAACACTGTAAGCTTAACGTCTGGATCACACCTTTCCATATAGGCTATTACATCGTTTGTGAATAAACTAAATAATATTGGTCCTAAAATGGATCCTTGTGGTACTCCTACACTTAAATCTGTCATTACTGATCTATACGTTTTTTCCTCGTTATTTTCAATAGTTTTCAGTTCTACAAGCTGTTTTCTATTACTTAAGTATGATCTGAACAATTTATTTATACCGTTTTTTACACCATAATATTCAAGCTTTTGCAGTAGTAATGTATGGTTTATAGTGTCAAACGCAGAACTTAAATCTAAAAATACAGCACCAACTTTTTTTTTATCATTTAAGTTTATTGCTACATCATCGACGAGCTTATTAATAGCATCCGTGGTACCAACAAATCTCTGGTAGCCAAATTGCCTATCATTGAGAATTCCATTTAACCTCAAATGCTTAAGTAGACGTGATTTTATTAGTTTTTCATATATTTTAGATAGAATAGGTAATAAAGATATAGGTCTATAATTTTTGGCTTCATTTTTCTTGCCCTTTTTAAAGATCGGGATAATTCGTGCTATCTTTAATTGTTCGGGAAATGTGTTTTTCTCTATACAAATGTTGTAAAAGTAAGCTAAAGGTTCTGCTAAAATGTCAATATTATCTTTAAATATTGTAATGGGCATTTCATCTATTCCGTATGATTTCTTATTCTCCATGAATTTGATTATATTTTCAATTTCATAAGCTTTAACAGAATCCATCACCATTTCTGTCTCTATTTGTTGTACGTTTTGCCTTATAATATCCAAGGCCTTGCCAGGTTGTGACTTGCTTTGAATAAGTGTCTTAGTGACATCAAATTGTGACGCAAAAGTGTCAACAATTTCTTGTGGCCGGCTAATTATGATATCGCCTTTTTTAAGGGTACATGTGAAATTTTTGTTTTCGATTTTATTTCTGTAGCTATTCACTACCTTCCAGATCTCTTTACTTGAGTTTCTAGCTAATTCCAGTTTTTTTTGAACAGAAAGTTTTCTTGCTTTTTTTAATACTCTCCTATATATTTGTGTATATCTTTTTTTGTATATCGTAGCTACTTCACCACTTGTTTGATTAATGTTTAGAGCCAGAAATCTCTTCGTTAAACTCGAAACTCTGATCCCTTTTGTTACCCACTGCAATGTATTGGATGTCCGAATCTTTATTTTACGCTTCTTTTTGATAAAACTGTTTTTAAACGCATTTTGAAATTGTAAAATGAAGCTATTTATTCCCAAATTATTCCAGTTTATTTCACTAATAAGATGTCTGAAGTTGGAACGTGCAGTTTTATTATATACCCTACGATTTACATGTAATGTTTTATTAGTCAAAGTACCAGATTGTCTTTCTACTTCCAATTTGCATAATAATCCAGCATGTCCATCTGCAAGCCCATTATGATCTACATTACAAAAGTTAATGTGATTTTGTGTCATATTTGTCAAAAAATTATCCAAGCAGGAGTGTGAATCTTTGCGCACGAAAGTAGCAGTGTCAATTAAAGGCCTGAAATTGTAGCAATTCAGAAGCTTAAGAAATTCGTGTGTTTTTCGATCATCTTTTAAAAGGTTTACATTAAAATCACCACACAAAATGCACTTCTTATTAAAAAAGTGTTCAAGAAACATTTCTAACGATTCCATAAATTTATCAAAATTTTTGTCATTTGGACTCCGATAGCAACAAAAAATGTAAACATTGGTACTTAAATCCTTAATGCCACTAATTTCAAAACACTCTACTTTATACATTTTCTTACAAAAATCTACCTCTTCACATTTCAGTGAGCTGCGTCCTAAAATCAATGTCCCTCCTCTTTTTTTATTACTTCTATGATTATATGAAATTAATGTATAATTTTGCAATGTAAATAAAGAAGCAGAATGTTTGTTTAGAAAGTGCTCACATAAACATATGTAGTCTGTCACACAATCCAATGACTCGATATAAATCTCTAATTCATTTCGTTTATTACTTACTCCGCATACATTCTGAAGAAATATACACATTTCGGAATTTGATTTGTTACAATTATTATGATGCCCTACAGAATCAGTCTCGAAAAAACTGCAGCGCAGTGTTTGTTGCATTAAGTTTTTTACTAGAACTATTTACTGATCCCCTATCAGAAGTTTGTACAAATCTCAGTACAGAAGAGGCGTTAAATTGAAGATTTATAACCCTAAGTAGACCATTCATCAACAATCGCTGTGCTTTTCTTAAGGATAACTGATAATTACCTGCCTGATTTATGTCTATATATTTCAAATTTTTACTAAATTTGGCTATTTGTAATATGTCCTTATTTATCATAAATATTTTTTTGTCATCTGATCCATCATATCTCAGACCACTGATTACTAAATTAAATTGTCTATTAGAACATTGATTAACTAACTCTTCGATAATTTTAACATATTTATTGCCCGTTGAATACTGTGTCTTGTATGCGCTTATTAAAATTATGACAAGATCACCTTCCTTCATCAACATAGTCCGTTCATTAAAATTTTCAATAATTTTTTCGATATCTGCTCCAGGCTTGCAATGATTTTCTATTGCAGCATCTTTATTAGAATTATAAATAATATTGTGTGCCATTCCTTTTCCTATCTCATCTGAAAGAATCAAAACCTTCTTTTTGATTCTATTTTCGTTGTAAGACTTTCTAGTTTCAAAGGGATTATCGCAATATTTAACGGTGCCGCTTGTGGTTGGTATTGCATTCATTTGTGTAGTAGTAGTCAGTTTCGGTGCATTCTGAGCGCGTTTTAGTGCAATCAAATTCTTTGTTAACTCTTGATGTTCTATTTCTGTTTGTTTGCATTTCTTTTCCAAATCTTTTATGATTTGGGTGAGTTTCCTACACTTCTTGTTACGTGCCTTATTACTACTTTTCATATTTCTTTTCTTTTTCTTCTGAGCTGTTTGCAACATTCTTGTAAATTCTGTGTGTATTTTCAAATTTCTTGCAGCGGTTTTTTTCATGTTATGTTTTTCATTTCTCTCTTCTTCTAGCCATGTATTCAGCTTTTTTATTTCGTCTTGTAACTTATTAATATCGTCATCTGTGTAGTAAGTTTGGTTTCTATGACAGTAAACTTCATCTTCTCCGAGTAACATCCTAGCCTTCTTTCTCTTCCTGCCCTGCATCGGCGTGGAGTGCCCATCGGGATGTTCAATTTGTTTAAGAACCTCTATTATTTTATCTTTTCGAATAATCTCTTTTTTAAGATAACTATTTTCGGATAGCAAATTATCGACTTCATTATTTGCTGATAATAGATCACATTCTAATGTCTGTACTTTGTTTTCAAGTTTGGTTACCATATCGCTTTCGCTTTGTTCCATTGAATGCGGTAGACTTATATCTAGTCTTGTGGTTTCAATTAATGATGAATGTGACATGTCCTCTACCGAGTTTGCTCGGCGGCTTTGTGGTACTCGGAAAGTAATGTGTTGGAGATCCATAGCTGTGGTAAGTAATATTTACTTACAAAAAGACTAACCCCACCGAGGATTGAACTTGCGTCTAAAAGATTTAAAGTCCTTGTATTGCCGACGGCGCCATCAATACTTAAGTTCGGATGTCAAAAAGTGTAATCCGCTTGAGATCGCTTAAACCATGTATAGTACTTGTGCAGCTTTATCGACGCAGTTGATATTCGACCAATAGTAGACAACTTGAACTTACGATGTTTTGCCAGTGAAGCACGTCAAACGTTAAAATTGTGAGTCATGGTTTGTTTTCGGTGGATTATTATAACAGTAATTATTTCGTTATTTGATCAAATCTTTATGATAATATGTATATCTGCATAAAATCGGCATTTACCTGCAGTCTAATATCACAGGATTCACAAGGTTATGCTGGAGTGAAGTGTAGTGCTGCCAATTGTTTATGTTTTCTTCTGCTTTTGTGTTGTAGTATTCCGTGCAAGTGACTTTGATGACCAACTGATATTTTACTTTCACTGGGTATCAGAGCTTTATAACACTTGTACTCTGTAGTTAGAACTTTATGTAGTGTTTTTTTATAATATTCAATGAATGTAGAATCTTGTTATTATTTTTAAAAATTAAATTGCTATGAACGTATTGTTGATGCGACACTAGCGCCGGACGAGTTTTTGAGTGGAGACCGCGTATCGGCAAGCGTAGCGTAGGACATCCTCAGACTAGGTGGAACGATGATGTTCGCAAGGTGTCTGGCAAGAGCTGGATGAGAGTTGCCGAGGATCGTGCTCAGTGGCGTGCATTTAGAGAGGCCTATGTCCAGCAGTGGACTGACATAGGCTGATGATTTTATATTTGTTACCTCAGAACTCCGTCATTTTTTTACCGATTTCGAAAATTCTTTTTTTTTTGGAGAATATACTTACCATTTTGTCCCATTGTAATGTTATTGAGATCTCTAAGTATCTCCAGAGGTATGAAAAAAAATCACCTCAAACTTAGTACTGATAATTTAAGATCGTTTGTAAAACTAAAAGAACCGACTTCAAATGTCGCGCAAGTCACTTTCAGTACAAAGTTTGAGGTACTTATCTCTAAATCTATGCCTAGAGATCCTGAATATGTCTATAATGAGTCTATAATGAGATCCTGAATATAGTTCGATGAAATTTGGATTGCACGATCTGGAAAGTATACTCATACTCTTTCAAACAAAAAAAGATTTTTTCCAATTCGGTTTAGGCGTATTCGAGTAATCGGTGATTATAAAATTTAAGTGCGTGCAAACAATACATTTGTAAAGGTAAATTCACTTTATTTGTAATTTAACTAAATATTTACGGTTTTCAGATTTTTTTATTTGTAAGTGCTTCAAGACCTTGCTTTTTGCTAAATTTCATTATTTTAGGTTAACGCGGGAAGTACCCTAGAGATTTAGATATCCCTTGTGAAATCGTAAAATATATATGCGATATTTAACGGTTATATTTATAATTAACATATCTTTTGATCATGTTGACTTACAAGTTTGAATTTTTTCACAGTAAAGAGACCGTAGACCCAAGTAATTGATATAAATTTCAACTTGATACCTGTACGCATTCCTGAGAAAAAGGGTCTTGATAGACGGACAACAAAGTGATCATATAACGGTTCACATCTAGTGTCCGCCTGGCCAGCTACCAACCTCAAGTTGGAAAATCCGAAAATCTGTCGCCAAAACATCTAAAGTGTTCCGGCAGCTATCCTTGAGAGCCAGTTCCTATTCTAGGCCTAGCTTGCTACTATCCTCGACCGCATCATCACTTACCAATATCTTACATAAAAAAACAAAGATCGGTATCTCCAAACATGTTATCCCGCGTGCCAATACAATACAAATACGTTTTAGACACGACGACAAAAAAGAGATATGCAAGAACGTCATAGCCAATTAATTAGTGCCGTTTACATTCTTATCCATAAGGCAAATAAATATTTAATAGTAGATTAGTAGCCAAGGGCTGTAAGGCATCAATTGCAGCCCGATATATTTAGGCGCACGAGCGCAGCGAGGGCGCCTATAGTTCGAGGGTGCAATTGATGCTTACACCCGAGCTAACTACTCTGCTTTACATCTCGATTGTGAGGTAAGTAGAAAAAAACCGGCATTACAAGAATAAAACATTTTATTAGTTAAAATGTATAGTGAAATGATTGTTACTTGCTGCTTCAGCTTCCATTTTCATTGAATCGGGAGTGCAGCTTATTTCTTCATCACTTGCAGAACTCATGTTTTTTTCCTAATTAGCACGTAATTATAAAAAAAACCCAAAAACAAACAATATTTAAAATAAAAGTTTTCTATTCCCGCCTTTTTTCATCTTTTTTTATTTATTTTTTCAAGAACGAAATTGATCTTCGCCGTTCGATATTTAAAATTGATGACTATTATACTCATACGAAGACAAGGCTGAATAGCGAAGCGACGTCTTTTGTCATTGGGCTGAATACATGATGTCTATTGCCAGTATGATGGTTAGATGTACGCGAACTTTTTGAAAGAGTGAAGTTTTTTTTTTAATTACTTACCGCCCTAGGGCTTTTCTAGCTCCATTATTACCCTAGAGCGCTAATTGGTTACCTACAAGCCCCATTTGGGGGTAATAAGGACCTACTTACCGAATATGAGAAATGTAAAATATATTAAGACTGTAAATGAAGTACCTCCTTATTCAGAATTAAAATTATATACTGTTACCTAATTATATTTTTACAAATTAAATACAATCGAACTAATGTCAAGTTAGTAACTTTTCCATAACAAAAATAACATAGTTTAATTCAATCGTCTTGCTGACACGTGGTTAAATTACTTTTTTTATTAAATTTTTATTCTTTATCTGTATTACATTACTAAACTTAACATATCTTTTGTATTCATTGTATTACGTTTATAAAAGCCTAAATTAAGTTCATCTAAAAGGTTACACGACATTCATTGTCTGTTAGGTGGTTCGAAGTTCGCCGGGCCAGCTAGTTTATAATAAAATAAAGATATTAAATAAAATTGATAAAGGTTTAATTTAAAAAAAGTTCCTTGCCAATCCAATTAACATACAACAAAAAAAAATGTGAAACCCAACCAGGAAATATTTATAAATAAATGCGTCAATTGAGCCATTTAATATTAATTGGGTACCTATGTAATGATTAATATAATCATGTTTTCAAATAACATTGAGACACTAAACGGGCATTTAACGAGACGTACACTGGACAGAAGATACCCTCCCATTATTTACCATCACGCATTGCATTGATTCAGCTTTTTTTTTACATCGAACTGGATAGCACTTCTAGCCCACTATCTCACTTGATGTTAAGTGATGATGCGGTCGATGATGGAGCGCGCTTACCCAGATGATACCTAGAAGCTTCATCCAAGATGTCGTCTTCTGAACACTACGTCACTATATTATGTTTCTTTGAAGTGTTTCACACTTATTATTAATATTTGATTTAGGCAGTGCAACATCTCTCGTCGGATTTGAAAACTGTAATGATTTCTTCCGAATGATTAACTTACGTAGTAAGTAGTCATAGATGGCGCCACCAATGCATAATTGGGTTAACAAATGTAATCCACTAATTTCGTCGTAACGATACTTCGCACCGTGGCTTAATTGGCAAAGCACCGGAACATGTTATTCCGGAGGTTGCGGGTTCAAGTCCCGTCGGTACGATGAAATTTTGGATTGTGTTTAACAATTACAACGTCACTGTTTAATAATACTTAAATCTAAATTCAAAACCACGCTCGACTGATCTATGTATACTCTGTTTATTGAGACCTTTCCAATGAGCACAAAAAGCAAACTCAACAACTCTGCTGTAAGTTGGTAAGAAGTTGAGTATTCTGTAGATTCCAGAAGATGAATAAAGAATGTACCAGCATCGATCAATGCTACCATATTCTTACAATACCTTTGAAGTAAGAGGATACCGAATTTTGAATTGATCAGATCTATGAAAGTTGATTTCGTTCGTCATCAACTCGAAAATAAAACCGGCCATGTTGAGTTGGACTCGCCCACCGAGGCTTCAGACCAACGTTGGTTATTACCAATTAAGCTAGACCTCTAAGTTGTATGAGCGCTCATATAACTCAGAGGCCTATTTTAATTGGCGTCAACTATGTATGTATGGGGACACCCATTAATTTTTAACTTTTTTTAATTTTTGGAATTTTTCCTTTATTTCTGCTGTAAGACCTTGCTTCTTGCCAAATTTCATGATTCTAGGTCAACAGGAAGTACCCTTTAGGTTTTCGGCCCAAAACCTATAGGGTACTTCCGGTTGACATAGAATTGTCCATTTTGGTTAATAAAAGCAAGGTCTTACAGCACAAGTAAAGGAAATATTCCGGAAAATAAAATACGTTTAAAATTAAGTTACAATTTGGTAACGGATTTTCATGAATCAAAGTTAAGAATACTCCCAATTGAGACACCTACCAATCAAAGAAAAAACAACGGGTTGCACTCCGGAACTTCCGGGAGTGCCAGCAGAAGTGAAAACGTTGTGCATTTGGTTTTCTCTCCCTCCGTGTTACGAATTTTCGTTCAGGTCACGTGTCCTGACGCGAGTTTAACATTTTTACCCGTCCCAAAAAAATTTAACAACGGACCCTAAGAAGTTTTTACTTTAAAAAAAAAAACTAAATCAGAATCGGTTCATCTGTTTGGGTTCTACGATGCCGCAGATAAATACACAGATACACACGTCAAACCTAAAATACACCTTCGTTATGCGTCGGGCTTAAAAATGCAATAAGTTACATTTTATGGAGGTGTATTTGTCACTCAAGTGCTCATAACAGTACCTACGTGTATAATATAAATAAGCACTGGAGAAAAGTGGATTTAATTGATTACTAAGTACCGACTAATTTACTCAAGTGGTAGTTAATCACTACTTATCTGCCCTTTTATTCTGAATACATCGATCACGATTACAAGTAGTTGGATATTCACATTTTATTTTATTGTATTGAACAACCACTTCAGCTTTGGATATAAAAAATCATGACATTTAAAGGAGCAAGAGGAAACGCATATCATCTAATATATAAAATTCTCGTGTCGCGGTGTTTGTTACCGAACTCCTCCGAAACGGTTAGACCAATTTGTATGAAATTTTGTGTGCACATCGGGTAGGTCTGAGATTTGGCCAACATCTATTTTTCATACCCCTAAGTGATATAAGGGTGACCCAAGTCGCAGGGCGTAGTTAATAAGTATATAAAATTTGAATTTTTTTAAAAACAAAACAAAGGTAGAATAAATGTATATATCATTGTAGGTATGGCAACAAATAGAAACTCACATATCTCGCTAAATAAAAATTGTTTAACTACAAATAAAATACCGACATAGCTCAGAGGATTAGCAAGCTTAAGTGGCAATGGGCGGGACATATATGCCGCAGAACTGATAACCGTTGGAGTAAGCGTGTTCTAGAGTGGAGACCACGACTCGGCAAACGCAGTGTAGGACGCCCTCCAGCTAGGTGGAGTGACGATATTCGCAGGGTACCTGGTAGCGGTTGGAAAAGGACAGCTAGAGATCGAGCTCAGTGGCATGCTATAGGAGAGGCCTATGTCCATCAATGGACTGATACGAGCTGATAATGATGATGATGACAAATAAAATTCACTGTAGTATACAATAAAAAATCAACGTTAAAAATCTTTTCAAAAGTCCCATGAATGTGATCAGTAGTTTTTAAGAAAATTGCGGATAATACATACATACATATGGCTCGAATACAGAACCTCTTTTTTTAAAGTTGATTAAATGTAGATAAAGGTCAAAACACATTTGCGACAGCACCTCAATTTACGTTAAATTATTATTTATTCTGTGGTTAAATACAGATTTAAGAAGTGAACGAGTTTGGTTAATTTTATCTCGGTGGTCGTTTGCGAGTCGCGCCCCAGTTTTTTGTAGACATAACAAAATGCCAGAGGTCCAGAAAAAATATTATATTTACAAGTCCCAGTCTACTTCCGCGTTCCTAATTACTCTAGTTTCTTAGTAATTGGTAATACATAAAAATCAAATGTTATTTTCGATACTAAACGTAGGACAAAAACTGGTTGAATAAAACTGGCCAAGTGCGAGTCAGCATCGCGTCTCTTATTACACAATTAGGCAGGGTTCCGTACAATACGAAACATAACAGAGTTTCAACCTCATATATTTGATTAATTGATATTACCCAGTATATTTGGTTTAGTCGCGATCTAGAAAGACGGGGCTCGTTTACTAGCGCCATCTATGTCATTTTGCTGAAACTAATTAGATAGATGGCGTATAAAAACACGTTTTTTGTATGGGGACCCCCTTTAATTTATTATTTTATTTTGTTTTTAGTATTTGTTGTTCTAGCGGCAACAGAAATACACCATCTGTAAAAATTTCAACTGTCTAACTATCCCGGTTAATGAGCTATAGCCTGGTGACAGACGGACAGACAGACAGACAGACAGACAGACAGACAGACAGACAGACAGACAGACAGACAGACAGACGGACAGCGGAGTCTTAGTAATAGGGTCCCGTTTTACCCTTTGGGTACGGAACCCTAAAAATAGAGGTACTTACCTATTTATTTGGAATTATAGGTATGGTCATAAAGTGGAAAATCTATATGCATCTAACAGGGTAAAACTTGTAATATTATTTTATTATCGTACTTGGGATGGGCCTAACAGTTTCCCATTTCACCCATCCAAGTTAGCAATGCATACAAAAAATAAAATAAACATACTAAGCTTTATAAAACGAATGCCCGTTTGCTTTGCACTAAATTTAAGAGTCGCCTTAGCTTGTCAAATGATCACAAAATAAACAAATCCGGCTACTGAAATGTCAAAATATAGATATATATAGGATCATTAGCCTATCTGTACAATGTACACTAGCCAAGGAATGGAATACCTTGCCTGAGTCTGTGTGTTGGGTTAATACAATATGGGGGGGTCTTCAAATCGCGAGTGAATAGGTATCTTCTGGGTAAGTTCGCTCCATCATCGATCACATCATCACTTAACATTAGGTGAGATAGTTGTCAAGTGCTACCCAGTTAGGTAGAAGTAGACAAAAAAAAGAGTAAAGTAGGAAAAGTAGGTAGAAATAAAACGTAGTAAAACGAATTTAATTATGATTACTGACTGACACGTACCCTGTATTTAGGATGTCGCAAGTACTGAAAAAGGACACACGTTACTTTTCATTACTATTCGCGTGGAAGGCATAACTTATTTCATACAATTATTTTATGTTTGTGTAGAAACTGGTAAGTAAATAAAAGTTTCTACAAAACGTGTTCTTGTAGGAATGTTCCATATTTAGCAGTCTCGCTAAGAATGAGATCCCGTTGATGTCTTTTGTATAGAAGACTGTACTGTTATCGTACCACGTAGTAACTAGTATGTGATTTTTATCTTCATATCTCTGGGGATACGCATCAAATCTCGATAAAATTACAATAGGACTACCTCAAAGACATACCAATTAAAAAAATAATCATTTGAATCGGTTCAACTTTTTTTTTAACTTACTTGAAATCAATGTGGGCAATTAACAGTTGGCGGAGTAATCGCGTTACAAACAAAAAAAACATACAGACGAATTGATAACCTCCTCCATTTCCTAAGTCGGTTGAAAAGAAATTAGATCAAATTAACAATAAAAAAGCA
This sequence comes from Cabera pusaria, assembly GCA_954871355.1. Taxonomy (NCBI): domain Eukaryota; kingdom Metazoa; phylum Arthropoda; class Insecta; order Lepidoptera; family Geometridae; genus Cabera; species Cabera pusaria. The sequence continues at coordinate 3,490,027 of OX940892.1, forward strand.
ACAGCACGTCGCGACTTGCTGAATGAGGTGTGACAATGTTAATAGCAGCTACAAATTTGGGTCCTATAAATGAGAAATTAATTTCGTGCTACCGTGGGTTCAAATCACGTAGTCAAGAATATATAGGACTATCAGGTTGTTAGACAAGGACACACTCCCACCCTGGTGTCTCTCAATTGGGCCGTTTTGTTCTACAAAGCAATTACAACCTTATTGTTAAAGCATACGGATTGAATTGAATTTGTCAAAACATCTGCAGTGCACTTTCCTTTTTCTGGAGACTCAACAGCAAAATTAACGCAATGATCTGTCACTGTCATATTAAATAAATCAGTCAAACTTCTTGTTTCCTTTTTATTCGCTTTATATTGATGTATATTATAAATACGACAGTCAGTTTCTTTATTTGTTTAGGACGTAGGTTTAGGACTTCTTCATGGTCAAACGGCTAGACCGATTTAGCTAAAACTACGCTAAATATGCATGTGGGGATCGAACTCACGACCTCTCGATCGCCAGTCCGACACCTTATCTATAGGGCTATTGCCGCTTTTTTTAAATTTACTAATCTTTGTTTTACTACTACTTTCATTTTTTATCTGTAACATAGTCGCTTTGTTCTTCCTGTCTAAAGAGTCATATATCTACGCTAAACACCGAATATAAACAAACAGGGCGAGCCCCCGGCCGCTGCGCCCGCGGACAGAATGTCAAGGGCGGGGTCGACGACCTTCCTGAATTGGACATTGCCATTTATTGCCAGAACCACTAGAACCACTACTTCTGGGAGTGTTACAGAAGCAACAGAACTACCCTATTTGAGAAAATGTTAATAAAACATTGCAAAACGTCGGTTATTGATGTGTTATCGGAGTAATAAAATGGCATACAATTTACGATTACGCCGGACTTTTCCTGTAGCAATTTCGCTGTGTATTGGTTATTAATCAATTTTAGTGCAACAAACGGGTCTCGAGCCTTTAGTTTTAAGTGTCAGCTGTTTTTTTCATTAAACAACTTCACAAATAATATCGTTTAAAAACTAAAAAAACAACCGACTTCAATGCCGCGCTATACATTTTCAGTACCAATTTTGAGATGTTTATCTCAATATCTCTGGAGATACTTATCATACCTCGATAAAATTACCATGGTACCACACTTGGGACATTTCCTTTCGAACAAAAAAAGAATAATCGAAATCGGTTCATAAACGACGAAGTTATCCGCGAACAAACATAAAAAAAAAAAAAAAAAAAAAAAAAAAAAAAAAAATATATATATATACGGTCGAATTGAGAAACCTCCTCCTTTTTTTGAAGTCGGTTAAAAAGGAGGAGGTTCTCAATTCGTCGGAACCGTTTTTTTTAAATGTATGTTCACCGATTACTCGCAGATGCCTGAACCGATTTGAAAAATTCTTTTTTTGTTTCAACGGGTTCCCTTCCCAGGTGGTCCCATTTAAATTTTAACGAAATCGCCTGAGCCGTTTTTAATATATCAACATTTGTATTACGACGCATTTACTTATCTCCGACGACTTACTCGTTCTACTAACTACTGGCACAGATTATGTATTAGTTACTACGTCTACTGGCTACTTTGACTAGCGCGACGTTTGAAGTCGGTTCTTCTAGTTTTTTAAACGATCTTAAATTATTTTATTTGTAATGTTTGCCTTTTCGAAATAAAGGTTAATAATATTTTAAAAAAAACGTATAATCGTAACTAATCAACCGCTGCCAACCGTTAGAATTAACTGATTCATATGAAAAAAATGGCAGTTTACCTGTTTAACAAGTTTCTAAAAATCGCTCCTCTCATTTTTTGCGTTCGGTCAACTTGTGGGGCCTGACTACTAAGATGTCGATAAATCACGAAATGTTAGATAGGTAGACTTTTAAGTTACACTGTGGTCATGTGCCGGCTGACAACATTTTTTTATTTTGTTTAAATGTAATAGCTATCGTTTGACCACTATCTCACCTGGTGGTAAGCGATGATGTGGTAGTAACGGTGAACACGCTAGGCCTAGAAAACTCTGACTCTCAAGGGCTGTGTGCTGCCGGAACACCGTAAGCCGTAAGGTAAGCCGTAAGCGGTAGATTTTATTCTTGATGGTGGTAAGCTACTTTTTAGTAGCATATCAGGTGAAACATCATTATAATATGCTCTTACATTACATCTTTTCTTTACGGCAACGGGGTCTGTAGTGCTCGGGAATAACTATGAAAGTAAAGTAAAGTAAAACTATGAAACAGGTCCTCAAAGATTAAACTTACGTTTATTACGGCTGACAGGTCTCAATGACGTTAACCTTACTTTTATTACGGCTGACCGGTACCAATGACGTTAAACTTTCGTTTATTACGGCTGACAGGTCCTAATGACGTTAAGCTTACGTTTACTACGGCTGACAGGTCCTAATGACGTTAAAGTTACGTTTATTACGGCTGACAGGTCCCAATGACATTAAAGTAACGTTTATTATGGCTGAAGCGACCCTATAGGATTAAGCAACTAATAAGAACAAGACAATAATGAAAGATACATTATAGATAAAATATCTACAAGAATCATCACGATTGTAGACCAACATATTGAGCTGTCATATCCGACAATACTACGTAGTTGACCCTGACATTTTGCTGAAAGTTGCTGTACAGCGGATCGCGTTCCATTTGATAGGCTGATCAGGTGATCACATCAGAACATCCGGGAAGGAAAAATCACTACCATCATTTAAGATTAAAAAACTTTGGGATACATACATAAAATCATGCCTTTTAGCCGTTGGGCTAGGCAGAGACTACTTCTTTCCACTTTGGAATTGGAATAGCTTTATCATTTTTAAATGGATTAGGGTAGGCAACAGGACCCTTCTAAGAATTTGATAAAATGTTAGTACCTATGAGGATATTGAATTGGGCAGTGACTGAAAAAGAAGAGCCGAAGATCGGGCTCAGTGGGGTATCTTGGGAGAGGCCTACGTCCAGCTGTGGACTGACACTGGCTTATTATGATGATGATGATGTGAGGGCCCGGTGGCTTAATCGGGAGAACGGTCGGATTTGATGCCGTGGTACCGAGCTTAAACCCCGCCGTGCACCAATGGATTTTTCTATCGAAATATTTATGTGCGCTTCTGAAAGTGGCCCTCCGGTGAAGTAAAAACATCGTTACGAAACCAACAACCCCCCGCATGGTGGTAGGACACTATCTAGTGTCTGCCTGGCCATCTACCACCTTCAAGTTAGAAAATCTGTCGCCAAAACATCTAATGTGTTCCGGCAGCTATCCTTGAGAGCCAGTTCCCATTCTAGGCCTAGCGTGCTTAACATCTTTGACCGCATCATCACTTACCAACAGGTGAGATAATGGTCAAACGCTAGCCTATAAGATATTTAAAAAAATTATGATGAAGACGAGTATATTGAATGGCAATTGTTTTATTACCATTACCTTGTCTTATATATTTAAGATAGTAGTTCGTACTGTATAAGAGCAATCGGATTTCTATTTTCGACAACCGTTGTCTTTCTATCCTCTTACTTTCTATCTCTACAAATACAGTCAATCAAATAACATATCATTATCATTTATACTCAACAAATCGGTATAGATTTGTTATTATACAGTATTTACTGTAGCTAGAGTATTACAGATATTTTTTTTATTCGACCGTATATTGACAGTTTGTTCGCGGAACACTTCGTTGTTTCTGAATGTTTATGATTTTGATTATTCTATTTTTTTTGGAAAGGAAATATCGCCAGAATGGTACCATAGTAATTTCATCAAGATCTGATAAGTATCTCCAGAGATATGGAAAAAAACAATTATTTTATATATTTTTTTGTAACTTATAGGCTAGCGTTTGACCACGATCTCACCTGTTGGTAAGTGATGATGCGGTCGAATATGGTAAGCACGCAAGGCCTAGAATGGGAACTGGCTCTCAAGGATAGCTGCCGGAACACATTAGAGGTTTGGCGACAGATTTTCTAACTTTATTAATAAATAATTAATTAATAATAGCGTGGCATTTGAAGTCGGTTGTTTTAGTATTTAAACGATCTTATTACTGTAATAAAGGAAGCTGAAAAAAGAGGGTATGTAGAAAGCTACGCGTTAGATAGAAGTGAAACTTCCAAGTTTATTCCATTTATTTCTCAATATCACTAATATATTTTTTTGTACGCCTCCCGATTTGTACAACTCAAATGCCCAAATGATATCGAATACGTATTTGTAGTAACACCGTTCTACAATAGAGGGCATGCCTAGTTGTTCAAAACATCAAAGAAGCATGACATCTAAAATTTGCATAAACTAATAAGAATGCAAAACACGCACCACAGTCTGCATTTGACCGAATAGCATACCAACTTTTATTACCCGTCTCTTTTGAAGAACGATATTGGCTCTCTCGGCGTTGAAAATGAAGTATGCCGTCATAATATTGATATAGCTCTCATAAGTGCATTGATGTTCAGAAGTTGTGACCTTTTACGTGATATTAATGGAGATGGCGGGATCGAAATAAATAAAAGGTGCAAGTAGCTCGTATAATTGCTGGGTGTGGTATGATTAATAATGACCATCGCTGAAATAATAAAAGTGAGTGTTAAAATGTTGATGAAGATACAAAACGGCATCGAAATAAAAGAAGGAACACATAATTAGAGACGTAAAAGGATGTCTTAATTTATGACGAACTACTTAGGTCAATCTGTATTTTCATATCGTTCTTGTCTTGATCAAAATTTTAATACGAGGTAAAAAGAAAGGCTGGGATCTTAAAACAAGTCGCCTGAATACGAGGATTCTGCTGCTATGGGAGGGTCAAGGGGGCTTGTCTTGATCCTCCCAAATAGATTTTAGCTGCCGGAGTTAAGTCAAAATATTTTAAATTAATATTTTTCTTTTGTAAATTCGCGTGAAAAACTCGCAAATGCATAAAATTTAACGAAAATATTTGGTAAAGTCATAGTTTGACACTAAGTGACACACCGTGACGTGCGCCGACGAGCGTAGCGAGGAGGGGAGCCGCGGCAGCGGCCACGCGTCACCAGAACCGCTATAGCGTTTAAATCAAGGTACAGAAACCGTTATCTGTAAAGTGTCCGTCTAATTTGATTTAATGATAAGTTATTTTTCAAAAAAAATAAAACCGACTTCATAACCACAAAAAGGCACTCAAAAGCGAAAAATAATTTACTTAAAATTATTATAAGCGTTACCCACGTCTCTATTTGAAGTCGGTGCCAGCCAAGTCTAATAGGTAGTAGATAGATAATACTTACGAGTACATGTATCTACCTACTTACTAACCTACATGTACCTACTTACTACTACTACATACATAGTATCTATCTAATATCCAATAGACTTGGCTGGCACCGACTTTAAATAGAGACGTGGGTAACGCTTATAATAATTTTAAGTAAATTATTTTTCGCTTTTGAGTGCCTTTTTGTGGTTATGAAGTCGGTTTTATTTTTTTTGAAAAATAACTTATTTTACCCTTTTTAGTGCAAAAAAAGTTTTAATGAAATTACATGCATCTATTAAATTTCGTGTCTGGGCCGTTATACACTGACGGATATATACTTTTTGAAAATTTCAAGTGTGTACCTATAATGGTTAAGAAGATACAGATCTGTAAAGTGCGCACATATAGACACACGGACGGACGGACGGACGGACGGACGAACAGACAACAAAGTCTCAGAAAGTGTTCATTTGGTAGCCTTTGGGTTCGGAACCCTAAAAAAATTGACTTTAAATGCCGCGCTAAAGTGAAAATATTCACTAGTAATAATGATGTCTGTAATAATATTCGCTTATAAATTTCTATTTTAAATGCAATGTTTCTAAGCAATTATAAGTTTTAAGATCATATTTATTTTTTCTTTCTTTCTTTCTTTTGTCGGTTTTTTTTTCTTGTAAATATACTGTACACTGGCCATACTTTTGACACTGGCAGAAAAACGCCAAGCAGCGTTTAAAAGCCATAAGAAGAAGAATAATGATGTCATCAAGGTCTCATAGGACAATGTCCAAAATGGCCCTGTGCAATAAAAGCATCTGACACACGATAATTAATTGTCTATTTTATTACAATAATTCCAAATACTTTTATAACACGGACTAGTTGTATTCCAAAATGAATATAAAAAAGTATTATTTGCGATTATTAACATTAATTGCCGCCATATGGCCAACAGGGTACTGAATCACTCTACTACGTTATAAGAGGCACTTCCCTATATTGTGGATACCCGAATTATGTAAGCACTGTGTAGCCAACCTAACAACGGAAAGTATTATTTACGTAGTAACTATTATATAATATGTGGTTTTATGCTTATAATTTTTTTTTGCTGTGTTGATTGGTACAAAGTACGTTCATGATTCTGAGTTATTTAATTATGTATGCAGTGTCGCGGGACTGAAATGGCCGCCATCTTCGCCAAATGTCATGTCATGTCAAAAAATATTAGGTATGTTTAAAAAAGTTTGCACTCTAACAAGACTTTGCCCGGTAGAACATTCCTGTGAAGACAAATTATTTATATTTATACATAATTATTTATTATAATTATTAATATATAATTATTTATTGAGGGCCCGGTGGCGTAATTGGGAGAACAGTCGGCTTTGATGCCGTGGTACCGAGTTCAAACCGCCGTGCACCAATGAATTTTTCTATCGAAAAATATATGTGCGCTTCTCACAGTGGCCCTCCGGTGAAGGAAAACATCGTTAAGAAACCAATAACCCCCGCATGGTGGTAGAACATATCTAGTGTTCGCCTGGCCAGCTACCACCCTCAAGTCAGAAAATCTGTCGCAAAACATCTAATGTGTTCCGGCAGCTATCCTTGAGAGCCAGTTCCCATTCTAGTCCACTTCTCTATCTTCGACCGCATCATCACTTAGCAACAGGTGAGATAGTGGTCAAACGCTAGCCTATAAGATATAAAAAAAATAAAAAATATTAATTATCCCCACCTTTATTTCTATCTCGCTCACAGATACCGTAAGAATATCTGTCAAAAACCAAAATCAACGAGAAGAAAGATGTAAAAACATTCTAATTCTAATTCTAATTGGTGATGGGGGCGATAAGACCTGCACTGACGTCCCGCTTGGGGTGTATTGTGCATTTCCCCCTGTCAGCGATCACCCAAGCCAACCCAGCTCCTTAATGAAGCGTAGCACGGCTTTGGGTCGCTGGCATAGCGCTTCCAGTGGTGAGGGTGTTATTATTGATGGTGAAAATGACGATGATGATGAAAGCTGTGGATGAGTTTGTGTGCCCGATGTTGCTGGCAGTGCTAAGGCAGATAGCGATGATGATGATAGTAATGGTGATACTGTTAATCCTTGTCGTTGTTGTTGCCGCGGCTGGTGTTCTTCATCTATGTCTCGGACGTATAACCCGGCTGTGGCTCTTACCTCATCCAGGACCGGGCACTGTGAGATCACATGTGCCACGGTCTCGTTTTCAAGCATGCAGCCTCGACACAGAGGACTATCTGTTGCGCCAATTTTGTGGAGGTGATAATTTAGATTACAGTGTCCCGTGATGAGGCTTACTATTATACGAAGATCATGTCTTTGTAATTTTAGCAATCTGTTTGTAACTTTGCTGTTTAAATTCGGAAAAGCTGCTTTTGTGTGCTTACAGCTTATCATGCTGTTCCACAACTTTTGTTGTTCGTTTTCGGTATAACGCCGTAATAGGTCTCTGACTTCCATTGCTGACGGTCGACAGAGATCCATCACGTCATCGCTTACCTGTTGTGTTGTTCCTTCTTTAGCGAGTTTGTCAGCCGTGATATTGCCAGCACATGCTGCATGGCTTTTCGTCCATCTTACCTTAACGTTATACTTGGTTGCCAATGTTTGCAGAGTATCGTGGCATTTAGCCAGTACCTTAGATGACTTAGATACCTGTAAAAACATTATTCAAGGTCATATTTTTTAGTCTTCAAAAGTATATGCAATAGCAACCTCCATTGTGTATAATCTTCTTGGGACTCTTCTACTAAAACCAGTACATTCTCCTATGTTTGAGGTGTTTATCTCCATATCTCTGGAGATACTTATCAGATAACGCTAAAATTAAAATGGGACCACCTCGGAAACGTATCCTACCTATTAAAAAAAGAATCATTTGAATTCGTTCACAATTGACGGAGAAATCGCGTAACATACACACAAAAAAAAAAACATACAGACGAATTGAGAACCTCCTCCTTTTTTGTGAAGTCGGTTAAAAAGTCAATTAATTTTCATTAAAAAAAATCTTAATTTTTTCTCGTCAACTATGTTTCCGCGTTTTTCCGCGCATAAGGGAGTCCATCTCTAACACTCTCCAGCATAAACTAATTCATCAATTTTTTAGTACTTAACCTCTAAATATTAAAATATTCATATCTCCTAAAGGAGGGGGTTTCACAACTTTTCCTTCAAGAAGGCGGTTCTAACCCTCTCCCTTCCCCTCCCTCCCCCACTCTTCCCCCGTTAATCTACGGTGTTTCAATGGAGTAAATGAACTTTGATATACATTTTTTTTAAACTATGCATTTCCGGCGGGGGGAAATGGTGCGGGGGGTGCCTCACGTCTCCCCCTCCCACCTCCCCCCTCCACTTCCCTAAATTCAGGCGACTCGATTTACCTATTATAAGTATACTAGCTGTGCCCCGCAGTTTTACCCGCGATGACGACATGATACGCGGGATAAAAAGTACCCTATGTGCTATTCCAGGGTCTATGCTATCAACGAGTACATACCAAATTTCAGCTCAATCGGTTGAGTTGTCCTTGCGTGAAGAAGTAACTAACACACACACAAACTTTCGCCTTTTTGTATATATTATTTTTTTATATTTTTATATATATATTAGTAGGAAGTAGGATTATTAACTGAAATCACGCACAGCTCATCAATTTATCCAGTTAATATGATTCTGTCATAACATAATTGGCACCTGTCCCTTGGCTTTCACGAAGCACTTTAACTGGCAGCTTGCCCTGACAGAGTTGTCTGAAGACTCCAATCGAGTCTCCATGGCTCCAATATTCTGTTTTACGTCAAAAACTTCAAATGATTGACTCTAAATGCTATCTTTATTAAGCAGCTGTCGTGTCTCCTTCAGCTCTTGATATCTGTCAGACTTTCCCAGCTACATTATATTTAATTAATCTTATCTATTTACCTTTAAGGAAATAGCCGATCCTGCAGTTTGCCCTTTCTGCTATTTATAAATCAGCACTTAGTTTTCTTTGAAATATTTGCGACGTTTTTTTATCGATATTTATTTACCTACTCGTTTGTCTTTAAAAGTGTTTGTTCGAATTATTTGCCATTATAGTCAAAAGTGGCCGCGAAAATTTGCGTTTCCCTATCTTTTCCAATAAAACCTTTGCATATTTTTCTTGTTTGATTAATGGAAGGCCATTTATAAACCGAAAACAATATTGGTTATTCACACAGTAGTTGAAATTGTATGTCTGAGTAAACAGATAAAATTTTACAATCATTTAATAGTATATCCAATATGGCATTTATGATCAATCCTTAAAAGCCTTTTTTAACGATGAGCCACTTAAAATAGCTAATTATTATCAGCCCCCGATTCTCAATTATTCGAAAACCTTTCGTATTCGGAAGCTTTAATGTTTAATATTGATAAATCTGTGAGCTATTTTGTCGCGGAAACCTTTCCAATTAGAACCACTGATATTTTCGAATTGAAATATCATATGTAACCGATTTGAGCATTTTGAATTGTAAAGATCCCAGTCGAAGTAAAGGCAGGTTCCGAATCTGAATTTGCTTTCGAATGATTGAGACTAACCCTACGGGTATCTGAAGATTCCATGACATAACCCATAGATCACCGCGCTGCGTACGCACGAGTCAAGGCCGCTAGGGTCTTGACCTAGACGCCTACAAACAAATCGTCTGTCAACGCCCCTTAACTTAGGCAATGGCTTAAAGTAAAAGCTGAAGCGAATTCATTATGCAGTTTATTAAGGTACGGCCACACCGCGGCGTCCTGCGATCTGCGGGCGCGATCTCAGTACTTTTCAATTGTTTTCTGATCGCGTTTGGTGTGAACCAGTCGGTACAAATACTACTGCGCTATCTGATCGCCGCCTAGATCGCGCACGCAGGACGCTGCGGTTTGTCCGTACCTTTATTCATCTTAGTTTTGATGAACTGCTCCTTGTAAAATTGGAATGAAGATGAAATCTTTCTGGTGAAGATTTGTGCAGTGCATTTGTGCAGTGTTATGTGCCGGTAAAATTTATGATATAAATCATTGAAACGTTATGTGAGAAATGAAACAGTAAGAAAAGAAACAGTATAAAGTAAAAGTAAGCAAAAAACACATAAAGTATCGAAACTTTATGTGATAAATGAAACAGTGGCACAAAAAACACTGTGTGGTGATAAATGTTTTACCACCGACCCGTGTGTCAGCGTTAAACAAAATGTACTATCGAGCAGTTTTGTTCAATACTACAAAGTAACAAAAAGTATGATTAAAAATAAATCTGGCCAAGTGCTAGTCAGAATCGCGTCTTGCATCGCACACTTAGGGAGGGTTCCGTGGTACTGTACAATACAAAACATAACAGAGTTTCAACCTCACATTTGATTAATCGATGTTACCAAGAACACTTTGTTTGTTCACGGAGAATCTCGACAGCGCGATCTAGAAAGACGTGGCTCGTTTACTAGCGCCATCTATGTCATTTTGCCGAAACTAATTAGAAAGGTTGTTAGCTTAACAAACTTAGATGGCGTTATACTAAAAAACACGTTTTTTGTATGGGGATCTTTAAATTTTTAACTTTATTTTGTTTTTAGTATTTGTTGTTCTAGCGGCAACAGAAATACACCATCTGTGAAAATTTCAACCGTCTAACTATCACGTTAATGAGATACAGCATGGTGACAGACGGACAGACAGAAAGACATACAGACAGACGGACAGCGGAGTCTTAGTAATTGGGTCCCGTTTTACCCTTTGGGTACGGAACTCTAAAAAATTATTGATTTTATCTGTTCAAGAGATTAATTTTAAAGTATCGTACCTGCATTTGTTTTTTTAATTCGACAATAGGTATATATTTTCCGGATTTTATTCCCGTTGTTCAATTTGCACATACGCTCATCAATAGCACCAAATCGATGTGGTAGCATAATTTTCATCACTGTCAGAGCAATGTCGACTGTTGTTTCTCTATTTAAGTCCTAATTACAGTGCTGTAGGATCGGTATTTGTGTAAGCCGTGGATGTATTCATCATCCATTCAATGCAAATGATTCTCAATATTGAACTCAACTTGTGCGAAAATCTGCTCTTTGCGGTTTTCGAGTTCTAAATGATTCATTTCTTCCATGTATTTGTTCCAAAATACCTATAAGCCTTATATTATGAAGGAAATTATAAGTAATTTAATTTAATTTAATTTAATTGAATTTAATTTAACGTAGGAATAGTATAAGTGCTTTAAGTATCAAATAAGGTAATGGACCTGTAATAGAACCTTGAGGTACGCCTGATGAAATGTACAGATTCGAATAACTGGATACTAATTATGTCGTTTTCATGTACAAGTTACCATTAAAGACGATATCTCAGTCTATATTTCTGTTTCTCAATAAATAGTTCAGGTTTTAAAATTATATCGCATAAAATTACAAGTTCCTACAATTTCATAAACGAATAAAACTAAAATATTAACTATGACTAATAATTAAAATAAAAACTACAAATAAAAAATGGAATTTAGGTCGCTGTCTGCTGGTAGAGTACCCAAAAAGCTGGCGACATTACCTCTTTCTTCTTACCATTAGTTCTTAAATAGATATCATTTTCGAGGAGAAAATCTGCCGCCATAACCCTCCGGTGTTCTGGCAGCACACAAACACATGTCAGACCTTTCTGGGCCTAGCGTATTAACCATCTTCGACCACATCATCGCTTTCGACTAGGCGAGAAAGTGGTCAAACGCTAGCGTATCAGATATATAAAAAAATTGTAGTGTGAGAAGCCTTGCTCAAATCTTTTTATTCCTGATGGAACATCATGGTACTCGTATCCTGAAACTTAGTAAATAAAATCCCTTTTAATCGAACAACGTGACTTCGTTTAGCTGACGTTAATGCTACGGGCCTGATAAAATCAATGTTTATTACAGAATGCTATGCAATAAACTGCGCTATAGAGTTTCTTTGCCTCAGGATACCGTTCAACCGGCTGCTTTTAAAAAACAAAATGTTTTTTTCCTTTTTCCAGACAGAATCTCTCGCCTTTTTTGGCCCGTTTGCAGATTTTTAAAATTTGTATAAATGAACCAGCGTTTAATTTCCGCTCATAATTTTGACTTTTGAGTGTAACCCTAATAAAGTGTTACGGCTATGTGAAACTTATATTAATACGTTTTTTTATGATTCCGATCCTTGATTTGTATGTTTATTTTGGTTACAGATGGAAATGAGAAGATATAAGTCCAGTCGGACGTCATTCTTGACATGTTGGATATTTCTATTGCAAGTAAGTAGGTACAATAGATATTTATTAGGGTAAGCACTTGGCCTACTTGACCATAATCTCAATTGATAGATAATATAGTGACTATGTCTAGCAGTGGACAAATACATGTTGAAAATGATGATGATAGTGATGATAGGGCAAGAAAGCATGCTTAGAAGATGGAAAGACTTTGACGCGTAGTTTTTTTTGACGGCACAATGGCAACGCCACGCATTTCTTTTTTTCAACCGACCTCAAAATGAGGAGGTTCTCAATTCGTCTGTATGTTTTTTTATGTATTTTACGCGATTACTCCGTCAATTGTGACCGATTCGAATGATTATTTTTTCAATCGGTAGAATACATTTCCGAGGTCCCATTGTAATTTTATCGAGTTCTGATAAGTGTCTTCAGAAAACGTCTCAAACTTGTTACTGAAACTGACTCGCGGGGCACGGGAGTCGGTTGTTTTTAACCGACTTCACAAAAAAGGAGGAGGTTCGTCACATTCACCGATAACTTAAAAATGCCTGAACCGATTTAGAAAATTCTTTTTTTATTTCAAAGGGTAGCTTTCCAGGTGGTCCCATTTAAATTTTATCGAAATCGATCGAACCGTTTTTAATATATCAACATTTGTATTACGATGCATTTGTAAACTTCGATGACATGATACTGACTGCTGGCTCCTTTGACAAGCGCGACGTTTGAAGTCGGTTCTTTTAGTTTTTTAAACGACCTTAAATTATAGTTTTTAAACTATCTTAATTATTCTTTTTAACCGACTTCACAAAAAAGGAGGAGGTTCTCAATTCGTCTGCATGTGTTTTTTTTGTTTTGTGTATGTTACGCGATTACTCCGACAATTGCGAACGGATTCAAATGATTCATTTTTTTTCATTGTTTTCAATGTGCCTAGAACTCCTTGTAAATTTAAGAACTACGTTGATATTTTGATTTTATCTGTTTGTAGATGTTAGGCAGCGCACGCCGCGGCGCTGAGGGTCACGGGAGACTCATGGACCCCCCAGCTCGCAACTCAATGTGGAGGTTTGGGTTCCCGAATCCCGTAAACTATAACGACAATGAGCTGTTCTGTGGGGGATACGCTGGTATGTTAACATTAACTCAAAGGTATAGACAAAGACACTGAAACGAGGTATACTAAATAATAATTATGAAGTAAATATGCATACGTATGGCCTCGGTTGTGTGCATTATAAGAGGCCTAAGTATAGCAATGCTTAGCACGCTGTTGATGATGACGGAATACAGAAACAATGCAATATTTTTTTTTTTTTATTAGGAATAACAAACAACTACATTATAAATATAATATTGACAAAAATTACAATTATGTTTGTATTATTAATAACGTAGTCCACAGCGTTATTCACGTATTGAATATAAACATATACTTATAGAAAAGCAACTAGAGGGATGTAAAATCTTTTCTGATTTTTTTATTATCAAGCAGGAGTCAATAAAATGTGTTAGTTTGCAATGTTCATTTTACTTATTTGCTATTGATCAATAAGTTTCTGTTGAATGGACTTTAAATTATGGTTAAATTAAAAAAAGATCATATCCTATTTACCCTAAGTACCTGTATATTTAAAATTCACTTTATCATTACGCACAAAAAGCAGAACTAATTGAAGCAAATTTATGGAAGTTTAATTTTGACAAACGAAGAAAAAAGTCTGAATACTCTCAGTGAGAATGATGGATGATGGCTGATTCAGTCAATCACCAATCAATCACCAATCTCTAACATGCTGTTAAAAAGGTGTTATTAAAGCTTATTTACAACTGACTTCCAAAAAAGGAGGAGGTTCTGAATTTGTCTGATGTTTTTTTCTACTGCTTGCTACTTGCGTTTGCCTACTTGCTACTGAAACTGACTCGCGGGGCATGGCAGTCGGTTGTTTTCGTTTTTAAACTTAATTATTGGGTGAACAAAAAGCTTGAAACTCGCGTCATCGTCATCGAACGCTTCCCAAGAGCTATGTTTACCGTGTATCTCGACGATACAATTCACAAGTTACTTAGTTTTCACTTCTACCGGCAGTCCCCAAAGACTGCCCTGCATGTTTTTAGGGTTCCGAACCCAAAGGGTACCAACGGAACCCTATTACTGAGACTCCGCTGTCCGTCTGTCTGTCTGTCTGTCTGTCCGTCTGTCACCAGGCTGTATCTCATGAACCGTGATAGTTAGACCGTTGAAATTTTCACAGATGATGTATTTCTGTTGCCGCTATAACAACAAATACTAAAAACAGAATAAAGTTAAAAACTATAGAGGGTCCCCATACAAGAAACGTGTTTTTTTTCGGCATTTCACAACGTCCCATAGATGGCGTTATACTGAAATGTCGATCCCTAACACCTTTGTTAGGCGTTATAAGAAATAAAATGTTCATAAATTATTATTTTTTTTTGCTGGCGAAAACTGATAGTGGTATTTTTTGCTCGATCTTATAAAATACTGTCGTGTGGTACGGAACCCTACGAGTGCGAGTCCGACTTGCACTTGGCCAGTTTATTTATTTATGCTAAATAGGTAAGAGTTTGACCACTATCTCACTTAGGGGAGAATGCGATCCACGATGTAGCACGCTTTCCTAGAAGAAACCTGTTCACTCGTGATTTGAAGACCCCCGGGTTGTAGTTACTGGGAAATACAGACACCGGCTACATAAATAATAGTTTTGCAACATGGATTCGGTGGGTAAAATCGATATTTGATAGCGATAGCTATGCGATCGATGGTCGTTGTAAAGAACGAGATGTAGAAGCTATTCTACGGATTAATCAACCGACTTTCCAAAAAGAAGGAGGTTCTCAATTCGACTGTATGTTTTTTTTTGTGTAGGTTTGTTACGCGATTACTCCGTCAATTGTGAACCGATTCAAATTATTCTTTTTAAATCGGTAGGGTACATTTCCGAGGTGGTCCCATTGCAATTTCATCGGGATCTGATTTGTATCTTCGGAGATATGACGATAAACGTCTACTCCTAAACATACTGCAGACGAATTGAGAACCTCCTCCTTTTTGGAACTCAGTTGACAAAATCTCAGTCGCTTGCAGATTTTTCTCGTTTCTCCTCGCCTTAGCAACTAAGGTACCTGCGTGCGTAGGGGGCATTATCCTTTATATAGAATAACAAGTTCTATAGAGTTTTTTCTTCTATTCATTTCCCTAACGAAGCATGAAAGAACGTATAATCTCCAAGTTAGTGCCATATAATTACCAGTTCATTGAACCGATGAGATGTAACCTATAATTCTATTGCGTCTATTGTTGAAGATTAGGCGCAAAAAATCGTATAATTGATTAGAAATAATAGGATTTACTGTAACGATAATGGTGGGCAAAAAATGGTCTTGGTAATGTAATTATTATCTGTAGAGGAAATGTTTTATTGTGATAAAATAATCACTTTATTCTCGCGTCATGCCGTGCGCTGCGGGAGATAATTTCACCAGGAATGTTGTTGAGGAGTGAGGAATACCTATTTTGCTTATTTTTTTTTTTTTTTTATAACGGGTGTAAAGGATATTATTTTTATATTATTTTATTCTCATTTCAATCAGATACATTCGAAATCGGAAGCGTCTTTTTGAATTTCGAATATTTATCATTCCGTGAGCTGTTTAGTCACGGAAAACTTTCCAAATAGAATATACTGATTTTTGCGAATAAGTAACCGATCGAAGCATTGTGAATTGCAAAGATTCAAGTCGAAAGTGAGGAAGTTTCCGAATCCAAATTTGCTTTCGAATAATTGAGAATAGTCCTGCTGAATGGTCTTAGATTGCTCATTAGTCTTAGGCTTCTCAGGTCAAATATAATTTTAGTAATTGTGACCGACGATCGAAGAAGATCAATCAATATTTAGAGCAAGCAAACTGATGGATGAGGTTTCACATTATTTTAACCTCTTTTTACCTACTTAAGTAAAAGCTTGAAAGAATAATTATTCATTTACACAAAGTTATGGACAAAATCTTCAAAAATCTTATTTTTGATATATTTTATCAAGTGTTTCAAATATCTCCAAATTAAGCTCCATAAATAAGCTGAGGTAATTTCCCCTTTCAGTATATACATCGACAGACATAGTACATATACATACATGAAATTACGCCTTTTACATGTATGTTTATATTATTTTGGCAGAGACTACTTCTTTTAAACCGACTTCCCAAAAAGAAGTTCTTAATTCGTCTGAATGTTATTTTTTTTGTGTATGTTACGCGATTACTCCGTCAATTGTGAACCGATTTGAATGATTATTTTTTTTAATCGATAGGGTTTGCTTCCGAGATGGCCCCTGTAGTTTCATCGAGATCTGATGAGTATCTCCAGAGATATGACGATAAACGTCTTAAACAATACTGAAACTGACTCGCGTGGCATGGAAGTCGGTTGTTTTAGTTTTTAAACTATCTTAATTACATGCTACGATCCTGAGATACCTCTTTCGCTTCTTCCACTTTCAGTACAATGGGACCAGAACGAAGGAAAATGCGGGGTATGTGGAGATGCATTCCATCTGTCCGAACCAAGACCTCACGAGGCACGAGGGATGTATGGGAAAGGCATCGTCACCAGGCATTACAGTGTTGGACAGGTAGGTAAGGGCAACAGGCTTTTTAGATGTAACAGTAGGTCGTATCTTAGATCTAGACTACTTGATTATGGAAGCGTTGATCATTCAAAACTCACGTCCAGTTGATAAATAAATAAAAACTGACCAAGTGCGAGTCAGACTTTGTCCCGCACACGGAGGGTTCCGAACGCCATCTATCGAATTTCTAACGCACTTCTAACACCAACTAATTAAACGTTAACACAAAGGTAGAATAGTATTATATAGTAGTAATAGTAATAGTAGTAATAGTAATTTTAGTAATTAATATTATTAAATATCTGGTTGACCGAGCTTTGCTCGGAATTTTTTGCCACTTAAACAGACAAATATGACTCTTCTCGACATCTATTGACGAATAATAATTCTATTTTTTTTATTTGAGAGCAGCTAACTGCTTTACTGATACAGTACTTCTACTCGCCAATAGATGTCGGGAAGAGTCATATTTTAAGTTGATTATCAATAAAGTTGATTATTGAAAACACTAATAGAGCAACATTTTCTGAAAATGACTCCTAGCTAGATCGATTTATCGCCCCCGAAATCCCCTGTAGGTACACTAAATTTTATTTAATCGTTGGAGCTGCTTCCGAGATTCAGATTAAGGTAAAGACGATAGCGCCATCTTAGCAACTAGATAGGTGGCGCTGCGCTATTGTAAAAAACTTTTTTAAAACTTTTCTTTAATTTTTAACTTTGTTCTGTTCTTAGTATTTGTTGTTATAGCGGCAACAGAAATACATCATCTGTGAAAATTTCTAATTAATTTTTAGGGTTCCGAACCCAAAGGGTACCATCGGAACCCTATTACTGAGACTCCGCTGTCCGTCTGTCTGTCTGTCTGTCTGTCTGTCTGTCTGTCCGTCTGTCACCAGGCTGTATCTCATGAACCGTGATTGTTAGACGGTTGAAATGTTCACAGATTATGTATATCTGTTGTTGCTATAACAACAAATACTAAAAACAGAATAAAGTTAAAAATTATAGAAGGACCCCACAGAAGAAACGTGTTTTTTTCGGCATTTTAATATAACGCCATCTATGGACGTTTACCTAATCGTTATATTGAAATGCCGATCCCTAACACCTTTATGTTAACTTTCACTTAGATAGCGTAAGACGTTAGATGGCGTTATAAGAAATAAGAACGCGGCTCACAACTCTGTTTTGATAAAATGTTTATTAATTATTATTTTTTTCTGGCGAAAAATTATAGTGGCATTTTTGCTCGATCTTATAAAATACTGTAGTGTGGTACGGAACCCTACGAGTGCGAGTCTGACTTGCACTTTGCCAGTTTATTTTAATTTAACAGGGGCGGAGAGGTCAATATTTGAAACATGAAAACAGCTTACGTAATGTATGAACAGCGGTGAGCAGCCCTGCGTAGAACAGAAACATAGAAGTGGATATTTCCAAGCATGTTGTATGTATTTTTGAACCAGAATGACACTTTTTGTCTTGTTTGCAGGAGATAGAAGTGGAAGTAGAACTGACGGCGAATCATTTAGGAACGTTTGTGATGAAACTGTGTCCCAACAACAATCCTAGACAGGAAGCTACGCAGGAGTGCTTTGACAGGTATTTTGTACGAATACATATCATTCCCGTTATATGGCACCAGTACCTGTATAAGTTCCTTCTACCCTAGTATTTTATCTCCTTTGTCATAAATAATAAATAATAAATAAAAATAAAAAAATAATAAAAAAATAATAATTTATAGATATTAAGTTCCTCTCACACACTCAAACACATACACACACACACACCCACACACTCACACATACACATAGGTACTCGCACATACAGACTACTTTACTTTCCTTCATTATGCCAGTCTCAGTTCATCATATTAATTTAGATTTAAGTATAATTATTTTAAAACTTCTTATTTAATTTCTAATTATTACAATTTCATTCATGTCAGGTAGATACATCTCCCTCTAATAACCCTAATAATTCCCTTTTATGCCTAAACAAGGCCTACAATATTGTTCTTGAGCCATAGAAAAGATAATAATACTACGTTGCGCTACTATTTATGCCATAACTCTGGTCTATGAATGATCCATCCTGATTATGTGATTGCATAAACGGAGTCATATGGTATAATAGGTTATAATTCGATGTAGTACAATATATCTACAGAAATTTAACTGATCTTGTACCTATCGAGATAAAAGTATAGGTAAATAGTACAATTTATGATTTATTATATATAATTATTTAGATAACGCCGTTATATATAGGAATATGTAATTGAATAATAACAATATAGTTATACATGTACAGTAAGCGCCTAGACAAAAAGTATACAGAAAATTGCTACTGAAAGGGTTCCCAAGATACAGGCTATGCCTAGTTTGGGACCCGCCGATAAATGTCGATGTTGCTTTTTGTGTAGCTGTTACAATTTCGTCTTTATTATAATTAAACTTAACAACATATATACTTAACAACACTGATAACAGGATGCATTTAGTATTTAATTTGATTAAGACTAGAAAATGTTAATTTCAAGCAATGTCAACTTATTAATTTTCCATTATAAATTTTCCATATATATTGTCATATACCATAAACATTGCACGCCCGAAATGGGAAAAACTGTTGAAACGCATCTAACATAAGACCTTGTTTGTACCCATGTACTTACTTTACACAGTTACTGCAATAAAGAACATTCTATTCTATTCTATTCTATTCTATATTCTATCTTAGTCTTATCTACTTAACATTACAAAGCGATCTGCAAAATTACAGCTTCGTTAGTCTTATTGTATTTGTTTTTTTTTTTTAATTAGGCGGCAATAGCCCAATGGATAAGGCGTCGGACTGGCGAACGAGAGGTCGTGAGTTCGATACCCACCCCACCCATTGCACTATTGACGTGTCCGCTCCAGACACAAGCATATTTAGCTTAAATGGAGGGGTTAACAAGAATACTAGTAATGTGCAACCCATATTGCGAGTAAGCTTTTTTTTTCTTATTAACTTTACTTACTTACTTTTAATGCCAGATTACAGACAGCCAAATATTTTGACCAATATTTTACTTGATGGTGTGATTTAAATCGGACTTTAATTAAAAGACTGCAGTCTGACTGCAACCTATTTGTTATGTATGGATGGTATATGTATATATATATTGTATATGTATATTTATATATATGTAATTATGTATATGTGTGATATATGTTATATATTTTTCAGTATGTATGTATTTGATGTGTATATATAAAAAGTGTAATTAGCTTATTTCTTCTTTATTTCTTATAACTAGATTGTTTTATTGATATGTTTATATTTATAATGTTGCTCGCACTATAGATTGATGTATTGCGCACTGCACTACCAGCCAATTCTTACCACGATACTGTCCATACAAAGGTTGTCTGGAAGAGATCGCTCTTAGCGATAAGATCCATTGTATGCACTACCAGCCAATACCATAGACTTTAAATTGTTTGTATACTATCTTACTGTGCTTTTTTTGTAATATAAGTTATAGGCTAGCATTTGACCACTATCTCACCTGTTGGTAAGTGATGATGCGGTCGAAGATGGTAAGCACGCTAGTCCTAGAATGGGAACTGGCTCTCAAGGATAGCTGCCGGAACACATGTTTGGGGACAGATTTTCTTAACTTGAGGGTGGTAGCTGGCCAGGCGGACACTAGATAGTGTCCTACCACCATGCGGGGGTTTTTGGTTTCTTAACGATGTTTTCCTTCACCGGAGGGTTACTGTGAGAAGCGCACATACATTTTTCGATAGAAAAATCCATTGGTGCACGGCGGTTTGAACTCGGTACCACGGCATCAAAGCCAACCGTTCTCCCGATTACGCCACCGGGCCCTCAAAATGGCCTTCAAAGTGCTGGTATTCAATAAAGAGTATTTGTATTCTATTCTATTCTGACGAGGCCCTGGACTTCTCTATTATATTACTCATCGACCTTTATTCTATGGACTTTTATATAATCAGATATTGGAATTTGGAGCTGTCCCAATCCATCTTTCAAATTGGTTGGTGCCAAATTAAATCAATATCTAGTTTTGAAATTATGGTAATAACTATATGTTTTCGAGTCAGATTATATAGATTTTGCTTGTATATCCAAAGGTGAAACAAGCTTCTGGCTTGTGCCCATTGGTTTTGTTTTGCTTCTTCCCGATTAGGAACGGGAACCTAGAAATCACAAACAAATTTTACTGGCTACTTTTTCTGCCACAAAACAGTTTTGGCATCTCAGACTAATTCAAGCAAAATACTCACACAGCTAAAGTTCCATGCTTTACCTTCCAGATTCCCGCTGTATATATCTGAAACTCGAGAAGATAGGTTCCTGATTCCTCTGGACACAGCTAAGAAGGAGATCTTCAGGTACCGAGTCCGGCTGCCTCCATACGTTACTTGTACGCAGTGTGTGCTACAATGGACTTATTATACAGGTTTGTATGTTAACAAGTAACAAAATTAAAATGTTGAAAAACACCCACGACAATGTCCTTTAAAAAATTAAAGTCACAACATCTATCTAAGACCCACCACTGACTAATTACGAATCGTTTAAAGACTAAATCGAACTAGTTTTGAAGAAAAATGGTAACATCGATTTGCACCAACAAATAATTACTGCAGCGCCCCCTGGTGAGTTGTCACCGTAACACCTATCTAAAAACATGCACCAATTACACCCGAACCCATATGTGAAAACTGCATCAAAATCGGACTATTAGTTTTGAAGAAAAATGGCAACATGGATTTGCACACACAAACAAACAATCAAACAAACATCCTCTCACCCCAAACGCATTACAGTCTCCGTTCCGTCGTAGGTAAAAAAACGTTTGTAACTCATCTTTCAATTTGTTTGTTTGTTAATCAATCATGCCTTAATCGGAAATAGG
The DNA here is from genome assembly GCA_954871355.1 of Cabera pusaria. Taxonomy (NCBI): domain Eukaryota; kingdom Metazoa; phylum Arthropoda; class Insecta; order Lepidoptera; family Geometridae; genus Cabera; species Cabera pusaria. The sequence continues at coordinate 3,512,166 of OX940892.1, forward strand.
TACTTTATAACTGACATTATAGCACGAGGATGCACATAAGCCACAGTTTTGAAAATAAAGTCATGATTTTCGACACATACTTAACTTAAATAAATGAGATCACACAAATGTTGATTTACAGAACTTTACACTGATAAAATTCTTGGTGTACGGGAAAGATGTCGCGGGGGTATTCGACAGATATATATAAAATACAGATAAAAAATGCAATCCATTGGTTTCGTCGTCATCGATAGGATGGTACCGTAGCTAAGTTGGTACAGTGCCGGGCATATTTCCCAGGGAGCGCAGGTTTGAGTCCCATCGGTACGGTGAAATTTTGGATAATATATAACAATGTAAAAAAAAATAAAGTGTTGGTAACGCTTAAAGAAACATAATATTTGATTTGAAATACTGTATAATATATAATCATACTGATATGCGACACCGTTACATGGTGGACATTCCATCAATACACAAGAAGCGATTTGCTTATACATTCCTCATACGCACTGCCAAGGAATGGAATTCTTTGCCTGAGTCTGTGTTTCCCACTTAACTGCCACCTGGGGGTCTTCAACTCGCGAGTGAATGGGTATCTTCTAGGCAAGCGTGCTACATCTTGGACCACATCGTCACTTAACATGAGGTGAGATAGTGGTCAATGGCTTGCCTATTGAGAATAAAAAATAAAATGTTTGGTTCAACAGGTTTTTTAACAGTATTTATTGATCCTTGTATAGTAGCATTTTGCCAGGTGCAGTGACCATTTAACGTCCCATAAATAATGGTTTCACACCAATAAAATAAATTATGGGCTCATTTCAATATATTATTACAGTCAATGTAAAAAAACTATATGATTTGTAGCAGTGAATCCTTAAATTTGTTTTAAATTTTATTTAACCTGTTTTGTTTTATTTAGTGACGAACTTTTTTTTTACGTTTGACCATGCGCTACTTTGTATATAGTTGTCTGATTTTGATGATTCTTCCTTCTTGAGGGTGATACAATATATACAACTAACTGTGCCACGCGGTTTTACCCGCGTAGAAATCGTTAAAAAGTACCCTATGTATTCCAGGCCCAAGGCTATCTAGGTATATACTCGTACCAAATTTCAGCTCAATAGGTTGAGTAGTTTTAGCTAGGGGAAGTAACTAATATACACACAAACGTTCGCCTTTATAATATTAGTAGGATTAGATTATCTCATAAGGCCGTAAGCACACGGCGTATTTTAAGCGCGCAGACGACGCGCGTTTCAGGAACGCGCGTCTTCGGCGCCGTAGACGCTGATTGTTGCGTTTGCATTGATGATACAAGCGCGCGCATGAAGCGCGTATACGCGCGTTTGAAGCGATACAAACGCGCGTACAAAGGAGCGGAGTAGGGGCAGGGGGGGAACTACAGGCAGGGGGGGGCGACTACAGCGCGTCTGTATCGCTGTATCTGCACGTATACGCGCAGTAGAGGCGCGTTTCACGATCGCCCCGTGTGCTTAAGTTACAAGGTTGCGATCGAATCCCGTTTGAATCGCGTGTACGCGCGTAATCTGCGCGTCGTCTGCGCGTTTAAAATACGCCGTGTGCTATGGGCCTAAAAATATCAAGATGCAATAATCATCGAGATCTGAAGTGAAGCAAAATACTTCAACAGCTTCCACTGGCTTCCAGGAAATCCTTCCGCAGGAAATAATCCGGTACTTTTTTATTATTAGCTTTTTATTAGCTTCACCTGTATGTTTGTAACCGACTTGTTTGGGCGCGATTTTGACCCACTTTAAACGGTCAGATTTCGTTCAAACTTTGTAGTTTTTCCGAGGACCGATGACAATACCCTAATTGGATAAAAATTTATTCCATTTTTCAATTAAAAAGTAGAAAATAAATAATAGTTAAAAAAAACTAAAAAACATTTATATATAACTATTGACACCATGCACCTCACGCTTTTTTTTTAAAAATATTTTTTTTTATTCACACTATTATTTATTTATATTTACTGAAATTTTTAACACTATTCTTAATTTAAATTTATTAAAATTTATTTTCTATTTTTTACTTCGGTTTTCTATAAAAAGCGTGTTTTTTAGTTTTTTTTAAACTGTTATTTATTAAATTTATAAAAGGTTTTGTCAAATTTTTATTTCTATGAAATACATACTTAATATTATATTTTCGGAAGATTTCAATCACATATGAAGGGCTAAATTATCATATATTATATAATTATATTTATATAATTTATTTATTTATTTATTTATTTATTTGAGCCGTTTTTGTCCCACTGCTGGGCAAATGCCTCCCTACCCTCTTTCCAATGATCTCGGTCGGCAGCTATGGATTGCCAGTCTTTATGATAGGAGTCCAGCTCATCCCGCTATCTCATCCTGGGCCTGCCGCGACGTCGTTTAACGTTGCGTGGGTTCCACTCAGTGGTGAGCTTAGCCCACAGCTCGTCCGATATAATTAATTAATTGAAATATATGAATTCAATAAATATGAATTCCATATATTAAAAAGTCAACATATTATTATATATTCATAAAACAATATCTATATAATCTAAATAAAAACAATAACGACAATATAAACTGCTACTAAAACTATTATAAAGACTAAATCTATAAATAACTTAATCTATAAATTAAAACCGAATTTAGGTCGCTGTCTGTCTGATTGTTCGATAAAATTATTTGCTTATGTAACCGCTAAATATTATTTTAGGTAACATGTGGGGTATTTGCCCTAACGGCACAGAGGCAGTAGGTTGTGGTCGATCTGAGACTTTCCGGAACTGTGCTGACGTCAGCGTCATCACCAGCACCGGCGGTCTGCCGCCTGCCTTCGCCGGAGACCTCAGGAGGGACTATCCCTTCTTGCTCTACTACAGGGATTATAACATGCCTAAGAATGTCTACCCTCTGGTTATCAGGTGAGGCAAATTATTACCTAAACGTGAAATTGATTCAATTTGTTCCATGTCGGGAGAACTTAGGTTTTCAATGCACTATCATTATAAAGTCAAAGCTAATGATTCGATGCAGTTTATTTATAGATCTATGTTTATGTATATTTAACTTTTTTTTAATCATTTTTTTTATTTAGGGGCTTTTGGCTAAATATAGCGCATAAATGTCACAACTGAACTTTGCCCAACGTTGGGCGCCATGTAATAATTTGACGCCTTTACGTGGACTCTGTTAGTGAAACTATTTAATTAAATAATATGTAATTTTAACTACACGTGCTTATCTTCAATACCTACTTAGATTTATAGAATATTTTTACTGTACCACATCAGACTTGATAAGTTAAGATCGTTGAAAAAACTAATAGAATCGACTTCAATTAATATGCTAGTCATTTTTAGTACCAAGTTTGAGGTGTTTATTTCCATATCTCTGGAGATACTCATCAGAATTCTATGACATTGAAACCACCACCCTTCAAACAAAAGAAAAATTTTCCAAATCAGTCCAAGCGTCTTTGAGTAATTAGGGAACATACATAAAATAAGATTCCTACTAATTGAGAACCTCTTCCTTTTTTAAAGTCGGTCAAAAGAACAGACATTTAGGCATTCACTTTATTGGTGAGTGGTACAAAGATACATAGACGTATTAAAAAACTTATAAGTAGGTGTTATTTTCTTTCGAAATAGTTTTCCTGTATAAAAATGTGCTTTTAATGTAAACAGTGCAGTGTTCAATGTTTAAGTGTTTATTTTCTATCTATACTACCCCTCTGCCTGCTTAATATTTCAGAACCCCGCACAATCACCCTGAAAAGGAATCTTACGTCGTTAGGTAACCTCTAACCATGTATACCATCTTTACATTTTCTTTATGTATTTCTGTCATTCACATGCACTATATTGTACAAATTCTCTTTCAGCAACGATTTAACTGAATACACTGCGGAGGACAGTGACTTACGGATAATTAGGTATAATTTGTTTGTCTTGAATGGGTGAGCTGGCCACGGGGTGATGGCGACTCTTCTTGTATGTACCTGGACGATTTTGGTGGTTACTGTCGGGCCGTTCTTTGTAGGGCACTTATTTTAGAACAGCGGAAGAGTAAAGGAGATAAATATTCCGAAGTGAAAATCAGATCAATGCGTTTTTTAACGGTTTTGTTAAGCTTGCCCTGTTTGTTAGATCAAATTTAGTTATATCTTATATGGTACCGTTTGACCACTATTTCGCCTGGTGGTAAGCGATGATGTGGTCGAAGATGAACACGCTAGGCCTAGAATACTCTTGATTCTAAAGGGCTGTGTGCTGCGGAAACTCCGTAAGGTTATGGCGGCAGATTTTCTCCTTGTTAGTGGTAAGGTACTTTTTGGTAGCAAGTCAGGGACATCGATATAATCCTCCAACCACCTGTAGATAACCACCCATGCTGGGATTTGAACCGGCAAAATCTCGCTTAGAAGTAAAGCCATTTATCCTTCACGCCAAGGGGGCGTTTTTGTAGGTGCCTAATATTGTGTAGAGACATCATTCAAAAACTATGCAGTAGAAATGAAGAATTTATTCCATTATTAGAGCTAAACAAGCACTGCCATTTTCTCATCTGATGACAAGTGACGATGATGTGAGTTAAGATCGTGCCTGTAAGTAAGTGGAACACAGTATATCGACTTTAGTCTTGGAGTAGGTATAATAACTACCCCTGCAAATATGACGGGAACACAAAACAACTCCTTATATAGCGTCCCAACTCGTATTATATTAGCGAACTAAAAGGTGACGAACAAAGAATGAACGATCCACGACGGATCAAAGGGTACCTAGGTAAATCACTTACTATATATAAGTTGTAAATTGTTAAACACAATCCAAAATTTTTTCTTCGCACCATGGCTTAATTGGCAAAGCACCGGAACATGTTATTCCGGAAGTTGCGGGTTCAAGTCCCGTTGGTACGATGAAATTTTGGATTGTGTTTAACAATTTACAAAAATATTAAGTGTGTAACACTTCAAAGAAAACATAATATTTGATTTACGCAGTGCAACATCTCTCGTCGGATTTGAAAACTGTAATGATTTCTTCCGAATGATTAACTTACGTAATAAGTAGTCATAGATGGCGCCACCAATGCATAATTGGGTTAACAAATGCAATCCACTAATTTCGTCGTAACGTTACTTCGCACCATGGCTTAATTGGCAAAGCACCGGAACATGTTATTCCGGAAGTTGCGGGTTCAAGTCCCGTTGGTACGATGAAATTTTGGATTGTGTTTAACAATTTACAAAAATATTAAGTGTGTAACGCTTCAAAGAAAACATAATATATATATAAGTTATCTCAAATTCATGAGATTTGAAAAACATTGACAGTATCCATAGACAGGAGCAGTAGACTGTGAACGGCCCGATTCTTTTGTGAATAAAACTTTCTGTGCCTGTTGTTGTTATGTCTAAACTTTGTTGTTATGTGATATGGAATGAATTGTATCTAACCGAACGATAATTATGTTCTTCCAGTAGTTAGAACCCACTGACCAACCCTATTTTAGTAGTTGTGTTTTGTATAATTTGTGTATAATATCTAATTATGGAATGAAATTACCCGTACAATAATGTATTGTCATAGGTGTGTGACTAACTACTTAGACATATACATGTGTACATCGATGTTGTATATTTTGTATAATAATTAATATAGATTTAAAACTAAAACAACCGACTTCCATTCCCCGCGAGTCAATTTCAGTAGCAAGTTTGAGGCGTTTATCGTCATATCTCTGGAGACACTTATAAGATTTCGATGAAATTACAATGGGACTACCTCGGAAACCTACCCTACCGATTACAAAAATAATCATTCGAATCGGTTCACAATTGACAGAGTAATCGCGTAACATACACACAAAAAACATACAGCCGAATTGAGAAACTCCTTCTTTTTGGAATTCGGTTGAAAACTGCTTCTTACACTGTGCACCTAAATCGTTTGCAAGTTGTGTATAAGTAAATTGCGATTTTGAATTTCAGCTGCCTGAAGATATTTTTAATAGTTTTATGTTTCTCCTAGACCTAGATTTATCGTCGTGGACAGGATGTGGCAGTCTTTAAAGTAGAATCGTTTAGTGCTGATAAATGGCAATGGATCATGGTATTTATATTCGTATATTTGAACCCTGGGAGTTTCTAAAATACACAACTATAAATACCACCGTTTTCCAACATCGCATTGAATAGAGCGCTAAACTAAAGAAATTTAGCAAAACCGCTGTTAGTCATCAATGTCATCTAGCTCTATTCGACTTTTGCTATCACCGCAAGAGTCATTACAAAAACTAGCCAGGCCAACACAGCAAATTATTATAGATCTCTTACACTCGAGCGACTTCAGTAAGCGAAGCCATCGAGACATTCTAATTAAGATGCAAAATCTACGTCAAGAACTCAACTTCACTAAAAATGGAATATCTCTACTTAGACAATGCCAATATTGAGTAGAAAAGTTGCTTTATGTAATGACTGGTCTGTTTACCGCTTCATATGGTCGATAATGTATCTAAAAATCGTTGTATAAGGCCAAGTGATATATTCTGTCACTCGCAGCTATCTGTGTTAAGCACAGACCTAGGATTCACTACATTATAGTGATTCACTACATTATAGTGATTCACTACGTTATAGTGATTCACTACGTCATAGTGATTCACTACGTTAAACTGATTCACTACGTTATAGTGAATCCTATGTCTGTGGTGTTAAGTAACAATCGGTAGAGCAGGCATAGAGATTTCCATCGATATTTCCAAAAGACTAACACAAGTATGTTCACGTGTTTCAGAGACCAAGTGTGCGTTCCCACGCCTGCGTTCCGTAAGCTCCCTGGCATGCTGAGCTGGTGTCAGACTAACTGTCTCCGATACCCGCCTAACTGTCCTAATGAACTCTGCACTTGTCCGTAAGTTTGTTTGTGTGTTTATAGATTTAAGATCGGGATTTAACGTGACTTACGCGATGTCGATAAAGAGAACGTATAGTTTTAAAAATCTATATTTTGCCAATTTACAGGAAAGTCAATTCTTAAAACGCCTGACAAAAATATAATAGCAATACATTTTTTTTTCTTGATCACCATAGCTATGCTTTGATGGGCTGAAATCTAGGTTGATTATGCTAACTTCCATAATCATCGTCACATCATACCCAAAAAGTTTACCAATATTTTACTGTTTTTTTCAGGAACGTTTGTGAAGCGGTAGGTGAACTGGAAGGCAGGGAAGGTGCGGACGTTTACTGTATGGACCAGTGCATTGTCTACCCTCCTAAATGTCCGACAAACCGATGCAGCTGCTACTAAACGAAGACAAAAATACAAAAACGTTATTTCGACCACTTTTATTTTTGAGATTGAACTGCCCCCTGATTCTCCATCATTCGAAAACCTACACGGATTCGGAAAGTGCCTCATACTCGACTCAGTTACTGACACAGATCCGTAACTTTTGATAAGTGAATTTCATAAAATCGGTAATTGTAATCGGAAAGGTTGCCGCGACCAAATAGCTCACGGAATAATAAATATTCGAAATTTAAAATGACACTTTCGAATTCGAATGTATTCAATTGAAATGAGATTAACTATGCTGCCCGCTTATTCCAATCATTCGACAACCTCTTCAGATTCAGAAGCTTCAATTTTAATTCTGAATACTTATTTTCCGTGACCTTTCTAATTAAAATCACAGATTTTTTCGAATTGAAATGTCAAAAATAACCGATCGGAGTTTTGTGAATGCAAAGATCCGAGTCGAAGGAAAGTCAGTTTCCGAATCCGAATTTGCTTTCGAATGATTGAGAATAATCTAACGAGTGCAGATTGATCTACAAAATCTTACTCTTTTAAAATTAGTTGCTCATCTAATTTAATTTTACATTTTCACGATTGGCCTTTTCAAGTTCGAATATTTTTAGGCCGTTGCATAAATCGTTTAATTATTTTTTAACTTTTCTTACCAAACCGTGGAGCTAAAGTTTTCAGCGTTAGGGCCATACTTTCACCAGAGCTGAGCTAAGAGAAGGTGTTTATCGTCATTCAGTAGGATAATGTCTCATCACGTTGTCAAATCTGACTGGCCTGGTAATCTAGTGGTAGTCTCTCAAAACTGAAGGTCTTAGGTTCGATTCCCATACTGGACAATAATTTTGTGATCCATAAACAATTGTTCCAAGTCTGGGTAAAAAAATGTATCCGTGATTTCTATTTTTGTAAAGCTGAGTGTTGTCTCATAACAAAAAATCACGTAGCATGACGAAATCCACACTCATATCTTCTCTCCGCGTTGGTGGAAGGCCTTACTATATCTAAGACTTTTCTTTCTACCCTACATAATTTTAAATAGTAGAATAAAATCTTGAGTCACTGAAGAACAATTTATGTAACATTCCAAAACATTTCGAGTTGTGATTTTTATAGTGTATAGTTTCAATAAGGTCTTGTAAGTATATTGTTATATAAATTAAATCTTGTACATTTAGAGATCATAAATAAATATTTGTAAAGTTTTAATATAAAGCCATGAACTGTAGTCAAATTTGAACAAGTTAGTAAGTTTGTTACATAAATAGTAAATAGTATGAATATGTATTTCTTATGCTATTAAATAAGTACCTACAAATAATAATCTACGCATAACTAACTTTATTGGCATTATTTTATGGATATAATAATGCCATAAAGTAAAGTAAATTAAATATATTTTTTAAGAGCAAACACGGCGTGCACTTTTCCATACAAATGTATTCCCCCGTTGCCTCCCTTTAAAAATGCTTCTAGAGCAAAATTTGTTTCCGCAAAAAATCAAGGTCTGCTGTAGCTACGCCCTTATCATTTTCTTTTTTTGACCAACCAATTATAAATAGAAATATAACCCTTCAAAATCTAAAAGAGGAGAGGAGGCTAATATTTCTTTTTGCAATTGGTTGGTCAAAAAAAGCAAATGATAAGGGCGTAGCTACAGCAGACCTTGATTTTTTGCGGACACAAATTTTGCTCTAGACGCATTTTCCAGGGAGGAAACGGGGGAATACATTTGTATGGAAAAGTGCACCCCGCGTTCGCTCCCACGTCTGAATATATTCAGACTTGGTGCAGCTATTGCCATCCCATAACACAGTTGATTTTCGACAATGGCTCGCCCGGTAAAGATGATTTTTGTCCGGTGACGCGACTGGGTGTATTTCCACCCAGCCATTGTGCCTCAAGCGGCGTTTCAAGTTACCGACCTATTAATAATATGCTAGGAATTTATAAGTAGGTATGTACATTTTTATATTAATAAAATACGTCGTGTAAATTAAACATTTGTTTTATTTTCAAATCCACGGTACGTTTACAATGTACATTAAGTTAAATTAAAAGGTAACCTGTCCCCTAATTCTCAATCATTCGACAGCAAATTCGTATTCGGAAACTGCCTGCCTGTCCTTTGTATTTTTCAATTTAACTCTTTGCAATTCACAATGCTCTAATCTATTACTATTGATATTTCGATTCGAAAAAATCAGTGATACTAATCGGAAAGGTTTCCGCGACCAAATAGCTCACGGAATAATAAATATTCGAAAATCAAAATGACGTTTCCGAATTCGAATGTCTCCGATTGAAATGAGAATAACTATGAGCGCAAAGCCTGTTAGTAGAGTTTAAAATCAAAACTAGGTAAACGAGATATTTTGTATGATTCTTATATTTTCAACTCGTGGGAATTAACTAGTTTTACGTTTCTTCGGAAACATCGGCACCGTGCCGCGAATATTATTTTCCGAGTGCTGCACCTCCCTGGGTAGTGGGTGGTAGGTATACATTAGAAAGATTACATTAAATATATAATTTAACACAATACAATACAACAAAATATAACAAATCTAATACTATAAGAATCTTTGTCCTGACATACTGACTCACTGACAGACAACGCACAGCCTAAACCGCTGGTCGTAGAGACTTGAAATTTGGAGGGTATATTTGTCTTAGTACGTAAGGGTGTACTAAGAAAGGATTTTCCAAAATTCATGAACTGGGGGTTCAAAGTTAGTATGGAGAAACAAGATTAGATAGTCTTTTCTATCCGAAACTTCACACAAGTGCTTCAGTATTAAAAAAAAGTAAATACGTGTTTCAGGTTTTTTTGAAATTCCACCCCTAAGAGGGTGAAATGGGGTAACAAAGTGTGAAAATCAATATTCAAGAAGGAGAATCAAAGCATTTATTCAGTATGTAGGCAGTATTAATATACGCACATATACACGTCAAAATCATAAATCATAACCAATTATCAAGTAAAGATAGCAAAAGCAGAATTCAACGCTTTGAATTAGAAAAAAAAAAGTAATGAACCATTCAGCTGTCATCCAATCGTTTACGTCAAAATATTTAAAAAAAAATTAAGTACGTTAAAACCAACCATACATGTAACTGTGTGTTTCAGTACTACAGACAATTTTTATATAAAAAAAAAATTAAAAAAGTGAAATAGTGAAACACAACTTAGAGAAACGCATACCGATCACAGTACATATCATGATCCGAATGGAACTGATAGTCCGTCTGTCAGCTGCATAGTATTGTTTAAATAAAAATAAAAATGGCAAGCCTAGAAAGAAAATCCGCGGCCAAAAGGGGAAAACTGAATGGCTGTTGAATCTACCGGTGTTTCGGAAATACTCCCATCAGAGAAGAAACACCAAGAAACTCTATGGGGCTCGTCTTGTCATTTTATCTTTTTTTAAATTAATTGTACATGTCAGCTTTAAAATTTTAACAATATATTATTAATTATTATACAATTTATATTTGTTCTTGGAACTTGGGGCATTCAGGCCATGCATTTTTGTCATCCATATAGTCACCTATTGTATAGTATGATTTTTTCATCAAATTGGATTTTACATAGATTTTAAATTTGCTCATAGGCAATTGATCAATATCTTTAGGTAGCTTATTCTAAAAGCGTATACAGTTCCCCATGAATGAACCACTAACTTTCTGCAGTCTGAAATTAGGTATAATTAATCTATTTTTATGTCTTGTATTAAAATTATGTACATCAGACCTTTTCTTATAATCATTTATATTCTTGCGTATGAACATAATATTTTCATAAATGTATTGACATGCCACTGTGAACTGAGAACTTTAATTTCTTTAAATTTTTCACGAAGTGAATCTCGCGACCTCATACTATATATAGAGCGAATAGCTCGTTTCTGCAAAACAAATATTGATTGGATTTCAGCGGCTTTCCCCCACAATAAAATGCCATAAGACATTATACTGTGGAAGTAGCTGAAATAGACCAATCTTGCAGTGGCTTCGTCCGTTAAAAATCTAATTTTACGTACTGCATATGCAGCGGAGCTTAACCTACCTGCTAGAACCGATATTTGAGAACCCCATTGAAGCTTACAGAGGATGTTGAATGGCCTAGCTGATTCTTCTCGTCGCATCGGTCTCCGGATGAATTTGGATAAAACCAAAGTCATGTACAACGAGCACGTTGTTCCAGAACCGATTGCCGTAGATGGAATCCCACTCGAAGTTGTCGCTAAGTATGTTTACCTAGGGCAGACGCTCCAACTAGGCAAACATAACTTCGAAAAGGAAATCCAGAGAAGAATTCAGCTGGGCTGGGCAGCATTTGGAAAACTCCGTCGAGTCTTCTCGTCGCATATACCACAGTGCCTAAAGACAAAAGTCTTTAATCAGTGCGTCCTACCCGTTGACATACGGAGCCGAGACGTGGACACTCACAGTTCGACTGGTCCACCAATTTAAAGTCGCTCAGCGAGCTATGGAAAGAGCTCTGCTCGGTGTTTCTCTGCGGGATCGAATCCGGAACGTAGTAATTCGCCAGAGAACTAAAGTGATCGACATAGCTCATCGGATTAGCAAGCTGAAGTGGCAGTGGGCTGGTCATATCTGCCGTAGGACCGATAACCGTTGGGGTAGACTGGTTCTAGAGTGGAGACCGCGAATCGGTAAACGTAGCGTAGGACGCCCTGTTACCAGGTGGAGCGACGACATTCGTAAAGCGGTGGGCAGTGACTGGAAACAAAGAGCCGAAGATCGGGCTCAGTGGCATGACTTGGGAGAGGCCTATGTCCAGCAGTGGACTGATACCGGCTGATTATGATGATGATGATTGAAGCTTAGAATCCAGGGTGATGCCCAAGAATGCTGTGGATTCAACAAGTTCTAATGGTTCATCATTTATTAATATACTTCTATTTAGGATACCCTTTCTTACATTTGATAGAGAGAAATTAATACATTTAGTTTTTTTTGCGTTTTACAATAAGTTATTGGTATGTAAATTGTTAAACACAATCCAAAATTTTATCGTACCGACGGGACTTGAACCCGCAACCTCCGGAATAACATGTTCCGGTGCTTTACGATAAAATTTTGGATTGTGTTTAACAATTTACAAAAAAATATAAAGTGTGAAACACTTCAAAGAAACATAATAAGTTATTAGTTGTAAACCAATTCAGAACAGTGTTATTGATTTGTTTACATCGTCAAAGTTAGGTGTAGTCCTATCTATTTTGAATATCAAGGAAGTATCATCTGCGAACAAAACAATATCACATAGGTTCTGTACGAATGACGGTAGATCATTGATATAAACTAGAAATAAAAAAGGTCCTAGGATTGATCCCTGCGGGACTCCCATTTTTATGAGGGATCCAGATGACCTGACGCCATTAACTTCAACCATCTGTGTTCTATTACAGAGGTATGATGATACCAGATCAAGTGCCTTACCTTCAACACCGTAGTATTTTAATTTGTAAATTAGTGTTTCATGACAGACACAATCAAATGCTTTTGATAGGTCACAGAACACGCCAATAGCATCTTGTGCTTTCTCCCATGCATCAAATATATGTTTAAGAAGACCTATTCCTGCATCAGTAGTAGAACGCCCTTTAGTAAATCCAAATTGTTTGCTATTTAAAAGATCAGTCATGTTAAAATGTGTTAAAAGCTGGTCTAATATTACTTTTTCAAAAATTTTACTCAATGCCGGTAGTATAGAGATTGGTCTATAGTTAGATGGATCATTTTTGTTCACTGATTTGAATAAAGGAATCAATTTACTTTTTTCATTAAATCCGGGAAGACACCTTGATCAATGCATCTGTTAAAAATAAAAGCTAAGTATGGGCTAATAACAGTAATAATGTAACTACGAACTGTGGTTGACATTCCCCACAGGTCCTCGGTTTTCTTTTGTTTGAGCATTTTAAATGTTTTCACAATTGAGTCTGCGGTTACGTGTTTGAACTGGAACAAGGTATCACATTTATTTACACACTTTGATAATATAGAATAAGCATCAGCAGGACTAGAATTTAAGGACTGAGTGGTAGTAATAGGTACTTGAGAGAAGAACTCATCAAATGTATTGGCAACCTCATTATCATCCATGATTAATTTATTGTTAACTTTTAAGGTGATCTTACTGTCTCTTTGTTTTATTTTTCCAGTTTCAGTATTGATGATTTTCCATGTTGTTTTTATTTTATCATCAGCATGCTTAATTTTTCTACTAAAATGCAAAGATTTTTCTGTCTGACAAACCACTTTAAAAGATTTGGAATATAATTTTAAGTGATTTATGAATTTAGTATTGTGTAAATTAATTTGTTTTTGTGAGTATAAGTCGTACAAATTGTTTCTACTTTTGTAAATACCAGGAGTAGCCCAGTCATCGAACCGAATTTTCCCACCTCTTGTAATAGTTTTAAATTTAAAAATATTAGATAGATAGATAGATGAATACTTTATTGCATACCAATCAACACATTATAATCTAAGACAAGGAAAAACTACTCACTACCAGACAACCTTTGGATGGACAGGAGCTAGATTTGAAAATTAGCGGTCGGTAGCATACAATACCTTTGACAAAATAAGATAAGTCATAATATTATTTTACATAAACCTACATACAAATATAGTCAAAATACTAGATAATGATATCCATACAAGAACAAATACACTTACATATAACATTATAGATCTATATAAATATATATACATACATATTTATATGTATATATATATACACACACACATATACATACACAAATACACTAAGTAAATATAATAATACAATACATACATATACGTATTATATTTAGAGTAAAGCTAGTCAATTTGCGATAGTGTTATATAATGCTTAAATACCATATTTTTAAATATTTGCGGCGTTCGGGCTTCTTTGATATTGACAGGGAGTGCATTCCATAGATTAATAGCTTTCATGGTAAATGATTTATAGTAGTGTTGCGACGTATGTGGGTGTTCTGGCATCCTCAATTTGAGGTTTATTGAACTCTGCACCCAACATTTGAGATAAAGTGCTGCATAGGTCATCAGGATCCTCAGAAAATATTAGGTTCATTAGTTGCTTGTCAATGATATCCACAAACTGTTCAACCCGATTGGTTGTAATGGGCCTGTATGTGTATTCTTGACCTTTGGTGGATGTTTTACATGAAAATGTGGCACTCTGTCCCAGATGGTCGGAGCCAAGTTTATCAAAAATTGCAATTTTCTCAGGTTCACAGTTGCAAAACACATTGTCCAAGCAGGTTGCTGATGAGCTAGTGATTCTAGTAGGCTGGTTAAAAAGATGCCTTAAATCGAAGCTAAGAAATATTTTTTTAAACTTATCACTGAGCGGTGACTGCTCAATTAAATTAATATTAAAGTCACCGCAAACTAACAAAGATTTCGGGGTGTTGAAGACTTTCATCATGACTTCTTGCATAATTGTCTCAAACATTTTATAATCAGCCGATGGGGTCTGTATACACAGATGACTATATGTTGCCCCAGCTCTATACAAGATAATTGAACACATTGTTCAACAGACAAAGCTACAATGTCTTTACGCTCCTTAAAATTACAATTTTCAGTTACATATATAAATGAGCCACCGCGAATTGCCTTCTGTCTAATAAATGTGCTTGCAATTGTATAATTTCTGATTATTGGTAACAAAGTACCTTTCACAAACCAGTGTTCAGTAATACACATTATATCAACTTTATAAAAGTCGAGAAATAATTCTAATTCTAAGGCTTTGTTGGAGATGCCTTGTATATTTTGATGGAAAATGTTGATTAAGTCTGGCCTCCCCATTGTCCTAAGCGTTAGTTTAAACTAACTTTGTCAACTACACTACAATTACTCCGCATAGTAACACCACTACATTGGAGCTCGTCTGTGTGATCCGCTACAACATGTAAAACAGGATCATATATATTGAACGCTAATAACTTAGCAATGGTCGAGATGTCAGTCTTTTTGAGATACAAAGTATCCTTTGTCAATAAAAGCTTACTCATAAATGTATTACATTCGAAATACAAATAGTCGCTCAGGCGACATGTCTGATTATATAATGTCAAATTTAGTTTATGTATATGATTATTGATATTGCCAGTACTACTCCTGTGTTTTAAGTATGGAAATGAGCACACTATTATTTTACTAATACCCAAAGAGAATATATGCTAATACCTTTGCTGGCAATGTCTGATATAAGTTCAATTAGGTTATTAATATCAGTTTTTTTTTTAACCGACTTCACAAAAAAGGAGGAGGTTCTCAATTCGTCTGTATGTTTTTTTTTTTTTTTTTTTTTTTTTTTTTTTTTTGTGTGTATGTTACGCGATTTCTCCATCAATTGTGAACGGATTCAAATGATTCTTTTTTTAATTGGTAGGATACGTTTCCGAGGTGGTCCCATTTTAATTTTATCGAGATCTGATTAGTATCACCAGAGATATGGAGATAAATACCCCAAACATAGGAGATTGTACTAGTTTTAGTAGAAGAGTCCCAAGAAGATTATACACAATGGAGGTTGCTATTGCATGTAAGATATTCTTACGGTAACTGTGAGCGAGATAGAAATAAAGGTGGGGAAATTTTTTTTGTAATATCTTATAGGCAAGCGTTTGACCACTATCTCACCTGTTGCTAAGTGATGATGCGGTCGAAGATAGAGAAGTGGACTAGAATGGGAACTGGCTCTCAAGGATAGCTGCCGGAACACATTAGATGTTTGGCGACAGATTTTCTGACTTGAGGGTGGTAGCTGGCCAGGCGGACACTAGATATGTTCTACCACCATGCGGGGGTTATTGGTTTCTTAACGATGTTTTCCTTCACCGGAGGGCCACTGTGAGAAGCGCACATATATTTTTCGATAGAAAAATTCATTGGTGCACGGCGGTTTGAACTCGGTACCACGGCATCAAAGCCGACTGTTCTCCCAATTACGCCACCGGGCCCTCAATAAATAATTATATATTAATAATTATAATAAATAATTATGTATAAATATAAATAATTTGTCTTCACAGGAATGTTCTACCGGGCAAAGTCTTGTTATAGTGCAAACTTTTTTAAACATACCTAATATTTTTTGACATGACATGACATTTGGCGAAGATGGCGGCCATTTCAGTCCCGCGACACTGCATACATAATTAAATAACTCAGAATCATGAACGTACTTTGTACCAATCAACACAGCAAAAAAAAATTATAAGCATAAAACCACATATTATATAATAGTTACTACGTAAATAATACTTTCCGTTGTTAGGTTGGCTACACAGTGCTTACATAATTCGGGTATCCACAATATAGGGAAGTGCCTCTTATAACGTAGTAGAGTGATTCAGTACCCTGTTGGCCATATGGCGGCAATTAATGTTAATAATCGCAAATAATACTTTTTTTATATTCATTTTGGAATACAACTAGTCCGTGTTATAAAAGTATTTGGAATTATTGTAATAAAATAGACAATTAATTATCGTGTGTCAGATGCTTTTATTGCACAGGGCCATTTTGGACATTGTCCTATGAGACCTTGATGACATCATTATTACTAGTGAATATTTTCACTTTAGCGCGGCATTTAAAGTCAATTTTTTTAGGGTTCCGAACCCAAAGGCTACCAAATGAACACTTTCTGAGACTTTGTTGTCTGTTCGTCCGTCCGCCCGTCCGTCCGTCCGTGTGTCTATATGTGCGCACTTTACAGATCTGTATCTTCTTAACCGTTATAGGTACACACTTGAAATTTTCAAAAAGTATATATCCGTCAGTGTATAACGGCCCAGACACGAAATTTAATAGATGCATGTAATTTCATTAAAACTTTTTTGCACTAAAAAGGGTAAAATAAGTTATTTTTCAAAAAAAATAAAACCGACTTCATAACCACAAAAAGGCACTCAAAAGCGAAAAATAATTTACTTAAAATTATTATAAGCGTTACCCACGTCTCTATTTGAAGTCGGTGCCAGCCAAGTCTATTGGATATTAGATAGATGCTATGTATGTAGTAGTAGTAAGTAGGTACATGTAGGTTAGTAAGTAGGTAGATACATGTACTCGTAGGTATTATCTATCTACTACCTATTAGACTTGGCTGGCACCGACTTCAAATAGAGACGTGGGTAACGCTTATAATAATTTTAAGTAAATTATTTTTCGCTTTTGAGTGCCTTTTTGTGGTTATGAAGTCGGTTTTATTTTTTTTGAAAAATAACTTATTACATTTGTGCTGTTGCCTAGCTGCACTATAATTGTACAATTTTTATGATACTGGTGGCTGCTAATTTTCGTACATAGATCTTTTATTGGTAAATTAGGACAGCAATTATTATGTACATTTTGGCTTATCTTGTTCTTAATAAGCTACCCATACCTATGCCTATGCGTATAATATATATTGTTTCGGATTGCGCTGAAATTTGGCATGCAGATAGTTATTACGACGTTAGTTCCCTCTGAGAAATGATTTTCCAAAATTAACCCTCGAAGGGGATGAAACGGGGGTTCAAAGTTTGTATGGAGAAACAAGATTAGATAGTCTTTTCTATCCGAAACTTCACACAAGTGCTTCAGTAAAAAAAAAAGTAAATAAGTGTTTCAGGTTTTTTTGAAATTCCACCCCTAAGAGGGTGAAATGGGGTAATAAAGTGTGAAAATCAATATTGTTTCGGATTGCACTGAAATTTGTCATGCAGATAGTTATTACGACGTAAGTTCCCTCTGAGAAAGGATTTTCCATTATGAAACGGGGGTTCAAAGTTTGTATGGAGAAACAAGAATAGATTGTCTTTTACATTCGAAACTTCACACAAGTAGTATAGTAAATAAATAAGTAAATACGTGTTTCAGGCTCTTTGAAATTCTATTCCTAAAAGGGTGAAGTGGGGCAACAAAGTGTGAAATCAATATTGTTTCGGATTGCGCTGATATTTGGCATCCAGATACTAATAATTTTGACGTAGGTATCCGCTAAGAAAGGATTTTTCAAAATTCACTCTTCAAGGGATGAAGCGGGGGTTCAAAGTTTGGATAGTCATTTTATTCGACATTTCACACAAGTACTTCAGTAAGTTAATAAATAAGTAAATACGAGTTTCAGACTTTTTCAAAATGCCACCCTAAGAGAGTGAACTGGGGTAAATAAGTCCGAAAATCAATATTGTTTCGGATTGCGCTTTTTTGGGTTTTTCGGGTTTAGAAATATGAATCCTGATTTGTCTTAGTCACGCAATAACATGAAAACAGGTGAACCGATTTGGCTAATTCTTATTTGATGTCTTTAATGATAGAATCGTTTTTACAAAAGAAAAGTTTTAAGTAAATAAAAGGAGTTTTTAACGCGGGCGAAGCCGCGGGGGACTTCTAGTCCTATATATAAACCTACTAGCTGCGCCCCGCGTTGTGTCCTCGTGAAATGTGATATACCATGAAGAACCGCTCGACCGATTTTGTGCAAACTTCCTTCGAGCATTTACCGATGGAGATGTTAACGTTGTAATCCGCAAACATTTTTTTCTGCCGATAATTACGGGGGACGAGGTAAACACGCATTGCACACACACAAATCACTCACTTTAACGATCCCGCACACTAGCTTAAAACACGCACACAGTATTAAAAATACAGCGTAGTTACGCACGCTCATATGGCCAAAAATGGCTATATGGCCAGCAGAGGGGTACGCCTTGCGTTAACATCTCCTTTGGTAAATGCTCGAAGGCAACCTTCACATAAACCATCTATTAAATAGTCCGAACACAGCCTAAACATTTGGTTTGGATAGGTGAGCCCGTTCTTGAGTTATAAAATTACAACGTAAGGTGGCATTGAATTTTATATAAACCAAGAACGTTGCACTATTGCACCTTACTGGCTTTACCGAGAGTATGACTGGGATAATTTTATTAGAATAGAAACTATTTTATATTTACCGCTGACTTAATACTTCAATCGTGTGGAGCCATAAAAAAACTACTGTCAAAATAAATAAGACATCTGACATCTACGTAATAGTGATGACAATATAAATTCTATGAATCGATATATGCATCGATTAAGGCGATACTAAATTCTATTCCTCATATTAGCAAGCCTGTCGCACTTCGCACTCCGCGCTTTAGCTATGAATATAATAATACATACGTGGCAGCCGGCCAGCTACAAGTTTAGTCAGTAATGTCACGCACGCTCTCGATCGGACGCGCGCCTTTACTTTACTATGTAATCAGTTTTTAGGGTTCCGTACCTCAAAAGGTAAAAAAACCTTATAAGATCACTTTCTTGTCCGTCTGTCCGTCTGTCTGTCCGTCTGTCTGTCCGTCTGTCTGTCCGTCTGTCTGTCCGTCTGTCTGTCCATCTGTCTGTCCGTCTGTCTGTCCGTCTGTCTGTCCGTCTGTCTGTCCGTCTGTCTGTCCGTGTGTCACCACTGATTTTCTCAGAAACGGGTGGACCTAGCAAGTTGAAATTATAGATACTGAAGTCTATAGTCCCTATTGGGTGTATAAAAGTTCTTGATTCAACATAAGATATGGGCAAATTTAGATTTTCGTGAAAACTTGTTAGTACCAAAATGTACCTTAATTTTCAACTTTTTATTTTTCAGAATTATTCCTTGACTTGTGCTGTAAGACCTTGCTTTTAACCCAAGTTGAAAATTCTAGGTCAACCGGAAGTACTCTATAGGTTTTGGGTCTAAAACGACCAAAACCTAAAGGCTACTTCCGGTTGACCTAGAATCATGAAATTTGGCAAGAATCATGGTCTTACAGCACAAATTAAGGTAAAAATAAAAAAGTACATACATACATAGATACAAAACATACATACAAAAATACATACATAGTTTACGCCAATTAAGGTAGACCTCTGAGTTATATGAGCGCTGATACAATTTAGAGGTCTAGCTTAATTGGTACATACCAACGTTGGTACGGAAGCCTCGGTGGGCGAGTTCAACTCGACTTGGCCGGTTTTTATTTCACAACACTCAACTTTACAATGAGAGACAGCTGACGGCCCACGAGCTGACCAAGTGATACAGACTCACGCGCGTGGACTTACGGTGCATTTTACGTTGGTACACGCGGATCCTAGTTAGTGTATTCTGTGACGCAAATTCAAGGTTACATCCGAGGCGTGTTGCGTAGGTATTCAGTATTCAGTATTTTATTGCGTCTATAAAAGTATTTACAAGGTCTTAAATAAAATGTACAGTTCTTTATAGACCCTGGAAGGGCACAGCAATATTACTTTAAAAAATTAAATTATTAATCAATTAGGAGAGAGGAGGAATATTACACTTCTACATAATTATC
This sequence comes from Cabera pusaria, assembly GCA_954871355.1. Lineage (NCBI taxonomy): Eukaryota > Metazoa > Arthropoda > Insecta > Lepidoptera > Geometridae > Cabera > Cabera pusaria. The sequence continues at coordinate 3,532,869 of OX940892.1, forward strand.
GTAATTATTATTATTTATGCATGTCATTTATGTCGGTATATAATTTATTTTATTTAATGTAAAAAGGAAATGTCATATTTTTAAATAGAAAACAATGTCAAAATTTATCTTTAAAATATTCGTCAATTGTATAATAGCTTTTTTGGACTAAAAGTTCCTTTAATTGTTTCACAAAGTTTCGATTTTGGGATTGACTTTTTAGAGATACCGGCAAGTGATTATATATTTTTATGGACATTACTAGGGGACCTTTCGAATACATTTGAAGGTGAGATGTAGGCAGTATTAATCGGTTGGCATGTCGTACACTACTATGCCTAGATGCATCTAATCGTGTTGTGTACAAGTTGGGATGGTTGCGAACAAATTTACAAACTTCGTGAATGTAGATGCACGGTAGGGTGAGGATTTTGTAAGTTTGAAAATACGGTTTACAGCTATCCGTTTGGTCTATATTGGCTAAAATGCGAACAAGTTTTTTTTGAAGGATAAAAAGGGTAGGCGCAGATGAACAAGCTCCCCACAATATGACGCCATAATTCAACCATGCACTAGATTGAGAATGATATAACGCAAGTGCAGTGCTGAGGTCAGTTGTCTTCTTAATCTCGCGGAGTGCGTAACTAAATTGAGACATTTTATTTTTAACTTTTTGAATATGTAATTCCCAATTTATATGTTTGTCTATAATCAGACCAAGCAAAGTGCAATTATTGACAGTTTCTATTTCCGTGTTTTGATACGTGAATCGAATATTCAGTGGTGCTTTTTGGTGGGGATAGAAGGAAATTAGTTTTGTTTTAGAGTAATTGATCTGAAGATTATGATCCTTCATCCATTCTACTATTTTATCAAGTATGTCAGTAAGTTTATTATTTAGGAATTCTTTACTATTACAAGAGGTTATTATTGATATATCGTCCGCGAATAATATACATGTTTCATTCATAATTTTTGGTAAGTCGTTTATGTATAATAAAAACAATAGACACCCTACAACACTACCCTGAGGTATTGAGGCGTTGATTGTTTTGCAATCGGATCGAATGTTTTTTATGGTATTTGTTTGGTAATTGAAATGCTCGAGTTCTACGTATTGCTGCCTGTTCTCTAGGTAGGATTTAAACCATTTATAGGCAACACCTCTAACACCTATTCCGTATAATATCCGGTATTTTGAACGATACCGACGTTGTAACTAGGATTAATCTCGCATTTTTGCCCGCAAGGTGTGCATCTTCTGTACTTGTACTATTCATTTTTCTGTAATATGAGTGATATGGTTTTGATGATTGCTGCAAGCCAACTTCGAAGACAGGTGGTGTTTATAACTGTTTATGAGACTGTTGCGCTATTAAGACAGCGCCTCGGTTCACTGACAACATGTATGATGACTAGAGTCACTGGACAACGCCTGCGGCTTGACTCAAGGGGGAAGGGGTGGAGCCTTGAAGGAAAAGTTGCGGAGACTTCTTTCGCAGATATGATTTTTTTTGTTTTGAACATATAACAATGAAATCATCTAAATAAGTGAAAAATTGGTAGGAATGTTACATTAACTGACATCAAGCTTTCGCTACCGGCAGTTCGCCGGCTGCTGCCGCGGCACATTCGCTTCGTTCACTCGGCTCGCGCGTGGTGTTGTCACAGTTCAAACCTAAACCTAACCTAGAGATTCTCGTTACTTACTATTTATCTTAGAAATTATATAATCAGCTAGAGTAGTAGGATGTGGAAAGTAATAAAATAAAACAAAATTCCTAAACAAGATATTTTATTGACATTATTATTTGAGAGATAAAATTATCATTTTAAAAAGTTTAGTTAGAAAAGGAGGGGAGAGGAAGGGAAGGGATAGGGGGAGGGGAGGGGAATCGAGGAGAGGGGAGGAGGAGGCGAGGGGAATCGAGGAGAGGGGAGGAGGAAGTGAGGGGAGGGGGAGGTGAGGGGAAGGGGAGGGGAAGTGAGGGGAAGGGGAGGGGGAGTGGCGTGGTGCGGTGCGGTGAATTTGGGATACGTATGTGTCTTATTAGTTAATGCTACCCATAGACACTATTCCACGCGGACGAAGTCACGGGTACAGCTAGTATGTCATATTTTGATAATTTTGCGGGAGACGCACTCGCTACCATGCGACTCGGAGCACTGATTACGCGGGCGTCGATTGGGTCAGATTCTAACCCAAATGAACGGCGAGTTTGAAACGCGCGTACTTGGTTTTTGTAGGTTATAATTCGATGATCGTCAAAGTGTTTGAATGTCATACAAACAGGTTGGCGTAAGGTCGCCACATATGTATGACATAAAAAATTGAGAATCGATTAACTGAAAGAACGATTTGATCCGAAACGAAACTACACCACTACATCACTATCTTATCAATCAATCAAATCAAGTTTTTATCTATCAGTTGGTCGATTATTTTATTTACGCGCAACGGCGTAAATAATAAAACAACTTAAACTTGAATTGATAAAACAAAGCGATTGTTGTGAGTGCTGAGCAAGTGAGCACCATGAGTGATTTGTTGGACGAAGAACTTGAGTTCCGCGGAGGAACACTGCAGTTATCTGCAGACACTAGTGTTGTAGAAAATGCGGCAGAGGAGGGCAGAAAGCCGCAGCAAGGGAACGTACATCCTTCTGTCCTGTCTGGAGCTGATTCATTGACGTCATCGTCTTCATCTTTCGCCGGTGAGAGTTTCAATTATTCAAGTGCGACACCACAGGGTCAAGTACCTTGCTAATCCGGTTCTATTTCGGTTTAGAAAAAAGTTAATGGTTTTGTTATTGTAATTCGTAAAACATTAAAAAATTCTACAGTACAAAAATACTAGTAATTATTTTTAGTAGTAGGAGAAAAAAAATCGACATTTTGACATTTAGCATTTATCAAACAAGAATTTACGTGAAAATACAAATAAATAATATTTCAATGCTAGCATATTTTTTACTGGCTAGAAATTCGGCTGCGGTGCTACAGTTTTCATGAAATGAACATATGCTCTTTGTACATTTATATTCACATGACATATCGCAATGGTAACTAACACATTCAGGACAAGACATTTGAAAACAAATTTAAACAAAAAAAGCACAAAAGAATCCATGCTCTAATTAAATTCCTATAAGTATACCATTATCATCATCAACAGCTATTGCCTAAGAAGAAGTCTTTCTTCTAATGCAATTAAATGGGTGAACCTCAGATCATATATTGGAAATCAGATATTAAAATATCACAAAGGATTCAGCGCAAGGGTTTTGTGATCAGTTAAATTATCACTTTAACTTATCTTAGTTCATGCATGAGATAAATTTGTTTGTCTTCAATGGATAAAATATGCAATTCTGATAAGTGACTACAATTTGGGAATTCACGAATATTCAAAAAAATTTCGTGCCATGCAGAAAAATTTGTCATCAACAGCCTATCTCTGTTCAATGCTGGATATGAGGTTCAATAGGCCACTGAGCTAGATCTTTAGCTCTTCGTATCCAGCCGCTGCCAGCCAGCTTGTGCATATCATCTCTTCATCTGGCTGGAGGATGCCCTAAACAATTTTAACTGAGCCGTGGTCTCCACTTTAAAAATATTTTTATGAGTTATGACCAGCCCACTGTCACTTCAGCTTGCTAATCCTTGGAGCTATGTCCACTCAAAAGGTGAACATTATTAGTGCTGCTTATAGACACGTATCTTTTATGTAGATAGATATATTAGACATTGATCTTTAGATTGCTTACTGATGAATAAGTGTAATGTAAATTTGTTGAAACTAGTAATTTGCAAACATTTGCTTTATTTATAGTCAAGTAATTCAGGATCAGTAATGAGATTGAGAGGGAGGGACTCAAGGACAGAATCTCATGGAAGCAATAAATATGATCCATGTGATTTTATTTTATTATTTACAAGTTTTCGCATACATAAAATGATGTGATGATGATATTGTCATAAATAGAGAATCGTAACTTGCTGGTTTTATCCACAATTTAAATATTAAAGTTTCCCTCAACTGTGGTTGTTGATAGTGTATTCAATGTAAAAATTAACTCCATCTCTCATCAGATGCAAGAACAGTAGATCCACATAATGGTGAAGCTGAAAACAAAGAAACTCAGCAAACTGTCTACCCTAGATATGACGTTCCCTTCAACCGAGACAACATCAAGGATTTCTTCACGTTCCGCAAGGGTGTGGTGGAGAATGCCATGCAGGAGTGCATCACCGCCCTACTGTTCCCTGAAGATGGGGAGTATATGGGGTGCTGGTTGTTGACTGAGTATGTATTATTTTTATAAACTGGAAATTAACTATATATTTTTTACTTTATTTAGAAGCCAGTTTAACTGGTTCCTGAAAGAAGCCTATTAGGAATCTATCTACCAGAAAAACTACATTTTACCAGATAAACTACTTTGATATGGTGTTATATGAAATGAAATATATATTTCACAAAAAATAGAGTACAGTTTGATGAATTCATTTATCAAAGTTCTTTCTTTTTCGCTCATGGGTGAGTATGTGAAATTAGTGATATAGCATTATAATAATTATACGAAATTAAAATATATTCAGAGATTATAAGTCAGATTATTTTATGTCACGTCTCTTTAACACCCACGCTCAACTTTGGATCCTACATCGAGTCCAAGGCCCAGTTGGCTTCAAAGAAGCTTGGTATTCTGGCTAAGGTGAGACAGTACTTCACACCGGGACAGCTGCTCAACTTGTATCAAGCACAAGTCCGTTCATGTATGGAGTACTGTTCTCACCTCTGGGATGGGTCAGCCAAATATCAGCTGGAGGCGCTGGACGTAATTGAGAGGAGAGCTAAGAGACTTATAAATGACGACGAACTTGTAGGGAAAAGGCTCCAGAGCCTAGACCATCGCCGCAAAGTCGCTAGTTTATCGGTTTTCTATCGGATACATTTCGGAGAGCGTGCCATCCAATTGCACGAGTTAGTACCGCCATCCCCTTTCTTATATCAGACAACCAGACGTACCGATGTGCGCCACCGCTTCATGGTGGACGTTCCATCTACACGCACGAAGCGTTTTGCTTCGTCCTACATAATACGATCCACCAAAGAATGGAACTCCTTGCCGGTGTGTAATAAAAAAATTTTGTTTATAAAAATATAAACGTTACTGGTTGTAACATGAAGGTTATAGAGTATAAAAAGCTAAAAACTAATGTTAGGTAGACAGTATTTATGAATATCGAGCGCCCTTGTTCTACCAAGATCTAAAACTTACCAGGATAAATCAGCGGTGTCATTGAGACTTTTAATCTCGGACCGGGGGACAGGCAAATGATATAACACTGTTTTGGGAATGTATGACAAATTTTAATACTTCAAAACGTCCCTTACCTCCAAAGTGAGTTACATTACTTAGTTAAAGCCGCAATACTATGTCTAAACATTTGACTATAAATACCATTCGGTTTTCGTTACTTTTTAGGTTAATTTATTTTACATTTTACTACTGAAATTTGGTTATTGTCTTTCTTGCATCTTGCGAATATGAAATTAAAGTTTTAAGGGTAATAAAAAGAGTTATAATGAAATTGGCTTAGCTGCAGCGTCCGGGGGCGTCTGAGCACTCCACTCTAAACAGACGTCATTCATCGTCGCACCAACAGCTCAAAACTACGACGACATCCAAACGGTGTGCGTCGCACGAACACCTCAAACTAACGACGTCTTCCAGCGTCGAACCAACAGTTGGCGACACCCATAGTCGTCCAAACAGCTCAAACAGCGCCATAGGCTGTAACCAAAAATCCGATTGTAATTTGTCGCCATGAAGGATGACGCGAAACATTTTAGGTTATCAAAAATTGACTCACCGCAAAATCACGACGTTATCATATGGCACTACGCCATAAGCACGCCGAGTATCATCGCGGAAGCGATTTGAAATACGGATTCGTTTGGTGGAATCCGATTTATAAAATTTTCTAAAAATTAGCCCTTTGTATGCCTAGGGGCAAGAAAAAAGTGACGTCTCCGATCGAGAATTGACAGATGTCAAAGTCATTTTTTTTTTTGAAAGATTGTCTATAGGATATTGAATGATCCACAGACCAAGTAATAACTCGATTATTTAAAATCGACTAAAAATGGCTAAATACGAAAATGTTCTAAATTATTTAAAACCAAAAGGTAATTTTGTCAGTCTTAGAAGCTGAAATGTGCTTCCAAACGAAAAATATGTAACGAGTCGAAATACCTCGTTACAGTACATACCTTCCCAAAAAAAATAAAAGAATGAAACTTCTTTTATTTTTGAGAAGAACTCCCAAAAAATTCCTAATAAAAACTTATTCAAAAAAATTAATAAACAGAAAATATTCCGCCACCAAAATATGAAATTTATTCAAACTAAAAGAAGACACTAATAAAGCATAACGTTAAATCAGTTAAGCTTCTAGCCACTGACTAAGTTGCTCTAGAAAAACAAGTTATAAAAACTTTCTAACTAAGTGAAAAACAATGTTAAGGTTTATCAAAACTAATCCATCAATATGACTCAATCCTAAAATCCATCACAAATTAATTATACTCAAGAGTGGATAAGCACCATAGCCTCCATCTACCTATCTGTATTACAAACCAAATAAATATTTCTGAAATATTTAACAAAAGTGTAGATAAGCACCATCGCCTCTATCTTTTATAATCTCAGAACGATTCTAACTAAATTAAAAGGTAATAACAAAGGTTATCCATATTGTAGTACGGTTAAGCATTAGCTGCCGACTATAGATAATTATTCACTGCAAAAGATTCAGTGAACAAGTTTTCAATGAAAAAGTTGAACAACAAAAGTTAAAATTATTCTCATAAAAATAGAGAACCAAAAATAATAAGTAGTGACCGGCTCAACTCTACCGACTTTCCGAACACTAACAAATTAATAAAAGGGTTTGTCAAAAAGACCAAAAATTGTATATTGTGACCGGCTCAACACCACCGACATTCCGTGCACAATAACAAGTTAACAAAAGTTTGTTGGGAAAACAACAAAGTTGTATTGTGACCGGCTCAACACCACCGACTTTCCGTTCACAATATCTAAAAAGATTTCAACGCTTGAACTAAAAATGTCAAAGCGAGGAAAAAATGAAGAGTAAAAAATTACCCAAAAAGGTTAACTGAGACAAAAGCTCAAAAAGAGTCAAATCCGAGAGGCAAATCCGGGTAAAAATTATGTAGAGCTCTAAGTGTCAAATCCAAGTCTTAGGTCTACAACAAACACAAACTAAATAATCTAAATAATATATAACATGCTTCACAAACTGAAACACATCTATATTAAAAATGTATTTACACTATGTGCAGGCTATTTGAAAAGTGGAAAGCTTTTCATAGCAATCTAAAACAATATTTATACTAGAAAAGTGGAAAACTTCTCAAAGTATCTAAAAGAAAGTTGAGTACTTGAAAAGTGAAAAGCTTTTCAAAGTAACCAAAATAATAAAATATACAAAAATATACATAAGATCTTTTGATGCCAAGAAAATTTCTAAAAGAAAATATAATCGTTAGATGTAGTTTTTAAAGTTGGGTAAAGGTTCAAAAGTAGGATAAAAGTATCAAAAATAAAATAAAATTACCAAAAATAGACCTAAGTTAGGTTTAGTATATTTAAAGTTGTATTTCAATAAAGTGTTGGTTTTCCTTTCAGGCGATCATCTTTCATCTCCGGCAACTTCTTTCATACTTCAAATCTCATTCATCAACTAACAACGCCGGACCAAAATAGAATATCAAAACAAAGTTAAATAAAAGTTAAATCCAAAAATGAAAATTTTAATATATAATTATATCTTTAACATGATAACGTCCAGTACTTGTTTTATTAAATTCCTTTAGTACATAAACGTTAGGAGAAATTCTCTCTACAATTTCACATTTAATAAACTTAGGTGCTAATTTAGCCGAAAAATATGCAGGTGCATTTGACTGTACAAAACTTCTACGCCAAACTACATCACCGACATCAAAAGAAATGACTTTTCTTCCCCTATTATAATAAAGAGCATTACGCTTATAAGCTTTCAAAAGATAAGCTTGAACTTTAACAAAAACTTCACTAAGTGAATTTAAAGGCGAATTATAAGGCGGCAATAGCCCAATGGATAGGGTGTCGGACTGGCAATCGAGAGGTCGTGAGTTCGAATCCCACCCCACCCATTGCACTATTGACGTGAACCCACTCCAGACACAAGCATATTTAGCTTAGTTGGAGGGGTTAACAAAAATACTAGTAATGTGCAACCCACATTGCGAGTAATCTTTTTAAAAAAAAAAAAAAAAAAAAAAAAAAAAAAAAAAAAAAAAAAAGAGTGAGCATAAGTATCTCTAGTACCAAGCTCAAGTTGATCTAAGTTATCTAAAGAGTTACTAAAACGGTGCAAAGATGCATCAAAAATAAGTTCTCTACCGAACATCAAAAAGTTAGGAGTGTACTCTGTAGCAAGATTTACACTACTATTTAAAGCTAATTGGACATGAGGCAAAAACCTTGACCAAGTTCGATGATCATTTTTAACAAAACAAGAAATACATGTTTCTATTGTCTTATTATATCTTTCTACTGGATTATTCTGTGGAGTGTATAGTGCATTATAAAATATTTTAGTGATGTTGAAATTTTTTAAGAAATCTACAAAATGTTTAGATATAAATTGGGGTCCGTTGTCGGCCACTAAAATTTTAGGTACACCAAATTTAAGAAATATTTCTTTTTCAAAGATTTTACAAATTACTTTAGAAGTAGCATTTATCATTGGAAATATCCAATAATATTTAGTAAAAACATCTACAATTGAAAGAATGAATCTATGTCCAGAATAAGATTTAGGTAAAATCCCAATAATATCAACGGATAACATTACCATGGGTTGATCAACTTTCTTAGGGTTAACCATCTTACCAGCAGGAGCAGAAGTTGAATGTTTATAAGCTTTACAAATGTCGCAAGAAGAAATATATCTTTGAACGTCTCCGAACATTCCTTTCCAATAATAATGTTGTTTTATTTTATTAAGAGTTTTATGTATTCCAAAGTGTCCAGAATTAATATCATCATGATTAGAACGAATAGTATCTAAAACATGTTCTTTAGGTATAACAATTTTCCAATTCAAACGACTATTAGGGTCAAATTTATTTTTACAGTAACGATATAAAGTATTATCTTCTACTCGAAGGTTTTTCATTCTAGAAGGGTATTTTTGACAATTTATAAAGACTTTTCTATACCAAGGGTCTTCTATATCTTCATCTGGTGAGACAATATTTATAGCGGAAACTAATATTGAAGTTATATTGATTCTAGATAAAGCGTCAGGAACTTGATGTAAAGATCCTTTTTTATGAACAATATCAAAAGTAAATTGAGAAATACGTGCAGCCCATCGAGCTAAGCGTCCACTAGGGTTATTAAGTTTTAAAAGCCACTTAAGACTAGCATGATCTGTCACGACTGTGAATTTCATTCCTTCGACATAAGGTCTAAAATGTTCAATTGAATCTAAAACTGCCAAAAGTTCACGTTCAGTGGTACTATAATTTCTTTCACATTTATTTAAAGATCTTGAATAATAAGCAATTGGATGTTGTTCATTATTTTCGTCTTCTTGACTCAGAACACTACCAATTCCTACAGAACTAGCATCGCAATGTAAAAAGAAAGGTTTTTCAAAATCAGGACACTGTAAAACAGGTGTAGTTATTAAGGCATTTTTTAAATTAATGAAGGCTTCTTCAGCTTCTTCATTCCAAACAAAAGTATGTTTTATCTTTTTACTTCCGGAAGTTAATTTAGTTAAAGGGGAGGCAATATCAGCGAATTTACAAATGAAACGTCGATAATATGAACATAATCCTAAAAAGCTTCTAAGTTGTTTTACGGACTCTGGTCGTGGAAAGTTTTCTATAATTTCTAATTTAGACGGATCAGTATGTAGGCCTTGACTGTCTACAATATAACCGAGATAACGGAGTCTTTCTTTGCAAAATTCACATTTTTTAAGATTTACTGTTAAGCCTGAGTTTTTATTTCATACTCCAAATGATAATCAAATTCAGGTTTGTTGAATCTGTTCAACAATTCAGTTTTAAGTGTTGTCCACGAAGAAACCCTAATTCGAATACTACGGAACCATTTCGTTGCTGTTCCAGTGAGCAGATCAGAAAAAGAACCGACTAAAAAGTTTTCATCAAAGTTTTTATACAAAAAATACTCCTCAACCGAAGTGATAAAATCTCTAACACAAGTTTTCCCATCAAAAGATATCTTACTACGCTTCAAATCAGGAAGTTTATTTGTTGAAGGCAAATGCTTTTTCAATTGTTCATTGAGTTGAACATTCATCGAGTTAAACGAAGGTAGAGGTGTAAAATTATGCAAGCTACTATGACCAAGGTTAGGTAAGAAAGGGTCAACGTCTGTTGCATTCTGCATAACTAAATTATCCAACGCCGGATTAGAAATAACATCCCTAGAAGTACCAGGTAAATTCTCTTCCAACAAGGGTGGAAATTGAACCTGTTTGTCAGTCATGATGAATAATCAAAAATATTAAAGAAACAAAGACAAACAACCAACTAAAAATTCAAAGAATAGTTAAAACTCATCAAAGTTTATAAGATTTTTTGTTAAAAACGGTTTAAGTTATTATGTTTTAAAGTTTATGTTAATATTTAATAATGTTCAAAAGTATTTAAAGAAATTTGAATGTACAAAGAAACATTCAAATTGTGAAGTATGTAAGATGCAAAAAAGATTCACAATTTATCTTAATTTTCAAGATTATTAACAACGGCTAAGGTTATATCTATTTGTGAAAAGTAAAATCAATAAACTGGTTAATAATTATGTTAATAAGCTAGTATTTTCTAATATGAATGTAGCTTAATGCTTCTCAACAGTAAACAAACGTTATAACTTTTATAAGACAAAGTCATATCAATTCAAACAAAAACTTAGCACTTTCAATATGGTCAAGGTCAGTTCCTTACAAAATGTAAACAACGCATATCTTAAATGTTATTATATAGTAAGTACACACTTAGATTAGTCTATCCAGTATATAAGACATATAAAGAACATTGTATGTTAATTAGTTTTGTTAAAATACAAAAAAAGTTGTAACAATTCTGTTTTCAAAGTACAAAAACTGTAAAAATGCTAAAAATAACAAAAAAATTGCACTAAATTGTGACAAGAAAAACAAAAATAAGATGCAAGAAAGATTATATATGTGGAGGTAAATCCGGTCCCTGTTCTCGCGCTAATTGTAATAAAAAATTTTGTTTATAAAAATATAAACGTTACTGGTTGTAACATGAAGGTTATAGAGTATAAAAAGCTAAAAACTAATGTCAGCCAGCCAAGTCTAATAGGTAGTTGGCTGGCACCGACTTCAAATAGATAAGTGGGTAGCGCTTATAATAATTTTAAGTAATTTATTTTTCGCTTTTGTGTGCCTGTTTGTGGTTATGAAGTCGGTTTTATTTTTTTTGAAAAATAACTTATTTTACCCTTTTTAGTGCAAAACATGTTTTAATTAAATTACATGCATCTATTAAATTTCGTGTCTGGGCCGTTATACACTGACGGATATATACTTTTTGAAAATTTCAAGTATGTACTTATAACGGTTAAGAAGATACAGATCTGTAAAGTGCGCACATATGTATAGACACACAGACGGATGGACGGACGGACGGACGAACGGACAACAAAGTCTCAGAAAGTGTTCATTTGGTACCCTTTGGGTTCGGAACCCTAAAAAAATTGACTTTAAATGCCGCGCTATAGTGAAAATATTCACTAGTAATAATGATGTCATCAAGGTATCAAAGGACAATGTCCAAAATGGCCCTGTGCAATTAAAGCATCTGACACACACGATAATTAATTGTCTAAAATAGACAAAAACAACAAATAGATAACAACGGAAAGTATTATTTACGTAGTAACTATTATATAATCTGTGGTATTATACTTATAATTTTTTTTTGCAGTTTTGATTGGTACAAAGTACGTTCATAATTCTGAGTTATTTAATAATGTATGCAGTGTCGCGGGACTGAAATGGCCGCCATCTTCGCCAAACGTTTTGTCATGTCAAAAAATCTTAGGTATGTTTAAAAAAGTTTGCACCCTAACAAGACTTTGCCCGGTAGAACATTCCTGTGAAGACAAATTATTTATATTTATTTTTATTAATAATTATAATATATATATATATATATATAATTATAATATATATAATTATTTATTATAATTATTAATATATAATTATTTATTGAGGGCCCGGTGGCGTAATTGGGAGAACAGTCGGCTTTGATGCTGTGGTACCGAGTTCAAACCTCCGTGCACCAATGAATTTTTCTATCGAAAAATATATGTGCGCTTCTCACAGTTGCCCTCCGGTGAAAGAAAACATCGTTAAGAAACCAACAACCCCCGCATGGTGGTACGACATATCTAGTGTCCGCCTGGCCAGTTACCACCCTCAAGTTAGAAAATCTGTCGCCAAACATCTAATGTGTTCAGGCAGCTATCCTTGAGAGCCAGTTCCCATTCTAGTCCACTTCTCTATCTTCGACCGCATCATCACTTAGCAATAGGTGAGATAGTGGTCAAACGCTAGCCTATAAGATATAAAAAAAATAAAAGATATTAATTATCCCCACCTTTATTTCTATCTCGCTCACAGTTACCGTAAGAATATCTGTCAAAAACCAAAATCAACGAGAAGAAAGATGTAAAAACATTATTCAAGGTCATATATTTTTTAGTCTTCAAAAGTTGGACCTCACCACTTCGGAAACGTATCCTACCTATTAAAAAAAGAATCATTTGAATCCGTTCACAATTGACGGAGATATCGCGTAACATACAAAAAAAAAAAAAATACATACAGACCAATTGAGAACCTCCTCCTTTTTTGTGAAGTCGGTTAAAAACAAAACAAAAAGATAATAAGCATGTGCTATTTGTGATGGCAATAACATTGTTAAGTTTTATCTAAATCTGTTCATTCGTTTTTGCATGAAGGAGTAACAAAAATTCATCCTCACAAACAGCAGCATCCTACTAATAGCACAGATTATATAATAGTTACTACTATTATACTATATACATATTTCACTCCCCTACAAAAATAAAATACCAACGCTTATTTTAACCTACTGTCAGACAATACAAGCAAAAGTGAATTTTACGCAGTCTCTTCATTTTAGTATCATTAGCATAAAATAATTAAAAATATTAGGCTTGTGTTTTGTCAAACTCGCAAAATTACTATGGAAAACAAAAATAGTTTTTAACCGACTTCAAAAAAAGGAGGAGGTTTCTCAATTCCACCGTATATATGTTTTTTTTTTTTTTATGTTAGTTCGCGGATAAATTCGTGTTTATGAACCGATTTTGATTATTCTTTTTTTGTTAGAAAAGAGATATCCCAAATGTGGTACCATGGTAATTTTATCGAGGTCTGATGAGTATCTCCAGAGATATGGAGATAAACACCTCAAAATTGGTACTGAAAATTAATAGCGCGGCATTGAAGTCGGTTGTTTTTAGTTTTTTAAACGATCTTATTAATATAGAATACGAATGCGCAGTTATCCCGTTATTTGAATAATAATATACGTTGCGCGCGCGTGAGCAGTGACAACCGACTGGCGGATACCAGCGCCGGCGGTGGTCGAAAGTTTAGGTATAAAGCGGTGTAGCTATGGGCAAGTGAAGGAGGCCTGCCAATAGGTATAAGTAAGATGCTGCAGATATTTTGGTACTATTGCACGTGCCATGTTCTCAGACTTACTACTTAGGGTGTTTATAGTACCTTAAAGAACCCATTAAGGTTGTCTTTTCCTTCTGTCCTTTTGTAGGGTTCCGTCTCAAAGATTACCAATGGAAATAGTCTTGTGCCTGCTCAGACAGTCAAAAGAGACTGAATGTACGATTTATGCTTGGACACAATACTCGTACATGTCTTTTCGTACAGTACCTACAGTGTCACGTTTCCTAATCGTTCAACGCACATGAACTTCACAAGACTAAATGGAACCCTATTATTGAGACTTTGCTGCCTGTACGTCCGTCCGCCTGTCTGCCTGGTGCTAAGGGATGATGTGGTGGAAGATAGTAAACACGTTAGGCCTAGAATGCTCTGATTCTCAATAGCTGGTGCTGCCAGAACACCGGAAGGTTATGGTGGCAGATTTACTCCTTGATGGTGGCAAGCTGCTTTTTGGTAGCAAGTCAGGCAAAACATGAATTATAATGCTCGTTGCACCTGTGGTAATATAGTAAGTAAGTAATAGTTTTAGGTACATTTTAGTGTCGGTAGGTATTTATTAAGCAAGGTTCAGGTTTTTAATAATATCGTTTAAAAACTAAAAAAGAACCGACTTAAATGCCACGCTATTCATTTTCAGTACCAATTTTGAGGTGTTTATCTCAATATCTCTGGAGATACTTATCAGACGTCGATAAAATTATCATGGCACCACACCTGGGTTATCTCCTTTCCAACAAAAAAAGAATAATCAAAATCGGTTCATAAACGACGAAATTATCCGCGAACAAACATAAAAAAAATCATATACATATATATATATATATATAATATATATATATGTATATATATATATATATATATATATATATACGCTCGAATTGAGAAACGTCCTCCTTTTTTTTAAGTCGGTTAAAAATGGATTATAAAAATGAATTAGCTAAATAGTGTTTATGTTGGAATTTAATAACCAAGGAAATGGAAGAAAAATATATTATGTAATGTGTAGAATGTTTATTTTCTAAGCTCTTCATAAAGACTGACAGACACTATATATACTGCAACTTTAAAAGCGTCTTCCCAATAGGCCTTCGACAGCGAACTCTCAGAAAGCATTGAACGTGCTTTTTCCACAATGGAACGATTAGTACGTTCAGCAACGCCATTCTGCTGAGGACTATATGGCACCGTGGTCTGGTGAATCACTCCCTTCAACGATAAATAATCCTCTAGCTCCTTGTTAACAAACTCTGTACCACAGTCGGTTCTCAAAGTTTTTATTTGAGCCCCAGTTTGCTTTTCAAGTAATGTTTGAAAATCGCAAAACTTTTCTTTCACTTGTGCTTTCGAAGCAATAAAGTAAGGATAAATCTTACGTGTAAAATCATCTATAAAAAGTAAAACATACCTATTTCCTTGAAATGATTCTACTGACATTGGTCCACATAAATCCGAGTGGACTAATTCTAATAATGATGTAGCTCTTGTATATGCCAGCTTCTTGAATGGTTTTCTCGCCTGCTTACCTTCGACACAGGCAATACAACTCGATTTATCTACTTCGGTGTAATCGATACCTACTTGAGCGTTTTTCAACTGATGCATACCAATGCGACACAAGTGTCCTAACCGTTTGTGCCATAACTGGTACCTATTTAACGAGTCAGAGTGCACATCGTACGCCATATTTTGGAGGGAATTAGTTGTACAGTCAAGAGTGTACAGTCCACCACTAGCTGAACCATGCAGTATCACCTCACCTTTAACAGAAAAATCATTACCTTTATAAAAGTTACATCCATTTTTATCAAAAACTACAACAAAACCTTTGTCTACAACCTTCTTGACAGAAATTAGATTACTCTTCAAATCAGGTACATACGCTACATCCTTTATGCAGTCTACTGCACCAGTAGTTTGTATAGTAATGTCACCAGTTCCACCACATTCGATCTTCTCACCATTGGCAACTGTTACTGTGCCACCTTCTAAGGGTTTTATGTTCTGAAACCAATCTTGTCTCGGAGTCATATGCTTTGAGGCACCTGAGTCAATGAACCATTTATCTTTCTCGGGACTCAAAGACGTACCTAGAGCGGTGAAAGAAGTCTCCTTTTCTGATGAACATTTCACTTTCATTAGTAGAGGACAGTCAGGCCGTTTGTGTCCAGGTTTTTTGCATTCATAACAAATAATTGAATTCTTCTTTTTCAGCTTATGTTTAAAATCATTTGATCGATTATTTGACTGCAAAGCTGCATCATTTTGTGTGGAGTCAATCTTTGACATCTCATTCAACAACTTTCTTTTGACCAGCTCGGTACTTACTTCCACATTGCTGTTTTCCAACGCCATTATTAGGGGATCATATCTCGAAGTGAGTCCACCTAACAAAATCGCAGCAATCGAAGTATCTTCTATTACTTTACCGATGTCAGCCAAATCTTGTGCTGTACTCAATACAGCGTTGATATATAGTTCTATATTATCAAACCCATCTAGAGAGAGCCTATACAGTTTTCGCTCTAAAGTCAATCTCCTGCCCATACCTTTATCTTCATAAGCATTCTCTAATGCTTTCCAAGCTTCCCAGGCAGTCTTTGAACTTCTTATATGCGTAATCGCAGAGCCGTCTACAGTTAGACATATTTTTGCAAGAGCCTTCTGGTCATTTCTGTTTCGAACTTGTTCAGTCGATTGATCTTCATTGTCGTAGCCACTAATAGTTGCCCATAAATCCTCATGTATAAGGAAGTTCCTCATCTTAAATTTCCACGAAGAATATCCCTCTCTACCACATAGGAGAAGCGATGGCATTGCAGAAGATGTCGAGCACTGACTTCCAAGAGAATCACCTCTCGACATTTTTCAAATCGATTTTTCACCAAACGAAAAAATGACCCAAAATATTATTTATTTATTACACTATTGGTTTACAAAAAACACTTTAATCCATCTCGTGCTGATAACGTGTTGGAATTTAATAACCAAGGAAATGGAAGAAAAATATATTATGTAATGTGTAGAATGTTTATTTTCTAACCAGCATTTATAGTTTACCATACAGAAAAATAATTAAATTATGGAAAATATCCTGTTAACTTTTTTTAATAATTTTGAAATCTTAGGTAATCTGACCACTATCTTGTCTGGTGGTAAGCGATGATGTGGTTAAAGATGACATGCTAGGCCTTGAATGGTCGAACTCATAAGGGCTGTGTCACGGTAATGTTACCGCGACTGTGTGGTGTTGGTGTCGGAACAGAGCTTTTATAGCGGCAGGTTTTTCCCCTATGGTAACTTGGTAAGCTACATTTTGGTAGCAAGTCGGGCGGAACATCAGGGCTTCGTTCACGTCCTCCGAAGAAGGATTTTTGGTTGTTTTGCAACTCACTCGAAGGTCCGGAACGACCACGGGTGTTTTTCACTCAAATTGTGACTGACATTTTGCGCAGACTCGAATTTCGAAGTTATGTTCATTTATTTTTCTATTTCTAAATATTTTCCGTTTGTTTTTACGATTAATATCTCGTCATGTCACGTCTTGGTCTCGACAATGCAAATTTCTTCCGATCCCCTTAATCTTTAAAAAAAATTACGGCTTTTCCCGCCAAATTTACTGTCACAAACGTCAGAGCGTTTTTTAACCATCGAATTTGATGGTTAAAAAGTTGCAACCGGAGTGAAACAAACGAGGTCGTGAACGACACAGTTGCTACACCCGAGTGCGACGCTCTGAGGTCGTGGACGGGGTTAGAGCGTTTGGGTGCACTTCGAGCGTAGGTCGTGAACGCAGCCCTGCATAACGCTGCTCCTATCAGCTATGGAGTAAAACATGTCAACAAGCAACATAAAATGCTCGCACGGAATATAGTGTCGATCCATTGTCACCACCGTCATTTTCCTACCCTGATCCCACCTACATGTGGTCACAACATGTAATTATTTTCCATTTAGCTCTATTCACTGTTATTTCTATAACCACTGCATGCAAAACCACATATCTAAGTTTTAAGGTTTTCATGGTCACTGACAATATTATTAGAACTGATAACGGGATATTTACCATGTATTTATTATGTATGAGTTTCCGATATTTCGGCTCGGTTGCAAGCACAATGATCACGGATGAACTGTAGATTGCGGGTCGAAGTAATGTTTACGAGCAAACGAATCGGACTACCCTCTTTCTTTCTCGTTTTGAGCGCTCGGCACCACTACCACTGGTTTTCACTGGAACTCGATCGCGACAACCAACACTCACAGTATCTTCCTGTTTTTTATCACACCGCGGGCTTTTTCGGGATTTACATAAACCTACCACTGGATGCCAGATACTCGACAGTTTGAACCCGTCCTCACAATTAAAGTTTTGAAATTAATAAATTTCAATCGCTTCCCTAACCAATCTTGGTATATAGTGGCTTTTGAGTCGACAGTATCTGAGGGTTATGTAACTCAACCAGTGGTTTGTTCCGGACTCCAACAGGTGCTTAGCGATAGCAGATTTCTGTGAATCGTTATTTTGACTGCTTTGATATGCTCCTTAACGTGGCGCCACTGAGTTTTTTTTGCGTGCTCATAAATAATAAAATACATGGTAAATATCCCGTTATCAGTTCTAATAATATAACCATATATCTGCCACCACCCATAGTTTATGCCCTCTTTAATTCAAATTATTGATGGGGACGATAAGATCTACTCTGACGTCCCGTTTGGGGGTGTATTGCGCGTTTCCCTCTGCAAGCAATTACACATGCTATCCCAGCTCCTTATAGAAGCGCAGCACGGCTTTGGGTCGCTCTCTCTACAATCTATACTCATCTACACCAAAGTTTTGTTCAAAATTTTTTATGTTCAAAATAGTCCATTGTAAAGTTTTGAAACAATAATATTCTTAATTCCAGAATAACTCTCTGGGACAACGAGAAAGAAAGGATAGTGATTCTGACGTCAAGGCTTGTGATGACGATCAAGTATGACTTCATAGCCATGAAGCAGCTGGACTTCAAGAAGACATATCTGGATGATCTCGACACTATAGTTATAGGAGAGCTGGTGTATCCACCTTCTTCATTAGTTCCGTAAGTTTTCTTTGAAGTTCTGTAGTGTTCATGTCCGACCTTTTATTATACGGGACAGTATTTGACCATTCAATTATCTATTATGTGACTGTCTAAGATAGAGGAAGACAGCAGTGAGATGAGGCTTTAGATAACTGACTTCAGTTCAATCCAAAAATCTTCCAAATTGGCTGTCGCCAAGTGCGGTTAATTTAAGCTTTCTTTTCAACTCTCCTATGTCTACCAAATACGGTTTAAGGCAGTAGGAACTCTGTTAGCTCGCTTGGGGCGGGACCACCACTTTGTAACTAATTTATTCAAGCCTGAAATAATGTTTACGTTTTGAAGAACAAGTGTCCAGGACATTTCAGGACATACGAAAGTTGAAACGCAACATCTATACGACTCAGGGTAAAGAGCGCAACGCAGTGACGCACAACATTTTGGCAATTGAGAATTTGAAATGCCACATTGTCTATAACAACCGGGCATCATCGCTTACCATCAGGTGATGAGATCTTACAGTTTACGCACCAACACGAGTGAATTCCATTTAAAATAGAAATCGTTGCTTGGCGATTTCACGTTGCCACCAAAATTTCAACATGATGACTTTCTTTAGAGTTTTGACCGCTAGTGTGACATTCTCACAGTCGTCTAAACGGCATTGCAACAGGCGTGACCACAGTGGTAAAGGACTGCGTCATAGACCGCCTGTGCCGACGTCCTACGCTCGACGATGATGAAGTCCGCCCAGGATCCACACTGTTCGATCCCAAGTATTTCGAGCCTAGGTACTCTTATGTTGCTGTAGTGCGGATTGCGAGCTTTGTACTGGCTTCTTTTTATACTTTTGTAGGGTTTCACACAATATGGTATTTGACTGTGTCAAAAATATGTATCGCGATATTGTACTCCTAAAAGATTAGTATTTTTCCAGCATATTCAAATTCAAAACAGTAAAAAATAATGTCTCCACTCGAATTCGTATTTTGAATATAAATAGTACAAATTCATCTGCGCTCTTGAAACTGCAAACTCTCTATCAATGATGGAGTCTCTGATGACGTCACATGCAAGTAAAATAACACCACATCCGCTAAAATGTTCATACATTAGACAGCTTATTTACCTGCGTGTGACGTCATTTACGACGCCATGACAGCTTACCCTTTCTCAACGGATGTTTTGAAACACAAAATCAAATTTCAAATTATATAAAGATAAAGGCCGATTTTTATTGAATTGAAATATTAATAAATTAACTGAAATACCTTGTACTACGCAATATTTAAAGCATTGTGAAATATTGTCAAATACCTAATTGTCACTTTAGAGTTTAGTGTGTTAAAGTAGACATTTTGTCGAAGAAATTATACTTAGTAGTTAGTGAGGCTTAATAATTTATGATCGTACAAAACGAAGAAACCGACTTCACATGCCGCGATGGTGAAAGTATCCAGTAGCCGTAATAATGTTATCAAGGTACTTATACAAATTTGTTTATATCGTTTATCTCCATATCTCTGGAGATGATTATCAGATCTCGATAAAATTTTAATGGGTCCAAACGGGAGGCATAACCTCTGAAACAAACATAAAAAAAACCGTTAATTTGAGACCCTCCTTCTTTTTTGTAAAGTCGGTTTAAAATAACACTTCATTCACTTGTCTAGGGCTGTCAAAACAACTATGAAATCTCGACACTACGCTTGCATACTATGGACCTTTGGGTCACATGAAGATTGTTAAATATTTGAGAAAAGACAGGTTGCCGATTGTTAAAATAATGCCTAATACAATATAAATAGCTATTATTACGAGTATGTCTAACAGACAAACACTTGACTGCTATCTCACCTGATGTGAACTGACGATACAAATTTTCTTAAGCAATTTTATTTTGCAATTAATTTATTTTTAAATATCACTAAATCGATCGATCCTTCATATATTGAGTCGATAAGAAAATCGAACTCGTAACGCAGGACTTCACTAATTGGAGAGTACTTAAGCTGTTAAAAGTTACATAAATTAGACGGACTATATTATTTATTTACTACATCTAACTTTATGGTCATTATTTGACGTAAAAGACCAAGAAAGCAGAGTATATTTCACCACCCATAGATCATCCGTGGAATCACAAAAGTACCACCTATTAGGTTAACAAAGAAAGTACTTAGTAGAGCAAGTAGTGTTATGCTAATTTAACTTTTAAAACAATGCATTTAGATACGGTTATTCGTTATGGTTATTAAAACTGTTGTTTAGCTCTCATTTGTGCTGTGACTTATGACGTTGTGTTTCACGTTAATTAACCTTAATGAATAGGCAACAATAAATTCGTATAATATTCCGTGTTTAGGGTTCCGTAGTCCTGACAAGGAACCCTTATAGTTTCGTCTTGTCCGTCTGTCTGTCTGTCCGAGGTTGTGCTAAGACACCGTTAATACTAGAAAGCTGTAATTTTGTGGGGGTATGTAAATAAATGACGCCGACAAAGTGCTAAAATAAAATTTTGAAAAATATTTTTTTTAGGGTAGCTCCCCTATATAAGAAGTGGGGGTGAATTTTTCTTTCATCGTCTACCCCATCGTGTGGGGTATCGTTGAATAGGCCTTTTAAAATGACTTAAGGGTTGCTAATACCATTTTTAGATTGAATGCTCCATTTACGAAATATTAAACTTTAGAGTACAAATTTTTGTTCCAGTAGGGCGTCCCCCCCCCCCTTCTAAAAGCTAAACTGCTGGCTTGAAAAATCTGGAAAAATTCGTGATAATAGCGCATTTCATGAACTTTAAAGGAAAATTATAGCGGTTAAGATAACTTTATTAGTTTAGCAGTAATAGTCGTTGAACTTGGGTGTTGGATAATTTTGTACCAAATACAAAATCCTTAGAATAAATCCTTTAAAGTGACAAAGACGGAGTACCTAGTTGCTTGTTTATAACGGGTAAAGACTTGCATTGAATAACAGGCTACTACGGAACCCTACACTGCGCGTGGCTCGACACGCACTTGGCCGGTTATTCAGTGGTTAAGGTAAACTAAAATAGCTATTTAGATCACCAGTAGGTCTTCCTATTATATATAGTGAGTTGATTGATGTTCAATTGTAATATCGCTGCTGAAGCTTTGAATATTGTAAAATATGAATGCACGTGAGAAACGCTTTTTCTGTTTAAATATAGCATGAATTGTGTTCGCTTAATATTACTTAATTTTCTTATCTCAAGGCATGAGAGAAATAAAATTCCTAGCGATTTCTGTATCTACATTAACCTTCTCTATAATAAAAGTTAGGTTATGTATTAAAAAAAACTGTACTAGCTATCGTTTCTATTTGAAGTTACACTACTTTGGTGCGATAGGGAAGCAAATATGAGAGTGAATTTTTAGGATGCGCGCGCAGTGACAGAATATTTGGTCTAGATACCTACGTGAAGTTAGCAGTGAAAATCTAAAGCGAGATTTATTGGCTGACTTCATGATATTCCGTAATAATTCAGAGGAGATTCTTCACTATTTTTGATTAAATTTTGAGTGGCATTCACATTATTTGGAAAAAAATTAAAGTCAGCAAGAAAGTGGGTAATTGACTGAAACACTTTTTTTGCTTCCCTTGTGGGCTTCACATACCTCGTAGATTTCAGTAGCAAGTTTGAGGAGTTCATTCCCATACCTCTGTATCAGATCTCGATGAATTCTACAATGAGACCAAACGGGAAGTATTTCCTCTCAAAAGGAAAACCCTCGTCAAAGACAAATTTTAATTTTCTTCCGTCATATCCGAAGACCTGACTAATGTAAAGTAATAAATAAAGAGAGAGAGAGAGATTAGTATTTTGTTGTTCAATATTTTAATGTAGTATCTTTCATCTGTAATATAAGTGAGGTCTACTGAATATAATTAAAAAAACTAAAACAACCGACTTCCATGCCCCGCGAGCCAGTTTCAGTAGCAAGTTTAAGACGTTTATCGTCATATCTCTGGAGATACTTATCAGATATCCATGAAATTTCAATGGAACCACCTAGTAAACGTACCCTACCGATAAAAAAAATCATACGAATCGGTTCACAATTGACGAAGTAATCGCGTAACATACATAAAAAAAACATACAGACGAATTGAAAACCTCCTCCTTTTTTGAATGCGGGTGAAAATTATATTTCTTTCTTTCTAATTTTCTTAACTTTTGCTAACTTATAAATTCCAGGGAACGTAACCTCCGAGGAGTCCGTCTGATGTGGAACAAAGGGGAGCCAGTACCGTTAAAGACTGTGTGGAACCCTTTCAGTCATGATGTGCCCTTCCTTACATTCGCGTCACATCCTATTTATTGGCATAAAGGTGAGGAAGGTAAATATCACAGATTATTAACAATACTAATATTTAAAAAACTTATTAAACTAAAATATTTACTATGACTAATGATTCAAATAAAAACTACAAATAATAAATGGAATTTAGGTCGCTGTCTGCTGCTAGAGTACCCAAAAAGCTGGCAACATTACCTCTTTGAATCGCGAAACTAATGCGTTGCCCGAGGTAAACGCCAGCTCTTTGGTCGATACTAATATTTCGATATTTTTTTGTTTTTAGGTTTTGTCTTTTTTATTGATATTTTTTTTCATTTACTTTCATATTAATTCATTTACTTAAAGAGGGAACAGCGGGGTGCACTTTTCCATACAAATGTATTCCCCCGTTTCCTCCATGGAAAATGCTTTAGAGCAAAATTAGTTTCTACAATAAACTGGCCAAGTGTAAGTCGAACCCGCACTAGTAAGGTTCCGTACCACACTACAGTATTTTATAAGATCGAGCAAAAAATACCAGTATCATTTTTCGCCAGCTAAAAATAATAATTAATAAACATTTTATTTCTTATAACGCCACCTAACGACTAACAAAGGAGTTAGGGATCGACATTTCAATATAACGCCATCTATGGGACGTTTACCTAACTGAGCGTTCATAAATGGCGTGAAATGCCGAAAAAAACACGTTTCTTGTAGGACCCTCTATTATTTTTAACTTTATTCTGTATTACGACTTTATTCTTTTATAACTTTATTCTGTATGACGGAGTACCTAGTTGCTTGTGTATAACGGGTAAAGACTTGCATAGAATAACAAGCTACTACGGAATCCTACACTGCGCGTGGCCTGACACGCACTTGGCCGGTTATTATTTCTGTTTTATGTTGTTATTTTAATACAAAAATGTTTCTTTACTTTAGTTGTAATCAGCTTTGAAATGTGAATACTGTTCTCCCTTTTCGAATTTTAAAAATAACAATTCTTTTTGCTAATTTTTTTCTGCAGAATATTTATGATTTGCTACTATTGGGAAAAAATAAATGATTAAAAAGTGCCAAAAATTTGCGGGCACCTCATGGTAGTTGAAACGCACGCCATTGGTCAGATCAAACAGGGACTTCAAAGTCTACAATACGAGCTTTGAAGTGTATGGGAAAATCCTCCATGGTCGATTATTATTATAGACTATGACGTCACGCCAAGCGCGGCAATATGGTGGCGTTTAAAGTGCCCGTATCTGTTTGTAAACTTTAATATTTTTTATTTATACCATAAATGTATTTCTTAGCGCTGTATTTTTTTATCTAGTCATATAACGATATAATCTATATAAAAAAATACATTCATATTCCCTATTATATTCATAAAAATATGCTTACTAAACCACTAACATTTTTATTTTAACCTAAAAGTTATTTATTGTACTATTAGTTATTGTTTTATCACGTAAGTACATTATTCCCCTATTTTATGTTGTTCATACAAACCCAAAAAGTTTGGATTTTATGTTGCTAACTTTTTGCACCAATATGGGCATAGACACGACTTTTTTTATAAGTATCTTTTTAAACATTGAGCACCATTTGTTACCGCAAAATAAAGAATTAATTTAATGTTTTTTTTTAATAAATAATACTCTACAGCAAGAAAAAGTACTTATTTTTAATTATTTTTCAAAATGTGTATTCCAAATACTCAGTTCATAATCTTTACATAACTAAACAATCTAAATATTTCACAATAATTACCAATTCTTTCAGAGGGAGGCCCCGAAGAGAGATCCATTTACGACATGGAAACATTTGCAGAGAAGCTACAACGTGCCATAGAAGGAATGCCTGCATCAGCCTGCTGTATCCACCATTCTTCCATCGTCATACAGAGCTATGTGGGCGTCACCTCCATGTTACACAATAAAACCAGCATGGGCTTCTTTAAAGTCCGGGGGAAGTTCAGCTTTTAAATACGTACTAGTCGGTGATGACGTGTGTTTTGGCTATTTATTATTTTTCTAGCTGTGCCCTGCGGCTTCGCTCGCGTTGAACATACTTTCATTTATTTATTATTTTTGCCATAAAAACCTTGTCATGACAATTAGAAACACAACAAAAAAGTAATCAAATAAATCTGTCCACCCGTTCTTAAGTTATGGCGTGAATATTTCGCATGGTGGTAGGACGCTATCTAGTGTCCGCCTGGCCAGCTACCACCCTCAAAATCTGTCGCCAAACATCGAATGTGTTCCGGCAGCTATCGTTGAGAGTCAGTTCCTATTCTAGGCCTAGCGTGCTACCATCCTCGACCGCATCATCACTTACCAACAGGTGAGATAGTGGTCAAACTCTAGCCAATATGATATAGAAAAAAAAACAAGAGACATAGGGATTCATTTTTATATATAAAGATTACAAATGCTAGAAGGGTTGTATTCAAAGATTTTTGCTGTAATCATTTCAATTCATTATCATGCCGTGATAAAATGTACTAGAGAACGTTTCGACTACGTTTCTAGCCCTGGTACAGGTCGACTGGTAAAAGTCTACAAACTGAAACCGCAAAATATGCGAAAATTTGCGACATAAACGGTCATATCTTTTGATCGCGTTGACGTATACATACATACAATCACGCCTTTTTCCCGTTGTGATAGGCAAAGACTACTTCTTTCCACATGCTACGAACTTGACATACATTGCCACAAGTATAACTTGGCGGTGGTGGTTTTTGGAAATAATTCCGCTCTCTTGAAACTGTGAGTTTGACGTTTGAGAGATTACCGCGACATTATTGTTGATAAATCTGCTACATTAAAATAGTTCAATAATGCCAAAAGTAATTAAAAGTGGTTTAAGAGAAACTGTTATCAAAGTACAAAGTAAAAGCACAGTGGCGCACAGGCACGCCAAGTTATACTTGCCGGACTGTACCTCCTTCGCTTCTTCTACTTTCATGAGCGTCTTCATACATGCTCGCCGGTTATAGGTACTTTTGACTTAAAACGTCTCCGATCTGGTCGTGATACGTTCGCCTAGGTCGGCCTCTACCGACGGGCTCATTCACACTTGTCTCATAAATCTGTTTCGTCAATCTTTCTTCACCCATCTTCTCTAGATGTCCAAACCATCTAAGCATCCCTTTCTCTATCTTTGTCACCACATCTTCTACCACACCACAACATTACCTTATCACGCTGTTCTCCACCTTATCCATCAGAGTCACTCCAATCATACTTCTCAAACTTCTCATTTCTACAGCATTCATTTTACTTTCATGCTTCTTCTGCCATACCCAGCATTCACTACCATACACGTGTGTGGGAACCAACACTCCCCTATGTACAGCCAGTCGTGCTTTTTTAGACACGTTCTAACTTCTCATAAAGTTAAGACCCGAATATATGATATAAATTTCAATTTGGTACTTCTACTTGTTCCTGAGAAAAAGGGTTTTGACAGACGGACAGAGAGAAGGACGGACAACAAAGTGATCTTATAAAGGTTCCTTTTAACCTTTTGTGGTTCGGAACCCTAAAATATTGGCTAATGACTAAACATTTTCTGGCTACTTAGAAGTTCTCGAATAAATAGAAACAGCCAGCATGTCAACCACCGACTGTGTATGTGAACACTCTATAGATGTGATAGCTAGTCAATACATGCTCATTGCAAATAGCCGCGTACTGATTATGCGAGCAACGTCGCGAGGCCGCCTCGGTCGAACTCTGTCGAAGCATATGACAGCCGTCCTGAGTGAGCGCGGGAAACGAACTGAGCCGCCTAAGAGCATTAGGTGTTCATAACGGCTCTAAACGCAAAACGCGTTGTAACGAAACGTGCAGTAAAAAGCGCAGAATATTTTTTATGCTATAAATAGCATGTCTGCTTTTTAGTACAACAATTATGGAAGCAATAAAGTATTGAGTATAGTTTTAAATCGCAGTTGTGTTCGGCGCCGCGGCGTTTGGACGAAACGAAACGCTCAATGTTATATTCTCAGTGTGCGATTTCGTTGTTTTTTTGAACACTTCGAGAGATTAAGTGCGTTTTACAATTTACTATATTTTACTTACCTAAAAATTACATTAGTATGTAAAAACGTAATATAGACAACGCATATTTTTTATTGAGAAACAAATTATGATTCATTCATGCATTCTGCTCCAGCATTTGCCTCGCGAGGCTACACGCCCAGTCAGTACGTGGCTAATAGAATACGATATTTGGGTGACCCGGCGAAGTGACGTCGAATATACCAGTGGTGTCTCTACTAAGTCGATTCTAAGCTTATATCGTCACAAAACTATTAAAACGGTGCGTTATTTAAATTAGCTCTACTTGAAGCCTAGATAATGGTGCCAATGCAATGATGTGATTTTGCATTCGCTTAAACTTAAATTAATCTGATGAGATCACACTAATGACATCATTTACGACGCCATGACAGTTCACCGTTTCTCAACGGATGTTAAAAAAAACATAAAATTGCATAACATATAAACGTATAGGTTTTTTATTTTGAAATATTAAATTAATTTGGCTAATTTATGTAACAACAGTATTTCATGCATTCTGAAATGATATCAAATCCCTTATCTAGTGTAGAAGTTGGAAACTAAAGTCATTAACTACAAACTCTAGAGACAGTTATATCCCGGCACGGATCTAAAGGCGCGAGTGAAATCTGCGCATCGGTACTGTGACGTGATGACAACACAGGAAGCAATTGAAGCAAATTCAAACTGACGGACCATTCACAGCCGCTCGCGGGAAACAGACAAACAAACATACCTACAATTGACTTTTGCCACAGAATAATTAATAGTACAAATACAGAAGATGCACTCCCTGATTGCAAAAATGCGAGTTTAAACCTAGTTACAACGACGATAACGTTCGAAAAACGCTACACGCCTCGGATACGACCTTGAATTTTCGACACAGAATAAACTAATAGTAACAAGGAAGCGCGTGTTGCCCACCGTAAAATGCACCGTAAGTCCGCGCGGCGAGAGTCTGTATCACTCGGTCAGCTCGCGGGCCGTCAGCTGTCTCATACTGTAAGGTTGAGTGTTGTGAGAAAACAGATCGAATAGTAAAGTTAAGGCGCGCGTGACACTACTGACTGAACTTGTAGCCGGCCGGCTGCCACGTATGGACTTATATTTTCATACCTACAGCGCGGAGTGCGTCAGGCCTGCTTCTGCATAGTTATTCTAATTGAAATCGGATACATTCGAATTCAGAATCGTCATGAATCGTCAGTCATCAAATATTGATTAATCCGTGAGCTATTTGGTTGCGGAAACATTTCAGTTTAGAATCACAGATTTCTTCAAATTAAAATATCACAAGTTTTCGATCGGATCATTGTGAATTGCAAAGATTTGAGTCGAAGGAGAAACAATTTCCAAATTCGAATTAGTTTTCGAATGATTGTGAATAGCCCCGCTGAAGGTCAGACTCTTAGATCGGGGCCGGGACTTTACTGTAATTGAAGTGTATCGCTATGACATGTCAAAAGTCAAAGCATTTATTCAGTGTATGGGCAAATTAAAAAATTCCACTTACACACGTCAAATTACATTAAATAGATCATATTCGATTAAAAATATTATAGATATAACAGAAACATAACTTATTGCTTTGAATTTAAAAAAAAAACAAAGGTATTGAGCCATTCAGCTTTCATCTAGACGTCGAACGTCACACTTAAAACACATGTTTAATTCCCCTGATTAATGTAGGGTGGCCAACCGTACTATTACGTGCACCCGCAACCTAGTGCATGTTTCAGTACTTCAGACAATTTTTATCCAAAAAATTGTGAAACAATGAAACATAATAAATAAATAAAACGCAGACTAATCGCAGTACCAATCATATTCCGAATGGAACTGTTTGTCCGTCTATCAGCCGCATAATACCGTCTTAACAGGCAACCCTGGATCTGCAAACAAAAGATGAAAACTGATTGACTGTTGAATCTACTGGTGTTTCGGAAGTACGCCCATCAGAGAAGAAACACCAAGAAACTCTATGGGGCTTTGTTAGATAGGGCATGTTTAGGTGTTGAATTACTCATCTGCCTACTCTTTTACTAGAAAAGTCTGAACTGGCTTGAGTGCTAGATATTTGATTGCTGGTGTACCGCGCTCGAATGACATGGAAATTATATGATATTTTTTATTTATATAATGCTTTTTTTTAAGTAGTCAAACGTAGCTTACATTAGAACGGTGCTACAACGATTA
Organism: Cabera pusaria; assembly: GCA_954871355.1. Lineage (NCBI taxonomy): Eukaryota > Metazoa > Arthropoda > Insecta > Lepidoptera > Geometridae > Cabera > Cabera pusaria. The sequence goes on from OX940892.1 coordinate 3,562,353, forward strand.
TAGACCAGTTTATTTTAAAAATAAAAATCAGTACAATAATACCAGAGCATCAGTTTATTTTCATAGAAGAAGAAAGACAAGTTTAGATTCGGCGTAGTATTGACATTTCGTCTCGGCCTAAATGACGGTAGGTAGAACATGTAATGATAGTACGGGTAGCTGAAAATATATACATTAAGTACATTAGTCGATATTGTTATTAATTCAAAGTTACTGGCTTATTTTTAATATTGAATTATATAGCATATTTTAAAATAACTAACTTTACTAACTTTAAAATAAATAACTATAATCAGTGATTAATTTTGTGTAGATGAAATTCATGACAATACTTCATATATTTCTTTAGATTTTAATAATATTCATCGTGTTAATATTTTTAATTTAAAGCGTTGCTTAAAATGTTGTTTTATCTTTATAATAATTCTTATTGCATAATATATTATGTAGTGTTCACACCAAAAACAATTTTTTCATGACGTTTATTGCGATAGGCGCGCAGAAATGGCTGGCACAAATTAAATGTACGATTTCCGAAAGCATTGACGTAAAATATTATATTTACTGTATAGTATTTAAAATAAAGAACGCAACGCAAAGCTGTGTTCTGGATGTGCACATGCGAAACGAAATTGGTTACCTTGCGTTTCGGCAGTTACTTGCTTTACAACATATTGTTCCCTCTTACAATATATTATGTTGATTGCAAATTGGTGCCGCTGAATATAATCGTTGAATTTTTTAAATTGTTCTAAATAGTAATTTAAAAAAATTGCAATTTAATATTCTGTGTAAAATGTAAGTTGTTGGTGTGAGCATAGTTTTATTGTTATCTCATTGAAATGGTCATAATAATAGATACGTCTTAATATTGGGAAGGCATTAAAATATAGTAATAATAAATTATATGTATTCAATATGTTATATTTATTATGGTAGAGCGGCGTACAACCGCTCGTTGTTATACTATGTAGGTATATTTAATATTGAAAGCAAGTAGCCAATTATGGTTAATTTAAAGGATTGCTAATATGCGTTAATCCACACCTACTTGAATAAATATAAGGTGAAATCTTTTCCTATTTATGTACCAATATCATATCCGATAATTATAAAAGTTCGTTGAACGAAGAAATAAATAAGATCGTTTAAAAAACTAAAAGAACCGACTTCAAATTTCGTTTAATGTAATGTTCAGTACCAATTTTGAGGTGTTATCTCCATATATCTGGAGATATTTATCAGATGTCGATGAAATTACCATGGTACTACTCTTGGGATATCTCCTTTGCAGCAAAAAAGTATCGTCAAATTCGGTTCATAAACCACGAAGTAATCCGCGTACAAACATAAAAATATATATAAATAAACGGAACTGAGTACAACGGAATTGAGTAACATCCTATTTTTGAAGTCGGTTCAATAGCAAATAGATGGCAACTATGAAATTGTAAGTATTATGATAAGTATTAATTAATAAGAAATTTTAAAACTCAAAAGACGCGTCAATCATTTGTTCTACTGTAAGACTTACCTTGACTTTGTTCAACACATTACCCAGTTAAAAACAAGTCACTCATGTTCCATCTGTTAGGATTAATGCTCGATGCGTACGTCAGTCACCGATTTAGTTGCCTGGTCAAAGCTAAAACTTAGCAAATTGGAATCACATTGTTTGGCTTAAAGCATGTTCCAGACGGATGTAATCCAGGGTCCCGACAGAGGTGACCTTGATTGTTACCATCCATCTAGATTGCAGATGTAATCCAATTTTGATTTGACCTTTAACGTCCTTGGAGTACGGACGAGAGTTCCCATCCGCTAGCGTGTTGGCGCGTGGATGACATCCGTGTAGCCAAAACACAATCCGCCGATGGAAACAAGCGTCACCTCTGTTGGGACGCTGGATTACATCCGTCTGGAACATGCTTAAGTTAGAACTATCAATGTCAGCCTCCAACTCTTCAATTGAGCGTTCATCATTTTACACGATTGTTGTTCACCCTGGCATAATCAAGAGGCGCGAGGCTAAATAGTTGTGAATCAAATCTGTCACATTTTCGCGCTGTTTTTTATAGTTCCATTATGGCTCTACACGATTAATGTATTTAGCCATTGTCAAGTAAAATGTATTGAACAATTTTAATATGTGATACTGGTTAAATATACTAATCGTATGGAGCCGTAATTAAACAAAAAAAAACGAGAGCACACACTTTTTCACGTTCCCGCCAAAAATCTAAACTGTCACTGACGGACCAATCACAGCCGCGCACGGCGCACCTCTACCCCGCCAAAAAGACCTAATATTGGTTTAGGCGCAGAACGAACAATTCTTAGTTAGGAAACAAGTAGGTATAAATTGTGTTTGTTTTTTATTTCTTAACTGAATTTATTTTGCCACTTTGAGGATAAAGCTTTTAAGAATTTTTTAGAGAAGATTAATAAGATATATATATATATATATATATATAATAAATATACTATATATAATATATATATAAGATATTTTTTAGAGAGAATTAGGCATTTTAGCATATGGAGGGCCCGGTGGCGTAATCGGGAGAACGGTCGGATTTGATGCCAGAGGTACCGAGTTCAAACCAATGGATTTTTCTATCGAAAAAATTAAGTGCGCTTTTCACAGTGGCCCTCCGGTGAAGGAAAAACATCGTTAAAAAACTAACAACCCCCGCATGGTGGTAGGACACTATCTAGTGTCCGCCGCCTGGCCAGCTACCACCCTCAAGTTAGAAAATCTGTCGCCAAAAACATCTAATGTGTTCCGGCAGCTATCCTTGAGAGCCAGTTCCCATTCTAGGCCTAGCATGCTTACCATCTTCGACCGCATCATCACACAACAACAGGTGAGATAGTGGTCAAACGCTAGCCTATAAGATATAAAATATATATATATATATGTGCCCTTGCGAGAATTTGGTCTTTGTAGAATTTGGCATTTTGAGAATTAGTCCTTTTAAGATGCATATGCCATTTTGAAAATTGTTCATTTTGCGCCTAAACCCTAAAGACTTGCGTCAGACGTTTAAATCGGTGCCGGTATTATAGTTTTATAAATATAAAAAAATTTGTAGAATAGGTAATATCCAACGGCCAATGTCTAATGGCCGTTTGCACTAAACTTAAGAATCGCCTTAGCTTGTCCAAATATCAGAAAATAAACAAATCCGGCTACCAAAATCTCTAAATATAGATAAATATAGGATTATTAGCCTAACTGCAAAATATATATAATACATACGTATATTACATTCAGATTACTTTAGCTTTATGTGTATTCTTATATCCTTTTTACTAATTAATAATTGAAAAAATGATATCTCAATTATTGTTAAAAAAAAAATAATTCAATCGAATATGTTGTTTTATTATATTCTGTACCTATGTCCGCCTTAGTGTAGAAACTCCTTTTCGTTAAAATCGGGTGGTAAAGAGTAATCGTTCCAAAAACTTTCATCAAAATACGCTGGGAAGTATTCTTCTTTACTTATTTCTCTAACGAATCGTATGTTTTCGATCCAGGATAGGTCATTTGCAACTTCTTTGTTGTAAATACTCACAGGATTTTCATTGTTAATATGCATGAGATTGGATTGCGTTTCAACTGCATTTGTAATGTTTTCAAGCGCTATCTTATCTTGTTCGGGTTCTTTTGTGGTTTTCGTCATACTATAAGTGTTAAATGTATTTGGAAACTTGTATTTTTGTGAGGCTTCAAACTGGTTCAAATCTTTTATTTCTATATCTTCTTTTGCTCGCATAGTTTTCCTTTTTGCTGATTGTTTATTTTGTTTTCCGACGCTCTTATTACATTTTCTTTTCACAGCTCCATCTGTTTCCTCATTTGGTTTTTCTTCCACAACCTTTTTATTTTTGCTACTTGTTACTTCTTGTTCGGGTTGATTATGCGCTATTTTGGAAGCAGTTACACGGTCAACTCTTTTCCTATAAATTATCTTAGGAATGGGTCTTTTTATTCCTCTAGTATTATATTTCTTGTCTATAGTGACTGGTTTTATTACTTCCACAAAATCAATACTCCTTTTAGTTACATTTACATCTCTGTTTTGAAACGTATTGACACTTTCAAAGTTTTCTAAAATGCTTTGTGAACATTCTTGAAAACAGTTTGTAGCTAATTTTGGATCCTCTGTGTCGCAAATTTGTAACTTAGAAATGTCTTTACGAAGAGTTGTAGTTAAAAACTTATCGATATTATTTCGCATGTTTTCTTTATAAGTTTTATCTTTCGAAGTTTTAGCAACGTTATTTGACTGAATTATGGTCGGTGACTCAACATTCCTCTCTATATCTTCTTGAGAGAGCTGCGTTAGATCTTCGTCTACGGGAGCAGCTGTTACAGTGTGAGTGTCAACCAGATTCATATCATTTATATCTTCTTCTACATCAGCCTGTGAATGTTGAAGATCTTTGTCCTCTTCTATAATGCGGCTCATTATACGGAAGAGTTTTTCGATTACCTGAAATAAAAATGTTGCTTTAAGAAGTAATTTGGAGACCGTTCTCGTCTATTATTGAGAATTTACACACATATAACGGTGTACTAAATTGTGTCTGTGCATATAACTGAAGAGATTATTAAAGTGAGATAAAATATTCTCAGAGTTCTGGTAAGATGTGTAGCGCTGCCATCTGAGAAGATTACTCTGAGCTGTTGCACGTATAGATTGGACTGATAGTATAGTATTCAATTGTCATCGTCTCACTGCATTCTGCAACTTTTCTGACAATCTATCATGTGTTAGAGTAAAACTTCTATCTTATATCATATCTTCACTTTCTATCCGAAATCTATCATTGACCATGATCCCACTTAAACCGAATATTGAACAATTTTTTGAAAAAGCAATCGATTTCAAAGCCAATGGGCGTTCAAGGATTTTGCTTTATATTTTCGAAGATATTCATCAGATCTTCTTAAAATTTGAATTCTCGTCACTAGTTTGTATGTAGCTAAACAATATGAAGACGTCAATTCGGTACAGAAGTCTCTGAGAAATGCATGGACTACATAAAATCTATCTAAAAACAAACTTTTTTTTCATGGTGGTAGGCCACTATATAGTGTCCGCCTGGCCAGCTACCACCCTCTTAGAAAATCTTTCGCTAAAACATCTAATGTGTTCCAGCAGCTATCCCTGATGGCCAGTTCTCATTCTAGGCCTAGCGTGCTACCATCCTCGACCGCATCATCCCTTATCAAGCCGAGATAGTGGTCAAACGCTAGCCTATATGATATAAAAAAAATATCTTTGACCTCTTCCGTTAAATTCGATTAATAAAAATATAATGTCTTTTTAACATTCAAAAGTCCGCAGACTATGCCTAAATTTGTGTGGTTATTTACATCAAACTAAAATAAGTTATCAGCGAGAGGTGGGTGGTAGTTCCTGTGTGAATGTGATGGATTGAGGAAAATTCCCTCGACAATGCCTAACTTTGAGGTTTAGTCATGGTACCATCAAGCTTGTTTGATAATGGAGGTAGGATGAAAGGACTGGAACTTGTGGTAATAGTAGGTTAGTCGGAAGTTGGGCTGGTAAGTTTTGTTAGTTTAATACCTACTTTCGATTACACGATAAAGAGGGTCGTTACATAAAGCTATCCAAAAGTAGTAGGAGTATATTATATCCGATGTTCCCCCTGACTTACTACCAAAAAGTAGCTTATCACCATCAACAGCTATACGGTGTGCTACTTGAACAGTCAGAGTATTCTAGGCGTATTATAGCGTGTTCACCATCGTCGGCCACATCATCGCTTACCACCAGGCGAGATAGTGGTCAGACGTAAGCCCATAAGATTTAAGCGACTTCAAAAAAGGAGGAGGTTCCCAATTTGTTTCAGTTTTTTAGGGTTCCGTACCCAAAGGGTAAAACGGGACCCTATTACTAAGACTCCGCTGTCCGTCTGTCCGTCTGTCTGTCTGTCTGTCCGTCTGTCACCAGGCTGTATCTCATGAACCGTGATAGTTAGACAGTTGAAATTTTCACAGATGATGTATTTCTGTTGCCGCTATAACAACAAATACTAAAAACAGAATAAAGTTAAAAATAATAGAGGGTCCCCATACAAGAAACGTGTTTTATTCGGCGTTTCACGCCATCTATGTACGCTTAGTGAGGTAAACGTCCCATAGATGGCGTTATATTGAAATGTCGATTCCTAACACCTTTGTTAGACGTTAGATGGCGTTATAAAAAATAAAATGTTTAATAATTATTATTTTTTGTTGGCGAAAAATGATAGTGGTATTTTTCCTCGATCTTATAAAATACTGTAGTGTGGTACGGAACCCTAAGAGTGCGAGTCCGACTTGCACTTGGCCAGTTTATTCTAATGTATGTTCCCCGATTACTCAACGACGCCTAGACTGATTTGGTAAAATTCTTTCGTTTGAAAAGGTAGTCCCATTTAAATTTCATCGAGATCTGATGAGTATCTCCAGAGATATGGAGATAAAAACCTCAAATTTGGTATTGGAAATAACTAGCGCGTCGCTTTTTACAGCGCATTTTAAGTCGGTTCTTAAAACGATCTTAAATTATTTATTTCCACGGTGTTTTGGCATCCTTGAGAGTTAGACCATTCTAGGCCTAGCGTGTTCACCGTCTTCGACCACATCATCACTTACCACCAGGCGAGATAGTGTTCCACTTCCAGACAAGAAAATTCTACATAGTTTAGTTTTTTTTGTTTTAAAATTATCGTGAATTTGTAACATTATTAATGTTAAATATTATGTTTCTTTGAAATGTTTCACACTTTATATTTATTAATGTTAATTTTATTTACGTACCTTTAGTCGAATTTTCTCGATCTTTTTTTTTCGATTCAAGAACATTGCGATCTTGCCTGAGCTCACTCCTAAGGAAGAGCGACGGACTCGCTCGAAACCTAGGTCGAGAAAATTGGACTAAAGGTACGGGAATTATAGCCGGTATATAAAAATAATAGTTTAGTTCTCGTAGGCATACCTATGCCTAGGTCTAAGGAATAGAACTGGAATTGGAACTAAATCTAAGGACATATGTGGAAATCAGTATATACTGATCTACACAGGAAGTCCTTAGATCTAGGTTATATCCCTACAACGGAACTACATATCCTATTCGGAACTAGAACATTTCCACTTCCATTGCCTACGCTATGTTAACCCTGTCAATGCATGTTCATCGTAAATACGAATATTTACATGGTTTATGCGATTGTTAAACACCACAATCCAAAATTTAATCGTACCAACGGGACTTGAACCCGCAACCTCCGGAATAATATGTTCCGGTGCTTTTATATTAAGTGTGTAACACTTCAAAGAAACATAATATTTGGTTTATGCGATTGTTTGATTTTCTCGATTTTGCTGCGTATGCACGAGGTTGAGAAAATCGATAAATATAATTGATCCAAAATATATACTAAGACAAACGATGCCACGTATTTTTGATAAATATACAATAGGTATACATTTTAGGATCCTAGAGACCTATAAAAATAGATAATTAATTAACTTTGTAATTTTGATAATTTAAATCGTGGAGGTAAGTAAGCTATATAATATGGCTTTTTGATTATTTTCTTCCCATGTAGATCAACATTCGCATTAAAGCTATACCTAGGTTCTTATCATACTAATAGTAATACATATTAAAATACGAGACTTATCGCGCTTAAAACATTAAATTTATTTAACTCGACGTTTCGACCAAGTTGCATTGATCGTGGTCACGAGAGGACTGTGAATGTCTTTATAAATATTTACAATAAATGTGTAAGTTCGTATGTTTGCTACTCGAAACGGCTTTAGATGAGAGTTAATAACCTTAAATACTATTCACAAGTGCTTTCAAAGGGAAAGCCGTGAGGCGCAGCAAATTACCTTTAAATAGTTTGTTTAAGTTATAACTAGAATATCTAACTATATTACCTGCAGTGATCGCTGGTTTTGTAAGCACATGGCCTTATATCCAGTGATTTCTTTTAAGTATATAACTGCATTTGCCGCAGTTATAGGTATATTCTTATATATGTAATTGTCCACTGTCAAACTGATCTGCATTAGACGGGATTCTATGAACTTTTTCTGAAAAATTAACAGTTCATTTTAGTAGATTTTAGTATGTAAGTTTTGGTCATACTAAAATGCTACTATTTAAGTAGTAAACTAAGAAGCCTGTAGAAAAACCAGGTTAGCATATAATATATAATACCTATATCCGTTTTAGGTAGATCTAGGTAGGTATATAGCATCCTGATTTTATCATAAGGTCAATTGTCGTCAATTGTTCTTGCTTGTATCTACTTATTAGTTAATTTAAAAAGTAACTTTATTCCCACAAACGGTCTGCAAACAGTGGACATTGCGATCTCACTGCGTGAACTTACTCCCGAGGAAGACCGACGGATTCGCTCGAAACCTATGTAGGTTGAGAAAATTTGACTAAAGGTAGGTACTGTAGGTGCGTGAATTACAGCCGGTATATAACATTAGTAAAGTCTGCAAACAGTTCATAATGTATATTCACCTGTGCCTGAATCAATTTCAATTGAGGTCTCTTGCCTCTCCGCGGCATTTTTGAACTTAATTAAATACTGTTGGGGTTATTATTATTGAATAAAAACTTAAGTACTTTCTTCCATTCGTTTTCTTTCACTGATTATACAATAAATATAAATACATATACATTTAAGTTAAGATATGTCAGTTTTTCCCGCCATATTTTTTTTAAAGGTTAGATAAGTGTGGCTAAGCTAGTTATTAGCATAAAGCCTAACGCGCTGTAAACAAAATTATTAAAATAATCATACGCAAGCTAATAAAAAATACTAAAATTATTTATTTTCATTTAATATATTGCTTATTTAATTTGCATTAGCCAAATCCTGCGGTTGCAGATAAAATTATCAGAATCGAGCAGACGTGTTATCCTACATCCGGTCTTATATAATTGCAAAAAATTATATAAAACAATTAATTTGCCAATTTGGGATCAGTACGGTTCCACTTCTGCTGGTGCTTACTAGTCAAATAAAAAATTAAATTAGTTAAAATTAAAATTATTTTAAATTGTCCTATATCAGGGCATTGGTCGTCGCTTCTATTATTCCAAGAGATTTTATTTTCAATGGATTAGAAAAAGAAATCAAAATGTATTGGTTTGCGCAAGCGATTATATTGCTTTACGCAATATATTCATCTGAAGCTGGATATGGAGGCCAGACTTATTATTACTCCACACCCGATTCGTGAGTATTTACTGTTTTATTTGAACTACCTAAATGCCTAATGCTTTTCTACTAATTTATATGCCTACTACTTTGCCCACTAGTAGAGAAGTATAGAATTCTTCTCTAATAGTGCAAAATTTCATATTTCAACTGTTTTTCTCATTCTAGTGAACTCAATTGTCATGTAGGTATTAGTTTGGTGTAGGTGAAAACCTTTAATAGAGGCACAGAATAAATAATAGTACCTAGGCTGTTTCGTTATTAAATTCCTGATGTATTGTAAACATATATATATATATATATATATATAACTAAGGTTGTCTGGAAGAGATCGCTTTAAGCTATAAGACTGCCTGTTGTTACACCTTTTGTTAAATGTTTATTTTTTAAGTTTTATTTGTTTGGTGTTCAATAAAGAGTTTCTATCTACTCGTATCTATCTATACACCGACGACAATATTATGTTAAGTACCAAATAACAATTTACAAATACAATAGTTTAATAACTGATTGTTAATTTAATTAAGTACCTGTGTGCTTACTTTATAAAGTAAATCTAATGTGTGAATTAAAATATTTATTCCTATTATTTACTTAATAATCTAATTTTCTTTTAGACAATCCGACGTCCAAGCTCCGGCCTACATGCCTTCGTACCTAAAAAGCCATCCGTACGCAAATACTCACTACCAAGGTACCAAGACTGGCTACAGTGGCACTAAGACTTACAGTGGCACTAAAACTGGCTACAGTGGCACTAAAACTGGCTATAGTGGCACTAAAACTGGCTATAGTGGCACTAAAAGTGGTTACGGGGGTACTAAGAATCCATCGAGGTACAGTGAGTCGAGGGAGTGGTATTCGAACTCAAATGTGGCGTAAGTATCTATTACTTTTCTTTGTTTAATTATTAGGGTTAATAAATAATATGTTTTGCACCGGCTGAATCAAAGCAAAAGCGTTGATATTAATTTTTGCATTATATTATACATAAAGTGAGATAGTGGTCAAACGCTAGCCTATATGATATATATAAAAAAAAATTAACACAAGTTATTCTTTACGGCTTCTGCGGCGCTAAAAAGTACCTATATCTCCTATTCCACCATACTAACTACTCCTGTGCAGAATATCAGTATAATCTGTATATCTAACCTAGGTACGAATCTAGGACCAGAGTAAGTCCAGACAAATCCAAGGAGTCCAAACAAGAAAGGTTTATCATTTGTAGTTGAGGAGTTTCTAAGGCCATCTTCCGGCGCCATCGTCAGACAAGCTCGATGGTACTACATATAGTTTTTTTTTTATGGTAAAGGGTAACAGGACAAGCACGACGCTCGCCTGGTGGTAAGCGATGACGTCTACCTATAACAGATACAGTGGCATGCAAAATTCTGGACTGCCAGAATTTTGCATGTCACTTCACTGCGCCTGTTACCTTGAGACATAAAGATTTTGAGTCTCACATGTCCTGTAATTTTACTGGACACCTTGCCATTTCAACCGAAAAAAAAATCCTATTTCACGGCTGAAAATTAATTGCCAAAGTGGTGGTACCGCTCCAGGCGGACTAGCAGAAGTCCTACCACTACAGTATTGCATTATCATCCAATTTACATGCAAAATTTCAGCTCAATCTAACACCGGAAGTGTGTCAAATTTAACTTAAGTACAAGATTTGATTGTAGACACCGGAAGAGTTAAACCGTTTTTTTTTATTTCATTTTTTTAAAAGCCTATTAGCTATGTGGGTTGCACTGCACATTACTAGTAAATACTCTTGTTACCCTCCAACTAAGCTAAATATGCTTGTGTCTGGACTCTGGAGTGGGTTCACGTCAATAGTGCAATGTGTGGAGATCGAACTCACGACCTCTCGATCGCCAAGCCGACGCCTTAGCTATAAGGATATTTACGCTTCTTAACTAACTAAAAGTTTGTAATTTAGGCACATCTTTGACATATTTTATTAATGCTAGGTGCGCGGCGCGGTTTCGCCCGTGTTAAAAATCCTATTTTACTCTAACTAGCTATTTATGTGCAATTTTCAACCAAGTCGGTCAATCCGACTGACTGACTTAGGTGTTGATAAGTGTTGTAAATTAATATTTATTTTCAGACCCAGCTACAATTCGTTCGTGAACAACGCCAACCAGCCTTTCCAACGTAAGTTTTTTTTATCATGTAAACTTAAATTTCAAATACAAAATTTTAATGTTTTATTGCACAAAAAATAATACACACTTGAATAAAAATCGCAAGACATCAAACTGGACGACTGACCGCCCGTATCTTGATGGTCTAGTTTAAATACGTATGTTACGTTACGTTAAAATTAGTACAATAATGATATGTGTTGTAATCAGTGGTACTGTCGTATAGTTAAGATGAGTAGGTAGTAAGAAGCACACATAATTATATTCATACATTAAATTGAATAAAATTAAATTGTCTTATTAACCAAAGTAGTGAAATCTTAATATAAATACACTAATATTGTTTAAATGTACAAAAACAACACAAATTCCAAATGGGCGTATTCCTTCGAGCATTTACCAATGGAGATGTTAACGTTGTAATCCGCAAACATTTTTTTCTGCCGATATTTAGGGGGGACGAGGTAAACACGCATTGCACACACACAAATCACTCACTTTAGCGATCCCGCACACTAGCTTGAAACACGCACACAGTATTAAAAATACAGCGTGGTTACGCACGCTCATATGGCCAAAAATGGCTATATGGCCAGCAGAGGGGTACGCCTTGCGTTAACATCTCCATTGGTAAATGCTCGAAGGCGTATTCACAAATGATGAATGCAAAGCAAAAATTATTAGCAGTGCCAGATTTCTGCCTAGGCCTACAAGGCATTGGTCTAGGGGCCTATTTTTTCATCAACCTACCTTTTAATAAAGTAATCAGTAAGATGTAAAAAAATCGTGCATATTCCCTTTTTCTGATATGCGAAACAGCTTTAGGATATAGGGGGAGGGACGTCACATTACAATTGCCTAAGGGCCCTAGGTCTCTAAATCCGGCCCTGATTATTAGGGTAAATTATCAGTACTCGGAGATCGTGATCTCACCTGATGGAAAGTAAATCAAATGCTTGCCTATCTTCTTATATATAAAAATCAATTGATATTTATATATATGTATTTTGAATATATATATTTTGAATTTTGATGGCTGTCCCAGGTTGTCATTGTTGGTCCGTTCAGAAATTTTAGTCATTGTATTGACATATTTTGATGGTTGTCATTATAGCGCTTCTATACATGAGTATTCGCTATTTGTGTATAGAAACCGATAAAAACATAATTAAATTGAAACGAACTTTAAAGGTTAATTTTTAGAACCCTAACAAAATTTAAAGAACCCTGCGTGTATGGGTCTGACTCGCACTTGGACAGTTCATTTATATTCGCGGTACGAAGTTCGCCGGGTCAGCTAGTCAACAATAAAAATATACGGACCTATGATTTAGTCTGAGCGGCTGGTACTTAGCGGGCCAGGCGAAAACTACACAGACCACCATGCCTGGAGTTTCTTATACCAGGTTCAAATCAGGCGAATTTTGTTGTTGACCATGTGAACGTCGAGGCTATCCAGCTTCTGGACAACACGGACATAGTAAGAAGACTGAAAAGGATAAAACCTTTTGAGTTAGTGTAGTGAAGTGACATTAAATTAGTGAACACTGCTTTCAAAGAACACAATACAATAGTGTCTTCGCCTTAATAGAGAAAATAAGAAAACAATGCCAATGGACACATTCTTAGTTTAACAATAATAAGCAGCTTAGGTCAAATGTAAATTACTTATTAGTCTTAAGACTAGATTGTAATATTAATGATATGCCATTATATAGGAATATCATTTTTGAGAAAAAAAAAAATTGTTCAACTTTTTTTTTTAAGTGTAAACTTCTTTAGCTGCGTTTTAAACTTTTTGGGATGGGTTGTGTTAAATGTGTTAAATGTTAAACTCGCGTCACGACAGAGACGAAGTAGAAACTTTTTTTGGGATGGGTAAAAATGTTAAACTCGCGTCAGGACACGTAACCTGATCTAAAATTCGTAAGACGGAGGGACCTAATGCACAACGTTAATGTTCAAGTTTTCACTTCTGCCGGCACTCCCGGAGTATAACCCGTTGTATATATATTTTTATATTTTATAGGCTAGCGTTTGACCACTGAGTTTTAGTATAATTTTCGGTACAGCCAGCAAGGAAAAGGGATTGTTGTCACAATTTTTTTGTTAAGTTTTGAAGAAGTCACGTTAGATACATTATGTATAGTTAAAATGCGATCCAGTAGTTTCGTCCTATAGATGGGTAGTGTATAGTACTGTAGCTGAGATGTTCTTTTTTTTTTAAATATCTTATAGGCAAGCATTTGACCACTATCCCACCTGTTGGTAAGTGATGATGCGGCCGAAGATGGTGAGCACGCTAGGCCTAGAATGGGAACTGGCTCTCAAAAGCTTAACTTCCTAGGGATGTACGATACGAGTTATAACAAATACTCATCGATACTTTTCTATCATCGATTAAATCGTGCTTGATTAGTAAAATAGCTAATTACTGACCTTATTACCGCTCTATAATTCCCTAAATTTCCTCCCGAGACAAATAATTGAGTAACGAGACGAGTACTTTTAACCGGTACCTACTCAGTATCGATTACAAAGTATCGAAAGAAAAGTATTACCCTAGAAAGTGGAACGAGAAACAAAAAAAGAGAAGAAGAACAACAAAAATTGCCGTGTGTGAACTCATTTACGATGTTACCTTTCCTTCACCGGAGGGCCACAGTAAAATGCACACATACTCGTACATTTTTCGATTGAAAATCCATTGGTGCATAAAGGAAATTTACCGCTACCTCAAGCGTCAAAGCCGACTATCTCATCTACTTACTCTGCCCTCAAAAAGTTATTGACAACTTACTTAACTACTTTAACTTTGTCCTTTTGACTCTAAAATTACCGTTACCCTTCATAACCTTGGTTTTTAAAGTTTAAAATGACTTACCGATTATGAGAAGCGTGGGTGGCTATCTAGTATCGGTGGGTCGCTAACGGATATAGCCGATCTAAGCGCCGCGTCCTGTGTTGTCAATCCACGACCTAAATTCTAGCAATGTCATTGATAAAATGCACTGATTGCATTTTGTATCAGGGCTGCATTATTTATAGACTGTTGGTAATGTTGGTATCCGTGGCACTGGTTTAATTAAAAAAATAAAAGTTATTGTATTGTATCTCGCGGCTTTTTTATGTGGAAATAGATAGCGCTGACAACTATCTCACCTTATGTCAAGTGATGATGCGGTCAATGATAAAGCGCGCTCACCCAACAGAGAACATATTAACTACATTACCTCAAAAACCTATTCACAGACTCAACCAAGGTATTGCATTCCTATTTCCTTGGCTAATAATTTATGAAAGAAGAAGTAAATCGCGTTGTCTTAAAACGGATGAACGGATATTTGACTCTTGATTAAGAGATTAATTTTGGGAGCTACGATGCCACATACAGAAACATAGATATACAAGGTGTGGTTTTGCATTCCCGCCATATTTGCAGGGGTAGGTATACTCCATGTATAGAACACGAATCAGTAAAAAAATATATCGAAAAATAATACTTGAAAATGAAACCTTTCTAAAAACGACTCGCTCTTGCACTCTCTCGCCAAAAACACGCACACTTGAAAAACGGCGCGCAAAGATCAAACAGGTCGGCCGTCCATCGGCGAAACACGTGTATTCTAATATCACTTTGGTGATTATTCTGGATATCAAAAATTTGTTTTAACAATTATCCGGGTATTAATTAACGGAAGAACTAAATAATATTAGGGTACCCGTTACAATCGATTATGCAAATATGGCGAGAATGCAAAACCACACCTTGCACCTATAGATAAATACACACACTTCAAACTTATACCACCCCTTCTTTTTGCGTTAGGGGCTAATAAACGCGCACTCGTATCTAAATTTTATTGATTTTTCTCTGAGATAATCAAATTATATTGGCACCTAGTTACCTATAGTTTTTGCTATTGCCTATTTTACCTATTGCATTTGTGTTGCAATATAAATCTAGATACAACATGTTCATAATCAATTTCAGACAATATAATATATAATTCGTAGAATTAAATGAATATATGATAATTTTATTAATAGTAAAAATAACAATAGTAAGCTACGTTATCTCTTGGATAAATCCATTTATTAATCATATCCTGTTCAGAGCTCTTTCATAATAATTTTGATATCTAAGCTACAATTCCCAATAACAATATATATTTTTTTTTATTTATTCAGATAAGTACACATTAAAAGTACAATTATCAATAAATATTGTACCTTTAAACCAAATGGTTTGTATTGGTACTCACACTCACAAATAAACCCGCCAAGTGCGAGTCGGTCTCGCAAAGGGTTCCACCGTTCAATGTGTGTCACATACTGATGTGACACAAATTGTACGGTGTGGAACCCTTTGCGAGACTGACTCGCCCTTAGTACGAGTTTACATCGTAAACGCTTTTGACAAATCTCACATAGTTTTCGACTTATTCTCGCTCCCTGATTGGTCTAAATTTAGTGAAGTGTCAAAACCACCAGAGCCGCTGAACAGTTTTTCATACAATTTTTTGTCGATATATGATAATTATCGAGTTTGGTATGAAAACTCGTACTAAGGGTACAGGTGAGATAGCGGTCAAATGCTTGTCAGTGAGTAAAAATAAAACTGGCCAAGTGCGAGTCAGCATCGCGTCTCTTATCGCACACTTAGGGAGGGTTCCGTACAATACGAAACATAACAGAGTTTCAACCTCATATATTTGATGAATTGATATTACCAAGAATATTTGGTTTGGTCGCGATCTAGAAAGACGGGGCTCGTTTACTAGCGCCATCTAAGTCATTTTGCCGAAACTAACTAGATAGATGCCGTTTAATAACACGTTTTTTGGTATAGGGACCCCCTTTAATTTTTAACTTTATTTTGTTTTTAGTATTTGTTGTTCTAGCGGCAACAGAAATACACCATCTGTGAAAATTTCAACCGTCTAACTATCACGGTTAATGAGCTATAGCCTGGTGACAGACGGACAGACAGTCTTAGTAATAGGGTCCCGTTTTACCCTTTGGGTACGGAACCCTAAAAACTACTCTATGAGTGTGCTCCATTCTAGACTCAGACATCACTCGTCTTTACTTTAGTCTACCATATCATCTTTTCAACCGACTTCCAAAAAGAAGGAGGTTCGTGTGTAGGTTTGATTTTGTATGTACTCGTATGTTACGTGATTTCTCCGCAAATTGTGAACCGATTCAAATGATTCTTCTTTTAATCGGTAGGGTACGTTTCCGAGGTAGACCCATTGTTTTTTCATCGAGATCTGATTAGTATGTCCAGAGATATGACGATAAACGTCTCAAATTTGCTACTGAAATTGACTCGCGAGGCATGGAAGTCGGTAGTTTTAGTTTTTAAAGTTTTTAAACTATCTTAATTATTTTATAGTAGATAAGCAAGCGTTTGACCACTATGCCACCTGATGTTAAGTGAAGAGTAGCACGCTTGCCTAGAAGATAACTTAACAGGAAACAGATTCTGGCAGGGAATTCTATTCGTTCGAAATTAACATGTGTTAGCTAAGAGCTCTTCGATTTGATCCCCCTCTCTCCTTTCTTATATAGATAGCGTGTAAAAAGGTTCACATTTATTTCGTTACCACTTTCAATGGTTTTCTACTTCATATGACGTGAAATATACTGTCAGGTACGATCTTAGCTCATGGCAGTAACATGAAATCATTCTACAGATGTTTAAAGGCGACCGTATTTGAGCTGTTTCATTTCCTACCAACGATCCGCCCGGCTTCGCACGGATAGAGCATAATATGCCTATTTTTTTGCGTCAGTTTGTTGCTTCGAGTATGAATTAACGTCTTTAACAATCATCGTCATATTTCAATCAATTTACCCTTATAATGACTCTGTCTATTGATAAAAACCATATGAAAATCCGTTAGTAGTTTTGAATTTATCGCGAACAGACCGAAAGACAGACGAGGCGGGGCCTTTGTTTTATGCATGTCATCATCACCATCAGCCGGTGTCAGTCCACTGCTGGACGTAGGCCTCTCCCAAGATGCGCCACTGAGCTCGATCTTCGGCTCTTCTTTACCAGTCACTGCCCACCGCTTTGCGAATGTCATCGCTCCACCTGGACACAGGGCGTCGTCCTACGCTATTACGTTTGCCGAATGTAGTATGTTTATGTATGTAATTTTTATAAAATTACATAGAGCGAAGCCTTTAAAAAAATCCTAGAACAATATTACTTATGCCATACAAATCATTAACAATGTCTTTAAATCATTGACATGTTCGGTACAGCAAAGTGCTCTCCGGAATGCAAGAACTCCGGAATCTGTGTGGACACGAACACCTGCCAGTGTCCTACCAACTTCCACGGCAGCTTCTGCGAGTTCGAGAAGAAGCCCTGCTTGAACTACCCGCCCCTTCCTATGAACAGCATGAGGAAATGTACGTCTGAGTAAGTACCAGTTCAATACTTCTAGCAATGCGGGTTGCACATTACTTAGTAGTCATGTTAACCCCTGCAACTAAGCTAGATATGCTTGTGTCCGGAATGGGTTCACGTTAATGGTGCAATGGCTATTGCCACGTTAGTTTAGTTTCTTTTTCAGAGTTTGATTTTCCAGTTGCAGTGATTATACGTATTACTTATATCTTGCTACTTACAATGGCGCTACGACCACAAATTGGGTCTTGGCCTCCGATATCTAGTGAGTCATTGCTAAGCTCCAATCGTACACTTTGATTTGGTTCTGAATTTTTCGGTTACATAATTTACAAAGGCCTTTGAAAAATGATAATTCATCTAAATATGTAATCATGTTTTTAAGCAAAAACGCAATGTATGTGACATTTTGACGAGCCTAAGTTTTTTTATGGTATAAGGTAACTTGACATGCACGACGCTCGCCTGATGGTAAGCGATGACGTCTACCTATTACAGATACAGTGGCATGCAAAATTCTGGATAGCCAGAATTTAGTATGTCACTGCACTGCGCCTGTTACCTCAAAACATATTATTTCCTTCATTCGAAACGAAAAAAAAATTACAAGAGAAGCCCGAAAATGGCTTGTAGGTGTAGGCACACCGATGAGAATATACGTAAACCAACAGAAGAAATCTAAAAATGTAGTTTTACCTTGTGTCCTGCAACGGCAACGTAAATTCCTACCACGCATGTATACCACAAATCATCCAGACTAATATTATACAAACGTTTGTTACTCTGTTTGTTACCCAATCATGCCTAAACGGACGATCCGATTAGGAATTGCAATCCGGAAAAACGGATCCGGTAATCCGGCGGATCCGGCATCATTTAACGGATACCGGATCCGGTACCAATATACCTGATCCGAAGACCGGATCCGGTACCAATATACCTGATCCGAAGACCGGATCCGGTGCTAGCAGTTTGTGGCAAAATAATAAAGCTGTTGCATGAGTAGGTACTCTTTAAATGCTTTGCGCGTGGTGTTCTTGCGTGCGATGCGAGTCGTTCGTCGTCGAGTCGCCCCACTACATTTGAAAGCGACGACATTTAAAAGCGATGGAGTTCGAGGAAAATACTTGTTCATGATTATATACCTGTCAATAAAGCCGACAAGTGTAGAAGCCGAAATGGCCTTTACAGCCGCAGGCTATATTTGCAGCTCTATTAGAAGTCGTTTAGCTGATGACACAATTTCCATTATCTGTTTTCTACGATATTTTTTTTCAAAATGAAGATTGATATACTTTTATTTTCTTACAATTATTACTTAAAATAATTATTTATCGTAATTTGATTAAACTAAAGAGTTCTAAACTCACAATTGTGATAATTTGTGCCATTCATTCGTTCGACAGATTCATCAAATCATGATGGTATCTGTCATAAACACCTGAGCTACGACTAAAATTATTACTAGTTACCTACACTACTAAATTTTGTTCTAGTTGTTTTCTAGTTGTCTTAACATTGGTTAGGAAATAAAGTTAATTTTATATATCTGTGATTTATTTTTTATGAACTACCTACATATAAGTACACTTGATTAACTCACTTATTTTGTACTGAAAAGCGAAAATCATGCAGATTTGATCCGGCCGGATCCGGTCTGATCCGGCCGGACTGAAAATGACGCCGGATTGCAATCCCTAGATCCGATGTTGCTGAAATTTAACAAGGTGATATCGAGTCTTACGTTGACAGAGCTTTACAGTGATACAACTTGGTGTACGTGAACAAAGTCGCGGGCGGGTATCGGCTATTATATTGTATTTCTAATTTATTTGTCAGGCAATGCACTATAACTTGCATGGACGGCCATAAGTTTATCGACGGTACGACCGTTGCCAACATGCGCTGCGTGCAGGGAGAATGGCAGCCCTCTCGAGCAGACCTCTCTACCATACCTGATTGCTTGCCGGAGTGCGACCCTCCCTGCCAGAATGGAGGGGTCTGCCTTGCCCTCAATACGTGCAACTGCCCTGCCGCGTTTAGAGGACCTCAGTGCCAGTACTGTAAGTTAAATAATTAAGATAGTTTAAAAACTTAAACAACCGATTTCCATGCCCAGCGAGTCAGTTTTAGTAGCAAGTTTGAGACGTTTATCGTCATATCTCTGAAGATCTCTAATCAGATCTCGATGAAATTACAGTGGAACCACCTCGGAAATGTACCCTACCGATTAAAAAAAGAATCATTCGAATCGGTTCGCGATTGACGGAGTAATCGCGTAACATAAATACAAAAAAATATATAAAAAATAATTCAAAAACATTCAGACAAATTGAGAACCTCCTCGTTTTTGGAAGTCGGTAGATTATTTGATTGTTGAAATTATCGTGAGACTTACACGTATTAAGGTTTACAACTGCTATTAACACGTATAAACATTTACTGGATTTAATCGTCTGAGAATAAATGTTTTTTTGTACTTATGTATGTTACGCGATTACATCGTCAAATGAGAACCGATTCGAATGTTTATTTTTAACCGACTTCAAAAAAAGGAGGAGGTTTCTCAATTCGACCGTATATGTTTTTTTTTATGTTTGTTCGCGGATAACTTCGTCGTTTATGAACCGATTTTGATTATTCTTTTTTTGTTGGAAAGAAGATATCCCAAGTGTGGTACCATGGTAATTTTATCGAGGTCCGATAAGTATCTCCAGAGATATGGAGATAAACACCTCAAAATTGGTACTGAAAATTAATAGCGCGGCATTGAAGTCGGTTCTATTTAGTTTTTGAAACGATCTCATTTTAATTGGTAAGGTACATTTCCAGGGTGTTTCCATTGTAATTTCATCGAGATCTGATAAGTATCTCTATAGATATGGAGATAAACACCTCAAACTTAAAAATGACTAGCGCGGCATTTGAAGTCGGTTTTTTTCGTTTTGTAGACGATCTCAAATTATTACATTGATCCTTCTGTCTAATTACAGCTGTAAGCGTATGCGATGTCAGAAGATTAGCGTTCAATGGTGGATACAAATGTTTCGGAGATGGTGAGAAGTTCAGCTGCAGACTGACCTGTCCAGCTGGAGCCACTTACAGCTCTCCGCCAGCTTCCCTCTACACCTGCCACTATAATAAAGGAGTGTTTCTACCACAGCCCATACCACACTGCGTGTTTAGTAAGTACCTATTGACTTCAGCTGTAAGTCGTGTTCCAGGCGTAGTCCAATCCACGTGTAGTCCAGGAGTAATGCAGCTGTAATCTCAAGTGTCCTGCACTATAAGTAGAGATGTGATAAACGGCTTTAAATTGACAACACGCTTCAACGTTGCGCTTTTATTAAAAAGCCAGCTTTAAAAAAGCTTTACGCTTAACGGCTTTTTAAAACTATAAGCAGTGCAAGTCACTATTGTTGTGAAGATCGTAGTAAGTATCGTAACGTAACGTAATAAAACGGGGGCTTATTTGAAATAGTAATGTAATGACGTAACGTAAGTTAATGTTTTTATGTTTTATGGCTTTACTAGGACAGTTTTAGGATATATAAAAAAAAATTACTAAATACAATGCAAATTACTATAAATCAATTAACTTCCCTTCGTACTTATCAACAGGCTAAGGACTGTCTGAAATGAATATCGTTGCGTTTCTTTTGAAATAATACTAACTAATCAAAAACGGGTCATTGTACTCATTGTCAGTCTGCCTCAACGAAATCAAACTGCATTTGTTTTAGTCGTATAATACTGTAAACTGTAACCGATCCCACCGATATTGAGTCTTATGTGCATAGCAATAAGGTTGTTATATCAATTTAATAAAGAATGTTTATAATGTGCCGTATAGCAGCTGTAGGAATAAGGTCATTTTATGGTCGAATATAGTAGTACGAAAAATGTTTTAAAGCGTAGACGGCTTCATTTTGGAAGCGCGCTTCGGCGCTTCTTTTGGATAACGTTTTAAAAAGCTAACCCACCGCTAACTATAAGAGGTTTTTTGTTTCCCATAGGCTAGCGCTTAACTACTATCTCGCCATATGGTAAGCGATGATGTGTTCGAGGATGATATAGAATGTCAGGCCTAAAATTGTCTGACTCTCAAGGACTGTGGCTGCCGCAACATCGTAAGCTTATTGTTATTATCCATATATCCAGGTCTATTTGATCTACTGATTAATGTAAATCTATAGCCCGGCAATCTCGTGCGCGACCGTCCCGCGGGGTAACAGACGGTGGCGGGGACGAGGTAGCGGTCATTCAGTACACGGCTACGCAGTAACTATTTTATAATCTGTGACACGGCTGCACACGCTTCCCTTCCCCGCTACACCACCCGCTACCCGCTGACATCTTGGGTACCTCGTCGACGCCACCGTCTGACACCCCGCGGGACGGTCGCGCACGAGATTGCCGGGCTATAGTTTTTTATTATTATATGAAGTAACTGGACAAATATGATCCTCGCTTGATGGTAAACGATAACGTCTACTTATTAACCGACTTCAAAAAAGGAGGAAGTTTTTCAATTCGAACGTATATATATATATTATTTTTTTATGTTTGTTCGCGGATAACTTCGTCGTTTATGAACCGATTTTGATTATTCTTTTATTGTTGGAAAGGATATATCCCAAGTGTGGTACCATGGTAATTTTATCGAGGTCTGATAAGTATCTTCAGAGATATGGAGATAAACACCTCAAAATTTGTACTGAAAATTAATAGCGCGGCATAGAAGCCGGTTATTTTTAGTTTTTTTTTTAAACGATCTTATTACAGATACATCGGCATACGAAATTCTTGATAGTGGATAACCTGAGAGACATAAAGGTGTTAAGTCTCATAGGCACTGTAATGTCACTAGACACTTATGAGCCGGGCTATAGGGACTGACACTCCGAAATGGCAAATGGTATGACAGTCGAATTTGGGCTAGAACTTATTGTTATCATTAGTACACTCATTACACATTGATAACGTCTTTACAAAAACCTTGTGTTTAATAAAGTTTTTGATTTGTAATTTATTTTTACAGCTGACGTGGTCGTGATACAGCCAACCAAACAATACAATAACGTAAGTAACCTTATTTTGTAAAATATATAATCCATTACATAAAAGAGATTGTTATCTCATGAAAATCATCCGATGAAGTGAATCTGCATAATAGGCGTGACGAAAGATTTTGAAATCCTCTTCCGTAATGTGGGAACATATTTACTAATCACGAAAAAACCTATATTTCGGTAATTAACTTAAGTTTAACGAAGTTTAAAGCAATTTATCTAATATTTTTTCAATAGTGCGCGCAAACAGCTCACATGTGTCATGGCGTCGGCTGTGACGTCACGCATCACATATGTTTAGGACATACTTAACGTAGTAACTATTATATAATCTGTGACAATGAATACGCATGGGTTTTCCAAAATTTAATAACATATTTAAGAAAACATAACAGGACATAGGCGTGACGTCATGCGCTGTGATTGGTGTTTCAATCAAAATGGCCGATTGCAGTATTTTAATGTTTTATTTTATTGAAAATATTAATAATCTCAATGACTGATATAAAACTTAACCAGTGTTTTAAATTGTTTTATTATGTATTTTCCCCTAAAACCATCAAATCTTCGATTTTTTTTATACTGTTGTCATGCCTATTGGAAATGGTGAACAAGGCGCTGGCTTTAGTCAATTTTGTATCAGGGTAGCCTAGCTAGTTTGTAGTAGGTAGCAAGTCAGGCGGAACATCGATATAATATGCTCCTACCATCTGTGATTGATGTGGTTGTTTCTTCAAAGATATGTTTTATCTATCGCACAGAGCTTCTATTCAATCGACACGGACAATGAGACGTCAAGCGAGGTGACCTATTCGAAGAGTCACCACAGCCACGGTCACCACGGCATGTCTGTAGGCGGCTCCGTGAAGGTGGTCGTCCAGGACTTGGTGCCCAAGGGCGGCACCTGCCTCACCTGGGCGGGCGTGCATTACAAGACCTTCGATGGGAAGGTTTACACGTAAGTACTACAAATATGCGGGTATGACAGTTGGCGAAAGTTTCATAAAATATTCCAAATTCAAGTATTTATTCCCTTTAGATATTTTTGTTTTAAAATTATCGTGAATTTGTAACATTATTTATTATATACCGGCTGTAATTCACGTAGTTGTTGATTCAGCTAGTTGACTTTTCTTGACCTAGGTTTTTGAGCGAGTCCGTCGCTTATCCTCGGGAGTGAGGTCGCGCACAGATATCGCGATGTTCACTCGAACTCAACAGAGTGAACGTACGCCAGGCCGACGCCATTGGGCATATATATATAAAATTCTAGTGTCACAGTTTTTAACCGACTTCAAAAAAAGGAGTAGGTTTCTAAATTCGACCGTAAATATATATATATATGTGTGTTTGTTCGCGGATAACTTCGTCGTTTATGAACCGATTTTGATTATTCTTTTATTGTTGGAAAGGAGATATCCCAAGTGAGGTACCATGGTAATTTTATTGAGGTCTGAAAAGTATCTCCAGAGATATGGAGATAAACACCTAAAAATCAGTACTGAAAATTTATAGCGCGGCATTGAAGTCGGTTCTTTTCAGTTTTTTTAACGATCTTATAGTATTTATACTTCTCCGAAACGGGCTAGACGAAATTTTATATGTATATTCAGTAGGTATGAGAATAGGTTTATAACTAATTTTTAGGGCGGTTTTTTTTTATCGTGGCCCAAATGCGGGCAAAGCCGCGGGGCGCAGCTAGCAATAATAATATAAAATTTATAGATTTGAGACAGGAATTTAACGTGACTTACGCGATGTCGATATAGCGATCGACATATGTTTCGGCCTCATCCGGAGGCCTTCTTCAGGATCTTGAGTGCGGGGCGCTCGCCGACGCGTTTAGCCTCGCACTGCGGGCCGCTGCTCGTGCAGCGCGGGCGGACGGAGCGGGCGGCGGCGGCGGCGGTGCTGTTGGTGGGGGGTGATGATGCAGTGTACATATTGGAGGCGCGGGATTAGGTTGGAGGGCTTCGTCTTCATCACTGCTGTTTTCTTCAGACGAAACCACATCTAACCGGCAGACGGAACTCAAGGTGTCCTCCTCACTGTTGCCACTGGTGACCCTTAGGAGCTCCTGGGGTCTACGTCGTTCCTTGCGACTGTGGTGCAAGCTATGTAGGCGAGACCAGAAGAAACGTGTCCACAAGACTCAAAGAACACATTGCTTCCATGAAGAACGTGGACAGCGGCAGCTCGGCGGTGACAGAGCACGCTCTCACATCTGGGACGACGCACTACATCAGATTTGACAAGGCACGGATTTTGGCGCGTGAAAAGCACTTTGTGCCCCGCAAAATCCGAGAAGCCATTGAGATTAGTCGTCGTCGTAACTTCAACAGAGACAGAGGGTGGTACCTGTCACATACGTGGAAAACCGTTCTTCATGAAAAGCACGTCATCAGTCGCAACAGTGAGGAGGATACCTTGAGTTCCGTCTGCCGGTTAGATGTGGTTTCGTCTGAAGAAAACAGCAGTGATGAAGACGAAGCCCTCCAACCTAATCCCGCGCCTCCAATATGTACACCGCATCATCACTACCCACCAACACCACCGCCGCCGCCGCCGCCGCCGCCGCCCGCTCCGTCCGCCCGCGCTGCACGAGCAGCGGCCCGCAGTGCGAGGCTGAACACGTCGGCGAGCGCCCCGCACTCAAGATCCTGAAGAAGGCCTCCGGATGAGGCCGAAACTTATGTCGATCGCTATATCGACATCGCGTAAGTCACGTTAAATTCCCGTCTCAAATGTATAAGTTTAAAATGACCGTGAGTTTTTATAATAATATACAATTTAATCCCCAGTTTCCAATCCCCCTGCAAACACATCCTAGTCCGGGAGCCCAGGGAACACAAGTATACGGTGGTGCTGAAACAGAATGTCTGCGCACGGAAGGGCTACTGTCCCAGCGAACTTACTGTCTATCTGGAGGAGAAAGCTTATATATTGGCTGCTGGAGGTAAGATTTAACCCTTAAGCCGGCTTTTCACTAAGGGATATTATATTTTGTGTTATAACATTTTATCGCTCGTCATACATTTTGTATAAGACCGTTTACACTATGTTATGATATATATTATATCCCAAGCTATAAATATTTTTTCGACCGACTGAGCGATATTTGAAGGTTTATATTTTACCTCACCTCCCCGGACACCGCGCCTCCCCCTGCCTCGCCCTGTTTTTTTTTTTTGTTGTTTTTCTTGGCTCCACACAATTAGTGTATTTAGCCAGTGTTTGAATGAAACCATAGGCAACCAAAGCTGAACTATATATCATACAGTGTGAACAGCAATTTCGGGATGTAATATATAGCTCAAGATGTAATTCACATTATATCCCCTAGTGAAAAGCCGGCTTTAGGGACAGTTTTGGTTTGGAAATATAGATATCCTCTCTAGAGAGGATGGATGAAGGAAGGTTGACGAAACAGATTTATGAGATGAGTGTGAGTGAGCCAGCCGGTAGAGGCCGACCTAGGCGAACGTATCACAACCAGATCGGAGACGTTTTAAAGAAAGGCCAAGTCAAAAGTACTTATAACCGGCGAGCATGTATGAAGGCGCTCATTAAAGTGGAAGAAGCGGAAGAGATATGTCAGGATCGTAGCATGTGGAAAGAAGTAGTCTCTGCCTACACCCACAGGAAAAAGGCGTGATTCTAGCTACCACAGCTACACATAAACAAAAAGATTCACTTGCATCGTGTTTTTCATAAAACCACACCAAACTTCTTATTTCAACCGACTTTCGAAAAGGAGGAGATTCTCAATTTATCTCTTTTTTTTTAATTATTTTTTTAGTATGTATGTTACGCGATTACTCCGTCAGTTGTGAACCGATTCGACTGATTCTTTTCATAATTGGTAGGGTGCATTTCCAATATGGCACCTTTGTAATTTTAACGAGATCTGATTAGTATCTTCAGAGATATGACGATAAACGTCTTAAACTTGCTACTGAAACTGACTGGAAGTCAGTTGTTTTAGTTTTTAAATTACTTTTATTATTCTAAATGTTAATTTCGATATTTCAGAGGACGGTTCAGTAGTGTTCCGCAGCACGAAGCGCAAGATTCCCATCCCAGCGTCTCTTCCCGGCATCCGCGTGTCCATGCCCAGTGACCAAGTGGTCGTTAACCTCGATGTTATGGGAGTCACCATCACATGGGATACTAACGTGAGTTATTTCATTTCAGTTACAAGTAGGCATTTTTAACCGACTACCAAAAAAGAGGAAAAAACGATTAACGACTCCACCGATTGTGAACCGAATAAAAAAATCGTTCAATTTTTTATTTCATAGGTAATGTCTCAAACTTACTACTGAAAATCGCACGGAATGGAAGTCGGTTTTTTAGGTTCCTAAAGGTACCTAAAGGGTAAAACGGGACCCTAGTACTAACACTCCGTTGTCCGACTGTCTGTCCGTCTATCACCAGGCTGTATCTCATAAACCATGATAGTTAGACAGTTGACATTTTTCACAGATGATGTATTTTTGTTGCCGCTGTAACAACAAATACTAAAAACAGATTAAAGTTAAAAATTAAATGGGGTCCCCATACAGGAAACGTGTTTATTCTTCATTTCACTATAACGCCATCTATGAACGTTTACCTACCCTACCCTAACCTAACACCTTTGTGTTAACTTTCACTTAGATGGCGTTAGACGTTCGTTAGATATTCGTTACAATAGAGGGCGTTTATAAATATAAAATATAACTCGACGCTTACGTCATTTCCGCTGCCTACGGACCGTGACGCTACGTCACATCCGTTAAATTTTACCACAGTACGTCTAAATAAGTTTAACTTCAATAAATCTGTTATTGGCCTTCAGCATTACAATATCATTATCAAACTATGTAAATTAAGGGCTCTGGATTTTGTTAAAAAATAATTAAAAAACATATTGACTAGTGACTCTCTGAGCTGTATACCTCGCGAGTCTGTCTTTACATAACTTAAAACTGAATAACACACCCCCGACCCCTAGAAGTTTACCTGATGAAAAGTTGTTCGAACAAAAAAGTTGTGTCTTAAATAAGGGTAGCAAAAAAGTTTTAACATTGGATGAAATTTTAAGTTTTATCTTCTATATTTCTCCGCCAAAAACTGAATGATCAAACAAATTTATATAATTATCGCACCTGCTCACAAAATTTCACAAGAATCGGTTGAGAAATGATGTTGATTGATAAAATCCACTCTTCAAGGGAAGAGAAAGAAAGAAAAATAATTTATTTTGCAACTAAACAACAACAGAACTTAACTGCTACACTTATTTAAATATGAAACATAAAATTAAACTGTAACATAGTGAAAAAATTACACAGCATTGTTGCAAAACAGGACCCAACTCAGCATTATGTTGTTCATGCTGGGCATGATCAACGCTGGTCTTCCGTTGGGACCCTGAGTGATGTCACGGAATCCTACTCAGAACTAAGAGCGACAAAAAACAGGCAAATCTATAGGGTAAAAATAAAAATAATCGTCCTTTTTTACCAGAACCTGGTCCAAGTGGAAGGGTCAGTCCTTCTATGGAACAACACGGAAGGTCTCTGCGGAACCCTGGATGGAAACCCTGAGAATGACTTAACCACCAAAGATGGAGTCGTAGCTAAGAGCATCTCGGTGCTTGCGTCATCGTGGCAGATTCATAAAGTTGAAGGTATATTGCAAATATTTATAATTTTTCCTTTTTTGTATCATATAGTTTACGTTTAGCTAACATTTGACCACAATATCGTCTGTTGGTAAGTGATGATGCGGTCGAGGATGGTAGCACGCAAGGCCTATAATGGGAACTGGTTCTCAAAGACAGCTGCTGGAACACAGATGTTTGCGGTAGATTTCCCAACCTGTCGCTATAATCATCATTCTTCTTTTATCGTTATCATCATCGCTTAGCACCAGGTGAGATAGTGGTGAAACACATTATCATAAGTCATATATTATATTAACGATGACTTTGGGTACTCAAAAGGCCCATCGCCGTTTTGTAGATGGTCTGCTTTTGACAATGTCAAGAATAAAGCAGAAATTATCAGCTTTTAGTCATCGTTTCTTACAATTGAATATGTCGTGTCTACAGATGTGTGTGAAGCGACTCCGTCAGAGACCGCCCCGTGCGCATCAGAAACTACTGAAGACGTGATGAGAGCCAACAAGTTCTGTAGTGACATGATCAGCATGAAGAAGTTCCAGAAATGTGCTAAAGTAATTCTAGTATAACTAAAGCCGGCTTTTCACTATGGTATATAATATAATGTATATTATATCTTGAGATAAAAAAAAATTCAACCGACTGAGCGATATTTTAAGGTTTATATTTTACCTCACGTCCCCGGACACCGCGCCTCCCCCTGCCTCGCCTTCAGTTTATTTTTTGTTGATTTTTTATTGCTGATAAAAAGCTGAACTATATATCTTACAGTGTGATCAACAATCGCGGGATGTAATATATAACTCAAGATGTAATTTACATTACATCCCATAGTGAAAAGCCGGCTTAATAGTGTTACGAAAATATTTCTCGATGAACTTATTACGCTCGCCTGCCACATATAGCGGGTAGATACAAAATTATGACAAAAAAGCGTTATCCGCTTCGAAACTGGTTGGAACCCTGAACCGTTTTTTGGTTTGGTTTATGTAAATATTCCGGGATAGTATAATAATGAGCAACCTTACTTACGTTTTTACAATTTAATTTTGTCCCATTTTTCATGATAAAAGGTAACAGGACAAATACGACGCTCGTCTGATGGTAAGCGATGACGTCTACCTATTACAGATACAATGGCGAGAAGCGAGCCGTCTCTATGTACCGGAGCAGTGGTTTAGGTTCGCGTGCCACTATTCGCACCCACATCAGTACGTACCTCCGCTCGCCAGCACTCCCCCATCTGTCGTGCGCAACGTCACCTTAACGCAATGATCACCTCTGTACCACAATGTGATTTATTTGGGAATAAATGGTCACTGTTCTTCGAATGCTCACTAATGTATTGTGAACAACTATAATTACATGTAACAAGTTATTTCTATTGTTAATATTTACTAATTTATTGTGATAAGTGTTGATGTTTTTTTGTTATTTTCATTTTTAGATATGTTTTTGTTACGTGTTTTATGTGAGAATAGATTCTGATTGTTTTGAAGTAATATAAGTAATAATATGTCAAATGCCGATACCATCGGAATGTAACGATATGGATCTCTCATGTATCTGTTATGTTACGTTCTTTTTTTTTCTGAAATAAATTGAAATAAATAAATTAAATAAATTGAAATTGAAATGGCATGCAAAAATCTGGATAGTGGATAGCCAGAATTTTGTATGTCACTGCGCTCGTTACCTCGGGACATAAAGATGTTAAGTCTCACATGCCCTGTTATTTTTTTCTGAAAAACATTCCTATTTCACAGCTGAATTAACTGTCAAAGTGGTGGTACAGCCCCCTGCGGGCTACCCTACCACTTCTTAGTTAATATAAGCAGTGGACCCAACTTTCATCATTCTGCTAAGCTAGGTGGGCAGAGGTGCTTAGAAATAACGGATTGTGCATAATTTAAAGCACAACTACCTAGTGTGGTAATATGTACAGGATTCAAATTCAAATTCATTTATTTCATAAAAAGTACATTCTTACTTATATATAGCCATTTCCGCCAAACTAGGTGTTGGTGACACCTGTATTTTGGTAGAAAGTTCCTTCTCATTGTGAACTACATTTAATGTAAATTTTTTGAGTCTTAGTGTCCGAATTAAAAATCTAGCATTAGTTTAAAATAGATTTACATTGTTTATGATAAAGTAATTAATCATTAAATTCGCTTAAAAATTACGAACTTATTACGAAATTCCATAAAATAAAATAAAATTGTATGATTTTATATTTTCAGGCTATAGATGTCCTCGAATTTTTGGAAGCTTGCAAATGGGACTACTGCGCGTGCGCCTCAACATTGAGTTAGTGATAAATATAACTACATATTATTTATATTTACGTCCATTTCTATATTCTTATTTAATAATATCCAACTACAAATGTTCTATTTGTTCATATATGGTTACGCCTCATACCTTGAGATTTAATACATTATTTTAAGCTAATTTTGCTGTCAGAAGCTATAATCTAGGAGTGGACCAGAGTAAGTCAAGAAAAATGCGACGATCTCAAACACGACAAGTTTTTCGTGTGTAATTTATGAGTTTCTATGACTACCTTCCAGCTCTATTATCAGACCATAGACACCACCTTCGATTAAAGTATTTGTCAAGTCAAATCCAACGAGCCCAAACACTACGGGTTTATCGAGTGCAATTTAGGAGTGTCTATGACCATCTTCTGGCTCAACCATCAGATGAGCTCGATGGTACCATATCATTGCATTATTATCCAATTTACGTGAATGCAAAATTTCAGCTCAATCAAACCTCGGGAAGTGTGTCAAATTTAACTTGCAAGATTAAATTAAAGACACCGGGGCAGATGAAACTAAATAAAAGATTGTCAATGAGAATGTGTAGACTCAGGTTTGTTATGTTTCATCAGTGTTTAATTCTTGATACTTTCTTTCGTGTAGATTCTCAAGAATGCGCGTGCAGAGCGATTTCAGTGTACGCTAAAGAGTGTTTGAGGCATGGAGTCAAAGAGGTGAAAAATTGGCGCGATGCTGACACTTGCCGTAAGTATTTCATCATTTTTAACCGACTTCAAAAGGGAAGGAGGTTCTCAAGTCGGATTTTTATATTTTTTTGGGTTCCGTACCCAAAGGGTAAAATGGGACCCTATTACTAAGACTCCGCTGTCCGTCTGTCTGTCTGTCTGTCTGTCTGTCTGTCTGTCTGTCCGTCTGTCACCAGGCTGTATCTCATGAACCGTGATAGTTAGACAGTTGAAATTTTCACAGATGATGTATTTCTGTTGCCGCTATAACATTAAATACTAAAATCATAAAACAATTCAGACGATTTGAGAAAGTCTCATTCTCCAGTAATCTCCAGAGATATGGAGATAAACACCTCAAACTTAGTACCTCAGGTGTGGTAGTGGTCAAACGCTTGACTATTTTATTGCATAGTATAAAACAAAGCCGCTCCCGCTGTCTGTACGCTTAAATTTTTTTAACCGACTTCACAAAAAAGGTGGAGGTTCTCAATTCGTCGGAACCATTTGTTTTATGTATGTTCACCGATTACTCGGAGATGCCTGAACCGATTTGGAATGTTGTTTTATTGTTTCAAAGGGTACCAGGTAGTCCCATTTAAATTTTATCGTAATCGGTCGAGCCGTTTTTAATAACTCGCAGCTAGTAATGTACAAAAAACAATCTTGTTATTGAAAATGACAAGCACAGCATTTGAAGTCGGTGTTCAACCGACTTCCAAGAGAAAAAGGTTCTCAATTCGTCTGTATGTTTCTTTTGTATGTATGTTACGCGATTACTCCGTCAATTGTAAACCGATCCGAATGATTCTTTTTTAATCGGAATGTACCCTACATTCCGGAGGTGGTCCCATTGTAATTTCATCGAGATCTGATAAGTATCTCCAGAGATATGACGATAAACGTCTCAAACTTGCTACTGAAATTGAGTCGCGGGGCATGGAATTCGGTTGTTTTAGTTTTTAGGGTTCCGAACCCAGAGGGTACCAACGGAACCCTATTACTGAGACTCCGCTGTCCGTCTATCTGTCTGTCTGTCTGTCCGTCTGTCACTAGGCTGTATCTCATGAACCGTGATAGTTAGACGGTTGAAATTTTCACAGATGATTTATTTCTGTTGCCGCTATAACAACAAATACTAAAAACAGAACAAAGTAAAAAATTAAAGGGAGTCCCCACACAAAAAACGTGTTTTTACTATAGCGCCATCTATGTGAACTTATTAATAAATAATATTAATTACCTACCTTTGTGTAAACGTTCACTTAGTTGGTGTTAGAAGTTCGTTAAATATTCGTTAGATGGCGTTGTAGTATTAACTACAACGCCATCCGTGTCAATAGCAAACATGCTTATTAAAGCATGTTTGCTATTGACACGGTAATGTAATATAATATTATATTATTATACTGCGGTTCGGAACCCTCCGTGTGCGAGACAAAAGTCTGACTCACACTTGGCCAGTTTTATTATACTATCTTAATTATTAGAAAGAAGTAGTATGGAGTTCGGTTGGCTTGGTTTGGCGGGAACGTGGAAAAGTGTGTGTGATCTCATTGTATTCTTTCCTAAAACTTGTGTTCTTCCGCGAGTTAATATGTAATAAATGTGGATTATTAACCATAAAGTGCCGGTGAATGTGTGCGAGTGTAGGGAAACAGCACAATGTTGAAAAACATGCTATTTGCGTTCTCACCAAAATTCCACTGAAAATCTTCAGTAAACACCACATCTTTACTGAAGGTATGACTTAGACTAGACTTTTACTTGACAACTGACCTGAAATGTGACTTTGACCCATCTCTACGACTAACATTCATAAAAACTTGAAAAATTTCAATACTTGACACTGGCTAAATACACTAATCGTGTGGAGCCATAAAGAAACAAAAAAAAAAAAAAAAAGAAGTAGTATCTGCCTACCCCAACGGAAAATATGTATGTATGTTAATTATTAGTTTTTTTTAACGATCCTAAATTATATTTTTTATTTATAGCAATGACTTGCCCCGACGGAAAACTCTACAAATCGTGCGGGCCGGAATCCCAGCCAAGCTGCGCCATCCCTCTAACTCCGACCAGAGCTGACAATGCCACCTGCTACGAGGGATGCTTCTGTCCCCCCGGACTCCTGCTGGAAGCTGGCAAGTGCGTGCCCAAGCAAGAGTGTCCGTGCAGACGTCGGAACAAGACCTTCCCCCCGGGCAGTGTCATCAACAAGGATTGTAATACTTGGTGAGTTGGGATAAGATTCAATTCGCAATGTAGAATCATAAATGCGAAAGTTAGTTTGTTTATTTGTTTGGGACTTCTTCACGGTCAAACGGCTGGATGTTGTATAGGGATAGCCTATACTATGGATTAGGCTATAGGATACTTCTTAACGCGGGCGAAGCCGCGGGGCACAGCTAATAGTGAAATTGAAGAAATCTTATTTTAACCGACTTCAAAAAAGGAGGTTTTCTTTTTTCGTTTTTTTAACCGACTTCAAAAAAAGGAGGAGGCCGTATCGTACCGTATCTCAATTAGACCGTATATATATATATTTTTTTATGTTTGTTCGCGGATAACTTCGTCGTTTATGAACCGATTTTGATTATTCTTTTTTTGTTCGAAAGGAGATATCCTACGTACAGTGTAGTACAATGGTAATTTTATCAAGGTCTGATAAGTATCTCCAGACATATTGAGATAAACATCTCAAAATTGGTACTGAAAATGAATAGCGTGGCATTGAAGTCGGTTCTTTTTTAGTTTTTAAACGATATTATTTTTTTAATGTATGTTCACAGTTTACTGCAAGACGTCACGACCGAATTGGGAAATTCTTCTTTTGTTTGAATGAGCTTCTATGGGACCACCCATTTAAATATCATCGAGATTTAATAAGTATATCCAGATATATGGATATAAACACCTCAAACCTGGTCCTGAAAATGACTAGCGCCGCACTTAAATTCGAATCTTTTAGGTTTTTTTTCAACGATCTTAAATTATAAGCATGAAGTATGTATGAAGCCGCTCAAGAAAGTGGAAGACGCGAAAGTGGTATGTCAGGATCGTAGCATGTGGAAAGAAGTAGTCTCTGCCTGTCTCTACGCTGAATGTGATATTCTTTACGATAAATGGCGTCACATTTTAAAATTCTTATTGATATACTATAGCGAATATTTAGACTGACATATATAACTATGATAATTTGTGAGACTTAATTTGAAATTTCATTTTGATAATTTAATTATTTTAATGACTAAGTAATATGAACATGACATTTTATAATTTTAATTCAATATTCTTTGTATACATCATATAATGGAATTTTTTATAGTTTTGTACGTTAGCAAGAAGTAGAAGTGGTTATTACCGTTCTTACTGCATAAATAAATAAATTAATTAAAAAAATAAAAAATCTCAACGGGAAAAAGGCGTCATTTTATGTATGTATGTAATACTAACAATAACCTTTCTCCCAGCACATGTCAAGCCGG
This sequence comes from Cabera pusaria, assembly GCA_954871355.1. Taxonomy (NCBI): domain Eukaryota; kingdom Metazoa; phylum Arthropoda; class Insecta; order Lepidoptera; family Geometridae; genus Cabera; species Cabera pusaria. Next base: position 3,597,444 of record OX940892.1, read on the forward strand.
CGAATGGTCTTGCACAGCCGTGCCGTGCGGCGCCCGTTGTCGCGCCGTCGGTGATCCTCACTACACGACCTTCGACGGACTGCGATACGACTTCATGGGACGTTGTACTTATACCATGATGCAGTCTGACAACGTTACCATTGAGGTGGAGAATGTGGCCTGCTCTGGAAGCATTTCTGAGGTAATTTGTAAGAATATAATAGAGCCCGGTGGTGAGTGGGAGAACGATCGGCTTTGATGCCAGATGTAGGTACCGAGTTCAATCCCCGCCGTGCAACAATGGATTTTTCTATAGAAAAAAATTATGTGCGCTTTTCATAGTGGTCCTCCGGAAGGAAAAACATCGTTAAGAAACCTACAACCCCCGCATGGTGGCCATGGAGTGGCCAAACGCTAGCCTTTAAAAAAACTAAAGAGTTAAGTTACTTATGGACAACATATGGATTAGAACTTCAAAATTAGAGGTAATATGCCTTAAGAAGCTGTTTTTGACCGGATTGGAGATACTGATTTCTATGACCGTACATATGGCATTATACCTATAGGTAGATATAACCTACATTTGGAAATGCTGAACCTACCTGAATTAACCTCGGAACATTTTGAAATCATTGTAGTATTCCAGGCAAGCAAGAGTTCAATCCTACTTAAAGTAAAAGACGATAAATTAAAATTCTCAATTTGTGTGTAGACTTCTTTGTTTTTATTTGTTATCAATTCCATTTATTATTTTTTTGATCACAATTAATAATTAATATTGTACTTATTCAATATTATGTAAATGTGATAAATGAAAAATGCGACATTTGTTCTTTTGAATTATGTTACTTAATACTATTTTTATTTATGAAATGCTGTTCTTATCATGATGTGTGCATATAATATTGGACTATGGAATCGTCTTTATATTTTCACCATGTTATTTAATTATTATTATTTTCTGTAATCTGTGGTTTGCACCAAATAAACAAATAAATAGATAAATTATATAAGATCGAAATTCCTAAAGGTGACGAGAGCGGCGTTGGCGTAAAATATCTAAAGGTGGCGAGAGCGGCGTTGGCGTAAAATTTCTAAAGGTGGCGAGAGCAGCGTTAGCGTAAAATTTCTAAAGGTGGCGAAAGCGGCGTTGGCGTAAAATTTCTAAAGGTGGAGAGAGCGGCGTTGGCGTTAAATTTCTAAAGGTGGCGAGAGCGGCGTTGGCGTAAAATTTCTAAGGGTGGCGAGAGCGGCGTTGGCGTGAAATTTCTAAAGGTGGCGAGAGCGGCGTTGGCGTAAAATTTCTAAAGGTGGCGAGAGCGGCGTTGGCGTAAAATTTCTAAAGGTGGCGAGAGCGGCGTTGGCGTAAAATTTCTAAAGGTGGCGAGAGCGGCGTTCGCGTAAAATGATAGATGACTTGACTAGTAAGCGAGAGCTCGCGGGTTCAAATACTAAGTTCCGGCAGCACACAGACCTTAAGAGGGAAAATGCACCCCGCGTAGAGTGCACTTTTCCATAGAAAGTATATTATATAATAAAATTTGTTTCTACAAAAAATCTAGCTCTGCTGTAGCTACGCCCCTATCATTTGCTTTTTAACCAACCAATTGCAAAAAGAAATATAAGCATTCTAATCTCCTCTTTAAGATTTTTAAAGGGTCATATTTCTATTTGCAATTGGTTGGTAAAATAAAGAAAATTATAAAAGACCTTGATTTTTTGTAGAAACAATTTTTTCTCTAGAAGCATTTTCCAGGGAGGAAACGGGGGAATACGTTTGTATGGAAAATTGCACCCCGCGTTCCCTCTTAAGAGTCAGAGTATCAAAGTCAAAGTCAAAGCATTTATTCAGTATATGGGCAAATTAAAAATTTGCACTTACACTCGTCAAATTACATTAAATAGATCATATTCAATAAAAAATATTATAGATATAACAGAAACATAACTTATTGCTTTGAATTTACAAAAAAAAAACAAAGGTATTGAGCCATTCAGCTTTCATCTAGACGTCGAACGTCACACTTAAAACACATGTTTAATTCCCCTGATTAATGTAGGGTTGCCAACCGTACTATTACGAGCACCCGCAACCCAGTGGATGTTTCAGTACTTCAGACAATTTTTATTCAAAAAATTGTGAAATAATTTAACATAATAAATAAATAAAACGCAGACTAATTGCAGTACAAATCATATTCCGAATGGAACTGATTGTCCGTCTATCAGCTCCATAATACCGTCTTAACAGGTAACCCTAGATCTGCAAACAAGGAATGAAACAGATGAAAACTGATTGACTGTTGAATCTTCTGGTGTTTCGGAATTACTCCCATCAGAGAAGAAACACCAAGAAACTGTATTGTAGGCCTAGCGTGTCCACTATCTTTAACCACATCATCGCTTACCACCAGGCGTGATAGTGATCAATCGCTAGCCTAAAATATATAAAAAAGGCAGTATTAATGCCGTATTGTATTAGTATGTGGTGACCTGTAATACAGGTTTTCAAAAAACCTACATCAGGCACCAGCTCTCACAAAGTGGTACCACTATAGAAGGTATATTGCCGCATATAGTTTTTAAATTAGTACGTATATAACTAGTTAAACCTATTGTAATATGTAGTTGTACTTACCTTTGTGATGAGGAAATAAATGTATTTTTTTTTATTATTATATGTCTTGATAATTTACTAAAACCACAATTTTTCTTTACCCAGGCAATGAACCTAACACCAATGAAGACGGAAGGCAAGCCATCTTGCACGAAGGCCGTCACTCTAAGATACGACGGCGCCGTCATCCACATGAAGCAGGGAGGCTCCATCACAGTCAATGGGAAGGAGATTTCATCGATACCTGTGATGGCGGGGGACATTCGCATCAGAGCGGCCTCTTCTCTGTTCCTACTTGGTAAGTTGATGACGTCACTGTGACATACGACAAATCAGTGATTGAAGCAGGGAGGCTCCATCACAGTCAATGGGAAGGAGATCTCATCGATACCTGTGATGGCGGGGGACATTCGCATCAGAGCGGCCTCTTCTCTGTTCCTACTTGGTGAGTTGATGACGTCACTGTGACATACGACGAAGCAGTTATTGAAGCAGGGAGGCTCCATCACAGTCAATGGGAAGGAGATCTCATCGATACCTGTGATGGCGGGGGACATTCGCATCAGAGCGGCCTCTTCTCTGTTTCTACTTGGTGAGTTAATGATGTCATTGTGACATACGACGAAGCAGTGATTGAAGCAGAGAGGCTCCATCACAGTCAATGGGAAGGAGATCTCATCGATACCTGTAATGGCGGGGGACATTCGCATCAGAGCGGCCTCTTCTCTGTTTCTACTTGGTGAGTTGATGATGTCATTGTGACATACGACGAAGCAGTGATTGAAGCAGAGAGGCTCCATCACAGTCAATGGGAAGGAGATCTCATCGATACCTGTAATGGCGGGGGACATTCGCATCAGAGCGGCCTCTTCTCTGTTTCTACTTGGTGAGTTGATGATGTCACTGTGACATACGATGGAGCTGTCATCCACATGAAGCGGCAATAAATAATGATTCTGTACTGAAGGTCATAGACTTTTTAATATGGGTTATTTAACAGACGTTTTATAGCATGGGCGCCGCGAACAATATTTTCAGAAAGGTTCATTAGAAAGATAGATAAACAGGGAAATGCAAGATTAAGCGGTCTATGCAAATGCATTCTCAGTAGAGGATGACACTGAATTCAGTTTATGCCCGCGTCTTCGTCCGCGTGGAATAGTGTCTTTGGGTAGCATTAACTAATAAGACACATACGTATCCCAACCCAACTACACCGCACCGTACCACGCCACGCTAATCCCCCCTTCCTCCTTTCCTTCACTTCCACCTCCCCTCCCCCTCCCCATCCTCTCCCCCTCCCCCTCCCACATCAATCCCCCTACCCTTCCCTCCACTCCCCCTCCCCTTGCCTCCACTCCCCCTACCCTCTTCTTCACTCCCCCTACCCTCCCCCTCCACTCCCCCTTCCCTGTCACAAACTATGAAAGTCATATTTATTTATATCGAATCAACAATTAAGTTTCAAGCTTCTAGCTTTAAAAATGACGATACTTCCGTACAACTTTTCATCCCCCCTTTCAACCCCTTACAACCCTCTTTACGCATTAAAAAGTCAACTCCTTTCTCAGGCTCTAGACTATCTGTTTACCAAATTTCATTTAAATCGGTTCAGTAGTTTTGGAGTGAAAGCGAGACAGACAGAGTTACTTGCGCATATATAATATTAGTAAGGATAGTACCTTGATTTTAAAAATGTAAAACAACGGGTTCCACTCCGGGAGTGCCGGCAGAAGTGAAAAATTGATCATTAACGTTGTGCATTTTTGAATATTTTGGAATGGTTAGGGAGTAATTTCGCACGAATTACTTTACTTATCAGTATAAAAGTACTATAATTTATAACTTGAACACGTCATTTTTGAATATTTTGGAATGACACCTCGCGCAAGCGCCCTGCGCTCCGTCTTGTGCATTTTTATCTTACGATCAGGTCACGTAACCCTGACGCGAGTTAAACATTTTTTACCCATCCCAAGAAAAGTGCACAACGCCGCTAAAGAAGTTTTTACTTAAAAAAAAATAACTTATTTTTCTCTCACGACAGGTGGTTTGCTTGTTTGCTACTTTATAATTTTATTCCCCGTATATCATAAAAGAGAAAGTCTGCATACGGGGATGCAAGTATGAATGCAATTGCAGTACAATGATTCTAAGACTAACATGTATTAATAAAGCTGACTAGCCTTCCGAATAAAAATGTTACCTAAGCATAATCTAGTCGAGTCATATATGTAGATAAAATGAAGAGTGAAAGTAAAATTGTCACGTTTGCAGGTACTGCGTAATAACCTTGCGTAGAGGCATGAATGTATTCATGAACTTATATAAATAGGTATCGGAATTGAATGTAACATGTACAGGGGGCGTAGCTCAGATGGTAGAGCGCTCGCTTAGCATGCGAGAGGTACCGGGATCGATACCCGGCGCCTCCAACTACCTTCATTTTTTTATATTTTGTAATATTGCAGTATTGGTACTTTCATACTTATTGTGTTTTATTAATTAGCATTTACAGACACAGGGGGCGTAGCTCAGATGGTAGAGCGCTCGCTTAGCATGCGAGAGGTACCGGGATCGATACCCGGCGCCTCCAAACTACCCACATTTTGTAATATTTTGTTTTAACACAAGTGTTGTCATATCCATTGTGTCAAGTCATATACATTACTATACTATTTACGCAATTTGATACACTGGACTTAACTCAGTTGGTTTTGGTTGAAATAGGATCAATAACTAGCGTCCCTAAATTACCCTCGTCTTTTAATTTTTTAGTACAATATTAGTTCCATCAATGTATACCAAGCTGATTTAGCTAGCTTTCGGTATTCTTTAAGCTTAAGAGCACGCAGGGTGCAGTTTTCTATAAGAACGTTTTTTTTAAAATTTTTTACTGAAGATAAGCAAGCGTTTGACCACTATCTCACCTGATGTTAAGTGAAGATGTGATCGACGATGTAGCACGCATATTAAACGTATTCCCCTGTTTCCTCCCTGGAAAATGCTTATAGAGCAAAATTTGTTTCTACAAAAAGATTGAGGTCTGTTGTAGCTATGCCGCCCCTATTATTTGCTTTTTTTGACCAACCAATCGCAAAAATGGTGCTCTTGTACATTTCCAGGGAGGAAACGGGGGAATACGTTTGTATGGAAAACTGCACCCCGCGTTCGCTCTTACTACGACAGGCTACACCGACAGAGTCAATCTTGTTGTTTTAATTCAGACATAACTATTATTTTTTATTACTTTTCGAAACGCCAATTTGACGTTATTAAAAATGCATTTCTGCACAAGCATGATGTAGTTTTGTAATTCATCTACATACATTAATTAATTATTTATCATAGTTTTTATTGACTCTTACACAATCTGCATTAATATTGGCAGGACTACGTATCCTGGCAATAAAAAGTTTATTAGGTGTTTTAATATCTGATAGGTTACCGCTTGACCACTATCTCTGGTCGGTAGGCGATGATGTGGTCGAGAATGGTGAACACGCTAGACCTACAATAATCTGACTCCTAGGCTGTGTGCTGCCGCTACTCCGTAAAATTATGGCGGCAGAATCTCTCCTTGATGGTGGCTTTACTAAAATTATGTCGTTTCAGTGCAACTACCCAACAAAGTGGACTTATGGTGGGACGGCAACACTCGAGTGTTCATTGATGTTCCTCCAGAATTCCATGGAAAAACCAAGGTAAAAATTGTTATCTACTACAGCAGATAAACCCATTTAAGATTACTATGTTGGCAAATGGCAATTACTATTTAATGTTGTTTTGAAACAGTTTAAAAGCCTAAAACCTTTGAATTAAATTGTAATATTTAGTTTGCTATTTCATGACCTAAAACTAACGTTTTTCGACTGCTTTTCGCCTAAGCTATCTCAATAATATAATATTTAGATTTTTTCTCGTGTGGAGTAAAATACCCAATTTCTTCGTACAGGGTCTCTGCGGAACGTTCAACCTCAACCAAAAGGACGACTTCCTGACTCCAGAGAACGACGTAGAACAATCGACATCATCGTTCGCCAACAAATGGCGGACACGGGAGCTGTGTGACAGCAGCGAAGCGCCCGAACCGGCACACCCCTGTGTTGATAATGTACACAACAAAGCGGCTGCAGAGAAACATTGTGGCAAACTGAAGAGCAATATCTTTGAAGGTAAGTCCTATAACGTAATGCTATGCTTTTTTGACGCGATAACGTCTTATAAATCGATGCACGCCGTCTTCACGAACGACAAAGTGTCACGTTCCGCCTGAGCCGAGCGTGCAAGTGAGAGCGCGGAACAAGCGATAGAGAAGCACGATCGTGTGACGTTATCACGAAAAAATTTCGTCCGTAAACCAACTTTACAGGCAACCATTTTTTTAATTATTAATAAGCAAGCGTTTGACCACTTTCTCATCTGATTTTAAGTGAAAATGTGATCGACGAGCACCTGTAGCACGCTTGCCTTGAATATACCTGTACACTCGCGATTTAAAGATTCCGACTCTGGTAGGAAATACTTTTTAAAAGCAGTTTTAGCAAGTTCACCATACAACAGACACGAAAAATTAAATTGCTGAGGTGCTAATGCAAAGAGCGCCATCTAGTGGTGGTCGTGATCACGTTTTGCTAGCCATTTGAAGAGAACTGCAGAGTTACTTTGTAGTTGAACTACTCCTATTCTAAGTCCTCGGAGGCTAGTGTTAGTTTTAAACCAAAAAATACATTCTCCACTATGCTAAAAAGTTTGCACTTCGACTATGCGTCAATGCGTCTCTTGCTCAGAGCAATAATTACTAAAGTACAGAGCGCGGCTATGAGCCCGCCACCTTGCTGAGAGTTGTAAGCAGATGTGCTATAGCGACGTACATTGATATAATAGGTCTTGCGTAGGGATGCCTGCAAACGCCCGCGCGCTTATCGATGAAGCGGGTGACACGTGACGACAAAAATGAATATAGGATATTTATACATTGAGAGGAATGTTATATATTAATCTCAGGATACACTGTTTGTTTTTTCCTACGATTTCTCAGTCATTATATAAGTATCTTAAATGCACGAAAGAGATAGTATTAATGTAATTAAGAGTACCTAAGAGAGTACCTAAAATATAACCCTCCTTTCGCAGTCGAGTAATAAATATGACATTCAAAGTTTGTAAAAGTTTTAGTTAGGTTATGAGGGGGTGGGGAAGTGGGAGGGGAAAGGGAGAGGAGGGGGAAGGGTAGGAGAGGGGAAGAGGGAGGGGAGGGGGCTTAGCGAGGCGTTGTACGGCGCGGTGTAGGTGGGCTACGTATGTGTCTTATTTGTAATATAATTAGCCTAAATAATTAAAAATACTACCCAAAGACACTATTACTCGCGGACGAAGTTGCGAAGTCGCGGGGCACAGCTAGTAACTAATATAAAGCTAACCACACAAAAATCTCAACATTAACACTTTAGAGCATCGGAGTATTTCCTTACTTCGATTTCGCTTGAACGTAAAAAATGTCGTAAATAATATCGGCAGCACGCACATCACTACTCAATGCATCACCGGCGAAGCGGCGGGCGGTGTAGTCGGACGCGACTCGCAACCGCACGTCTCACGTGTACTTCACCCCCGCTATCATATAATAGTATATCTGTTTAAAAGTATGAAAAACTGAATTACCTGTGATATGTTATGTTGCATTTTAGTTTGGTGTGTTTCCTTGTGTCATTTTGACAAGTTGGCACCGCACATTTCACCATTTTCTCGGCAAAAACGAAACAAGAGATTACTGAACTCACTCCGCTCGAACTAAGAATGTCGACTGTTCGCGCTTGCCGGTGGACAGCGACGATGTTCTGACCCGTGCTTACTGTTCGAACTCGAGTAGCCGCGCTCTGTACTTTAGTAATTATTGCTCTTAGGTCTCTTGGCAACCACATATTTTTGGTCCTTCGAGCCAGATTACTAATCTTCTTTAATTATGTTGGGCACTGAACTCACTTGGCCGTCACGATCAGATACAAAAAAGTTTTAACTATTGTGTATATGAGTCTAAGTAACTTGAAATAAACTAAAAAAAAAAAAAAAAATTTTGACAGTATAAAAACTGACAGATATTTATGTCAAACGTTTGACCACTATTAGGTAACGATGCGGCCTACGATTATATATATACGGCTGAATTAATTGGAAAAGTGGTGGTACCCTAGGTACATGTACTGTTAATTATTCTGTGCCCCAGGCCAACTAGCAGAAATCATACTACTAGAAAAAATATTATTTTATGATAAATATTGATCATACCTTTATTTCCAGCCTGCCACTGGCACGTAGACGTGGAACCCTACTACGAAGCTTGCCTCTACGACATGTGCGCGTGCGAGGGAGACGTCTCTCGTTGTCTCTGTCCCACACTCGGAGACTACGCAATGACCTGTGCTAAGGCTGGCGTTATGCTGCAATGGAGATACCACGTTAAAGAGTGTGGTAAGTTATTTCAAGTGTGAGTATTTTTTAAATTTTTTATAGGCTAGCGTTAGATCACTAGCTCGCCTGGCGGAAGCGATGATGTGGTGAATATGGTGAATACACTAGGCCTATAATACGCTACTTTTGATAGAAAGTCAGGCGCAACATCGATATTAAATGCTCCTACCATCCGTGACAGCTTCAGACTATGTTATAAAAATATATATATATATATTAGAAGAGATGCTATATCTTGCTTGCATGAATAACAAATGGAAATCGTTAAATGTAAAACTCCTTGGTATTACATTTACTTTTATTTTTTTTTCTAAAAAAAATTGTCAATCACAATCGGACGGTGTCAGTCCACTGCTGGACTTAGGCCTCTCCCAAGGCACGCCACAGAGCTCGATCTTCGGCACTTCTCTTCCAGTCACTGCCCAGTGTAAATAACATTGCTAGTAAATAAGCACTGTAAATAAGTTGCCAGCCAGATTGTGTATATGGAGTAAATAATTTTTTCAATATTTCTTATTTTTAACCGACTTCACAAAAAAGGTGGAGGTTCTCATTTCGACTGTATTTTTCTTAATGGTTGTTACCTCAGAACTCCGTCCAATCTTAAGCGATTTGAAAAATTCTTTTTTGTTTGAGAGATGCCTTCCGTTTGGTCCTATTCAAATTTTATCGAGATCTGATAATCATCTCCGGAGATATGGAGATAAACAATATAAACAAATTTGATTCCTTGATGACAGGATTATCACTATAGCCCGGCAATCTCGTGCGCGACCGTCCCGCGGGGTGTCAGACGGTGGCGGGGACGAGGTACCCAAGATGTCAGCGGGTAGCGGGTGGTGTAGCGGGGAAGGGGAGCGTGTGTAGCCGTGTGCTATAAGACGCGGTACCTCGTCCCCGCCACCGTCTGTCACCCCGCGGGACGGTCGCGCACAAGATTGCCGAGCTTTAGGGGATATTTTCACTATCGTCGGCATGTGAAGTCGGTTTTTTTCGTTTTTTAAACGATCTTAAATTATTAATTTTACGTATAATTTCCGGCACAGCTCTCGTATATGTATGTGTTTAACCAGTACCCAAGTTTCTAACACCAAATTCTTTCTCCACAGAGCTACAATGTTCAGGCGGTCAAGAGTACACAGTATGTGCAGACAGTTGTCTCCGCAAATGTTCAGACACGGCATTATCTGTGGCCGTGTGCACGCCGAGCTGTGTGGAGGGATGTGCTTGTCCACAAGGACAGGTCTGTATAAAATAGAAAATATTAGTATATACGCGGCAACCGGCTAGCTACAAGTTCAGTCAGTAGTATCACGCACGCTCTCAATCGGACGCGCGCCTTTACTTTACTATTCAATCTGTTTTCTCACAACACTCAACCCTACAGTAAGAGACAGCTGACGGCCCGCGAGCTGACCGAGTGATACAGACTCTCGCAGCGCGGACTTACGGTGCATTTTACTGTGCGCAACACTCGGTTCCTAGTTACTATTACTTTGTTCTCTGACGCACATTCAAGGTCGCATCCGAGGCGTGTAGCGTATTTTGAACGATACCGATGTTTTAACTAGGTTTAATATCGGATTTTTGTTTGCAAGGGGTGCATCTTCTGTACTTGCACTATTCATTATTCTGTGATACAGTCTACTATTAGAACAGGTCCATCTAGGTATTGCCCACAAAAATCTTATGGCACGACACCCAGTACAATCTTGCGTTCCAACAGTTGCCAGCCATGCGTGTGTATAATTATGGTGACTCCACACCGATATAGAAGATTTTATTATAAAAACTCACGTTCATTTTAAACTTATTGATTTAAAAACGGGAATTTAACGTGACTTACGCGATGTCGATATAGCGATCGACATATGTTTCGGCCTCATCCGGAGGCCTTCTTCAGGATCTTGAGTGCCGCCGCCGCCGCCGCCGCCGCCCGCTCCGTCCGCCCGCGCTGCACGAGCAGCGGCCCGCAGTGCGAGGTTGAACGCGTCGGCGAGCGCCCCGCACTCAAGATCCTGAAGAAGGCCTCCGGATGAGGCCGAAACATATGTCGATCGCTATATCGACATCGCGTAAGTCACGTTAAATTCCCGTTTTTAAATCTATAAGATATAGAAGATGCTCGGCGGTTTGTTTGCTGTCTAATAATTCATCAAGATATGATTAATTATTAGACAGCAGATATGTATCTCCAGATATATGGCGATAAAAATCTCAAACTTCCTTCTGAAACTGACTCGGGAGGCATGTTAAGTCCGTTTTTTTTAACCGACTTCACAAAAAAGGAGGAGGAGGTTCGCAATTCTCTGTAAGTATGTTTTTTTTTTAGGTGTGTATGTAACGCGATTACTCCGTCAATTCTGAACCGATTCGAATGATTATTTTTGTAATCGGTAGGGTACGTGTCTGAAGTGGTCCCATTGTAATTTCTTCGAGATCTGATAAGTATCTCCAGAGATATGACGATAAACGTCTCAAACTTGCTACTGAAATTTACTCGCGGGGTATTGAAGTCAGTTGTTTTAGTTTTTAAACTATCTTAACTATCTTGTTTTGTTGCTTGTTTGCTGCCTATAGGTATCAAAAAAAATAAACTATGTTCGTAGGTAAATTTTAATATTTGATTTTTTAAAGCACATTGTATTCATATTTTTTAAGCAACTCTTAATTCACTATTTACACATTTTAAATTCACAATTTACAAATTTGCATATTTCATGTAAAGTCTGGACACACATTTTTTTATTATAAAGTATAATTTTTGTAAATATATTTCACATACAACAAAACAAATGAACTTTTACCTTGTTCTCCTATTCAGTTGTTGGATGACGACGGCATGTGCGTGCCAGTGGCACTGTGCCCGTGCTTCCACAAAGGACTGCAGTTCAATGCCGGGTACAAGGAAGTGCGAGCCGGCAGAAGGGAACGAGAACTATGGTGAGATACCTCTTATGATACCTAACATGACAATGTCTGCTATACAGACAATGTCTGCTAGTATTATACTTTATGTATATTAAATTAAATAAATGGCGTGCTATAAGAAAAGGTGATCACTATCTCACCTGTTGGTAAGTGATAATGCGGTCGAAGACGGTACGGACGGCACGCCGGGCCTTGAATGGGAACTGACTCTCAAGGATAACTGCCGAAACACATTATATGTTTTGGCGACATATTTTCTAACTTGAGGGTGGTAGCTGGCCAGGCAGACACTAGATAGTGTCCTACCACCATGCGGGGGGTTGTTGGTTTCTTAACGACGTTTTTCCTTCACCGGAGGGCCACTGTGTATTATTATTATTAAATATTGTGTTTCATTAAGTGTCACTACACTTTATATTATCATCAATCAATCCAAAATTTCAACGTACTGACGGGACTCGAACTCACGCCTTCCGGGTAACATACCCAGGCGCTGTACCAATTCAGCTACAGTACGACCCTATAGATACGACAAATCTACTGGATTGTATTTTTTTATAAATCAGCTCACTAGCAATGTGGGTTGCACATTACTAGTAGTCTTGTTAACGCCTCCATCTAAGTTAAATATGCTTGTGTCTGGAGTGGGTTCACGTTAATAGTACAAACGGGTAGGGATCGAACTAACGACCTCTCCATCACCTAGCCGATGCCTTAGCCATTGGTCTATTGCTGCTTTTATATATATTTAAACCAATTATGCATTGGTGGCGACATCTGTAATTACTTGTCAGAAGTAAATTACCTGGATGGACTCATATTATACTTACTTCATCATCATCATCATCATTAACAGCCATTATTCGTCCACTGCTGGACATAGGCCTCTCCTATGACACGCCACTGAGCTCGATCTTCAGCTATTTGTTTCCAACCGCTGCCAGCCAGCTTGCGTATATCATCGCTCCACATAGCTGGAGGGCGTCCTACGCTTCCTTCCTACTTCATCATCATCATCAGCCTGTGTCAGTCCACTGTTGGACGTAGGCCTCTCCCAAGATGCGCCACTGAGCTCGATCTTCGGCTCTTCCCTTCCTACTTGTACTTAATTAATAATAGAGGTATTACACCCATTTTTGAAAAGTGTCTCAATTAGATTCTATAGTGCTGTGCTAATGAACCACAAAAAATTCACAAAATATTAATACAATCGTTAAGTGCCGTAAAAATGTATTTAACTTTTGCATTTTCAAATTTTGCTAGTAATTTGACGAAAATACTGGACGCAGTGGACGCCATATTGCTCTGTGGTCATGACGTCAGTTGGCTGTGTAAACAAATGCAGAAATATGACAGTTGACACTTCTAAGTTTACATAGCCGTATGACGTAATAACATGGCGTCTACTATTTAAATGGTGTTATGAAACAGATTAAAAAAGCTGAAACCATTGAATTGAATTTTCAAATTTAGTTTGCTATTTTCATAAATAGCAAACTAAATTTGAAAATTCAATTCATAGTTCATACTAAAACTAACGTTTTCCGACTGCTTTTTGCCTAAGCTGTCTCAATAATAATATTTTAAATATTTGTTATTTGTTTGTTGTTTTAAATTTTTTTTATATTTTTTCATATAGAGAAAAATATTCTATTAGAAAACAGTGACATAAGATAGCATAATGCCCACAGTACATGCGTGGGCGCTCGCTGGGACTGTGTGCCCGCGACACCTGAAGACATCAAGAACTACCCGCCAGCTGAAGATCTCCGCACCAACTGTACTGCTACAAAGAACATGGAGTTCACCACTTGCTCTGTCTCTGAACCTCTTACATGCAAGGTGACTTTATACAATTTATTCACCCTTTCACAGTTTCGAATCGAGTGCTTTCTCCGTTGTGAAGTTGGTCTACAAGACTTTGGTACATTTTCAGAGTAACTTATCTCTTTTATTTCTTATTCGAGTAGAATATAATCAATTTTATGTTGTCGACAAACTAAAAAAAATGTTTATTATGTCAGAACATGCACCTACCACCGACATCGACGTCAGTGGAATGCAGGGCTGGATGCCAGTGCAAGCGAGGCTACGTGCTTGACACGAGCTCGAAACAATGTATCCTAGCTAAGGAATGTCCGTGCCACCACGGTGGACGCAGCTATGCCGACGGAGAGACGATGAAGGAAGAGTGTAATGAATGGTAACCAGTTTTTTTTTAATCTAATTTATTTCTTTCTTAAAACAATTTGCCCAATTATTCATAGTATTACTAGATTCGCCTCGCAACTTTTCCCATCATTAAAAGCAAAATTTGTCTTAGAATAAGATCGTTTAAAAAACTAAAAATAACCGACTTCAATGCCGCGCTTTTAATTTTCAGTACCAATTTTGCGATGTTTATCTCCATATCTCTGGAGATACTTATCAGACCTCGAAAAAATTACCATGGCATCACACTTGGGATATCTCCTTTCCAACAAAAAAAAGATTAATCAAAATCGGTTCATAAACGACGAAATTATAAACAAATATAAAAAACTATATACGGTCGAATTGAGAAACCTCCTCCATTTTTTGAAGTCGGTTAAATAATACAAAATAAATAACACTGCAGTATTATAAAATACTAGCAGCCCGCCCCGGCTTCACACGGGTAGAACATATATGCCTACAAAATTTGCATCAGTTTGTTGCATCAATATAAAATATGAACATATTTAACAACCATTGTCATATTTCATCCAATTTACACAAAACCTTAACGAATTATGCACCTAAGCCTTCCTCATAAACACTCTGGCTATTGGTGAAAACCGCATGATAATCCGTTCAGTAGCTATTGAGATTATTGCGAACAGACAGACGCAGTGATGGACTTTGTTTTATAATACTTACGTAGTGATATTGGACGGCCCTTTGGCGTAAAGGATAGTTACCCTGATTCTGACCCGACGGTCGTTGGTTCTAATCCTAGCTATATACCTACCAATGAAAGTTTTATGTGCATTCATGAATCATGAGTTTTCGTACAGTGGTAGTGGGATCATTAAATCTACCAAAAAGTAGCTTACTACCAAGGAGAACATCTGCCGCCGTAACCTTACGCGTTCCTCGACGCAAAATGTAGGGGTAATATACGTTTAACGTGTGTATCTGTGTGTCTGTCTGTAGCATCTTAGCACCTAACCGGATAAACCGATTTTGTTTTTATTATTGATAGTTTTTTTTGTTTGATAGATGTCTTCATCGAGAGTTTCTTAGCTTTGATTCATGAAAATTCGTTCAATCGTTATAAAACTATGAGCTTTTTTCTAGTTAATTGCGCTATGAAATCAACTTTCATAGGTCTGATCAACTCGAAAATCTTCTTCTTCAACGATATTGTAAGAACATGGAAGCCTCCTGGACTCTACAGAATACTCAAATCCTCACCAACTTACAGCTCAGATTTTAAATGTCGTGTTTAGAGTCATTTGAAAAAGCTATTATACATAGATCAGTCGGGGTGGTTTAAAATATTATATTATTATATATATAGATGAATATTATTTTATACAATAGATCATATTATTATACTATATTGACTTCAAATTGATTGTGATCGGTGGGGATCTACAGCATAGCTAAGCTTATAATAATATTTTCGTAGTAGCTATGACCTAATCTGTGGTTTCACTGCAAATATTTTATTAATTTTGCGATGCGTGTTTGTGAAATTCGTGATATCTTCTAGAGTTTTCATTTGAATTATATACTGTAAAGGATAATTTTAATCTATAATATGTGGCCAAGCTAATTAACGTAATTATTTGGACAAGGATTAATACTATATACTTGAAAATAGCCTTGGAAGTTATGTAATATTTTTTAACAAAAATTTTAAGATTAAAATGGTTACTGTGAGTCAACCTTAAGAGATAGACAAATGCTGTCGCGGACTTTTTTGTAGGTCTTATTAAGTTGTACACTCTTGCATAAAAAATATTCTTCTATCTATTTTCAATTAAGCAGCGTTCGTAAGAAACGTGTTTTTTCGACCGTTTATTTGCCGACTTAGGTTGCAAATTAGGTCTCCACGAATGTACCTTTGATTTAAACGGGATAATATATAGCCTATTTTCATTCCGAAAGTCCATTCTATGTATTAGTGAAAGAATTTTTTAAATCGGTTCAGTAGTTTTTGAGCTTACTCATTACAAACATACAAAAATACAAAAATACAAATGTTCTCTCTTTATAATATTAGTATAGATAATCAAAATGTGAGTAGTTTGGAGTCGCTGAGTATCGTAATTCTACCTAATGAGGCCCCCGTGTCTGTAAGTGGTTATGAAAATACAAATACTGTACCACTGTCAGTACTAATACGGCAATAATACAAAATATTACAAAATATGGGTAGTTTGGAGGCGCCGGGTATCGATCCCGGTACCTCTCGCATGCTAAGCGAGCGCTCTACCATCTGAGCTACGCCCCCCGTGCTCAAAGTTCTCAATAAACTAAACGCGTTCGCTGTACATGTATTTAAAACAAGTTAAACAAGGTCGATTGGATTTTGATATACCCCCAAACGTGACATTTTGCCTTTCACTGATCTTGATCTTGATATTGTAACTAGATCGCAAATTCATCTAGTAGTATTTTAACAAATGATAGTCAAGCACAAGCGTATATTTTAACTGACTTCAAAAAAAGGAGGTTTCTCAATTCGACCGTATATACGTGTGGAAATTAAACTCAGGCCCTGGAGGGAAACTACTTTAAATCCTTAAGCTAGCTCATTTTACTGAAAGGAGACATTCCTTTATTTTTGAAAAGAAACAAATCTGCAATTAAAAATTTTTAAAACTCGCTTGCTTCGCCCGGGACTCGAACCAACTAAAATTAAAAAAAATAAACACTTTATTTTAATATACTAATCGGTAGTATTAATATTCAGGATAAAGTTTCTCTAACAAACATTAGGTCTTAAAAATAAAAATAATCGTTAAATCTAACATCAACTTTATTTTACTATCAATTTTGTAACACTTAAATTATTTAACTGATAAATTGTTCGAAATGAGCCCCGTCGTTCCGGCTACACAACATTAGTCGCCGTTAAAATTCATTTCTTGTAGCCTTCAGCAAAGTGTTGTGGTGTATGCCCCTAATAACATTTTCTATCGCAATCCTTAGCTCTTGAATGGTTTCATAGCAAGTTTCATAAACAACATTTTTTACATGACCCCATAAAAAGAAGTCCATGGGCGTCAGGTCTGGACTTCTTGCAGGCCATCTAATCGTCCCGTTTGTACCTATCCAGCCTCGGATCATGTAAGAAGGAAATGTGCATAGAGGTATTACCACCATTGAACAATTTTCTTATCGAAGATTTCAACAAGGTACTTAACGATAAATTAGCAAGCGTGTACTTCATACGAAGTCTTTGAGTGTTGGAGAGATAACAGAACTGTTACGTGTCTTTTACTTGTTAAAAGTGAACAGTAACCAAACATTTTTTAGAGAAACTTTATCCTGAATATTAATACTACCGATTAGTATAATAAAATAAAGAGTGTTTATTTTTTTTAATTTTAGTTGGTTCGAGTCCCGGGCGAAGCAAGCGAGTTTTAAAAAATCTTTAAATGCAGATTTGTTTCTTTTCAAATATAAAGGAATGTCTCCTTTAAGTAAAATGAGCTAGCTTAAGGATTTAAAGTAGTTTCCCTCCAGGGCCTGAGTTTAATTTCCACACTGTATTTATATATATATTTTATGTTTGTTCGCGGATAACTTCGTCGTATGAACCTTTTTAGATTATTATTTTTTTGTTGGAAAGGAGATATCCCAAGTGTGGTCCCATGGTAATTTTATCGAGGTCTGATAAGTATCTCCAGAGATATGGAGATAAACATCGCAAAATTGGTACTGAAAAATGAAAATTAATAGCGCGGCATTGAAGTCGGTTATTTTTAGTTTTTAAACGATCTTATATGAAACTAAGATGCGAATGATAAAATTCACAAAGTACATTTATAGTCTTTATAGTCTGTTGTAATGTTAGATTATATAATCCATAAAATATAGCTTGATCTCTGTGACAGCTGTCAGAAAAATCACGCCTATAAAGTACTAAATTTCTTAATAGTACAGTCCGTACCTGTCAATGTCATACTTTATGGGCATGCCGATTAGTGATGGGCGACGGATGATCGCGACCACAGAGTTTTAGATAGAGTTTTATTTAAAATATCGATAGTTTATACTAACGATATTTTAAATAAAAATTAATTTATAAATTTTTATATATGTAATTAAATTAAACCCAATTGTATGTTACATTAGCATCGATAATAGTGAAAAACGTCGATAAATACTATCGAAACATTATTATAATTTATTTAATTAATATTATTTACATGTTTACATACTATATCTTAAATAGTAGTAGTTGTAGGTGAGAAATTTGATTTTATTTACTTACGTAAAATCCAATTTCTCACCTACAATTACTCATTCGATTTCATTACAACATTGTTTGATAATCGATTTTTTCCACCACGATCCCAACTCTAAAAATGTCAATCTTCTATGTAAATGTCACTGTCACAGAGATCAAGCTATCTTTTATGCAGTAAAATAAGTTAGTAAGCTACATTAACGCCTTTCTCTGCTAACCACCAAGCAAGATAGTGGTCAAAGGCAAGCCTATGTACCAGTGATATACATATAAAATAATAAATCTTATTATTTCTTCTTTGGCTGTTTTCAATGTACGATATATCAAAATTTCTTTCATCTGGAAATTTGGACGTGGCGCAATTATGCTCTGATTTTGACTCACATAATTGTTACATAATAAATTGGAGTTTTAAGGTAGGAATTTAGTGAAAGGCTACGTATCCCTGAAACGCCCTCATGCGGTGTCGGTATGTAAGATTGAACATCTCAGCTCAGGGTAATGGAAAAACCGGAGTTTTGTGTTCCACAGTTTCTGTTATAAATAAAAAAAAAACAAATATCGTATCGCTTACTAGCAGAGTTTATGCTTGTTATGAAGTGTTTTTACCTTTATTCGCGTTATATTAATTCCATTTTATTCACGAATTCATATGAGAAAAATAAAAAACAGTGTGTAGTTTGTAGTTGAAAAATTTTACATCATTCGAAATTAAATATGAATGAAATAATATTTGAGTACTTGGAGGTGACTGGACCCCAATAACACGCATACTATAAATACTTATATTTCAAAATGTGGGTAGTTTGGAGGCGCCGGGTATCGATCCCGGTACCTCTCGCATGCTAAGCGAGCGCTCTACCATCTGAGCTACGCCCCCTGTGTCTGTAAATGCTAATCAATATAACACAATAAGTATGAAAGTACCAATACTGCATTATAACAAAATATTACAAAATGAGGGTAGTTTGGAGGCGCCGGGTATCGATCCCGGTACCTCTCGCATGCTAAGCGAGCGCTCTACCATCTGAGCTACGCCCCCTGTACATGTATCACCAAATTCCGACAGCTGTTTATAGTTCTTAATGACTATATTCATGCCTCCAGGCAAGGTTATTACGAAGTACCCGCAAACGTGACATTTTACCTTTCACTTTATCTCCATAAATTACTCTACTAAATCATGTTTGTGTGTGCGTTTTAGTCTTGTTGAATAAATTTGTTATATTTTTTACAAATTTTACACCTTAATGCGTATTTGACATAATATAACGTAAATTAAAACGTCTTTAACCTTCTGAACAAAATCATTATCCACAATATTTGAGAAAAAAATATATTCGAAGAATCCACCTATGCAGCCTTAAGAGCGTACGCGGGGTGCAGTTTTCCATACAAACGTATTCCCCTGTTTCCTCCCTGGAAAATGCTTCTAGAGCAAAATTTGTTTCTACAAAATAACAAGGTTTGCTGTATCATTTGTTTTTTTTTTACCAACCAATTGCAAATTGAAATAATGACCCTTCAAAAATCTTAAAGAGGAGATAAGAAGGCTTATATTTCTTTTTGCGATTGGTTGGTAAAAAAAAGCAAATGATAGGAGCATAGCTACAGCAGACCTTGATTTTTTGTAGACACAAATTTAGCTCTAGAAGCATTTTCCAGGGCGTAAACAGGGGAATATGTTTGTATGGAAATTGCACCCCGCGTTTGCCCTTAAAGTTTAAAGCAGACCGTAAGCGTAAGTAATATAACTGAAACAAAGGAATAAATCATGATACAACTAATATTGTAAAAAAAAACGTATCATATCCTTAAACAATATTCCGAAATAAGGGTGAAGGAAAATATTTCAAAATGAAGGTAGTTGGAGGCGCCGGGTTTCGATCCCGGTACCTCTCGCATGCTAAGCGAGCGCTCTACCATCTGAGCTACGCCCCCAGTTACGACTCTCACAAAAATAAACCAACAGTTTGCAAGAATTGCTGACTAATTGCAATGCGCACTGCATGCGTAACTTTCACTTTACCCTAGAGTGGCTGACAACTGGGCAGTGCGAGTCCTTACGTCAGCAAAACTTGGCATTGTACCAAGTAGGTCGCAACACAAATGTAGTACAAATCCAAACTATTGATTTAACAAAGATTTATAGAGACGACTACGTCTGGTTTTAATTTATATCTATAATCAAAACAAGTTTTGTGAACTAGTTGTTCTCCAATAGTTTGTCGTTGTTTATGTGTCATGCGGCGCATTTATTGGCCTTTAAAATTAAATTAAATATATTAATATTTAAAAGATAAATCTATAGTACACGTGATCCCTGGGCGCCATATTGGTCTTGTTTCTGCTTAGCTAAGCCTGTAGCTTGCACCATACCATACTCCGAACAAAGACATGTCCTCAATCGGTAAATATCTGAAGCCATCTTGTTTTATTGCTTCCCTTTATCCTCCAGACACATTACAATAAAGGTTGATGATTGATTGATTGATTTTTTATAGTTATAAATATGAAAATACTGGACTTATCGCGCCTAAAACATTAATTTTATTTAACTCGACGTTTCAGTCGTCTCGTGACCACGATCAATGCAACATGGTCGAAACGTCGAGTTAAATAAAATTAATGTTTTAGTCGCGATAAGTCCCGTATTTTCATATTTATTACTATGTGCTTAAATCGCGAAAGCTTAAAGTTTACAATTGACTTTTTATAAATGATGAGATTATGTATAGACAGGTTTCAAGCGCTTCATCATAATCATCTATCTAATACTACAAGAATCTTTGTCCTGACATACTGTCTGACTGACTGACTGACTGACTGACTGACTGACTGACTGACTGACAGACAATGCACAGCCTAAACCGCTGGTCGTAAAGACTTGAAATTTGGAGGGTATATTTGTCTTAGTACGTAGGGGTGTACTAAGAAAGGATTTTCCAAAATTCACCCCTTAAGGGGATGAAATGGTGGTTCAAAGTTCGTATGGAGAAACAAGATTAGATAATCTTTTCTATCCAAAACTTCACACAAGTGCTTCAGTAACAAAATAAGTTTTTCTGGTTTTTTTTTAAATTCACACCTAAGAAGGTGAAATGGGGTAATAAAGTGTGAAAATCAATATTGTTTCGGATTGCGCTGAAATTTGCCATGCAGATAGTTATTACGACGCAAGAGCCCTCTGAGAAAGGATTTTCCAAAATTCACACCTGAAGGGGATGAAACGGGGGTTCAAAGTTTGTATGGAGAAACAAGATTAGATAGTATTTTCTGTTCGAAACTTCATACAATTGAATTTTAACACAAGTACTTAAGAAAGTAAATGCGTGTTTCAGGCTCTTTCGAAATTGCACCCCTAAAAGGGTGAAGTGGTGAAATCAATATTTTTTCGGATTGCGCTGAAATTTGGCATGCAGATAGTTATTTTGACTTAGGTATCCGCTAAGAAAGAATTTTTCAAAATTCACTCTTCAAGGGGATGAAGCAGGGGTTCAAACTTTGCATAGTCATTTTATTCAACATTTCACACAAGTACTTCTGTAAATAAATAAGTAAATACGAGTTTCAGACTTTTTCAAAATGCCACCCTAAGAGGATAAACTGGGGTAACGAAGTCTAAAAATCAATATTGTTTCGGATTGCGCTGAAATTTAGAATGCAGATAGTTATTATGACGTAGGTATCCGCTCAGAAAGGATTTTCTAAAAATTCCTCCCGGATACGAAACGGGGATTCAAAGTTTGTATGGCGAAATAAGATGAGATAAAGTACGTGTTGTAGGATTTTTTGAAATGGGGTACGTAACAAAGTTTGAAAATTTGGGTTTTTTATAATATGAATCCCGAATTGCCTTGGTCACGCGATAACATGAAAACGGGTGAACCGATTTGGCTAATTCTTATTTTATATATTTAATGATAAAATCGTTTTTACAAAAGAAAAGCTTTAAGTAAACAAAAGAAGTTTTTAACGCGGGCGAAGCCGCGGGGCACTTCTTGTAATAATATATTGCAGAAATGTAACTAGTACAAATGATGGTGGTAAATAAAATGCTCTTACAATCTACCAATTAACATTGGTGTGCAAGTAATTGCCTGCCTGTGCTACAATTTAAGAATAAATGGCCTGGCCATCATTATTATAAATAGAGACATGCATGCATTTTAGTATAATCGTAGATTTAATAATTAGAATGTTTATGTCAGATAAAAATAATTACAACATACTTACAAAAAAAATTACAGGAAAAATTATATAAATGTCTATAGAATATAAGTAGAGATACAAAATAAATAAAAATGATTTAGGCAATGTCAAACAAAAATACTTATATCAAATTAATTAAAATTATCATTAAAAAAATCGTCAATATTATAATAAGATATGGTCATCAATAGTCTCTTCAAGTTCTTCTTAAACAACGTCACGCTTTGATTCTTTAAAGAATTTGGTAATTTATTAAATACTTGTTTGTCACAAATAAATAAAAACTTCGAATAAACCGTAGCACCGAAGCGCCGCAACTAAATAAATAACATTATAGAATGTTAATGTATTGGTTTTAATTCGGTGTCCAGTGTGGTTCTTCTATACTTAACTGTCTTAAATATATATATATTAATACGTGAAGCCAATACTTTGTACCCCTTTTTGAGTAAATTGCGCGAACGGATGAACGTGAAATTTGTCACAATTAAAGTTTATACGGAGAAGCAGTGCTTAAAGCTTTTTTATAATTATAAAATGCTTTAGCAAAATACATAAAAATATTAAATGAATTATGGTCGAATGTGGACCTCTGGGCGACTACTACAATTAAAAAGTTGTGAAATGTTATTATTCTATCTCCTGACTTATTTATCGATTTCCCCCAGTACTTGTAACCGCGGCAATTGGACGTGTGGGACTAAGAAGTGCGCTGGAGTTTGCGCGGCTTGGGGCGACTCGCACATATCTACCTTCGACGGTACTGACTACGACTTTGAAGGAGTCTGTACCTATCTACTGGCTAAGGGTAATGTCGATAGCAGCGATGGATTCGATGTGGAAATACAGGTACAGTATCAACACTTTTTACCGAATTTGAAAGGAGGAGATTCTCAGTTCGTCTCTATGTATGATTTTTTTTTGTATATGTTTACCGCTTTCTCTGTCAATTGTGAAATTGCGATTGTCAAAATTACAATAATAAATAAAGAGCATACTCCTGAGGTGGTCCCATTGTTAATTCATTGAGATCTGATTAGTATCTCCAGAGATATGGAGATAAACACTGCAAACTTTCTACTGAAAATCACTAGCGCTGCATTTGATTTTTCGTTTTAAAACGAATAAAATTTCGGTATGCGTGTGTTTTGATTTTCCTTATACCAACGACTTGGGTAATTTTTGATTTCAGTAATGTCAATAAAAAAATATTTGATTTAATTTCATTTGATAAACTAAAATTAATGAAAATTGAAATATTGTTGCGGTTTCTCTCTGATGATCTGCTAACAAGCTAATATTATTTAATTTTTAGCTATTTACATTCAATTTTCCTGCATTAAAATTATGTTTAAAAATATTTATTTACGAACGCAACGTTTTACTTCATCATTCATCATACATACAGCCAAGGAATGTAATTCCTTGCCGGTGTCTGTGTTTCCCAGTAACTACAACCCGGGGGTCTTCAAATCGCGGGTGAACAGGTATCTTCTAGGTAAGCGTGCTACATCGTCGATCCCCATCAGGCGAAATAGTAGTTAAACGCTTACCTTTATAGGAAATTAAAAAAATTGCTTTCACTATATTTGCATTAATCTTAATCCTTCCTCCCTTGTATCCAGAACGTACCATGTGGCACAACCGGAGCCACCTGCTCCAAATCCATGACCCTGAAGGTCGGAAGCGGCAGCAGC
The DNA here is from genome assembly GCA_954871355.1 of Cabera pusaria. NCBI lineage: Eukaryota > Metazoa > Arthropoda > Insecta > Lepidoptera > Geometridae > Cabera > Cabera pusaria. The sequence goes on from OX940892.1 coordinate 3,621,796, forward strand.
GCCGAGATCGTTTCTCTAACTAAGAACGCTCCTCTGCCCGACATATCTAAGTTAAAAAGGTGAGTTCATTTTGCCAAAAGTTATGTTTAATTTAGCCACATCACCAGTTCCTGATATCCCATCCCTATGAAGAACTTATCTTTTTAACCGACTTCAAAAAAAGGAGGAGGTTTCTCAATTCGACCGTATATATATATATATATATTATATATATATATATATATATATATATTTATGTTTGTTCGCGGATAACTTCGTCGTTTATGAACCGATTTTGGTTATTCTTTTTTTGTTGGAAAGGAGATATCCCAAGTGTGGTACCATGGTAATTTTATCGAGGTCTGATAAGTATCTCCAGAGATATTGAGATAAACATCTGAAAATTGGTACTGAAAATGAATAGCTCGGCATTGAAATCGGTTCTTTTTTAGTTTTTAAACGATATTATTGACAGATGTTTATCAACTTTTAAGTGGCGTCATATTCCACAGATGGTGGGCACCATATCGAATCCGAAGTTCCGCCAAACTTGCTACTAAAAACTAGCTTACTATCAAGGAAGAAATTGAGCCCCCGTAACCTAACGTTGTTCCGGTAGCAGACAGGCATTGAGAGTCAGACCATTCTAAGCCTAGCGTGTTCTCCATCTTCGACCACATCATCATTTACCACCAGGCGAGGTCTTAACTCTTGAAACTTATCAGGAACTGGTGAAACTAGGCCTGTACCATCTAATCACGTCAGAGACATCACTTTTGACACAGAATGAACTCCAATCCAATATTATAAATGCGAAAGTCAGTTTTATTGTTTGTTTGGGATTTCTTCATGGTCAAACGGCTAGACCGATTTCGATGAAATTTTGTACAGTGATAACCAGTACTATGGATTAGGCTATAGGATACTTTTCAACGCGGGCGAAGCCGCGGGGCACAGCTAGTAGTTAATAGTACAACTTTTGACTCGAGCCACAGAATAAATAATACAAGTACTAGTATAAAACTTCTGAAATTATTTTTTTTGCCACTAAATGCAGATATATTTCAACCAAATGTAGCAAGATGGCGCGTTTCACAATAGATTTACTTTGTTAGTTCAGCTGTATTGACACGTGTGTGTTTACTAAAAAGATAGATTCGTTGAATTATTTTACATGGGCACAAATATTTGTCATACAGAATTACCTAGTTGTTCTGACAAAATTTGGGTCGATTGATCTAACTTAGTGTTTTATTACAGCCACCTTTCTTTATTTCAACAATAATAAGGTTAACTTGACGTGGCTCACGATGTTACCGCCATTGGGATGTTGACTCGACTAGCATTGTCCCGATAGTCGTTTCTGCAAACGGCCTAATAGCGTAGAGTCTCGACCAACATCTGAAGAGACTCGCTAGACGGCTGGATCAAGGGCCAGATACAGAAGGCGGTAATTCTTGACAAGGCACGCATTGTCAGGAGGTTCCTCTCTCTGCAGCCCTAACCACCGGTAGCTCGGTCCTTGCCCCGCTACTGACTGCACCTTAGGTTTAGGTTTTACCTATAATATTGTTTATTTTTTAATTATTTTGTATTGTTGTTTTGATAGCTTTATTAAAAAACTATTCCTAAGAAGTTTTAATATATAGGTAACGTAAATAATAAGGTTTAAATTACATGTTTCTGAAATATGTATAACCAGTTGCGCCCCGCGGTTTCACCCGCGTGGATAAGTATCCTATGTCTTATTCTAACATACTGGCTATGAATTAATGAATGTTTTTTTTTGTTTTAAAAAGTATGTCTGTGCAAAGTTTCAGTTGGATCGGCTAAGCCGTTATCCAACATTTTTTATGTTTTTTTCAAAATTAGTCGACTAGCCTATTTGCCATTCATGCTCAATGACTGATTTATAACTTCATCATAACATGATGTCCAATGTATCCAGAATCAAGCTCCGTATAGCCGGAGCATACGTGTTCCTGGACGTACCATCGCTGGGCATGAGCCTGCAGTGGGACCGACAGATGAGGGTCTACGTGAAGGTCGACTCTGTATGGCAAGGACGGGTCAGTCTATGAATATTTTATTATTTACTGCTGGGACTTGAAATCCTTTGTAATTTTATTTTGCTGATTTGCTGCAGGTTTTTTTTTCAGTAAGGTTCCATGGCATGAAACATTAAAGCCTGACACAATGTATTTATACCAAATTCTTTACTGACAGCGAGTATTTTTAAGTTAGTCGTAAAAATGATAATAAAGTATAAACAAAGTAAAAATGTAAATTTATTTACTTTATAATACCAGATTATCCAGACTAATAGATAAAGAACGTAGGCTACTTTTTGTGACATAAAATCATGATTTTTACGCATAATTTCGATAACTCAGATCTCACAAATGTTGATTGACAGAGCTTTACAGTGATACAATTCTTGGTGTAGGTACGTAAACTTAGTCGCGGGTATCACCTAGTAGAATATGAAGTAAATAAAACGACCTTATTTCAACCAGGTGAAAGGTCTATGTGGCAACTACAACGGCGACATGCGAGATGACTTCCAGACCCCGTCCGGAGGTTTAGCTGAGTCTTCAGCTCTCATCTTCGCGGACTCTTGGAAGCTCAAGTCTACGTGTCCTAAAACGGAAGCTGTTCAGGTAAAATACTGGAGTTATATTGAAAAAAGTATAAAGGGAAAAAAATGATTGTCTGTAAAGTCGGTTTACTGACGATAATTTTACGTGATAACGTCATACGATCGTGCCTCTCTATCGCTTGTGCCGCGCTCTCGCTTGCACGCGGAACGTGACACTTTTTCGTGCGTGCGCCGGCGTTCATCGATTTATAAGATTTTATCACGTCAAAATTTGAACAGATAACTTAGAAATGTTGATTAAAAAACAATGATTAGGCATAATATGTAAAAAAAAAACAGTGATTTTCTTGTTTGTTTTTTCTTAATTCATCCTCTATGTATCTGTTGTTTGTGTGATCTAAGCTAAAACTTACGATAGTGTCTTCTCGGTTCTACCTTTCGGTAGAACATTTTACGGAGAGATTACTTTGAGGAACCTCTAAAATGTCGTAAGCCATGTTTATGTATTTCGTTTGTGTATACAATGTTAACTTCTCATTCTAGTTGCCTATCCAAGTTGTCATCAAACGATCATTAACAAAAAAATGTGGTGTGGTTGTATGAAACCAGGATGCAAGTAAAACTGTTTGTGTATGTGTAGCTATGGTAGCTAGCCATAGTAGTATATAGTCATAGTAATGACAGCAGTTGACATGTACACATTAGCGTGTATACATATATGCCTGCGGAAGCGTTCGCCAATCAGAGCTAGACCTAAATGTCGTACATCATATCCACCAATCAAGCTAAAGTACCGGTGACATGCGATAGATGGACGAAAAAAATGGAGGCGATGTAATACGGTACAGTTCTCATTCTACGCCTAGCGTGCTTACCATCTTCGACCGCATCATCACTTACCAACATGTGAGATAGTGGTCAAACGCTAGCCTGTAGGATATAAATAAAACCGGCAAAGTCGAGTTGGACTCGCCCATCGAGGCTTCCGTACCAAATCCTCTAAATTGTATGAGCGCTCATATAACTCAGAGGCCTATCTTAACTGGCTTACACTATGTATTTATGGGGACACCCCTTAATTTTCTACTTTTTTATTTTTTGGATTTTTTCCTTTATTTGTGCTATAAGACCTTGCTTTTTTGCAAATTTTATGATTCTAGGTCAACGGGATAGGTTTATAGGTTTTCAACCCAAAACCTATAGGGTACTTCCGGTTGACCTAGAATTGTCAATTTTGGTCCCAAGCAAGGTCATATAACACAAGCAAAGGAAAAATTCCAAAAATTAAAAAAAAGTTGAATATTAAGGTAAATTTTGGTACTTACAAGTTTTCGTGAAAATCTAAATTTGCCCATATCTTTTTATCGTGTTGACCCAGGATCTTGATTTTTATACACATAATAGGGACTATAGACCTCAGTATCTGATATAAATTTCAACTTGCTAGGTCCCCCGTTCCTGAGAAAATTGGTGGTGACACACGGACAGACAGACGGACAAGAAAGTAATCTTATAAGGGTTCCTTTTTTTACCTTTTGAGGTACGGAACCCTAAAAATAAATAAAAGATTCGCTTTCATGATATTATTCTGATAAATGTGTAGGACCACTGCAAGCAACGTCCCGAACGCAGGGAATGGGCATCAACTACCTGCGGCAATATGAAGCGTTACCCGTTCTCGCTCTGTCACGGCGAGGTGCCGCCCGGTGCGTGGATGGAGCGGTGCGAGAAGGATGCGTGTGCGTGCGACTCCGGTGCGGACTGCGAGTGTGCGTGCGCCGCACTCGCGGCCTACGCGTATGCGTGCGCGCATAGAGGGATATCTTTCAACTGGAGGACGCAGGAACTATGTCGTGAGTATTTCACAGTATACGCTACATATATACGTTTCTAGATATAAATAAGTACGGTTCACCGGTACACATAGGCACTCGTACTTATACTGATAAATACGTAGTTTCCTAAAAGGCCTAAAAGGATAGAACTGCATTTTGAAGTGAATCTTAAGGCGCACAGGAGTCAAATTTAACGGAAGAGACGTAGTATCACGGTCCGAATGAACGGATAAATGACGTACGCATAAATCTATATTGTCAATATTTACATGTGAAGGAAGTTTCACTCCCAATGCATACTTATTTTTCAACGCACTTAACTTAATGTCATGGGTAATGAAATTTTCGTCTAGTACGCATACTGCGATTTGATATCTTTTTATACCGCGAAGTAAAATTGTTGCGTATTTGTACTGTGACGTGATGACATAAATTCTCACTGACGGGCCAATCAAAGCCGCGCGCGGGCACCTACGCTCCTCTCGACCCGCCTACTTGGCGGAGCAGACCTATTTTTATTTTTCATGTCATGTAGGTAAGTGATGATGCCGTTGAGGATGGTAGCACGCTAGGCCTAGAAAAGAAACTGGCTCTCAAGGATAGCTGCCGGAACATATTAGATGTTTGGGATTTTTTAACTTGAAGGTAGTCCTACCACCATGCAAAAATTGACTTATGAAGATCAGACGTTAAGATCGGTGCCGGGAGTTAAATAGCCAGTCAGACATTTTATTGAAATCTAGGGTAGATTTCAATAGCATGATTCCAATTAGCCAACATAATTCACCAACGCTCAATCTTATTACTTTGCCTGCATTTGTCTTTGACTTTTGTCTTCAGCGATGCAATGCGATGAGGAGTGCTCCAACTACAACGGCTGCGTGTCTCCCTGCCCGGAGGAGACTTGTGACAACACCCTGTACTATAATGATATTAAGGACAGCTGCGAACAGGACACTTGCGTTGAAGGTAAGGAACGAATTACTTTTTTATCTATTACTAGCAGCGCCTCGCGGTGTCACCCGCGTAGTTCCCGTACCCGTTAGAATACGGGGATAAAATATAGCTTATGTTACTTGCTAATAATGTAGCTTTCCATTAGTGAAAGAATTTTTGAAATCGGTCTAGTCGTTTTTGAGTTAAATCGATACAAACAATAAATGAAATCTTCCCACTTTATAATATTAGTTTAGATATAAACAGCTAGATGGCGCTAGAGTAGGTTGAATAGCTCTTGTATATTTAGCTTTTATTTTAGCTTTATGTTTGTATAAATGTATGAGATCCTGCATCCTGCAAACGATATTTACCGCGATGTTGGAACCTAATGCACTTGCTTTGTCATCAAACATCTTAAAATTGGAACCCGTTATAATATGTTTCCTCCTCATAATATTAGTATAGATAACACAACATTCTCCATAACTCCCACAGGCTGTAAACCCAAGAAGCCATGCACAGAAGACACAGTGTACAGAAACAGCAGCACCACAGAATGCGTACCGCGCGCTGAGTGCAAGCCCGTCTGTATGACCCTCGAGAACGGTACCGAGATATCTGAGGGCGGTGTGGTCACGGAGGACGAGTGTCACACTTGTAGATGTTCCCGACACGAGCTCGTCTGCATCGGACGACCCTGTTCTACTGAAGTGGTAAGTTTGTTTTAGTCGTCTATAACCATCTTATTGCCTTTCTAATGAAACCATTTTGGGGCACATTAGTTGGATGGTGCTTGAAATTCATTAACAGACATATTATAGACACAATTTTTGTGTTTCATATATTATCTGTAAAGATCGTCACATATTATGCTTCGTCTATACAAATTAAAGTTCCTTGCCTGAGAGATGTCTCAATCCCAGTTTTTGAAGTTATATTTCTTATGATGCGTTAGGAAAAAACATTATGAGAGGGAATTCTTTTGAGACAAAAAATTAAATATTTTGAACAAATAGGATTTCGTTGTGCTGCGTGATTACACAGTATGATGGAATCTTAAGGATGAATTGTGCTAGACCGTGCCGCGCGCGAGCCGTGTCCGAATCTTCTGGAGCCCCGTACATAAATGACAGTCCGGGACGCGGACGCCGCATGGTATAGCATGAATCGCATAATATAACACGTTCGTGAAGTTCAGAAACCGTGCTTCGTCCGTGTCTGGCAAGGGGCACGGCTCGCGCCCGGCGCATTCTAGCATAATACATCCCTAAACGGTTGTTGACACACCATCTCCACTCAAATATGCTTTAGTGGAAACCTTAACTCTCGAAAAGGTAAAACAGTCTCCATTCCTCCTATTTTATTTCCCAGCCTTCAATAACAAGCCCGGAACCGCCGCTCGGGACCAGTCCTCAGGACCAGTCTGTGAACTGCATCAGTGGATGGACGCCGTGGCTCAGTCGAGGCGAGCCTGAGACTGAAGGTGGAGGGGAGACCGTCGAGAAGGAACCTTTGCCCAAGTCATACGAACTGGTAAGACATTAGACAACTGTTGCTTTTTCAGTGTCTGACTGACAACCTTTTTTAGAGTGGAGACCGCGAATCGGTAAACGTAGGACGCCCTGCGACCAGGTGGAGCGACGACATTCGCAAAGCGGTGGGCAGTGACTGGACACGAAGAGCCGAAGATGGGGGGCTCAGTGGCGTGGTTTGGGAGAGGTGTCCAGCAGTAGACTGATACCGGCTGATTATGATGATGATGATGATGATGACGAGCATTTGACCTCTATATGACCTTATGCTAAGAAAAGATGCGTTGTAAGATGGAACCATGCTTGTCTGGAATTGAAAGACAGCAATGGGATGAGGGGCTCTACAACTGACTTTAGTCCAATGCACAGACCGCAACTGTCCTAACCCTTCTTCCGTACCGACGGGCATCAAATATCGAGCCGGAGCTCGGCGAACCAATTGCTAATTACTTAGGTGCTATTTTAAATCGTTCCTTGGTTACTTTCTTGGTACCTTACTCGGTTTTTTACAAAGTATATTGAAAGCCTATCATCATCATCATCACAATTAACCGGTGTCAGTCCACTGCTGGATAAAGGCCTCCCAAGACGTGGCACTGAGCCCGATCTTCGGCTCTTCTTTTTCAGTCTTTTTCTTGCTTAAGAGTTTCTTTCAAGTATTTTGTGGTATATAATAAAGAGTTATCTATTTATCTATATATTTGTTAAGCTTTTTTGTTAACACGACTGACTCAAACATGACACTCCCCAGCCGATCGGCTCAGCGTCTTGCGAACCAAAGAACATGAAGAACATAGAATGCCGCACCATAGAGACGCAGCAGTCGGCGAAGGAAACTGGACTCAACGTCGAGTGCAGCTTGGATCGAGGGCTGATCTGCAAGGAGAAGGATGTGCTCTGTCCTGACTTTGAGATCCGTGTTTATTGTCAATGTAAAGGTGAGATTTAGGTACCTTCAGTTATCAACTGGCTGACCTAAACTAGACGAATCATGTCTAAATTTCGTCTTACCCTTTTATAGAAAAAAACTTCCTAAACACATTTTATATGCTTGGTGACGGATTTTCCAACGTGAGGGTAGTAGCTAACCAAGCGGACATTAGACAGTGTCCTACCACCATGCCAGAGCCATTACTAGATTGATACATGCTTATCCAACACAATATTTTTTGGAGGTTTCTTACCTATGTTTTCCTTTACCGGAAGGCTGTGACTGTGAAATGCGCACATTATTTTTTATTTTTGTTATTATATTTATTTATTTTTTATAAACAAATCTACAAACCTTTTATACACGGTAGACTTTTTACCCACTCCCTCTGGCGTCAAACCCGACCATTCTGAGCCAATGGACCACTGGGTCCTCAATTTCAGTATAACCGAGTGCTCTAATTCTTTATGAATAAAACCTTTCAACAATTACGAATATTTCAAAATCAATAGTCTAGATTGCTCCAGGCGTTTACTTGTTACTAACAAGCATTTATGTGCAGGACTGAGTTTTGTTAATGAATTGTTTTTGTTAATTCATGGCGGCTTTAACATAAACGTGTATGATATAATTCCTCTAAAAACATTTTTATTTACTTTACTATATTCACAGAAGAGCCAGTAACACTAGTAGCTGCAGAAAGCACAATAGTAACAGAAACGCCAGCAGTGTCAGAAGAACGAGAAGAAAAGAACCCGTGCAAAGATTTCAAAGGACCGAACGCAAAGCATCCTACCGACTGCGCCAAGTTCTACGAGTGTGCGCCCGAGGGTCCCATGCTAAAACAGTGTGGTCCCGGCACTCTCTACAATCCGGAGAAGTTCGTTTGTGACTGGCCTGCGGCTGTGGCACTAATTAGACCTGAATGTGGCTCTGGAACTACAGGTAATTATTTGATAACAATATAAGCGACAATAGCCCAATAGCTAAGGCGTCGGCCTGGCGATCGAAAGGTCGTAAGTTCGATCCACACCCATTGCACTATTGACGGGAACCCACTCCAGACACAAGCATATTTAGCTTAGTTGGAGGGGTTAACAAGACTACTAAGTAATGTGCAACCCACATTGCTGGTAACTAAGCTTTTTAAAATATTTTTTTAAGTTTATAATTTAATCAGTGGTTGCTTTTCTGTTCGTTCATCTGCGGTAGTACAGTGATTTTATACCATAAACAAAGATTTTGTCTATTCCACAGTACCATCAACCACCCTCCAGACCAGTAGAGCCCCCACTCCACCGACTACACTCAGAGAGCGCTGCCCGCCCGACCAGGAGCTTCGTGACTGTGCCTTCCCTTGCGACCGTCTCTGTGACCATTTCAAACGGACGCTCATAGAGAAGGGACGGTGTATTCGAGAGGTGAGATACCTACTTTTCATTGTCATAGCCTCGTCTCACTTGACATCTAGCACCTTCCACGCCAGGGTAGCGTAGCGCCCATTTTTAATCTGTGCTGCTCACCTGAACAGGAAGTTCGCGCCTTTTTTAAGGTTCCGTACCTCAAAAGGTAAAAAAAGGAACCCTTATAAGATCACTTTCTTGTCCGTCTGTATGTCTTTCTGTCCGTCTGTATGTCTTTCTGTCCGTCTGTATGTCTTTCTGTCCGTCTGTCTGTCTGTCTGTCTGTGTGTCACCACTGATTGTTTAAGGAACGGGTGGACTTAGCAAGTTGAAATTTATACCAGGTACTCAAGTCTATAGTCCCTATTAGGTGTATAAAAATCAAGGTCCTGAGCCAACACGATGAAAAGATATGGCCAAATTTATATTTACGCGAAAACTTGTAAGTGCCAAAATTTTCCCTAATTTTCAATTTTTGTTTATTTTTCGGAATTTTTCTTTTACTTGTGCTGTAAGACCTTGCTTTTGAGCAAAATTTACAATTCTAGGTGAACCGGAAGTACCCTCAATAGGGTACTTCCGGTAGGTTCCTTACCTATGTTTTAGGTCGAAAACTTATAGAGTACTTCCCGTTGACCTAGAATCATGAAATTTGGGAACAAGCAAGGTCTTACAGCACAAATAAAAGGGAAATGCCAAAAAATAAAAAAGTTGAATATTAAGGGTGTCCCCATACATACATAGTTGACACCAATTAAGATAGGCCTATGAGTTATATAAGCGCTCATACAATTTATGGGTCTAGCTTAATTGGCACCAACCTTAAATAAGGTAAATAAATAAAATTGTGCTATTATATGTCTGAGAAGTTAGTACGGAAGCTTTGGTGGGCGAGTCCAACTCGACTCGGCCGGTTTTATTTATTTTATGGCAGATGGGCGAGTGTTTGATCGCTATCTCACCTAATGTTAAGTGATGCGATCGACGATGTAGCACGCTTACCTAGTAGATACCTGTTCACTCGCTATTTGATATATGACTGTGTCTTCCCTTGCGACCGTCTCTGTGACCACTTCAAACGGACTCTCATGGAGAAGGAACGGTATGTTCGAGGGGTGAGGAAATTGTATATTTAACCGACTTCACAAAAAAGGAGGAGGTTCTCAATTGGTCTGTGTTTTTTTTTGTGTGTATGTTACGCGATTACTCCGTCAATTGGTGAACCGATTCCAATGATTCTTTTTGTAATCGGTAGGGTACGTTTTCGAGATGGTCCCATTGTAATTTCATCGAGATCTGATAAGTATCTCCAGAGATATGACGATAAACGTCTCAAACTTGCTCTCAGACTCGCGGGGCATTGAAGTCGGTTGTTTTAGTTTTTAAACTATCTTATAATTATGTTAAAGTCTTGTCGCACTTGACATCTATCGCCCTCCATGTTTAATTAGGACAATTATATGGCCTTCCTCCATCGACGATTAAAGGTGTGCTACATAACAGTCGATGATATTATATTTATCTACAATGGGTCAACAACGCAAAGAAGAACAATCCAGCAAAAGCAGTTTCGTTTTGCTTACTATATTAGACGACACTATATCTGTTTCCTGGATATTTATAACGATTGTAATGTCCACGTTTACTTGCAGACTTGCGTGGAAGGTTGCGTGAAGCGAGACCTGACATGCGAGCCTGGACAGTTCTGGCGAGATGAATATACCTGCGTTGAACAAAAGGACTGCACTTGTCTCTCCGATGGAAAAGTTATCAAGGTAATCAAAAACAAATACTTGCCCACAGATATATGTATACAACTAGATGATACCCGCGACTTCGTTCACGTACACCAAGAACTTAATAGTAGTTCTACTATGTTCATCCTCATGCTCCAAAGTATATCTTTGTCAAATTTCAGTAAAATCGGATCGTCGGCTTAGGTGTGATTAGGTAACAAACAGACAGAGTGACAGAATTTAATCTGCTAAAAATTTATATAAATCATACAAATTTACATAATTATCTTTAACTTTTGTGTACTCAAATTGTAGAGCATTGTCCAAAGTAGGTAAGGTTCCGTGACATCACTGTCAGGGTCCCATCGGAAGACCAGCGTTGGTCATGTCCATCATGACCAACATTTTGCTGAGCTGGGTCCTGTTTTGCAACATACTGTATTAGCAGTAGGTGATTTATAATTGTTATTCATATTGTTGCGAAATAAATAATTTTCATTTCATTTCATTTCACAGAGTTACTAACGCTTTTATAATATTAGTATGGATATAGATATGGATTAGATAACGAAAATGCGTTTACTTCCCGTGTCCGAACCCCGACCAAGCGTCAAGGTTGGCCGCCGCTACTTACAGTCCGCGCGCGTCTGTTGTAGCAGCCAAACAGCCACGAAAACTAAAAAAATGCCTCATTGCGTGATAATTAACTGCAATAGCCCCAACAGTTCGAGTCCCCAAAAAAGGAAGGACATAATTCCTATCACTTTTTCCGTCACTAAATTTCGTATGTGCCGTCACAGTATGTATTAAAAAGTCGGCACGCTAAGATTCAATACAAATCGTGATACTTGCGTTATCTATACATAATACAATAATGTACATAATACATATATATATATATATATATATATCTATATATATATATCTGTGCACTCGCCCAATTCTCCGCTGCACACCCACGCGATCACAGAGCGAGTATGTGCTTATTTCAGTGATACCTCCGTTCGCGATTTTGATTGGATTAGACTTTGAGTTTCTACTAAACTCGATCCCGCAGCGTACTTCACAGCCGCCATAAAGATTTCATCACACTATACGATGCCACTGAGCTCGATCTTCAGCTATTCGTTTCCAACTGCTGCCAGCTAGCTTGCGTATATCATCGCTCCACCTATCTGGAGAGGAGAGGACTTAGGAGAGGCCTATGTCCAGCAGTAGACGGAAATTGGCTGATAATGATGATGATGATGATACGATGCCAGAGTATTCCAATCGAAAAAGCTAGCCGTGACTCGTGGTTTTACCCGTGTAGACATCGTTCCCGTCGGAATATTGGTATAATAATAAAACTGGCCAAGTGCGAGTCAGCATCGCGTCTCTTATCGCACACTTAGGAGGGTTCCGTACAATACGAAACATAACAGAGTTTCAACCTCATATATTTGATTAATTGATATAACCAAGAATATTTGGTTTGGTCGCGATCTAGAAAGACGGGGCTCGTTTACTAGCGCCATCTATGTCATTTTGCTGAAACTAATTAGATAGATGGCGTTTAAAAACACGTTTTTTGTATGGGGACCCCCTTTAATTTTTAACTTTATTTTGTTTTTAGTATTTGTTGTTCTAGCGGCAACAGAAATACACCATCTGTGAAAATTTCAACTGTCTAACTATCACGGTTAATGAGCTATAGCCTGGTGACAGACGGACAGGCAGACAGACAGACAGACAGACAGACAGACGGACAGCGGAGTCTTAGTAATAGGGTCCCGTTTTACCCTTTGGGTACGGAACCCACCCTATCTGTTATTTCAGGGTCTAGGCTATCTACGCACCAAATTTCAGCTTAATCGGTGGAGTAGTTTTAGCGTGAAGAAGTAACAAACATACTCGTACCTACACTACACACTCATAAACTTTCGCCTTTTTAGGTATTATTAGTAGGATTACAACCATATATTGTATACCGGTTGGTTTCTCCATAGCCCGGCGCATCAATTCAACAAGGCTGTCTCCACTGTCAATGCCAGGACAACGACCTCCATTGCGATTCTTCCGCCTGCGTATCCGTCACCATGCCATCCACAGGACCTTACATTATCCAGCCCATTACTTCACCTGAAACTACAACTACCCAAACTACTCCCACTACCCCAACTACCCCCACTACCCCCACTACCCCAACCATACCCACTACCCCAACTACTCCCACTACCCCGACAGTTCCCATAATTCCGTACGTCCCAACAAAGGAGCCAAGAGTAATGCCAACACCAACAACTACGGTAACCCCTATCATAGTGCAGAGCACTGTGACACCGCCGCCGGATTGTTCGCCTGATAAGTATGTATATTACTTATATATTTATTAATGACTTCACAAAGGAAGGAGTCTTTCCTATTTAATTCTAGTGATGTTTTCTGATGTGCCGCAGGACTGATAACCGTTGGGGTAGACTTGTCCTTGAGTGGAGTCCGCGAATCGGTAAACGTAGCGTAGGACGTCCTGTGACTAGGTGGAGCGACGACATACGCAAAGCGGTGGGCAGTGACTGGAAAAGAAGAGCCGAAGATCGGGCTCAGAGACGCATCTTGGGAGAGGCCTACGTCCAGCAGTGGATTGACACAAGCTGATGATGATGATGTTTTCTAATGTTTACTTTTTTGGTCTCAAATATTTTGTCAAGATTCTATAGCAATATTTTGTTAGTATAAAGAGCCACCACTGAGGTCGAGCACTGAGCACTTCAGCTCTTTGTTTCCAGCCGCTGCCAGCTTGCGTATATCATCGTGCCATAGGTGAGGCTTACGTCCAGTTGTGGACAGAGATTGGCTGATGATAAAGAGTAAAGTTTGGCCAGTATCTTACTTTTTTTTTTTTTTCTCTATAGTCAAGCCTGTCGGTAAGTGACGATTTGGTCGACCCATGACATCTATATCAGAAAGTCGAGCGTTCTGCCAAATAGTACATCACAGAGCAATGTTCGATGCAAAAAGCGTCTAATTAGTATTTTATGTTTCTAGCAATGTGTTCGATACAAATTGCACATTTTCCTTGTTGGTGTAATTAACCTAACATATATTTTCAGCTACATCAATTTGATGTGGGGTGACCAACCTTTGCCAGACTCTGCTTTCTCCGCGTCATCTTCCTACAGCGACATGTACAAACCTCAAAATGCTGTTTTGAATGGACATACTCTTGACATATCAGGTAACTCATCACCCCTTCCCATTCTAATTATAATTTTAGGTGGGGGCGATACGTCCTGCACTGACGTCCCTCTTGCTGTATATTGTGTATGCCCCACTAACAGCAAACTAACCAAGCCATCCCAGTTCCTTCATGAAGAAAGGTAGGCCTGAAGTAGCTGGCATAATGCTCCCAGTGAAGAAGATGGTGATGGTGTTGATGATATGGAAAATGGTAAATGTGTATGCATAGCTGTGCCAAGAGCGGCAGGCAGTGATGATGATGTTGACAATGAAGGCGGTAGCAATTGTTGTTGTTGCCGGGGCTGGTGCTCTGCATCCATGCGCCAGTCGTGTATCCCAATCGTGACCCTTATTTCTTCTAAGACTGTACATTGGGACATAACATGTTCCAGTCTTGTTCTCCTTCATACATTCTCTACATAGATGATTGTCCGTCCCATCTACTTGCATACCATTCTCATCCAGACGTACTGATGTTCGTAATTACTATTTGGTGGACGTTCCATCTACCTGCACGGAGCGTTTTGCTTCCACATTCATTATACGTTCTATTTTTTTATATATTTTATAGGCTAGCGGTTAACCACTATATATATATATTGCCTGGTGGTAAGCGATGATGTGGACGAAGATGGTGAACACACTAGGCCTAGAATACTCTGACTCTCAAGGGCTTTGTGCTGGAGCACCGTAAGGTTATGGCGGCAGATTTTCTCCTTGATGGTGGTAAGCTACTTTCTGCTGGCAAATCAGGCGGAAATTCGATATAATAGGCTTCTATAATAGGACACCTGTTCATCCATAAATCACCAACCAAAGATCGCGTGTAAGGTCCTAACCCTAGATAGATAGATAGATAGAAAATTCTTTATTGTCACACCTCATAACTTAAAAAATAACATACAAATCATTCATTTTATTAGTGTTACAATGGGCATCCTTATCGCTGGAAGCGATTTCTTCCAGGCAACCTTTGGATGGAGAGGACTTATAGAAAAGAAGACAATAGACGGAGGTGTTTCTAATATAAGTTAAAAAGCAAAAAGAAATAATATACCTACTAACTTAACTTCCTAAAGATACTAACCTACCCTACTAATTAAAGACTTACTAACTAAGATTAATATACAAACCAATATAGGGGAAAATTTACAACATTTGATAAATAAATAGCAATTTCAACTTTACATAATAATATCTGCAGTAGCAAATGTCTAGGATTGTTGACGGAGAAAGTGATCTTTGACCTGCGTCCTGAATGTATTTGGAGACTGCGCTTTTCTAATGTTCACAGGCAGTGCGTTCCACAGACGTGAAGCACGCACAGCAAACGATCCGTCATAAAAACCAGTACTGTGACTGGGAATCTCAAGGACAAGATTCTCTGATGACCTCAGCTCTACCAGCATGGTTATTCTCATTTCAATACAATACATTCGAATACGGAATCGTCATTTTGAATTTCGAATATTATTCCGTGAGCTATTTGGTCGCGGAAACCTTTCCGATTAGAATCACTGATTTTTTTAGTTGAAATGTCAAAAGTTATTGATTAGAGCATTGTGAATTGCAAAGATCTGAGTCGAAAGAGAGTTAATTTCCGAATCCGAATAAGTTTTTGAATGATTGAGAATCAGGGGGCAGCTGTGATTATTTTGACGATAATGACATAAAATATATAATTCTCTCTCCCTCTAGCCGGCAGTTGGAGTCCACTAGAAAGCGACATATCCCCGTACATACAGATCGAGCTGCCGAATCCATCTGCAGTGTATGGCGTGATACTGCAAGGCTCGCCTCTCTTCAACCAGTACGTCACCAGCTACCGGCTGCTGTACGGAGACGATGGTGTCGTCTTCCATCAGATAGATCAGGTAACTACTCTTTTCTTTCTCTTACTCGATTGAGGCAAAAGCTTAAAGGGAAAGGTTATAATTATTTATATAATTATATATTTAATTATTATGTAATTAGTAGTTAGTCTATGTATTTTTTTAACCGACTTCATTCATGTGTTTTCGCAGATAACTTCGTCGTTTATGAACTGATTTTGATGATTATTTTTTTGTTGGAAAGTTGGTATCCTAAGGGTGTAGTGGTGCCATTGTAATTTCATCGAGATCTGAGTATAGTAAGCATCTTCAGAGATATGTCTAAAAACGTCTCAAACATGCAACTGAAACTGACTCGTGCGGCATGGAAGTCGGTTGTTTTTAGTTTTTATAAACTTTATTATTATAATAAGAAAAATCTAATTAATTTTCAAACGAGTTTTGCGACAGATTTTCTAACTTGAGGGTGGTAGCTGGCCAGACGGACACTAGATAGTGTCCTACTACTATGCGGGGGTTGGTGGTTTTTTAACGATGCATAACTTAATAAGCGCACAAACATTTTTCGATGGAAAAATCCATTGTTGTACGGCGGGGATTGAACTTGGTACCTCTGGCGTCTAAAGCCGACCATTTTCCCACCACACCACTGACTCAAAATTGTTTACATTTGTTTATTCGCAGGTGTTCCGCGGCCCGACCGACAACAACAACGCCGCGAAGCAGATGATTGTCCCACCTGTAGAGGCTAAGTACATCCGTGTACAACCTCTGACGTGGCATGACCAGCCATCCGTCAGGATGGAGCTGATCGGATGTGGTGTACATACCACCGCTGTCACCACTGTCACCACTGTTGCTACTACGGTAAGTTTTTCGAAGTGAATCTTCTTTCTCTAACCTAATCTGACAGAAGAGACGTAGCGTCACGGTCCGAATGAACGGAAGTGACCTGTGACTTAGCGTCATGTTATATTTTATATTTATATTAACGCCGTCTATTGTAGAACGGCGTAACTACGAAGACGTATTCGCTATCATTCGAGCATTCGTCCCGCTAACTTCAACAGATGGAGTTGTACAAAATAATTAGTGATGTTGAGAAATAAATTGAATGAACTTGGAAGTTTCACTTCTAACGCGTAGCTTTCTGCGCATCCTCTTTTTTCATATCTGATAGGCTAGCGTTTGACCCCTATCTCGCCTGGTGGTAAACAATGATGAGGGCGAAGATGGTGATGGACAAATAAATATGTACCACAAAGATATACCAGGATATTGGTCAAACGCTAGCCAAAAAAAAATATTCTAAATATCTGTGTGAACGTTTAAAGAAGGTTTAAACTATTCCAAAGTCAGTATGAATGTAGCTCTCGGTGAGAACACACGTATTCGTCAGAGGTGATGAGGCACTTATGGCCTAAGGCGATCACACACTACAATCGGCTTTAGGAAGTTAATAATTAAAGTATATTTTCTATTTTATTTCAATACTTGTTGGCAGGCACTTCACTGCACTGCGCCCGTTGCCTACTTATATTGTGTCACACATTCATAAATTCACTGGAAATAATATTTAGGGGTATTTTCACACACTTACAATATACATAATTATATATACACATACCTTATAATTTATTCGTAGACAGACACAGCATATTGACACATATTAGTCACACATTCATGCATTTACTGGAATTAATGTTTAGGAGTACCTACTTTCACACTCTTTACGCTCTATAGACAAAAGTGGTAATGCAAACATTTCGTCCCCAGCTAAGCCCACAATGCGACGAGCCGCTCGGCATCGCAGCCGACCTTCCCCTGGACAGCATCACAGTGAGCTCCAACCCTGAGGATAAGAAGTACCTGGCTGTCGACGGACCGAGGGGATGGCGGCCATTGTTCAGCACCCCTGGCGAATGGATTATGGTGAGATTTCCAACCTTTCATTGCTTTAACTTGTGTTTTAAAATTAGTGCGATCGAAAATCGTAGTAACGCGAATAAAGATATCTTGTTGCGTTCTACATTTTATACATACAATCACGCCTTTTTCCCGTTGGGGTAGGCAGAGACTACTTTTTACACATGCTACAATCCTGACATACCTTTCGCTTCTACCACTTTCATGAGCGCCTTCATACATGCTCGCCGGTTATAAGTACTTTTGACTTGGCCTTTCCTTAAAAAGTTTCCGATCTGGTCGTGATACGTTCGCCTAGGTCGGCCTCTACCGGTTGGCCAATTCATACTCGTCTCATAGATTTGTTTCGTCAATCTATCTTCATCCATCCTCTCTAGATGTCCAAACCATCAAAGCATCCTTCTTTATCTTTGTCACTACATCTTCTACCACACCACAACATTCCCTTATCGTGTTTTTCTCCACCTTATCCATCAGAGTCACTCAATATATTTTATCAACCGAGATGATTGTTAAACGTTTGTTTGCTATCGAGTTTTACAAAATATTATTTGAGACAGGCCCGAATCCAGAGTAATGCCTAATGAAAGCGAAATCTTTTTTTATATTTGATAGGCTAGCGCTTAAACGCTATTTCGCCTGGTGGTAAGCGATGATGTGGCGCAGATGGTGAACATGCTAACAGATCTAAAATGGGTTGACTCACAAGAGCGGCAGATCTCCTTTGTAAGCTTTAAACTTTCGCGATTTGGACACCTAGTTATAAATATTTAAATACGGGACTTATCGTTCCAAGTTGACCAAGACCAAGTTGCATTGATCGTGGTCACAAGTCGTCTCGTGTCCACGATCAATGCTATTTGGTCGAAACGTCAAGTTAAATAAAAATTAATGTTTTAAGCGTGGTCAGTCCCGTATTTTAATATTTATAACTATAGCAGATCTCCTTGGTGGTAGTAAGCTACTTTTTGGTAGCAAGTCAGTCGAGTCAACTATTCAATTGTTACAAATAATTTACAGTATCGAGTTTAATTGAATACCCGTATTTATCTTGAATCAAATAAATTTAGTTTGCTTCGTTACAAAAACTTATACTTATACAGTACAATCTCCCTAATCCGGCACTATTAAAAACCAAAGGGAGCCGGATTACTGAAATTTTCGGATTACTAGATTGTATAGAAAAAAACATGGAAAATAATATAAAGCATTTTATAAAGGGAATGTTTGTCATGTTTTCTCCACTGTCTAACTTCTATAGTATCAATTTTATGATTCAGACCTATAGTCTTGTCTTTTCGTTTACTTAACATTTTCAACTACAGTTTACTCACTCGAAAACAGCAGGAACATATGTACGTACGTGCACTTGATAAGTTATGAGGTTATATTTGACGACGACGGAGCGCATACGCGGTGCGTGGCGTAGGGATAGGCGAGGAAAGCGCGGGTGGAGGGTTCCGGATTATTTGACGTATTTTTTATTTTTTTAATGTTATAGGCTAGCGTTTGACCACTCTCTCACCAGTACCCTTAGTACGAGTTTTCATACCAAACTCGATATCATATATCGAGCTAATTTTTTATGAAAAACGGTACAGTGCCTCTAGTGGTTACTACACTTAACTAAATTTAGACCATTCATGGAGCCAGAATAAGTCGAAAACTATGTGAGATCTGTCAAAAGCGTTTACGATAAAAACTCGTACTAGGGATACTGGTGTTAAGTTGTTTGTTCTCACGTATCGGTCTATTGAAGTGCCGGATTAGTGAGATTATACTGTACCTACATTTTCGTATAATTTATTGATCGTTTTCAGTTCAACTTCACGTCTCCCCGCAACATAACCGGCATCAAGACATTAGGCGGCGAGAAGGGTCACGTGACCAGCTTCAAGCTCCTCTACACCTGCGACTTGGATAACTTCAGCCCCGTCATAGACAAGGATAGAAAGGAAGTGTGAGTATTCTACAAAAAGTCTTCTCTTTACTTCTCTTTGTTTGTTATTCAGACGTGAATAAAACTGGCCAAGTGCGAGTCAGGCTTTTGTCCCGCACACGGAGGGTCTCGAACGCCATCTAACGAATATCTAACGAACTTCTAACACCAACTAATTAAACGTTAACACAAAGGTGTGTTAGTTCTTAATATTATTAATTAGGTAAACAATCGTTCATAGATGGCGCTATAGTAAAAAAACACGTTTTTTGTATGGGGACGCCCTTACATTTTTAACTTTGTTCTGTCCTTAGTATTTGTTGTTATAGCGACAGCTATAAAATAATATAGGTACGATACTCGTGACTTAAGTTGTCTATTATTGCACTATTTTATAACTTTATATCCTTATTTATGTTGTATAGAATATTCCCCGCAAACTACGACTCAAACTCAGTAATGGAGCATGAATTCCGACCTCCGATACGTGCCCAGTACCTCAAGGTGTTGCCACTAAAATGGAAGGATAACATCGAGATCAGAGTCGAGCCTATTGGATGCTATGAGCCTTATCGTGAGTACTTCATTATATTAACTCTTAGGTTTTTTTTGTTTAAGGTTCTCTTAGGTTCCTCAATTCGACCGTATATATATTTTTTTATGTGTGTTCGCGGACAACTTCGTCGTTTATGAACCGATTTTGATGATTTTTTTTTCGGTAGGGTACATTTTTGAGGTGGTCCCAGTGTAATTTCATCGAGATATGAAAAATATCTTCATAGATATGACGATAAACGTCTCAAACTTGCTACTGAAACTGACTCGCGGGGCATGGAATTCGCTTTTTTTAGTTTTTAAACTATTTTATATCGTATAGGCTAGCGTTTGACTATTATCACGACTACTACTCAAATACTCATTTATTGGTAAAGATATAAATTTACAAGTTATATTTTGGTCTATGAGTAACTTATAATATGTACATAAGTATCTATCTACACTACTATCTCACCGTGGTTGGTAAGTGATGATGCGGTCAATGTGTTGGAGGTTGAATGTGTGAAGCCTCTGGCTGAATACAATATATTTTATATATGTCAGTTTTGAATATAGCATGTTAATTGTATTCGGTCTGTCGCCGTTGCTATGTAAAAATAATATAAAGAATAACGAAATGTATTAGTTTGTCTAACTATAATAAACAGTTAAAAGGTTCGTGCATCGTTTCCTTTCTCCAATATTTCAATACAATGGGGGTAGCACGGTAGGCCTAGAATGGGAACTGGCTCCTTCCCACCAAGGTATCAAACATTTTAAGTCGTATTGGCAATGACAGAGCAATGTTGTCAACGCAACAAAACCAGTAAATTAGAACCATCAACACGCGCGCCCTCAATTACTACTACGGTTCTCTTTTTGAACAGACTATCAGCTAGTTGTATTTTTTCCAGCGGTAACAACCCCGACCCCCGCGCCGACGACGCCGACCCCCCCTCCCCCCTGCCCCCTGTGCCCCGGCGTGCCCGTCCCGGAGTTAGGGTGTGGATGTATCGGAGACCAGTACTATGATGGAGAGAGCTGTGTGTCCCGCGCCCAATGCCCCTGTCTGCTGTCTTATATGTCGTGAGTATAACCTTCTATACTCTGTGTTTCCCACAGACCTACTACATATTTAACTTGATCGCGTACACCGGCGCCCATGAGACCGACCTTGAACGGAGTTTGTCCCTTTCTTTTGTATGGACAACTTATATATATACATATAGTATAGAACATATATAGAACTATCAGGTTGTTAGACAAGGACACATTCCCACCCTGGTGTCTCTCAATTGGGCCGTTTTGTTCTACAAAGCAATTACAACCTTATTATGAAAGTATACGGATTAAATTGAATTTGTCAAAACATCTGCAGTGCACCGTCCTTTTATATTACGTCTATGGTGTTTCCGGTTAAGTACAATATGGGGGGTCTTCAAATCGCGAGTGAATAGGTATTTTCTGGGTAAGCACGCTCCATCATCGATCGCATCATCACTTAACATCAGGTGAGATAGTGATCAAGTGCTACCCAGTTCTATGTAAGAAAAAAAAACACACACACAAGCGACAACATCATTCTTTTCTTTTTCAACCGACTTCCAAAAAGGAGGAGGTTCTCATTTCGTTTGTATATTTTTTCTATATGTATGATGATTCTTTTTTCAATCAGTAGGATACATTTCCGAGGTGGTCCCATTGTAATTTCATTGAGATCTGATTAGTATCTTCAGAGATATGACGATAAACGTCTCAAAATTGCTACTGAAACTGACTCACGGGCATTGAAGTCGGTGGCTTTAGTTTTTAAACTATCTTCATTATTTGTATCCTACTGCCAAAAAGAGGTTAATGTAAGTTGCAATAGCCCAATGGCTAAGGCTTCGGCCTGGCGATCAACAAATCGTGAGTTCGATCCTCACCCATTGCACTATTGACGTGAACCCACTCCAGACTCAAGCATATTTGGCTTAGTTGGAAGAGTTCACAAGAATTCTAGTAATGTGCGACCCACATTGCTAGAAAGCTTTTTTTTAATATGTTTCGCGCTGTTTATATATTTTTGGGTATTTTTCTTTGTTGCCAATTAGAAATTTTAATTGAAATAAATTGTTGCAAAATAAATTTTATTTTCAATGTGTTTTTAATATTATTATTTTCAATTCACTTGGTCTGTAACCCGTGCGATGTAGTCCTAGGCTGAAGAAACATTCGTGTTGTTGTATGCTAAAGACGGGACAAAAACAAGGTACCTTCTTACGGACTCTCGAATATAGGATACTTAACATTCCTATATTTTATGTCCTACGATAATATGTCCGACGATAATCTTATTAGATTTACAGCTATTCACAAACATAGCTGTAAATCTAATAAGATTATCGTCGGTGAGAGCTATATTGTTATAGCTCTCATCATCATCATCATCATAAACAGCCTGTATATGTCCACTGTTGGACATAGGCCTCTCCTATGACACGCCACTGAGCTCGATCTTCAGCTATATGTTTCCAACCGCTGCCAGCCCGCTTGCGTTTAACATCGCTCCACCTAGCTGGAGGGCGTCCTACGCTTCGTTTACCGAGCCGTGGTCTCCACTCTAGAACTCGTCTACCCCAAAGGTTATCGGTTCTACGACAGATGTGACTGCCACTTCAACTTGCTAATCCTTCAAAATATCTCTACTAAATAACAACAACAACCGCTTAAAATTTACAAAATATAATATCAAAACATAATTGTATTCTATTTATTCTCTGGGCACAAATTTCAAAGGAAAGCCTCCCTCTACGATCTGTGCTAAATAGGAAGGTTTCTTGATGTTCAGTTGATATGACGAGGATGGTCCTGATATCACTGTAAACTGTTTCAAAATGGCCGCCAGACCAGCTAATGCCATCACCTGCGCTAATCTGGCACCTGCAAATAAATACATCGTTATTGTTCATTATATTGTAATTCAGGACTTATCGCGTCAGTATTGTTTTATCTATTGCAATAAAGATATACTTCATTGCATTTCATATCTATGTATCTATCCCAACTCAACTCCTAAATTTCTTAACAATTGTAAAGAAATTTAGAAGTTGAGTTGGGATACATTTTAAACTTTACGAGTTTTAAACGTTACTATTACATGTTACGTTAATTTTTTATAATTTTATAAGTAAGTTTTAAACTTTCGAGACTTACACACTTAGTTAATTATAAATATACATATACGTATTACGCTAAAACATTATTTTATTAACTCGACTTTACATGTTTCGGCCAAGTTGCATTGACCGTAGTCACGAGAAGACGTCGAGAGTACCTATATGTTGAAAATTATATTAAAATAGAATTATGTTTTTAGCGCGATAAGTCCCGTGTTACAGTTGAATAACATTACGATATAATTATGTGCGTAAACTGCTAATCATTGTCGAAATCAGATTACAGAAGTAAAACTTACAACTAAAACAGACAGATTTTAAGATTCAATGGACGGTCTCATTGCAATGTGATCTATGTCTTCCAGACGACCATACAAAATATTATAGTGCTATAAAATTTATTTTAGTTTGAGTTTTAGATACTTCGGAGTCGTTACCATTTTCATTTAAGTACATACTACATACCGATACATTTCCGTGGACCTTCTCCAAACCCAATATAAGTGAAATTTGGTCGTCTCTTTTCTGCCTCAGGAGAAAATCTTTCTGGAAGGAACTCCTTGGGATTATCGAAATATTCCGAATCCATATGCAGGGCTTGGATTGGGATCATCACTTTGACTCCAGGATCTATGGTCACCTCTGTCCCTGGGATAGTGTACTTTTCAGCACAGACTCTGCGGACGGAGCCAAATGGAGGAGTTAACCTGATCGCTTCTTTGAAAGCCATATTCAGCTGAGTCAGTTCTTCGAGACTTTCGTATGTGAAATCTTCGTCGTTAGATAGTACTCTTACGATTTCCTTCTGGATGTTCTGCTGAATTTCAGGGTGGTAAGCTAACTGGTGCAAAGTTGCGCACATCGCTGTTGCAGAAGTTTCAAAGCCGCCCAACAAGAACAGAAATAGTTGAGCCGCTACGTATTTAAGATTAGCTTCTTTATCTATGTCATCCTTTTCGGATGGCTCTATCAAAAGTTTCCCTTGAGCTTCCAATTCTAACAAGAGGTCCATGAAATCGTTACGTCCAATCGGTTTGAAATTCCTCTCCGCTCGCACTTTTCTAGTTAATTCAATCATCAATGCCTGTAACTCTTCCCCTACGATCTTGTGGTTGAAAAACGTAGTTATCTCCGGCAGCATTTCAGCCAATGTCAACACAAATACTTGCAGTTTTGTCCGAATGAAGAAATTCTTCGCTTGATTTGTGAAATATGTTCTTCCGGTGACGGTGTTAAGTTCGACGCCGAAGCAGCAATAGCCGATGCTTTGCAGTGTGTATTTTGTAATGATGTCGTAAACATCGACTTCCTTTCCACTTGAAGCATGATAGCCTATAATCGTTTGAAGTTCGTCAGTACATTGCAGAAGTAAAGGGAACATATTTCGAAGCCTGCTCTTCGACAGTCCAGGTGTTACTTGCTGCCGCATGACTCTCCATTTATCAACACTCACGAAAAGCAAATTGTTCAATAGCGGATCGTTTTGAGGATTCTCAATTCCTCCGCGGCTGGAGAAGTTTTTGAAATCTGCGCTCAAAATATGTCTCACTATCTCAGGGTCTCTGATGATAAGCTCGGGAGTGGTTCCTCTATAATATCCGACAATTTTTTCGCCTCTGTATTTGTTGTATAACTCAGTACCGATACCTGGATTCGTGCGCCTGACTAAGAAATTCTGAAGATGGTTACCGAAAAATGGCAAGGGTTTGTCGTGCTTGACGTTCCTTTTCTCCCAGTAGTCATGATTCCTTGTAGTGTAGCGGTAGAGTAAGATAGCACACACGGCAACAAGAATTATCACTATCATTTTGCGATACGAATCTAAATAAACACTAAAATACCGAGGACAAGATGTTTACACTGCAGTTGCACCAAGACTAACAAAACGTAGTATCTCCTTAGCGGTCTGTGTAACAAATGATAATGTAGACATGCCAAATATAACCTTGCTTATACCTACGTATTCTCAATGTAGTTAGCATTCGCTCTTGACAGTTTCAAAATTTGCAACCATTGTTTTCAACAAAAGCAATACAATTGTATTCAACCAATTAAATGTGTTTTCTTTACGCTTAGTAATATAGCTTGTATTTTAGCCATTTTCAAAAAAAAAACTTAATTAAACGCGGTGGATTCGCTTGCTCGAAATGTTGTATTGAACTCAAACCGGATTTGTTAACCTCGGTCATTTCATTATCTTAGCGAATAATGTATGTTTATAGTTTTATCAATATTTTATAGTATTTAATCTAAAATACTTTCAGTTTTTATTAGTACCTAGTTAAAATAAAATAAATTGAGAGAATAGTATTTTTAACCGACTTCAAAAAAAGGACGTTTCTTAATTCGACCTGTATATTTTTTTATGTGTGTTCGCGGATAACTTCTGCGTTTATGAACCGATTTTGATGATTCTTTTTTTAATCGGTAGGGTACATTTCCAAGATAGTCCCATTGCAAATCTTAATTTCATTAGTTACAACAATATAAATTATTTTCCAGATATCCTGTGGGATCCACATTTAGGGGTGCCAACTGCGACGAGTGCGTGTGCAAACTTGGTGGTATCACGGACTGCAAGCCTGCCAAGAAATGTGAATGCAACAACTCTGCAGTTGTAAGTTGTAATCATCAAAATCACACATTGCATGGTTATATTGCTAGGTATGTGTTCTATATGTATGGCACTACTGTAGGCAAATTAAACTATAATAATAGTACTTGAACGGAGAACGTTCGGCTTTGATGCCGTGGTACCGAGTTCAAACCGCCGTGCACCAATGGATTTTTCTATCGAAAAATGTATGTGCGCTTCTCACAGTGGCCCTCCGGTGAAGGAAAAACATCGTTAAGAAACCAACAAAACCCCCGCATGGTGGTAGGACACTATCTAGTGTCCGCCTGGCCAGCTACCACCCTCAAGTTAGAAAATCTGTCACCAAACATCTAATGTGTTCCGGCAGCTATCCTTGAGAGCCAGTTCCCATTCTAGGCCTAGCGTGCTACCATCTTCGACCGCATCATCACTTACCAACAGGTGACATAGTGGCCAAACGCTAGCCTATAACGTATAAAAAAAAAAAAACTTATAGTTAAGGTGGTACAATTTCCATACAAAAGTATATTCAATTCAATTCAATTCATTTATTCCATGAAAAAAAAAATGTATTGGAATTTACATACTTACATAATAATATTTAAAAATCATCAACATTAAAATAATGCACTAATATGAATAATGGAGCAAAACAAAATACTTTGCTTAATCTAAAAATGTACGTGCTTGCTGCCTGACGCTTGACCGTCTCCGAACCCCTTATGGTAATCAAAGAAAGAATCAAAGCATTTATTCAGTATGTAGGCAGTATAAATATACGCACATATACACGTCAAAATCATAAATCATAAAATAAATCATAACCAATTATCAAGTAAACATAGCAAAAGCAGAATTTAACGCTTTGAATTAGAAAAAAAAAGTAATGAACCATTCAGCTGTCATCCAATCGTTTACGTCAGAATATTTAAAAAAATTAAAGTAGGTTAAAACCAACCATACATGTAACTGTGTGTTTCAGTACTTCAGACAATTTTTATATAAAAAAAATAAAAAAGTGAAATAGTGAAACACAACATAGAGAAACGCATACCGATCACAGTACATATCATGATCCAAATGGAACTGATAGTCCGTCTGTCAGCTGCATAATATTGTTTAAATAAAAATAAAAATGGCAAGCCTAGAAAGAAAATCTGGTCTGAAAAATGGTCATCACGTACCATCAATGAGGTGTCTTACTATATGTACCGTTGCATCAGAATTTTGGCACGGAGTACCCAGTCTTATTGCCTCAGCAATGCCTATTGAAAAGTCCACATCAGTCTTTTACTAAGTTAAGTTACTTATATGAATTCCGTGTAATGAAAATTATTAATAAACTAGAAGTGCCCCGCGGCTTTGCCCGCGTTGAGAACTTCTTTAATCTTTTCTTTCGTAAAAACCTTCCTATCATAAAAACAATTCAAAAATAGTATATTACGATACGTGTCACGAGTATCGTATATTATTTTATAGCTGTCAGTGTGACATAAACCCGCAGTTTACGCTTGCGCTTTTCCGTCAAATAGAAGATTATTGTACGGCGTGAAGTTACAATTACAACGTCGTGCAATAATCGACTATTTAAGTGACGGAAAAGCGTGCGTAAAGTGCGGGTTTAGGTCACACTGTGCTATAAAAGAATTAACCAATCGGTCCACCCGTTTTTAAATTATGTCGTGATCAAGGGAAATAGGGATACTTTTTAAAAAAAGCCGATTAACCATATTGATTTTCAGACTTTGCTACCCCATTTCACCTTCACTGGAACTGGGTGGAATTTCGAAAAAGTCTGAAACTCGTATTTACTTATTTATTTACTGAAGTACTTGTGTAAAGTTTCGTATAAAAATGACTATGTAATCTTGTTTCTCCATACAAACTTTACAGTCATTAACGTTTGCCTTTTAAATACATATACAGATTGCAAATATGAATTTTAAGAATTCTACAGTGCATGTATACCTTTCCAGTACGGCGAAAACGCAAACTTGGTACCAAAGCTAATTCCATCCACTTGCGAGTGTAAATGCGAGCCGTGTCCGATCGCCACCCGTCTATGTCCGACGAGCCAGACTTGCCTCGCCACGGAGAAGTGGTGCGACGGTGTGACAGACTGTCCGGACGATGAACTCGTCTGTACCACGCCTACCGAACCGACGGTGGTCACCGAACATGAGGTTACAGTCGCTGCTACGCCACCTATTACTGTCGTTACTACTCCGAAACGTAAGTTATTTAGCTTATTGATATTATGTTGTGTAAGGATATAATAGTCTATAAGAGACTACCAGGAATCAAATGAAACTGGTCCTAAGAGTCTATTTTAGGGTTCCGTACCTCAAAAGGAAAAAATAAACCCTTACAGGATCACTTTGTTGTCCGCCTGTCCGTCTGGCAAGACTTTTTCTGAGGAACGCGTAGAGGTACCAAGAACTTATATCAAATGAAACTTGTAAGTCAACGCGATCAAGAGATATGACCTAAATATCGCATATTTTCGCATATTTTGCTATTTCACAAGGGAATTTATAACCTATAGGTTACTTCCTGTTTACATAGAATTATGAAATTTGGCAAGAAGCAAGGTCTTGAAGTTCTTATAAAGGAATTCACAATTTATTGGACGTCAACAACCCCCCCATCTTCTATAACTCTATTCCAGCTGTAGAATGTCCGGTGGTATCCTGCCCCCCTGGGTACCAAGTGGCGTTCACATCGACCACCCCCCGCCCCACCAACCCTTGGACCGGCGACCTGCCGCCCCCTCGACCGAGGTACTCCTACACCCGGTACATCAAGGGCGGATATCGGAAGGGATACAGTGGCACTAAAGGAGGATTCGCTAAAGGAGGCTTCCCTAAGGGAGGCTTCTCAAAAGGCGGCTTTGGAGGTTATGGTAAGTTTGTTTTTTAATTGCGATGATCTACTTAACTGATCTATCTTATCTGATGTAATTTTTAACCGACTTCCAAAAAGAAAAAGGTTCTCAATTCGTCTGTATGTTTTTTTTTGTGTGTTACGCGATTACTCCGTCAATTGTGAACTGATTCGAATTATTCATTTATTAAACGGTAGGGTACGTTTCCGAGGTGGTCCCATTGTAATTTCATTGAGATGTGAATAGTACCTACAGAGATATGACGATAAACGTTTCAAACTTGCTACTGAAATTGCAAGACTCGCGTGGCGTGGAAGTCGGTTGTTTTAGTTTTTAAACGATCTTAATTAATTTGACATGATAACGTCTTATAAATCGATGAACGCCGGTTGCACGCACGAAAAAGTGTCACGTTCCGCGTGCAAGCGAGAACGCGGAACAAGCGATAGATAGGCACGATTGCATTATCACGTAAAATTATCGTTCGTAAACCGACTTTACAGAAAACCAATTTTATTTTAAAATTATTAATTTAATGTCGCTCCTACCTATGTATTGCATGCCATGTGGTGGAATACAGCTGCACGTTCTACAATGTTTATTAACACCATTTTGACCTGTATTTGCAATGAAATAAATAAATAATATAAAGCGGCAAACAAGCGGAAGATATATAAGACGGCCCGCTTGATGGTAGGCGATCACCGTCGCCTTTGGACACCAGCGTTGTTCAGCAACATCATGCATGAGATGCGTTATGTGTTATATTTGTATGATATAAGGTAAAGGACAAGCACGACGCTTGCCTGATGGTGAGCGATGTTGTCTACCTATTACAGAAACAGTGGCGCGCAACATACTTAAGTCGTGCATATCACTGCACTGCGCCTATTAAACTGAGACATACAGATGTCTCACATGCCCTGTAATTTCACTGGACACCTTGCCATTGAAACCAAAGACATTTCTATTTCACCGCTGAATTTTTTTTTATCTTTATTTAATGAGCTGAATTAATTGGCAAAGTGGAGCTACAGCCCCAGGCGGACTAGCAGAAGTCCTACCACTGCGGTTGATGAGGTGATGATAAGTGGCGATGCAGTCTAAGATGGTATTTGTTCTAATCTAAACATATGTCTACGTGTCTAGATGGACATACATATTTATTTTATTTTTATTTTTTATTTTTACTTATATGGAAAACAAACAGCTTTAAATTAGATTTAGGAAACAAACTAATAGTTCAAACAGCCTTAATTAGTTTTCACTTATAGGTACATATTAACATAATGTAAACATATCTGGATGTTAAACAACACAAAACTAGGATAGAAAAACGAGGATATTAGGGTACATTATTAAAAATCTATGGGCGTATATATGAGACCAGCAATAGACTACACGTATTCTGTATAATATATCCTACAGCACCGCCACCATCAAACAACCAAGCATTCACCTTGGACAAGCCGGCCGCCACGCCCGTGCCCCCCTCAGCCACGACGGAAGTGTGCCCCCAGTTCAAGTGCATCCCCCGCGTGCCCCCGTTCCACCGTCCCGGCTCCACACCCGCGCCCGTGGTCTGCTCCGTGGTGTCCTGCCCGCCAGGGTATACCCTCAAGTTGGAGACTTTGGCACATGGGTTTAACAGATGTCCTCAGTAAGTTTCTGTTGAAGTTTAATCTTTTATAATTTAGTTCTGTAGAAGTTTGATCATTATAATATAGTTTTGTAGAAGTATGTGATCATTATAATGTCATTGCAAAATAGTATTTTTTTTAATAAAGAAAGATTACTCGCATTGTGGGTTTCACATTACTAATATTCTTGTTAACCCCTCCAACTAAGCTAAATATGCTTGTGTCTGGAGTGTGTTCACGTCAATAGTGCAATGAGTGGGGTGGGGATCGAACTCACGACCTCTCGATCGCCAGTCCGACACCCTATCCATTGGGCTATTGCCGTTTTAAACAAGTTGGTCGGATCTCTTTTTTTAAAACAAGCTTTCTAGAAAGGTTGCTAGGCATGGGTAACTCAACAAATATGATTGAACCGCAGATCAGATCACGGCTCACGCACTTGAACCGGAGCTGCGAGCCGGCTCACAGGTCAGCTCAATTCGTAGTTATACTCACGCGTGAGTCGCGACTCGCGACTCGAGTGCAGGCTCAAGCGAGCTGCGTTCACATACTATTAAATGTACGTTAACTTAAAAATACGTTACTATTTAATGGTGTTATGAAACAGTTTTATAAAGCTGTAACCTTTGTAAATTTTGAAATTTAGTTTGTTTTATGAACTAAAATAAACTAACGTTTTTCTACTGCTTTTTGCCTAAAATATATATAATATCTCAATAAATATATTTTTAGATTTTTTCTCATTTAGAGTTAAATACCCTATAGACATCTTAGCACTTGTAATGCGCTCCCCGAAACCCGAGTATTTAGTGTTCTGTGTGAGCTATTGCGTTGCGAGCCGTGACTGTGAGTGTGAGCCGTGAACCGTCTAGTTTGCATTTGAGCTGCAGCTCAGTGACTCAAGTCTCTGTGATCTGAATATTTGAACCGGCTCTAACCTGAGTCACACACGTCTAAAGGTTGCACATTACTAGAATATACATTACAGATACGAATGTGTCCCCCCACCCGAGCGTCCCGTGTACTGCAACGTGACCGGACGTACCATCTCTACGTTCGACGGCGCCGAGTTTACTTACGATGTCTGCTTCCATATACTGGCCAGAGAGAACCTGTTCAACTCCTGGGCTGTACTCAGTAAGTTATCTAACATTTGGGGCATTCATTCCTCCAGAGATGTGCTAGGAAACAAGCGCAGCTAGGTTATGAAACTGTGCTAGCGAATCCACCAATGCGCTAGAAAAATTATGTGCTTATAAAATTTACACAACGATAATGTGTAGCGAAGCTGTGAACTTGTGTTAACATTTCTAAGAGTGGTGGTAATAAAATTAGCGCAACGATAATGTGTAGCAAGGCTGTGAAACTGCGTTCGCATTTCCACGAGAGATGTTCGTATAAAATTAGCGCAGCGATAATATGTAGCGAGGCTGTGAAACTGTGTTAGCGTTTCCACCAGAGATATGCTTACTAAATTAGGGCAACGATAATGTGTAGCGAAGCTGTGAAATTGTGTTAACATTTCTAAGACACGTGCTAATAAAATTAGCGCAACGATATTGTGTAGCGAGGTTGTGAAATCGTGTTAGCATTTCAACTAGAGATGTGTTAGGACAGCTAGGAAAATTAGAGGAGTAGCGAGGATGTGTAGCGAGGATGTGTAGCGAGGTTGTGAAATTCCATACCTTGGCGGTACGTATGATAAAAGTGTGCTTAATATTTTCTTCTTTTAATGAAATCAATTCTATAGCAAATTTCAACTGGTTATTAAGTTCATTTCATAAAAAAAAAAGGTAACAACAGTTTTCACTAGGCCAGTTTGTTGGATGGTTTTTTTTTATCTATAAATAAATGGAAATTATATGTTTTGAATAAATGTTTGTAAATTGATATACACAATCCAAAATTTCATCGTACCGACGGGACTTGAACCCGCAACCTCCTGGATAACATGTCCAGGTGCTCTGCCAATTAAGCCACAGTTCGATCTATCGATACGACGAAAGTAGCGGATTGCATTTTTTACCCAATTATGCATTGGTGGTGCCATCTATGACTATTTATTTCGAAAGTTAATCATTCGGAAGAAATCATTACAAAAATATAAAGTGTGTAACACTTTAAAGAAACATTATATTAGTATAAATTGTCGGCCAGCCCACATTGTCTACCTTTCATCTGCAGTCCGCAAGAAATGCCGCGACGAAGGTTGTTGGAACGAGCTGATGATCCACCAAGACGATCAGCTGATCCTCGTCAAGCCCAACATGATGATAGAATACGATAACTACGAGTACACCGTGGAGCAAACCACTAAGATCTGCTTCCAGAAGAACAGCTTCGACGTCCTCAGGGTCGGGAACGGTGTACTAGTCAAGAGTAGGAAGTACAACTTTACTGTGGTTTACAGTAAGGATGGAGATGTTAAGATTGGGGTGAGTTGAATTTGATTACAGTTTTCAATTAGTTAGGGTCGAGATAAGACGAATGTCCTGTGAACGGAAAGACTGCAAAATTGGTTCTACAGTACTTGACCCGTCAGGGCAAAGAGAAAGCGGGATAAACTTTTTTTTGAATATCTTATGGGCTAGCGTTTGATCCTTATCTCGCCTGGTGTAAGCTATGATGTGGTCGAATACGGGGAACATTCTAAGCCTAGAAGACTGACTCTCGGGAGCGGTGTGCTGCCGGAATATTGTAAGGCTATGGCAAAACCGTTATAAACTGCACATCATTTAAATGTCAACTCAATAGAAAAAGCAGTAGACCGTGATGTGTAGAAAGAGTGAAAGGAGGTCTTTGCACTGCGGTAGTTTACATTTTCAGTCTGTTGAACGCGTCGAGTAATACACGGGTTACTGGGCCCAGTTTGCTTGGCCGAGCTGCTGTTATAATGTAAACCTAGCTCTTAATGAGGCCTATACCCAGCAGTTAGTAAAAATAAGACCGTATTGATGATAATAATGATAGTTATATTAGAACGCGAAGAGTCAAAAACTAATCGAACCAATCACATTAAAAAAAAATTGACCTGACGTTATGATTTAATTCATTTATATGATTTCTAGGTCTTTAAAAGCCACAAAGGTACAGTGGACGGCCTCTGCGGGGCCTACGACGGTGATGTGTCAAACGACAGACGTATGCCGACGGGACAACTGGCTACCAGCACCGACCAGTTCGGCAAGGCCTGGGCCAAGCCCGGCCTGAGACCAGACGCGTGTCAAGTTAAAGTGGCCGCAGTTGAGAAGCAGAAGCGGATTTGGGAACTTTGTAGTGTTATCACGTGAGTTTTAAAACGCTTTTGTTCAACTTGTAATCAGTGCGTCCTACCCGTCATGATATAGTAATACAGAGCTAAAACGTGGACACATAATTACGTTGGGCTGGTCCACAAATTTAAAGTCACTCAGCTCGCTATGGAAAGGGCTATGCTAGGAGTTTCTTTGAATGAACGAATCCGAAATGAGGCCATCCGGCAGAGAACTAAAGTCACCGGATTTAGTCAGATCATTTCGGAGAGGGTGCAATGGAATGGAATTGATTCCACCTTTCCCAATTTTTAATCGGACATCTAAAATTTGCCACCGATTTATGGTGGATATACCATCTACCCGAACAAAGCGATTTGTTTCTTCTTTCATTATACAAACCGCCAGGGAATGGAATGCCCTGCCTGAGTCTGTTTCCGGTTAAGTACAATATGGGGGTCTTTACATCGCGAGTGAATAGGTATATTCTGGGTAAGCACGCTCCATCATCGATCGCATCATCACTTAACATCAGGTGAGATAGTTGTCAAGTGCTACCCTGTTAGTATCGATAGTTTGGTGTAAAAAAAATCGACATAGGTAATTCGACATAGCAGATTGCTAAACTGAAGTGTCAAACTTGACTTGTAAGGCTCAAAGTGTGCAATACATTTTGGGGAAACCCTGCGTTATTTAGATTCACAATTGGAGTTTCTCGAGTAGATGTCGCTGCGATCGTGTTCTAGGTGTTTATTAAACAAGCCAACGTTCAGACAGAATTGCCGGATCGATTTTAAAGTAAAAAAAAGTGCCTTAAAATCGACGCGTTAGAAGTGAAAGTTCCTTCACAGAGTGGGAATTCCGCGTATTAAGATCATTCAATTTATTTTTCTACAAAACTATTTTTTTTTATACAACTCCATCTGTTGAACTTAGCGGGTCGAATGCCCGAATGACAGCGAACACGTGTTTGTAGTTACGCCGTTCTACAATAGATGGCGTTTATAAATATAAAACATAACATGGCGCTTACGTCACTTCCGTTGCCTTCGGACCGTGACGCTACGTCACATCCGTTGAATATTACCACAGTGCGGCTAATCAAGTTTGACTTCAAAATATTATAATGCAAACTTGAAAAACGTACGAAGTCTTACCACAGATTATATAATAGTTATGCGTAAGTCTTACTAACCCACCTAACCACACAAAACGACCACTTGCCCCCATTCCAGCAAGGAACCACTCTCTCGCTGCGCGACAGTGCTCAACCTTGACAAATGGCGGCGCATCTGTCTGGAGAAGACCTGCTCTTGCACCGACCTGCTGGTGAACGGCACCAAGAAGACTGAGCAGCAGTGCCGCTGTGAGGTGCTGGAACAGATGGTCGCCGAATGTCTGGCAGCTGATAAGAACGCTGATGTGGCCGAGTGGCGGGTTATGATGGATTGTCGTAAGTTAACCCTTCCTTTTCATTTGACTCTTCGATGACTCATTTTAAGCATTAGTGGTGGCGGTTCTCAACTGCAGTTCGAGGCGATTTTATGTTCCGTTTTACCAGAAATGTTGATTGAAAACTGTCATCATCATCATTAACAGCCATTCGGTCCAATTCTCTATAATTTCAAAAAGCAAGTTATTTAAAAAAAGTGTAAATAAGCCTGCCTAATTTCGGCTGAATTATATAGTTTAAGAATGGCGATAAATTGTATCGTATCTTCTATATTGACTTCTGCCATTTGGTGTGGTACCACCACTTTCTCAACTAATTCAGCCGTGAAAAAGAAATAATAGGCAACGCGTTTAGTGAAATTACAGGGCATGTGACGACTTAACTTCTTTGTCTCGAGGTAACAGGTGCAATGCACTGACATGCAAAACGTTGACTTATATCCAGAATGTAGCATGCCGCTGTATCTGTAATAGGTTGACGTCATCGCTTACCATCCGCCAGCAGCCGAGCATCGTGCTTTTCCTGCTACCTTTTATCATAAAAAAAATACAAATGAATGTGCCCCACCAGCGGCGGAGTGCCCCGCCCCACTCGTGCACCACGACTGTTACCGCAAGCGTTGCGCGCCCACGTGCGCCCCGGGCGGGGGCGGGGGCGGCGCGCCCTGCCCCGCGGAGGACGGACAGTGCTTCCCTGGCTGCTACTGCCCTGAGGGATGGCTGAGGAAGGGAGACACCTGCGTGCTGCCCACAGATTGTTTGGACTGTGAGTATATTTAATTTATAAATTAACTAATATATAACTAATATTCAGTGGCGTAGCGTGGGAGGGTCCGGGGGGCCAAGGCCCCGGGCGGCACACGAAAAGGGGCGGCAGCAAGCCGTGATTTATGAAGGAAAAAATTAAAAATCCTTTTTCAAACTACAAATCGAGCTTTGCGCTGACACGAACCGAACCGCGCAGCACATTTTGGGCGGTGGCAAAATTTTCAGTGTTCAGTTTCACCATATCAGCAGTTGCTGATTTTAAGTTGACATTTTCGCCATACATTATACATAAATGTTTACGTAGCATTGTAGGGGGGTGGCGTCGAAGAAAATGCCCAATGACTTCAACAATCTGTTTTATTTCAGCTTCCAGTTCTACAGAGGTTTTCTTCTTAGGTTTTAACTTTTAAAAACTCCTATATTCCCTAGCAAGTATCGGAGTGGACTGCAGAGGCTATCGCACTCCTAACTTATAGGTGACGGGCTAAGTTAGGTACCTAGTCTAAGGCGCCAGAGTGGACTGCAGGTGGCTATCGCATCTCTTTTGCCTACTCGACTTTTGCTAGAGGACTGCAGGTGGCTATTGCTCTAGCTCGGTCGCTAGCTAACTGATTACTGACTAAACAAACACGGCCGGTGGACCGTTTATATAGCAGTCGCATCGGTGAGGGAGGGGGTGCCGCGTCGCGGGAAGGCTTGTAGTGGGGAAGACGGCGCTTGATGAGACAGATAGTGTGTGTGCGAGGGAGAAAGTATTCGAATCCACGCGGTAGTACTTTAGTGCATGTTACAGCATGATTTTTTTATTTATTACTTGTTACAAATTTATTTTGTTAAAAAGTTTATTTTAAGTTTTAAATGTTTATACCTACACAGGGCGGCGGCAAAATTTGCCTCAGCCCCGGGCGGCACAACCCCATGCAACGCCACTGCTGACATTATAAAGAGGAAAGATTTGATTTTTTGTTTGTTTGTTACGATTTAACTCAAAAACTACTGGACCGATTTCAGAAATTCTTTCACTAATGGAAAGCTACATTGTACAGTGTACAATGCCTACCAGAGGTAAAATAACTAGGAGTATGAGCATATTATATCGATGTCCCGCCACCTGGCACTGTCACTGACTTGCCACCAAAAAGCAACCACTATTAAGGAGAAAATCTGGGTTCAGTCAGTATAATAAAATATAAAGTTTTAAAATATGGAACGTACCCAGAGTAATTTGAATAATAAAATATCTATGACCAGCTGTCATAGTCTATTAAATATTATTTTAATCTATGCCGGAGCAAGATTGAACCAAGACTGCTGCGACAGAAATTGTGTATTTTAATGTTTCATAATTTATGTCAGTTGGAAATTATGATTTTGTTAATTTCAATAAATGTGTACGCCTTAACTGGCAAAACATGCATGTTCTTCATGACTTTTAACATATTGCATGCATTTTCATAGTGTATGCATACTCATGTTTAAAGCAAATAAATGATTTTTATCTTTATCTTTAACAAACAGGTATTTGCAACGGTGTGGGTTCGCCAGCTAAGTACGTCACGTTCGAAGGTGACGAGCTGCCCTTCCTAGGTAACTGTACCTACCTCGCCTCCAGAGATAGAAACGACACTGGTGTACATAAATACCAGGTATTTTAACAAATATACTTAGGTACCTAATTAATACGATATCATCATTATGAGATATTTCGTTAAGCAACACTGTAAACGTTCATATCATTTTTCTCAACTGATTTCAAAAAAGGAGCAACAATTATCGATTCGTCTGTATGCTTTTTTGTATGTTTGTTAGTCAATAACTTTGCGAATTGAATGACCCTAATTTTCTTGGGTCAAAAGGCAAAGGTCTAAAGTCAAAACATTTATTCAATATATGGGTAAATTAAAAATTTGCACTTACATAAGTCAAATAACATTAAATAGATCATATTCAATAATAATTATTATAGATATAACAGAAAAATAAATTACGGCATTGAATTTACAAAAAAAATATTAAGATAGTTTAAAAAGTAAAACAACTGACTTCAATGCTCCGCGAGT
This sequence comes from Cabera pusaria, assembly GCA_954871355.1. Lineage (NCBI taxonomy): Eukaryota > Metazoa > Arthropoda > Insecta > Lepidoptera > Geometridae > Cabera > Cabera pusaria. The sequence continues at coordinate 3,660,012 of OX940892.1, forward strand.
CAATTTCAGTAGCAAGTTTGAGAAGTTTATCGTCATTTCTCTGGAGATACTTATCAGATCTCGATGAAATTACAATGGGACCATCTCGGAAATGTACACTGCCGATAACAAAAAGAATCATTAGAATCGGTTCAGAATTGACGGAGTAATCGCGTAACACACACAAAAAAAAAAAAACAGACGAATTGAGAACCTTTTTTGTTTTTCCAAGTCGGTTGAAAATAAAGGTATTGAGCCATTCAGATTTCATCTAGACGTCGAACGTCACACTTAAAATACATTTTTAATTCCCCTGATTAATGTAGGGTTGCCAACCATACTATTACGTGCACCCGCAACCCAGTGCATGTTTCAGTACTTCAGACAATTTTTATCCAAAAAAATGGTGAAATATTGGGTAGGGTATATCTCCTCGGTGGTCCCATTAAAATTTTCTCAAGATCTAATTAGTATCTCCAGAGATATGGCAGTAAGCATATCAAACTTGCTACTGAAACTGACTCGCGTGGCCTGTAAAGTCAGTTGCTTTTAGTTTTTAAACTATCTTAATGATTTTTATTCACCGCAACATTACGATCATTCCTGATGAAAAAGATAGCTTCTCCTAACTGTGCTGATTGTGGGGTGATCGAAGATGTGCAACATGTGCTATAGGAGTGTGTCTGGAACGCAGCTTTTAGATTTACCCATTTTGGTGCTACGAGAGATATGGATATCGGCCTTAGTAATTCTATGTTAAATGACCCTATGTCAGAACAATGTAAATTATTATATAAACTTGTAGATTTAGCACTAGATAAGGCCAATTAGTTATATTTAGAATTAAGTGAAATTAATTTAATTGTAATTCGTTTCCTATAGGGCGATGTGGTCGCTCAGCGACAAAGCCCCAAATAAATTTAAAAAAAAAGTTTCACTGATCGTGGTCATGAAAATACAATAAGCTTCTCAGCTGGATGAAGGCTTGAGAAGCTTTGAAGAACGTTGCGAGAGTTCGGTTGTCCCACTGCGTTGACCTGAGTTCGATTCTCGGTATCTACACATATTTTGAAAAATAGTATGTATTTTATTTTCATAAACATTCATCATCATCAGCCTATCTTCGTCCACTGCTGGACATAGGCCTCACCTATGGCACACCACTGAGCTCGATCTTCAGCTCTCTGTTTCCAACTGCTGCCAGCCACCTTGCGTATATCATCGCTCCACCTAGCTAGGTGGGAGGGGGGCGCCCTACACTACGTTTACCGAGCCGTGTTCTCCACTCTAGAACACGTCTACCCCAACGGTTATCGGTTCTACGACAGATGTGACCAGCCCACTGCCACTTCAGCTTCATAAACATTAATGAAACCATTTTACAGGTGTATGTAACTAACGGCCCGTGTGAGGAGCAACCATCAGTGTCCTGCGCTAAATCTATACATCTCATTTATGAGAAGAATGTCATCCACATTTCCAAGGATCTGGCTACCAAAAAGGTAAAACTCTTTTCTACACTATTACTATTTATTACTATTATAACACCATTGTAACACTAATAAAATGAATGTCTTGTGTGTTATTTTTAAGTTATGAGGTGTGACAGTAAAGAATTTTCTATCTATCTATATTTATTGATGGATGTCTCCCACGACCAAAAAAATGGCGCTTATCTCGGACAACGATTTAAGAGGTAATGTCGCCTACTTTTAGTGTACTCTACAAGCAAACAGCGACCTTAAATCTGTTTTTTTTATTTATAGAATAATACCTGCGCCCTACGGCTTTGCCCGCGTTTAATCATGGTTATTAAACCTTCCTCTTGAATCACCTATTGCTAAAAACTGCAATCAAATCTGTGGCGTAGTTTAAAAGATCTAAGCGTAAAGCCAACTCGTGGCCGGAAGCGACTCGTGTTTTATTCTGAGTAAAGATATTCTGTACTAATATTATATAGACTACAAATACCTGACCATGTAAAAAATAAATGTGATAATGACTTGTTAAAAATTGTATAAAACGACATTTAATTAATAAGAGTTATTATAAGATTGACGAGGCTTTTGCTGATAATGATATTTTCAATATTGAAACTACACCAGATGTAGATTAAATTAATATTAATTTTATTTTAATTTATGTTTGACATTTTCATACAATTGTTACGGTTTTATTTATATTATTATCTCAATTTGTATTTTTGGACATTTTTGTCATTTTTAAATATAATTGTTTTGTAAGTTTTGACATATCGCTTCTTTGCTTCAATAACGTGACAAGTCCGAAAAAACACACATATTATTTGATAATTTAAATCGCCGTGTTTTTGTTTTATTTTCGAAGTAGAACATTTTCGGACTTGTCACGTTATTGAAGCAAAGAAGCGATATCTAAGCGCAATTGTATTGTCAAAAGATGAATAAATAAATTGAATTGAACTGAATACATTTTATTCTGTAGTTTATTGTAGTTATAGTTATAAGTTAATAAAAATAATGTAAATCATTCTGACTTGGTGGCTATCGGCTCTTATTGCTCTAATTTAGTTTCTTTCTCTTTAATTTCTTCAGCTCATCACAACGATCGGCACCACCCCAATATTCAAGTTCCCGTTGAAGAAAGATTGGGGCACCATTAGCCGATACAACGGACAAGACGTGGCTATCTCTCTGCCTGATATACATGTTGAGGTAAGGTTATTTGTTGCGTTATTATCCCTTTATGCCTACGAATAAATCATAAGTCAGGAACTCTAATTCAGAACAAATTCCACACAAACAGTGGCCCTACTTCAAACCAAGATTCAAAATAAGAATCACTTTCGAAGTTGCAAATGATTGGCTTAGAGATTGATTTAAATTGGGAACGAAAGCAGGGATTGGTTCGCGCATGTGCTGCAATGTCTGTTATGACAGTTGAGTCAATCAAGACAAATGTCCGACTAATTACGCGTTGGACACTACTTTTAACCCCGCCTGCTTGGACTACTTTTGTTGGGTCATATTTGTAACACAGTAACTTTTCCTGACTTATGATTTATTCGTAGCTTTATGCTACTAAAATGTAGAAACAATTGAATCAAAATTTTCCTTCGGGATAAATATAAACACGGCCCACGGGTATGACTGGCTCTTAAGCCGCTTAGGAGGTGAAATTAATCAAAATAACATAAAATCAAAAGACCTACGACTTACTTTAGCAGAGCGTGAACCGCGCTATTATGCTATGCTTTTATGAAGTTACGTAAACGTAGCGTAGGACGCCCTGTGACCAGGTGGAACGACGACATTCGCAAAGCTGTGGGCAGTGACTGGAAACAAAGAGCCGAAGATCGAGCTCAGTGGCGTGTGTTGGGGGAGGCCTACGTCCAGCAGTGGACTGATACCGGCTGATGATGATGATGATGATAATGAAGTTAACGAATCAAACTATAGGTTTCAATTTAAATTTGTACACTGACGGACTCGGAAAGGACCATTCAATTAATTCGAAAGTAATACTGATCTTTGATGCAGTTTATCAGTCCGTGAGTGTATAAACGCATTCTCAATATGAATGCGCTGTTAGAGTTTTATGATTTTCTTCCTCGTACGTCATAACTAAAATGTATCATGATGTCCCCAGCTAACAGTGCTACAGTCCAAGCTGGAGTTCACAGTAAGAGTACCGTCCTACCTGTACGGTAACCAGACGCAGGGACTGTGCGGCGTCTGCGCTGGCTACCAGGACTTGATCACCAGCAACGGTACCACCACTGAAGACTTCGAAGAGGTAACACTAACTGACTTACCATCTACAGCTAACAATCGTGTCTAAGCTGGAGGTGACAGTGTAAGAACCGTCCAGCCTGAACGGCAACTAGACGGAGGGACTGTCCGGCTACCGGGAGTTTTTGATCACCAGCAACGGTACCACCACTGATGACTTCAATGAGGTAATACTAACTGACTTACCATCTACAGCTAACAGTTGGATTTAAGCTGGAGGCGACAGTGCGAGTAATGTTCTTTTTGTACGGCAACCAAACGGAAGGACTCTAAGGCTTCTGCGCCGGTTACCAAAAGTGCTTGATCACCAGCAGTCAAAAATCAGTTAGATAAGTTCCAAATAGGGTAATCTGGAACCGGTGAAACTGGCCCTAACCCATTCAAATAAAGAATCGCAAACAGGATACTTATTTTATATTGTATCTTTTAACAATATCATAAGTTAAAAATGCATTTCCACAATCCACAGTACGGCAAGAGCTGGCAGGCGACCCCCGAAGCGCTGACAACCCTAGAGATCCCCCCACAAGAACAATGCGACGCGCCCCCTCCCCCCGCGGAGTGCGTCCCTCCCCCGCCGGAGTCCAACCCTTGCTACAACCTGTACAACGCGGACAAGTTTGGTGAAGTAAGTAATACTCAACACTATAGGCTAATGTATATTTAAGTAGGTATTCAAGTATTTGCTTGTGCTATTTTTCTCTTTACCCTCATTGTTTTTGTTAGGTTAGCCGCAGGCTTTAGAATAACACCTCCATGTTCAAATGTATATAGATAGTACAAAATTTATAAACTACGACTGGGCGGGAAAATATTATAAATCCATAATACAACTCAAAATAACCAAGAGGTTAATGAATTTATCATTTTGATCTATCAATATATTCTTTATTAACAACTTTTCATATTATTATTATAAAAAAGTCCAACATCTATATATAAGGAATAACTTGTGTCCCAGTGCCGAGCCTTGGTGGACCCCCAACCGTTTGTGGAGTCGTGTGAAGCGGACCTCTGCGCCAATGTAACCGACGTTTGCGCCACGTTGGAGCGCTATGTGGCCGCTTGCATGCAGCAGGAGATATGCTTGGAGAACTGGAGGGGTGACCTCTGTCCTTACCCATGGTGAGTCAAAAGCTTTAGCAAAATCTAAAATTTTGAAGGTGATTTTGAAATCTGTTTATGAAGTCTATGAGTTTAAAAAGTTATGAGTTTATGTATTAATTCGTTCATTCATTTATTTATCAAGTAACATAGACTCATTTACGTACAAAAATAAACCACTAACAGTCACATTAATTCAAATCCTATTAATAAATTATAAAATTAAGTATGTCAATTAATAAAACTAAAATTACAAATTAATAAGACATTTCATTAAATTAAAAGTTCACCCAATTTTACTTAGTTAAGACCTAGTGTATCGCTCAGGCACTGTACGCAATGTGTAACCTACAACAGTGATTAATGTAAGGGCTATCTAGTCTTGTCGAGAGCGCGGCCAGCATGCTGTTGGCGCTCCGCCGCACGCGCCGCACCAGTGACGTGGCTCGCTTCCGCATAGTTGTGTAGAAGCAGTCTACACGTGCTTCCGCGAACATTGTCGACGCACTGCAACAGCGTCGGAGCCCCACTAACATCCTGAACGCATTGTTGAACTGGACACGTAGGGCGCTGTACGATTTTTGCGTATAGTCGGACCACAGGCTGCAAGTATAGAAAGAGGTGCAGTAGGCTCTAAAAAGAGTAACTTCCACCTCAGTCGAACACCGAGCAAACCTGCGGACCACCATATTCGCTCTAACCGATTAATGAAGCATTTTTAATTTTTTATTATTTATTTTACATTTTATATTTAGTTTTGGCAATCAATAAAGAGTTTTGTATCGTATTGTATTGTATGAAGTCGTTTCCCTGTGCCTAAAGATTGATTTTGATTATAATACGGTAAAAATAACATGAATATATAAACGCAGTTAGAATCAGTGTCAGAAAATGACTGTAATCTAGCTACCACATTATTTTACTTAACTTTTGGGAAGTCAGGTTTAGATATTTACTTTCGGTAAATATGTTAAAAGAAACTGTAGGAAATAGATTGAGGTCAATCTATTTCCAGACACAATACGTCATTATTAAACAGCATGATGAACGTTTGTGAACTGTCCATGAACTTTCCACTAAAAACTTAACAGTGGCCAAATACTGGAAATTTAGGCCGCTTGTTTGCCTGTAAAATATAAATAAATAAATAATAATAATTTATTAATGAAAAAGGCACAACAGTGTACATGATTTAACGAAACTCTGGTACCTAAACTAGGCTCAAAAGCCCGTGGTATAGGATACCAGTTATCTACCGTCTACAGGACTCAGTTTGATGCCTAAGAGTTACAATCAGTATTTATTATTAGAGTAACGTCGTGCAATAATCGACTATTTAAGTCACGGAAAAGCGTGCGTAAAGTGCGGGTTTAGGTCACACTGTGCTATAAAATAAGTTTGTATCTTCTTTTCCCCTCTTCCCAACTGTCCAAATCCCAATATTTTGGTTCTCCCAAACTGCCCTTCAGCTCAAAATAAATGAATTATTCCAGTGAATCTCCGTTCGTGTACCATCCTTGCACAGCTTGCGAGTTGACTTGCGACAATAACGAGGAACAGACTGCTAACCCTGAAAAGTGTGACAAACGACCCGTCGAGGGATGCTTCTGTCCTGAAGGAAAGGTAAGTAACTGATAAAAAGGAAAGGAAGAAAATGTATTTGTGTAATCTAGATTATTATTATAAAAACGTTTGTAACTGTCACTCTGTCTATTTGTTACCTATTCACGCCTAAACGGAAGATCCGATTTTGCTGAAATTTAACAAGGAGATACTTTATAGCATCAGGACAAACATAAGCTACTTTTTATGAAATATATGACTTAGATCCTACGAATAAATAATAAGTCAGGAAATGTAACTGCGATAAAAAAATGACCCCACAAGAGTCGTGTCCAAGCAGGCGGGGTTAAAAGTCGTGTCCAGCGTGTCATTAGTCGGACATTTGTCTTGTTTGACTCAAGTGTCATAACAGACATTGCAGCACATGCGCGAACCAATGCTTTCGTTCCGAATTTAAGTCAATCTCCAAGCCAACAATTTATAACTTCGAAAGTGCTTCTTATTTTGAAACGTTTTGGATTGAAGGAGGACCACTTTTTATGTGGAATTTGTTCCGAATTAAACTTCCTGACTTATAATTTATTCGTAGATTAGATCACACAAATGTTGATTGACAGAGCTTTACAGGGATAAAATTCTTGGTGTACGTGAACGAATTCGCGGGTATTATATAATCATCATCAAAATTATAATCGCCTACATCATCCACTGCTGCACTAACCTCTGTATTCATAAACAACACTATGTAGTCTCACAGTGCTCGCGAACACAGTGTCATTCTAACCAATACATTATGGACATTAAAGCTCATTTTAGACTAAGCTATAATATAATAGCGAGCATATATTTTATAGCGCAACAATATCGCTCACCATGCATTTACCTAGAACACGTTCACACTTAGCTATACTATATTTATGAGCCAGCTTGCTTGTAATTTGCTTGTCATGCTGTATTATATAGCGGAACAGTATAGCGTAGTCTGAAATGCGCTTTACTTGTGTCTAATCCACCACTATGCGTTCATCGACATATTCATAAATACGGCTGATATGCCTCGCCCAATATATATTTTATAGAAAAAGAAGTACAGAAACTTACAGTTCAAAAGAGGGTCGCTTTGTGGATTGGATTAAGGACACCACTTATGTGGAGAGTTGAAATATGTGTCAAAAATATTTTGTTATAAATGTGAATATTGTAGGTGCGAGTCAACAACACTTGCATCGAGCCTCAGAAGTGTTTCCCGTGTGATGCGAACAAGGAACACTACGCCGGCGACCACTGGGAGGTGAGGACATTATTTCGTACATTATTAGATACATCTTTATATATAATAACCGGCCAAGTGCGTGTCGGGCCACGCGCAGTGTAGGGTTCCGTAGTAGCTTGTTATTCAATGCCTAAGTCTTTACCCGTTATATACAAGCAACTAGGTACTCCGTCTTTGTAACTTTAAAGGATTTATTCTAAGGATTTTGTATTTGGTACAAAATTATCCAACACCCAAGTTCAATGACTATTACTGCTAAACTAATTAAGTTATCTTAACCGCTATAATTGTCCTTTAAATTTCATGAAATGCGCTATTATCACGAATTTTTCCAGATTTTTCAAGTCAGCAGTTTAGCTTTTAGAGGGCGGGGGGGGGGGGGGGGACGCCCTACTGGAACAAAAATTTGCACTTTAAAGTTTAATATTTCGTAAATGGAGCATTAAATCGAGAAATGGTATTAGCAACCCTTAAATCATTTTAAAAGACCTATTTAACGATACCCCACACGATGGGGTAGACGATGAAAAAAAAATTCATCCCCACTTCTCATATAGGGGAGGTACCCTAAAAAAATATTTTTCACTATTTTATTTCAGCACTTTGTCGGCATAATTTATATACATACCCCCACAAAATTACAGCTTTCTAGTATTAACGGTCTCTTAGCAAAACCTCGGACAGACAGACAAACGGACATGACGAAACTATAAGGGTTCCTTGTCAGGACTAAAAATCAATTGCTGTTCGTTAGTCTCGCTAAAACTCGAGAACGGCTGGGCCTATTTAGCTGATTTTGGTTTTGAAATGTTTGTCGTAATCCAGGGATGGTTTAAACGGTGAGAAAATATGGTAAAAATCGCGAGAAACAACAATTTCATTTTCCCATATAAACTGTTCTATACTTTCCTGTCAAACATTTGACGTTCTTCGATACGGTAGCGTAGATTCTGTTCCATTCTTGAATTGAAAATTTTAGCACGTAATAAATTAAGGGTTTTGAATCGACAACATAATAATTATATCTACATTATTTGGATTATCGCGTAGGTATTTAAATTTTAATATTTTGAATTTTGATGGTTGTCCCAGGTTGTTTTTGTTGGTTCGTTCAGAAATGTTTGTCATTGTATTGTCATATTTTGATGGTTGTCATTGTGGCGCTGCCATACATGGGTATTTGCTATTTGTGTATAAAAACCGATAAAAACAAAATAAAATAAGAAAGGGAGAATACATACAAGAAACGTGTTTTTGAAGCTTTTTATACTCGATCTTACAAACCGTAATATATAAAGACTCGAAATTTTCTCATGTGTGTTGCAATAGCTGCAAGATAAAATAATTAAAACTAAATTAGATAAAACGATAAAGGTCCCCATACAAGAAACGTATTTTGTTCAATTGGAACCCTGCGTGTGCGGGTCCGACTCGCACTTGGACAGTTTATTTCGATCTCATAAATCGAAGTGAGACAGCGCTTAATTTACCATCAGCCTATTTCTGGCCACTGCTGGACATAGGCCTCACCTATGAACCTCTTAATTAATTACTTATAATTAAAACATAAAAAATCATGTCTCCTAGAAAATCGCAGATTACGCCGCGGCCCACACATATTTCATTATTTTTGTAAATGTCCCGAGTAGCATGTCTTCATTTCGTCTGTCCGTCTGTCCATCAATCTATTCACATAATTTGTTTACAGGAGAATGCATGCACTAAATGCACCTGCAGCAAACTGAAGAACGAGAACTCGACACACGTGTCGTGTACCACACAGTCGTGCACAACACCGGCGTGTCCCTCGGGACAGGACGCGGTCAAACAGCCCGCGTCGCCCACACAATGCTGTGACACTTATGTTTGCGGTCAGTATTTATTGTACACACCTGCTGTGTATTACACAGTCGTGCACAATACCGGCGTATCCCTCGGGACAGGACGCGGTCAAACAGCCCGCGTCGCCCACACAATGCTGTGACACTTATGTCTGCGGTCAGTATTTATTGTACACACCTGCTGTGCACAGACGTTTAAGAAGTTAAGAAGTTAGTTTCACTTTGAGGATAATACGAAAGGGTGTCATCTCGTCTTATATCAAAAAAGTTTAAAGTAAAATCTTTACATAGTATAGAACAAAGTTGCTTCCCGCTTCTGTACGCTTAGATCTTTTAAAATACGCAACGGATTTTAGTAAGGTTTTCATCAACAGATAGAGTGATTCAAGAGGAAGCTTTATAGCTAGGGATTGATTGCGGGCAAAGCCGTGGGGCGCAGCTAGTATTCAATTTTTTTTTTAATAAGTTTTCTTTTTTTCAACAGTGGAGAAACCGAAAGTGAAAGATTGTCCAGAACCAAAGAAAATGGAATGTGGCCATGGACAAGTGCTCAAACAGAAAACAGGCAAAGACGAGTGCCCAGAATTCGTTTGCGGTATGTATTTGTTTCCTTATGAAGCCCTTCTACTTCATATTTAAACTTATTTTTAACCGACTTAAAAAGAAGGTTGGCTAAATACACTAATCGTGTGGAGCCATAATGAAAAAAGGGAGATTTTCAATTCGGATTCTTATAAATATATATTGTTTTTATGTATGTTCGGGCTTAACTCCGTCATATTAAAGACGGATAGCAAAATTATTTTTTGTTGAAAGTAGTTTATTTCGAAATGATCCTATTTAGATGTCGTAAAGATCTGATAGTTATCTCCAGAGATATGGAGATAAACACCTCAAACTTGGTACTGAAACTGACTAGCGTAGTATATGAAGCCGTTTTTTTAGTTTTTAAAACAATTTTTATTTATTACTTTCAAGTTTGAACTAAAAATTAGTGGTTTTTAGTACCTCTTTTAAAACATTTTCAAAGTATCTTATTTTGCCTAACTATAGCCAAGCAAAAGGGACCGGTATGTGCGTATGTATGTGTATTCATCTGTTGCCTCATAACTTCTAAACTACACAGCATAATTTCTGTAAACGCAATGATCATAAATTGAAATAATTTGGCAAATGAGGTGTCGTTGGAAGCGTCTTGTTAAATCTACCCTCATTCTCCAGAATGCAAGCCAGCCAGTGAATGCGAGGACATTCCTCCAGAGAGCGACGTGGAGATGTTAGAGCCAGGAATGCAGCGGTTCGTAGATCTGTCTGGTTGCTGTCCCAAGCTGAAGTTTATATGTAGGACTGACAAGTAAGTTTTGTTGACTACCCTCTTCTGAGATCTCGTTGAACATTCCCTGCAAGTGTACCGTAGACGGTCAATCGTCATTCGTCAATCGGTACGTGATTGAGATTGACCGTTTCAATAGAAGGTGCGAATTATAGTTTTTTTTTTCTGAAGATAAGCAAGCGTTTGACCACTATCTCACCTGATGTTAAGTGAAGATGTGATCGACGATGTAGCACGCTTGCCTAGAAGATACCTGTTCACTCGCGATTTGAAGACCCCGGATTGTACTTCACAGGAAACAAACTGGCAGCGAATTCCATTCCTTTGTTGTGCGTATGATAAATGTTGATGCAAAGCGCTTTGTGCGACAGAATGGAATATCAACCATGTATCGATGGCGTATATCTGTGCGTCTGGTAGTACGATGGTAAAAGGGGGACGGTGGAATTAATTCGTGCAGTTGGTAGGCACACTCCCCGAAATGTATCCGATAAAAGACCGATAAACTGGCGACATTGCGGCGATGCTCTAGGCTCTGAAGCCTTTTGCTTACAAGATTTTTGTCGTTAATGAGTTTCTTGGCTCTCCTCTCAATAACTTCCAACGCCTCCAGCTGGTATTTGGCTGACCCATCCCACAGGTGAGAACAGTACTCCATACATGATCGGACTTGAGCTTGATACAAATTAAGCAGCTGTCCTGGTGTGAAGTACTGTCTCACCTTGGCCAAAACACCAAGCTTTTTTGAGGCCAATTGGGCTTTTGACTGAATATACGAGCCAAAGTTGAGTGTGGGTGTTAGCGAGATTCCAAAAAGCTCGAGGTGATCAGTTATCGGTACGGACACATTCCGGAAAGTAGGAGTCAGTTGGAACGGACTCCGTTTGCCGGAGAACAGACACGCCTGAGTCTTAGCTGCATTAAACTTGACCAGGTTGGCATCGCCCCATTCGCAGACAGCCTGTAAGGACAAGTTCAAGCGCTCGACCATCGCCTCCCTATAACACTGAATTTGTGCTACACTAGTACGTGCACTGTGGATGTATAGCTCTCTACAACGGTGCTGTCGTCTGCATACCCAAAGATACCGGGCTTTAGCAGATCGTTAATATGCAGCAGGAAAAGAGTTGCAGAGAGCTCTGATCCCTGAGGGACCCCAGCATTAATAGCCATTTGGTCAGAAGAGCAGCCATCAATGACTACTCTTATCGACCGGTCCCTCAGGAAATCCGAAATCCAGACACATAAACCAAAGGCAAAGTAGGCAGTCCGTAGGATGGAAGCTTGCTTATAAGACTATCGTGCCAAACCCTGTCAAAGGCCTTTGATATATCAAGGGAAACTGCAAGAGCTTCCCCATGATTCTCAACAGCCTCGCTCCAAATGTGCGTGGCATACACTAGAAGATCCCCAGTGGACCGATTTTGGCGAAATCCATATTGTCGTTCACTTAGGAGGTCGTTTGCTTCTAGGTATGCCAGGAGCTGGTTATTCAGTACACGTTCCATAGTCTTGCAGAGTATGGACGTGATGAGATTGGCCTATAGTTGGCAGGGTCAGCACGACTGCCTTTTTTGGGCACAGGTTGCACGTTGGCAAGCTTCCATGATTTCGGCACTTGACCACATGTTATAGAGAGATGAAAGAGGCGTGTCAGAACAGGAGCAAGTTCAGGCGCACAGGTCCTCAAGACTATAGCTGGAATACCAACCGGGCCGCTGGCTTTGTTCACGTCTAGATTTTGCAGTGTTTTACGAACCTCTGTCTGATGGATGCGGATTTCCGACATTTGTGTCATACATCCAGGTAGACTTGGAGGTGTCTCACCAGCAGTGTCTAGACGTGAAGATTCCGCAAACAGAGAAGCAAACAAATTTACTTTCTCTTTGGCGGTGTGAGCCAGCGCCCCATCGGGTTTTAGCAGTGGAGGAAGTGAGGGGCGACAGAAATTCGACTCAACCGACTTAGCCAGAGACCAAAACGCTTTACTACCCGCTACCCGGCATATGTGGTCAAATCGGGACTTCCGTAGAGCCTTCTTGCTTCTTGCACAACATGCTATGTTGTAGTAGTTAGGTTAGTGATTTCCTTAATTTTACAACTATATGTATACCTGAATATATGCCTTCTTTTAAAGATGTCCACGATTACCGGCGTGTCCTCAATTCCACGAACTCAGCGTCAGAAACATTAGCGGGAAATGCTGCCCGGAATATAAATGTGGTAAGTACTTCTTAAATTAAGTCATTCATTTATTTATTTATTGATAATTAGGACGGTAGCAAACCACTTACACTAATTAACACAAATCAATCACCAAAAAACATTAATCATTCAATCATTTAGTCATACATTGATGTACGAGTATTGTCAAAAAAATAGAGAAACGTCTAAATTATACAAAAATAAAATAGAAAGAAACAATACAACACAATCATTATCAAAGTAGTATAAATAATAGGTAGTCGTCATAAATTCTATAAATAAAAATTTATATAATTAACGCTTTACTGATAAAAAACACAGTTTTACATAAATACTGAAATATCTTAGAGTAAAAACTAACTAGTCTTGCCATTCAAAGAGGTAATGTCGCCAGCTTTTTGGGTACCCTACCCCATATTAATTCAGTTTTTTATTTGTAGTTTTTATATAGTCTGTATTATAGTTTTAGGAGTAGTTTATATTGTATATGTAGTTTTAAAATAATTTTAATTGTTGTCAAAACTAGAACTAAAATTGAAAAAAACAAATTTCTTCAAACTAAATTGAGGTAATTCTGTGAACACTTCCCATTGGGTGGGCCGTTTGATTGTTTGCTATATGCTATATGCTAAAAAAGCCCTTTTTATAAAAAGGGCTTTTTTAGGGTTCCGTAGCCGAATGGCAAAAAACGGAACCCTTATAGATTCGTCATGTCTGTCTGTCTGTCCGTCCGTATGTCACAGCCATTTTATTCCAACTAAAATTGAAACTGTTAGGACTACAGAATTGAAACTTGGTAGGTATTCTGTAAACCGCTTTCCGATTTTTGTACAAAAATAAAAAATATAAAAGTTTAAGGGGCATCCCACACATGGAAATGGAACAAAAAAAATTTTATTGTCTATGGATAGGTCTTTAAAAATGACATTGAGGTTCCTAAAATAATTTTTTTTCAAAGTCAATCATTTAAAATATACGGGCGTCTAAAGTGGTGTGTGCCCCCCCCCCCCTCTATCTTCTAAAGTAAGGCAGTGAAAAATCTAAAATTATATTCTGTAGATCTCAATAAAAACTTTCAACGAAAATTGGTTTGAACGAGATACAGTTAGCAGTCCCATCGCTAACTTGCAGAGTGAATGCTACCAAGGTCATAACAGTCTACCAAGTACAGTAAATACTGCGAGTTTACATCTACAGACTGACTTGGTTAGGCAGGAGGTAGCGTTATCGTTGCAGTGCACTGGGGCCTCTGAGGTGGACTTGGGCAGTCCTTTACAACTGCCGGAGCCTGCTAGAGAGACCATTGTGTACAGCGATGAGATTGGCATAGGTATGGGTAGCGTATTAAGAACAAGATTAAGCCAAAATGTACATAATAATTTCTGTCCTAATTTACCAATAAAAGATCTATGTACGAAAATTAGCAGCCACCAGTATCATAAAAATTGCACAATTATAGTGCAGCTAGGCAACAGCACAAATGTAAAAAAAACTGATATTAATAACCTAATTGAACTTTTATCAGACATTGCCAGCAAAGGTATTAGTAAAATAATAGTGTGCTCATTTCCATACTTAAAACACAGGAGTAGTACTTTCAATATCAATAATCATATACATAAATTAAATTAGACATTATATAATCAGACATGTCGCCTGAGCGACTTTTTGTATTTCGAATGTAATACATTTATGAGTAAGCTTTTATTGACAAAGGATACTTTGTATCTCAAAAAGACTGACATCTCGACCATTGCTAAGTTATTAGCATTCAATATATATGATCCAGTTTTACATGTTGTAGCGGATCACACAGACAAGCTCCAATGTAGTGGTGTTACTATGCGGGGTAATTGTAGTGTAGTTGACAAAGTTAGTTTAGACTAACGCTTAGGACGATGGGGAGGCCAGACTTAATCAACATTTTCCATCAAAATATACAAGGCCTCTCCAGCAAAGCCTTAGAATTAGAATTATTTCTCGACTTTTATAAAGTTGATATAATGTGTATTACTGAACACTGGTTTGTGAAAGGTACTTTGTTACCTATAATCAGAAATTATACAATTGCAAGCACATTTATTAGACAGAAGGCAATTCGCGGTGGCTCACTTATATATGTATCTGAAAATTGTAATTTTAAGGAGCGTAAAGACATTGTAGCTTTGTCTGTTGAACGATGTATTGAATTATCTTGTATAGAGCTGGGGCAACATATAGTCATCTGTGTATACAGACCTCCATCGGCTGATTATAAAATGTTTGAGACAATTATGGAAGAAGTCATGATGAAAGTCTTCAACACCCCGAAATTTTTGATAGTTTGCGGTGACTTTAATGTTAATTTAATTGAGCAGTCACCGCTCAGTGATAAGTTAAAAAAATTATTTCTTAGCTTCAATTTAAAGCATCTTTTTAACCAGCCGACTAGAATCACTAGCTCATCAGCAACCTGCTTGGACAATGTGTTTTGCAACTGTGAACCTGAGAAAATTGCAATCTTTGATAAACTTGGCTCCGACCATCTGGGACAGAGTGCCACATTTAAAACATCCACCAAAGGTCAAGAATACACATACAGGCCCATTACAACCAATCGGGTTGAACAGTTTGTGGATATCATTGACAAGCAACTAATTAACCTAATATTTTCTGAGGATCCCGATGACCTATGCAGCACTTTATCTCAAATGTTGGGTGCAGAGTTCAATAATATTTTTAAATTTAAAACTATTACAAGAGCTGGGAAATTCGGTTCGATGACTGGGCTACTCCTGGTATTTACAAAAGTAGAAATAATTTGTACAACTTATACTCACAAAAACAAATTAATTTACACAATACTAAATTCATAAATCACTTAAAATGATATTCCAAAACTTTTAAAGTGGTTTGTCAGACAGCAAAATCTTTGCATTTTAGTAGAAAAATTAAGCATGCTGATGATAAAATAAAAACAACATGGAAAATCATCAATACTGAAACTGGAAAAATAAAACAAAGAGACGGTAAGATCATCTTAAAAGTTAACAATAAATTAATCATGGATAGTAATGAGGTTGCATATACATTTGATGAGTTCTTCTCTCAAGTACCCATTACTACCACATATATCCATAAATTATAGTCCCACTGATGCTTATTCTATATTATCAAAGTGTGTAAATAAATGTGATACCTTGTTCCAGTTCAAACACGTAACTGCAGACTCAATTGTGAAAACATTTAAAATGCTCAAACAAAAGAAAACTGAGGACCTGTGGGGAATGTCAACCACAGTTCTCAGTTACATTATTACTGTTATTAGCCCATACTTAGCTTTTATTTTTAACAGATGCGTTGATCAAGGTGTCTTCCCGGATTTAATGAAAAAAAAGTAAATTGATTCCTTTATTCAAATCAGTAAACAAAAATGATCCATCTAACTATAGACCAATCTCTATACTACCGGCATTGAGTAAAATTTTTGAAAAAGTAATATTAGACCAGCTTTAACACATTTTAACATGAATGATCTTTTAAATAGCAAACAATTTGGATTTACTAAAAGGCGTTCTACTACTGATGCAGGAATAGGTCTTCTTAAACATATATTTGATGCATGGGAGAAAGCACAAGATGCTATTGGCGTGTTCTGTGACCTATCAAAAGCATTTGATTGTGTCTGTCATGAAACACTAATTTACAAATTAAAATACTACGGTGTTGAAGGTAAGGCACTTGATCTGGTATCATCATACCTCTGTAATAGAACACAGATGGTTGAAGTCAATGGCGTCAGGTCATCTGGATCCCTCATAAAAATGGGAGTCCCGCAGGGATCGATCCTAGGACCTTTTTTATTTCTAGTTTATATCAATGATTTACCGTCATTCGTACAGAACCTATGTGATATTGTTTTGTTCGCAGATGATACTTCCTTGATATTCAAAATAGATAGGACTACACCTAACTTTGACGATGTAAGCAAAACAATAACACAGGTTCTGAATTGGTTTACAACCAATAACTTATTGTTAAACGCAAAAAAAACTAAATGTATTAATTTCTCTCTACCAAATGTAAAAAAGGGTATCCTAAATAGAAGTATATTAATAAATGATGAACCATTAGAACTTGTTGAATCCACAACATTCTTGGGCATCACCCTGGATTCAAAGCTTCAATGGGGTTCTCAAATATCGGTTCTAGCAGGTAGGTTAAGCTCCGCTGCATACGCAGTACGTAAAATTAGATTTTTAACGGACGAAGCCACTGCAAGATTGGTCTATTTTAGCTACTTCCACAGTATAATGTCTTATGGCATTTTATTGTGGGGGAAAGCCGCTGAAATCCAATCAATATTTGTTTTGCAGAAACGAGCTATTCGCTCTATATATAGTATGAGGTCGCGAGGAAATTAAGGAAATTAAAATTCTAACAGTGGCATGTCAATACATTTATGAAAATGTTATGTTCATACGCAAGAATATAAATGATTATAAGAAAAGGTCTGATGTACATAATTTTAATACAAGACACAAAAATAGATTAATTATACCTAATTTCAGACTGCAGAAAGTTAGTGGTTCATTAATGTGGAACTGTGTACGCTTTTACAATAAGCTACCTAAAGATATTGATCAATTGCCTATGAGCAAATTTAAAATCTATGTAAAATCCAATTTGATGAAAAAATCATACTATACAATAGGTGACTATATGGATGACAAAAATGCATGGCCTGAATGCCCCAAGTTCCAAGAACAAATATAAATTGTATTATAATTATTAAAATATTGTTAAAATTTTAAAGCTGACATGTACAATTAATTTAAAAAAAAAAAGATTATAAAAAAAAGATAACCTACATACTGAATAAATGCTTTGATTCTTGATTCTTAATGAAATGTCGTATTTTAGAACTGCCGAAGGACAAATGTCTCGTAAAACTCGAGTGGGAATCTTCACAGAGCGGCGGTGAGAAGCACAAGACTACACCGGAAGTTATGTTCAAGGAAGTGAGTATCATTAGAGCAGAATATCGAATTAAGCACCGATACATGAAGATTACGTCAGATCCATAAAGACCTGAAATTTCACCCTAAACCAGTACGTAAACGTACGTGTAAAGTACGTAAAGTAGTACGTACTATTAAATATTCTGTGCTGAAACTATGGTCGGATCTCTCGTAATGTTACCGTTTCAATATACTTGCTGACTAAGAAATATAATTGAATTGAAAGTAGTGAGATAGCCTTATTTAATATTAGATTTTTATTTTATTTCTTTTACTTTGTTAAAATATACGTAAAAATAGCCTTAGTTATGAATTACATCTCTCAGCACGTAGCGGGTATTAATAATGAATGAAAGGAAGGAATGGAATGCCCTGCCTGAGTCTGTTTCCGGTTAAGTACAATATAAGGGTCTTCAAATCGCGAGTGAATAGGTATCTTCTGGGTAAGCACGCTCCATGATCCATGGCGGTATATAACCATTTCAAATTATGGCGCGTAGCTAAATACTACAGACCGGTGACGGGCAGCAGCGTCACCGGTGCGAGGAGCTACGTCCTGCGATCGCCAACCCGCCTGCCCAGCGTGGCGATTAGTGCATATCCCTCCCAATGAGCCGAAGATCGGGCTCAGTGGCGTATCTTGGGAGAGGCGTACTTCCAGCAGTGGACTGACCCTTGTTGATTATGATGATGATGATGTGTCCCCTAGCAAGCGTCATTCACTCGCGTTTTTTTCCTACCGCTTCGCGTATTGTCCACGATACAACGACACGACACGACAGTCGTATTTTGAACGTTATCGACGTTGTAACAATGTTTAATCTCGCATGTTTGCTGTCAGAGAGCGCATGTTCTGTCCGTAGGACTATAATCTTTTCTGTGTCCCCTAGATCGACGCGGTATGGCAAGACGGGCCGTGCCGCACGTGTCGCTGCGCCGCGTCCGCCGCCGGCGCTAGCACGCAGTGCAGTGAGACCACCTGTCCCGCCGCTCCCCCTGACACGATGTACGTCATAGAACCGCGACCTGTGCCATTCGCCTGCTGCCCGGCCTTGCTGAAGGTCGCCTGTAGAGACACAGAGCGGGTTTATAAAGTGAGTTATATACTAGCTGACCTGATAGATGTTTTATATGAAGACGGTGCACTACTGGCCCGCAAGAAACCGACCTTGAATGGAGTTTGTCTCTTTCTTTTGTATGGACCATATAAATATAACTAGCTGTTCCCCTCGGCTTCACCCGCGTTAAAAAGTATCCTATAGCCTAATCCATAATACTGACTATCCCTGTGCAAAATTTCAGCCAAAAGTACACATATAGAGCACTGGCAAGTTGTTAGACAAGGACACACTCCCACCTGGGTTCCGCCGTTTTGATAGCAATTACAACCTTATGTTTAGAGCATACAGATTAAATTGAATTTGTAAAAACATCTGTTGTGCACGATCCTTATATTGTAAATCCATGAGCAGTAGAGTTTGTAAGCTAGTTTACGCATCTCACCGCGGATTCCGCTTGCGAGATGCGTAAACTAGCTTACAGAATAGCCCAACCGACCGGATAGATCTTATCCCGTACAAATGTCAATGATTTCCGTAGATAAAATAAGTAGCTATTACGTCGATCACATCTTAATTTAGCATCAGGTGAGATAGTGGTCAAACGCTAGCTTATAAGATATATTTAAAAGAAAAACATTGTCCACCGCTTTGTGGATGTCGTCGCTCTAACTGGTCACAGGACGTCCTACTCTGCGTTTGCCGATTCGCGGTCTCTACTCTAGGACAAGTCTACCCCAACAGTTATCAGTCCTGCGGCGGATATGACCAGCCCACTGCCACTTCAGTTTGCTAATCCGTTGAGCTATGTCGATCACTTTAGTTCTCTGGCGAATTACTTCGTTCCAGATTCGATCCCGCTGAGATACACCGAGCATAGCTCTCGTCATCACTCGTTCTCGTTCTTCTCGTGGCATCGGTCTCCGGATGAATTTAGATTTACCATTTTAAACTATATACAAATACAAAATATCATTATTGAAATAATTTCTGGAACAAGCTTTTTGAATCCATAGGCTCAATCCCGAACTAGTGTTACTGTGTTTCAGGACTAGAAGTTGTATTTCAGGATCAGAAGTTGTATTTCAGGATCAGAAGTTGTATTTCAGGAGCAGAAGTTGTATTTCAGGAGCAGAAGTTGTATTTCAGGAGCAGAAGTTGTATATCAGGACCAGAAGTTGTATTTCAGAATTCAGAAGTTGTGTTTCAGGAGACTATGTGTATTATGTGCTCAGTGGCGTGCAATTGGAGAGCCCAATGTCCAGCAGTGGACTATTATAGGCTGAAGATAATGATGATGATGATATAATTTGTATTGTTCAGGTGGGCGAGGAGTGGACGTCGCCTGATGATGTGTGCACCGTGTACAGATGTTCTCAGAACGACGGGAAGATAGAACGAGTAACCACCGTGCAGACCTGTGAGGATAAATGTCTTCCGGTGAGTTACCGCTTTCCAACAACTTCAAATAAACTGGCCAAGTGCAAGTCGGACTCGCACTCGTAGGGTTCCATACTACACTTGAATGCAAACTTCAATGCAAACTACAATTCAAAATTTCTTTTATAAGATCAAGCAAACAATACCACTATCATTTTTCGCCCGTAAAAAATTACTTTGTTTTTCATAGTTTGTATGGATGACAACGTTATTTTTGCGGTTTAGAAAATGTGCTCTATCTCAAAAACTGCTGACTGTATCTTGTTCAAACCAAAACTGAAAGTTGAAAGTGTTTACTGCGACCCACAGTATATATATTTTTTTACTGTCTGATGATTTTTGACTCTCTTATTTTTAAAGTTATAAGGGGCGGGGGCTTATAGCTTGGGTTTAAAAGTAATAAATGGCTCACGAAGGTGCAGGGTAAAAATTACTGGGCCATGGCAGAACAATGTTTGGGAAACACTTGCCTTAGACCTTTTAGAAAAAGGTCTAAGGTTTACCTTCACGTAATGATGTAGTGAAAACGTTTCAAATAATTCATTGTCTAAAAGTGCAATCGTTATAATCTACGTAATATTTTCAGGGCTGGAAATACGTCCCAGCAACTCCGGCGTCGAAGCAATGTTGCGGCAAATGCGAGCCCGTAGCTTGCGTCGTGGACGGCAAGGAACGGCCTATAGGAGAGAAGTGGGTGTCTGTTGACTTCTGTACCAACTACACCTGTGTTAATGTGGATGGAGTTGTGAGTATATATTACTGGTAATCACAACTACTTGCCTAACGTTTGTGTCCTGTACGTATGGTGGATATACAGGTATTGGGTGAGCTTGTAACTCGTAAATATTTTGTTCATTCAGCTTGATTAATTGTATTTTTTCCTAAGACTTGTGGGTTGAAATTTAGAATCGTTTGGCACGAAAAAAAGGGGGTGGAAGGGGGGGGGACTCTTCCCTTCCCCACCACTAAATATGGTGGCTATCATGTGCACGCCGCGTCGTGTCGCGGTTTGTACTGACCTGCGCTGCCAATCGCGGAGAAAATCCCCGAGTTGCGGGGAATTGAGGGCATTTAAGGGTAAGAGCGGGGAGAGCGCGGGGAATGACAAAAAAACAATTATAAGTAGTGTGTGTTTTAAGGTGTATTTAGTATTTTATAAAAGTTTTAGTAGTATATGAAACAAATTATGTACAAAACAGTGTTCTTATTAAAAAAATATAATTTCGAGGGAGTTAATAAAAATAAAGCGGGGAGTTTCGCGAAATTGACAACACTGAACTGGGGAATCGAGAAAATGTTATTGGCAGCACTGGTTCACCCTTAGTGAGACAGCGCGTGACAGCTATTTGTTTTATCGTTATAACATTATATGTTTCTCCTTCTAGCTCCAAGTACAAAGGTCGAACGAGTCGTGCCCCGAAGTATCGGACTCTTTGAAGAAGCAGTTCGTCCTCAAAGAGGAGAAGGTACCCGGCAAGTGTTGTAGCAAGCAGGAACCGGTCGCCTGCAGAGTTGGGAATAACATATATCAGGTAAGCTTTTTTTAATAGCCATCCGGTCCATTTTTAGGGTTCCCCACCTCAAAAGGTAAAAAAGGAACCCTTATAAGATCATTTTCTTGTCCGTCTGTCTGTCTGTCTATCCGTGTGTCACCACCGATTTTCTCAGGAACGGGTGGACCTAGCAAGTTGAAATTTATACCAGATACTGATGTCTATAGTCCCTATTAGATGTATAAAAATCAAGGTCCTGAGTCAACACGATAAAAATATATGGGAAAATTAACATTTTCGCAAAAACTGGTATGTACCAAAATTGACCTTAATTTTCATCTTTTTTTATTTTTCGGAATTTTCGCTTTACTTTGCTGTAAGACCTTTCATAAGACCATTTTTTTAAATGCTGATCGAATGGCCATTTTATATCTCATTATTTATTATATCTTCATCCTCATAGAGACCCAAACATTCTGTAGGACTAACAAAGAGTTTTGGGTACTAAGTTAGAAATCGCAAAAAACTCTTCCCATACATTTTGTAGGAGTAGAAAAAATTAAAATTCAGGCAAAATTTATTTTTGATGCCAATTTTTAGCCTATTATTTTGTCTATTTTTGGATTTTGACTATGGAGGGTTTCTACCTCTGTTTCTACAAGGAGAGCAATCATCTAAGGCGTTCAAACCGAAGAAGTGTAGTAAATAATAGCTCAAGAAACGACCATAATGGTGCTTGTATAGACAGCTAATAAAACAACCAATATCAACATCCTCTGGCTACGTACAGTCCCACAAGTATAACTTGGCGGTGGTGGTTTTTGGAACTAATTCCGCTCTCTTGAAACTGTGAGTTTGACGTTTGAGAGATTACCGCGACATTATTGTTGATAAATCTGCTACATTAAAATAGTTCAATAATGCCAAAAGTAATTAAAAGTGGTTTAAGAGAAACTGTTATCAAAGTACAAAGTAAAATCACAGTGGCGCACAGCCGCGCCAAGTTATACTTGCCGGACTGTAGCACCACCTAATAATCTCGATGCAATTGATAATTTACTTTGACGGACACTTTTTTAGTTCCAATATGGCTCATCACGATTTGTGTATTTAGCCAGTGTCAAATTAACAATATTTTTAAGTTATTGTAATATCAAATCGTAAATCAGTCAGTCACACGTAAGTCATGTACGGGATAGCCCAGTCCATGTCATACCCGCAGTAGAGATCTGAACTTTACTGAAATTTTGGTGTGATCGTAAAATAGTATGTTTCACACATTTACCGGCACTAAATGGTTAATAATCCACATTACTTCCCTACACATTAATTCGCGGAAGAACACAGGTTTTAACAAAAGTACAATGAGAGCACACACACTTTTTCACTTGCCCGCCAAAACTCAATATCTTGTACAGAGTTGGTTCTACCCTCCACAAATGTAACAATAAAGATGACTATCCCGATGAACAGGAGGGTCAAACCTGGCCATCCCCCGACCCGTGTAAGAACATAACCTGCGCTCGGGACGTGAGTGGCGGGCTCACACACACGGAGACTGTCGAGCTCTGTGTCACGGAGTGTAAACGTGGGTGGGTGTACAAGCCGCCGACAGAGGGCGTCTGCTGCGGTCGTTGTGTGCAGGACAAGTGTGTCGTTGCTGATTATGAGAGGGAACCTGGTGAGTTTAACAATCACAATTCAATTATTTTTATTTCAGAAGAAGAACGTAACATAACAGATGTCCGAACATCCAAATCATTTCATTCTGATGGTATCGGTATTCTGTTAAATCGGTTCTATACAAAAACATTGTCACAAAAATTGGGTACAAGAAAAGGGTTTCAAGCGACGGTCTGATCTGATTTGTACAGACTGGCTGTGCTACTTATTACTTGGGGCTTAGGCCGCGTTAAAAAGTATCCTATGTTTTTCTCCAGGTTAAAGATTATCTCTGTATGCCCAATTTCATCCAAATCCGTGCAGCGTTTTTGGATGAAACAGTAACAAACATCTATCCATCCGTCTACACTCACCAACTTAATATAAAAGCATCTAGAGGGCGCTGGATTAGGTTACATCGCAAATACTGTCTAAATGTATGAGATCCCACATCGTGCAAACGATATTTTCCATCCAAAAGTTGTCTGGATCGGAACAGCGCCGGGCATTCCCATTCAGTATCCCGGAGGCGCGGTTGCGAATCCCGTCAGAACGATAAAGTTTTGGATTGTATATAACAATTTTCTAAGTGTATAGCGCGATATCATTTGACTATATATTTTTTTATATCTTATAGGCTAGCGTTTGACCACTATCTCACCTGTTGGTAAGTGATGATGCGGTCGAGGATGGTAAGCACGCTAGGCCTAGAATGGCCTAGGAACTGGCTCTCAAGGATAGCTGCCGAAACACATTAGATGTTCGGTGACAGATTTTGTAACTTAAGGGTGGTAGCTGGCCAGGCGGACACTAGATAGTGTCCTACCACCATGCGGGGGTTGTTGGTTTCTTAGCAACGTATTTCCTTCATCGGAGGGCCACCGCGAAAAGCGCACATACATTTTTCGATAGAAAAATCCATTGATGCACGGCGGTTTGAACTAGGCATCAAAGCCAACCGTTCTCCCGATTACGCCACCGGGCCCTCAATATATATATATATATACCTACAATGCTATGTTCCAGGCACAACTTGGCAGTCAGCTGACAACTGCACGACGTTCAGCTGTGACCGCACCGGCGAGGAGGTGTTCGTGACGTCATCACGCCAAGCCTGCCCTGACGTCTCCAAGTGCCGCCCGAGTGACATCCGCAACGAAACCTGCTGTCAAGTGTGCAATGTCAACACGGGTGACCTACGTAAGTTACTACCAATCTACCAATTTGGGTACGGAATCCTAACAAAAATATGAATGATATAAAAGAAGGTGTCATCATCATCTACAGCCTATATTTGATAAGTTTTTTTTTATAGTATAAAGTAACAGGACAAGCACGACGCTCGTCTGATGGTAAGCGATGACGTCTACCTATTACAGATACAACGGCATGCAAAATTCTGAACTGCCAGAATTTTGCATGTTACTGCGAGACATAAAGACGTCGAGTCTCACATGCCCTGTAATTTCACTGGACAAGTCTTATTATTCAATAAAATACTTTCTTAGTGGTAGATTTACTTAACAGAAATTTTACTTTTAATAATCATTTGTTTTTAACCGACTTCAAAAAAAGGAGGAGGTTTCTCAATTCGACCGTATATATATTTTTTTTTTTTTTATTATTTTTTTTTTTATGTTTGTTCGCGGATAACTTCGTCGTTTATGAACCGATTTCGATTATTCTTTTTTTGTTCGAAAGGAGATATCCCAAGTGTGGTACCATGGTAATTTTATCGAGGTATGATAAGTATCTCCAGAGATATTGAGATAAACATCTCAAAATTGGTACTGAAAATGAATAGCGCGGCATTGAAGTCGGTTGTTTTTTAGTTTTTAAACGATATTATTAATATTGATAATGGAAAATAGTTGACTTTTTTATATGTATTATTGACGTTGTTTAGCTATTGACATTTAATGCAATAATGTGTAAATACTTTTTTATGTAAATGTTCAAATAATAATTTAATTAATTAATAAAAATTAAAAATTAAATTTTGTACCACCAAAATGTAACCAAATTCTGACAAATAAATCATTTCATTTTATCTCTGTCCACTGCTGGACATAGGCGTCACGTATACCTATATAAAGTAGGTATACGTGAACTTAATAATATTTCTACAGAGTACAGCTAGGTTTATATTATTAAGGTTTTAGAAAAATTAATGGAATTAACAAAAAAAAAGTTAATGTAATTGGTGTCAATAAAAGGCGTTTGTATTGTATTGTATGACAATCATCCAGATATGTAAATGATGCTAATTGTTGACAGGTAAGTGCGTGCCAAAGAGCGTCCCGCTGAAGGATACAGTGGAGCTGGTCCGCAAGAAGCTGGCTCCCCACGGTCTGTGCGTCAACAAACAACCTCTGAAGGGATTCGCCCAGTGCGAAGGGTCATGTGACTCGGGGGCTTATTATGATAGCTGTAAGTATAATTATTTCTTAGACTTTTTATTTCGGAAAACAATACAAAGATTATATACAATATATTATATATTATATTATATTATATATTATATACAAGGGTGCAAACTTTTTTAAACATACCTAATATTTTTTGACATGACATGACATTTGGCGAAGATGGCGGCCATTTCAGTCCCGCGACACTGCATACATAATTAAATAACTCAGAATTATGAACGTACTTTGTACCAATCAACACAGCAAAAAAAAATTATAAGCATAAAACCACATATTATATAATAGTTACTACGTAAATAATACTTTCCGTTGTTAGGTTGGCTACACAGTGCTTTCATAATACATATTCATATCATAAAAGAATTTGACGCTTGGTTCTCCTTTGTATGTCTGTTTGCCAGTCGGCAAAGCCCTCCTCCAACCTTCTCCATTCCGGGACTATTCTAGCCACTCTTCCCCATATCGTTCTTGCGCCCTGTTTGATGTCATCATCCCACCTTTTCTGTGGTCTGCCTATTTTTCTTTAACCTTCGCAGTACCATTGCGTAAACAGCTTACTCCATTTATCTCTATCAGATATAAGACCAAGGTTCAAGATATAACACTAAAAATTAGGAGACAAAAATGGATATGGTCTGATCACATGATTCGGGGCAAAGATAAATGGAGTATGTATGTACCAGAATGAATATCAACACGCCTGCCACAGCTGCCTGTAACTGCAAAAAGTTTAGAAGTTTCTATGGCAACCTTCCGGCTCCATCATTAGACCATAGACATCACATTCGTCTATCCATTTTTTAACCGACTTCAAAAAAAGGAGGAGGTTTCTCAATTCGACCGTATATTTTTTTTTTTTTTTTTTTTTTTTTTATGTTTGTTCGCGGATAACTTCGTCGTTTATGAACCGATTTCGATTATTCTTTTTTTGTTCGAAAGGAGATATCCCAAGTGTGGTACCATGGTAATTTTATCGAGGTATGATAAGTATCTCCAGAGATATTGAGATAAACATCTCATAATTGGTACTGAAAATGTATAGCGCGGCATTGAAGTCGGTTGTTTTTTAGTTTTTAAACGATATTATTTTATATCTTATAGGCTAGCGTTTGACCACTATCACACCTGTTGGTAAGTGCTGATCGAGGATGGTAGCACGCACTTGTCAAATTAAATCCAACGAGCCCAAACACTACCATGTGTAGTTTACTCTTATGGGGCTGTCCATAAATCACGTGAGTCATTTAGGGGAGGGGGGAGGGGGTTGATCCAAACCTCACCCAATCTCAAGTGGGGAAGAGATATCTCTGCAAATATCACGAAATTTGATGTCAGCAAGAAACAGTGTCTAATTTTAATAGAACTTCTTACTTTTAGGTATTTATTGTTCGATTTTCTGTGTTTAATTTTTTTTTTAATTCAGCGGAATCCAGTACAGATTAACTTATTTGCATTAAAATTACGCAGTTTGTCAAATCCTTACCCGAGATTAGGGAAGAGGGCTGAGCAAAATCTTACAACATCTCACCAAGCGGAGAAAGGTCAAAAAATCGCTAAAATCGTCGCACGTAATTTTTGGATGATCCCTGTGGACCTACGACACGGTTGACAATGTCTACCTACGGTTGAAAACCAGTTACGTGACATTGTTGGCAACCACGTAGTTTTTATCTTAAACATGGACTAAGTATATTAAAATAGACTTGTCCTTAAAATAATAATAATAATAATATGAGAAGGATAAAACTATGCAATCACTAAAATGAGAGAGCGAGATAAACAACAATTTTTTATCCTGTTCCGCGTATGCGATTTTTCAAACTGGCTCCTAGTTCTAGTGCACCCATTGGCTCTCACCCGCTGTCATGTATGACCCGACCAAATTACGTTGTTCATTTTATCTTATAGCTGGCATATGTATCACGTGTTCATCATTTTAGTGGGGTTATATCTCTATAGCTAATTCATTGGCATACGCTAATGTTCTCTTTATGTATATAATATAATTTCTCTATGATCTTAAACCTATTAGGCCTGTCAAAGCTTGGCGCAGAAAAATCTCAACTAAGCGGCACCTGCCGTTGTCTCAACCGGTAGCTTTACCGTGCCATGTACAAGCTTAAACGTTTTGTTAATTGTACGGTTACTTCTTATATTATTTATTGAGGCCTTAGGTAACTTCTCATAATCATACAAAAAATATCTTGTTCCCCAGTGACCGGTATCCACGACACAAAGTGTGAATGTTGTACAGCGAAGAAGTACGCCCCACTGGCGGTGGTACTCAACTGTCAGGACGGGTCGGAGCAACTACACCAGGTGGCGTCCCCCGTCGAATGTTCCTGTTCTCCCTGCGGGACTGCCAGTGAGGGGTCTCCGTTCTCAGGGACTAAGACAGGTAATATATATTGTTTTATTCTTATAGGCCAGCGTTTGACCACTATCTCACCTACTGGTGAGTGATGATGCGGTCGAAGATCGTAAGCACACTGGGCCTAGAATGGGACTTGGCTCTCAAGGATAGCTGCCGGAACACATTAGATATTTGGAGATTTTCTAACTTGAGGGTGGTAGCCAAAGAGTAATAATTAGTAAAGTACAGAGCGCGGCTACTCGAGTTCGAACAGTAAGCACGGGTCAGAACATCGTCGCTGTAAACCGGCAAGCGCGAACAGTCGACATTCTGAGTTCGAGCGGAGTGCTTTTAGAAACATCTTATTTTGTTTTTGCCGAGAAAATGGTGAAATGTGCGGTGCCAACTTGTCAAAATGATACAAGGAAACACACCAAACTAAAATGCAACATAACATATAACAGGTAATTCAGTTTTTCATACTTTTAAACAGATATACTATTATATGATAGCGGGGGTGTACACGTGAGACGTGCGGTTGCGAGTCGCGTCCCACTACACCGCCCGCCGCTTCGCCGGTGATGCATTGAGTAGTGATGTGCGTGCTGTCGATATTATTTACGTTCAAGCGAAATCGAAGTAAGGAAATACTCCGATGCTCTAAAGTGTTAATGTTGAGATTTTTGTGTGGTTAGCTTTATATTACTAGCTGTGCCCCGCGACTTCGTGACATCGTCCGCGAGAAATAGTGTCTCTGGGTAGTGTCTATTTTTAATTATTTAGGCTAATTATATAACAAATAAGACAAATACGTAGCCTACCTACACCGCGCCGTACCACGCCTCGCTGAGCCCCCTGCCCTCCCTCTTCCCCTCTCCTACCCTCCCTCCTCCTCTCCCTTTCCCCTCCCGCTTCCCCACCCCCTCATAACCTAACTAAAACTTTTACAAACTTTGAATGTCATATTTATTACTCGACTGCGTTATATATAGGTTTATATTTTAGGTACCCTCTTAGGTACTCTTAATTACATTAATACTATATCTTTCGTGCATTTAAGATACTTATATAATGACTGAGAAATCGTAGGAAAAAACAATCCTCTCAATGTATAAATATTCTATATTCATTTATCATATCATCACGTGTCACCCGCTTCATCGATAAGCGCTCGGGCGTTTGCAGGCATCCCTACGCAAGACCTATACATCAATGTACGTCGCTATAGCACATCTGCTTACAACTCTCAGCAAGGTGGCGGGCTCATAGCCGCGCTCTGTTCTTTAATAATTATTGCTCTGAGGTGGTAGCTGAATAGCACTAGATAGTGTCCTACTACCATGCGGGGGTTGTTGGTTTTTTAACGATGATTTTTAAAATCATACTTACGTATAATACGCGTCACGTAAAAAGAACGCTAGAAGAGAGTGGAAGGGGTATGTTTGAGCAGGTGTACACTCACGCATGAATGTGTACATAGTGACAGCGCGGGAAAGCTGAGCTCGACTGACGAACCAATAGCGCGCCGGCACGTGACCCGCCCGCCCTGCGACATCCTCATACCACCAAATACACCGATACATCGCATAATGCGCAGCTTGACACCCAGCGTTCATTTTACGTGACGCGTATTATACTAACTGTAAAGGGACTAGGTTAGAGGTCATAATTTTTTTTTAAAGCTTACTAGCAATGTGGGTCTCACATTATATAGTAGTTTTGTTAACCCCTCCAACTGAGCTTAATATCTGGGGGCATGACAGTGCCCCCGCTAAGATGAGCCAAGCGAAGCGTAAGGGCACTACCTACTTTTTCTCGAAGTAAGCAGACTAGTAGAGTCTGAGCAAAAAGAGAACCGTCGTAGAAATTGAAGTCGCGTCAGTCGTCGGTCGCTTTAATTTACTGTTTTTGTTGCATTGACAGCATTGACTGCTGTCATTACTAGTACGACTATAAATGTTTGATACTTGGTAGGTACCTACTCCAAACATATATATGCAGTAGCACACGATAATGTTAATACTACCTAGTAAGGTAGGTATGTACCTTCCTTCCTTACCTTTGAATGTTAGTTCATCGTAACGCTACGACGGTTCTCTTTTTGCACAGAGTCTACATAAAATTAAATTATTTACTCATTTACTATCAATCTCAAATGTTGATATTATCACCAGGTTACTCTACACCCCGAACTAACCCAGTGAAGAAAGGAGAAGAGGAGGAAGACACAGATGTCATTCCGGATATATTTAAGAGATTCGGCGAGGAATAAACGAATAGACGATACTGCGGCCTCTTACAAAATGTTACTTTAGTGCCAACACTTTTAAATGTGCCAAAGAATATTTGAGACAGCTTGAATAATAAAGCTCTACATCATAATATTCTTAGAAAAGCTAGTTAGGGTTCCGTACCTCAAAAGGTAAAAAAGGAACCCTAATAGGATCACTTTCTTGTCCGTCTGTTTTTTAATATAATAAAGTACTTAATATTTTACTCTTAGTTCTCTAGGTTATGCGCGTGAAAAGTTTAAAAATAATGATAACTTACATTATTATTTAGTAACTTATTTATATAAATGTATTTCTGACTTAAATAAATAGTCTTCTAAGTCAAAGCTATATATTTCAGTAGTTTTATAAACTTTTAAATGTAAAAAGTCTTTAAAAATAGATCAAAGTATTGGCACTAAAATTACATTCTATGTAGTGCCTACCTGCTTGTAATGTTAAATAAAATAATGGATAAGGATCTGCATTTCTATATTTTGTAAATATTTATCAAACAAAGACAATATACAATAATGAACGCAAAATTTTGTTTTATTTTATCAAAACGTCACTGAGTAGGTTAAATTAATTTTATATAATAAAATAGTATAAATAAAATAAAAAGTGTATTGTGGTTTTATGAAATCACGATGTAAGTGTAGCTATGGTAGCTAGCTACTATGACAGCAGTTGAGATGACACATCAACGTGTATACAAATATGGCTGCGGAAGCGTCCGCCAATCACAGCTAGACCTAACTGTCATTAAATCATATCTACATGATATCCACCGTAGACGAATATTAAATAGACAAAACATTAGTGTATGCGATGAAATAGCTAAAGAGAGATATAACCCGACTAAAATGATGAACACGTGATACATATGCCAGCAATAAGATAAAATGAACAGCGTAATTTGGTCGGGTCGGGTCAGCTGGTGAAAGCAGCTGGCCAATGGGCACCATTAGAGCTGGACATGAAATCGCATTTGCAGAGAAGGATAAAAAATTGTTGTCCATCTCGCTCTCTCAAACTAGTGATTGTATAGTTTTATCCTTCTCATATTATTATTGTTATTTTAATGCCAAGTCTATTTTAATATACTCCATCTACGATATCCATCATTCAAGCTAAAGCACCGGCGACATGCGATAGATGGAAGAAAAAAATTAATGCAATGTAATAAAACTTTAAAAAGGTAAAGGTTATATAAGGTAGATAAATACCTTTAAGAAATATATTTTATAGCACAGTGTGACCTAAACCCGCACTTTACGCACGCTTTTCCGTGACTAAAATAGTCGATTATGCAAATGCAATGAATGCGCTCGGGTGCCAACTTCACGCCGTGCAATAGAATAGAATAGAAATATTTTTATTGTGTCAAACTGTGTACATAGTTTCAGATTTAAGTTTTAAGTATTGTTTCAACAGTTTGTCCATTTCGGACATACAATAATAATGTAGTAAAGTTAACCCGCAGTTGTTTTAGTGTTAACTAGTTAAGAGATAAGGAAAACATAATACTACTACTGTTATTACCTATATACTAAACATTAAACATTAATAAAATTATAATCTTCTATTTGACGGAAAAGCGTAGCAAGCATAAAGTAAAGTGCAGGTTTTTTTTAAATTATTATTTTTCGTGGTTTATGTCACACTGACAGCTATAAACTACAACTAATAATATCGTTTAAAAACTAAAAAAGAACCGACTTCAATGCCGCGCTATTCATTTTCAGTACCAATTTTGAGATGTTTATCTCAATATCTCTGGAGATAATTATCATACCTCGATGAAATTACCATGGTACCACACTTGGGATATCTCCTTTCGAACAAAAAAAGAATAATCAAAATCGGTTCATAAACGACGAAGTTATCCGCGAACAAACATAAAAAAAAATATATATATATATATGGTCGAATTGAGAAACCTCCTCCTTTTTTTGAAGTCGGTTAAAAACTATACAAAGACGAGGCACCGATTTCTTCGAAGCTGCGATCGATTGTCTGTAACAGACTATTGACCCCTTCACATGTGTTTAAAGTTAACTATGTGATAGTAGATATAAGAAAATGTTTAATTATTGTGAAATAAACATTTTGAATATGTTTGACTAATAAGTTGATATGAAACAGTACATACTACAAGGTTACACAAGTAAAAGCTTCTAAAATAAATGTTCAACTTTTTTCCTTTTTTTTGGGAACTGTTCGATTCAGGCTGACTCACACCCCTACAAGTCGAAGCAAAGTGCAGTTATAATCGGAAATGTTTTAACATTACTTACTTTTATCTAAGCTTCAAAAGTATGTTAACTTTGATCAATTAAATACCTACACAAATTTCTACAGGGGATACGGTCGTAGTCTACGATATAAAATTGTATATTTATAAAGAATGATATAGAAAATTGTTTTAATTTTTTTTTCTGTAATATTCCTGCCATGTCACAATAACGGGGTAAGAAGAAATAATACAATGTATATAAATGAAATATACAGCCTGCCAGTAACAGCAATAGCGAGGTAGACGAGATTCCAAACTAAACAAATTAAAACATAAATGCTGAAAATTGTAAATACTGCACAGTAAACATAGTAAAATTAATAAGAAACAAATAATATCAAAACTAGATTCCTTTGTAAAATTGTTATTTGCAACAAATATTTCTATTAAGCTAACACAACCATGTCAAAAATAAATATGATAAAAAGATTTCATAAAGTAAACATGTAATTATTGTCCACATCACAACACACAAACTGCATACATAATAAATTGCAACCCTCTTACAATGGAAAAACATTGACACTGATATTATCTAAATAAATTGATTGATTGATTGATTTAAGGCAACTTTATTTCAGCGCAGTAGGTAGTATTTAGCGATACCTCCGTCCCCGTGACGGATATTCCCGATACGGGAACTGTCAGCCAGCTAGCAAGAGTGACACAGGCCCTACCTCGAAGACGCGTCGCGGGCTACTGAACTTTCTGAAGTGAGGCGCGCTGGCCGCTTTATTATATAATATTGTGTTAAAAAAATGAGTTTTGAAAAAACTATCCATTGCATTTCCTTTTAAATTTCTTTTCCTATTTTTTGGCATATTTATTTGTGAGTCAAACTCTGGCTCACAGCACTTTAAGTAATACCCAAAAAACGATTTAAATTTCTTTGTTTTCGTAATTTTTGTGGTCGATTGAAGTCGTAAATATCGTGTTTTGAACCAAGTTTTTAAAAGTTTAAATAATCAAGAATGTTTTTTGAACTAAATGTTTTTTGTGATCAAAACAAATAATATTACATTGTTTGCTGTTGAATCAAAAACTTGTCAATTTGGAATATTTAAATAAAAAATATAATTAAGATAGTTTAAAAACTAAAACAACCGACTTTCATGCCGCGCGAGTCAGTTTCAGTAGCAAGTTTGAGACGTTTATCGTCATATCTCTGGAGATACTCATCAGATCTCGATGAAATTACAATGGGACTACCTCGGAAACGAACCCTGCCGATTAAAAAAATAATCATTCAAATCGGTTCACAATTGACGGAGTAATCGCGTAAAATTAAAAAAAAAACATACAGACGAATTGAGATTGAGAACGTCTTTCTTTTCGGGAAGTCGGTTGAAAAATAATAATAATGCGATATCGCATTATTATAATTATTATAAATATTATAATAATGCGATAACCCTAAAGGGTTATCGCTATATATATATATCGTATCGTATCGTATATATATATCGTTATATAATTAGAGATAACCCTAAAGGGTTATCTCGGGTTATCTCTAATTATTTTTAATTTATCATTATTTATCTTCAGTATTTATCTTTATCTTAATCTTTAGATTTAGATTTTCCATCTGTATTTGATATGATTTTGTGGAACCGGGTAGTTTTTGAACACATATTTATCTAGATTAGGTTTAATAATATCTGAGATTTCGTTAAAAATAACAAGATAATATATAAATGTAAAACAATCTTTATTAGATAAAATTTAAACTCAAGGCAATGTGAACGTTATTCCGCAGTAAATAAAGTCCAAATAACAAAGCTATGAAGATTCGTCCCCATCTTCTTGTGTGATATCGTCTTCTTCTTCCTGTCTCTCTTCTTCTTCTTTCTGCTTCTGCTTTCTCACCATTTCTGACAGATACTTGCATCTCTGCATACATTCCTCCTGTAATATCAAATAGATTTTAAAAGTTCATTATTCAGTCAATATCCACCGAGAACATTGACTGACGAGAGACTTAGTAAAGTTTTCTTTTTAATCGAACAATGATAATTATTAATGAGAACGTTGTAGTTATTTTAATATCAGATATGTTTAGTATTCTATTCTAGGGCTAGCGTGCTAACATCTTCGACCGCATCATCACTTACCGACAGGTGAGATAGTGGTCAAACGCTAGCCAATAAAATATTTTTTTTGTAAATAGAGTAACTATAGACGTTTGTAAAAATTATGTTTAAATAATTCACCATCATCATCATAATCAGCCGGTGTCAGTCCACTGCTGGACGTAGGCCTCTCCAAAGACACGCCACTGAGCCCGATCTTCGGCTCTTCTTTTCCAGTCACTACTCTCCGTTTTTTTTACTCCACCTGGTCACAGGACATCCTAAGCTACGTTTGCCGATTCTCCACTCTAGGACAAGTCTACCCCAACGGTTATCAGCCCTGCGGCAGATATTGTGAGAACCCCGTTGGCGTTGACGATAGATTGAATTCGAGGCGAGAGGTCACCAGTTCAAATCCTAGCACGAGTGTTCGTCCACAGATGGTATACATTTCATGCCGGTGAAGCAATCCCATAAGTTTTGCGCCTACCAAAAATCGCGCAGCGCGAACTCGGGGTGTACTTTTCCATACAAATGTATTCCCCTGTTTCCTCCCTGGAAAATGCTTCTACTACAAAAAATCAAGGTCTGTTGTAGCTACGCCCCGCCCCTATCATTACTTATAGTTTTTTTGACCAACCAATTGAAAATTTGTTCTAATCCAGTTGTAAAATCGCAAAATATGCGACATAAACGGCCATATCTTTTGATCGCGTTGACTTACAGGTAGGTAAAGATTAATCTTTTCACAGTCGAAAGACACCGTAGACCCACGTATTTAGTTCAAGTTTCAACTTGATACCTCTACGCGTTCCAGAGATAAAAGGTTTTCGTCCGTCCACACACAGACAGACAGACGGACAATAAAGTGATAAGGACGAGTGCCTTTTTTTTCTTTTAAAATACGTAACCCTACTTAATGTATTAGCGCTTTAAGTCTTAATATTTATAACGAAGACGACAAATATTTAGTATATTTAGTTTAGTAGAACATGTTACCTTAGTCTTCCCCGGCACGGCAGCAGATATCTTCTGCCAGCGGTCGCCGGCGCCACCCTTGGGATATTTGGCGAGCGCGGTCTCCAGCGCCTTCTGTTGCGGCTGAGACCAGTTCCCGCCCGACACCTCCTCTGTTTTACGAGTCTTCACCTGGATTCAACGAGACAATATTCAAATTTAAAGGTTGAACATCTATATATATAAAATAAAGTCGTGTTAGTTACTACACTTATAACTCAAGAACGGCTGGACCAATTTTTATGATTTTTGTATTTTTGGAATTGTCTTTGTCAGGAATAGGATAATAATTATTTAAAACAATGAATAATTGACCAAAAAAATTATATAAGCAAACATATTTTGCCAAAATGTTCCTGGGTTTAAAATCTGCCGATTATTTGATGTTCAATTGTTTATCCCGCCGTATATTTTTTTTGTATAATTATGGATCCACACGATTAGTGTATTTAGCCCGTGTCAAGTAGTAAGTCAAGTAATAATTCTTCAACTTTTTGTGAATTCAAGTCACGTAGATTTTAAAAATGTCAAATATTATCAGTAATGATAATTGTTTGACATATTTATTGATTGTCAAATATGCGTGCGTTCACAAATGTATGCTTACAAGCAACTTTTTTTGTTCGAAAGGAGAGATCTCAAGTGTGGTACCATGGTAATTTTATCGAGGTATGATAAGTATCTCCAGAGATATTGAGATAAACATCTCATAATTGGTACTGAAAATGAATAGCGCGGCATTGAAGTCGGTTCTTTTTTAGTTTTTAAACGATATTATTATTCTATATCTGGATTGCCATAATACATTAATAAACTTAATATCTCTTTTGTATTCATTTATTACGTTCATAAAAGCCTAAAACAAGTTCATCTAAAAGGTAACACGACATTAATTGTCTGTTAGGTGGTACGAAGTTCGCCGGGCCAGCTAGTTCAATATAAATTATCTTTAATAACAGATGAAGATGTAGTGACAAGAATAGAGAAAGGGATGCTTAGATGGTTTGGACATCTAGAGAGGATGGATGAAGAAAGATAGACGGAGCAGATTTACCAGACGAGTGCGAATGGGGCAGCCGGTAGAGGCCGCCCTAGGCGAACGTATCACGACCAGATCGGAGACGTTTTAAAGAAAGGCCAAGTCAAAAGTACTTATAACCGGCGAGCATGTATGAAGGCGCTCATGAAAGTGGAAGATGCGAAAGACGTATGTCAGGATCGTAGCATGTGGAAAGAAGTAGTATCTGCCTACCCCAAAGGGAAAAAGGCGTAATTTTATGTATGTATGTATGTTTAATGATAAGGCATCTTAATCCATACTAATATTATAAAAACGTTTGTAACTCTGTCACTCTGTCTGTTTGTTACCCAACCACGCCTAAACGGACAATCCGATCTTACTGAAATTTAACAAGATACTTTGTAGTATGAGGATGTACATAGGCTACTAATTTTTGATGTACGTGAACGAAGTCGCGGGTATCAGCTAGCTTTATATAATTTAGATAGTTTAAAAACTAAAAAAGCAATTTCACATGCCTTGCGAGTCAGTATCAGTAGCAAGCTTGAGATTATCATCTCCATATCTCTGGAGATAGTCATCAGATCTCAATGAACCGTATAATGGTACCACAGTGGAGATTTACCTTACCCATGAAAATAAGAATCATTCAATTCGGTTATGCGGAGTAATCGGCGAACAAACATAAAAAAGCAAACAGAAAAAAATAAACACACACAGTCCAGTTGAGAACCTCCTCCTTTTTTAAAGTCGGTTGAAAAATAAGCAAAATTAACTTGACTTCGTTTACAGGAAGCGCTAGGACATTACAACCCACCTTTTTAGGCAGTTCCAGAGGCGGCGGCAGGTCGGGCTCCGGGGCCGGCACCTTGTAGAACTTCTCCTTGAGCTTGGCGGCCATGTGCGTCACCTCGGGCACGGCGCGGCCCATGGCCTCCGCGATGCGGTCCCAGCGCGCCGCCGAGCCCCCCGGGTGCTTCTTCACCAGCCGCACCAGCTCCGCCAGGTCCTCGTCCGTCCACAGCCCGCCTGATATCACGGGGGGCTGCCGGACGATACAACAATAAAACGTTACTAATAAGCTTATCAGCCCATTGAAAAGTTACATTTGGGGTTACATTTGGGGTTGCATTAGGGCTATACCTCACCGAGATGCCATGGCGACGTGGCCAGCGACGTCGCCATGGCTACGTCTGGCGTCCCTGCGTCGCCAGACTGAGTCGCCAAATCGCGTCGCCAATGCATTCAGTTCTGTCTCGAAACAGTCAGGAATGGACGTGGAAATTACTGCACTGTTATTATATTATTACCAGCGTCGCAAAAAGATGAAACGAAAAAAAATATATAATCTAATATATAAAATTCTCGTGTCACAGTTTTCGTTGCCATACTCCTCCGAAACGGCTTGACCGATTTTGATGAATTTTTTTGTGCTTATCCGGTATCTATGAGAATCGGCCAACATCTATTTTTCATCCCCCTAAATGTTAGGGGTAGTCCACCCCTACATTTTTTTTTAAATTTTTTAGTAGGAAATTATTTATATGGCAAAACAACGTTTGCCGGGTCAGCTAGTGATAATATATAATGCGTTCAACGCGGCGACTGATTGGCGACTAAGTGAGTGAGTGACGGAGCATTCAAACACGTGCAAACAACTGGCGACGTCAACGGTAGCCAGCGTCGCCAGTCGCCGCATGCGGAGCGGTCGACTCTGGCTACGCTGGCTACTGGCAACGTCGCCAGTCGGTCGCCAAGTGAGTTAGCCGTCATACATCTCAATAAGAACTAGTTGGCGCCGTCGCTGGCCACGTCGCCATGGCATCTCGGTGAGGTATGGCCCTTAGGCATGACGACAGTATCAAAAAATCGAAGATTTGATGATTTTAGGGGAAAATACATATTAACACTAGTTTACTTTTATATAAAAAAATTGAGATTATTATGATTTTCAATAAAATAAAGCATTAAAATACTGCAATCGGCCATTTTGATTGAAACACCAATCACAGCGCATGACGTCACGCCTATGTCCTGTTATGTTTTCTTAAATATGTTATTAAATTTTGGAAAACCCATGCGTATTCATTGTCACAGATTATATAATAGTTACTACGTTAAGTATGTCATTAACATATGCGATGCGTGACGTCACAGCCGACGCCATGACACATGTGAGATGTTTTCGCGCACTATTGACAAAATATTAGAAAAATTGCTTTAAACTTCGTTAAACTTAAGTTAATTACCGAAATAAATATTTTTTCGTGAATAGTAAATGTGTTCCCACATTACGGAAGAGGATTTCAAAATCATTCGTCACGCCTTTTGTCAGAGGAACCAATTTCATTTTTCAGTATTGCTCTCACTGAGAATGGGAGAATATTCCGCAAAATCGTATAAGGAACTAGGTGTACGAGTTTCATTTATTCCCTTAGTACGAGTTTTCATACCAAACTCGATATCGTTTATCGAACAAATTTTGTATGAAAAACAGTACAGCGCCTCTAGTGGTTTTCACACTACACAAAATCGAGACCAATCAGGGAGCCTGAATAAGTCGACAACTATGTGAGTTCTGTCAAAAGCGTTTACGATGAAAACTCGTACTAAGGGTAAACACATGCCAAACTAACTAACAAAAAAATATGAAGTATTACAAATTTAAGAAAATCGTAATGTTGTTCAATAAACTGGCCAAGTGCAAGTCGGACTCGCACTCGTAGCGTTCCGTACCACACTACAGTATTTTATAAGATCGAGCAAAAAATGCCACTATCATTTTTCGCCAGCAAAAAAATATAATTAATAAACATTTTATCAAAACAGAGTTGTGAGCCGCGTGCTTATTTCTTATAACGCCATCTAACGTCTAACACTATCTAAGTGAAAGTTAACACAAAGGTGTTAGGGATCGTCATTTCAATATAACGCCATCTATGGACGTTTACCTAAACGTTCATAGATGGCGTTGAATATATTGAACATATTGAAATGCCAAAAAAAAACACATTTCTTCTATGGGGACTATAATTTTTAAGATTATTCTATTTTTAGTATTTGTTGATATAGCAGCAACAGAAATACATCATCTGTGAAAATTTCAACCGTCTAACTATCACAGTTCAT
The DNA here is from genome assembly GCA_954871355.1 of Cabera pusaria. Classification (NCBI taxonomy): domain Eukaryota; kingdom Metazoa; phylum Arthropoda; class Insecta; order Lepidoptera; family Geometridae; genus Cabera; species Cabera pusaria. Next base: position 3,700,320 of record OX940892.1, read on the forward strand.
GAGATACAGCCTGGAGACAGACGGTAATCTATTTTCTACATAGTTTTTTGTTAGTTAGTTTATATTTTGGGTTAACACTGTCTTTTGCAACACAGTCTCAAAGACTACAGCAAAAATGCAGGGTACCACAAAAAATTGTTACAACAAATATTTTTAAATAAAGCAATTTTGAATTTTGTATTTGTATTTATATTTATCCATCTATTAGATAGATTCATGAATATGAATACAGTTTTATTAGCTGTCAGCCTATTCCACATTAACTATGCATTAGATTCTAAAGCACAAATGTGCTATCCATTTGAACGCACTAGTACTATTATATATATGTATACCGCCATCCCCTTTTCTTTTAACAGACAACCAGACGTACCATGTATACTTTCATGTGACGTTCCATCCACTCGAACGAAATGTTTTGCTTCATCATTCATCATACGTACAGCCAAGGAGTGGAATTTCTTGCCGGTATCTGTGTTTCCCGTTCACTACAACCCTTTTTCCAATCGCGAGTGAACAGGTATCTTCTAGGCAAGCGTGCTACATCGTCGATCGCATCGTCACTTAACATCAGCTGAAATAGTGGTAAAACGCCTATATATGAAAATAAGAGGGTACGTAGAAAGCTACGCGTTAGAAGTAAAACTTCCAATCCAATCACTACTTAATTATTTTTTGTACAACTCCATCTGTTGAAATATAGCGAATAAATCTTCGTAGTAACGCCGTTCTACAAAAGAGGGCGTTTATAAATATAAAATATAACATGACGCTACGTCACATCCGTCAAATTTTACCCCAGTGCGCGTAAAGAACACTTAAAAAATGTAATAATAAAGAGTACTCACCGGTCTGATAGAAGCGACGACGGGGGCTCCGTCGGGCTCCTCTGCGGGATCGAGCAGGCAGCCTCCGTCCCGCGCGGGCGGCACGAAGGCGCGCCGCTTACGGAGCCCGCGCTCTTTGGCCTCGGCCGCCGCCGCCGCCTCGCGTATCGCGCGCTGACGGTCTTCTTCTTCCCTATTGTCATATTAGTATTATTATATTATTAGTAGTATCACAGAAAAATGAATAGTAGAAGTACAGAAGAGGCACTCCCTGATAGCTAAAATGCGAGATTAAACCTAATTACAACGACAACGGTTACGTTCAAAATACGCTACACGCCTCGGATACGACCTTGAATTTACATCACAGAATAAACTAATAGTAACTGATAACCGAGTGTTGCGCACCGTAAAATGCACCGTAAGTCCGCGCGGCGAGAGTCTGTATCACTCGCGGTCAGCTCGCGGGCCGTCAGCTGTCTCTTACTGTAGGGTTGAGTGTTGTGAGAAAACAGATTGAATAGTAAAGTAAAGGCGCGCGTCCGCTCGAGAGCGCGCGTTACACTACTGACTGAAATTGCAGCCGTATGTACTTAATCATCTTCCTAGTCTTATGCCTCTCACTCTCTCTCTCTCTTATATTCTCTTTCATTTGGGTCTGTCTGTTGTCATTTCTGTATCCACTCCTCTTACCATATATAGGGGCTCCCAAAGAAAGAAAATATGGAAAGAAAATATGGATATAGATCCATATTTTCTTTCTTTGGGAGCCCCGTTGGAGTTTTTTTTAATGATATAATCTAACAGGACAAGCTGGACGCTCGCCTAATGGTAAGCGATGACGTCTACCTGTTACAGATACAGCGGCATGCAAAATTCTGAACAGCCAGAATCTTGCATGTCACTGCACTGCGCCTGTTACCGCGAGACATAAAGCTGTTGTGTCTAACATGCCCTGTAATTTCACTGGACACCGCGCAACTTCAACCGAAAAAATCCTATTTTTAGGCTGAAAATTAAATTATTGGCAAAGTGGTAGTACCGCCCCAGGCGGTCTAGCAGAAGTCTTATCACTACAATTATTGTACTTATCGCCCCTATAATGTAACACTTTGCTCAACACGCATCTCCCTTTCTCCATCCCAAGATTGACTGGAAGAGATCGCTTTTAGCGATATGTCCGCCCATTACGCACATACTGTAGTTTTAAGTGTTTACTGTTGTTTAAGGTAGTATTAATTGGTGTACAATAAAGAATTATTGTATTGTTGTATTGTATTGTACTGTTAGCATGGAAATAAGCCAAATACCAACGTCACAGCTAACTCATATAGTTTAATGTCTCAGCTGAACAAATAACATTGAAAGTGGGATATTATAATATTATACACAACTGTATAAACATAACATACATTTCAAATAAACTATTAATTAACCGACATTACAAAGAAGGTTCCTAATTCGTTAGAATTTATTTTGTTTTTTTTTTATGTATGTTTAGTGATTACTTGATGACGCCTGAATCTATTTGGAAAATTATTATTTTGTTTGAAATGATCGTTTATAAAACTATTAGAACCGACTTTAAATGTCGCGCTGGTAATTTTCAGTACCAAGTTTGAGGTGTTAATCTCCATATCTCTGGAGATACTAAACATATCTCGATGAAAATTAAATAGGACCACCTGGGAAAATAAATTTACCGAATCAGTTAAGACGTCTTCGAGTAATCGGTAAACATTCATAAAAAAAAAAAAAAAAAAAATTGCGAATCTCTTTTTTTGTGAAGTCGGTTAAAAATGAAAGATTTTTTTAAATATCTTATAGGCTAGCGTTTGACCACTATCTCACCTGTTGTTAAGTGATGATGCGGTCGAAGATGGTAAGCACGCTAGACCTAGAATGGGAACTGGCTCTCAAGGATAGCTGCGGAACACTTGTTTGGCGACAGATTTTCTAACTTGAGGGTGGTAGCTGGCCAGGCGGACAGTAGATGTGTCCTACCACCATGCGGGGGTTGTTGGTTACTTAACGATGTTTTTCCTATACCGGAGGGCCACTGTGAAAAGCGCACATACATTTTTCGATAGAAAAATCCATTGGTGCACGCGGGGTTTGAACTCGATACCTCTGGAATCAAAGCCGACCGACGAAGTTCTCCCGATTACGCCACCGGGCCCTCAAAAGATGACAGTGACAATAATATATTCTAGTTACTATAAATTCTAGTCTATACATACTTCTTTTTCTGCCGCTTCAGCTCCTCTTCTCTTTCCTGTTTCCTTCTCTTTAACTCCTGTACAGCTCTGGGCAGCGCTGTGATGAGCCACCAACACAGCCGGGGTATTTGGAAGGGCAGTGTGTCCTTCACGCTGGGCTTCGGCATCTGTTCTAGTAACTCAGCCAGCCCGGCGTCGAACCCTGACTTCTTTGATTGTTTCTTACCACGGCTGTTTAGGATTTGTTCCTAGGGCAAATAATATCGTTTAAAAACTAAAAAACAACCGACTTCAATGCCGCGCTATTCATTTTCAGTACCAATTTTGAGATGTTTATCTCAATATCTCTGGAGATACGTATCATACCTCGATAAAATTACCATGGTACCAGACTTGGGATATCTCCTTTCGAACAAAAAAAATAATAATCAAAATCGGTTCGTAAACGACGAAGTTATCCGCGAACAAACATTAAAAAAAAAATATATACGGTCGAATTGAGAAACATCCTTTTTTTGAAGTCGGTTAAAAAGGATTTTCAATACATTTGTTAAAAATATTTACTTGCTAGGCATATGTTAAAAAAATTTTCAAAACAAACTCGGAGTACGTTAACCTAGTTCTATAAAAAAAGATAACAATGATTAACATTCATGAAAGATAAAAAAGAATCGCTAAATGCCAAACTCGAGAACAGATAGATCCTAGCCAATTAGGGTTCAGAACCGGGAAATCCCGGTCTCGAAAGTACCGGGAATTCCCGGTTCTTTTGTCAGTAAAATGGAACCGGGAAATCAATTTTGATTCCCGGTTCTTTCGGTACTTTCGGGAATTTTATTTTAATTACGCGATTCATACTACTACTTTCTTACTTATTTACTCTTTACTTTTTACATTGTCTTCGTAGAAGTTTTTAACTTCTCTAAGAATCTTGGGCTTAGAAACGACAGCCAATCAGCATAATTTTTGAAATGATTGAGGCGCACTGGAGTAAAATTTAACGGAAGTGACGTAAGCGTCATGTTATATTTTATATTTCTAAACGCCCTCTATTGTATAACGGCGTAACTACGAAGACGTATTCGCTTAAGTTCAACAGATGGAGTTGTACAAAAAAATTGTTAGCTATATTGAGAAATGAATTGGATTAAGTTTTTTCTTCTAGCGTGCAGATTTCTACACATCCTCTTTATTAAATTTATTCATTGAAGTCCGAGGAACGTTTTTATAATGAGAGATCAAAAATCTTGTATGTCTCTATTAACTTAGTGAGTAAAGAAAAATCTTACAGCAGTAAACCGTTTCTCAGCATACGCCGCCCAGCCGACAGCATACTGCCCGAAGGTAATGATGATGAACAGAATGATGGATCCCTCGGCAAGACCCATCTTCCTCACGTGTCGGTAGTAGTACACAGCGGACCGCCAGTTCGGCAGACCGTTCTTGAGGACTTCGTTGTATCTGGAGGAATGGATTTATGTCAGGACAGTCGGACAGTCGGACAGTCGGACCTTTATCAAACTTAACGTGAAGTGAGGACATTTCTATAATCCACATGGCACAACTGCTATGCAAGTTTATGCTTTTTGAAATGACTCTGCTTTAGGAGCACTGGCAGGCTTCCCTCACTCGCCCATAGCTACTGCGCTTTATATCTAAACTTTCGAGCAACGCCGGCGGTACTATCTGCCAGTCGGTTGTCACTGCTCACGCGCGCGCAACGTATATTATTATTCAAATGACGGTATAACTGCGCATTCGTATTCTATATTAGAAACGATTTAAGTTTTTCATAGTCATTTTGCGGGTTTGACAAAAAACAAGCATAATATTTTTCATTTTTTTTTATGCGAACGATACTAAAATGACAAAACGGCGTAAAATTCACTTTCTCGACTTCAAATTCGACTCTGAGTTAGGAATTTGATGTTATTTTGTCGGTAAATAAAAAGAATTCGTAAACTTTTTTTATTTCATTGAGTCAACCCTTTACTGTATCGGGGGCGCGCCGGTACATCGCGCGTTGAACGAAGTAATAACGAGGCTAGGTCGAGCGCCTTAGACACTTTTTTGCTTGTATTGTCTGAAATAAACGTTGGTATTGTGTTTTGTAGAGGCTTGAAATATCTGTTACGTCGTAACTATTATATAATCTGTGGCACTGGGGTAAAATTTGACGGAAATGACGTAGTCATGTTATATTTATAAACGCCCTCTATTGTAGAACGGCGTAACTACGAAGACGTATTTGCTAAAGTTCAACAGATGATGTTGAACAAAAAATATAATTAGAGATGTTGAGAAATAAATTGAATGAATTTGGAAGTTTCACTTCTAACGCATATCTTTCTACGCGCACACAAACTGGAGATCTACTTGATGGTAAGTGGTGCTGCTGAATTCTTTGAGAACAATGTTTTTTATATCTATCTATAGGCTAGCATTTGACCACTACCTCTCCTGGTGTTATGCGATGATGTGGTTGAAGATGGTGGACATGCTAGGTCTATATATTTGTCTATCGCTATATCTATCTGCCTTGAAGATACTAATGCTAAAAGAAGTGCAGCTTAAACCTGTAGAAATTTAAAACTAAAACTGCCCATGTTCTAAGTTTAAGACAAGATCAAAGAGATGTTATAGAGTTTAGTAATTAAAATGAGTTTAACCGAATTAACTGGCAAAAATTAGTAGAGGATGCCAAGGACCCATTGTGGGGTTGTTACAGGTTTGTTGTTGCCACAGGAAGTTTTGTTTTATATTTTTTTAATATCATATAAGCGTTTGACCACTATCTCACCTGTTGGTACGTGATGATGCGGCCAAGGATTGTAGCATGCTATACTTGAATGGGAACTGGCTCTCATGGATAGCAGCCTAAGTAAGCGGAATCATAGACTATCCATAAAATTATCCATAATACAATGTAAGTACATACTTCTCTCTTTTTCCTGGATCCTTGAGTATATTGTGAACGGAGACCAGGTTCCTGAACTGTACATCGGCATCAGGAGCATCATTCTTGTCGGGGTGCAGCTTTAGTGTTAGTTTCTTGAATGCAGACTTTATCTCGGCTGGCAAGGCTTCCTGACAACAACATTTTAGAAAATAAGCTTTGAAAAAAACAACAACATATTATATACTAACTAGCTGATACCTGCAACTTCATCCACATACACCAAGAATTTAGTAGCCTATGTTCATCCTCACGCGATAAAGTATCTCCTTGTTAAATTTAAGTAAGATCGGATTGTCCATTTAGGCGTGATTAGGTAACAAACAGACAGAGTGACAAACGTTTTTATAATAATTAGTATGGATACAGCATCCATGTAGCTTATGCATGGGGCTGGGTCTGATCACCATCCTCAACATCTCCATCTCAACACCTCTGCTCCATCAAGATAATAGGATGGATTGGGTAGATGCTGGCAGGGGGATATGCATATTACACCTCTAGTAGGATGCCAGTGCAGGTCTTGTGACACCCTACTACCAGTTAGAATTAGATGGAGCTGGGTGATGCATGATGAAACATAGGTGATAAGCCTGGTTCATTAAAACTAGGCATGCACAAAACAGTACATTGAACTGTAATGCAACAATACTCATTACTTTCGAAGATGTGATATTACTTCAAAGCATCACATCACACATCACTCATTACACTTAGCGTAACCATTGCCTACTCCATTCTACTAAACTAATACATCACTCGAGATTGTAAATACAATGTATTACATTGATAATTACGAGTCTCACAAAAATAAACCTTGCCTATTATGAAATACGTTTAAAATTCCAAATATCACACCGTTTGTCAAGTATGCTTAGGTCTTACTCACCCAGCATGAAATGAATATTGTTTCTTTCACTCTATGATTGCAATCCTGATGTGTGCAAGTCATGTCTCTCACTCTCACGGTAATTTTAGCAGTTTTAGCAGCAATTATAGTCTCTCTCTTCTCTGCAAACGGACTTTCCTACCATTCTGTTTGTGCGATGTGATGTGTAATATGTGATGGTTGAAATTCTCACGTAATGTGATGTTGCATTATTTAGCCATGTGATATCACCTTTGTTTATTAAATTCATTACCTACACATGTTTAATACTTGGTGCGTGGGCTCTTTTCCGCAACTAGGCTGTATGTCGGCCCTTTTTGCGTGTGGATCCTTACACATGTATAATTAAAACAATAGTAATTCTAATTTCTTTTAATAAGACCTGTGATGATGAGCAAGGATTGCCATGCATTGAGTAACTAATGACCAACATAGGCCCAGCAATGGCCTGTTGTTGTGTTGGTGGGATGATCTTGATTCATTTGAAGGGAATTGGCTCGAGCTTTGCAAATGACAGCGAGAATTGGTAGAAGATGGTGAATGGATGGTGTGCTTTTTCCCAGCAATGACATCAAAGAGAATAATTCTAAGTGGTGATGGGGTGATAAACCCCTGCACCCATTCAGGGAGTTATGTAAATCAAAATCAAAATATATTTATTGTGAATCAACTGTGTACAAAGATGGTATGTATGTAACAAAAATAGTTACCATGCTTTTAAATAAAGCATGGGAACTTGATAATCACACTAAAAAGATAAGACAATGTCATAATCTGAATTAATGAAAGCAACATGTAATCAATTATCATTGAAATTAATTAATTAATCATAAGTTCACCTTTCTCTCATGATCATGTGCTCGGAATTATTATTGCAGATATTTAATATAACTTTAACTAGCGCAGAATGCGATACTTTTACTGGAAAATACAATATTTTAGTGACTTTTTCCTGTAGACATTCGATAAAGTTTACTATGTCAAAGGAAGCATGGTTTATTACAAAGCCACATTAGAACTAGCACATATTAAAGAAGGGTTATTTTATTTGCTTATTTTAAGATCTTACTTGGGTAACGCCGAGTAATTCATAAAAATTCTGGTTAACTTCTTCGACCGCATCGAAAACTTCGAAGTCTCCATCGTCCCACGCTGAGGCAGCAAAAATTGATGAAAGTAATATTAAAATAACAGAACGCATTGCGGATACTTCTACATGAATCAATTTAACTGGGTAAATCACGATTTTATATATAAAACATCGCTAATTCTGTAAAAAAGATTTACATTTTTGACGTGCTTTTTTTATTATGAATTTGACTGACGTAGACTTGACATTATGCCAGCTGTACACACTAATGTTACCACTTTTAAAAATGTATGCCTTTTGGTAGAACTTTATATCAATAATCGTTATATTAGTATCTTCTTGCAATATCAATGAATACACAAATTAGATGATTTTAATTGACGTACGTTCGTAATCCAAGGTCTGTGTGACCTTGGATTACGAACGTACAACGTTATCGTACCCCATAAAATGTATATGACTTAATATTTGGTTATAAAACTGTACCCAATGACCACATAGTGTGTTAGTAAAGGAAATAAGTATATACAATTAAAGTTATTTTCACTCTTATGTGGCTGTAAGCTTACCTAGTCATTAGGGTAAGCCTACCTCGTCTAATCCTATGCTAAATCCCTAGGTTCAACTTGTTAATTCTGGATGATCTATCTATGGTGAAGGCAATCAAACCGAACTTACGTCGCGTATAACGAAGCGTATAATGTAGGTATTTATTTATTATAGCCCATTTACATTCGCGTACGAGTCGCGACGCGAGGGACGAGGCGAGGGGCGAGGTGCGAGTGTGAACAGACGCTCGTAGCTCGCCTCGTCCCTCGCCTCGTCACTCGCGGAGCTCGCGTCCGGAGCGATTTTTGGGGCACGAGTCAAAGGACCTCGCGTCGCACGCGAGTGGATATTCGAGTGTGTGTGCGAGTGTAAACAGGCAACTCATTTACCATCGATCAACACGAGCCTCGCACGAGGGACGAGGCGAGCCACGAGGCGAGGGACGAAGCACGAGTGTAAAGCCCGTATTATAGAATACGTTGCCGCCGAACTTATGTCCGACCGAAGTTCGGTTAAACCGTTGTACCACAGATTATATAATAGTTACTTCGTTGTACGCCAAAACGTGGTGTAATTTTGACAAATGTGTTTCTAGTACATACTTGAAATAGCATTGCAGGCGCAATGACGCAAAGTTCGGTCACGTATCTTCGGCATAGTGTGTGTGCTTCTAGGTACCTATGGAGTCAACGACATGCTGTATGTAATAAAATAATAATGTAACTGTTTCTCCCGCGACTCAAACCCCCCACTGAAAAAAGACATGTCGCCAATCGGTTCCGCAATTATGTTTGTTGCCTTTTTAGGGTTCCGTAGTCCTGACAAGGAACCCTTATAGTTTCGTCATGTCCGTCTGTCTGTCTGTCTGTCTGTCCGTCTGTCTGAGGTTTTGCTAAGAGACCGTTAATACTAGAAAGCTGTAATTTTGTGGGGGTATGTAAATAAATGACGCCGACAAAGTGCTAAAATAAAATGTTCAAAAATATTTTTTTTTATGCTAGCTCCCCTATATGAGAAGTGGGGATGAATTTTTTTTTCATCGTCTACCCCATCGTGTGGGGTATCGTTGAATAGGTTTTTTAAAATAACTTAAGGGTTGCTAATACCTTTTTCGATTGAAAGCTCCATTTACGAAATATTAAAACTTTAAAGTGCAAATTTTTGTTCCAGTAGGGCGTCCCCCCCCCCCCCCCCCCCTAAAAGCTAAACTTCTGGCTTGTATAATCTGGGAAAATTCGTGATAATAGCGCATTTCATGAACTTTAAAGGAAAATTATAGCGGTTAAGAAAGCTTCATTAGTTTAGCAGTAATAGTCGTTGAACTTGGGTGTTGGATAATTTTGTACCAAATACAAAATCTTAAAATTATTCACGTACCTTTAGTCGAATTTTCTCGACCTAGGTTTCGAGCGAGTCAGTCGCTCTTCCTCGGGAGTGAGGTCACGCGGTGAGATCGCGATGTTCACTGTGAACATCGGTGAACATCGCGATCTCACCGCGTGACCTCACTCCCGAGGAAGAGCGACTGACTCGCTCGAAACCTAGGTCGAGAAAATTCGACTAAAGGTACGTGAATTACAGCCGGTATATAACAATAAAAATACAAAATCCTTAGAACAAATCCTTTAAAGTGACAAAGACGGAGTACCTAGTTGCTTGTTAATAACGGGTAAAGACTTGCATTGAATAACAGGCTACTACGGAACCCTACACTGCGCGTGGCCCGACACGCACTTGGCCGGTTTATTTTATTTCCGATTGGCTAGCGTTTGACCACTATCTCGCCTGGTGGTAAGTGATGATGCGGTCGAGGGTGGTGTAGCACGCTAGGCCTAGAATGGAAACTGGCTCTTAAGGATAGCAGCCTAAGTAAGCGAAATCATGGGCAAAATTATCCATAATACATCGACAGAAGATGGTGAACACGCTAGGTCTAGAATGACTCTTAGGGCTTTGTGCTGCCGGAACACCGTCAGGTTATGGCGGTAGATTTTCTCCTTGACAGTGGTAGATAAGCTATTTTTCGGTAGCAAGTCAGGCGGAACATCGAAATAATGCTCTTACAAAGTCAGCTTAGGCTTGCAAGATTGGACCGAAACATACATACATAAACACATCGCAATTTAAATAAAAGCTTATATCATCATCGTTTTTATCATTATCAGCCAATTCCCGTCTATTGCTGGGCATAGGCCTCTCCTATGGCACGCAACTGAGCTCAGGGTCCACAATAAGGTACATACTGTAGACATATCCATACCCATAATATTATGGTAATCTATACTAATACTAATAAATGTAATGTAATGTAATGTTTATTTTTCCAAAAAGAAATATACTATATATATATAATATATATAATATATATATAATATACTAATACTAATTCTAATAATATTATAAAGAGAGAACATTTGTATTTTTGTATGTTTGTAATGAGTAAGCTCAACAACTACTGAACCGATTTAAAAAATTCTTTCACTAATACATAGAATGGACTTTCGGAATGAAAATAGGATATATATTATCCCGTTTAAATCAAAGGTACATTCGTGGAGACCTTATTTGCAACCTAAGGCGGCAAATAAACGGTCGAAAAAACACGTTTCTTACGAACGCTGCTTAATTGAAAATAGATAGAAGAATATTTTCTATGCAAGAGTTGTACAACTTAATAAGACCTACAAAAAAGTCCGCGACAGCATATGTCTATCTCTTAAGGTTGACTCACAGTAACCATTTTAATCTTAAAATTTTTGTTAAAAATTTTACATAACTTCCAAGGCTATTTTCAAGTATATAGTATTAATCCTTATCCAAATAATTACGTTAATTAGCTTGGCCACATATTATAGATTAAAATTGTCCTTTACAGTATATAATTCAAATGAAAACTCTAGAAGATATCACGAATTTCACAAACACGCATCGCAAAATTAATAAAATATTTGCAGTGAAACCACTGATTAGGTCATAGTTACTACGAAAATATTATTATAAGCTTAGCTATGCTGTAGATCCCCACCGATCACAATCAATTTGAAGTCAATATAGTATTATAATATGATCTATTGTATAAAATAATATTCATCTATATATATAATAATATAATATAATATTTTAAACCACCCCGACTGATCTATGTATAATAGCTTTTTCCAATGACTCTAAACACGACATTTAAAATCTGAGCTGTAAGTTGGTGAGGATTTGAGTATTCTGTAGAGTCCAGGAGGCTTCCATGTTCTTACAATATCGTTGAAGAAGAAGATTTTCGAATTGATCAGACCTATGAAAGTTGATTTCATAGCGCAATTAACTAGAAAAAAGCTCATAATTTTATAACGATTGAACGAATTTTCATGAATCAAAGCGAAGAAAACCCTCGATGGAGACATCTATCAAACAAAAAAAAACTATCAATAATAAAAACAAAATCGGTTCATCCGGTTAGGTGCTAAGATGCTAGAGACAGACACACAGATACACACGTTAAACGTATATTATTACCCCTACATTTTGCGTCGGGGAACGCCGTAAGGTTACGGCGGCAGATGTACTCCTTGGTGGTAAGCTACTTTTTGGTAGATTTAATGATTCCACTACCACTGTACGAAAACTCATGATTCATGAATGCACATAAAACTTTCATTGGTAGGTATATAGCTAGGATTAGAACCAACGACTGTCGGGTCAGAATCAGGGTAACTATCGTTTACGCCAAAGGGCCGTCCAATATCAATACGTAAGTATTATAAAACAAAGTTCATCACTGCGTCTGTCTGTTCGCAATAATCTCAATAGCTACTGAACGGATTATCATGCGGTTTTCACCAATAGCCAGAGTGTTTATGAGGAAGGTTTAGGTGCATAATTCGTTAAGTTTTTGTGTAAATTGGATGAAATATGACGATGGTTGTTAAATATGTTCATATTTTATATTCGATGCAACAAACTGATGCAAATTTTGTAGGCATATATGTTTTACCCGTGCGAAGCCGGGGCGGGCTGCTAGTGTAATAAATAATTTGAATTGAATTTAATATAAGACCGTCGTGTGGTTTAAAACACTAGCAAACAAATTGTTATAAAGTACAAATAACTATATACTACCTACTTACCATGGTTTGTTGAACTCGAGTTTACTTATTTACTAAAGACAAAACTGAGCCAATATAAGATCGTTTTAAAAACTAAAAAGAACTGACTTCAATGCCGCGCTATTAATTTTCTGTACCAATTTTGAGGTGTTTATCTCCATATGTCTGGAGATATTTATCAAACCTCGATAAAATTACCATGGTACCACACTTAGAATATTTCCTTTCCACCAAAAAAAGAATAATTAAAATCGGTTCATAAACGACGAAGTTATTCGCGGACAAACATATAAAAAAACATATATAAGGTCGAATTGACAAACCTCTTTTTTTAAGTCGGTTAGAAACGCTTTTAGCCGTACCCAATTCACCGAGTTAACATACATTTGGCATAATTTACTGACCCACATTTTAGTATTCTATTTAAAAACAAATCAATAAGTTTTCAAGCTCATTCCATAAGCGCTCTTTTTAAACGACTGCACAAAAAAGGAGGAGGTTCTCAATTTGACTTTATTTTTTTATGTTTGTTACCTCAGAAGTGATTTGAAAAAATCTTTTTTTGTTTGAGAGATTATGCCTTCCGTTTGGTCCCATTCAAATTTTATCGAGATCTGACAATTATCTCCGGAGATATGGAGATAAACAATGTAAGCAAACTTGTATACTTCGATGACATACTTACTATCGCGGCATGTGAAGTCGGTTTTTTTCGTTTAGTAAACGATCTTAAATTATTATAATTGAACTTATTTTTTTTTACAAAAGTGGCTTTCCATGTTTTATAGATTTCCTTTAGAAACTCAAAAATGTTAGTTTTCGTGTACCATCTGTTATTCAATAGACTAAGATGTACAGTTTATAAATTGTTAAACACAATCCAAAATTTCATCGTTCCTACTACGTACTAATTTCGTCGTAACGATATATCGAACTGTGGCTTAATTGGCAAAGCACCTGGACAAGTTATCCAGGAGGTTGCGGATTCAAGTCCCGTCGGTACGTAATTTTGTATTGTGTTTAACAATTTACAAAAATATAATGTGACACTTCAAAGAAACATAATATTTGTACAGTGTATGTTTGACAGTATACCTAGTTCGGACCTATCCTCGTAATTCAGACTTACTAACCTAACCTTGCCCCGTTTTATGAGTATGCTACCTACATGCCAAGTTCTCGACCAAATTGCTTTAAGTACCTACTTACTTGTATATTTTGACTTGATACAGAATCTGTGACACTATAACTTATACTCTCCCAAAGACTGTATAACTAAGCTAGCTATAAAAAAAACTTTTTAAAAAGTTAATTCGAATGCGGAGCTAGTCATTTTTAACCGACTTCACAAAAAAGGAGTAGGTTCTCAATTAGACTATTTTTTTTAATGTTTGTTAGAAATCGGTCAAAATTTGACGGAGTTCTGAGAACTCCGTCATATCTTGACCGATTTCTAAAATTCTTTTTTCTTTTGATTATGCCTCCCGATTGGTGCCATTCAAATTTTATCGAGATATGACAATTAGCTCCGGAGATATAAAGATAAACATCTCAAACAAATTACTAGCTTGACGACAAATGCATTTGTATACCTTGACGACATGATACTACTGGCTATTTTGTATACCTTGACGACATGATACTACTGGCTATTTTGTATACCTTGACGACATGATACTACTGGCTATTTTGTATACCTTGACGACATGATACTACTGGCTATTTTGACTACCGCGGCATGTGAAGTCGTTTTTTTTTAGTTTTTTGAACGATCTTAAATTATTAACCTAGTTTGAGGTCTTTATCTCCATATCTCTGGAGATACTCATCAGAATTTTGCAAAATTTAAATGAGACCATTTCGGTGTAAACTTTTTTTGAACAAAATAATGTTGCAAATCCGTATGTATATTATGACAGATTTATGCCCAAAAATACATTCAAAAATACAAACCTCCTCCTTTTTTGTGAAGTCGGTTAAAAACTAAAACCCAACTACTGAAATATCACGTTCTAAAAATATGAAGCAAGAAAATATTCTCATTTACAAAGTATTCAATATGTATCGTGTATTAAATAAACAACTTGCTTTTAATACATATTTTATTTTAGTTTATACAAATTCATAGTGATGATCAAAGGATAGCCGTGGTAGTATGCCACCCTCCGTAACAAAAAAATACATTCTGCAGTTGCTCAGCGTGCTATGGAAAGGGCTATGCTCGGAGTTTCTCTGAAGGATCGAATCCGAAACAAGGTGATCCGACAGAGAACTAAAGTCATCGACATAGCCCATCGAATTAGTAAGCTGAAGTGGCAATGGGCCAGCCACATTAGCCGTAGACCCGACAACCGCTGGTGTAAAAGAATTCTTGAGTGGAGACCGCGAATCGGCAAACGTAGCGTAGGACGCCCTCAGACTAGGTGGAGCGATGATGTTCGCTGGCAAGAGCTGGATGAGAGTAGCCGAGGATCGTGCTCAGTGGCGTGCAGTTGGAGAGGCCTATATCCAGCAGTGGACAAGTATAGACTGATGATGATGATGATGAACGTGCTCGCATCGAGCATATGCTCATGTCAGTCGCCGCCTTTAGATATATATTCCATTTTCTAGCACCTTTTATTAGCATAGAGTAGAGACCGCAAATCGGCAAACGTAGCGTAGGACGCTCTATGATCAGGTGGAGTAACGACATATGTTCCACCGCTCTGGTCGATAGTGACTGGAAAAGAAGAGCCGAAGGTCGGGCTCAGTGGAGTATCTTGGGAGAGGCTTTTGAGGGCCCGGTGGCGAAATCGGGAGAACGGTTGGCTATGATGAGAGAGGAACCGAGTTCAAACCGCCGTGCACCAATGGATTTTTCTATCAAAAAATGTATGTGCGCTTTTCACAGTGGCTCTCCGGTGAAGGAAAAACATCACTATCTAGTGTCCGCCTGGCCTAGCTACCACCCTCAAGTTAGAAAATCTGTCACCAAACATATAATGTGTTCCGGCAGCTATCCTTGAGAGCCAGTTCCCATTCTAGGCCTAGCGTGCTTTACCATCTTCGACCGCATCATCACTTACCAACAGGTGAGATAGTGGTCAAACACTAGCCTTTAAGATATAAAAAAAACAACGTCCAGCATTAGACTGAGACCGGCTGATTACATGAACCATCTGCAAAATTCAGCCAAAACGGTCATGAAAACGTTTCGTCATAAAAACGTACCAAACAGACAGAGCAAAGTAAATATAATAATTTAATGCAATACATTTCGTTGAAAAAAGCGAACAAACTCCTTTCTTCGGCTTTTAATCCTAAGAAAAAAATATTACTCTTATTTTATTACTCGGTCTTGACTTTGACACAAGTAACTAAAATAAACTAACAAGATAGTCAATAACAACGACGGCCAAAAGAAAGTACCCAATAAAACAATCTTACTTGCTACGCAGCCGTTACGGCGCTACGGGGATGCTACGTGCTACGAAAAGGACATTTTCTTTTTTAGTACAGATATTTATAGCTCTCCTTGCCTTGGCCTCACACGCAAGTATTATAAAGTATCCGGACGGGCCTCGAAAAAGCCCACTTTTTCAACCGACATCCAAAAAGGAGTAGGTTCTCAATTCGTCTGTATGTTTTTTTGTTGATGTTACGCGATTTCTCCGTCAATTGTGAACCGATTTGAATGATTCTTTTCTTACAGGTCCAAGGTCCGATTTAAGTTTCAATAATCTTCAGAGATATGACAATAAATGTCTCAAAATTGCTACTGAAAATGACTTGCCCGGCGCTGAAGTCAATTTTTTTAGTTTTTAAACTATCTTAATAATTTAAGACCTTTTTTGTATGTATAGGTACTTTCATGACTGCCTCTACTTACATTTTTTTATAACATATAGGCTAGCGTTAGACCACTATCTCACCTGTTGGTAAGTGATGATACGGTCGAAGATGCGGCACGCTATGCCTAGAATTGGAACTAGCTCTCAACAATAAGTGCTGGAACACAATTAGATGCTTGGCGACAGATTTTCTAACTTGAGGGTGGTAGCTGGCCAGGCAGACACTAGATAGTGTCCTACCACCATGCGGGAGTCAGGGGTTTCTTAACGATGTTTTTCCTTCAGCCGACGGCCACTGTGAAAAAGGCCTAAAATTTTTTCGATAAAAAAAACCATTGGTGCACAGCGGTGATTGAACTCGGTGCCTCAGGCATAAAAACCTACCATTCTCCCACTACAGCACTGGGGCCCTCAACACCATCTAAAAATACCTAATGCAGATGTTCGAGACAAAACAATTTTGCTATTCAGTTGGTGTAACGGAAATACGACTGTCAATGTATGTTTGACGGGTGCTAAGCGCTGGGGGGTACCATGAAACTTTAATATTATTTTAAAGAACGTCAAATTATTTATCATTTTAGCGGACACTAACAGAATTCTGATAAAAGTAATATCAAACAAGTAATATTAAAAAAAAACCTTTTTAAACACAAGCTTTTACATAACCTAGGGCCAGAGCAAGTCAAGACAAATCCAACAAGCCCAAACACGACGGCTATAACATGTGTAGTTTAAGAGTTCCTTTGGCCACCCTCCAGCTCTATCATCAGATCAGCACCATGTCATCATAATATTGCATTGTCACGCGATTTACACATGTTTGCCAAATTTCAGCTCAATTGAACCGGACAAATAAATTCGCCGTGAAGTAGAGATAAAGCTTGTAAATAAAACTCGAGTCTCTCTCGGCCAAGTCGAGTTGGACTCGCCCACCGAGACTTCCGTACCAACGTTGGTAGGTACCAATTAAGCTAAACCTCTAAATTGTATGAGCGCTCATATAACTCAGAGGCCTTAACTGGCGTCAAATATGTATGTATGGGGACACCCTTAAATTTTCAACCTTTTTTTATTTTTCCATTATTAGTGCTGTAAGACCTTGCTTCTTGCCAAATTTCATGATTCTAGGTCAACGGGAAGTACCCTATAGGTTTTCGACCCAAAACCTATAGGGTATTTCCGGTTGACCTAGAACTGTCATTTTTGGGTAAAAGCAAGGTCTTACAGCACAAGTAAAGGAAACATTCCAAAAATAAAAAAAATTGAAAATTAATGTAAATTTTAGTACTTACAAGTATCGAGAAAATATAAATTTGCCCATATCTTTTTATCGTATTGACTCAGAACCTTGACTTTTGTCCACCTAATACGGACTACAGACATCAGTATCTGGTATAAGTTTCAGCTTGCTAGGTCCACCCGTTCCTGAGAAAATCAGTGGTGACACACGGACAGATAGACAGACAGACGAACAGACATACAGACAGACCAACAGACAGACAGACGGACAGACGGACAGACGGACAGATGGACGGACGGACAGACGGACAGACGGACAATAAAGTGATCTTATAAAGGTTCCTTTTTTCCTTTTGAGGTACGGAACCCTAAAAATAAACAAACTTAAAAGAAACAAAATAGTAGATTTGGTTCAAACCGATTTCGTTAAAATTTAAATGGGACCACCTGGGAAGGATACCCTTTGAAACAAAAAAAGAATTTTCCAAATCGGTTCAGGCATCTTCGAGTAATCGGTGAACATACATTGAAAAATAAGAAAAAAAAGATTCTGACGAATTGAGAACCTCCTCCTTTTTTGAGAAGTCGGTTAAAAACTAAAACGTTATCTATGACTAACAATGAAAATATAAACTGGCCAAGTGCAAGTCGGACTTGCACTAGTAGGGTTCATCACACAACAGTATTTTATAAGATCGATAAAAAAATACCACTATCATTTTTCGCCAGCAAAAAATAATAATTAATAAACATTTTATTTCTTATAACGCCATCTAACGTGTAACAAAGGTGTTAGGGATCGACATTTCAATATAACGCCATCTATGGGACGTTTGCCTAACTAAGCGTTCATAGATGGCGTGAACTGCCGAAAAAACACGTTTCTTGTATGGGGGACTCTCTATTATATTATTTAACTTTTTTCTGTTTTTAGTATTTGTTGTTATAGCAGCAACATAAGTACATCATCTGTGAAAATTTCAACTATCTTACTATCACGGTTCACAGACAGACAGACAGACAGACGGACAGCGGAGTCTTAGTAATAGGGTCCCGTTTTACCCTTTGGGTATGGAACCCTAAAAAACTACTAATAAAATATGGAATTTAGGTCGCTTTCTGCTGGTAGAATAAGATAATAAAAATAAAATACGATATATAAGATTTAAGATAATTTAAAAAGTAACAAAACCGACTTCCATTCCATGCCACGTGAGTACGTAGTATCTTTTCTATGACGTGAGTTAGTTTCAGTAGCATGTTTGAGACGGTTATCGTCATATCTCTGGAGGTACTTATCAGATCTCGATAAACTTTAAATGAGACCACCTTGAAGATAAACCCTACCAATTTAAAAAAAGAATTATTCAAATAGGTTCACAACTGGTGGAGTAATCGGGTAACAAACATACAAAAAAAACATACAGACAAATTGAGAACCAGAAGCATCTTTTCAACCGACTTCCAAACAGGGGGATGTTTGGAAGTCGGTTGAAAAGATGCTTCGCAAAGTTAAAATATTCCGAAAAAAAAATAAACATACATACGTACAATCACGCGTTTTTCCCGTTGGTGTAGGCAGAGACTACTTCTTTCCACATGCTACGATCCTGACATACTTTTTTAGCTTCTTCCACTTTTATGAGCGCGTTCATACATGCTCGCCGGTAATAGGTACTTTTGACTTGGCTTTTCTTTAAAACGTCTCCCAGGTCGGCCCCTACTGGTTGGCCAATTCACACTTGCCTCTTACATTTGTTTCGTCAATCTATCTTCATCTATCCTCTCTAGAAAATAAAATAAAATACTATCAATAAACACAGACCTAGAACACAGAAACTAAAACCGCATAATAAATGTAACCCATTAAAAGTTACTGCAGGACATGATGTAAGGGTAACATTTCGCAAGTACCCCCCGACCACATCCAGTCAATTTCCCCCGTTTCCCTGTTCATTTCCCGGGAGGGAAGGGAAGGGGAGGGGTGTGCCTTCCTACACCAGTCACGTGGAATCAGTCAGTAGATTGCGACCCTGCGGGGTGGCAAGATGGCGCGCGCGCGTCACGGGCCAGACTCCGCGTGACGCATAGCAAGTTAACACTGGCCACTAAGAAAAGTTTTATGTACCGGCCACCGAGCTATGTGCATCTGTGTCACTTACACTGCGACTGGGAAACTCATGATGGCGATCGCTCTTGGTGCTGTTGTTGTGATAGGGCTATGCTATGTGCAACGTACTGCAGTGAGTGACATTTGTCTTTTTATTATTGTGTCACGTTTGGAGTGGCCGCTTTCAATTTCAATAAATGTGTTTTTGTGTGTAAAAGACATGAAGTAATTTTTAGTTATTATTTAATCTAATAAATCGTTTTTAAGATTAATTGTGAATAGCTTTATAATGTAAGAACTGCAGCACCCTAATTTCAAATAAATATATTATAGTAAGGATTCGGTAGCTATGTAAATAAATATGTATGTAAATAAAATAATAGAGTGATAGTGAGATGAGATCTATTTTTAGCCCATAATCTAGGCAGACGCCTGAATGGCCCGAGCCTGCTTGACAGAAGATCGATTGACAGGGCATGCGCGGTGATCACGCTAGTTTGCGGATTTCCCGCGCTTTTTCCTTTCTACTAGAGAGATAGCTAATTTATTCATGCTATTCGAAAATGTTGCAGGGTTTGCACAACTCTATTTTTACGTATTGGCATACGGTCTATGTAGCATTTATGAACTCTTTTTTTATTTACTTTTTTTAAATATTTTATAGGCTAGCGTTTGACCACTATCTCACCTGTTGGTAAGTGATGATGTGGGCGAAGATGGTAAGCACGCTACGCCTAGAATGGGAACTGGCTCTCAAGGATAGCTGCCGGAACACATTAGATGTTTGACGACAGATTTTGTAACTTGAGGGTGGTAGCTGGCCAGGCGGACACTAGATAGTGTCCTACCACCATGCGGGGGTTGTTGGTTTCTTAACGATGTTTTTCCTTTACCGGAGGGCCACTGTGAAAAGCGCACATACATTTTTCGATAAAAAAATTCATTGGTGCACGGCGGTTTGAACTCGGTACCTCTGGCATTAAAGCCAACCGTTCTCCCGATTACGCCACCGGGCCCTCAGGCCTTAGGTTCTAGTTTTGGCAAATTCTAATTTATATGCGTTTACTTCGTATTGTAATATTTTTTTCAGTTGTTGAAATAGTAAAATAATTTCGCAAGTGCGTGATCGGCCACGCGCAGTGTAGGGTTCCGTAGTAGCTCGTTATTCAATACAGGTCTTTACCCGTTATAAACAAGCAACTAGGTAGGGTGCATTCGGGTAACTCCGAAAATCGGGGAATTCTAATAATTAAAGTTTCCCAATCAACACGGCAATATTTCATGCTTTGGCAACAATCACCTAGCGGCCATTTTAATACGCATCCGCCCACAAGTCACCTCAGGCTGCTAGGAGCGACCGCGCGTCATCAACTGTCATTTTCCCAAGCATCGGCGATTTCGCGGGTTTTTTGGTGTTATTGGATTTGCCCAAACATCCATAATTACAAAACCTGTTAAGATATTAAACTTTTATTTTCTTTATTCCCTAGATTAACGTTATTTTGCAATTCTGTGTAGGCTTAGAACTATCTAGCTCAAGATTTGTTGTACTTTTCAGATTTAGCCGAATAGGGCAATTTCGAATTTGTCAATGCCTTCTAAGAGTTTGAGTACCATAGGCTACTTGTCGGGTAATTCCGAAATGAAAGTAGCACTCATGTAATGTTTCGCCCTTTCAATGGCCAAACCGCTACATACATTTCATGAAGGTAAACCTGAACGAAAAAGAAACACGTACTTTAAGGCATAACTACTTAAAACCCACTTTTGAGTGTCATTCAGAATTACCGAACATAATTCGGAATTGCACTCTGACAAAAAAAATATAACAAGGTTTTCAAACATTTCTGATTATTAATTACAATGATATATTTATACAAATCTTAGCAATAGTACTTGGGCATATATTCACGCAGACGGAGTGATATAAGCTGGTAACTTGAAGTCTAATTTTAACATATTGGTGATAATACAAAGACCCTGTGAACTCATCAAGAATTCTTTCGTAAATACCCGAATGCACCCTACTTCGTCTTTGTCACTTTAAAGGATTTATCCTAAGAGCCCTCGCACATTACGGCCACCAGTCGCCGCCACTAAACGCGACCACCAGTAGTTCGGCTAGACCACTACACGCCGCCACCAGTGGCAGCCACTAGTGGCCGCATCAAGCCACCAGTGGCTGCCACTTGCGTCAGACACTAGCTGCAAGTATCTCGACAGAGGTAGACGTGTGTTGCCCAAGAATGGACGCACTCTTGATTTCGCTATTGTTGCTTATTATTCTAAAACGTAGAAAACGGCGCCGAATTCAGAACCATCGACGAACCGGCAACTGTGGCCGTGTATGCGCACGAGTCGAACGACAAAACGCAGCCACAAGTAGCGAGCGCGCTCGACTCTCGCAGCTTGTGGCTCGGACGCGGCCACTCAAGCGCTCAGTGTGCGCCGATTCTATATAAAATGTATGAAGAAACGCGTCCGCAGGTTGTGGCGGCCACTAGTGGCTGAAGCGTGGCCGCCACTAAGTGGCCAGTGTGCGGGGGCTCTAAGGATGTTGTATTTGATACAAAATTATCCAACACCCAAGTTCAACAACTATTACTGCTAAACTAATGAAGTTATCTTAACCGCTATAGTTTTCCTTTAAAGTTCATGAAATGCACGAATTTTCCCAGATTTTTCAAGCCAGCAGTTTAGCTTTTATTTTTATCGAGGGGATTCAAACCCGCACCCTCCTGGGAAACATGTCCAGGCCCGGTTGCTCTGACCCATTAAGCCACGGTGCGATACTATTGGTACGACGAAATTAATGGATTGCATTTTTTACCAATTAAAATTAAAAAATTAAATTAAAATTATAATGTTATCAGACGCATCCATTTTTACTGTATTGGGCAGTCAGTTCGCGATGCAGAGAATTGGCAGCACGTTGCGTGTGATCTATCCACAAATTACTCGAGTAGAAAGACTGACAGTAAGCTTTAAACAGCGTAACCTTAACTTCCCTCGAGCAATTAAGCATTGGTGGCGCCATCTATGATAACTTTTTCGAAGTTAATAATTCGGAAGAAATCATTACAGTTTTCAATTCAAGACGAGAGATGTTGCACTTCTTTAATCAAATATTATGTTTCTTGTAGGGTAACACACTTTATATTTTTGTACATTTTTACACACAATCCAAAATTGCATCGGATCGCTCCGTGGCTTAACACATTCTCTGCCGCGTAGGTCATCGGCGACCTCACCTCGACTGGATTAAGGCGCCGCGTAGGGCATCGGTGACCTCAAGGCAGAACTGAATTTGAAACTACTTTGTGAGCCGTAGGCCACGTTTACCAAATATTAAATATCTACGGAACCCCATTTGACCTAACGCTTATATTTCCATCAAAAAGTTTTTTTGTAATTTTTGTCATTTATACTACCGGCAGATAACGTGTTAATTGGTCAGAGCACTTGGACATGTTTCCCAGGAGGAAGCGGGTTCGAATCCCGTCGGTACGATGAAATTTTGGATTGTGTGTAACAATGTACAAAAGAAACCTTATATTTTTAACCGACTTCAAAAAAGGAGTATGTTTCTCAATTCGACCGTATATTTTTTTTTATGTTTGTTCGCGGATAACTTCGTCGTTTATGAACCGATTTTGATTATTCTTTCTTTGTTGGAAAGAAGTTATCTCAAGTGTGGTACCATGGTAATTTTATCGACGTCTGATAAGTATCTCCAGAGATATGGAGATAAACACCTCAAAATTGGTACTGAAATTAAATAGCGCGGCATTGAAGTCGGTTCTTTTTAGTTTTTAAACGATCTTATATAATATAGTCTGTGCAAAAAGAGAACCTACGATGAACTAACATTCAAAGGTAAGGAAGGAAGGTACATTATCTACCTAGTAGCACACGATAACGATAAGAGTACTCGTAGGTACCTACCAGGTATCAAACACTTTTAGTCGCACTAATAACAACAGCAGCGTTTTCAATGCAACAAAAAATAAAACAACAAAAAACAGTAAATTAAAACCACCGACGACCGACGCGACCTCAATTTCTTCGACGGTTCTTTAGCATAGACTTTAGTAGTTGTTTTGTTGCAGTGCATAGACACGCCATGCCCCGACGGGAGGCTCTGCCCCGCTAACTGGACGTGCTGCGAGCAGGGATGCTGCGCTCCCACCACGCCGCACATCTTCAGGGACCATGGCTTCTTGGACCAGCCGTGGTACGCACAATGGTGAGCTTGCCTTGTCTCCTACAACATCCATTACCCTCTAAAGACCAGCATTCACAATGTAAATGCGAAAGTCAGTTTGTTGATTTGGGACTTTTTCACGTACCTAGGTATTATTTTTAATAGGAATCTTTTTGAGTCATATAATTTACCTTATTCTATACAACTTAAAAATAATTACCTAATATCAAAAATATATAAACCACAATATACGATACCTAAACTATAAAAAAATAAACTGGCCAAGTGCAAGTCGGACTCGTATTAGTAGGGTTCCGTACCACACTACAGTATTTTATAAGATCGAGCAAAAAATACCACTATCATTTTTCGCCAGCAAAAAATAATAATTAATAAACATTTTATTTCTTATAACGCCATCTAACGTCTAACAAAGGTGTTAGGAATCGACATTTCAATATAACGCCATCTATGGGACGTTTACCTAACTAAGCGTTCATAGATGGCGTGAAATGCCGAAAAAAACACGTTTCTTGTATGGGGACCCTCAATTATTTTTAACTTCATTCTGTTTTTAGTATTTGTTGTTATAGCGGCAACAGAAATACATCATCTGTGAAAATTTCAACTGTCTAACTATCACGGTTCATGAGATACAGCCTGGTGACAGACGGACAGACAGACAGACAGACAGATAGACAGACAGACAGACGGACAGCGGAGTCTTAGTAATAGGGTCCCGTGTTACCCTTTGGGTACGGAACCCTAAAAACAGAACCAAGGTCACTGTTTATTCATAAACACAACTAGAATTATAATTTATCAAGACAACTGAATTCTTTTTTTAAGACTCCAATGTTGACGTACACGTAACCTTTCATTAGGGGTTAAATAAAACGTCTAACATAAAATATTAATTTAATATTGCTTCACAAATTAATTAGAGAACCTACTGCCAACCTTTATAGGTTTCACACATATTAAATTACTTACCTCGTACCCACATATTTCGCAATGTAAAGGTCACACAAAACCGGGGTGTGTAGTGACGTAGGAAGTCGCTGCAACCGCAACACTGCCGCAAACCGCAACCAGTGTCAATGTTTCCATGCTTGTATTCAATGTCCGCTGATAGGTATATGTGCAAATATAGCGGCACTACTCTAAAATGTAATAAACTAGTATCTGCGACATCGTTCCCGTAAGAATCTTATCACTGTAAAGCTATGTCAATCAACATTTGTGTGATTTGAGTGTAGTATGTGTAAAAGTAATAATTAAGCGGCACTAACCCAATGGATAGGGTGTCGGACTGGCGATCGAGAGGTCGTGAGTTCGATCCCCACCCCACCCATTGCACTATTGACGTGAACCCACTCCAGACACAAACATAATTAGTTTAGTTGGAGGGGTTAACAAGAATACTAGTAATGTGCAACCCACAACCAACGGTGGTACGGAAGCCTCGGTGAGCGAGTGCAACTCGACTTAGCCGATTTTATTTTAATATCATATAAGCTATCGTTTCACCACTGTCTCACCTGTTGGTAAGTGATGTTGCGGTCAAAGATAGTAAGCACGTAAGGCCTAGAATGGGAACTGGGTCTCAAGTATAGCTGGCGAAACACATTAGATGTTTGGTGACACCTATATATGCTATGCGGAGGTTGGGGTTTCTTAACGATGTTTTTCCTTCACCGGAGGGCCACTGTGAAAAGCGCACTAAATTTTTCGATAGAAAAATCTATTGGCACATATAATCATACAATACACTCAACACTGAAAACATTACCTTCTGGCAGTCGAATATAGTCTGTGCAAAAAGAGAACCGTCGTAGAAATTGAGGGCGCGCATGTTGACGGTTCTAATTTACTGTTTTTGTTGCGTTGACAACATTGCTATGTCATTGCCAATACGACTAAAAATGTTTGATGTAGGTACCTAATCTTATCATTATCGGGTGGTATGGGTAGGTATATATACTATATACTTTCCTTCCTTACCTTTGCATGTTAGTTTATGTTAAAGCCACGACGGTTCTCTTTTAGCACAGACAATTATCCTTCCTTCCGTCCCTACATTTATTTTCCTAACACCAACTAGTTGTGTAACAGATGTAACCTAAAGGACGTCATTCCCTCGTCCGCTATACAAATAAATTGGCTTGTTACAGTAAAGCAGATTACGTCTGCTCCTCCGTACGCTCGTCATTCTATTCTGTAATTTGCGAACGTCTAATTTTAGCTGACTTTTAAGGGAGGACGCATGAAGGATTTTCATTAATTTTTTAACCGACTTCACAAAAAAGGAGGAGGTTCTCAATTCGACTTTTTTATGTTTCCTCAGAACTCCGTCAAATCTTAACCGATTTGAAACATTCTTATAAGATATTAAAGGGCCGTTTGGTCCCATTTAAATGTTATCGAGATCTGACAGTTATCTCCGGAGATATGGAGATAAACAATATAAGCGAATTTGTATACTTTGATGACATGCTTATAACTACTGGCTACTTTGACTAACGCGGCATATGAAGTTGGTTTTTTAACCGAATTAAAAAAAGGAGATTTCTCAATTCGATCGTATATATATATATTTTATGTGTGCTCGCGGGTAACTTCGTCGTTTATAAACCGATTTTGATGATTCGTTTTTTGTTGGAAAGGAGATATCCCAAGGGTGGTAACATAGTAATTTCATCGAAATATGATAAGTATCTCCAGAGATATGGAGATAAACACCTCAAACTTGGTACTGAAATATAATAGCGCGGCACTTAAAGTCAGTTCTTTTAGTTTTATAAACAATATTAAATTATTTTTCTTTTGACGTGACAACGTCTAATAAATCGATGAACGCCAGCTGCATGCACGAAAAAGTGTCCCGGTATCGCTCATTGTCCCGTTACGTAGTATCATCCGTAAACAAACTTTACAGACAACCAATTTTTTAAAGCTTACTAGCAATCTGCGTCGCTAGTATAGTCTTGTCAACTAAGCTAATATGCTTGTGTCTGGAGTGGAGTAACGTCAATAGTGCAATGGGTGGGGAACTAATTCACGACCTCTCGATCGCCAGGCCGATGACTTAGCCATTGGGCTATTGCCGCTTTTCATTAACTATTGGTGTGAAGTTATGTATTATGTTTTTATTTCGTCCATTTTATTTACAGTGGTTAGGTCTTAGTACTACGCCGTAATTAGGGTTTGCTCCCGGTAATTCCCGGTACTGAAATTCTCGGGAATTCCCGGGAAATTTCATCGTCCTCAGTACCGGGAAATGACACCCATTTCTCGGGAATTCCTGTACTACAAAAATGTATCCTAAAATATTGAATTTTTACTTTTTTATTGATATTAACTTATATCTGAGTACATAAATTAGCATAATTTTGATTTACTTTTATGTATAATAGTACAACTGAGTTGACAACACTGGAGCTTTCATACATCTTCGAAAACTCTGCTTTCGTGGGTTTCGTTCGTTCTATATTTTGTTTTGTGGCGAAAAGTATGTATTTCTGTGCGTTATGTATGTAATAACAACTTCGAAAATACACCCTGTAACTACTTCGATTGGTTCCGGATTTACGTAGTTATTCAACATAACCTTATCCAAGTTCACGGGGAGACCAATACGTTAAAAATAATCACCTAGGCCGTTAAGCATAATGTATAACTCTTCCAGCGTTTCTGCCACGATGACCATGTCATCCGCAAATCGCAAGTGTGAGAGATACTCGCCGTTTATGTTAATGCCACGTCCTTTCCAGTCCAGCATCTTGTACAAATCAGCCAATACATTTGTGAACAATTTGGAAGATATAATCTCACACCACGATGTATGGGGATAGTTTTAGACTGCCGGTTTTGGACTTGGACGGTCATGATAGAAAATACACTTGCAGAGAAGACGTTGTAAAGACACTCAGCACTTGAATATATCGCCAATCGACTTGGAATCGCTGTAAATATTCCAGAGCCCTGTCCCTGTCCAGAACCTGTTCGGTTCTATAGTGTTAAAGGCCTTCTCAAAGTCCATTAACGCTAAGTAAGGGGCCGATTATACTATCTGGTCTTTTTTTATTATTTGCCAAATAATAGAAAAAATGTGATTTTAATTTATTCAACGCACAACAATTATTTTTTCCAGTAAGTACCGAAAGTATCGAATTTCCTGGTATTTCCCGGTACTGGGTCTACTCCAGTACCGGGAAATACAAATCCAGTTTTAGTACCGGTACTGCAAACCCTAGCCGTAATACTCTTGGACAGCTCTTCAATCTTATAATAGTACTAGCTGTGTCCCGCGGCTTCGCCCGCGTTAAAAACTTATTCTTACTTACTGTCATTTATCTAAAACTTTTCTTTCATAAAAACCTTCTGCTGACAATAACAAACACAACAAAGAAGAATTAGCGCAATCGGTGCAGCCGTTCACGCGTGATGACATGACAAAGGGAAATGGGCATTAATTTTTCAACATCCTTCCAAAAAGAAGGAGGTTCTCAATTCGTCTATATGTTTTTTTAGGGTTCCGTAGTCCTGACAAGGAACCCTTATAGTTTCGTCATGTCCGTCTGTCTGTCTGTCCGAGGTTTTGCTAAGAGACCATGAATACTAAAAAGCTGAAATTTTGTGGGGGTATGTCCCCCCCCCCTCTAAAAGTTAAACTGCTGGCTTGAAAAATCTGGTAAAATTCGTGATAATAGCGCATTTCATGAACTTTAAAGGAAAACTATAGCGGTTAAGATAACTTTATTAGTTTAGCAGTAATAGTCGTTGAAATTGGGTGTTGGATAATTTTGTACCAAATACAAAATCCTTAGAATAAATCCTTTAAAGTGACAAATACGGAGTACCTAGTTGCTTGTTTATAACGGGTAAAGACTTGCATTGAATAACAGGCTACTACGTCACCCTACACTGCGCGTGGCCCGACACGCACTTGGCCGGTTATTTTGTGTGTATCTTACGCGATTACTCCGTCAATAGTGAATCGATTCCAATGATTATTTTTATAGTCGGTAGGGTAC
Organism: Cabera pusaria; assembly: GCA_954871355.1. Classification (NCBI taxonomy): domain Eukaryota; kingdom Metazoa; phylum Arthropoda; class Insecta; order Lepidoptera; family Geometridae; genus Cabera; species Cabera pusaria. The sequence goes on from OX940892.1 coordinate 3,729,375, forward strand.
GTGTCCGAGGTAGTCCCATTGTAATTTCATCGAGGTCTGATAAGTATCTTCAGAGATATGACGATAAACGTCTCAAACTTGCTAGTGAAATTGACTCGCGGGGCATTGAAGTCGGTTGTTTTAGTTTAATGACTAATGTGATAGTTTATTAACTATCTTAATGATATATAATTATAGATTTTCGGTTTAAAGGACACAATTTAAGATCGTATATACGAAAAAAGTAAAACGAAAATAGTTTATTTTCGTTTTACTTCAAATGCCGTGCCAGTTATTTTCAGTACCAAGTTTGAGGTATTTATCTCCATATCTCTGGAGATACTCATCAGATATCGATAAATTTACACTGGTACCTAATTTATATTGGTACCTCAGAAGTTATATTCTTCCGTATAAAAAATAATTTTCAAAATTGATTCACAATTATTAAAATACCTTACAAATAATACAGAATTGTATACAATTTATTTGGTTTTCGGTGAGAAAACAATAAATAATTGCCTTTGTTAATTAATATGTTTAAATGTTTTAAAAAACTTCTATGTATAAAACATAATGTAATTTAGAAATAAGGTCTATATTATTACAAGCTTTATCTCTAACTTCACGGCGAATTTGCCCGTTACGAATCTTGCGATTGATTTTAGAGCGGTTCGGTTGAGCTGAAATTTGGCATACATATGTAAATCGCGTGACAATGCAATATTATGATGACATGGTGCTGATCTGATGATGGAGCTGGAAGGTGGCCAAAGGAACTCCTGAACTACATGTTATACCTGTCGTATTTGGGCTCGTTGGATTTGTCTTCACTTACTATCATAAGAATCATAAAATCTTTACTAGTTATTATTATACTTACTTATCTAATCGAACGAGGTCACCATCACCATCACTCCAGCGATAGTAGACAAAAAAAATGAAATGTACCCTAGATTTCATTCACATTTTTTCATTAAATCAACTACTCTAAATCAATCGTTAACCTGTTATAAATGATTCCCCAGGCCCGTGCTGTTCTTCCTGGGCATCCTGGGGGGTATCCTGATCTGCTGCATGTGGTTCTGCATCTGCAAGCGGTACACCTACTCCCCCGAGGGTGTGCTGGCCATCAGCTGCGCCTGCTGCATGAACCCCATGAGGAGCACCGACGAGATCGACTCAGCTGGCTCCCTCTACCCCCCACCTCACTACAGCCGATGTGGCTCGTTCCACCAAGCGCCGCCGCCCTATTCTGAAGTGATCATTTTGTGTTATCTAAGGTTTAAGACTGCTTTCCAAGTAATCATTTTGACGCAGATCATTCGCCTTTTGGTCTTTATTTTTGCTGTAAAGATTTCAAAGAGCCTTCCAATCCAACTAAACGTGGTCTTTTGAGATTGAATATTTAATTTTAAATTGCTAATGTTGCTCTAGCAGCGGTCGTTAAAATATTTGACCATAGTCATAAAGTAAGAGCAGAACCTTTGTGGATGTAGCCATGACGCCAAAAGCCAAATGTAGCCATTAAATCCTGCAAAATTCCAGGCAAAATCGACACATTTTCAACCATAAAGTTACCTTTCATCAGATGAGCTCTTTGCTAGCTAGCTAGTTTGCTAGCTAGTATCCAAAAATTGAATGTTATTTTGCCGTCAAAGATTACTAACGCTTGTCAAGTAAAGGTACTTCATCAAATACATAACTTATAAATTAATGATGAAGATATTACCTATTTATAGCGCAGAACTCATATACCATGCTTAACACGTCTTGAAAGAAGTTATCCTACAGGAGATTGTATGGTTTTGATGTAGGTCCAGTCCAAGCCCGACCTGTACCCCCTCGTCATCACTTGCGCTGATGGAGAGGGAAAAGCTGGAGGAAACTATGTTATGGTCCAGTACTTTAGGAACTATGTGATCAGGCCACCACCAGGTAAGCATTTGGTGTCACATTTAGCTAACTCACCAAAATTAAACATTTTTCTCTATCTTACGTGTTGACGTTTTAAAGAAAGGCCAAAGTCAAAAGTACCTAGTAGTAGTATTAAGTCTTTATTTTTATCCGACTACGGCGAAGTAAAAAGGAGGGTAATGTTTTTGACCGGTATGTGGATATGTATGTATGTTCATCTATTCCCTCATAACTTCTAAACTACTTTTCATAATTTGACAAAGAGGTGTCGTTGGAAGCGTCTTGTTGTCGTCAAACACAAAATACTTGAAAATAATAATTGAGAAATTACATAAAATTAAATTAATTACATAAACGAAGCGTAAGACGACGCCCTCCAGCCTTCTTTACTCATGTGCTCCAGCTAGGTGGAGCGATAATATACGCAAGCTGGCTGCAAACTAATAGCCAAAAAGAATACAATGCAAATAGCTGAAGATCGAGCTCAGTCGTGTCACTATTATTTATTCTGTGTCGTGTATGACGTGTATGTCGTGCCATAAGAAAGGCCAATGTCCAACAGCGGATGAATACTGGCTTTTACTGATGACGAGGATATTGCTATCATAGCTGCTCGTAATCCGTTGTAAGCTTACTGAGAAATTTGGAAATAATTTTGGAAACGGATGCAATAGGAATAGGAGTCTTGAATTGAGTGAGCACCTATCTAAGTACATTCAATCCACACATCAAAACAAAGCCTTTCAAATAAGCACTACATCACAAGGCCATAATGCTTTTGATTGACGTAGTCACGTGCATAATCCGTTAAACGGCTCAAGATCTTCACTTCCCGTCATTTGCTGCACTTGACGGCTAATTCAATTATCCTGTTTGTATCGGTCATGCCAGTCGACCACTGCAGTGTTTATTCGCTAGTCGTATGTAGACGTTGAACATGCTCAACCCTGTCAGCCAGGTCAAGAAAGTGGTTAAAAGACACGAGGGTGTCCTGCGGTTGACGAAGTTAAATGTAACTACTGTAAGTAGCTTATTATAAGATTATCTACGTTTTGGTTAGGCGTGACGGACGAGCTGAGGTGGATCCTGTATCAACATCACCATCATCACTAGCAGCCAGTATTCGTCCATTGCTGGACATAGGCCTAGTCTGTGGCACGCCACTGAGCTCGATCTCTTCAGCTCGATATTCGATATCTGCAGCTCTTTGTTTCCAACTGCTGCCAGCCAGCTTGTGTATATCATCGCTCCATCTTGATGAAGGGCGTCCTACGCTTCGTTTACGAAGCCGTGGTCTCCACTCTAGAACTCGTCTACTCCAACGGTTATCGGTTCTACGACAGGTGTGACCAGCCCACTGCCACTTCAGCTTGCTAATCCTTTGAGCTATGTCAATAACTTTTGTTCTCTACTACTTGTTTTGTTTGAAGGATCGAGAAATCAAGTCATCGTCGACAGGATCGTCATCCTTCAGATATACTCCTAGCACAGAATACTTAATAGTACCATGTATTCCTAGCATAGCTATTTCTATAGCTCGTTAAGCCATTCTGAATTGGTGGATCAGTCGCACCGGCAATGTCCACTTCTCGGCTCCATATGTCATTACAGGTTAAAATACTTATTTTTGTCTTTAGGCTTTGTGGTTATAGGTGATGAAAAGACTTGACGTAGTTTTTTTTTCTTTTCACTTTTTATGTAGATTTCCAGTAGATTTTACCATCTATATAGGTTATATTGTGGCTGAGTGCTTGCCTTGCTCATTATACATTATTTTTTAATTTTTACCCACGACGGAACGGAGACGGTATATATGCGTTTGGGGTGAGAGGAGTTTTGTGTATGCAAATCCATGTTGCCATTTTTCTCTAAAACTACTAGTCCGATTTTGATGCAATTTTCAGTTATGGGTTTGTGTTTGATTGGTGCATGTTCTTAGATAGGTGTTACAGTTACAACTCACCTGGGGGCGCTGCAGTAAACATTTGTTTGTGCAAATCAATGTTGCCATTTTTCTCCACAACCAATTGTTCGATTTTGTCTTTAAACGGTTCGTAATTAATCAGTGGTGGTTCTTAGATGTTATGACCTTATCTTTCTAAAGGACGCTATTGCAGGTGTTTTATTCAAAACTTTAATTTTGTTACTTGTGCAACAGTAGGTCTGTTTAGAAGGTTGGGTATCCATATCCTTAGATAATATTTCCACTTTGATTGATATATATTTGGTGGTGCAATTGGATTTTTCTATAATATTCCTTAGCCTTCCAGTAGTGGTAGGAGCATTCATATCAATGTTCCGCCTGACTTGTTACCAAAAACTAGTTTACCACCATCAAGGAGAAAATCTGCCGCCATAACCTTACGGTGTTCCGGCACACAGCCCTTGAGAGACAGTGTATTCTAAGCCTAGCGTGTTCACCATCTTCGACCACATCGTCGCTTACCACCAAGCGAGATAGTGGTCAGACGTTTACTTCATTAATTAATCATTTCTATTGTAGGTTCTCTGTCAGCGACGAGTACTGCAGAATCTCTCAACTCCAGTTTCATATGTAACGCAACAAATGAGGTTGGTAGTTATTTTTCAATCTACTTCCAAAATCAAAGGAGGTTTTCAATTCATCTCTTTGTTTTTTTTTGTGTGTATGTTACGCGATTACTCTGAACCGATTCGAATGATTCTTTTTGTTATCGGTAGGGTACGTTTCCGAGGTGGTCCCATTGTAATTTAATCGAGATCTGATAAGTATCTCCAGAGATATGACGATAAACGTCTTAAACTTGCTACTCAAATTGACTCGCGGGGCATTGAAGTCGGTTGTTTTAGTTTTTAAACTATCTTAATTATTAAATCTCATCGTTATTATTGAAATAGTTTTAGGTAATTTTGTGTTTATTGAAACTGTACAGTAAATGTTTTTCCAGTTGGTTTCTCCCAGTTTGGTCCTATTGTGCAATTTATCTAAATCTTTAATAGGAGGTATCTCCTGAGATATCTTTGGAGATAAATACCTCAAACTTGCTACTGAATAACTATCGCGGCATCTGAAGTCGGATTTTTATATTTATAAACGATCCTAATCATAGTCTATTCTAGTGAGCTTTAACTCAGAACAGCTCTTAGATTTTGTTCAGTTATAGGTACGTCAATTTATGAATTCTAAATCTGATTCATGTATCTGAAGCACTAATAATCTATGTCATAAATTGACATAAATCATAAAATAAGAACAACATGATCAATATGTAAGTGAGAACCACAGAAATAGGAATAAATTATTCCTATTTCTATGGTGAGAACCTACCAAGATTATAAGAAAATATCTGTTCCAGGCGAATACGATCATACCACCGCCGTATTCCTGCGCGAACAACTTCGAGGAGTTCGGCATGGGGCGCGCCATGCTACGTTCCATGTCCTCGCTGATCGGACCCTCGGATGCGACGGAGCGCCCGAGGCCCGTCCACACCCCCCTGCGGCAGCGGAACACTACCAACCTTAGGGAGAACCTCCTCAGTGAGAACCTTCTCGGTGATGATGCCTTGAACTCTTCTGTAGAACGTTTGGTAAGTTTTTACCACATTATAATTTGAGAGGGAACTGCAGTTTTCTATACAAATGTCTCCTGCCCGGAAAACGCTTCTACAGCAAAATTTGTTTCTACAACAAATCAATGTTTGCTGTAGCTGAAGATATCATTTGCTTTTTTTGACCAACCAATTGCAAAAAGAAATATAAGCATTCTAATCTCCTCTTTAAGATTTTTAAAGTGTCATATTTCTATTTGCAATTAGTTGGTAAAAAAAAAGTAAATGGGCGTAACTACAGCGGACCTTGATTTTTTGTAAAAACATTTTTTTCTCTAGAAGCATTTTCCAGGAAGGAAACGGGGGAATATATTTGTATGGAAAATTGCAACCCGCGTTCCCCCTTCAGATCGTTTAAAAAACTAATAGAACCGACTTCAAATGCCACACTAGTAATTTTCAGTATCAAGTTTAAAGTGTTTATCCCTATATCTCTGGAGATACTGGACATATGTAGATGATATTTGAATGGGAGTGTGAAGTGTGTATACTCTTTCAACACAAAAAATAATTTTCCAAATCAGTTCAGACGACTTCGAGTGATCGGTGAAAATTTTTTTTTTTTAAATCGACGAATTGACAATCTCCTCCTTTTTTGTGAAGTCGGTTAAAAAGACGGGCTGACGTAGCTTTTTTATATACTTATAGGCTAGCATTTGACCACTATCTCACCTGGAGGTAGGCAATGATGTGGCCGTAGATGGTGAACACGCTAAGCCTAGGCCTATGACGCTCAAGCGCTGTGCCGGAACACCGTAAGGTTATGGCGGCAGATTTTGTCCTTGATGGTAAAGCTTAGCTGCACTCCGCGGTAATCAGCGAAGTGCAGCTAAGCTTTAATCTAATGATTAAAGTCAGTTTTCCAGCGCCTTGCCTCACTGTCACTGTCACTGTCACTGCCATCGTTCAATTCCTATTCTAACCAACTTCCAAACCGACAGCGATAAAGTAGATATATAAGAGTTTTTGGCGGGAACGTGGAAAAGTGTGTGAGATCTCATTGTATTTTTTCCTAAAACGTGTGTTCTTCTGCGAGTGAATGTGTAATAAATGTGGATTATTAACCATTAAGTGGCGGTGAATGAGTGCGAGTGTAGGGAAACAGCACAATATTGAAAACATGCTATTTACGTTCTCACCAAAATTCCACCAAAAATCTTTAGTAAACTCCACATTTTTACTGAAGTTATGACTTTTACTTGAAAACTGACCTGAACAGTGACTTTGACCCATCTCTACTACTTAAATTCATAAAAACTTGAAGAATTTCAATACTTGACACTGGCTAAATACACTAATGGTGTGGAGCCATAATAAATCTAAAAAATAAAATAAAAGTAGATATAAGTTGTATGAATGTTTATGTATAAGTATATTATATTATTGTTGTATTGTATGTAATATTTGTGTATTATTTATTTTATTTTTATTTATTACAGTTGTAAATTGTACGGTACCGCCATGTTTTGTTTTTATTTTATTTTGTCCAAGCTAAGGTTGTCTGGAAGAAATTGATTCAAGCGATAAGACCGCCGATTGTGTTGCCATAACAGTTATATTTTATTTTGTTGTTTGGTATTTGTACAATTTATTTTATTGGCAACCAATAGATACATCGTTTTTGTATTGTATTGTAGATTTTGTGTACAAAGAGATTCATCTTTTCATTTGTCAGGATTAAATTCAGTTTAAGCTATAGTTACTTAAAATATTTATCGTGTTATTTCAGGACTTAGAACTCTTTGAATGTCCAGACATGTACTGCGTGCACGGATGCAAGCCAAAAGCCCGAGCATCTTTCCACCAACCGAACACAGAGAACCAGCCTTATGAGAGCTACCCTCGACAACCACCGTCACCCGCTGAGGCCTCTCATCAACCAACCAGCCCCGCACAAAGTACAGAAGTCAGAAAGCAGGAGGATAAAAGGCAACGTCGCCTCACTGAAAGCCTGAAGAGGAATATTAGAAAATCGAGCTTATACATGCCGCTGTCGACTGCGCATCCCGTGCGACCGTCGAGGATATCCCCCGGGGCTAGGACCTCTTCACGATCAGCCCCTGCTACTCCTTGCAGCAACCTAGTCCCCAGCATCCTAAACTTCACTCAGCGAGTTTCCGCCTCAAGGAACAGCTCTCGCTCTTCGAGACTGGAAGAAGAATACGATCCCTTACTGACAGAGATCGAGCAGATTCGCACTGACCACAAATTTTAAGCCTATTGCATTTCTATACCCACCTTAATCAACGGTTGATTTAGACTAGTATAGTTTATTTGAGCCCAACGGCCTAATATTGGACCCTAACTAAACATAGGTGCCTATTCTGACGCTTACTAAAATTAAGCCTGATTTTACGAGTCAAATATTGCTACGATAGCTATGTAATTAATTATCGTCGTAAAGAATACGATGATAATAGTATGGTTAAAGACTTGCTGTTAGGTTTAGCCACGGCTCTAACCACCCACCGATAAATACACGTCACTAATCTGTTCGCCTAGTTTCGGTGCGAGCAAAATTGTATCAAAAACCAATAATAAATAAAAAAATGTTTTTTTAGTCGTTGGTGCGACCTATTTCGGAAGATTGATTGGGAACGCTACGAAACGTCTAGCTTAGCATCCGTGCTTAGCATCTTCCCACATAATCCCAATCAGGTCAGGAATCTCACAAGTGCATAACAGTATGTAAAAACATAGATAAAGAGAATGTAACATCACTAGAATCTGTGCAAAAATAGAACCGTCGTAGAAATTGAGGGCGCGCGTGTTGATGGTTCAGGATGAATGATGGGATTTACTGTTTTTTTAGCATTGACAACATTGCTCTGTCATTGCTAATTCGACTAAAAATGTTTGATACCTTGGAAGGTAACCTACTCTTATCATTATCGGGTGGTACTAGGTATTATAGGTATATACCTTCCTTCCCTACGGATAAATAATAAGTCAAAATGACGAACAAAAGTCGTGTCCAAGCAGGCAGGGTTAAAAGTCTTGTCCAGCGCGTCACTCAGACATTTGTCTTGTTTGACTGAACTGTCATAACAGACATTGCAGATTGCAGCACATGCGTGAACCAATCCCTTCTTTCGTTTCGAATTTAAATTAATTTCCAAGCCAATCATTTGTAACTTCCAAAGTGATTCTTATTTTGAATCTACGTCGTTTAGGTTTGAAGGAAGGCCACTTTTTGTGTGGAATTTATTCTGAATTAGAGTTCCTGATTATTTATTTGTAGTTCCTTACTTACCTTTGAATGTTAGTTCATCGTAAAGTCACGACGGTTCTCTTTTCGCACAGACTCTATGTTTTATCAGAGCTGTCAAATTAGGTTTTAGTAAGTGCCCAATAGAATAGGCACTATACTCTTGTGTCAATTCAACATCCCGCAATCTAAATGTTGTGATTTTGATCTAATGCTCAGTTTATAGTAGATCTAAGTAATTAGTGAGTGATCTTGGTCGAGAATAAATTATTTCTTAAGAGCTTGTCGAACAATTGTTCACATGCCTTCTAAATCTAATTTTAAGATCTACAAAAGTATAAAAAATATATAGGTATTAACACCATAATTTGTTTTATTTCATTTAAATCATGCAATTAACCCAAGGCATTAAACTCCAAAAAATGTATTGGACTTTTTTTCTAATTTTTCTAGTACAAAAAAACTGGAGACTCAACAGATGGGTTTCAAAATGAACGCAATAGTCTGACACTGTCATCCTTCTCATATTATAAAGGCGTTGAGAGTGCGTAAGTGTATAAGTGTATGTGTATAAGTGTTTTTTACGCTAAAACTACTCTACTCATGCTATTAAGCTGTAATATGGCATTTAGATAGCCTAGAGTCTAGGCTATATCATCTATACAGAATATTCCCAAGGGAACAATGTCTAGGCAAGTAAAACTGCGGGGCTTAGTTAGTACTGGATAAATCTGGCAAAACTCAGATGACTACCTACCTACATGCAGCACACAGCCTTTGATTATATACATATTATCAAAGCACAGAGCAATATGTGTAGCCATGTTACTTTTTGATGTGAAGCAATGTCGAACATAGCAATTCTGTCCACACAGATCAACGTAGTGAAATCCTAGATCTAAAAATATATATATAATATTTTTTGTAGGTAGGTATTGTGAGTTGGTATGGCTAGCAAAAACTACTTAAAGATTGGTTTTTATAATGCAGGATCCTTGGGTACTAATCATGACGAATTTATAGCAAGCATGCACAAGCATCGCGTAGACATTATGGCGATTAATAGACAAAATCCAATTTCCTGTGTTCATTCACGCTAACGCAAGTTCAAAATGTATGGAATGACATTTGTGTTTCCGCAACAAAAATGTCATTTCCATTTGAACTAGCGTTAGCGTGAATGAAATCAGGAAATTGAATTTTGTCTAGGGGCCCTGGTTGCGAGCGGGGGAGGAAGGGCGCGCGCCCTGCGTGCCTGACTACAGGCTGCGTCACACGCCGCGGCCGGCCAGCGTGCGCGGCGGCCGCGGCGGTGGTGTAGGTTTTTACATAAAACAGCGGTAAGAAGGTCGCGATTGGTACTGCGTACCGTCCTCCGTGGATGGACATTGAATTATTTCTAGACGTCCTCGGCCCCTCACTGATACTATCAACTCCGTTTCACACAATATAATACTCGTGAGTGATTTTAATATTAACATGTTGGATTAAAATAGTAGCAAGTCGAAAAATCTTAAAACTGCGTTGGAATGTCTAAATCTAACTCAAATTATAACCTTACCCACTCATTTCACAGACTCCAGCCAAACTCTAATACTCGTAGATCTGTTATGGACCGACTTAAAAGTAAGATAGGTACTATGCCATGGTTGAACCGACGAGTACAGTTTTGCGGGCATTCATTTATTATTAGCGAGGTCAATATTAAACGCGAAAAAACGTCTCCGCCAACTTTTATCAACAGAGCACTAAAAATATACGTTTATATACTTTTAACGAACACCTGAGCTCCATTCGTTGAGACATTATTTGCTCTTCCCAAAATATTAACGACTAGCAGCCCGCCCCGGCTTCGCACGGGTAGAACATATATGCCTACAAAATTTGCATCAGTTTGTTGCATCGAATATAAAATATGAACATATTTAACAACCATCGTCATATTTCATCCAATTTACACAAAACCTTAACGAATTATGCACCTAAGCCTTCCTCATAAACACTCTGGCTATTGGTGAAAACCGCATGATAATCCGTTCTGTAGCTATTGAGATTATTGCGAACAGACAGACAGACGCAGTGATGAACTTTGTTTTATAATACTTACGTATTGATATTGGACGGCCCTTTGGCGTAAAGGATAGTTAACCTGATTCTGACCCGACAGTCGTTGGTTCTAATCCTAGCTATATACCTACCAATGAAAGTTTTATGTGCATTCATGAATCATGAGTTTTCGTACAGTGGTAATGGAATCATTAAATCTACCAAAAAGTAGCTTACCACCAAGGAGAACATCTGCCGCCGTAACCTTACGGCGTTCCCCGACGCAAAATGTAGGGGTAATATACGTTTAACGTGTGTATCTGTCTGTGTGTCTGTCTGTAGCATCTTAGCACCTAACCGATTTTGTTTTTATTATTGATAGTTTTTTTTTGTTTGATAGATGTCTTCATCGAGTTTTCTTAGCTTTGATTCATGAAAATTCGTTCAATCGTTATAAAACTATGAGATTTTTTATAGTTAATTGCGCTATGAAATCAACTTTCATAGGTCTGATCAATTCGAAAATCTTCTTCTTCAACGATATTGTAAGAACATGGAAGCCTCCTGGACTCTACAGAATACTCAAATCCTCACCAACTTACAGCTCAGATTTTAAATGTCGTGTTTAGAGTCATTAGAAAAAGCTTATTATACATAGATCAGTCGGGGTGAACTCGTTCTTCAAGAAACAGCCCCAAAGGAAATGGACGTGGCAAAGCCCCGACTTTGTGACTAAAAACGAGATTGACTTCATCATTACGGACAAACGGCGCATATTCAGAGACGTCTCAGTGATCACTAGGTTTAATACTGGAAGTGATCACCGACTTGTACGAGGCACTCTGGATATCGACTTTAAAGCCGAGAGATTCCGATTGATGAAGTCTACGCTCCGTCCGAACCTACTCCAAACCGTTGTTGGGTCCGAAACATTCCAATTAAAATTGGAAAATCGATTCGCTGCCTTGGAAACCACAGATGACGTAGACCAGAAACTCGAAGAAGTGGTGGAAATCCTCAGGGATGAAGGGACGAAGTTTTGCGAGAGCAAGCGTACGGGCAAAAAGTCCAAACTCTCGGCAGAAACACTTCGGCTAATGGAAGAGAGACGAACAGACCCTTTGTCAGCTTTGTCAACTAACCTGGTGCGCAACAAATCCATAAAGAAGCTGGTACGACGCGACCTCCGATCCTCTAACACGCTCTTGATTAAAGAATCAATTGAGCAGAATCGGGGGTCGAAAGTGTTCGTCCAGCCTCCAGGTAGAAGCCACCTCACAAAGCTGACAACATGCCAAGCCGGAGATTCTGTCGGAAGTTGAAGACTTCTACGGCAAGCTCTACGCATCGCATGCTTCAAGGCCCGAACCCGATACTGAGGATTATAGAGCCACCTTAACCCGCCACTTCACAGAAGATGTGCCCGACATTAGCCGAGACGAAATCGTGATGGCCCTTAAACAACTCAAAAATGGAAAAGCCCCAGGAGAAGACGGAATCACAACGGAGCTTTTAAAATCCGGAGGAGCTCCAGCAGTTCAACAGCTGCAGCAGCTATTTAATTCCGTTCTTTTTACTGGGAGAACTCCACAGGCATGGAACAGAAGCATGGTGGTTTTGTTTTTCAAAAAAGGAGACAAAACCCTATTGAAAAACTATGGCCCGATTTCGCTTCTGAGCCATGACTACAAGCTGTTTTCAAGGGTCATCACGAACCGTCTTGCGCGAAGACTCGACGAGTTTCTACCTCCGGAACAGGCCGGGTTTCGAAGCGGTTACGGCACCATAGACCACATCCACACGGTGCGGCAGATTGTACAGAAGACCGAAGAGTATAATCGGCCCCTGTGCTTAGCATTTGTGGACTATGAGAAGGCCTTTGACTCAATCGAAACCTGGTCTGTTCTCGAGTCCTTGCAGCGTTGCCAAGTCGACTGGCGATATATCGAAGTGATGCGTCCAGGAGTGAGACAGGGGGACGTCATATCCCCGAAACTGTTCACTAACGCCTTGGAGGATATGTTTAAGACGCTGGACTGGAAAGATCGTGGCATTAACATCAACGGCAGGTACATCTCTCACTTACGATACGTGCGTCCTACCTGTGATGACATACGGAGCCGAGACGTGGACACTCACAGTCCGACTGGTCCACCAGTTTAAAGTCGCTCAGCGAGCTATGGAGAGAGCTATGCTCGGTATTTCTCTGCGAGATCGAATCCGGAACGAAGTAATTCGCCAGAGAACTAAAGTTATCGACATAGCTCAACGGATTAGCAAGCTGAAGTGGCAGTGGGCTGGTCATATCTGCCGCAGGACTGATAACCGTTGGGGCAGACTTGTCCTAGAGTGGAGACCGCGAAACGGCAAACGTAGCGTAGGATATCCTGTGACCAGTTGGTGCGACGACATACGCAAAGCGGTGGGCAGTGACTGGAAGAGAAGAGCCGAAGATCGGGCTCAGTGGCGCATCTTGGGAGAGGCCTATGTCCAGCAGTGGACTGATACAGGCTGATGATGAGTCGGGGTGGTTTAAAATATTATATTATACATATAGATCATTATTATTTTATACAATATATCATATTATTATACTATATTGACTTCAAATTGATTGTGATCGGTGGGGATCTACAGCATAGCTAAGCTCATAATAATATTTTCGTAGTAACTATGACCTAATCTGTGGTTTCACTGCAAATATTTTATTAATTTTGCGATGCGTGTTTGTGAAATTCGTGATATCTTCTAGAGTTTCCATTTGAATTATATACTGTAAAGGACAATTTTAATCTATAATATGTGGCCAAGCTAATTAACGTAATTATTTGGATAAGGATTAATACTATATACTTGAAAATAGCCTTGGAAGTTATGTAATACTTTTTAACAAAAATTTTAAGATTAAAATGGTTACTGTGAGTCAACCTTAAGAGATAGACATATGCTGTCGCGGACTTTTTTGTAGGTCTTATTAAGTTGTACAACTCTTGCATAGAAAATATTCTTCTATCTATTTTCAATTAAGCAGCGTTCGTAAGAAACGTGTTTTTTCGACCGTTTATTTGCCGACTTAGGTTGCAAATTAGGTCTCCATGAATGTACCTTTGATTTAAACGGGATAATATATAGCCTATTTTCATTCCGAAAGCCCATTCTATGTATTAGTGAAAGAATTTTTTAAATCGGTTCAGTAGTTTTTGAGCTTACTCATTACAAACATACAAAAATACAAATGTTATCTCTTTATAATATTAGTATAGAAGTATAGATTTAGTTCAATATTTTAACAGTACGCTTCTGACTTTATTCGACATATACGCACCATTAAAAAAGCATAAAATAAAAAGTCTGTCATATCCTTGGATTACAAGTAATATCAAATTAATGATGAAATTGCGGGACGATGCATTACTGAATTACAGACAAACGAAGCTAGAAGGTAAGAAAATATATTATAAAAGTTTGAAAGCTCTGGTAAGTCAGTCCTTATTCTATGAAAATTCGGCATATTATAAACTAGCTGTACTCGCGACTTCGTCCGTGTGGAATAGTGTCTTAGGGTAGCATTTTCAATTATTTAGGCTATTTTTTTTACAAATAAGACACATGCGTATCCCACCTACACCTCATTGTACCACGCCGCGGTAATCCCCCCTCTCCCTACCCCTCACCCCTCCCCTCCTCTTCCCCTCACTTCCCTCTCCCCCTACCCTTGCCCCCACTTCCCCTCCCCTCCACTTCCCTCGACAAATCGATGTAGAGCCGGGTGGCAACTAATAAATGAACACTTTAATAACAATTCAAATAATAAAAAGTCTGAACTAGAGGAAATATCAAAGAATAACATAAATTATACAGACCCCCAGATAATTGCAAATCTATTTAATGATTACTATATTAACCTTACTAATAAAATACTATCAAAAAATAATAAAGACTCAACATTTACGAGAAAAATCAATAATACAATATATATAACCCCAACTGACCCAATAGCTGTTATTAAAACAATTAAAACTTTAAAAAACTCTAATTCAACTGGCTATGATGGAATAAATACAAAGATTCTTAAAATATGTACAATTGAACTATGTATTCCATTGTGCTATTTGATCAATCTATCATTTACAGAGGGTAAATTTCCTCAACGCTTAAAATATTCTATAATAAAGCCCATATTCAAAAAAGGTAGCAAATCTGAAATGAGCAATTATAGGCCAATAACTTTAATTCCTATCCTTTCCAAAATCTTTGAAAGAATCATGTATACTAAATTAATGGGCTTTATAAACGTTAATAAAATTCTGAATACCGACCAATATGGATTTAGAAAACATTGTTCCACTATTGATGTTTGTTTTAAACTAATGAAAATAATACTGGAAAGTTTAGATAGAAAAAATCCTATTATCACAATATTTTTGGATATAAGTAAGGCTTTTGATTTTGTAAATCACAAAACAATGCTTCAAAAATTAGAAAGTTATAAAAATGCAAATAGCAACGAGAGAGGCTGCTCTGTCCGCATACCACGGATATGAATCATCGAATTTGAGATATGGAATCATTCTATGGGGATATTCTGTGGATGCGGAGAGAGCATTTCTGGTTCAAAAAAAATGTATACGTTCAATATGTGGAGCAGACATTCTAGACAGCTGTAGAACTCTTTTTAAAAAGTTAATAATGTTGCCGTTGCCTTCACTTTATATTTATGAAATTATCATAATCGTATGGCAACATCCAACTATCCATCTATTCAAAAAACACAGTGATGTAATTAAACGAAGCTGCAGATACCCTTTTAAATTGTATATAACCCCCACAAAGACTAAAGTTAAATAGCAATAACGTAAATTGTATGGCTGTAAGAATTTATAATAAATTACCCGATGCTTTAAAAGATTTCAGTAACAATGAATTTAAATTAAAATTGTTTGATTTTCTTCTTGATAAATATTATTATTCAATAAAAGACTTTCTTGGTGATAGATTTATTTAACGGATATTTTACTTTTAATAATAATTTGTTTTTAATATTGATAATGAAAAATAATTGACTTTTTACTTAAATTTATTACTGACATCATTTAGCTACTGACTTTTATTTCAATAATCGATAAATACTTTTTTATAACCTAAATGTCCATATTAAAGAATATTTACAAATAGTACATAGATACAACTTAAAACTAAATTAAGATAAAAACTATTTAAACTGGTATAAATAAGGTATAATATATTATTTTAACATAAATGTTAAAATAATAATTTAAATTATTAATTTTGTACGCCTTACGAGGCAGGATTTTGATGGATTTTATTATTTGTAACACCAACATGTACCAAAATTCTGACAAATAAATCATTTCATTTCATTTCCCTCTCTCTTCCCCACTCCCCTCCCCTACCCTTCCCCTCACTTTACCCTCCCCTCCCCTTTGCCTCCTCCCTTCCCCCTTCCCCTCACTTCCACCTCCCCTCCCCTTCCAACTCTTCCCCTTCCCCCTCCTCCTTTCCCCACACAAACTTTGAATGTCATATTTATTTAATGACGATACTTCCATACAATTTTTCATCCCCCCTTTCAACCTTCTTTTCGCATTAAAAAAGTAGCCTATGTCCTTTCTCAGGCTCTAGACTATCTGTGTACCAAATTTCATTTAAATCCGTTCAGTAGAACATTCACATAAACCTTACATATTTCTATACAAACATTCATCCCCTATTGTTATTTTACACCCTTGAGGGTACAACTTTTAAAAACTTTGAATGTCATATTTATTTATATTAAATCAACATTCTAAAAAATAAGTTTCAAGCTTCTAGCTCTTAAAATGACGATACTTCCATACAACTTTTCATCCCCCCTTTCAACACGCTTTTTCGCATTTAAAAGTAGCCTATGTCCGTTCTCAGGCTCTAGACTATCTGTGTACCAAATTTAATTTAAATCGGTTCAGTGGTTTTGGCGTGAAAGTGAGACAGACAGACAGACAGACAGAGTTACTTTCGCATTTATAATATTAAGTTAGAAAGATAGGATATAATATAAATAACAAAATTAAAGATCCTAAATCACTTTGGAAGAACCTTAAATCAACACTTTTGCCACCGATTAAAGAGTCTGAACTCCTTCCCCACCTAAATAACCCACATTTCATTAACAAACATTTTTTGGACGTCCCTGGTAACACGGAGGTAGCTTACTTTCTTTGAGTTTCACAACTTTAATAGCGACTTAGAATTTTCATTAAACACAATAGAGTCCAATACAGTTTACAAAATAATTAAAGACTTGAAGTCGAACGCGGAAGGTCACGACCGTATATCTTTAAATATGCTATTGATGACATTACCGTACTCCCTAGAGACTTTAAAAACAATGATATATATGTCAATTCGTACATCAACATTCCCCAACATTTGGAAAATAGGTAAAGTCCGTTCTTTGCCCAAAAAAAATAATCTCAAAAAAGACCTCAGACCAATCAGTTATTTACCGTGTATGTCAAAGATCATGGAAAAAGCAGTACTTATGTCTGCAACTTACTAAATATCTAGAATCCAACAATATTTTACCCCAGTATCACTCTGGATTTAGAAAGTCTCGAAGGCAAATGTACATTATTAGTACTGCTCGACTTCTCACGCGCTTTTGATGCGATTAATATCTCACTTCTACTATCAAAGCTGAGTTACTATGGTTTCAATCAAAGTGCACTCATGTGGTTTGATAGTTATCTCAAGAACCGCTCTCAATACGTAGAATTGCGTCTGTCTTCTGGTGAAACATTATCCTCATCGCCCTCCCCAGTAGATAGGGGTGCGCCTCAGGGGTCTATTTTGGGCCCAATACTTTTTATACTTTACAGTGCTGACATCACTAAATGTATTCAAAATTGTAAATATCACGTATATGCTGATGATATCCAGATTTATATCTCTTTCAAACCTCAAAACATCGGTGATGCCATATGAGACCTTAACGATTATCTGGACAGAATTGCTGCATGGTCTTTCAATATTGTCTACTACTTAATCCAGTCAAAACAAAATTTATGGTTATCGGCAGTAAGCACCAACTTGCGAGCGTCCCAACATCTATGAACATTTATCTTATGGGAGAACCAAAAGAGCGCGTCTATGAGGCTCGCAACCTTAGCCTCAATGTTGACGCAGACCTAACGTACGAAAAACACATAGCTAGCTGTGTTCAGAACTGCTTCTACAAGCTGAAGACTATATATAAATTAAGACAACACCTCAGTGAAGAATTAAGAATCCAGCTTGTGGAGTCCATAGTTCTGTCAAAACTAAACTATGCCGATACAGTTTATGGCCCTCGGCTGCTCTCACGAACACAGCGCTTAATACAGCGAGTTTCTAACGCCTGCGCCAGGTTTTGTTTTTCGATTCCTCCAAGAAGCCATGTCACACCATTTCTTAATAGGCATTACTCGTTGAAGATGAAATCACGTCGGAAGCTGCACCTCGCATGTCTGCTGTTCGGCGTCATTAATTTTAAAAGTCCATCATATAACATCATATAATCTGTGGGGTATGTCAACCAAAGTACTTAGTTATATTATTCATGTAATTAGCCATCACTTAGCGTTTGATGCGTCGATGAAGGTGTCTTTCCTGATGTAATGAAAAAAAGTAAATTAATTCCCCTATTCAAATCAGTGAACAAAAATGACCCTTCAAACTATAGACCAATTTCTATATTACCGGCACTCAGTAAAGTTTTTGAATAAGTTATATTAGACCAGCTTTTGGCACATTTTAATATTAATCATCTTTTAAATCACAAACAATATGGTTACACTAAGGGGCGTTCCACTACTGATGCTGGAGTAGATCTTCTTAAACATATATTTGATGCCTGGGTGAAAGCACAAGATGCTATCGGCGTTTTCTGTGACCTACTGTAACAGAACGGATTTCGAGCTCTACGATTTATTGAGATTGGTTCAGGTTTATGCGGTAATATTTCGAATTTATATTGATTTTAATGATGTACTATGTTTATATTCAAAATAATTCATAAATAAGATCGTTCTCATTTAGTATTTAATTAAATATTTGGGTCAAACAAAACAACACTTGGCGCTATATAGGTCAGGTGCGAAGCCACTGTGCAGAGTTAAAAAAAAACTAGATTACATAAACTGCCAGTGTCAGGAGGAGCTATCACTTGTCAGGGCAGGGAGATTATTGTGTTTTGTTTTGAGAAAGAGGATTTATTTAGTTTTTTCTTGGTTTATGGCGCCTTTAAAGATTTGCCGCGTAAAATGGGGAAAAAGAGGATTTTTGCCGCTAAAATGCAGGGGACTTGACTTTTGGCGGCAAAGCTTGGGGTCACTTTGGTACTGGAGGAGAAAAAGATAGGGAGATGTTACCGGACGTATAGGATTATTTTAAAGTTTTTATGTGCTAAAAGTGTTGAAATTGTGCATAAACGGAGCAGTAAGAAGCCAGGGAATCAGGGAGTATCCTTTTATCTATTAATAAGAAAGCTTCATTGTGGGCTTTTCCAAAAAAACATGAAAATAATACAGTGACAGGGAACAGTACCTATATACCTAGCCTTTCTGGATTGGTCGGTGGTTGTGATGCTTGCCTGTATTAACTAAAGGCAGTATTAAG
This sequence comes from Cabera pusaria, assembly GCA_954871355.1. NCBI lineage: Eukaryota > Metazoa > Arthropoda > Insecta > Lepidoptera > Geometridae > Cabera > Cabera pusaria. The sequence continues at coordinate 3,748,770 of OX940892.1, forward strand.
ATCGACGCCACAATATGTGGTTGTTGATATGAATGTTTAGAGTGAAACTGAAAATGAGATACCTGGGTGATGAACCATGAGTCTTAAATAGTACAACGGTATACAGTAATACACAGGAGCAATTTAGCTAGAATACATCAAGCAGTCTTGCCATTTATTTAATAAATCTTGTTCCTTGAATGTCAGAATTGATCAAACAGTGGGAACAAATTTCTGCACTAAGATGTTTCTGTGATGATGTGAGTTTTCATCTGATTAAATTAGATTCTACCTAAACCAGTGGCAAACTTATCTGACTGATTTTTGACAACTTTTATATCAAGAGAAATGGGTAAAAGATAGATTTCTAAATATGTATAAAGAAAACTATAGAAAATATAATTTCTATAGAACTATTATTATTATCAGATCTAAATTTAACAAAAGAAAGTCATATTAACAATAAATTACCAAGTGAAATAATAGTAAGAAAGTACTTTGTACTTTGAAGTATACAAATACAAGGTAAAATAATACATTTTATCTCCTTGTAGATAGTTTTCTCACTAAATATTACACTTTGAAATTATGAGGAAACTAGCTGACTTTCAATACTACATTATGACATCTAGTATTTGAATTCTTGGTTTATTTAAATTCAATAGTTGTGGTTGATCGCTATTAAATTATCTCAAATTAGTGAAATCAGATTTGATTGAGTATACACATGTAAAATATTATATGCATCACAGGAAGTTTATTGAGGAGGCTAACTGCATTCTGTGGTTTTGTTCACATTGAGACAAATATATAAGATTTTATCCGAATTGGTCCAGACAACATGGTTGTGAGGAGATGACAAGTAAACATATGGCCTGAATTGAATACATCTGTAATCTCGGTGCTGATGTTATGTGATCTATGGTCTTACTTGTTAACCTGAGGGATATGAAATTAAAGTAACATTTATTTGTTATAGTTTTATTGTTATATAACATTTCACCCAAATTGGGGTTTTCATATTTGAGATAGATTAAAGAAAACAGTTACTTATTATGATAATAATAATTTATTTTAATATGATTAAGAAAACTAGCTGCGTCCCGTGGCTTTGTTCACGTTGAGACAATTATGTAACATTTTATCCGAATCGGTCCAGACATTTGTGAGGAGAAGACAAGTAAAAGTACGGCCTGAATTGGTGAATACATTTGTAATTTTGGTGTTAATTTTTAAGTGTTCTTTGAACCAACCTGATATAAACTTTTCATACTTGAGATAGATTGGAGGCATTCATTAGTTTAAAATAATTATAATGATTTATTTCAGAGCATAAATTGTTTATGTGTAGGTACGTAGATAATAATTTTTATTTATCAACTGTGTAATCTTATGTTGTTTATGTTGCAATTCTCTTGAGAAAAACATACATTTGTTTATAATTTTAATAATTAATATATTTCAGAGCATTAATTGTTTATGTGTACGTGAACGATGATAATAATTTTCATATACCAACTTTGCACCTGATGTTGTGAGATGATGTTTAAGTATCTACGTTGTATATTTAAAATGTAATCTCGTGAGATTATTCACCTTTTCGATCATATTTGGCAGTTTGTTACAATTATAAGAGGTAGTGACCCTATGGATCACTCACAAGCAGAATCAATAATTCAAGATTTCAGTACTTCCTAAATTAGTTGATTTTTCATCATTAATTAAAATAATTTATTGAAATTATCGTATTAGAGTGAAGACCTCGAATCAGTAAGTGTGGCATGGGACGCCCTGTGACCGGGTGGAGCGACAGCGTTCGCGAAGCGATGGGCAGTGACTGGAAGCAGGGAGCCGGGGATCGGACTCGGTAGCGTGACTTAGGAGAGACATATGTCCAGTAGTCTGATACTGGCTGATTATGATGATTGGAATTATCTATTGTGAAAACGTTTCACTTATTATTTCATTCGAGATTTATTTATATATTGCTATGGGAAACATAGAGATTTTGATTCTTACTGAGGGTAGCAGCCGTAGGATATTCGTACGCTGAAAAGAATAGTCAGAGATACACGTTTATCGACGACATAAATAATCATGCATCAATAATTTAATATAATTTTATGTACCTGCATCATCGAAGTAATTTGGTGAAAAAGATTAATTTATTATTTATGTTCGAGATTTTGTTTCCTACGGGACGTGAATATTATGTCACGTTGACTTACCTGATATCACCGACATAAATAACCGTACTTCAGCATCTTTAAATTCAACGTACCTGATTCATTGGAATGATTTAGTGAGACGGATTCACTTACTAATTATGTACGAGATTTTGTTTCCTACGGGACATATGTGCTTATTGAAGCTGCTCATATGGCGTGGATTCGCCTATTATCTGTTCGTGATTTATTTTCCCTGCGGGAATCGTGGAAGTTTGTGTCACACTACGGGTGGCCCAACCCTGGGGAGACTTGTAAGCTGAAAGAATAGCCAGAGTCTCTTCTAGTTCGTGACATAGACAACCACGCAACGTGTCTTCAAATTTACATATTCTGCGGAATAATTCAGTGAGAAAAGAATAACTTTTTACTACATGTTCGAGAATTACCTTCCCTGAGGGGACCGTGAGATTCTGTGTTATGCTACGGGTGGCCCAACCCTGGGGAGACTTGTAAGCTGAATGAATAGCCAGAGTCTTCTCTAGCATTTAACATAGATGATCACGCAACGACATCATCACCAACTACGACAATAAAGTGATCTTGGACCGCTGGGTCTTTCCGGAGTGGAGAAATAATTTAACTAAAATGCTGGCGAACCTAGCCTACTGGGTTGCTTCAGTAATTATCTTCATTAACCACAATATTAACTACAATTAACCTGGCTCATTGAGTCATTCCTTTGTTGGAAATATACTTTGCGGTTCAGGATAGGATTTAGTATAGATAGAGTTGGATAGACCCAGTATGGGTTAGTAGGAATGATAGGATAGGTTGATAGGAGATAGATAGGAAATTCTATAGTAGGTAGTGTAGGCAGGGTAGCTAAGATACTACTCACTCTTAAGTAGCTAGAGAGAGTAATATCTAAATGAAACAGGTGGTGATGGATGTTGTGCTCGATTAATAGACAGAGACCTTCTAACCATGTTTCCAAGCTAAATTAAGCTGGAGTGGATGAGTATGTAGGCTGACTAACAGACATACATGTACTATTCTCTTTGATAAAAGATTATGTCCTCTCACTTTAGTTGTGACTCAGTACTGACATACAATTTAAGACGTTAAATTTAATTAAATGTATTACTTTTGTACTACTGACTTTTGACTTACTGTAGACATCCCTTCACTAGGTAACAGTTGCACCAAAAGGTATCAAATAGTACCAACATTAATATTTAGGTTTACAAGTACTAATAATAATAGAATAACACAAATTAGTACTAATAATAACATATTTACACTGGATAGTATTAGTTAGAGAAAATGGTGCAAACACTTTCACTAGGTAACAATTGCACCATAGGGTATAAAAAGCAACAGTATAGCACAAATAGTATTGTAGCAGTGGTTAGGATTACTTGCAACAATAGAAGCTTTATTTCCTATATTATTTAGTCTTTAGTTATTATATTAAGTTTGTCTTGAGATTCCCTGAAAAGAATTTAGGTTACATCAACGGTTCACAATGGGTCCTACCACTAACTAGACGATTACAAATGGCCAATATTTTATTCCAGTCCAATTAATATTCCAATATTAAATAGTCTAATATATTAATTTTCCAGTATTTCAGTGTCATTTATAAAGTAATCAAGTATAGTCGCGTTCAAAAGAAAAATATTTAAAAACCAAAAAGCGTTTAAGGGGGGGTTGTTACACTACCTAAAGCGTTTGATTGCGTCTGTCACAAAACCCCCTGGCTCCAACTCTAGATCTACTATCTAGTGGCGCCATAGAGAAAGTATATATATAGCGAGATATATATAGAGAGAGCGATGTGAACAACAATTTTTATCCTTCTCTGCGTATGCGATTTTACAAACTGGCTCCAGCACTGGCACCAAGTTCTAGTGCACCCATTGGCTCTCACCCGCTGTCATGTATGACCCGACCCGACCAAATTACGTTGTTCATTTTATCTTATAGCTGGCATATGTATCACGTGTTCATCATTTTAGTCTGCGTAGTCGGGTTATATCTCTATAGCTATTTCATTTGCATACGCTGATGTTCTGATTCTTTCTCTCTCTTTACTTTATGGATGTGAGTGACAAGTTGAGTATTCGTTTTTCGATACTACTCATAAGAGTAGCCCTTAACTATCGATACTTAATCGTATTGATACATTTAACGTTTTTTTTTAATGAAACTAAGACGTTTCGTACAACTTAATTTAAGTACAGTGTCTCGTGTGGCTGGTGGACGGGTACAGAAATGCACAGACTAGGCTAGGATACGTCAGAAATTAATGAATGATTGGGGGAAGGGGGGGGGGGCTTGCGCTCGCCTGATGCGTTCGGGTCGTGGATGGAAAATTAAATGGAGAAGAATTTGTCGTATACGATGAAATAGCTAAAGAGATATAACCCGTCTAAAATGATGAACACGTGATACATATGCCAGCCATGAGATATAGCAACGTCATTTGGTCGGGTTATATATGACACCGGGTGAAAGCCAATAGGTGCCGCTAGAGCTGGGGGCAGAGCTGGTAATGATAAAGATAAAGATACATTTATTGCAAGAACTGTGTATATACAAGGTCTTAAACTTAAATTAGAGTAGCAACAGTTTTCCCATTTCGGGCGTGCAATATAAAGATATAGTAGCTAAGTAGTAAAAGGATTTGACAATATATGTAAATATAGAATTATGTAATGTACTACTTATACATTTTATGAAACTAATAATTACTTACTTATACACCTACTTATTTATAACTATGTTATTTATCTACTTTCCATTATATTCATTTACATTATAAAATACTTTAGTTATTAGCCAGTCTTTTTCGTTTTTTTCCTTCCAATAGCTTAAACTCTAAGGGGAGATGGTTATATATGTTAATGGCATTAATATATGGACAATTGTGATACATGGTATTGTTGCTTTGAGGGATGCAGATGTTGTATTTATATTTGTTTCGTTGACTAGCGGCCCGCGAGGATTCAGTGATAAAAAAAAATAACTTATTGCTTTTAACAAATAAACATAATTCCAATGTGTAGATTCCTGTGAGCGTGAGCAAATTATATTGTTTAAAAACAGTATGCAAGGAATCTGTACTAAGTAAGTTAAAAATCGACCTTATGCAACGTTTTTGTAGTAGTGGCAAACAATAAAATCGCATACGCGAGCAGGATAAAAAAAATGGGGTCCGTCTCGCTCACTCATACTAGTGATTGTATAGTTTTATCCTTCTCATACTAGAAGTGTCCCGCAGCTTCGCCCGCGTTAAAACCTTCTTTTATTTACTTAAAACTTTTCTTTTGTAAAAACGATTCTATCATTAAGCACATCAAATAAAATTTAGCCAAATCAGTTCACCCGTTTTCATGTTATCGCGTGACTAAGGCAATTTGGGATTCATATTTATAAAAACCTAAAAACCTTAATTTTCAGACTTTGTTACCTACCCCATTTCGAAAAATCCTACAACACGTACTTTATCCCAACTTGCTGTAGAGGAATTTTCAGAAAAACATTTCTGAGCGGATACCTACGTCACAATAACTATCTGCATTCTGAATTTCAGCGCAATCCGAAACAATATTGATTTTTAGACTTTGTTACCCCAGTTTATCCTCTTAGGGTGGCATTTTGAAAAAGTCTGAAACTCGTATTTACTTATTTATTTTCAGAAAGAAGTACTTGTGTGAAATGTCGAATAAAACGACTATCCAAACTTTGAACCCGCGTTTCATCTCCTTCAGGGGTGAATTTTGGAAAATCCTTTCTCAGAGGGAACTAACGTCGTAATAACTATCTGCATGCCAAATTTCAGCGGAATCCGAAACAATATTGATTTTCACACTTTGTTATTTTTTTCACCCCATTTCACCCTCTTAGGGGTGGAATTAAAAAAAAACATGTAACACCTATTTACTTATTTTTTTACTAGAGCAATTGTGTGAAGTTTCGAATAGAAAAGACTATCTAATAATGTTTCTCCATAGAAACTTTGAACCCCCGTTTCATCCCCATCAGGGGTGAAATTTGAAAAATCCTTTTTCAAAGGTAAGTAACATTGTAATCATTATCTACATGCCAAGTTTTAGCGCAATCCGAAAAAATTTTGATTTTTACACTTTGTTACCCAATTTCACCCTCTTAGGGGTAGAATTTCAAAAAAACCTAAAACACGTATTTACTTATTTTTGTACTGAAGCACTTGTGTGAAGTTTCGGATATAAAAGACTATTTAATCTTGTTTCTCCATACAAACTTTGAACCCCCATTTCATCCCCTTAAGGGGTGAATTTTGAAAAATCCTTTCTTAGTACACCCCTAAGTACTAAGACAAATATACCCTCCAAATTTCAAGTCTCTACGATCAGCGGCTTAGGCTGTGCGTTGTCTGTCAGTGAGTCAGTCAGTATGTCAAGACAAAAATTCTTAAGCCGGCGCCAGACACAAACAAATGTTTGACAAAGAGTTTGTCACATATTTGAGCACTTATTTGCGGTACCTGCCACACATACTTCGCAAACAACACTTTTTGCGGTTTCGAACTTTGAACGCTTTGATGTGCGCTCGAAAAACCGACACCAAATGGCAAAGTGCCAAACTTTGTTCAAACTTTGAGCAAACTTTGAACAAATACTCAAAACCCGTGCTTCACATGTGCTCAAATGTGTGTTCAAATAAGTGCCCAAATGTTTGAGCTATGTCTGGCGCCGGCTTTATAGTATTAGGCTGAGTTGCACCATCTGACTTTAACCGTAACTTTAACTATTAACCGGTGTTTTTGTATGGATTTTGACCGATTTTTGACATTTGCTATAGTTAAAGTAAGATGGTGCAACTCAGCCTTAGATTATTATTGTTATTTTAATGTCAGATTTTTTTAATTATCCATATTCCATCTACGGTTCGGGTTCAATTCAAATATTTGAATGTCTGTCTGATTCGATTCGATACCAAGTACTTTTGTTTCGATACCGAGTAGTATCGCAAGATTGATTCGATACCAAAAGTACTTGGTATCAGAACAAAAGTATCAAGTACTTACCCGTATATACTAGTATCGGAAGATCCTACACTCTGTGGGGTGGGCCCGTATATATAAAGTACTCTGTGGGGTGGGCCATGAGAATATAATATAATATTACGTAGTGTTTATATTTTGGTTTATATTTTCTTTGATATAATACTACGTCAACTACGTACGTGCTTTGATTAAAAAATTACAAAGTCTACGTTCTTGTGGGTGGGGACAGAAACAGGAAAAGCCATCGAGCTACAGAGCTAGAACAAAATAGTGGGAATTGCCCCAAACAGCAAACCATACCCAGCCGTACGTGTTCTTGTGACGTGCTTGCCTAGCCCGTTGTGTGTTTTGTTTACAACATTACATTACAAGTCCAAGAAAATAAAACACTAATACCATGAGTGCATCATACGGGACCGAGTCTGGAGGGAGAGTCAAGGTATTCTTCAACATTCGAAAACATCTTGATGTAAAAATAACTTAAAAACAGTGTCGCTTCAATCGGAATCTTGTGATTTCAGGATCTAGTGATAGTAAAGAAGATAGTGTACGGCAATATCGCTCGCTACTTCGGCAAGAAGCGCGAAGAAGACGGCCATACGCACCAATGGACCGTGTACGTTAAACCTTACAACAATGAAGATATGTCGACATACGTGAAGAAAGTGCACTTCAAACTGCACGAGAGCTACTCAAACCCTAACAGGATTTTAACTAAACCACCGTACGAGCTCACAGAGACTGGCTGGGGAGAGTTCGAAATTGTCATCAAGTTGTATTTCCATGATTCTAATGAAAGACCTGTAAGTATTATGTCTAGTTTGGTTTCATTAGAAATTGAAAAGCCACCTCCACCATTTGCCTTATGTTTCATATTTGAGGCGATAAATGCACATGCCTAACAACTAGCATAGATATTTTTTCTATAAATCCATAGTGAAAAAAATATTTTGGTTATTTTAATTTGTTCTTCCAACAATCAGTCCTCTACTCCGACCCATTCAGTTCTGTTACATGGGTTTTTGGGCAAAATAACTTCTATGAAGAATCTTTAAACCAATTAATAGAGGCGCAAATTAGACAAAAAAAACTATCTTGGAACATGAAATCAGCAATTTTCATAAAAACCTTTATACTATAACCTTACAGTATCTAGATGGACTTAACTTGTAACCCTGTATATGAATTTTCAGGTGACTCTCTACCACATCCTGAAACTGTTCCAGTCACCAGTAGCAGACGCCCCACCGCCAGTGGTGGGTCGACCACTCTTCAGCGAGTCATATGATGAGATTGTTTTCCAGGAGCCCACTCAGCTGATGCAACGTTACCTGACTAACGTCAAACCTATCACTAATGGAGAGTACACACATGATGTTGATTGTAAGTAGCCATTAATGTTACTCAACTTTATTTCATCCCTTGAGCATTGACAAGTGTCATGTCAAGTAACACAAGCCCTAAAAATGTACACTAAGAGGGAACGAAAGAGGGCAGACCGTTTTGTTTGCTCGTGAATATTACTTGCAGCTATCCTTGAGAGCCAGTTCCTATTCTAGGCCTAGTGTGCTAGCCATCTTCGACTGCATCATCACTTACCAACAGGTGAGATAGTGATCATATGCTAGCCTATGCCGCAATTATAGTTCATCTGTGATAATGGCGCTTGCAACAGCGGAAATATCGTAAACTCATGAATAATAAAAATCATGGTAAATATCCCACTGATAGTTTTAATGATATTATTCACAGTTGAAGAAAAGAAAGCAAAGACCTTAGAGAAGATAATAGGGGCTCAGTCAAAGGTACGTAACGAGATAGCAGATCTGAAGAGTAAACTGCATCTAGCTAAGGAGACCATCACCAAATTCAAAGATGAAATAACCAAGCTGCAGAACAATCCCAGTACCAGTTTATTAGCTGCTTGACATAGTATACAATACAATAGCACAGTACAGTAAGAAAAGAAAAGGAACAGAGACAAAGCTTCATACACTTGCGCTGAGATAAGTATGTAGTGGAGCGTGTGTGCGTGAGCACCAGCAGCCTGTGTGCTGCCTGTCATGACAGAGATAAACCGCTTTATACTGGCTCTGTGGGTGCTTCAACTCGGGGCTTTAATATTTGTTTATATTTGTGACTTAATTATATAGTGACATTGTCAAATACCTATGAAGGCTTCAAATTTGAAATTTATTATTAATATTTCTATTGTCAGTTTTTTCCTTGTAAGTTTCCAGTTTTGTCTTTGTCCCCATTCGTTAAGCCATTAATGTGTCCCGACTGTTAAAGTCTCTACATTCCATATAACAAAGTATAATTTATTTTACGAGTGTATCGACCGAGAAAGAATTGAAATGGTATAGTTTTTTGATATTCCTAAACAGAAGTCTAAACTACTAGACTTACTTGTTTTATTCTTTTCAGTTCGTTTTTTAACACTTCACTTTTTGCGCATTTGGGTTTTTTAATTTTTTTATTTAATGTTTTATTTACCTATTGCGGTACGGAACCCTAAAAAAGAATAATTCGAATCAGTTCACAAACAGAGTTAATCGCGTAACCAACATTCAAATAAAAAGCTTACAGACGATTTGAAAAGCTCCGATTTGAAAAGCTCCTCCTTTTTAGAATTCGGTTGAAAGTGCTGTAACATAATATAATTATTAATCTTTGAACACAGAAGGTATTATGAAATTAATATATTTAAGTACACCATTAAATTTAAGGAACGTTTATATATAAACTTTATATTTTAAAAAAATCGCATGTGAATACAATTTACAAGTACAATGTCATGTTTTTATTTATTATTATTAGCATCGCCTCGCGGCTTCGCCCGCCTTTCAAAGTATGCCATGTTAAAAGTCAAGTTAGAAAATCTGTCGCCAAACATGTGTTCCGGCAGCTATCGTTGAGAGCCAGTTCCCATTCTAGACTTAGCGTACTACCATCCTCGACCGCATCATCACTTACCAACAGGTGAGATAGTGGTGAAACGCTAGCTTATATGATATATACAAGAAAAAAAAAGTATCGTGTCAATAGGTACCTACGAAAAATTATAACTATACAATAAAATTGTCATATTGATCGTTTAAAAAACTAAATAAAAGAACCGACTTCAAACGTCGCGCTAGTCAAAGTAAGTAGCCAGTATCATGTCATCGAGGTATGCAAAGGCATAGTAATACAAATGTTGATATATTAAAAACGGCTCAACCGATTTCGTTTAAATTAAAATGAGACCACGAAACAAAAAAGAATTTTCCAAATTGGTTCAGGCATCTTCGAGTGTGCGTTCGCCCAGCAAAAAGAATCGGCTTTTCAAGAATTTAATGATGCAGATAATGCCTTATGTCGTGTAAATGTGCCCGAAATTTTAAATTTGTGCCTCCAACGGCTTCGGAGTTATTTAAGAATAATATCGTTTAAAAACTAAAAACTTCAATGCCGCGCTATTCATTTTCAGTGCCAATTTTGAGATGTTTATCTCAATATCTCTGGAGATACTTATCAGACCTCGATAAAATTACTATGGTACTAAGCGGTCGTGCGGCCGCTTTTTAATGTTCACTCGAGTTTGGTCGGGTAATCTACCATAAATATTTCGAATGGTTTTTTATCATTATTGTCTAAAGTAATGGATATAAATGCTTGATTTTTTGCATACGTATTCTTAAAATAGCGCTCTAATTATTTGTAGAATTATTTGAAGAATTTCACTCAAAATAACCTCAAAAAAAGACAAAATCGTTAAGAACTCGCCAATGATATGTAGTAGGCCGGCGAAACTTTACAGGATCGTGGGAATATATAACGGGTACCAGTCGGCACTAACGCGAAGTCTTTGGTCTTGTTCGTTCGAGAGCCAGAACATTTTTCCATTTTCTAGGAAATAAAATCATAGCTCCTGAACCATGCTAGTCATGTTATTGAAAATTCGGGCACAAATATGCACAAATTTACTTTATCTGTATACAAAAAATCATAACTGTGCGTTCAGCCCAAAGAGCAATAATTACTAGTAATTATTGCTCTTTGGTTCAGCCGTTTCCGATGTATAGCAATCGCCCAAACGTTCGACCAGCAAAAAACTAAATATCTCTGGAATCTTAAGAGGCACAAATTTGGCTTTCACGGCACATTTATAATCGTATTTAAGCTACCTTTTTGCATATATAATATACAGCTAGACCCATCTTTTAAAAAAAGTTTTGCTGGGCGAACGTTCGTGCAGCAGAATCCGTTTTTCTTAAATAACTCCGAAGCCGTTGGAGGCACAAATTTAAAATTTCGGGCACATATACACGACATAAGGCACTAATTATCTGCATCATTCAATTCTTGAAAAGCCGATACTTTTTGCTGGGCGAACGCACACTCTTCGAGTAATCGGTGAGCTTAAAAAAAAAAACCGGCGAATTGAGAACCTCCTCCGGTTTGTGAGGTCGATTAATTGTTTATGTTAATAAGTACTGCAATACCGGTATAGAAATTATAGATATATTTTATTACCCATTATGTGATTATTAAAAAGCTATCGATTCATCGACTTGATGTCCACATGATTGTATCTATGGTTATTCAAGGTTGTCAACTAATGGTATGCGTGGGACTTAACCATAACACTACTCACTTATTGAAGGTCAAAATAAAGCAATATACAACTTGGGAGTTCGATGTCCTTCTATGGAAAACCTTTGGAAGGTTCGAGAAAACATTGATTTGGAGGACGGGTACGGATAATTGCGTCTCGTCTCACTATCTTATTTCTTGATAAGCACAATACAATCGCATTCATCAGGCGAAATCGAAGAACAGTTCTTGTATGTCTAGGTAGTAGGTAAGGAAATTTATATTGAAAACCTATTTATTAAGTAGGTACACTCGGAGCATCTCAATCCATTAATATATTTAAGGATCATTTAAAGCAATTTTATCCGTCGTAACTGGAGTCCCCTGTTATATTTATTAATTTATTCTTATTCAAGGTTATTATTTAGTATTGTACTGTTCTAGCTGCATAAGATTAATTTACGCTTAGTATTTGAGCCACTAGGTATTTATATAAGATGTTAAGTTTATTTATAGGTATATATGTAAGTGATTAGTGTTTAGAGTTGCGAGATACACCCGTCATTAGTCACATGTTCTATCCTCTCCATCCTAAGGTTGTCTGGAAGAGATCGCTATTAGCGATAAGACCGCCCATTGTAACACATTATTCTTAAGTTTACTATGTAAGTTAGTTTTAAGAAGGTGTAACAATAAAGAGTTATCTATCTATCTATCTATCTACACTGCTACATACCTACAACGATATGTTGAAACCCAGTGTATTTGGATAAGCAGACGATATCACTGTTGTAGAGAGCTACATATCCGGTGCACGCACCAGTGGTGCAGAAGTCCATGTGTCTTTTCGAGACGAAGGTAAAGCTCTTGAATCTGTTTCTGAAGATATATCTTTCTAGGTCTCTTTCTGCGATAAACGGAGACAGTTCCAACTGACTCCTACTTTACGAAATGTATCCATCCGTGCCGATAACTTTGCTGTAAGTATACCTACGAGTAACTTAGGTCGCCGGTTTTGAGAGCCGTTGGCGTTAAGAATGACTTCTAAGCAAGAGGTCGCTTCAAAACTTAGCACGGGTGTTTATCTACAGGTGGCCGGAGCATATTACATCGATATTCCGTCTGACTTGCTACCAAAAAGTAGCTTACCACCATCAAGGAGAAAATTATCGCCATATCTTTACGGTGTTCCGGCAGCACACAACCCTTGAGAGTCAGAGTATTCTAGGCCTAGCGTGTTCATCTTCGACCACATCATCGCTTACCACCAAGCGAAATAGTAGTTAAACGATAGCCTATCAAATAATTAAAAAAAAAACACCTTCAGCTTTTTGCAATCTGTTTAACTCCAACGCTGAACTTTGGCTCATATATTGAATCAAAAGCACAAGTTCCCTCCAAAAAATCTGGTGTACTAGCGAAAGTGAGATAGCCTATCTATTTCACACAGGGACAGATGCTCAATCTGTATCAAGCACAAGTCCGATCGTGTATAGAGTACTGTTCTCACCTCTGGGACGGTTCGGCTAAATACCAACTGAAGGCGTGGGAGGCAATTGAGTGAAAAGCTAAGAAACTAGTCAACAATGACGAGCTAATTACCAGCAGAATGCGAAGCCCAGGTAGAGCATGACCACAGAGTTCCTTGAACATCCCCATCATGGCGAGGATGGCCAAATCCAAAACTATGAGGAATAGCGAAAATACTGCTAATATTTAAAAGTTCTCTCTGTTTTATGATGTATATTTTAAACGCATTGAAAGCGTTCAGAAGCGTTTCTTGTGGCACCTTGCTTATTCGTGTAATATAGCTAAAACTATTAGAAATTACGACGACCGGTTAGAGTACTTTAAGATGATTTCCCTAGCTGATCGAAGACGTATGCTTGATTTATTATTTCTGTATAAGCTTGCTAATGGTTTGCACGACACCCCAGAATTGTTATTGTCACTTGATTTTGCTATACCATTTACATTGCCTAGAGTGTCAAGATTTAACATCATCAACACATCAGGTAGCAATTCCAATCTCGGTCACAACGCACCTCTCAACAGAATAATTCGTCAGTGCCAACTTATATCGAAGCATGAGTCTGTCGATCTATTCTATGATAAATAATTTTAAAGTTGCAATCAAGTCTATGTGATATTCTTTAAAAACGTAATTTATTTTAAATTGTATGTATACTTTTTTTTATGTTACGATAATTGACTGTAGTGTTTTAATTTATTTAATGAGATTCATTCTTTTTAAAATTGAAAAATTTTAAAATTAGTTTTAGCAATCATTTTATATATTTTTTTCTTTTTACACAAAATTACATTTTAAATTTTAACTTTTTTTTCTAAAATGTTACTCGTCTATAATTTTATATGCATGCAGTCTTCGCCTGTAATTATAATAACATTTAGCATAAGAGTACTAATATTTTTATTTTAAAAGGTTTATAACGATGATTATTATGTTGGCGATCTATTAATAAATAAATAAATAAATTAGTCTCGGGACCGATTTTGATGAAAACTAAAACAGAAAATTCTTTCATTTATTTAAAACTTTTCTTTACCTACTTTCTTTCATAAAAGCACAAAAAGAAAACCGGCCAAGTCGAGTTGCACTCGCCCACCGAGGCTTCAGTACCAACGTTGGTACTGAAGCCTCGGTATAGTTAGAGGTCTAGCTTAATTGGTACCAATTAAGCTAGACCTCTAACTAAATTGTATTCGTGCTCATATAACTCGGAGGCCTATCTTAATTGGCGTAAACTATGTATGTATGGGGACACCCTTAAATTTTCAACTTTTTTATTATTTTTAATTTTTCCTTTATTTTTGCTGTAAGACCTTGCTTCTTGCCAAATTTCATGATTCAACGGGAAGTACCCTATAGGTTTTCGATCAAATCACCCGTTCCTGAGAAAATCGGTGGTGACACACGGATAGACGAACAGACAGACTGACAAGAAAATGATCTTATAAGAGTTTGCTTTTTACCTTTTTAGGTAAGGAACCCTAATTAGCTAAATCGGTTTACCCGTTCTCAAGTAACGGCGTGACCAAGGATGAAGTAAATTATTTCTCCATACAAACTTTGCCCTGTTTCATCCCCTTTGGAGGAATTTTGGAAAAACCCTTCTTAGCGGATACCTAACCTAACATCATAATAACTATCTGCGCGCCGAATTTCAGCGCAATCCGCTTAGTGGTTTGGGCTGTGTGTTGATAGATCAGTCAGTCAGTTACGATTGCCTTTTATATGTAAAGATATACTATATTAGATACTATATAAAGATATACTATATTACATATAAAGATATACTATATACATATATTACATATTCTCAGGAAGGGGTACCTAACCAGTAAGATCCTGGAGGATGTCATGGACCCCAACAACGATTTCGCGCCGAATTTCAGGGGCAAACCCATTATAGGGTATGGCGCTCTGAAGCTGTGGTGCGAGAACGCTGCATCACTCGCGTGGCTCAAACAAGCGCTGGGTAAAATCCCGGAAACAGCAGGACCTAAGCTGGTCGTTAAGAAACAGGCTGAACTGACCAGGAGAGTACGAGCTGCTCTGTTCTTACCTGACTGCGAGACAACGGTGGTGCAAACCAGCCTTGTACTTGCCAGTCAGAACAAATGGGCAATGGTACCATCCGTCTACAGCCACACAGCACAGGAGGGGAGCCTATTTCTTACCCTGGGAATCCCGGAAAATGTGGTCCCCATCCTGCTGAAGAACGAACGAAGACTAGGGCACAACCTCGGCAACGTGTACGTCAGGTTCTATGCGGCGGATGGAACGTTGCAAGACGAACCGACGACGAACACAGACGAGGACAGCGTGGAAAACCCTGGACAACCGCAACCGGGACCAAGCCACACGGAACCGGCAAAAGGACAGTCAGCAATGAGCGGAATGATGGGGACCACCCCCACAATGCCGTCTCAGTCCTCCCCTAAGCCGTCGCGATCCAGGGAATCGGATGATGACATGAAGGTGGACGCCGAACCCAGGAGCGACGAATGGCGAAAGTCCGAGGAGACGCTGGACATATCGGAGGACGAGGACGAAGGAAAACCACATGATGGGGACCCAGACATCCTTAACCTCCTATGAGGTCCTACAATGCAACCTCCAGCACAGCCTCAATGCTACGGCTAACCTGCGCAGAGTGCTGGAGGCAAACAACAAGGAGACCATCGCCCTAATCCAGGAGCCGAGGATAAGGGCAAGGCGCGTGTGTGGTCTCAACAGATTAGGGGGTAAGTTAATTACACATTCTAACAGCAATAACTCCCGAGCTTGCATTTATATTCCTAAAAACTTGACAGCATTGCCCCTCACTGAGTTCCTTTCTAGGGATCTGGTCACCGCCAGACTCCAGGGGCTTAATGGTGAGGACAGGGAGGTGATTGTCGCGTCAGCTTACATGCCCGCTGACGAGGACATCCCGCCAAAAGACGTCACCGATCTGGTAAGGTACTGTAAACTCTAACTTTACACTTATAATAGCAACCGACTCCAATGCCCATCACCCTCTATGGGGTATGCCGTCGGCAAACAGCAGAGGTGAAGATCTGGTAAATTTTCTCTTTACTACTAACCTCACTCTAGCAAACATCGGTGCAGAACCTACTTTTGTAACAAAAAGATGCCGCACCATCATCGATCTGACATTGGTAACCAGCAACTCTCTAGACATCATCAGTAACTGGAGAGTATCTGAGGAGTCCTCGTGCTCGGACCATAGGTGGATCAGGTACGAACTTAAAATCAACAGCACACCACCAACACCAAGACGTAACCCCCGTAAAACAGATAAGGTAACCTTCAAATCCTCTTTGGAAAAAACCTAACTGGGCACACGTGGGATACTGACACAATAAACACGAAATACATAGAAAAAAACTGTAACACAACTCACTGACAGCCTTACCAAGAGCTTTGATGTCGCTTGCCCCCTAACCACGCCTAAGCCCGACACGGGAAATCGAGGCTGGGCAGGGGAACTCGAAAGACTAAGAGCCAAGGTACGAAAACTTTTCAATAGAGCCATGAACACCTACACGGAGGAGGACTGGGATGAATATAAAAAAGCCCAGTCGGCATATAAGAAACGTATCCGCCGCAAAAGTCGTAGGTCATTCAGAAACTACTGTTCGAACATAGAAACAAATACCCAGGCGAATAGAGTCAGGAAAATCCTATCCGCAGACACTAATCGCACCATAGGTACCCTTAAACGCAACGATAACACCTACACAAAAACTGAACTCGAAACCAACAACCTACTGCTGGAAACTCATTTTCCAGGTTGTCTAATCACTGACACCGCTATCTGGGAGCCCAGTGACGCAACAACACCGAACGACAATGACTGGATAGTAGCTGGACGTGTCGTTACGGAAGACAGACTAAAGTGGGCGATTAATACATTCCAGCCGTATAAATCAGCTGGCCTGGACGGTATCTCTATCTTCCCAGGTCTCCTTCAATGGGGAGCTGGACTAATTATAGGCACACTGACTAACGTCTACAGGGCGTGTATCGCCCATAGATACATACCCATTGGATGGCGTGAAGTCAGAGTCCTATTTATACCGAAACCAGGTAAAAGCGACTATACGGACCCCAAAGCGTACAGACCCATAAGCCTTACGTCATTCCTACTGAAAACATTAGAAAGGCTATGTGACAGATACATCAGAGACAACTACTTAACAACTATACCACTTCACTCGCAACAGCACGCTTACAGCTCAGGTAAATCTACCGAGTCCGCGTTGCATCAAGTGGTAAAAACCATAGAATGCAATATTAAAAACAAAACCATGTGCCTAGGCGCTTTCATTGATATAGAAGGAGCTTTTTATAAGACGAACTTCATCAACATCAAAGCAGCCCTCAGCAAGCACAGAGTCGAAAATACTTTGGTAGAATGGATTATCAACATGCTTCAGCAAAGAGCGGTACGAGTAGAGGTAACAGGCATCACTAGAGGATTGGTCTCCAAAGGCTGCCCCCAAGGAGGTGTCCTCTCGCCGCTCTTATGGAACATTGTTGCAAATAACCTAATCACCAAACTTAACAAGCAACGATTCCTTACTATCGGATATGCCGATGACTTCGCCATTCTGATACCAGGACACTTTGCAAGCGTAACATGCAACCTTATGAACAATGCACTAAAAATAATAGAAAAATGGTGCATAGATTACGGACTAAACGTGAACCCAGCTAAAACAGAACTGGTCATGTTTAAAAAAGGCCACCATATCATTTTGGCAATGCAAAGAATGTTGGGCAAAACATGGGGACTCAGCCCAAAGATAACCCTATGGCTATACAACACTGTTATAAGACCGTCCGTTACTTACGGCGCCCTAGTTTGGTGGCCTAGAACAAAATTAAACACATGCAATAACAAACTACAAAAGTTCCAAAGATTGGCATGTGTAGCGGCTACGGGCTGCATGAGAACCACTCCAACTTCAGCTCTTGAGGCCCTATTGGACCTAACCCCGTTACACCTACACATCCAACAGGAGGCAGCAGCCTCCGCCTATAGGTTAAAAGCACTAAACCTTCTGGAACAAGATAACCTAGCAGCCCACACACAGATTATCGATGAAATTGCAAACACAAATGTGATGTTAAAGTCAATATATGATAGGGTACCTAAACAGTTCAACTTTACTAAACACTACACTATACAACTACACGAAGAACCTAGTGACAATTCTAACATACACGAAGTGAGGATATACACTGATGGCTCTAAAATGAATACAGGATCAGGTGCGGGGGCGTTCTCGGACGATCATACACGATCAACATCCACATAGCAATACCCCTGGGTACACACAACTCCATCTTCCAGGCGGAATGTGTAGGTATAATCCAGGCGGCCTCAGCGGTACTACAACGGCAAGTATATGACCAAACCATCAGAATACTCTCCGATAGTGCAGCTGTGCTACGAGCCTTGCAAAGGTACGATTACTCATCAGGGCTAACTATGCAGTGCCACCAACTACTAGAAGAGGTATGTAAACACAATCGCATTATTCTTCAGTGGATCAAAGGTCACAGCGGATCCAGAGGTAATGATGCGGCTGATGAACTGGCAAGGAGAGGATCTAACCTGCACCCCGCAGGAGTAGAACCAATGATACCTATACCATTCAGCCAAATCAGAGCTTGGATCCGTGTATACATCAGGAAACAACATCAGGACTACTGCCAGTAGTCCTGATGTTGTACATTCCTTTAGGCCTGCCCAGTAGTCTACTGGGCAGGCCTAAAGGAATGTAGGCAGTCGAAGGATGCTTTCCCGGAATTAAATTCCAGATACTCCCGAAAACTGCTTAACCTTAAACGTGACAAACTCCGACAAATAGTCGGAGTAATCACGGGTCACTGTTCACTAAACAAACACCTATTTACTATAGGTGTCACCGACAGCCCTCTGTGCAGAGGATGCATGGAGGCTGAGGAGACGGCCGCGCACGTGCTCTTGGAGTGCAATAGCGTGGATGCACAACGTCGGACGCTCCTCGGGTCCCCGACGACGATGCGAGAGGCCTGCGCCGGCATCAGCGAGCTGCTGGCCTTCCTCGCAGACATCGGATGGCTGGACTGATGCGCCACCAACCACACGCAAAAAGGGCCGACATACGGCATAGTTGCGGAGAAGAGCCCCCGCACCAAGTACCAAGTACCAAGTTAGTACATATTCTCAAGTACCTAGGAAACCTAACTACCTATCGTGTTGTCAAAAAGTCAACACAACCCGAACTAGGTTAAACAAAGTGCATAGGGAACATCGCGTGATCACAGGACACGTGTAAACTGTCTATCCATTACAATTTTACATGCAATTGCTAATCTACATTTTCTATAAGTTATTCCCTGAAAGGATTAGTTATTTCGTTTTTTATTTATTTATTTTATTTATTGATCGTCAACATAATATACATTATTACAAAGCGCTAAATCATTATTTTTCTGAGACAAAGTGATAAATGTTATTATAATTATAGACGAAGACTGCATGCACTAAAATACGAGTACAACTATAATTTACAAAATTCATAATGATAGTGAATAAACATTAAAATTGAGTTAATTATGTACAGGTAAAAATTAAAATAAATTGGTTGAATTTAAATGACAAAAAATAAATATGTTCAATAATTTTAAAATAATTACAGAGAGCTAATAGCATTTTTAAACTTAGTAATGTTGTCCAAGAACAGGTCGACAGTTTCATGCATTGAAACAAGTTGAAACTGCCGAACCATAGGATGGTAGGCGCTAAGTTTATAAACAACGACGTCTGAATGTATTTTTTTCCGCGGAAGGGGAAATCCTCACTGATACCGCAGCACAGAAAAGATAATAGTCCTACGACCGCAGAGCTAGACCATTCAGTTATGTCAGACTCCGTTATTCAACGAACTATTGACTAAAACCCTTCGAGCATTTATCAATGGAGATGTTAAAGCAAGGCGTACCCCTCTGCTGGCCATATAGCCATTATTGGCAATATGAGCGTGCGTAACTACGCTGTATTTTTAATACTGTGTGCGTGTTTCAAGCTAGTGTGCGGGATCGTTAAAGAGAGTGATTTGTGTGTGTGCAATGCGTGTTTACCTCGTCCCCCGTAAGTATCGGCAGAAAAAAATGTTTGCGAATTACAACGTTAACATCTCCATTGGTAAATGCTCGAAGCTAAAACCACATAAAACCCCCTCACCTCTGCATTTTTTCGCTGCTATTTATTTTGCAACGTAATTTTTTTTTTAAATCTTTTATTCTTTGTTTTTATTTATTTTCATTGTTTGTTTATTTTTATTTATTTTTAGGGTTCCGTAGCCGAATGGTAAAAAACGGAACCCTTATAGATTAGTCACGTCTGTCTTGTCTGTCCGTCCGTATGTCACAGCCAATTTATTCCGTAAATATTAAGACTATACAGTTGAAACTTGGTAAGAAGGTGTATTCTGTAAACCGCTTTGCGATTTTTATACAAAAATAAAAATAAATAAAGATTAAGGGGGGATATACATGCAACTTCAACTAAAAAAAAAGTTTATGGTTTCTTCAAACCTATACGTGCGGGGTCTCGAGAATACTCGAGATCTATAGATAAGTATTTAAAAATGACATTGTGGTTCCTAAAATAATTTTTTGAAGTGAAACTTCGTATGCGACTTCCAACAAGGTTGCGTTAAACTTTTAACGCTACCATGGAGGGGATATGAAAGCACTGGGCCCCTAGACAAAATCCAATTTCCTGTTTTCAATCACGCTAACGCAAGTTCAAAATATATAACAACAATGTCATTTCCATACATTTTGAACTAGCGCAGCGCTAGCGTGAATGAAAACAGGAAATTGGATTTTGTCTAGAGGCCCTGTTGCATTAAACGTTTAACGCTACCATGGAGGGGGTATGAAAGCACTGTTGCGTTAAACGTTTAACGCTACCATGGAGTGGGTATGAAAGCACTGTTGCGTTAAACGTTTAACGCTACCATGGAGGGGGTATGAAAGCACTGTTGCGTTAAACGTTTAACGCTACCATGGAGTGGGTATGAAAGCACTGTTGCGTTAAACGTTTTAACGCTACCATGGAGGGGGTATGAAAGCACTGTTGCGTTAAACGTTCAACTTTTCATTTCCACATTACGAAGTTTCACTTCTTCCGCGCGGAATGACTCCACGGTATTTTTTTCTCAAAGTCAATCATTTGCCTTCTAAAGTGGTAAAATATGTGCCGCCCTCTCTAACATTTAAAGTAAGGGAGTGAAAAAGGTTTGATTGAGGTTTCTAAAACCATTTTTTCTCAAAGTCAATCATTTGAAAGATAGACACAGATAGATACGTCTAAAGTGGTAAAATGTGTGTTTTAAAGTAACAAAAGTTACTCAACAAAAATTGGTATGAACGAGATATAATCAGCAGTTTTTGAGATGTAGCAACCGCAAATATAACTTTGTTTTTCATACAAACCTTATGAAAAACAAAGTTCATTTTCTGCTGGCGGAAAGTTATAGTTATAAAATAATCTACCTACTGTATTACGGAACCCTACGAGTGCGAGTCCGACTTGCACTTTGCAAGTTTTTTTATTATTTAATTATTAAAATCAACAGGCATGCATGGGAAATGTTTTACAAGTGTACCTACCTAGTAGCTCATGCTAAACAAACATTTTACGTAACCCAGGACTAATTCCGCCGGAAGTTTTTTTAAATAATCCAAGCCTAAGTCTCCCTGAACATATCTGGAAAGTTCCCTGTGGATCCCGTATAAGTAGGTACGCTTACACCATAAAGTGTTATCTATCTATCTATTCATGTGCTTACACCACCAGTGGCACAATGTCGGTGATGTGACGAGCTTATTTTTCCCCTTTTGGCCTATAAGTACCACAATAAAGATATAAAATTAAGATAGTTTAAAAACTGAAACAACCGACTTCCATGCCCCGTGAGTCTAATTTCAGTAGCAAGTTTGAGACGTTGATCGTCATATCTCTGGAGATACATATCAGATCTCGATGAAATTACAATGGGACCAGCTCAGAAACGTACCCTACAAATTAAAAAATAATCATTCGAATCGGTTCACAACGGTAACATACATACAAAAAAAACATACAGACGAATTTAGAACCTCCTTCTTTTTGGAAGTCGGTTGAAAAGGAGGTTCAATATGTATAACACGTGTTGGATCCCTAAAATTTGCGGATAAGGTCTCACGCAAACATCTAGCTTGTTGACTATCCAAGGTCAATACGTCACCCGTGGCTTTCACATTGTAATACATTTATTATTCACAGTGGAAAACCACAGTTTGTCAATCGTTTTACAGTAATAAGGTTTAGTTCAATGTGACGTTGGTGACTACAACCCTTTCAGGTTTTCAATTTGGTTTTACATTGTAGTATTACGTATTTTTTATAATACGAGTAAAGCTTTGAATATACATATCAATAATGTTTATTATAAAAGGAGTAGGGATAATTCTAAGGATACCTAAGTAGGTAAAAGCTTATACACTATTTAACTTGATGTTTTATGTGTCGATGGGGTTAGGTGGAATCTTGGGAAAATTGAAAACAGCAGTGAATCAGGCATCTCCTGATCCTCTGGTTGATCGGGATAAAAAAAGAAATTTGCGTACCTATCTATAAATTTTCAAATTCTGTAAACGATGCTCAAATGTTGTCAATAATTATTATGGGACTTCAAAGAACGGTACTTTGTTGCTACAACGAAAGAGGCACAGCCTCGGCATATATGGTGCAGTAAGTACCTATGTACTTAAAATACTGACCAAACCATTAAAAATCTTTAAAACAATTAAGATTTTCTAACTCAGTTTTCTTGCCTTACCTCTTACTCTAAAGTTAAAATTTCCCACCTCTGTAGATTTTCCACAAGCGAAATGCTACAAATAAATAAAATTTCTTTATAAAACACTTTATTGGACAAGAAAAATAGAACAGTCCACGTGACTACATTGAGCAATAGCAATATCTTCTCGTAACAAAATAAACAAACTCTTACTTTAACGTTACACTTAACATTTTCCTTCTGAAACTGTACACAAAAACGGGAATAAACTCTCTCTCTTAAACTAGGGAGTCAGAACCAACTGTTCTCTTTTTTTACTTTATCTCGATGCCGACCTTTCATCTCGAGGGTTTGGAATATCTCGGAGAGTTTGTTCAGCTTCGGGTCCGGACTCCTGGGCAACTGCTCCAGTCGAATGCTCTTATCTTCCGGTTGACATATGCTGAAGGTTTCCCTCTCCCTAAGACACAATAGTTTCCCAGTCTCCGGCATCGAAGACAACTTAGCCACTTGGAGCGCCGCGTTTTTGAACCTCGTCTTAGGAGATACGACTCTCGTAGACGGTAAAGTCATGTCGGGTGGTCCCGATTGGATTTCCTTCTGTTTATCATTCGGATGTAAATAAATAGGCTCGATCACGTCGTAAGTGTTCTCTCTCAAGAGCTGCTGAGGCCTCTTCTCAAGATCGAACGACTGTTTTCTCACGTACCCATGTATTCGTAGAGGCGTCAGCGGGTTTAGAACTTCGTGAATTTTCGGCTCCGTATCGCTCTTGTTCAAGTCATATACGATTATTTTAGTCTTGGATCTCTCTAACTTCTGTCCAATAGCCGGGAGCGGGTGGAACGGGGAGAGGGTCGGTTTGACAGGAATGTCATTGTCGAGCATTCTCATTTGTGCCGTCTTGTTCTTCCGCGGCTTGAGTTTTCGGGGTGCGTATATAGTAGTGAGCGCGCGCGTTTTCCGCGGGTCGAGCGGCGCGAGTGCCGTGGGTTGCATGGGGCGTCCGGCGCAGCAGGCGGCCGCCCGCCGACAGCCGCGGCCGCTGTCCTTGGGCGGCGTGCTGCCCAATCGAACCGTCCGCGCCACGCCACCGCTCGCCGCTCTTCATCCGATGACGGAACCACTTATCACTTTGACGAGGGCTTCGCGTGCCGATAGTAGCAGTGTATTTTTTGGAAAATATGAGCTATAGCTGTGTCATAGTAACTGCACTTTTCGTGTCAATTTGACGGGTGTCGAAACGTCTATGATTTATGGTTTACTCGAATTATTACGGCCAGCAGTTTGAAGGTTTGAAACGTTGGATACTCTTTTATATTCACAAAGTTATAGGGGACGAGTTGGGTAATGCTTATGTTGTAATAGCTTTGTGTTAACACTGTAGGTACTGAAAACACAACTACGAGGTTATACGCCAGGGACATTAACATTACACTGATACGTATGTTTAACAAGGTTTTTATTGAAGCACGCTTTAACACATTCACAGGTAATTTTTCGTGGAATCAATTTCCGCAAGGCTCGTATTCAGGCAATACAAACAATCGGTCGGGTAGGGTGTCAATTCAGTTGGTATTCAATCAGTAATATCTACCACCACCGTGACGGGTTGGACGGGGCGATGGGTGGGGGGTGGACAGCGGGTAATGACCATCATTATCGGCCCCCATCGATCCGCTGACCTTCAATGGTGCCTGAAGTTTTATAACTTTTCCATATCAAGGTAGAGGCAATACAGATATACGACACAGCATGTGACTTGCTGGACAGTCTTTATAACAGTGAGTACACAACTATATTCTTGTATTAGTAATTTCTTAAACAAGCTGTAGTCTGCAACTCCACCATCCACAGTCTGCACCGAAAACGATCGTAAACAATACCCTGCTACACATTGATAGTCTTTTCTCTGTAACCACGGATGTACCTACTACGGTACTTGCTAAGTAGATAGATAGATAGATAGATAAACACTTTATTTGCTCACCAATAATTACAGAAAAATACTACAGGAAAATACTTATTCTAAGTAATGCAAAGGGCGGTCTTATCGCTTAAAGCGATTTCTTCCAGACAACCAAGCTGAGAGTAATATTGCGAGACTGTGACGGACGGTGGTGTATCTATTTTAATCGTTAGTTATTTATACAGTTATACATATACATAAATACACGTGTATACACAAAGTACATAGAGTAAACAGAAACACGAACGAACCTGGGCCCCTAGACAAAATCCAAATTCCTGTTTGGGAATGACATTTCTGTAGCGGAAACATAAATGTCATTCCATACATTTTGAACTTGCGTTAGCGTGAAGGCACACAGGAAATTGGATTTTGTCTAGGGGCCCTGATTCGTCCGTGCTTGGAAACTATGTGAGACGCTTGTACAGCTGCAGCGTATATTTATTAATTCCGTCTTCCAGCATTTACCAAATATGCTCGAAGAATTCCGTCCTCTTTTCGGGGAGAATTTTTACTCCGCAGACGTAAAGCAAGAATCTTCTTTAAAAAACTGGCCAAGTGCAAGTCGGACTCGCACTCGTAGGGTTCCGTAACACAGTTAAGTATTCCATAACTATGATTTTTCGCAACTACAAAATTAACTTTGTTTTTCATAGTGTTTGTATGAAAAACAAAGTTATCTTTGCGGTCGCCATTATCTCTAAAACTGCTGACTGTATCTCGTTCAAACCAATTTTCGTTGTTAGTTTTTATTGAGATGTACAGCATATATTTATTTTAGATTTTTCACTCCCATACTTTAAAAGTTAGAGGGGGGGGGGGGGGGGGGGGGGGGACACATTTTACCACTTTAGACGCGCCTATCTTTCAAATGATTGACTTTGAGAAAAAATGATTTTAGAAACCTCAATGTCATTTTTGAAGACCTATCCATAGACATCCCACACGCATAGGTTTGAAGAAACATTTTTTTTTTGTTTCATATCTATGTATGGGATGCCCCCCCTTAAACTTTTATATTTTTTATTTTTGTATAAAAATCGGAAAGCGGTTCACAGAATACATCTACCTACCAAGTTTCAATTCTGTAGTCCTAACAGTTTCGGAATAAAATGGCTGTGACATACGGACGGACAGACAGACAGACAGACAGACATGACGAATCTATAAGGGTTCCGTTTTTTGCCATTCGGCTACGGAACCCTAAAAAGGATTCAATGATTGACATGGATGACAATGATTTCACTCTTGAGTTACGTCTATAAGCTGTTTATAAGCTGAAGCTGTACAAGCGTGTCTTGGAAACTATGTGAGAGGATCGAGCATCTGCGGAACAGCCGAATTCGAAAGCAGCGATATTACAAGGCAAGACTTGAGTAAGTTTTAGCTGATTCCGTGGCCAGATACCCAAGAAGGTAGAATAGAATAGAAAACACTTTATTGAACACCATAAAAAAGAAAGAGTACATTACAATAAATGAAACAATAGTGTAACAATAGGTAGGTACAGTATCGGTCATAATTGGAGTAGCAGTCTCAAAAAGCAATAGCATGACAGCAAAATACGCACATACGACCTTCTTCTATACGACGTTTCGAAAGTAACATAATGAAAGAGAAAGATAGAAAGACCCATATATCGCACTCTTTCATTATGAACCCATCAGAAAGAGCGCATGTATTAATTAGTAGAATAGCTAGACCAGTTTTGCTTCTTTTATTAGTTTTACAAATAATGAGGGTAGATTTGAAACAAAATGTATTGATGGCATAAATGTATGAAGATAACATTGTCGGTTGGTGAACTTCGGTGGTGGTTGAAGTTTGGTTACTAAATCTAACTACTAATATTATAAAGAGAGAACATTTGTATTTTTGTATGTTTGTAATGATTTGGCTCAAAAACTACTGAACCGATTTAAAAAATTCTTTCACCAATACATAGAATGGACTTTTGGAATGAAAATAGGCTATATATTATCCCGTTTAAATCAAAGGTACATTCGTGGAGACCTAATTTGCAACCTAAGTCGGCAAAAAAACGGTCGAAAAAACACGTTTCTTACGAACGCTGCTTAATTGAAAATAGATAGAAGAATATTTTCTTTGCAAGAGTTGTACATCTTAATAAGACCTACAAAAAAGTCTGCGACAGCATATGTATATCTCTTAAGGTTGACTCACAGTAACCATTTTAATCTTAAAATTTTTGTTAAAAAATATTACATGACTTCCGGGGCTATTTTCAAGTATATAGTATTAATCCTTATCCAAATAATTACGTTAATTAGCTTGGCCACATATTAAAGATTAAAATTGTCCTTTACAGTATATAATTCAAATGAAAATTCTAGAAGATATCACGAATTTCACATACACGCATCGCAAAATTAATAAAATATTTGCAGTGAAACCACAGATTAGGTCATAGTTACTACGAAAATATTATTATAAGCTTAGCTATTCTGTAGATCCCCACCGATCACAATAAATTTGAAGTCAATATAGTATAATAATATGATCTATTGTATAAAATAATATTCATCTATATATATATATATATAATAATATAATATTTTAAACCACCCCGACTGATCTATGTATAATCTTTTCATTAAAAGCATTCCAATGACTCTAAACACGACATTTAAAATCTGAGCTGTAAGTTGGTGAGGATTTGAGTATTCTGTAGAGTCCAGGAGATGTCCCAGCATCAGGTCAATGCTTCCATGTTCTTACAATATCGTTGAAGAAGAAGATTTTCGAATTGATCAGACCTATGAAAGTTGATTTCATAGCGCAATTAACTATAAAAAATCTCATAGTTTTATAACGATTGAACGAATTTTCATGAATCAAAGCTAAGAAAACTCGATGAAGACATCTATCAAACAAAAAAAAACTATCAATAATAAAAACAAAATCGGTTAGGTGCTAAGATCTACAGACAGACACACAGACAGATACACACGTTAAACGTATATTACCCTACATTTTGCGTCGGGGAACGCCGTAAGGTTACGGCGGCAGATGTCCTCCTTGGTGGTAAGCTACTTTTTGGTAGATTTAATGATCCCACTACCACTGTACGAAAACTCATGATTCATGAATGCACATAAAACTTTCATTGGTAGGTATATAGCTAGGATTAGAACCAACGACCGTCGGGTCAGAATCAGGGTAACTATCCTTTACGCCAAAAGGACCGTCCAATATCACTACGTAAGTAAGTATAAAACAAAGTCCATCACTGCGTCTGTCTGTCTGTTCGCAATAATCTCAATAGCTACTGAACGGATTATCATGCGGTTTTCACCAATAGCCAGAGTGTTTATGAGGAAGGTTTAGATGCATAATTCGTTAAGGTTTTGTGTAAATTGGATGAAATATGACGATGATTGTTAAATATGTTCATATTTTATATTCGATGCAACAAACTGATGCAAATTTTTTAGGCATATATGTTCTAACCGTGCGAAGCCGGGGCGGGCTGCTAGTAACTTAAAATATCAAAATGCAAGAAAATATAATTATTAAAGACGACGAATATTGAGGCATTACATAGAAATGGACTAAATAAATTATATTATCTCAAATGTATAGTGAAAGCGGCATAAGTGTAAGTTATTGCTGAGTGATAAGTGTTGAGAAATCGTAGTTGTAAAAGTAAAAGTAAAGTGTGTTAGTAAGATTTGGTGTTTTCAGACGGATTTTATACGCCATTATGGAATGTTGGTCGCGCACTTCATGGGCATATTATTATCTTTTCTATGCCATGGGGTTTAAGGGGGGAGCCTGCTTTAGAAGCTTCAAAAAATCGATTTTTTCGAGGATTTTTTTGGGAAGGAAAGAATATTCGATTGAAACGAAACTTTCAGGTTTTATTGTTATGTATTTCAACAGTCTGTTCAATTTTTTTCTTTAAAATATATGTCATATTATGCCTGGTACAAGCATTTCGCCGAGATGCCTCGAGTGTGCATGTGTCGTGCGTTGGGAAAGATACAGGTCGCAATTTCCATCTGAAACAAAATACCCAAAATTTGTTTTTATTTTCAATAGTATAGCTTCTAGTTAAACCAAGAAAATTCAACAAAAACTGAGAAATTCAACATTTTTTCGCAAATTAAAAAAAAAACATTTTTTTGGGAAAAATAAATTCACTCTAGATTGTATAAAAAGTGGGTTAATCATAACTTTTTTAAGGTTTTTTAGGTTCAACTAGAAGAGAACTTAATCCCGAATACAATCAATTTTGTCTCGTTTGGATAGGACGTTTAGTTTTTTTCATATCTTTCCCGCCGCACGACACAATGCACTACTCGAGGCGCCTCGGCGAAATACTTGTATTAGGCATAATATGACATATATTTTCATGAAAAAAAATTGAGAAGACTGTTGAAATACATAACAATTAAACCTGAAAGTTTCGTTTCAATCGAATATTTCTTTCCTTCCCAAAAAAATCCTCGAAAAAAATCCATTTTTTGAAGCTTCTAAAGCTGGTCGTAGAGACTTGAAATTTGGAGGGTATATTTAGCTTAGTGCGTAAAGGTGTACTAAGAAAGGATTTACCAAAATTAACCCCTTTAAGGGGTTCTAAGTTTATATACAGAAACAAGATTAGATAGTCTTTTCTATTCGAAACTTTAGACAAGAGAGTAAATAAATAAGTAAATACGTGTTTTTCGAAATTCTACCCCCAAAAGGGTGAAATGGTGGTAACAAAGTCTGAAATCAATATTGTTTCGGATTGTATTGAAATTTTTCATGCAGATAGTTATTTTGACGTAGGTATCCTATAAGAAAGCATTTTTCAAAATTCACTCTTTAAGGGGATGAAGCAGGGGTTCAAAGTTTGGATAGTCATTTTATTCGAAATTTTACACAAGTGCTTCTGTAAATAAATAAGTAGATACGAGTTTCAGGATTTTTCAGAATGCCACCCCTAAGAGGGTGAAGTGGGGTAACAAAGTCTGAAAATCAATTTTGTTTCGTATTGCGCTGAAGTTTATAATGCAGATGGTTATTTTGAGACCTACCCGCTAAGAAAGGCTTCCTATAAATTCCCCCCGGATACGGAATGGGGATTCAAAGTTTGTATGGCGAAACAAAATGAGAGTCTGTTTTATTCGAAACATTACTTACATAAGTATTTCTGTAACTAAATAAGTAAGTATGTGTTGCAGGAATTTTCGAAATGAGGTAGGTAACAAAGTCTGAAAATTTGGATTTTTCGGGTTTTATAAATATGAATCCCGATTTGCCTTAGTCACGCGATAACATGAAAACGGGTGGACCGATTTGGCAAATTCTTATTTGATGTGTCTTTTATGATCGAAAGGTTTTTTTTACAAAGGAAACGTTTTAAGTAAATAAAAGGATATTTTAACGCGGGCGAAGCCGCGGGGCACTTCTAGTAGCTTATATGTTACTCACTGATAAAGAAGGTTCCATTAGTGAAATAATTTTTGAAATGGGTACAGTAGTTTTTGAGCCAAATTAGTACCAAACAACTTTTATTTAACCCTAAAGGTTTGTTATGAATCCGCCTGAACCCAATACATTTCTCCATCACCATTTTAGTAGTTCACAACTTACAACTAGATGGTAACTTCGGAACCATCAATGAACAGTACAGTTCTGTGGTAATCATCATCCCATAGAGGGCCCAGTGGTGTCGTGGGAGAATGGTCGGCTTTGACGCTAGAGGTACCGAGTTCAATCTCCGCCGAGCATGGATTTTTCTATCGAAAAAATGATGTGCGCTTTTCACAGTGGCCCTCCGGTGAATGAAAAATATCGTTAAGCAACCCCTAACCCCAGCATGGTAGTAGGACACTATCTAGTATCCGCCTGGCCTGCTACCATTCTCAAGTAAGAAAATCTGTCGCCAAACAACTAATGTGTTCCGGCAGATATCTTTGAGAGCCAGTTTCTATTCTAGGCCTAGCGTGCTACCTTCCTTGACCACATTCACTTACCAGCAGATGAGATAGTGGTCAAACGCTAGCCTATATAATATTTATTAAATACTGGTTCTCCTGTCTGTTTGACAACGTGTTGTACTTATTTACTGATATTTCCACCCACCCAAGCTGATTTTGATTCTTGATTGAATTCCTGATTGAAAGAGTAGGTATGTCTCTTTTAATGTTATGATTTTCTTCAAATAATTACGAAAGCAAAGTTTCCCAGTTTCAAATCAACACAATCATACCCACTGTTGGCTTGGCACACATCAAATTGGCAAACACTTGGCAAAACTTAGGTGGTGCTTTGTAAGTGCTTACATTTGCTAAAGTATCACGACATAATGTAGTATTATTATCTTTTCTATGACATAATATTAAAATTCCCGCCCATCCTAACATATGGAGCCAGCATGCACGCATTGCGACTCGATCTTTTTCCATATACCGGCACACATCCAACAAAGGAACCAACGAGGGGGCCCCCTACCAAGCACCAGGAGCCGACATTCGCGTGAGTCTACCATCTCCTACCTATCACCACATGAGTAAAGAAAAACCACCTTTTCTTTACTCATGTGCTATCACACCCTTGGCCTTCTTTTCTAAATTCTCAACGAACAAAAAAATAAAAACACAGACGAATTGAGAACCTCCTTCTTTTTTGTGAAGTCGGTTAAAAACATATTAGATATAGTCCACTACCGATAACCATAACAACTTTGTTTACTTAGATCATTAGTTTCATAAATCACCCCTGAACTTTGAACTTGCCTCCTACGCTTTTCATGAATCACAAGCTTACGAAGCACAACCGGCCGGTAATCTGGTTCCTATAGGTTCTCCGAAAGCGGCATACCATTGACTGTGAACGATTTATCAGCAAATCAGTGGCTGAAACACGAATATTTTAACAAAAGGTCAGTGAGTCATGGGGTTGGCGGATTAGAGTTCAAGGTAAGCGAAGGTTATGGTAGAAAAACAGTCATATAAGTGGGTCTTTGTCAAACGCCAATATGCGAATCACACTGTATATTTAGGTACTTACAGCTCTTTTCAACAGGTTTCCAAAAGGAGTGTCAGATTATGATCTTTGCTGTGAAAAGTATACAAAAACATTATAATTTGTATGGGCATTCATGGTAAATTACAACTCTACTATAAAGACAAAATTATCATGTCTATTAAAATCTGATGACTTCTTCTACAGGACCTAGTAACTCAACACCAGCAAAAAATTTATATATGCAACGATTTGTGTGGTACCAACTAGGTTTTTTTTTTGTTTTTATTATTAGGCTACTATCATCTAATAGTGTCAGTGGTAAGCTACTTTTTGGTAGCAAGTCAGGCGGAACATCGATATAATATGTTCCAACTATCTGTGTAAAAAAAATTGGTTGTCTGTAAAGTTGGTTTACGGACGTCTCGGCGCATGCGTAACGGGACAATAAGCGTAACGGGACACTTTTTCGTGCATGCATGCAGCCGGCGTTCATCGATGTATTAGACGTTGTCACGTCATAAAACAATTAATTATAGGGCTTATCGATCGTAACCATCTTTGAGCTTCCGAAGGAGGTAAGTGTATTTGGTTTTTACAAAACACTCGAAGAAAAACTAGCACCACATGGTACCTACACTGCTCAGTTCCAGACAAAATCTCGGACAACTAAGAAGAGAGAAATGCCCCACTGACCTAATTTTTTAGAAACTTGACCTACTTTGCAGCGACATCTATCGGCAACTCCCCGCATCTCATTCCATTCGTACTTATTACATCATTGAGAGGCCACTGAATACAGCGTAGTTAGTACTAAATAGTCTACTTCCGCGTATGTTATCGAGCGATAGTGCCGCCTCAAAAAGCGCCAAAAATACGTAATACGACGTCATTGCACGTGTTTAATGAATACACTGGCTGATACTAGTATATAGTGGTAGCAGGTAGCATAGCAGAGTAGTTTAGTTAGCAATCGCCTTGCCATTGAAACAGGCGCAAAGTAAATAATGTCAATGACATGGAACTAAGCAGTGATTTTATAAGTTTTACCTAGACACGTATACTTTAGTTCTTATGTGTAACAATGTTGGCTGTAAATTGAAAGATTTGTTGCGGGATGTGATGTGATAGTTACATATTAATTTATAGTTCGAGATTCGTAATATTTATTGTGATATAGTTTCATAAATATATGTTAATTTCTTAAAGGTCATTATTGAATTGTTTTAAGGTTAGAAATATTGCCCATTTTTTTTTTGTTTGTCGTCGACAGTTATAATAGGTGAGTTTATACTTAAATTGATAGAAATTTAGCCTGAATAAGTATATATAACAAACTAAAATATTTTTTAAACTGATATTTATTCATACATTATTTTACACTTACCAACTCGTTATCTCATTTACATTGTCTCTATCTACTTTTATTTTAATTAGCACGTGTATTTTTTACCTAGTTAGGTAGGTACTATAAGACTAAAGCCAGTTTAAACGTTTCCTGCTAAGATATTACAACAGATTTTAGATTAGACAACAGACAACAGAAGCGTTATCAACTTATCTGTCAGATTTATTAATTATCTGAAAGTTTATCAGTAACCGGTGATACTAGGCCTAACTGTTGAATTATAATAGATGTTTTAATTTTTCCTCTTTCTTGCAAACTCTGTTGGCATGCAGATCTTGCACAATAAATCAATATTAATGTATAATGTTATCTAATAATGCATGTATGATAATGTATGTACACATTGCTCAGTTAAATTAATCAGGCACTTAGGCATTATCAATGTATTACAAAAACAGAAATTTAACAACCAAAAACAGAATTTTAATAAATTCGTCACTATTATTTATTCTGTGGTAGGGTAGAGCTTTTCGAACAATGTTCAAAAATTTACCAAACTTTCTTGTTACCTTTATTAACATGTTTATTAACATGACTTGGCGGCGGTGCATTTTGAGTTCCTTATTGTACGTGTATGACCCACGCATGGGGCGTGTGGTTAAACAAGATTAAAGGCGATTCAATTTGTACACGAGGGAACTATTCATTTAAACTGAGGGCCCAGTGGTGAAGTGGCAGAATGGACGGCTTTGATGCCAGAGGTATCGAGTTCAATCCCCGCCGTGCACCAATGGATTTTTCTATCGAAACATTTATGTGCGGTTTTCACAGTGGCCCTACGGTGAAGGAAAAAAATTACCACCCCCGCATGGTGGTAGGACACTATCTAGTGTCCGCCTGGCCAGCTACCACACTCAAGTTAGAAAATCTGTCGCCAAAAATATCTAATAATGTGTTCCAGCAGCTATGCTTGAAAGCTGCAGTTCCCTTTCTAGGCCTAGCGCGCTTACCATCTCTGACCGCATCATCACTTACAACAAGTGAGATATTGGGCAAACGCTAGCCTATAAGATATTAAAGAAATGGACATTCACCTGTGAGCTTTGAATTTAAGTAAAAATTTCCGTATACACGTATGGGTCGAACTCATAATCTCAGCAACACAGGGAACGTGGTGTGTTTTATGTTTGTTCGCGGATAACTTTGTCGTTTGAACTGACTAGCTGTGCCCGCGACTTCTTCCGCATGAAATAGCATTTTTAATAATTATCCCCTTCCCCTCTTTAACCCCCCCCCCCCCCCCAGTAATTTCATCGAGAACTGATAAGTAAGTATCTCCAGAGATATGACGATAAACGTCTCAAACTTGCTACTGAAACCGACTCGCGCGGGATGGAAGTCGGTTGTTTTATAGTTTTCAAACTATCATAATTATTATATTATATGATGTGCAAAGACAGATTCGTTTGCGAGGTCTACAGTTCATAGAGCCACTAGTATGTACTATGAGAAAAAATTACTGAAGATATGGGAAGAACCTTGTGGTGTTACACTGTGTCATCCGCTACGCAATGACGTCACGCGTCAGTGTTACGCCGTAGTCATCCCAGCGCTTCACGATAAAATGCGGGGAAGCGGGGGAAGGGAGGCATTCTAATTATACACTTAATTACACTACGATTCAGAGTAGAAATGTGTCACCTAAATAAGATATAAATAATTGTTATTATACGTGATTTGTAACCACAAGAATGGTGTCTCATTTAGACGGTTGAAATGTTCACAGATGATGTATTTCTGTTGCCGCTATAACAACAAATACTAAGAACAGAACAAATATAAAAATTAAAGAAAAGTTTAAAAAAAGTTTTTTACGATAGCGCAGCGCCACCTATCTAGCATCAAAGATTGCTTTCTTTACCTTAATCTGAATCTCGGAAGCGGCTCCAACGATTAAATAAAATTTAGTATACCTACAGGGGATTTCGGGGGCGATAAATCGATCTAGCTAGGAGTAATTTTCAGAAAATGTTGTTTATTCTTGTTTTCAATAATCAACTTTATTGATATTCAACTTAAAATATGACTTTTCCCGACATCTATTGGCGAGTAGAAGTACTGTTTCAGTAAAGCAGTTAGTTGCTCTCAATTAAAAAAAATAGTATTATTATTCGTCAATAGATGTCGGGAAGAGTCATATTTGTCTGTTTAAGTGGCAAAAAATACCGAGCCGGTCAACCAGATATTTAATAATATTAATTACTACAATTACTATTTAAAAGTGTAATTGGTGTGGCGCCAACAGTCTTCAATAAAATTCCTAAATCTTTAAAGGACATGGACAATATTATGTTTAAAGATAGGCTAAAACAATTTTTAATTGAGAAATGTTATTATGGTATTGACGAATTTTTAAGTGACAAATTATAATCATTATTATTATTTTCATGACATTGTGCTGTATCCTTTTAATTTTATAATTCAATTTAGTTTATAAGAATGACCAGTGTAATATGTATTTAAATTTGGGTTATATGTAGTGAGTAAAACAGCGCCATCTGCAAAGTTTGCACGCCTGTTAAGGCAAAACATGACGATCGTTTGAATATTTTGTCACAACTTTTTGTTATACGCATGTTTTACGCAAATAAAATATCTTTATCTTTATCTTTATGTTATCTTTATTACTACTATTACTATTACTACTATATAATACTATTCTACCTTTGTGTTAACGTTTACTTAGTTGGTGTTAGAAGTTCGTTAGAAACTCGATAGATGGCGTTCGGAA